>OY776254.1:4594939-5923867 GCA_963675405.1 Cosmorhoe ocellata
AATAATTTATTGCTCAAAATTATCTTACTGATATTTTTGTAATGCGCTAAGATTAAGACTGTTGACGTCATACATATTTTTCACGAGTATTTCTTTTTAATCTAGGATTAAAATCGAGACAACCACTATCATCCGCGTATGCAATTTGTGCTGCAAATAGGTCCCGGTTGCAGCACTCTTTATCTCAGTCAAGTCTCTTACAAGTTCACAAAGTTGCATTTCGTCCCTTGGGGGGAAACTTGACATTGACCAAGGAGACAATAACCAAGGAAAATTGCGTCTTAGGACCTTAGTTTATTTACTTCTGAATTGCTTGCGTTTGTCTTATGAATCTCGATGGCTTTTAACGCATTTTTGTCCGATCTCAGAGAGAGTGGTGAGAGTGGACTAAGCAACTAAAGTGAGTAAAATAGCTACGTAGTGTGACCTTGAATAAGTATAATTAATATCTGTTTACTGGCAGTACTAATAGAAATAATCTATAAAAGTTTTAGCACAATAATTAAACACGTTTTTACTAAGAAAAAAAATGTTGATGTAAGTAAATATATTAATCTAAACTAATATAATAAAGAAGTAAAGTTTGTTTGTATGTTAATTATCAAAATTAGCCAAACAGAGTAGAATTGTTACAGGCAGTAATCTCTGAAACTACCCTTCCAGTTTGGAAAAATATTTCACCAATGTGTAGGATGAACATTAGGCTAAATTTTATGAAGGTACCTCGCGGGCATAGCCGCGAGCGGGAGTCAGTTTTGTAATAAAACTAATGGTTTTTCTATATGCATTCGGTGAAAATTTTTATCATATTGTAGACTAGCTTCCGCTCCCGGCTTCGCCCGCGTGGTACCTTGAAAAACAAAAACAAATCTATCCCATGGGAACCGTACTTTTTTCCGGGATAAAAAGTAGCCTATGTGCTATTCTTAACTATAATCTGCGCCAAATTTCATTAAAATTCATTCAGTAGTTTTTGCGTGAAATAGTAACCATACATTCCTACAAACTTTCGCGTTTATAATATGAGTAGTATTTCCCGTGGCTGCCACAGTAAAAAGACACGTTATGTTCAATTTATTGTGAGCGCCAAACTCACCACTTAATTATACCAGTTATACCGGTAGATTCCAGTGAAAATTTGAAAACATCCTGTTGGTCTGCTGTGGGTATTTTAGCCGACATGAAATGTTAACTATTCATTCAATATTTCGTGTCCCATTTTCCAGCAGACATTTTTTATTTATTTCATTTCACTTAAAAATATTAATAAAAAGGCATAAAAATATTGAAAATTAATAAAGCCGCTAAAATGTATTCAGATTCTGACCATAAAAAAAAGATGGGTAGAATCTCCACAAGGTAGTTTGATAGTTGTATAAAAAAATGTCTCTAAGACTTACAGACATCTTTTATCTTTACTTACACAGTAAAGATCTAAGCCCTAAGGCATCAATTGCAGCCAGAGATATTTAGGCGCACGAGCGCAGCGAGGGCGCCTATAGTTCGAGGGTGCAATTGATGCTTACACCCGAGCTAACTACTCTGCTTTACATCTCGATTGTGAGATATGTAGAAAAAAAGTACCTTTTAAAGTAAAAGTTTTCTATTCCCGCCTCTTTTCATCTTTTTTTTAAATTATTTTTTTCAAGAACGAAATTGAGCTTCGCCGTTCGATATTTAAAATTGATGACTATTTATACTCATACAAGACAAGGCTGAATAGCGAAGCGACCTCTTTTGTCATTGGGCTGAATGCATGATGTCTATTGCCAGTATGATGGTTAGATGTACGCAAACTTTGTGAAAGAGTGAAGTTTTTTTTTTAATTACTTACCGCCCTAGGGCTTTTCTAGCTACATTATTACCCTAGAGCGCTAATTGGTCACCTACAAGCCCCATTTGGGGGTAATAAGGACCTACTTACCGAATATGAGAGATGTAAAAATATTAAATTTGCTTTTATAGATATTAGAGGCTTTGCGGATGTCATCAGACTGCCAAAAGTCACTGGCAGGTGCCGTAATAATACGTTGTCTAAAAATAATGTTTTTCCTATCGTAAAATCCTCACAAAATTTCCATTGTGTGACGAAGAGAAGTTTTAGCATTATTTATAGCAGAAATAACTCTTTTTGCGGCGGTGTTGGCTCCGTCCAGCAATAATAAATCCACTGAGTATAAATTAAGTGCGTAGACTGTTAAAAACTCTGAAATTTATAGCTCAATAAAGGTTGGTTTAAACTTAATTAGCTTCATATCGGTCATCAAATGAGTATCGAGTTTTAAGTGGTGAGTTTTCATAGCTTTTGGACTGTGCGGGTAGTTTTAACTCTCAATCCCATAACGCTGTTTCATCCATGTTTTTCGGAAATCACAGTTGAAAACGAGTAAGTACTTCCACAGTTTTCAAGTGTCAACCTGGCTTTTACGTAAAAGCAGGAGTAGCGACCGCGTCGGCAGCGCAACAGCAGTGCGACAGTAAAAACTAAGCAAGAAGTAACAAAAACGACGACATTATTTGAACGGGCATTGAAATGAACAATCAAACAAAAACATGGTCACGACTCGTAATCCTCAGGCTCGGTAGATATCTTCTCTGATCTCCAGTTACTTAACTCTTCAATGATATCTATACAGGGTAGTCAGAGGTACGTCCAAACATGACATTTGGCACATGCCCATATTTTGCACAGTAGTTAGTATTCTGTACGTGACAGGTTGCAAGCGCATTGCCGCTTATGAGAATAATAACCTATGACACACACTTTTGAATTTTGGTTCTAGTGTTTGCCGGTTTCCTCACGATGATTTCCATCGCGTTTAAGAGCACTGGCCTTCCGCACATAAAATTTTCGAATAGAAAAACTCATCGGTACACGACCAGGTTTGCACCCCCGTCCTTCGGATCGTGAGGCAGGGGTGCTACCCATAAACCACCAGCGCTCTTGTGATGAACAATTACGTGAAATGAAATGAACAATAACTTTATTTCTGGTGTGAACTTATCTACTTTTTCATTTAAAATAACGAGCAGTGCCTATCGCATGATTGTCAGTCCCGCGCCGGTCGCGTCCGTTTGTCCGAAACCACTCGCATGAAATAATATTTTGCGAATATTCTCAATGGGAGCCAATCAATTGTTGGAATGCTACAGCTGAATAGCGATTATAATTTGAAGTGGTTGTTTGGGATAAGTGATTGTTTGTTTGTTATTTTGTTTTGGGTGTGTTTGATTCTTATCGAGATTGCACTTTTTTTACAAATTGACACGTAACAATATTGCGACAAAACGAACGAACTAAGTTTTCATTATACATATGCGCGAACAAATCCTACTGATATTATAAACGCGAAAGTTTGTAAGAATGTGTGGATGTATGGATGTCTGGATGTATGTATGTTACTCTTTCATGCTGAAACGGCTGAACGGATCTAAACAAAATATGGCATAGATATAGATTATAGTCTAGAATAGCACATAGGATTCTTTTTATCCCGGAAAAATGTACGGTTCCCGGTACCATGCGGGCAAAGCCGTGGGCGGAAGCTAGTAAAAAATAATACCTTGTGCTTTTGCTGTATTTTTAAGGGGTAATTATAGTGTGGTCTTGTAATACATAAACACATTTGGGGACGATATAACTGAATCTGCGATTTTAGGTTGGTCGTGTTGACAGTCACAATTGTCAATTTTGCGTCAGCCATCAAACACTTCACAGAGATAACACTAATACCATATAAAATCGATTTCCCTCTATGTATGTATACTTATCTAGAAAAATAGGTACTTAATAAGGGTTTTAATTCAGCTATAAATATAACAGTTAGTCGTAATTTCTAGAAGTAGTAGTAATTTTAGCGCATAATGAGGATCAAATTATTCATAAGCCTGTTTCAGGATAGCGACCATTCAAAACCGTGTTTTATGATATTATTTATGACAGTCTGGAATGCATTGATATTATGCTGTTATTCATTAGTTATTATTATAACATTTATAACCGCACTGATAGGATAAACAGCAAACTCAAGTATTTAAACCTCTTTAAAAATTTAAATTATTATTCTAAGATAAGTCATTTCAAAGAATTTTCACCTTAATTATCCATTAACATAAAACTAATTTATTACTAAAACTGAATACTGTTTTAGTAAAATATTTTATATTTAATTATCATAGCAGTCGTAACTTTCTATAATAAAAGCAAAATTAAACGTAAACCAACTTTATTTGAATGGATTATGCAGTTGCCTACTTAACTAAATGGATTTGGACCTCTTGATTGTTAATCTGATAATCTCAAGAGATAAACGTATTAAGTTGTCGCAAAAAGAACGCCGGAAAGAGATACTACTAACATTTTACTATAAAGGCTCCGCCTGCAGATTTGTTTGTGGTATTGAATAAAAAGGTGGCTTTAGGTAGAAAAGCATTTACTTTAGTAACTAGTTAGCAAGTTACGTTGGTGGTATTATTATGTAGTACCTGGTTTTTTTTGGTAAATATTTTTTTGGATAATGAAACCTAGCTAGATCGATTTATCACCCTCGAAACCTCCTGCATACTACATTCATTTCATAAAAATCGCTGGAGCCGTTTCCGAGATTCAGATTATAGAATAGAATAGAATAGAATATCACTTTATGAAGAAATACAAAAGAGAAACAAACTTAAAATTAATTATATAATTATGTATACAAAAATTGCTCGTTTATAGGTATAAAATTCTATGTATGTATAAAAATTTTTATCCTATAAGCTATCTGGCTCTCCTAATTTGGCACCTAATTTAATTTATACATTACTATCAGCTCAATGTAATCCTTTTACGATATTTATAAACTGATAGGAACAATGTTTTATCATAGCTGATTTAACAGTTTATAAAATATATAGCTAACTAACTAAATCGTGGATTTCTTACGATCTTTTCCTTCACCGTTTGAGAGCACAGGTACTGCGCAAATAGTTTTTTCTTAATAAAAAATAGTTTTAGAACGACCGAGTTTCAACCCACGATCATTGAATCGGAAAACAAAGGTACCTTTACATCACTAGTGTTCAGCCTAAAACATAAATCAACTATTTGAAATGCCATGTTACACCCAGCGTAATTCACGCTATCGAAAATTCAATTTTGCAGTCAATTTAGAGCAAAATAAATGGTTCCACGTAAGCTGAACAAATAATACTCATGACGAAAGAGCAAAGGCATTAAAACATAACTCGCTACGTAGTGGAATCACGGTGCAGTCGCAAGCAAAAGTCTGTCAAGAAAATAATTAAAGGAAATATTTACATTATAATTATATCACCTTGTTTTTGTGTAGTCCCTATTGGCACACTAATATTCAATTAATAGGTTCAATATTATGTCTGATTCTCAAAATTTGTACCTTTTTATCATTTTTTTTTATTCAAATCGAGCCAACTTTGTGTTATTCTCCAAATAAGCGTATTCAAATAGAAAATAATAAACAAATCAAGTTGTCCCTGCTTGAACCATCATGCTAGGAAAGCGTTGAAAGTCACTGGAACTGGATATTATAATTAGTATTTATTCCAAAAATTAAAAAAACACGACTAAAGGTAACTGAAAATAGATTTTTTACAGCCGCCATATTAGATTTTTTGTAATTTCGTATAGCCTTTGTCACCTTTGTAATCTAGACGAATCCAATAACACCTTATTTGTCAACATCTGTCCAGTCGTTTGGGCTACAGCAAAAGGAACTCGCATACATACAAAATACCTAAACACATTACCCTCCTTCAGGTAAAACTAGGCTAATTTAGCTTCGTCGACTGCAAAACGTCGTGGAAATTGGCCTACGAAGCTACGAGAGTCTGGACGTGTTTTATTTACTGTCTACGTTTGTAACTTAGTTTCATTTTAAACGTTCAATTTCTACCGTTGTCTGTACATTCGCTTCGCAAGGGCCTTGAGGTGAATAAACCGTGAGAGCCAAGAAAGCGGCAGCCATCGTATTTGTATGAAAATTATGTGAAATTCTTAAAAGCTTTCCATGTACAACGTTTGCTTTACCACTATAGTAAATTTTTAAGGGTCTCTTTGGTTTCACTCTTTGATAAAACGTAGCAGGTAAATTTATTTTATGTTTAGCTTTCTAATATTGACTATTAGTCTGGAGTGCTTTCCTTTGACTTACTACTGAGAAATGAAAATTGAAATTCAAGTTTAATTTTACAATATTTATATAAATTATTACTGCTATTTAAATCGAGTCGTATCCCAGAGTAAATGAAATTCCTTGGCAGTGAAAACTTTACTATTACATGATATCTAAACTAATATTATAAAGAGGAAAACTTTGATTGTTTGTTTGTTTGAAATGAATAGGCTCCGAAACTACTGAACCGATTTAAAAAATTCTTTCACTGTTAGGAAGCTACACTATCAGCGGGTGACATAGGCTATATTATGTTTTCAAAAAAATTAGGAATCCTTACTAAAACTTCAATAATGAAACCCAAGGTGTAAAAAAAATACCTAAAATATATTTTACATCGCGTGCGTTGCGAAAACTATTGACGATAGATTAAAATAATGTACCACGACTTTATAGAGCACATCATTATTTCCAAAGAGTGTCGCGACAGCATATGTCTAACTATTATGGTTTTGCCACAATAAGAGTTCTTTTATTTTAAAATTGTAATTAAAAGGCCGCTGTTAAAAAACGCTCTTAATTTGTGTCTTAGTATTAATCCTTATCAAAATAAATCACATCATATCCTAGACTGTTTCAATACCTATAAATAACTTTTTGAATTATTCAATTTGAACATTCCATTCGAAAGAAATCACGAAATTAAGAATGTAAGTAGGTATTAGCAAAAAGTTGCGTGGTAGCCGCTCACCCTGCTCGGCTAGCTAGACAGCACCATAGTGTACGTACGTACGTACGGGACGGGAGGGGAGTAAATTTCAAATGATAATAAAAAAATCTTTTAAATAAAAATAAAATCATAAATTTAAATAAATAAATAAATATAATAATACCTATTCAAACTTTCTTTATAATTTTCTTCTTTAAGTAACCTGACGCAAAAAGTTATGTGTGTGTATTATAATTTTGAATTTTGAAATTTTCGTTAAATTTAAGAGCATTGGTGGTGTAGTGGTAGTACCCCTGCCTCACGATCCGAAGGTCGTGGGTTCAAACCCGGTCGTGCACCAATTAATTTTTGCATTTGAGAAAATTATGTGCGCAATGCCTGTGTTCTTAAACGGTGAAGGAAAACATCTTGAAGAAACCGGCATACATTAGAACCAAAAATTCGAAGGTGTGTGTCATAGGTTAGTATTCTTAATAAGCGGCGATAGGCTTGCAACCTGTCACGCACGAATACTAAGCACTGTGCAAAATGTGGGCATGTGTCAAATATCATGTTTGGACGTGCCTCTGAGTACCCTCTTTAGATATCCTCAAAGATCTAAGTAACTAGAGATCTGAGGAGATATCTACCGAGCCTGGATATTATAGTCGTGACCATGTATAGGTAATAAATACCCGTGCGAAGCCGGGGCGGACTGCTAGTCTTCTTATAAGATAAACATTAATTAAAAAAAAAACGAAACAGAATAAGTTTGCCAATTGTTTTTCAGTTGTATTTTCTGCCAATAAACGCTCTGTTTTCCTAATTGAACATAGATTTTCCATTTCAAATGTTGACAACAATACGGTGTTGGAGCGAAGCACAATTTTAAATGCTTGTGGCGAGCGGGGGTCCGCTATCTACTATTAGCCTGGAAATTCGGCAATGCAATGGCGCCGAGCGCTGCCCATTCATTTTGCCTTCCTATTAAAAGGGAGCTTTTAACTACAGCTAATTTATGCAGCGCACGGTTTTGCCGGGACAGATTACAGACTGACGTGTCCGGTCTATGCTTGGTTTGGTCCAGAATCACGCTGTCGATGTGTTACGTACGCTAAACCATTTTGCGATGCTTTGTTATTGCAGTTGTCCGTTTTACGTATATTTTTAACAATTTTGCAGTGCTTATTTGTCAGTAATTACGTTGTAGCGTTTCATATACGACATTATTATATTGTACGTGTGAACATTAGCATTTAGAAGCGATGTCACACCCGTGTATGTGCACGAAATGCGGAATAGGAATTTTTGTAGAGAAAAGTTGATTTCTAAAAAGATGCACACGTTGAGTAATATATTTTCATAAAATTTTGCTGCATGCTAGAATAAAAAAGCAAGCTTTTACAAGTGTTCTAAGAAAAAAAATGACATTGCAAAGTGTAAAATCGGCGTCCTATGTTAACGCAATTATAATAAATGGTTTTAGTTGATTCTAGTAACTATTAGTGGATGAAATATTCAATTATATTTTACAGTTTCTAGCAAAATGTTTTGTTACTGATGCCCAATTCATAAAAAAAAAATGTTTTGATCACTAACATGAAAATAATAATAATACTAAAGTTGATTATTTTCAACTCTGTATTCTCTGTTTATAAAGTTGATTATTTTCAACTCTGTATTCAGTGAGAGGGAATAAAGTAATTTAAAAGCTTTTTGATATATTTCGTAATAAATATTTAATGAAAATTATGAAACAGTTACTTAGTACTTTGAAAAGACTATTATAAGTTATGCTAATAGAAATCATAACAAGAATAAACCCTTTTGTAATGACTACTTTTTGCGTGATACCAAAGTTTAGATGCTTCTTCAGAAATTCGAACATTAATCAAATCTCTTTAAGGAACTTCATGAATTACCTGCAAGGGAAGAACTTTCAGAAACAAAATATTTCATGGGAAACTCTAAATTGAGTTCATTCTTGTTTCAAATTAGTTATCAAGATCAGGCCTCGCCATAAATATACAGCTCCTGAAATATTTTGACAATAACACAAAGCAATCTTATTTTATGCACAGCAGTTCATTTAAGTTATGCTGCTTACATTTAACATGACAACGCCATTACGGAGTCCATTCCGAGAGTACACCAAGAAACAACTGCAATAGAGAGACCGTAAAACGAAAATGCGAACCGAAATAGGTTATAAAACGAAATTGACGTCATACAGGCTTTCGATTTATGCAGAACGAGGAAATAGCAACTCGATTTGTGTAGTTACAATTTTATCCTTTGTGGGGAAAGTTTAAACGAAAAACAACGGTGTTCTTGCCGATGAGCGCTTGCCTTTCCGTCAAAAGCGTTTCAATCGTTTCATTTTATTGGAACAACCGTAGTCGGCTGGTGTCTTTGTTGCGGGAATTCCCCAGTATCCAATTTATGCAAAGTATTTACGAGTGACAGGAATTTATTTGACGTGCCAATTTTGCACTCTCTAGGGCTCTATTCCACAAGGGTTCCGGTATTGATCGAACCGTTCGATACTATGCCTATTATTGATATTATAATGGCCTTGATATGAACAATTTTTACTTATAATTATATTTTTTTGTTCGAAAGTTGTAGTCAATGAGTTTCTCGCAACCTAGTAATTAAATTTCAATAGAAAAGTATAAATTACTACTTATATATCACTATATACTGGCATCAGCATAAACAAGTAAATGTATCTTATTATTAGTAAATCTGTGGTCCTTTGAAATGCATGCCAGCCACATGATACTCATAGGACCATTTGTCTTTGTCACATATGATATCTGAATCTTGTGGCTTACCTACCCCTCGGTCTCAATTACACGTACAAGACTTACTACAGTTTGTCCACACACGTTATATACACATTTCCCATTCCAAGATTGATCTAGTGGTAATGGCCGCTTTTCGATCCTAGGATCATTGGTTCGAATCCGGTCGGGCACCAATGGGTTTTTCTGTTCGAAATATATGCGATACCAGTCCTTTCAAACGGCGAAGGAAACTATCGTGAAAATACCGGCGTGTCGTAGAACTTAAAAAGTTGGAACACATGTGTCAAGAGTACAAAAGTAACCTTCAAGGCACCTTTTAATCTTTTCGCCACACTGGTTCTGAACTAGTGATACGACAAGAAGATTAACATTCCACATTGTTGGTACAATTATTGTAAGTTATTGAAGTTTTCAGTTGTAATTCTACCGGAAAAAATATTTTATTTTATTCATGCAAAATGGCAATGCCATGTTTAGCAAATTGTATAGTTAAATAGAAAAATGTAGGTTGTTTGTTTTATAAAAACATTTTCGTGAAAACATGGTAGAGGTCTTGATATAGGTTCGAGCACTTATCTGGTTGAGAGCGGAAGATGAGATGATGAGATAGCGGCATTATTTTGTCGTTTGCGTCCGGACACTGAAGGGATAAAATATTGTTTTGAAATAACTTGGGAACTTCCCGAATCTGAAAGCGCTTGAGAATTCACAGCTACTTATAAATCTATTCGGAAAAACACCATTTCCCTTTAGTAGTAAACGGGGTGGAGTACAACGATTTTTTTTAAACGTATAAAATGTCAGATGAATTAGGCAAAAAATATTTTATTATTTTTTGGTTTCATAATACTGCCAAGAAAAGAAAAAAAAAACATCCAGTATCGAATTTTCCAGCGTTCATTATTCTGTTTTTATCTTATATCCAACGAGCAATTCTTGAATATATGTATGTATTGTATATATAACTATAAATCTATTCATAATACAACTCAAGACGTTTTATATTAACAAAAAAATATAAAAAAATATTCATAAACAGTTCAGAAAATTGTGAATATTGATGTATAGTCACTATGTTGTGAATAAACAAAATGTTAAGTTTCCTATTACTAATTTATTAAATTTCATAGACCTTTTACGAGTTCTTAAAAGCAATAAATATAGCTACCAATCTTGTTTACCTACTCCATCAAGCAAATTATGTATTTAATATGCTATTTATCTTTGTTACGTCGAAATATTGTTTGTTTTCACATTTATTAGAGCGTTTTATGAATTTGGTATTTCTAAGCGTATTTTATAACTATCTAACTTTTTTGAGGCTATAAATTATAACGCGATAAAATAAGTTTAGCCGTAATTATTCGTATGTGAATAACACACGTGAACCATTCATACACACTATAGTATACGTGTGTTATTCACATATGAATAATTACGGTTAAACTTATTTAAAAATTACTTACTGGTTTTAATGGTTGCTATAAACTAATCCTCAATAAGTCGCGATGCTAAACAAAAATATAATATATTAGCTAAATTTTTTTGTAATTAAAAATAAATAGCATATGGGATATTTGTTTTAGTTCCAAAATAACTAGAATCGAGTTTATTATTTTAGACTTTAGAAGTTAGTAGTGTGGGCAACTGCACTTAGCCGCAAGACATTGAGCAAACATTAGTCAATGTCCAATTTACCTCGCAATTCAAAGTCCACTCAAGGAGTAGCCGTGGACATTGGTCGTCTCTCTCAGAATAATGCTCTCCCGCTCCCCGCTGTCTCGCTCTCTGATTGATGGCGGCGGAGATTGCATGTCAGGATTACATCTGCGGAGGATGTACGGATTATTAAGTTTCAGCGGGTAGAGTAAATAGACCGCGCGATATTCTCAGGAAAAGTATACTGCGAATACTCTATGTAGAGCTCTGACGTTTGTGATTTGAGCGTATGTACTTGTGAAACTATTGTAGCATCATTATGTTAACGCTACCTATCAGTATTTTTGTTATAGATGACGACTGCGATTCATTTTAACTAATTTAACTCTGCAGAACCTTGTAACACCCTTTTATTTCACAGACTTAGGAAACAAGCGTTAGCTATTTACAAGTCAGATTTAAGCTACTTAAATTATTACATTAAAAACTCTACATTTCAGAGCTATGTTTACAGTAAACAGATAATCTGAGAAAGAAACAAGAGAAAGAGAAGGCAGGATTCAGTAATCTTATTTTTAGGAATTAAGTTTTTCCTTACTAAATTAGTAGCTACGATATACGAGTAAGTATTTCGTTTGCTTGGTTTAGTTTCATTTGGTTTTACTTGTACATGTTGTGCTCATTAGAATTTAAAATATTAGAAAAAATAACGATATAATTTTAAAACTTGCTTCATTATGTCCTAGACGCGGTAACAAGATATCTAATCATCATGCTAGCCATCCTAAAATGTTAAACTGTGAAATATTACGAAACACATGGGTAAAATTCTACAGTTTATTTCCAACTAAAATTGATATAATAATGTGTATTCGTTTCATTTAATCAACGGCCGGCAAAAGCCAGGTTTATTTCAGACGCACGTGTCATGTCAGCCACACAATGCCACGCGATTAAACGCGGGTTAATATCGGATTTAATCAAAATTTCCCGTCTGGCGTCTGTTATCATTGCACTATATAAACTTAAACATGGTCTACAAAGAGGAATCTCCGAGGAGGAAAGCAAAGCGGCGACCGACTGCGGCACAATTTAATTCCGCCTTTGCTTGTTTATTTCACGTCAAGAAAATAATACTTAAATTTTCATAACCTCGATTCAGACACCAATGAAATCCCAGATTTACGGGTTTCACAACCGTTACCCACCATATCTTTTGATAGAAACCTAATTCGCTAGTAGGTCAAACAAGAAAATCACATTTGCAAGTCAGCCCTCTCATAGAGCGAAGCGACGGATGAAGGATGGAATTTTTCAATTATTTACTTGATTTAGCAAGGGAGAGGCCTTTGTGATAGATCGCGGCCTTTGTCTCAGCCCTATGAGAATTTCATTCATACGTCAGATATTATTTCCGCCTGGATGGAAATATTTTCAATAAGCATTCATTCCAAGGCTTTGCACTGTCGCCTTGAATTCATAAATGGCAATGTTTTATATGCATGTATCAAGTCGCTAAAACGTTTACGTGTTTTCGTCAAACAGATATTATGCAATTTGGTAACATACATACGTTCAATCAATCTGGCTTTGTATCAAAAAAATATTAGCCACCTGAAAAATTCGGTCAAATTCCTTTAAAAATTGAATTGACTGGTCTTGGATCTCATGAAAATCATTATACAGTAAAGTTTTGATGGGCTATTATTTTAACTTTGCCTTGCATAGTCAAAACAGTCTTATTATTAGAACATACTAGATTAACTAAATACCTATATTTATTCCAAAACGTAATAAAACTTGTACGTAATAAACATGATTAGGTACTCGGACTCGCACAGTCTGTTAAACGGGAAAAGGTATCCGTTCGCTGGTCGCGTCTGGCACTAGGGAATTATGTCGGTGAAATTCAATAATCTCTGGCCGGACAACTGGGATGGACAAAGGGTATGAGAAGTCAAGAACAAAGTCATAAAATCATACCTTTATAGATTCAGAGCTTTATGATAAGTTTTAGGCGTGCTGAATGACTTAATGGTCGAACTAATAAAACTACCCGCAGTTTTTTTCGTACAAACTTCAACCCCTCGATACATAGAAGTTGAATCTTGGCTATTCCTTTCTTTGTACACTTGTAGACAAAATATACTGTTTTGTTTATTTAGATGTCGTTTCTGTCTGTTGAATAAGTTGATTACTTTATGTACCTTTCTGAAAACTATTCAGAAAGGTACATAAAGTAATCGCTTACGATATTATTTAGGCCAGTCTGTTTTTTACTAGTTTCAAACGACTGCCAGAACCAACAAACGAGACAAATGTATTAACGTATCTTCATAAATATATTCGGTAGAAGAAAAGGAGAAAAGCGTCAGAAACACTTGTATAATCAACTTTGCGTATGTAGCGTCCCTGTACAATTGAGTTCGACGGACTTCGGTCCCAACGTCTTTTGCATCCCAAAGTACGAGTATAGTTGAATTTAGAAGTGAATTTTCTAAGTGTGTTGGTTGTTTTTTGATCTCTCTTAATATGGTCAATATTTAATGATAAGGACCTGCTCGGAAACATTGGAAATATGTTGTTCTAGTAATGTAGATATAGAGCTGAATACATCATCTTAGTTAACTAGTTCCTGTCCATTGCAAAAATAAAAAAAAACCGACATAACGTAACTGAAAAAATTGTTTTTACCTCATTTTAAAATCAGGGCTTCAGCGACAGCCAAAGGAACTCACATACCCACATACACATTACCTTCCTTCTTCGCTTCGCAACTGGGTAAAAACAGGTGATAATTATGTCATTGCTAAGTCACCAAGATGTGATTTCATCTCATTCATTGGTAGGTGGCGGCGCGTTGGTATTCAAACAAATTCGACTCTCTCAGTAAATTTAAGACAAAACTCTTTTGTATCTGGTAATATCACAGTTCAATCACAGTTCTGCATTCTATAATCCCACTAGGAACCTACTGCCTACCACCGTTGTAGATAGAAGTGCTCTATAAAAAACTGGGCCAAATGGTACATTTTATAGATATCGTTACGAGTTATCACATTATTGATAGGTTCGACGGCTTGAGTGTCAATTACTTTTTATGACTGAGTAGGTTTTGGTGAAAATGAGAGAGCGATGATATGAAATTTAACTGCACCCTTAAGTTTAGATTTTTATCAAAAAAGTAATTTATAGTTAGTAACACACCGTAACTCCTCGTTTATATCTACAAACATGTTTGATACACGCTAAAAACAAAATGTCTAAGAAAGACATGTTTTTTCAAACAAGAAAATATTTTTGACACTTGATTTTCTGCCAGTTTTATATACCGACATATACTGTCATAACTTGTTTTAGGTGTAAAAAATAAATGGAAACAGTTTGATGCCACATGTAAAATACGTGTTTTATATGTACCTAGGTGTAAACGTGGTGTAAGAAATCTATTAATTTATCAACCAACGTGTGTCTATTGAGTTTGTATAAGCTATAAGCCATCTGCAGTAATGAAAATGTTAAATCAACATATATAGCCTCTGTCTTGGCTTAGTGACTAACCTGGAACAGCTCAAAGTTCAAAGCTTCAATTCAGCTAGACTATCCGTGATGTAAAGTCTGCCTTCGCATGAGCATCCTCCCAGTTTCAGGACTCCTAAAATGTTTGCAGCATGTATCAAAGCGAACATTGCGTGTATGGGAGCTGATTGACAGTTTAATTAATGTCTCTGTTATGCTCGACTTTGCCGACGTCAGCTACACAGCTGCTAGAAATCAGCTAGATTGCTTTACGTGCAACGCGTTCAAATGTTTATGTTTCATAGGAGAGGCATTTCAGCCTGTGTCTATATCACAAACTAGTGCTTCATTCGATAGATTGATTAAACTGTTTTCTACATGGCTGTGAGCGAATCCCTGCGGCGTTCAGGCACTGATGGATTTTAGTCAATTTTCGATCATTTAATAGAACCATACCAAGTGGTTATGTGTCTCAAATTTAATTTAATTGTGGTCTGTAAAGGGTTTAAAGTACCTCACGAAATTGGTGTAAAAATTTATTGAACATAATTGATTGATAACTGTCCAGTTCTATAAAACAAATAATGACGGGGTGACCTTTATGTCAACGACCTTTGATACAAAATGCAATTTGGTGGGTGCCTCTGCTTTAATTGAACAAACTCTTAGTACTCTAGAATGACACTACTGCTAGTAACGATTAAAATGAGCGCAATGTATACAAATTTTTAATACTTATTATTTTGACCATTCAAAACATTGTTATAATAATATTTTCAACATCACAAAACAATTATAATTGGCTTGTTTTCGAACACATATAACTTTCAGCGTTTCGCTTTAATTAACAATGTTGAACTCTTGTCAAGAGCACGCAAGAGTTGTTTGAACGTATATCTGTCATTTTTGCTTGAAATAGGATGGTTAATTTATCAAGAGGCAGGAAAATAATAAACCATAATTGTTCATTCAAATTAACCCTTTTGGATTCGCTAAATTGTATTATCATCTGACTTTGCCCACGGCTGGGTTATCACACCTTGTTTTTTTGACTGTCCTTTTAGCTCAGTTGGTAGTAGCCGCCTTCTGCGCTGTTGGTTGTGGGTTCGATCCCCACCCAGGATAAACATCTGTGTGATGAACGCAAATGTTTGTTCTGTGTCTGGGTGTTATTATGTATTCTATGTATGTATTTACAAAAAAAAAGTGTATAATTAATCTATCAACCATCTGGTTCCCATAGTACAAGCTTTTGGGCTAGATGGCGTTGTATCTACCAATATTTACACGTATTATTTATTTATTTGCTATGTTATTTTTTATGCTTTTGCGCCAGATTTGATGTATGAGTTTGAACATAGGCTATTACATGCAGCATTCTAGATTCTAGAAGTTTCTACACTTTTTGATATAACTGTTTTACTCATACTTAATAATTGTGTCTTATTTATACATGAAATTTTTTTTATTAAAAAACTAGAGAAATTTGCGAGTATACACCGTTAAATTTTAATGGTTGTTTTCCCGCAATGAAATGGTTTGGTCTTGGTAATACAAACGTTGTATAAAGAAATTAAATATTAGAAACAAAAAAAAAATTTAACTCGAAAGCGACCACGAACCAATAGTAATTCATCCCGATACCTACGCGAAGGCGGCCGGGCGACGCGTGCGATTCGAATAGTACCTACAAGTTACGTCTTATGAATATTTTTAAATTATTTTAAAACAAGAACATTATTTATTTTTTTACTTTTACTCTATTTTTCGAAAGTACTCCTTATGGCAAGTTGTTCTGCCGCGGAAAAACAACCATTAAAATTTCACGGTGTATACTATACAAGTATTAGTATTTCTTCTTATCGAAATTTACTTTTGAACCGGTGTGGTAAAAGGAGTAAAATGCGCTTCAATGGCTTCTTTTGTGCATTTTATTTTTAAAGTAGGTACTTACTTTCTAATAGTGGTGGCTAGTCGGCAAATCCAATCAAGAATGGTCAATTTCAAGCTGATTACGCAAAGAAGATTTTCTTGCAGATACTTTAGATAAAATCAACTTTTAAAAGCGATTCAATCCGAACGTGCTAATGTTCGGATTACTAAAGCACTCCTCTAATAAATTCGTTTATGGTTAAGGAAGCGCAAAATAAATTATCTGTGTACATAATCGTGTTCCTTTTTTCGTATCCTGCTTAGCTGTATTCATAGTAACACAAGCTCTCGTCTCCAAATATTATCCGCACAGAGTATCAAACAACGCTAAGGCTGTGGCTGTTGAGCCCCTTGACTATTTGGTTCGAAATGATAAGTTTTGTGTTGTATGACTTTTGACAAGGGACCTTACCACAAGCTCTTAAAAAACGTCACGTTTCAAGATTGAAGTAACACTAATTCAATACAATATTGTTAAGTCATGGTAAAATATTGTTATGTATCGTATTATGCCGACAAGAGTCATAAAATCAGAAGAAAAAAAACATTATCACGACTGTAATCCTTAAACTCTTAAACTTACGCGATCTGAACACATTATTATTAGTATTAGACGGGTATTTATATAATATCCTAATAATAATCCTTAAACTCTTAAACTTACGCGATCTGAACACATTATTATTAGTATTAGACGGGTATTTATATAATATCCTAATAATAATCCTTAAACTCTTAAACTTACGCGATCTGAACACATTATTATTAGTATTAGACAGGTATTTATATAATATCCTAATAATAATCCTTAGACTCAGTAGATATCTCTTCAGACCTCTAGTGACTCAGATCTTCGAGGATATATAAAGAGGGTAGTCAGAGATAGGTCCAAACATGATATTTGGCACATGTCCACATTTTGCACAAATAATTTATTAAATGTTATGTAGTATTGGACAATTTAAAAGTGTATTCTCATTGGATACTACTTGGGAGCGTCTATGTACGAGGCGTTTATTGTATTATCAACCACGGCTTCGCCCGCGTGGTATTCTGGAAGCCCTTGAAGAACAAATACTCCATATGCTATTCCAGACTATAATCTATATCTATGCCAAATTTCATTCAGATCTGTTCAGCCGTTTCAGTGTGAAAGAGTAACAAATATACATCCAGACATCCAGACATCCATACATTCTTACAAACTTTGGCGTTTATAATATTAGTAGGATTAGTTGATACCCGCGGCTTCGTACGCGTTAAATTAGGTAGGTACCTATTTTGAGTTTTTATTATATACTCAAGATGTCATTTGGTGTCAGTGACGTTTTGCTAGAGAGGCCTATATGGCGACTGCAATTTGTCTCTCAGCACCATTAGAGTTTAACAAAATACTCGACAATCCAAATTTTGCGGATATATGTTGTCGACTCGAAATCTTTATTTTTTTGTGCTTTATTATTCAGGTTTTGATCGATTCTACCGTACACTTTGAGGAAATTTACCCCTTGAAGAAGTTATTAATATAGAAGATGGGGTTTATAAGGCTAAGTTTCATTATGTATAATCTTCTTCTACATCTGTAATTCCTTCTCTTCCCTATTAGCACGCTCCCCCGTGCTAGTAAATCGCTTTAATACGCCGGAGATTGATACGTTGAGCCTTGTACGCTTTAATTTACTCATCTAAATATATAAAATCGTTAGCTGCCGGTTAAACCGGCTGACTGACTGAGTGGCTGACTATCTGCTACTAATAGGCCAGTTAATAAAGAGTACCTGGATGACCGAGCTTGGCTCGGTTTTTTTTTTGGTAAAACGACGTTTTCTAAAAATGAAATCTAGCTAGATCGATTTATCGCCCCCGAAACCCCCTGCATACTAAATTTCATGAAAATCGTTAGAGCCATTTCCGAGATTCAGATTTTAAATACAATATATATATATGTATATATATATATATATATAAATATACAAGAATTGCTCGGTATAAGATTTAAAAAAAACCCGCCAGAAGAGTAGTCAATATTTGACTCAACATATTAATCTAAAAATACTAGCTCTTGGTTTCATACTCGTAAAATATATCTTTTGTGTAAAAAATTGTTATGCGAACGATGTCACGGGGAACTCTAGTAGTATAGCATACGCACAGAATGTATGTAAATTTGCGGTTTGAAGATTATTGGGTAAATTAAACTTGTCCATACAAAATATACGGTCGTGGTGCTACTTCTTGCACGGCCGGATTCGAACTCACGCACGACCTCAGGATCGCAAGGCCACTACCCACCAATCCTCACATAAAGTAATTATCTATACATTTAATCAAATAGGTTATCTTTGCGTTTGTGTACGCTATTCTCCGCAACAGCTGAACCAAATCGAATGCAATTTTCAATAATGTATTGAGATAAGCTTGGATTAAAACTTAGGCTTTGTTTCATCGAAATCGGTTGCAAATAAATGATAAAAATTTGATATATTTGATTATAAACCTTATCTATTCGTACAGCCCCAGTCACAGAATATTTAAAAGTAATCTGACGAGTACGTAGTCGCGGGTATCAACTAGGTTTAAATATTAAGATTGCGTTTTCAAAACTGCTGCACCCTGTGATAATACCGAAACGTTTTCTGAATAAAGCTTGTGCCACACATAAATTCACATTCCTGAAGTTTGTCACACCGCTGCATCTCATATTCAAGACGTCACTCAGTGGAGATAAGCCCAGAGCTTTGCGAAACCCAAGTACAATTTACAGCAAACACTCAGTTTTAGAGATTCAAATACAAGTGCTGTTTGCATCGTCGCTGACTGGAATGTTTAAATAAGTGAGCTGAGATGCGAAAATGCTTATGGTAGGTACGACTCTACTGTTAATAAATCTTGGTAGGCAATAATGAGTAATACTTCAAGCTATCACTTATCTATCTACTATTTAGTTAACTATCTTTGGTTCCCAAAACTGGCTGCTCCTTCATCAGCGAACCGTAACCGTTGAACTATGTTTTATGATGACGAGGTTGCAATTCATGATGCCACCTCTATAATCTTGGTAGAAATATAAGTTAAAAAAACGTACCATATTCCATAAGTACCTACTTAACCTAGAATAGCTATTAGAAAATTGTTATAGAGTGTAATCTTTATAAATATTTTTTTAAATGCACGAAATTACTCGTCTTACCCAAATTAAAATTATGTAGTACCTGGATGACCTTTTTTTGGGAAACGAAGTTTTTTAAAAATGAAACCTAGCTAGATCGATTTTTCGCCCCCGAAACCCCCTGCATACTAAATTTCATGAAAATCGTTGGAGCCGTTTCCGAGATTTAGATTATATAGATAGATAGATGAAACAATTATAACACCTAAATTGGAGCATTTTCTTTAAAATATTGAATACTATTGAATCCGAACCAGCCATAATCAAAAGTTACAGTTACCATTTATTTTTCATTTGAAAAAGATTCTCGAGATGCTGACTTCCACACGCTGACCGCGGTGTGGTCAGATTCCGCATCTTTATCTCGGCCGTTTATCAAATAAATTCACAGTCCAAATAAAATTTATTAGTTTTCGAATAGCCATCTCCGCGGCTATGCGACCGCTGGCTTTATTGCAGACCCACGAATTACTTCGGGATTTTCTATCCGCCGTTAAGATGAGCTTTATGAATTATGTAACTTTTTTGTCCGCTCTAAGAAATAACTGGGCCGATGGACGGTATATTTTCCTGATACTTTGAAATCTTCCAATCCTTACACGCTTTAATACCAGAGTTCGATATAAATTTCGGTAAAACGTGCCTACTTAAACATTCATTACAATTTCAGTTCACCACTAGTTTCCTAACAAATTTTATGAGGCCGAACATATTTTCAGATCTCACCAACCTTTTGCCTGCCACGTTTTTGCTGCCCGATAAAAGGAATTTACTTTTATCTCTAAAATATCTAAGCCTTTTTTTAACGCCCCATTTTCTTACATTGTCAGACAGATTTATCACACGTGTCGAGGGAAGGAGACTGAGTGAGTAATATAACAATATGAAACCTAATGGCAACGAGACGTAAAGGTGAGATGCAAATATCCTGCTGAGACGTGCTCCGAGAAGTTTCTAAGCACGAACTGAATACTAAAAAAGCCGTGGTGCCCCTGCATTGGGCACAGTAAAACTTTACAGTACACGAACCCTGTGTAAAGTTTTACAAGTAAATGTCAGACATTCTGAAATTTGAGCTTAAAAGCATTTAAAATAAGAAAGTTTATTACTGATCTTCTCAAACTTAGGTAAATGCTGAAATTGGCACCTAAATTCACAAAATAGTCTTTGAAATTTCAATGAAATCAAGAATATAACTAAATTTACTAACTAACAAAACTAAATATTAATATCTACTCGTATAGATATAGATGGAAAACTATTTTAACTTCTGACTAAACTTCATATTGATATCTCTCTTTTAGATAGGTTTTTGATACGTCGTGAAAAAATATACAAATACGACAGTATTCTTTTGAACAGTAAAAGAACTACCCATGTAGGATTTACAATGATATCCCTGTTACATATTGAAAAAACAATGAATATCTTATGGAATTTTCAGAAAATCAGTTCAGTACACTCTACGAATCTCAGGCTTATACGGAAATATTTCACTGTGCAAACTGTGGCCCAGGGAGTGACTACAATATATTTTAAAGTCAGTGTAAGCCAGGAAAGCGGTGGCCCTTATCGTACACGTGATTTGAATGTCTCTTGACTTTTATTCAACCAATACGACAAAAATGTTTGCAGCGACTACGTTTTGAATATAAAAAGTTTCATTTAAAAATAACTGTTAATTAATGTATGAAATAAAATGTGTTGGAACGTTAAACTGTCGTTTATTAAAAATATAAATTTAAATATGGACGAGCTTTCAACCTGCTCGCTTTTACAGTCGTAAAAAAAGAAGAAATTATTATTGCCATAACACAAAATATGGATTAAACGATACAGTGTTACAAGTATAAATGAACTTATAGAAGTTTACATTCAAAGAAGATACAACAATAAAAATGTTTGCGACGATTGCGTTTTAAATGAATTATTTTGAAAACTGGATTTTATCGTGTAATTTATAGTAAATAACTGACCATAATATTTTTAAGGTATTTTGTGACCAACTACACAATTCAAAACTCACATAATTAGTCAAGGGCGTGTCATAATATAGTGACATAGTGACGTCATAAACGGTTTTTTCCTATCTTTCAAACCAGTGTACATGAAAATATAATAAAACGCAACTTTAAAATTATCGGGTGCAATGTTCATAATGTGCGTAAAAATAATGGCGCAAACCTTGGCAAGCAGGACTATAAGTAGCGTCTTTACAGAGAAGGAAGGAAAAATAGTGCCTACTGAAAAATATAAAACTAAAGTACCTACTGAATTTTTACATAGTTTGTTTTTACTTATATTCAGACACTGAAATACTAAAATTATACGGTGAATAACTAGGTATGTAGCATGTGATATTTTTATTAGTAAAGTTAGATGAGTAAGTATACAAGTAAATCACTGAAATACACATCTAATAATTGGATTGAAAGTGAATGTTAAATCCTAAAATATCATCTTTAAATTGTAATCGTAGCATGCATGCAAGTTTAACATATTTTTCTAACATCTGCGAGTTAATTGGATAACTTTACTAATTTTCCCTTTATAACACAGCACCAAGGAAAATTTCAACACAAACCCTTTAATTTACGCATGTTCCGAAAATGTTAAAGAGCTTGAGATATGAAAATAGAAAAGTAATTGCAGAGTAGTGTTCAAAGCGGTTTGAGAACAAACATTACTTGTGGGGTTGAATGTAAACACATAAAAGTAAAACAAAGTAGGGTTGGCTGACATAATATTATGTCCGTTATTTTTGGTCAGAACGTATGTTTTGGCTGCGTAATCAGCAAGTTTGTTATGCACAACTTTTAACACATCTTTTCATACTCTTCTTAAACTGTTGGGGTTTTTATGTTTGTCAACTGTCCTAAAAAAATAAAAAATAATAGTAGACGTTTTCACACAATGCCATCTGGCCCCTATTCAATAACATTACAAATTGTAAAATACAATTAATTGTAAGCGGCTACAATTCTACAAGTTTCTGTTTAATAAAAAAATACGATTTACTGGAGGAAAATTTACAAAATTGTAAAATTTTCTTACAATTTTACATAATTGTAGGTTTTATTGAACAGCACTTGTCATAAAATTCGACAATATTGTCAGTTTTTTACAAATTTGTAGACTTGTAATGTTTATTGAATAGGGGCCTGGCCCCTATTCAATAAACATTACAAATTGTAAAATACAATTAATTGTAAGCGGCTACAATTCTATAAGTTTCTGTTTAATAAAAAAATACGATTTACTGGTGGAAAATTTACAAAATTGTAAAATTTTCTTACAATTCTACATATTTGTAGGTTTTATTGAACAGCACTTGTCATAAAATTCGACAATATTGTCACTTTTTTACAAATTTGTAGACTTGTAATGTTTATTGAATAGGGGCCTGGTCTTAAACTATGCTTGTTATATATTTATGGAAGCTCGGGAAAAAATGATACTCGCACAAAAAACATTTTTTTTGTAAATACGAGTAAAGTAGTAGCTTCATTATTACAGATACAATAAATAGGTCAATGATTATCACACAGACTAAAACTGTAGCTTTTAGTAAAGCAGGCTTTTCCTTCTAGTAATAGGCTAAACAAAATGCCAGTTCGTCAAATTATAAATCTATACAGTCTAGGTTTATAGCAACAACAACGAAAACTTAACTTATCAGACATTTGGTGATTTTAGTTTCTATCCGACACCCCTATTATACTAGCTGGGTTATTCTGTTGCTGACATGGAAGCAAGTCTGTTTGAACACAATACGCCTGGGGCACACTGAGAGTGCCCACACTGGTATACGAATGGGCTTACTGTATGAGTACTTACTTGCTACTTTGGCACCCGCGCCGGTTGATCGGTCCCCGATTGATCAGTAACTGGTATACTTTTAAATATTTTGATATATTGCAGCAATAAGTTTAGTCTTTAAACACAATCTCGCTAAAGATGTAATTTATCATCAATGAAAAATAATCCTAAACTACGCAGGTAAATCATCTTTATGAATCCAGATTACCGAACTTATTACAAGGACGAAAGTTTTTGAAACATGAAAAAAGGTAATAAGAAATTGAGGTAATATTTTTACAGTGCGTTATTCATCTTTCTTTGGTTAGTCTTCTTTTCATTATCTTGCTTTTGCTCAAATATATTTGAGTAGAAGCCCTAGTGGGACCTGACCTCGTGACCCAGAGTTTTGTGAATGTAACCAAATGGGTAAGTAGGTACGTACTGCCCTCGCCAGCTAGAGGTTGTGGTTGCAAACCCCTTGGGTGATGGGCGTGCACCTATGACGTATTCTACGCATTTATCAGTGTTCCAACAGCTAAAACTTTGAGTGAGGTAGTTTTTGGGTGTTTGAGTTCAAAAACACCCTTTATTTCTTACAAACAATTTCAGTCAGAAATAATTCCACAAACCATATAGCGGGATTTCTGCAACTTACCAATGCTTAATCAAATTTTTTGTGATTTAAAAAAAAAGTTATGTCAAAGGTAATTTATTCTATGAGGCGCCAAAGAAAATGAACACAAAACTGCACTTTCATTTACCCGAGTAAATGTTCCTCACACGAAACTCTAGATCAATTTTCTTAGCAGCGAGCCTCTTTTGATGCGTATTTGCGGAGAGACCAGATGCTCTCTATAGATATGACGATAGAAGGAATATTTTCTACAGAGCGTTCCCGGAGGAGCCAGGAGTCATTTAGAGGCCGATGTACCATACTGCTTTCTCTGTCATCAGCTTATTGGAACCAATCTTTTTGAGACCACTTTTATTAGGCACTCAAGGTAAAGTTTTTACACTTCTTTATTTTAACGATCTGTTATCTGTTTGGTACTACTTTACCAAATGAACCAGTAGTAAGATTAAGTGACACTTTATTTGATAGTTCGTAAGTCGGTTTCAAGCTTGTAGTAACACGACTTCAATACAATTTTATAGATTAAGGTACGAAATATCAAAGTTGTATTACATTGATATTGCTCGAAACGCTTCTGGTAAGGTTTTGCGATCCGATGTGCGTGTCTGTACTTCCGGCTCATACATCACTATGGGCACACTATAGTTTTTTGATGTCTGTGCATGAAGATGAGCCATCTACTTATGTAGCGTTGTTTTCAAAAGACAATGTGGAAGCCCCGCAAGGCTCGTGTATTTTGACGTATGAGGGAGGGAGCGATAACAAAAGGTGTTTGGAGGAAATTGTGTGTACCGAGCACTTTTTAGGGAAGTCCCCAGAGAAGAGAGTTATGATAACAATGCTCGACTTGTGTTTACTTTCATCAGTCTTTGAGTGTTGTGTCGGAATTCAGTGTATGAAAGTCCTTAAGACTGTAACAAGTACCTTTGAGTTAGCTTGATATGTGGCGGTTTGTACTGTCGTGTATTATTCGTAGCTGTTTTTATATTTCGGTTTCAATACTGCAAAATTTCACGTCTGTAATAATTTTATCATTTATTTGTTAAATGATTGATTCAGGCGTAACTTTGCGGAAACCATTACAAATACTGAAAAGGACGGAAATGTCTAGTACTTTCCTGCTAAAACTATTATGTAATGAGGTTGTTAATTAAGCTTATTAATATTAATGAGCCCCACAAAATGCCTTATAGAAATATTATTAATATTAATAATCCCAACACCACCAGCAACACCAGTGTGGAGCGAGTCAACGGTCCTGAGGATGCTTCGTGGAGAAGCGAAACACGTGTCGTGTTTCTATTTGAGGTGTGGTGTTGGGATTATTAATATTAATTATATTTCTATAAGGCATTTTGTGGGGCTCATTAATATTAATAAGCTTAATTAACAACCTCATTAGATAATAGTTTTAGCAGGAAAGTACTAGACATTTCCGTCCTTTTCAGCATTTATTTGTTGTTGGTGTATTGATAATAAGTTTTCTCTGTTATTGAATAAAAATGTTTTACGGTCATCAAAAAACAAACTATGATCAACATCAGATGAAAAATAACACCTATAGTGATGAGCAGTAAATATCAATGTTCAAACCTTTTCCAAAACAGTATTATGCCAAATAATGATAGTGAGCTAAAACACAGAAGCCATTGATAATCGAATTTGTTCTGTTGTGTCAAATAGAACAATAATCGTCAAACAATTTGCCAATCTACGTCGTGAACAAATAAACGAAAAAAGAGCGAACGTTTCTTTGTTATTTAATCGAATTGTTATCACCAAATAGAAACAGAAATACTAGTAGGTACGAACGTGTAGATGAGGAAGGAAACGCGCCGTTGTCGGACCCTTTTCAAGGGCGCGAAGAACCCTCAGCGGATGATTTTGTTCCAGCCTATTTCTATCACTTACACATAAAATAGGAATCCCCGAAATCTAAATCTAATCCCCCTCGCAATAAGACACAGATTTGATTATTTCAGCAATGAAATTGGCAATGTTTCTAAAAACACACGCTAAAATGATATTGTCGAAGTTGTATTCCATTTTTGTGAAATCGAAAAAATGAAGGAGTGTGACCTCTTCAAATTGACCTCCCAATTCGTTTCGGCAATGCTCAATTATTTTTATAACGTTTGTATTTTTGAGCGGAAGGATAATATAATAGCGCTTGTTAAAAATGCTTCACAGTTCTTTTCTTTCGAAACACCGAATTCAAGCATTAATGGTGAAATTGTTTAGCTGTGTTAATTAACTTTTCATTAATTAAAATAAAAGACAATAAGAAAAATATTTGGAATCTTTACGATAGAATCCTACTAAGTATAATATTATGAATGTAAAAGTTTGTGAGGATGTATGAATGTTTGTTACTCTTTCACGCTGAAACGCCTGAACGGATCTAGATGAAATTTGGCACAGAGATAGATTATAGTCTGGAATAGCACATAGGCTACAAAAAGGCAAAGCCGCGGGAGGAAACTAGTTTCACGTTGGATGAAATTAAGGGTACATCTGAATGACTGAAAAGATTAATAAGTTTATAGCTTTTGTAGATGGCTGTACCACTCAAGAAAGAACGACAAACCCCTTGATTATAATAATTTTACTTAAAAAAATAGTAAAATTGTCTAAACAAGAATATAAGTTTTTATTGGACAAAATCGTCTTCCCCGTCCCACACTTAATCTTATTTTTGTTTTGAGCCCAACACAACATTCCAAATATCCTACCTTGCAATATCATTTTCTATATACACGATCGGTCACTGTAATACAAACCAAAAGCCAAGCTTTCGACGACAGAGTTATAACGCGTCCCGCCGGGATACTGGGTCATGCATTTTCAATATTCTTAGCTAGTTCTGTAGCCTTACTATGAAACTTAAACTCGTAGTTTGAAATCATTTATTCAGATCACGTTTAAAATATCGAGAATATGGCATAACCTACTTTGATAGATACCTACCACATTATTTATATTACGTAACTACAAGAGTAAGTTAAGGTTACAAAACAAAATAAAAACGAACATGATCACGACTGTGATCCCCGTGCTCGGTAGATATCTCCTCAGATCTGTAGTTACTTCAATCTTTGAGGATATCTATGAGCGGTATTCAAAGGCACGTCCAAACATGATATTTGGTACATGTCCACATTTTACATCATTTGACGACCTCAGTGGCGCAGCGGACGAGAGTCCGCCTGCGACGCAAGAGGTTGCGGGTTCGATTCCCGTCGCGGAACAAATTTGTGTACGATCTGCAGAAATTTTTTCCGTTGGTCTGGGTGTTTTCTATGTATGACAAAAAAATATCTATCTATGCATATAATGTATTAAATATATCAGTTATCTAGTACCCATAACACAAGCTTTGAGCAGCTTACTTTGGGGCTAGATGATGCTGTGTGGACTGTCCTGCATTATTTATTTATTTACATAACAGGTTGCAAGCCCATCGCCACTTATAAAAATACTAATCTATGACACAAATTTTTGGTGACAAAATGTTTAAAGTGAATTTGACTAGTAATGAATTTTTTTTTTAAGGTTGGTATAGGAGAGCGCTGGTGGTGTAGTGGTAGCACCCCTGCCTTACGATCCGAAGGTCGTGGGTTCAAACCTGGTCGTGCACCAATGAGTTTTTCCATTCGAAAAATTTATGTGCGCAATGCCAGTGCTCTTAAACGGTGAAGGAAAACATCGTGAGGAAACCGGCACATACCCTAGAACCAAAAATTCGAAGGTATGTGTCATTGGTTAGTATTCTTATAAGCGGCGATGGGCTTGCAACCTGTCACGTACGGAATACTAACTACTGTGCAAAATGTGGGTATGTACCAAATGTCATGTTTGGACTTGCCTCTGACTACCCTCTTTAGATATCCTCAAAGATCTAAGTAACTAAAGATCTGAGGAGATATCTACCAAGCCTGGGGATTACAGTCGTGATCATATTTATTTTTTTTATTTTTTTTATTTTTTTATTAGACGGTCTTTGAATAATTAAAACCACAAGCTTTGAATATATTTTATATTCGATGATTCGTATGCATTATATTCCATGTTTCACCCATTATCGTACGTACATGGTAATATTATTGCAACACTCAATTTGACAAAATCTGTGTTCGAAAAATAACAGTAACACTGTAGACAGCTGTTGTTCCCGACATGGCAATAACACTGCTACGCGATCCGTAGCTCCGTAGCGGCTCGTAGCGCCTGTCGTAGCGACTCACTGCCGTTAAACTTAAACTCGTATTAAGGACATAGAAAATTCGTGACGGCTCACTGTCTCCTCGGAGAAAAGAAAGAGATAAAGCTTCTCAGGAAATGGGCTATTCGCCGCCCTTTCCCCAGAGCTATCGGGTATTAGCAATTTGCTTTGTGTTAGACGTTCTGCTCCTAAAAGTATTGAGGAAGATAAGGAAAAGGGACTCTGATAATTAGCCCTCGAAGCGTTTAGGGTAAATGCGAATTGAACGGGTGCGATGGGACAATTAGTTGTATACTTTTTTGGGCCGTTGAAATCGGCGTCTTCAATTTAAGCCTTTTTGAATGTGGAACCTTTTTCGACTCTGTGATTAGGTTCGTTTTATTTTTTTGCAGATAAAGGATATCAGATGCCGGAAGAGCAAAAGTTCCTAAGCTGCCAGACCCGTATCAAAAAACGAGTGCGATTCTCATCCGACCCTATCTCGTCTTGTCAGCCTTCTTGTGAATTGGAGTTTCGTTTGATTTTTATTGATACTGTTGACGCTACAGTTAACTCTGATCCGGATGTTGAGCCTGATCAGAGATATCTTTGTAATCTTCTTATCAATTTGTTCGTTCTATACCTTTAATCTACTGAGTTAATCAATTGGGTAAAGTGCTTTATGCTTTTTACAAATATACGTATCGGAAACGCGAAAACCAATGGACATTTTGATTTATTTCATCCACTGTAATCTGTCAGCGAAGTTGCTCGGTTGCCGCAAATCTGGCTATCAATCTCAAAGCGGTGTCTCAGTTTTATTTGTGTTTTTATTTCAATTGTCGTAAGGATCATCAATTCTGTTTCGTGTGGGCTTCGCATAACTAAGTTTGAAACATCCTGCCCAACTGTTATTAAAAAATAACAAAAAAACGTAATTCTTTTAGACATTCTTCTAGTTTCACAAAAAAGTATCTTAGCGTAGGCAGATCTATAACAATGAGATAAAAGCCATCCAAATTAAGCTATGGCATAGTTTTCTCACAGTAGATAAGTAGATACTTACTTATATTTTTTTATCATAAAAACAAAAACTAGAATATCAAAGAATTATATCATTTAGAACTAGAATAGCCAGTTTGTTGATGCATAATTTAGAACTTTGAAAATGATTTCAAAACTTATAATTGCATTTCCAGCGAATCCAATTTTAAAGTTAAATACCATCGAAACCTAGTTTAGTTAAAACTAAAGCGGTTGTTCACAAAGAGCTAGCTATTGTGTTAGTTGAGATGTTTACATAGATAAGGGCATTTATACATAAGTTGGTACTTACTTATTTTCATGATGACTGCGAACTCTCTATTATTGGATAAAACTGCTAAGGACGTTGATTGAATTGCATGCGAGTTTGTGCCAATTGTGGTGGTAATTCTGTCTCTCAGACTAACTTAAAAATGTTAAAAAATGGTACGTTCATAATTTGTTCTCTAGAAAGACCAAATTAGAGTAACATTTTTTAAATGATAAAAACACAAAAATATTCATTTTGGTAAAAATTTTTGAAATGGCTTTTTACGCAAATAGTCTTTGGAGTTGACAAAATAGGATCGTGTTTAGTTATTTTTTACGTGACGTACTTTAAGCAGCATCGCTTTTTTGCACACACCACCGAATAGTTTTTGAATTGGTTTTGATGATGACTGACTTAAGAAAATATGATCACGACTGTAATCCCCAGGCTCGGTAGATATTTTCTCAGATCTCGATATTGTGTAATATTATGCAAATTATCCTTTAGATTGAATAGTGTTAGATAAATCTAGTTAGTGCCAAACTGAGAGTATTTTTTGCTTTCCCAAACTTGTTACTAGACTAAAACCTCTCTTATACTTCGCATCAGTCAAGTCAAAAACAAGATTACAATGTAATCAATCAAGGCCAGGGACGAAGACGTCACCAGCAATTAATCAAGGCCTGTCGGAACCGACAGCGCAGTCTCAGGGACCCAGATACTAAACACAATACATCGCTTGAAGCAGTAGATACACTTACACGTTAAAATTGCGGTGGCGTCATGTGGTTGCTTGCATCTCAAAGTTCATGACAGTTATTACACTTGAGCCAAGGTTTTCTTGTGGCGAAACTATTGCTAATTGTACGCTGTTTTGATATATAGAACTATAAACATGTTGACGACCCTTAATATATTGCTTAAAATTTATTTACCAAAGTTATAGGCTAGTGTTCAACCAATATATGTATAACCACCGGTTATGGTTGTCTGGCGGTTAAGAAAAAGCTAAACGGATGTTGAATAATGACAAACTGCCAGTGAAAGTTACATCACAGTATTTGTAGCTGTTAATTTTTATGCGAATTTTTATTTTTATTCGAAGATATGTGTCATAGGTTAGTATTCTAATAAGCGGCGATGGGCTTGCAACCTGTCACGTACGGAATACTAAATATTGTGCAATAATTTTTTTTTTTTTTAAACATCTTCACCTCAAAATTCGTGAATTTTTTTAACAGTTTTGAAAAATATGAGGAATTTAACTGATTCGACTTGACTTCTTAGTGTTGATAATAATAGGTACTTATGTATACCTTGATCCTAATAAGCTATGTTCCTGGTATTGTTCGAAATATCGTTCTATAAATAATTGAAATATTTTCGCTATGATAAGTTGCAACAATTTTATATAAATTCTGTTATTCGTTTTTCTGCTAGTTACTAGTTGCTGATGATAAAACACTATCTGTAATAGTTTTAAAGTAGGTAAACAGGTTGTATTTCACTGAAATATTTAAGACCCCTATATACAATCGTAATATCTAAACTTAGTAAAAACGATACAGTAACATAATTGACCAATAATAATATCTTTTTTTGAGGCACCAGTTAAGTGTCCGTCCACACAAGTGACAAACTGTCGTGACCGAGTCTCCGTACGTGACAAACACGCGTGACAATTTGACACTTTTTCAAGGGACTTTCTCGAAAAAGTTTGTGTTTCAGACACAGATACGGTCACAGTCACGATCAAATGTCACAACTATGAACGGACACTAAGTTATTAAGTGGGTGCGCACGGGTTCTTTTGTCACCGTGACTGTATCGTCACTCTAGGTTATGTATGGAGATGACACTCAGTGTCACATCGTTACGTGCGTGCATCTCCATACAAAACCACGGACTTGAGTGATATGAGTGACGTAATAGTCACGGCGATAAAAATCACTCGTGCGCGCTATCACTAATGTATCACCAAATGATACTGTATACTTTTTATTGTGCATAAAGCGTTAAAAATGTACAAGTCTAAAATGGATGGCTTCACGGCATGACGGCAGTGCACTTATTTTAGAGCAACGTGTGACGTGGAGCGACTAGAGTGCAGTTTTGGACTGGACAAAGATCACTAACAAGCTGGATCGGATCGCGTTTAGCTTCCTCAACTATCGCGTCACACCGCAATGTTGTGCTCAGTGGCTATCCAGTACGTCTACCATGAGTCTGTTGTCACATTTAGATCAGCAGTAGTAATAGTACGTTACTATGACATCTGTCAAAATTGTTACTCATGGTACCAAATTCTAAGCAAATGAATGAAGCGCAATCTACAGTCGCTGTAGTACGCTGTGACGTAGGATAGTTAACTACGTGACGTTTTAGTACCCAACTATCCGCTAGAGGCGCTGTGCAAGTTTTCATACATTTTTTAACTATAGTCGCTAGCGAGTGTGGATTGTGAAAACCTACATTACACAAATAGTTATACCTGTGACGTATTCAAATCTTTGATCATTTACTAGCAATATGTAGTCCGGGAGAGTAATTCATCAAAGATTCAAACGAAGTGTATTTTGCGACGGAACTCTGTAATCATAGCAGCGTTCTTAATTTTAAACTATACTAATAATATTGGACGATGGCTCGTTGCAGCTATATTATTTATGTTACCTAACTCATAAGAACTTTGAATACTATTTGCTTATTATTTTGGGCGTAGCGTAGTAAGACAAATCTATATTTGTAGCAAAGTGCACGGAAAGAGCCTTTGATCCTTTCAACACATTGGCTCGAAATAACCTGTAAGATGATATGAAGAAGAAGAAGAAGCTACCTTATTTTTTACAATAGCCGGTTTTATATAAATCCTACGATGCTAAAATTCTCGTTGTTCCTCTTGTTACCTATTTACGTTAAAATGAACAACATTAACGTAGGGAACACGTTAATTTATGTATAAGAAAACATTTTAAACCAGCAAAACATTTCTATTTGTACGACGCTAACGAAATTAAGGTTCCACATTCAATAAAATGTGAGAGTGAGGTCTAATGACGCCGCGCCAGTCACTTCAAACACGGCCACAGAATAATCTAATAGTAACTACTCAACATAGCCAAAAAAAATCCTACGGTTAGGTTATAAAAAGTTATGTTATCTTACATAATATGGACAATATACTCGTAAGAATGCAAACATCAAAAAAAAGTTATACCCAATGAAAGTATTAAATATTTGGGTATTATAATTAATTTATTGATCTACATATTTTCAACCCCCGACGCAAAAACGACGGGGTGTTATAAGTTTGACGTGTCTGTGTGTGTCTGTCTGTCTGTGGCATCGTAGCTCCCGAACGCATGAAGCGATTTTGAATTGGTTTTTTTGTTTGAAAGGTAACAGGAAAATGGAACTAAGGTCGGGAGTGTTCTTAGCTAGTTTGATAGAAATCAGTCCAAGATGGCCGCCGCCACAAAATGGCGGATTACATATTTTTTCACAACTCCTTCAATATAAGTATCAAATGAAAAGGCTTGAGTGAAGAATACTATACATTATGACAAATTTCAAATCCAAGATGGCTGCCACAATAAAATGGCGGCCAAAGTTTGTGTCGAGGGTTTTTTAAATTTTAATTTAATATAACTTATTGTGAACTGATTAATTCAATCAATTAAACGATTATTGAATAAAGTTAAGTACCTCTTCGTCAGTAATGTTCAAGTAATTCGCGAATCCACTTAGGCTTTAATGAAGGCCTTTGAAATAGGCTTTTATAGACCCCACACCTAAGCTTTCTTTGAAATGACGTTGGCGAATTTCACCAATCGGCCCGTTATAGGCACGTGTTAGAAACGCGTGGTCCACGCAGAATTTGACGTGTCTATATAAAGCACAAAGGTGGGTATTGAATTTCTCAATACTTTTAGAAAATAAGAGAGTAATTTGGTTCTTTAGATGAGGGCTTCTTTTTTGTACTTGACTGTACCTATAATTTATACTCGTAGTTACGTTACCTATATAAAAGAGCTTATTCTAGAAATCCCTTATGAATCCCTTGTACAGGGGTTTTTTATGTCCTTTTAAAAAAAAAATCTACTCGTCTCTAGAAAAAGTATTAAAATTCCCCTTTTTGATCTGATTTTTACTTTTTTTATTATAACAATTATGAATGAATCAGCTATATCCTTTCAGCTATTGCCCAGACCCAGCCAATTGTACTGAAACAAACCCAATTATGTAGTTTTATTTAAGTGGAAGAGATGAGGCGTACAAAAAAGACACTACATTTACTTTGAAGAAGTTTGGTCTCGTGTTAAGAGGTTTTGTTAAATTAGAAAGTTGTACGAAAACTTGGATCTTCTTATTGTGTCACTAGATTTTTGAACCAGTGTGGTGAAAAAATAAATGCGGCTTAACTTAAATACAACTGTATCACCATTATCATTGGCCTGCTTAAGGTGACGTCAGGTTACAGAACAATTTGAAGCACTCGACCACTTCTGTTCGTGGCTAAAAAGGCCAAAGATAAAACAACTTTATATACAACTTTACATAAGCGAAAACCAAATAAAACGGTTTATTTCTTTATTTTTAAAAATCAATTAAGACCCCTTTTCAAAGAGGTTTGTTTAGGCAAATGTCAGTATTGTTTTTTCAGTAGTCTCTGTATCTCTATCTCTTTATTTTATTTAGAAACCTTGTGTGCCTTCCATCCTAAACTAGGATTACCTGTAACAACATGATTCTGTAAGTAACTAAGACCCAAGATAAATATTCTTATCTAGGGAAAAATCTTTCTGAGAAATATCCCTCGTAACATTTAATAGGCGGAAAAAAATATTTCGTAAAACTCAGAAAGGATTACTCACACTCAACAGGTTATAAATAAAAATAAGGTTTTTTATAATTTTTCAACAACTGATATCGTCCGCAAATATTCATCATTTTTTTTTTTTTTTTTTTATTAACCCATATTGTCCCACTGCTGGGCAAAGGTCTCCCCCAATTCCTTCATTATAATATATTATTTATTATTTAAGTTTCCAAAAATTAGGGATCGCTCCCTAATTTTTTCTATAGTAATAAAATGCCTAAGTTATTTAAGGATAATGTAGCAATCTAATGATGAAAAAAAATTTAATTCGGTCCAGTAGTTTTGAGTTTGTTCGTTACAAACATACAATAAAAAAATACAAATATTTCCTCTTTATTATATAAGTGTAGTAGACTAAAATAATGCCTGGCTAGAATTTATCTATTTTTACTTCTTTGTACTCTAAGGATTTTTTGTATTATTATTTTATTACAAATGATGTCCTATCCATCCAAAGGTGATCTGGAAAAGATTGCTTTTAGCAATAAGGCCGCCTCATTGTATTACGCATGTTTTTGATGCTTGTCCCACGCTAAGTGGGTCGGCACGACATGTTTTCTTCTTCCAATCACTCCTATCATTCGTCAACTCTGAGTTTAGGTACTCCTAAAATAGACTATTTATTTTATGGAAAAATAAATATTTGTAAAATCCTATTAAACATGATGAATGTCTGGATGTCTGGATGTTTGTTACTTTTTCACGCTAAAACGGCTCAACGGATTGGAATGAAACTTGGCACAGATATAGATTATGGTCTGGAATAACACACAAGCTACATTTTATTCCTGAAAAATGTATGCTTCCCGCGGGATAGATTTGTTTTTGTTTTTCAAGGTATCACGCGTGCGGAAGCTAGTACATTATGACGCAATTTGAAAATTTATAAGTACTTAGCTGTATTGTGCCGTCCTATGACCGTCCCGTCTCAGTAGCTCATTATCCTATTTTCTCAGCGCAGCTGTGTTCGCCTTGTCCGCTTGCATCGGCGAACCTTCCACCGACTAGTAACGAACTTACGCGAAGTTAATGACTCCCAACTTTGTTACTGAGCTAAAGCGGTTTATATGAGCAAACAGTAGCTCAACTTCTTGGTACCTAATGCCGCAGGATCTCGTTTGACTGCTAAGTACTTACTTATGGGATAGCAACTAGTGCAGCCATCTTGCGGTGACTTCGTAAGTTCACGTTTGCTTAGTGGTGAGCGCCAGTTTTATATGAATTATTGATTGAACGAGCGAAGCGAGCTAAAATCTCAGTGGTATGTAGGGCGATTTTTGCGTTGTATGTTTGTGTAAGTATATGTTTGTTAGAGCATAACTTAGTAACCATTAATCCTATCTGCATGAAACTTAGAAGGTCTAGATAGATCTGCTTTGTAAATTTGTTGCGAAGCGAACATAATTGGTGATAGGGTTGTAAAGATATTGGGTTCAAAGATTATAAAAAAAACTTTTTTTTTTATAATTTTTACTTAAATGAGAAGGCATAGTTTTACATAAGTACATTTACTTGTACATTCCAAAATAGTTTTTTTATATTCCAGCACAGATAGTTTTAACCGAAGTGGATATTTTTTTCGCTGATGAAAATTTTCTTGTCCAATAACGATAAAAAAATGTAACGCTCGCTTTGAAATTTTTGAACCTTACTGACCTCTCTACGGAGAGGCGAGGCGCCGATACGGTATTGGTCCGAAACTAACATTAACTTTACCCGCAATCCCAAGATAGATTGAACCTTTTTTACTTCTGTAAATTTTCAACTCGTTAACGTTTTGCTCCATTTTAAAAGCTATTTTAGTTTTGCGAAGAAAGTGTTCTTTCTTTTTGTTTCCTTTTTAGCTTTATATAGGCCAATGTTTTTTTAATAAGAGAAAACAAAATAGGCAATAAATTATGTTTTGGTACAAGTATTGTTCGATAAACGGATTTTTTAGGGTAACTAACTATGGATGTACGGGGTTAAACATTTTCCTTGTTTGTCCATTTCTATTTTGAAATACGCTCATTAACTCATTCATGATACTTGCTTACTGCTACTTATCATTGAGTGAATCTGTCTTAATGTAATACTCATTACCTACAAGTAAAGTTTACCTGTAAGAAAAATATTTGGATCATGCTAAATGGTATAGGTGCGTCGGTCGCCCGGTAGCGAGATGGGCTGACGACATAGCATCCCTCGCGGGCCGGACCTGGATGAGGCTAGCAGCAGACCGTGGACAATGGCATATGCAAAGAGAGGCCTATACCCAGCAGTGGGTGAAGTCGGGCTGCGGATGATGATGATGATGATGAAATGGTATAACTGAACTGTACCCCAGGCTTGGCTTAGCTAAGTAGGTACTACTTTTGTGAGCCTTTTAGTACACTCTGGACTTCTGTATGTAAAAAATCCTTTTTTGGAGCTATAGAATGACGTCATGATATTTATGTCAGCGGAAACGCGTTTCTGATAGATTTATTTTTATCCAATATTTTTGAAAGCATATTGCTGTCTGACTTTATTTATTGTTCAATAAGTCTTTAGAATTTTAATAGAGGTTACCTGCTTATCAGTACCCTTACAAAAACTAAGGCAGTGAGTGTAGCAATGGCAGTCAAGGATATTTTATTTATTGCAAAGGAAATTCAATAGCAATTGAATAGGAGAAAAGAAAATTATAATAATTGTTTGCAGTATTTTTCCAAGATTGTGTCGTGCAAATACTCATATTTTTATAACGTTAGTGTGAATTGGATTGTTATTTCGTAGACATAAATCAGCCTTAACGTCGAAAAAATGATATATTTGCCGATAAAGCGACACTCGTGAATACATTTTGGGATATCCTTGACGGTGGACGATTTATACGTGAAGTGTCTGCTGCATGTTTTAGAGTGAGCGCTGGCTTAGGCTGGGCTAGTATATGCTGAAACCGTGTCGACCGTGCAGACAAAGCAGAGCAGGATTTTATAATAATATCGTATGGATATGTGCCAAACCATGTACAAATATTATCAAGTATAGCTCTATGATTTGTCTAGAGAATATATTAAACGAAATTTCGACGAACACCGACTATATAGCAGCATTTAATACCACTCTGCAAAATGTAGGCATGTGTAAATATCGGATATATATTATTGATAAATATTATTGGACGTGCCTGCGTACCTTTTTTAGATATCCTCAAAGATCTGAGGAGATATCTACCAAGCCTGAGATTTCTAACAGTCGTGATCATGTTTTTTTTTTTCAGTTAAAAACATACCTAATCTGCCCTATTAGAAAAAAGTGCAGCTAAAAACTCGAAGGTGCTCTACTCAGAAAATGCAAGTGAAAGTGTTACTTAATTGCTCCATGAAATTACGATTGATCTCATAATTCCATGGTATGGGGTTGGAAGTTTCTCCACCAAACTAGTCAAAACTTTTCTGACGTCTAATCAATTAGCATCACCAATATGCTAAGTTTCTGCATATCCATTTCAGACATGAGAATTCCCAAACTTAATTTCACATTCATGATCCAACATTTGCTTTATCCAGAGATCCAGAGACCTTACATAGATCTTCCTAATGACAATTGGTTCAAGCAGTGTGTCTACATACGGGTAGTGTATAGTCAGAATTCGAGGACCTAGCACGACGTAACCTGCATTTAAATTGTAAAACAAACAGCACTGAATTGAACAGACAAACAAAAGGAGCTCTGTGTTTCGTGTTGAATTGGTGACCTGGATTCTAGAACACATTTACGTATAAAACAGGATGACTAGGGCTAGGTACTGACGCTGTGTTGTGTACCAGTTTATTTTGTACTGGCTAGGGACGTGCTGGTGGAAGGTGGAAGCCCGATAGGCTGACAGGTAATCTTCTTTGTACGCAAATATAGCCAAATGTAACAGAAGACTGAAACTTTATGGTATTAGTATTTAGAAGATCTTATTGGTTTTTTTATTGTTTGAGACTCTCAGTAGGTAATATAAAAAATGCGTAGATGCCGTTTTCATAATAGATAAGACAAGACCAATAACTTGAAAACCTAGATGTAACTCATCATATCACACGCGCTATGTAAATCAAAATAAAATATGTATTTCGATTAGGCCTTTTGGGTTCACATCTGCGCATGACTTTTATCTGGATTTTTCGAACAAGATTTTTTTATTTTATGTAGAAGCTGTAAACTGTATAAGGTTGGATTGTGCTTTGATATTTTTTCCTATTACCAGGGCCGAAGGCCAACCAGGCTTATATAAAAGGCCATAGCCATGCTTCCTGCAACCTTAAAAATGAACTAAGTACATTATTCGTGCATGTCTCATCGTCACGTTAGCAGCTAAGAAAAAGGTTGTGAACCAATAATTTCTTAATGACGCTAACATCAATTCCAAGCAAAAGTTATATGAAAACAAAAGTTGTTGGTAGTTTATGAAATACCTACAAAGTTTATCTCATTCAACAGAGCGTAAGATGCACTGCAACAATTCAGACTGTTAATTAGCAAGGAAATGCCGGTCTCTCCCTAACTTCGTCTGCGTAAAGTTTTCACTTTACGCTAAGTAAGGGAATACGATAGTGATAATGCATAAGAAACCTGAAGCACACGCATATTTAATCACTAGTGGCCGTATCTACTGAGTACTATTTTCTCTAAGTTTCTGGAAAAATGGTCGTGAGGCGGCAAATAAACCTAGAACCTTCCAATAAGCGCTGTACACCTCGTTTGCATTTAAATAATTATCTAAAAGACCCTTACCAAACATAAGAATACAGTATCCTTACCCTACTTATAACTCTCATGTAAAATGCAGCGTGAATTCAGCTTTTCAAATGCGATTTCGGGAATGAAACAAGGATAGAATAACTTATTTATAAATGTAATGTAGCGTAGGTGCCTGTATTGCTTGACCATCATTATTTTAATAATATTTACCAACCTTTGTCACAATAGGTATCTCATTGGATAAAGACAAAAACGATAGAGAAGTATTTCACTGTAGATTTACAAAAAGCCAAAAGATCACGGGTCACGAAAACCTCTTCATGGTTTATACATTCCTGGTACATGGACTTCTACATGTTTCTCTCTCATACAAATCTGCCTATTTCACACCTTTTGTTTAAATTACCTTCCGAAGATTATTATTATAAATAAATAAATAAATAAACAATGCTGGACAATCCACACAGCATCATCACAGATAGATGTTTGTTATTATACATAGAAAACACCCAAACCAACGGAACAAATTTCTGCAGATCTTACACAAATTTGTTCCGCGGCGGGAATCGAACCCGCAACCTCTTGCGTCACAGGCGGACTCTCGCCCGCTGCGCCACTGAGGTCGTCATAAAAAAAATAATTTATTAATTACCTTACCTACTTTATTATTTAATGCATTTCTGCGTTTGTGGTTGCGTTGTTTTTTTCGTAAATCTTATGTCGAAAACTTTTTTACGTGTCTCTGAAAATCATAAAATGTGATGTGTGTGATTGACCGATTCAAATTTTCATTATGACAACTCATCCCGTGGGATGACAGCGGCCTCAGTTGACTAAAGAGCCAAATACCAAAGTGAAATCTTCCATTTGTCAAGGTAAGTACTTACCTTTATGACGACTGGCTTAACCCAAGTGGCAGGTATTTTCTCAAAAACTCCAATCCCTTTAGCACCTTTTAACTTTTTTGTTTACCAAAATTTTTACAGCATATTCTTCGTTCCATAGTTTTGTCTTATTATTTCCTTCTCAGTAGTCAGCATTCGGTGTGTGTTGAAAATTATTTTAATAAGTATCTATTTCGTTTATATTCCACTGCTATTCAACTTAATAATTTACGGCTAAATTATCATTTTACATTGGCGAGCTAAACAAAGCCACAAATGAATATCAAACGCTTCCAATTTAGCCTCGCTAATAAATAAAATAGCCTAAACAGATATTTGAAATGCGCAATAAATTTTCTTGGGTTTCCGATTTACTATTCTAAACGGTTTGTTGTATAATTAGTGTTAGCAGCAATACAATTTATGAGTGAGTAATTTGTTTTACATTTTAAAACTAAAAAAAATATGATCACGAACAGTCCCCAGACTCGGTAGATATCTCCTCAGACCTCTAGTGACTTAGATCTTTAGGGATATCTAAAGAGGGTAGTCAGAGGCACGTCCGAACATTTTGCAGATGCCCACATTTTGCTTAGTAGTTAGTATTCTGTACGTGACAGATTGCAAGCCCGTCGCCGCTTTTAAGAATACTAACCTATGACGCACACCTTAAAATATTTGTTTCTAGGGTATACCGGTTTCTTCAAGATTTTTTCCTTCACCGTTTATGAGCACTGGCATTACGCACATAAATTTCGGCCAATATAAGGCTGAAAACACTATAACTTTTTGCAGTGATACAATGGCGATGCTTCAAAAATACGACAAGATTCAGTTTCCATATATCGCTGCCTGTACGTAAATTCAAACATCAACTCGCATCTCACATCGCTATTCACTCTCACTTCGCATAAGACGCTTTTTATTTGACACTTTGAATCGGGTTCGAGTGCGAAGTGAGCGTCGAAGTGACTTGGGAATTACCGTATAGAATGTCACTTCTTACATCACCTCATACTTTATCTGTCAAAATCTCCCCGTCAATTTAGTTCAACTCGCTGACACGCTCGCAAGAGTGGCGCTAGTGTAAATTCGAATTATCAACGGAGTTTTTAGAATGCCAATCAAGAAACTCACGGCGGATTCAAATTCGAAGTTTAAAATGAGGTCTTACAGAATCCCACAGCTGATGTTACCGTGATACAATCACATTATGTGTTCTAACTAATACTACTTATTTTTGTGGTCTCTGATCGTTGAAAGTAAAAATGACCAACTCGAAACACATTAATGACGATCATCAAAAACATCAAAATCATTGTTAATTGGAAAACTATGCACGTCGACTAACTTGGTGAAATTAATTGAAAAAGCATACCTAGGCTCACTCAGCGGATAAATGCATACTACAACAGATTAAAAATCTAAAATGTTTCTGTTGAAAATGTTATTGTCAACTAGAAAAAATTATATACACGTCGACTTGGGAACCTCCTTCTTTTTTTCGTCGGTTAAAAAGCGAATGGCGTTCCTCACTAGTACTTACTATCTTTCACATCACATTTATAAATACGTAAAAGATGTTTAGATGATTTCACGACATAACAGCTGAACCGATTTCGGTGAAATTTGTTAAAACGCAAACGTAATCACGAGGAGTACCTACCAACGTAATTTTTATGTAAATTATTGTCCGCTGAATATGAAATTAGTCAAACCACAAAACCCGTCATGTTTTTGTCCGCTCAATCAGTGTAGAACTTCTAAAAGTTAGTATTCAATTTTCTTTCGTGGGATTTCAGAGTCACGTTTCAATTAAAACTGCGTGGTTAAAACTTTGTGGAGTGGTTTTTCCTAATTTTATATTTCTACAGAGTAGAAATTCGGGTTAGTAAGAGCGACAAAGACCTTCATAATTTTGTAGCATTAGTATAAAGTCACGCGCGAATGTCCAATAGTCACATATACAGGGTGTCCCAAAAAGTAGTGTCAAGCGAAAGTCCAGAGATAGAACACCCCTTGGGGTACCCGAATCACCCCATGTATGTTCTGCGATTTTCTATAGTTTTCGATTATTAATTTTTTTCCGAATTTTTGAAAATTTATTACTTGAACAACTTAAAACATTCTTACAAAAAAAGTAGAAAACTTTCTTGAGATTTTTTTTTTGCTACTGAATTGTTATGAGTTGTTCTATTATGCATTAAATAATCAGCTACGTGACTTTGATGAAAACTATAAAAATGTTGGTGTAAAGTCAAATAATTACATTCGGTGAATTATGACTAGATTTTCAACTTCAAATTAAAAATCTTAAAAAGTGATTTCATGGTTCCTAAATAAGTCTAAAGAATTTTCCAGACTCTCAGCTTTCATAATCACTAAAAAAAAGTAGTACTTAATAGGCTACTTTTGCTAAAATCGACCTTCGAAGACGGTGAGGTGGAAAATTCTTAAAATTAGCAACCTGATTAAAAATAGATTTTGGCCATTTTATCATTCCTAAGCTTAATTAGTTTGTGAACTAACCAAAAATGACTGCAGGAAAACAAGATTTCATTAATATTTGAAGGTTTTATTTATTTAGTTTAGCTTAATTTATGAAATAAAACAACAAGTAAAATTTATTATTTTTTTACAAAAAGTTTTCAAAATGTCAACCTTCTAGGTCGATACAAATCCTACATCGTCTTAAAAAGGTTTCCATAAATCATATGAAAGCTATTTTAAGTTCCTATTATAGTTCTTCTTACACCATAAATTCTACATAAGCGTATTATAGTACAGAGTAGTACTAATAAGCTCAGAAAAAAAAAGCTAATTGTCTTTAAGGTTTGCTGATAGAAAACTCTTGTAGGCTAACCCTATCGCTTGCTTTTATGTATTTTTTCAATAACTTATTTGTAAATATTTTACTATGTATGTACAATAAAGAATTAAAGAATTACAAAAATAATGTTATTGTTTATTAACAAAGACGGATTTGTTCGAACACTTATCGATCTTACTTACTTAGTATAACTAGACTCGAGAACGGCTGGACTGATTTTTATGGTTTTTGATTTTTTGGATTTGTCTCCGCCCCGAATAGCAGAATCACCATTAAAACGTTTAAAAATTAATCGCGGGCAACAGCAGCTAGTAATAGAATAATAAGTGCTGTTGTGGGAATCAATGATGATGATGATGATGATAGGAATCAAATAAACAGACCTTTTGTAGGTATTGTCAAGTTATTTCATAACTAGCTTCTGCCCACCGCTTCACTCCCGTGGTACTTTTTCCGGAATAAACTGTAGCCTATGTGTTCTTTCGCTTTCATCCAAATCCGTTTAGCCTTTTCAGCGTGAAAAAGTAACAAACATACATCCAGACATCCTGACATCCTGACATCCTGACATCCATACATCCACACATTCTTCAACTTTCGCGTTTATAATATTAGTAGGATAGGATGTTAAGTGTAACTCTTTTCTCAGAAGACATGCCCGAGACATGGTTTTTGATGAAGTAAGGGCAAGCTTATCCTTTAGTATCCTTATCCTTTGTAGCACCTATCCTTTCATTTTGGTCTGCCGTATCCTCAAGATCATTGTGTGGTGATATAGTGCGGAGCCGATTAAACTGCAGGTTTTCTCACGATGTTTTACTTCACTGTTTGAGACCAAACATTTTATTAATTGGAGTATAATTTTTCGCGTTGCCGCAAACCTCGCGCATCATCTATACTATATAATAATAATAATATTATAAAGAGGAAAACTTTGATTGTTTGTTTGTTTGAAACGAATAGGCTCCGAAACTACTGATCCGATTTGAAAATTTTTTTCACCAATGTGTAGAATATACTTTCAGGATGAACATAGGCTATATTTTATGTAGGTACACTATATATATATAGGTACTTCACGGGCGACGCCGCGAGCGGAAGCTAGTTTATTATATTTTGAGTGATCGAGTAAGCTACGGCTCAAATTTTGCTTTTAATAAAATTAAAAAACTATTAATCTGTCATCAAAGGACCCAGACCTAGGTAATTTGATTTCGAGCGGTATAAAAGGAAAGATAGACAATCTAGTCTCTCCCTCGGGCTCGACGACTGACAAGGACTAATTACAAAGAAAGAAAAATATAAATTTAATTTCGGGAATCAAGTAGTACCTACCCACGAAAATAAATGTAAGATACTACTCCCTTGGGCAGGTAGACTTATAGAATACAAATGAAATTTTGTCTAGGTACCGTTTTTGTTTTAATTTGCATATAATTTTATTTTTAACCGCAACAGTCAACAAATAAACTTTTTATTCCAAATGGTAAAAATGAAAAGATACATAAGTAGGTACTTGAAAATACTGATAGACGTGCTCATTACTTTACTAGCACGAAAGCATGCTTTTATTGAGAAAGTGCACATTAGTATATAATGTACAGCATTATGAAGTAATCAGCACGTCTGTTAGTACCTACCTCCTACCTATCTTACTGAAATAAACAAGCATAACACTTTTCCCAGTATGCAAACGCCTTACAAATGGACTAACTTATTATTGATTTAGAAGCAATTTGAATACACGATTCAGGCGATATATTGGAAAACGACCAATTTAAGATAAGTTTACGATGCAGTTTTCTAGAAATTTTATGCAAAATTGCCGTTTTATAACCCTACCTTCGCGCAGAAAGGTAACTGCCAGTTTAAAGAGAACTTTAGATTTGAATTTGCTTCATCTCACCTGCGGTACCTAATGGGTATTACAGGTAGGTATAGAATTCAGAGGGCAAAGTTTCTAGATGTCAATAGGCGATGTACAAATGCAGTGCATATTAACACCAGGCGCTGTCGTAATAAAGGTGAATTAAAAAAACCCCTACATTCATAATTCATAAGTACCTACTCTCTGCCATCATGAAGAACAAATAGGTCACAGTCGAACTTATGACTTAAAACCAATTAGCCTGTACAAAGTGTTTGCAAGGGACGGAGTTCACAGAGCTATGTAAGTTCGCAAACTATCTGTGGTACATAGTACAACACTTGACATAGATACTTGAACTGAAGGAGATTATAGAAGGAACGGAGAAACAATTTCACTGGTTGATAATTGATTTTGAAACAATAATTAATCGGCTCACGGCTTTAATCCCCATACAACACAAATTCCTAGTACTTTAAACATTATTATTAGTGTTGGATATTGGCTTATTGTATGACGTATACTATGTTGATGCAAAATGTACTGTGTATCATTTTGTTCGTTTTTACATTTCCATGTTTTATAGAAACATGTTCGTGCTTTTCAATATGTTTGAATATTTAATTAGGTACTATAACTGACTTCTGAATCCAAAAATATATAAAATAAGACAATAGTACCTGTAGTATTTATCTTATTGATGGATATTTCACATAGCGTTAAACTGTCAGCAAAGTTAAGTTTTAAACTAATAAGACGCTATTTTATTTAATAGTTTCCGAAAAGCGTTGGAATAGACAAAAAGTGATCATATGCTAGAACTATACTGAAGAAAACGAACGCTTCACATGTCGGTGATTGACTTGCACTTGCGAGTTACCCTATTGTTACCAGAAATATCGGGTTTTCGCGGTAAATAGTTGCTGAATAACGTATGAGGTTCGCTGTAGGGTAAAATTTACAATTCACGAGCTCTGTCAGATGTTTAACATGAGGTGTGTGGTATTGATCAGCATAAACCTTTGTGAATTTGAAACGCACCTGTCCCGGAAGTAACGTTTGGTTGCACGTGAATTAAGACTGTTAGAAAATACCGTTTTTTTGCACTGAACTTTTTTTTAATGTTTTTTAGGCTCAGCTACCTAGGTACATAATTGACATGCTGATATTATGGAAATCTTTACTATGATCAGAGTTTTAGTACATTAGTGTATGCATTTCGAACCGTTACAAAGTTTATTATTATTCACATACACACAGTTATTTAGCCATAAACTTTTGTTTTTCGTATTGTAAACCTAACCCACCTAACTTTATCTTCTACTATATAAAAGGATAAGTCCTGACTGATTTGAATAGATACAACGCACAGCCCAAACCGCTGGTCGTACAGACTTGAGATTTGGAGGGTATGTTCGTCTTGATATGTAGGCGAGCAATAAGACGGGATTTTTGGAAATTCCACTTTTAAGGGGGTGAAAAGGGCTAAAAACGGTTGTATGAAACTTTTAAACGCGCTGTACGATTTTCATGAAACTTTGTGTATGTAATGTAAATACAAAACAAATGTATACGTGTTTCGAAATTTTTCAATATAACCTTTAAAAAGGGGTAAAATGGGGGTCAATGTTTATATGGGAACTTTTTAAGGGGTGGTACGATCGGTCTGAATCTTGGTTTGGATACTTAAGATGCAAAATGATGTAAAACCTATATCTTGATTTTACAAAATAACCCTCCCAAAGGGTTAAATGGGGTGTCAAAGTTTTTTCGACGAGTGGTGTGATTTGTTTGAAACTCGATTGAAATACTGTTTGTCTTGGTATGTAGGCACCCACTAAGACGGGATTTTTGAAAATTCCACTTTAAAAGGGGTGAAATGTAAATACAAAATAAATGTATACATGTTTCAAGATTTATCAATATAACCTCTAAGAAAGGGTAAAATGGGGGCTCAATGTTTATATGGGAACTTTTTAAGGGGTGGTACGATCGGTCTGAATCTTGGTTTGGATACTTTAAATGCAAAATAATTTAAAACGCAAAAATATCGATTTTTCAAAACAACCCTCCAAAAAGGGTTTAATGGGGTGTCAAAGTTTTTTTGACGAGAGGTGTGTTTTGTTTGAAACTCGGTTGAAATACTTAATAGGCAAAATAAATGAATACGTATTTCTGGATTTTATAAAATAACTTTCCAAAAAGGGTTAACTGGGGTGTCAAAGTTTTTTTGGTCTTTTTAAAGAGAGGTGTTATTAGTTTGTGAATGGACACTTATTAGGCTTTAATACACTACATACGAAAAGGACGGGTTTGTTTGAACACTTACAACTGCAGAACGGCTGGACCAATTTTCATGGTTTTTCATTTGATGTATTTTTATTAAACAAAACCATTTAAAAATGAATGAAACGTGGACGAAGTCACGGGCAACCACCTAGTTACTTACTAAGATTTAAGAAAAAATATAAATCGTTAGTACATACGTAATAATAATACGAGTGCCTACCTTGCCTTTAAAAGACAATGTAAATAAAAAGCAAAAGGAGTCCAAAATTTATGTAAATGTAAGATCATTGGCCTGAATCGCAAAAATTATGGAACGGATTTTTTGCGGTCTGATTACAATTTCAAGGTAAATCCTTTTACAACCTTCCAGTTTTGAGTAATTTCGCAAAAAAATACGTCACTAAATTTCAGATTTAAAATCAGGCATGGAAACCGCGCCAATACCGCAACTAGGTCAACAATACTCAAACTTCTTAAGGGGAAGGTCAATCAAGCCCGACTCTTAATTGAGAGGCGATGGCGGCAGTGACTGTTAAGTCAGTTAAGACTCAGCGGCACTGTTGTGAAAACTTCCCTGAGTCAATCTGCATAAAAAATGAGTTGACAGCCCCGAAGTATTCTGTCGTTTTAGGTGCGAAATCCGCTTTGGAGATTTGTGGGGAACTGGTTGAGGTGGGCAGATTAGGACGTTTTGTTTTTATTAATGGAAACGTTCACGGCCAATTTGTGCTGGGAAGGAGTGAGTCTCGGTTTATGTTTCGCAATTTTGTAAAAAAGTAAGTAATAAGGCTTCTTTGGTATTAAATATTCGCGGCAAAGAATTTTGAAGGATTATAACGAGAACCCAGTTTATTTTTCCCTGCCATTAACTTGTATTCTAATGCAAAAATATTATCAGGGTGAGCATATAAAAAAATATAGCTCAAAGCCGGTGACTTTTAAAAAAAAAACTGGCTTTTGTGCCTTACTGCTGTAGTACTTGTATTAATACATTGTATTAATACAAGTACTACAGCTTGTCAAGATGGCACTCAATATTGAGATACGCCTAACAGATGAAATTCAATAAATTGGATATAAAATACTTTCTACTAACGTTTTTAGTCGTAAACCTATCACTCTTTCCAGCCAACGCTTAGTGTTGAAAAGGAAGAATAGTGATTTTGTCCCCAGCCAGTATTCTTTTCTCACCATTTAACCTTTTGGCAGTTTTGTTCGAACCGATGCGAAGGCAATCAATGGTGAGTTATTTGAAAGTCAATGAGGCGCCGCTCAATTGTAAGAATTTCAAACATTTCTTGAAAAGTAACAGACTAGTGTTTTGGACTTATAGACTTTACATTATGTTGCATCAAAAGAAATGTTTTTAAATGTTAGGCAATATGAAATATCAGTAGGAACTATTTTTTAGCTTATTAAGTTACGATTTCTTTATTATAACATGAGAAATAAATGTAAAATAACCTACCTACGTACTCGCACTATCTACTAATTTAATTAATTAATACACAGATATTTCTGATGATACTCTTATAAAAACCACAATCTGATGAATATTATCGGTAACTAGATAATTAGTATAAATTAATGAGTGTTCTTATCTTTGATAATCCAAGCTTCTTAAGTAAGACGACTGGCACACCTGGCCACTATACAGCTGGTCAGCTTCGTACTAGCTTAGTCCATTTTATTGCAATTTTTGGAAAGCTTTTGTGCAAAATTTTCATTTCACTTAAATTTACTTAAATTTTGAAAACAATATGGTGGCCCCCAAAATTTGGTCAACGTTTACGAAAACCATAAATGGAACCGAAACCAAGTTCAAAATCCAGGAAGTGTCCGAAGACCGGTACGAGGAGATATTAGACTTATTTATGAAATATCACACGCCAGAAGAACCTCTTCGAATAGTATCAGGTAAGTCAGAATGAGCTTTTTAAACCAAAAACGTAAGGGTTAGGGTAAATTCGTCATCGGTCCATTTTTTGTGCTACTTTTAAGTTCCATACTTGGAGGGTAAATTTGTCACCGTCGAATAAAATATTATTTTTTATCGGTAAATTCGTCATCGGTTCCTCCATCGTGGATTTATGTACAGTCAGCATGAGAATTAAGTGAAATAAACCAACACTCTTTGAATGAACAATTGTATATTAGGAAATACAAATAATCAACATTTTGGATATGTATCTATCGATTACAAAATAATATAACATGGGTAGGTATATTCAATATTTTATCTTTAAAGTCTGTGTTTTAAATTTTGTTGAAACGTCGTATTTACATTAAAGTATTAATTTTCGAAAAAGCCTCAAAAAATACACAAAACATGGTTACCTTCAGGATGATGAGTCACTTCTCGTATTTAACGTTGAAATGCTATCCAAAAATTGCTTCCGAATTGCTACTATTTGCTTCCATCAATGAGAGAATGCTTCTCCTTCTAAAGTTGAGGTCATTTTTATAATTTTTTTACACCAACGATTTATTTATAAATAAAATGTGAGTTTCATTTTAGTAAAAAATGTAACTTTAAATTTAACACAAAATATTAAATCAAATTTTTACAATTCGAATGCATAAAACTAAAAAAAAAAAACTAAAAAAGCATAATCCGGTAGGTACTTATGTCATTAAACTTCACAAAGTTTGTAGAAGTACAGTGGGGTGAGGAAGAACGAAAATCTCAAATGTCAGTAGCTCGGCACAGTGCCTTAATTATAACGAATTAAGTACCTTACTTGCACTTACATGCAAAATCACATTTTTTTTCTAATCAGAATACAAGTATCTACCTAAGCTTTAAATAATAGATATTTTTTTAATAACTTCTTTCAATGGCATATCATCATATTTGTTGATGATTTCTTTGATTAGTCGGTTCTAAAAGATGTACACAGTTATATTCTCATGTGTTTTGCTATCCTTCAGGTAGAGAAAGAAGTCTAGTTTTATTATTACAAGTTAAATAACTGTGCATGTTACTTTAAAATTATGAGGTAGGTATAAAGGCATGTCACTTTTTCGCTGACTGTACTGTAGCGGTTTAAAAGTAGGCAGTGACAAATTTACCCTAAAAATATTTTTAATATAGGTATATATTTTTTTAATTTATTGAATGATAGGGATGGCTGTCGTGATTTGGGGGAAATCTTTACACAGCAGTTGGACGAAAAAGATTTAAAAAAAACCTAGAATTGATTTATAAATAATATGTTTTGTGTAATCTAAAAATATTTGATACGGCCTAAGTGTTGTGTTACACTTATATGTAATTTATGACAGAATTAAACTATGTGGAATAATTATACCTACTCATAGTATAATCATGATACAGGGAAATCTAGGGCCAACTTCCAGAACCTCAGTATTCATACTTTCATAGAAAAATAGTATATTATTATGGTGGACATTTCACACTGGCATTGTGAGAAATAACTTTCAAGTCCCAAACTAAGCAAGCTTGTTATGAGAACCAGTTAGCTGATTATATTCATTATACACTTTTTTGCAAATATATAAACACTCATAGAATACATAATAACACCCTGACATAGAAGAAACAGCTGTGTTCATCACACAATGTTTAACCTGGGTGGGGATCGAATGCACAACCTACAGCGTAGAAGGCTTAGCTACTACCAACTGAGCCGTGACGTCAGTCTATGAAATGGTAATTACAGCTGTATCAAACCAAAAATAACGTCAAACCATTTTGAGTTATTATCATTTGATTTCACTTATATTTACTTCCATTTCATAAAATTATCTTCCATACATTTAAAATGCTTTGACCTGAATGACTGACTGATGGATCAACGCCAGCTGATCGTAGAGACCTGAATCTTAGAAGGCGTGTTCTTTGTATGACGTAGGCATTCGATAAGCAAGGATTCCGAAATTCTACCTCTAAGTAGGTGAATAAGGGAGCAAGTATGTATGAGACAACGTGATTCCTTGGTCCAATCTACTACAAATTTTGCATAAACCTTTTTTGAAAGAATTGATGAAAGACGTGTTACCACAACTATAACAAATCACTGCGTGTTACGCATTTACTGAAGTTCATTAAATAAACGAACGGGCCAGCGAGTATATATTCTAAGATATATACAAGAATTGGTCGTTTAAAGGTATTAAGATAGATATATATACACTTTTATACGATACACACACAAAAAGTTGTACCTTAAGATAAATCTCCTCTATCTTGTTCGTCTTTGGCTTAGTCTTGCAATACCGTTGTTTGATATTGAAATCTATTGAAATCTTTTATTGTTATCAAACAAACAATGATTCACTTAAACAATAATATATATCAACATATTTCCAGTAAATGTTATTTTGTAAGTGTACTTTTGTGAATTATTATTCTCATAACTGAGTCACATTAAACTTGTCTGAAATAATATCCGGTCTATCATTATTATCTAATCGGTAGGTATTTTAATCTAAAATGTCTCACTGAAACACTTATAAATAAGTGTCCCGATAAATAGGAATGAGAAAGTACTTACGTACACGTAAGATAATTTTATAATGGAAGTCATTTTATAATCAGTTACTCTAGTGACGGTATAATATAGGTACATATCTTATACCTTTAAACGAGCAATTCTTGTATATATATATATACTAGCTGTCCCGCCCGCGACTTCGTTCACGTAAAGTATCTAAACTGAGTTTCAAACAAATCACACTAATAAAAAAAATCCATACATAACTTTAACACTAACACATTACCCATTTTACTATTTTTAAATATCCGAAAATAAGTTTCCATTAATTTGGATTTAAAGTATCCAAACCAATATTCAGACCAATCGCACCACCCTTTAAAAAGTTCCCATACAAACATTGACCCCACATTTGACCCCTTTTTGAAGATTATATTGAAAAATCCTGAAACACGTGTCCATTCATTTTGCATTTACAATACACAAACAAAGTTTCAAGGCAATCACACCACCCGTTAAAAAGTTCCCATACAAACATTGACCCCACATTTGACCCCTTTTTGAAGATTATATTGAAAAATCCTGAAACACGTGTCCATTCATTTTGCATTTACAGTACACAAACAAAGTTTCAGGCCAATCGCACTACCCGTTAAAAAGTTCCCATACAAAAATTGACCCCACATTTGACCCCTTTTTGATGGTTATATTGAAAAATCCTGAAATACATGTGCATTCATTTTGCATTTACAATGCACAAACAAAGTTTCATGAAAATCGCTCCACGCGTTAAAAAGTTTCATACTAACGTTTTCACCCTTTTTCACCCCCTTAGAGGTAGAATTTCCAAAAATCCCGCCTTAGTGGGTGGTTTTGTTATAAAAGGAAACCACCATCCAAATTTCAGCTTTCTAGCTTCAGTGGTTTCGGCTGGGCGATGATAAATCAGTCAGTCAGTCAGTCAGTCAGTCAGTCAGTCAGTCAGTCAGGTTAAGCTCTTATAATAGATATAGATATATAATTGGAATCTTGGAAACGGCTCCAGCGATTTTCATGAAATTTAGTATGCAGGGGGTTTCGGGGGCGATAAATCGATCTAGCTAGGTTTCATTTTCCAAAAAACACGATTTACCTGAAAAAAACCCGAGCAAGGCTCGGTCATCCAGGTACTGTACATTATGTACCGTAAATTTATATCTTATACTTTTAAACGAGCAATTCTTGTTTATATTATAATCTATAATTATATAATCTGAATCTTGGAAACGGCTCCAAAGATTTCATGAAATTTTATTATGTAGAGGTTTTCAGGGGCGATAAATCGATATAGCTAGGAAAATATATATAAAAACTAGGAAACTTAGGTTTATCGATTTTTTTTCCAAAAAACACGATTTACCAAAAAAAAACAAGCTAATCTGGACCGCATTCAGGTACTATTATATAATATATATCGCGGCTTATATTATAAGCTGCATAACGAGATCTTCGAGGTTCTCGAGGTTTGCGTTCATATGAAAATAACGCTCCGGTCATCCATCCAAGTACATTCCTCGCAGAATTGATTTGTACCTTTCTACGAATGCTTCCTAAATAGGTTTATAATAGTCATATAGTAGTCAGAAAATCCTTTGTCAGGACATGGTGGAACATGGCTGGACAGATATTAAAAGAAATTTCAATTGCAAATTTTATGAACAGTAACACTACTTTTACAATAGAAAAATAATAGGGATCCGCGCAAAAAAAACGTGTGTAAAACCGAGGGATGCAGGTGGTCTTTAATAAAAAGACATAATAAATAAGCCTCAATTAGGTAGCATTTTAGTATTTGGTATATATACAGCTATCCAACGAGGTAACGTTGCCAGCCTTTTGGGTACATTACCTGCGGTCAGTGACTTGAACTCTATGTAATAATTTATCTCCCTTCTTTAATTTATAATTTATTTGTTTTTGGTGTGATATTAATTATTTTTTCTGCGTTTCAGTATTTGAGCGTGGGAGTTTCCTTTTACTTTTTATGAGCTTTTTTTTCTTCAAAATATTTAATGTTTCTTTTTTATCGTAAAATTAAAGGTAGAATGAATAAACAGAGCTTATGTCATAACTTCTTAATTGCTTTTTAGGAGTTTCAAACAACGAAACAGCACTAAAAGAATTTAGAGATATTATGCTGGAAATAATGTTTCGTGAAAAGCAACAGATCCTGGTTTGCACTTTGGACGACGACAAGGATAACTTGAAACTCATCGGCGTCTCGAAAATGACTCTCGTTGAAAGGGATGCTACAAAATCGGGTCATGACTCCAAGGTACCTACGTTATTCATACAAGATTTTACGTTTTAAAGACTAAAACTGATTTCAATGTTTTACTATGTAGAAAATTACAAGCGAGGGTTTTTTTAAGTTTTACGAAAAGTGTTTCAATCCCTGAGGAATCAAATTTATAATTATGAAGCCACCTCTGAAGTATATAAACTGTCTACCAAACAAAAAAGAAACATCAAAATCAAAATAAAAATGCCATCTAGGTCATATAAACAATTTTTTTCAAATTATGTCACTTATGAAACTAGGTACGTAAAGTGGTTGTTTTAGTTGAAAGCCTAGTGTCTTACCTATTATCTGTTAAGTATTAGCATTGATAAATTTTATTGCTTACAATCCTCTAGTATTAGTATAATTAAACACATTAATACCTACTTACCTATGAGATTATATTTTTTTACTAATATCAGAGGTATTTAAGGAATAATACTTATCTATGCATATCAGATATGAACAAAGTGTGAGAATATTATGCATTCTATGGAATGTTTTACAACAAAAAACATCTTAAGTACAATGCATTATTTTTTAAATTTGTATTATGTAGTTCATTTGTCCATTTATCCAGGATGATCGTTTTGAACAAAAAATGTGCTTCCATTTCTTTTAGATTAATAATTTATACGTTATAGTTTACTGTTCAAGTTTTAACGGTAGGTACGTGTAAATATCTTATTTAAATTCCAGGTTCAGACAACAGAGGTGAAAAACTTCTTCAAACTGCGCGATGCTCTATATTCCGCATACAACGTTTTGAAAGAACACAATTTAGTCAACGCGTATTTTGCCGACAGAGGACTCGTGGTTGACCCTGATTACAGAGGAGTGGGAGTAGCAGAAGAACTTCTGAAAGCCAGGTGTGTGTACATGTACATCCTAAGTCCCGGTATATTTCGGCACTCGGTGTACGGAGCGAGTCAATGGTTCTGAGGATGCTTCGTGGAGAAGCGAAACACATGTCGAATTTCTAGTTGAGTTTGTGTTGTATTAAGCTCATTAGATAATAGTTTAGCGGGAAAGTACTAGATATTTCTGTCCTTTTCAGTAATCATAAATCCCCTTTCTAGATATCTACAAGGTAAGTTGTTAGGTAACTTATTAAGTTACAATTAATTCGTGCGAAATATTACGATAAAAATGGATTAATTACTGAAGGATAACTAGTACGGATTAATAGATATTTAATACCACAATAATCTCCGAAATACGAGTAAATAACTCTTATCAATCTTCTTGGGTAATCCAAAGCACGAATGATGGATGTGTCCCCTGCGACTTTAAAAATGAATCCGGTTTTGACTTTCCGATAATCTACTTTTCAATTTACTGGTTTCTGGATAACTTTATCAGCAGAGCCGTCAATAGAAAAATCCTAAAAAATATGAAAACTCAAAACGAAAAGTTTTCAAATAGTTTCTGAAATTCTCTCTCTCGTATGTTCGTCGACGAATTGAAAGTTCAACAATGGTGGCCAACAGGGCGATATAACTATTCAGCGGGTATTTTGCTATTCGTTTCTTTGGCTCAACACACTCGATTCGAAAAAAAATTACTGGCCCAATTCTAATTGAAGACAACGGAAAAATTAGTTTTTATTTTATCATTTTCGGATATCGCAAGCTGGCTTTACAATTTTTTCCTATTACAATCTAAGAATATTGAAGCGGCGCCTACACAAGAGTTGTCAATGGATTGACTGTTCCTAAAAGAGTTTTTTTTTCAGGGCTAAAGCATGTAAAGTACAAAACATAACGTTGTACACTGGCCTGGCTACAGCAGCCGGCTCTCAGAGAATTGCAGAAAAACTGGGAGCTAGAACCGTGAAAGAAATGAACCTAGAAGAATTCGCCAAGAATACTGGACTTCCATTCACCGGCGAACCTATAACTGTCAAACTGATGGTCGGCAATATCCCAGTATGAAGTGAATAAATTATTTTAATGTAAGATCTAGTAATTGTTTCATGAGGTTGGTTTTCATAAGTACATAATTCTAATTTAGCTCGCTTTTTCTTTTCAACACTACGTAATAGTAGAGGCCTAAATGGCTGAGATTATATCTTTATAGGTAGATAAAGATATAATCTCAGCCATTTATGCCTCATTTTTATTTTAGATCTTTGCTATCTTTTTTAAATTTAAATAAATCATAATTTATTTTTGTTCTAGAGATTTATTTTATCATTTCGATTACCGCACATTTTATGGTACACTACGCCAATATTTTCTAAAAACTACCGAAAAGAATAGTTAGATATAAAATAAAACAATGTTTTTTTTTAACAAAAACAACAAGCACTACATAACCTACATCTTCATATTGTTAGATTTTGGAAACTGCAGTCGAGAAAACAAACAGATGATAATTTTATTCTCTAGCAACTCCCAATTTTCCATGACAATGAGTCTTCACAATTCACTATACAAATAGGTAGTGCCAACTGTCTCCTAGGCCCCGGAGCTAATTGAATGAACGCTCCCGTCAAATCCTCATGAAGAACAATGCTCCTTGCATTTTGTTAATTAGTAAGAAATAACTGCTGCGTTCCTTTTGTTCTACAGTAAATAAAACTTTAGAGCACAGATAAAACACTCGTAGTTTTGGATGAAGTAGGTAATTTAACTGACAGAATTCATGCCTGTTGGAAACTATCCAACAAATTACCAGCTAGAACTGCACAGCGTACCTACCTCAGTATAAGTCTCTTTCATGTTTGCTAGCCAGCAGCACCTGTAACCAAAAATAACAATATAGACCCATATTCGCAAAAAAAATTCAATATAGTTTTAAAAAATGCTTTACAATACTCGTATTTACCTACTTATTCCTATTAGGTGGCTGAATTATTGAGATAATTATCTATACGAATTAATAATTAAACTGAAAATTTGCCTAACCATTAAGGGATCTATTTTCGCACACACAATATTATGCATTCGTCACTTTGGTATCGCATAAAGCTATACCGCACGTGTAACTTTACACGTTTTGTTGTGTACCTACTGTACCAAGGACAACAGATTATCCACGTAATTATAGGTATGCACCGATAATGTACCAACAATAATATATCAGTGGTATGCACGCAAACAGATATTTTTAGTTGAGACTGGCAACCTCACAGTTCAGACAGGAGATTCAGTTCTAAATGGTAAAACTATTGACTATTTTTAAGCTCAGTTGGTCGCAGAACTTCTGTAATTACTTGAAAAATCTTTACTTTGTCGTGGTTTTGAATAAAAACTATTTTTACAACAATCACTTTTGTAATTTGAACGGATTAGGCACAATCTTTTGTTTTGTACTTAATAGGTATGTGTAAAAATATATCGAACAACTTTGGAGTTTTCAAGCGCAGCTGAATCTTATTTGATTCAAATCTGCAATCACAAAATGGCTACATTTGAGAATTGGTATCATGATTGATAATTTGTTTATCAACCACATTACATCCAGCTCAAACGATCAGAGTAAAATTATAAAACAGATACGTAAATTGTCTGTGTGGATTGAGTATTTTTACTTAAAGAGGCCGGGATAAACGTATAGGTACTTCTGAATCAAGTTACAAAAGCATACCTACGTTTACTGCTTAATCTAGACTACAGCTAAACTGAGTGTAATTAGCTTTGACTTACATTGCCACTTTGGAGGGCCCGTTCAAAGTTAGCGCTGTAAAACCAGTTGTCCACACGTATTAGTCCACTAAACTTGTTCATAACTTTTACACCGCGTGGCTTGCAAGCTAAATTGAACTTTAACACTGACGCGTTAACACCTAAAATGTATCAAATCTAACACAGCCTTTAAAAACTTTTGACGTTACTATTTCTGAAATACAGGCATGTTACAGGTTACTTGAGGTGACACAATGCAGAGAATTATTTCTATAACAAGTGTGTTTTGAACCAGTCAGGATTTTGAAGAGGCCAATATAAAGAAGTGAAATGAAGTGAATCGATAAAATAATCAGTTGCCTTCAATCACAATTGCAAAACCTACACCATTGATTGAAAATCACTTTGAATTGAAATCGATTTGAAAAAAATCATTACATAGAACTGACACTTGAAATTGACATCTTCGAGGGATCTTTGAATACGGCAACGAACTTCGCAAAACGACTAAAGTTTTTTGTCGGACTACAGAACCCTAAAAGATAACCAAAACATGCCGCAACCTCATCTCGTACTAGAAACGGTAAAGATCAAGGCGCAAATAACTTTCATGTCAGATTTCATTTTGTATGCAAACAAAATTAACAGTTCAAAAGGCTCTCATTTACCGGCGGGTCACCGCAGCCCTTGGCTCATTTTTTATGTAGATTGCGTCGAAGAAAAGTTTCACAATATCAGTCGGCGACGCGGGAGGACCTGCAACGCTCTCTGGAGACCCTTTCTGTATTAAATTTGGCTGAATTCTACTGTCTTCCATTCGAATACTTTGCAGAATGTTCAAGTGTCACGAAATCCTTTAGAATAAAAGGTTGTTTGGATCTCTTGGTAGCCTTTGCACTCTTTTTTATTTTGAAACCAGTTTTACAATATTCTAGGGAACTCACGTTTTTTTTTTAATGGAAAGACTTCAAAAGTAGACTACGAGTATAGTCTACTTTTGTTAGTTGTTACTCAGTGTTATATTGTTATAATTGTTTGCTCATCAGTGTCCTTGTTCGAATGATACAATTTTATGCATAGGTAGTTAGCAGTGCTTGGGCTGGCTATGTGTAACTGGAACCTGCATTTTGCGTTCAAAATTTACTGGACTGTCTCACATTTTCATGAATAATAATTGCTCCGTATAACTCTGTACTACAATCCGTTGCATTTCTCATACATACTGTAATGTTGCGTTTTTTCGCTTTAAGAGACTTTACACGACACGTGAAGCAAAGTTTGAAACATAAATAAATTACCGTGATAATCGCCTTTTGGTCAAAAATTGACGAACTTATTGACTGTTTACTTTACATAGTCGAACAACCGTAAAAACTCACGTAAAACTAAATGAAACTTGTTTAGATCATTTCTTATTCATTAGATAAACTTGATAAAAACTACGATTATGTAAATAAATACTTACATTTAAACAGACATGACTATTATTAACAAAATATTTAATATGATACAAATCACTATAACTAAGCAAATTTTACAACAATCGAAATCTTTTATTTAGTATCTTATCTTAATAAATAAAACAAGGTCGGGTTTGTCCGAACACTTATAACTCTAAAACGGCTGGACTGATTTTCATGGTTTTTGTTTGTTGTATTTTTTTCCGTCACGAATAGCAGAATAACAACTATTAAAAATATTTGAAAATGAATTATATGCGGACGAAGTCCCGGGCAACAGCTAGTATCTGATAAAATCTATACCTATATAAGAGCTTAACCTGACTGACTGACTGACTGACTGACTGACTGACTGACTGACTGACTGATTTATCATCGCCCAGCCGAAACCGCTGAAGCTAGAAAGCTGAAATTTGGATGGTGGTTTCCTTTTATAACAAAACCACCCACTAAGGCGGGATTTTTGGAAATTCCACCTCTAAGAGGGTGAAAAAGGGTGAAAACGTTAGTATGAAACTTTTTAACGCGTGGAGTGATTTTCATGAAACTTTGTTTGTGCACTGTAAATGCAAAATGAATGGACACGTGTTTCAGGATTTTTCAATATAACCATCAAAAAGGGGTCAAATGTGGGGTCAATTTTTGTATGGGAACTTTTTAACGGGTGGTGCGATTGGTCTGAAACTTTGTTTGTGTACTGCAAATACAAAATGAACGAATACGTGTCAGGATATTTTGATATAACCTTGAAAAAGGGGTCAAATGTGGGGTCAATGTTTGTATGGGATCTTTTTAACCTGGTGCGATTGGTCTGAAACTTTGTTTCGTGTTTCAGGATTTTTCAATAAAACCTTTAAAAAAAAGGGGTCAAATGTGGGATCAATGTTTGTATGAGAACTTTTCAACGGGTGGTGCGATTGGTCTGAAACTTAATTTCGTGTTTTAGGATTTTTCAATATAACTTTTAAAAAGGGGGTCAAATGGGGGGGGTCAATGTTTATATGAAATTTTTTTAACAGGTGGTGCGATTGGCCTTAAACTTTGTTTCCTGTTTCAGAATTTTTCAATATAACTCTAAAAAAGGGGTCAATGTTTGTATGGGATTTTTTTAACGGGTGGTGCGATTAGTCTGAAACTTTGTGTACTTACTGTAAACACAAAATTAATGGACACGTGTTTCAGGATTTTTCAATATACCTAACCTTCAAAAAGGGGTCAAATGTGGGGTCAATGTTTTTATGAGTACTTTTTAAAGGGTGGTGCGATTGGTCTTAATTTTGGTTTGGATACTTTAAATGCAAAATAAATGGAAACGTATTCCTGGATATTTCAAAATAGCCCTCTAAAGAGGGTAAAATTGGGTGTCAAAGTTATAATGGGATTTTTATATTAGTGTGATTTGTTTGAAACTCAGTTTAGTTAGATACCTACTTTAAGTGAACGAAGTCGCTGGCGGGACAGCTAGTCTTAATATAAATCATGATTAATATTAAGCATGTAGAGTTTGTGTTAACAGACAAAGCCGTATTATTTAGATTTTTCAACATGATTATCGTTAATAAATTGATAAATTTCATAATTTAGTGTCTATATTGTGTATAATATTATCTCCGAATTATATAACAAGCTGTGTCATTATTATGCACACCTGTTTTATTTCAATACATATTTCGTCGAATGTACTCTGTGTTTCATACCGTTTTCCGTCCCGTACCTTTGTAAAGACCTTTTGAACTTATAATCCGTATCACGGCTAATTTTACCTCCAACTTACTGCAACGTACGGTTAGCCATAACGCAGGGACAGTATGCATTAGTTTAACAAGGTTCTGCATTTCCATCTTATTGTTGGCGTGGCCTCGTTTGGATGCAAATATTTCATAGTTCAACCCCGAGAGCCGTCCGCATTTTAGTTTCTTTCGCTTCCTGCAATTTGCTTTTGCTGTTTTTTCTTATTATTTTACTTATTTTAATTTAAAACGGAACGCGTATAAAATCTAGGATATTATTCGATGCGAGCGACGGTCTTTTTACAAAATTGTACGTGGATTCATTTATTTCAAAAATATATACGAATCTTCCTGCCCTTTTCCCACGTTATGTGGGGTCGGCACAACATGTGATCTTCTTCCATTTCCCTCTATCATTCGTCATCTCAGTACTCACTCCTTTCTTACCCATGTCATCTTTCACACAGTCCATCTTTTCTTTGGCCTACCTAAAGGGCAGGAAGATGATGATGATGATACAAACAACGATCGTCATATGGCGGTCGTAAACTTGAAGACATAGATATTAATGTGCTATCTACCGGTGGTATCTACTACGGTTTGCCTACTTGGAGTTAAGTATAAAAATGTATTTCAGTAATTTTCATTTCATTACCTAGGTAGCTATAATTTTATCATTTCAAAAAAATCAGGGTCTCTTAAACTGGGTCCACATTGGAACGAGTAAGGATACAATGCCTATTGTAACGAGATCACAATGTGTTCAACATTATAAGGTAGGTAATGGATTTCGATACAATACAAATAGCACAATAATCTGAAATTGTGTACCCGTATTGCTTAAACGGGATTTTCTTGAAAAAAATAGGATAATTATGTAGGTACCTTATTAAAGATCACGTTCAATGGTAACTTTGTTAAAATACTTAATCAAATTTGTTATAACAGTTATGCCATCAAAAACATAAATGTGAAATGAGAGCCAAGTTCAATAAGTATGTTTTAGTCGTTGACTTCAGCGACAAAAGAAGTGAGATCTAAACGGGTGCCAAGTACAATGGTCAGTCCTGAAACTTATTTATAACAATATGAAATATTTTTAACAACTTTAAAATATCATTTCATCTCATAACTTAGGATATTATATTGAAGCCTAAGGTCTAACTTGGCTAGTTCTCATTATACGAATAACCTAACTATTATTAACTACTTACCTACTATGTCCGATCGCTAGTTTCTACCAGCAAGCCAAATCTTTAGAAGAATAAAATAAGAACTTGCAAAGGCTATACCTAATATAATTCGTACTCTTAAGAAAACTAGCCAAGTCAGACCTTAGGATTCAAATAATATCCTAAATTATGACATGAAATGATATTTTAAAGTTGTTAAAAATATTTCATATTGTTATAAATAAGTTTCAGGACTGACCATTGTACTTGGCACCCGTTTAGATCTCACTTCTTTTGTCGCTGAAGTCAACGACTAAAACATACTTATTGAACTTGGCTCATATTTCACATTTATGTTTTTGATGGGATATCATTACTTTTTGTACAGAACTTATTAGTAAGTAGTTATATTATTACACTTATATATCTACCTGCATAGACGGCTCAAACTATTGGCACATTGTATACATACTAAGTAGGTAGGTACTTACTGAATAAGTATACCTACTACCTATCCGACAAGCCGACTATAATCTAGGCCTGAATACTTATCTAGCTCAAACTATTGGCACATTGTATACCTAGGTACCTAAGTGGTACCTACTTACCGAGAGTGTACTACTTACCAATCCAAGACACTACTTCCACTCGTTATTATATTCACGTCAAGACCCTATTAAAATCTATATAATGACCTACTGTCATCTATTTAGATTGCTATTCTTATATTACAGGCACTAGTAAGGGTTCCTAAGAGAATCAATTAATTGAAAAAGTACGATAAAAATATAAAAATTTACAAGTTTCAGATTTTTTCCTTTGTATCCACCCCACTACCTACCTGGATGCCAAATTTGAACGTTCTAGGTCATCTGGAACTGGGTTATAATTAACGTCTATAGGTCAGTCAGTGATAATTTTTTTCATAAAATACCATTTTTGGACGTTGATATATAAATAACCGTTTGAGGTGTGTTTATGAAATTCGGAGTACATATTTTACTCGCAAGTGGCAATAGATGAGCCAAATTTGATTTGTTTATGTGAAATAGTTTTTGAGTTACGGGGGGGTGAAAATGGCTCCAAATGGTTCGTGTAATATTACACACGATGCGCGCCTCGCCCGTTCGCTTGAACTTGGCTTGACACGCTGCCGCGTGTCTAGATTGTGTACTTGTGAGTTGTGATGCTTTCAAAGTAGGAGCAGTTAAATTAAACTTAAATTAAATAGTAAGTTAATAAGTAAATTATTTTATATTGGGGATACCCCATCCACCAATGATCATCGGCATTTGACTTTTAGGTATGGGATACACGCATTCCTAAATTTTTATATTTGCAAACACACTTAGATTTAATTTTGAACTTTATAATGTTTTAGTGGTAGATAAATTTTATTAATGTTTTCAGATATCGTATATCGTGTATCGATATTGTATACGTTGCTTATTGTGAGTTTGACGTTAGTGTACTCGTCGGGAATATATAATTTCGCCATTGTCACATTGACTTAGTAATAAGAGTAGGTACTTTTATTTTGTTACTACGCTGTCTGTTAATCATATGTGATTGTAATCTGTAGTGAATGTAATTGGACACATTTCCATTTTTTATCGGGAGATTGAAATATATACCTAATATTAAAGCCGGTAGCATACGTAATACGGTTACTGCTTCCGAATATCGTGTATTATCGCGGATATTGGATCAGAGCTCAATAATAAAACGTTGCTCGCTCGTCAGCTTTGGGGTGAAGAACAACTAAATGTAATTGTTAGTTGCATCGTACGTAGGCACCACATGATGACGTCATACTGTAAGACAGCATACAGTATGACGTCATCATGTCAGTGACCGTATCTACAATGTGCGGTCCAAATGCAAGATTGGCCATTACTTCTCTCGCTGGTCGTGTTACCAGTTCGACCCAGTGTGGTAAATATACATATTTGTATCTAGTAAATGTTGTATAGATCTACGCGGTATTTTCTAGTCAAAGCGGTATCGAAAGCCGGGTGTGTATTCAGTAATTCAGTATTCAAACCTAAGCAGACCTCTATGGGTAGCGAAACTTACTTGCTAAATTATTATTTTCACACACGCGTCTGATCACTACTGTGACCCGTCTAGTAACGCGCGCTGTGAAACTGTTTCGCAAAAGAGAAATTATATCGGCTACCAGGGTGGTGTAGCTAATGTACTGGTTTCGTCCATTTCGCTCTAACCGTGGAGCTCCATACAAAATGCGCAAAACTGTAGCGAATACCGCTTAGGTCTGAACAGGCCTTAAATACATTTTTGTAAGCAATTGATAGAAAGTACGTGCGTTAAGCTCGTTGACAACTCGCCAGACTGGAGAAACGCCAGATCGCGGCTTTTTATGCACACACCAACTTCCGACGAAGTGTACTCGGTTTTAATTCACCCATTCTGGCACGTTCCCTGCGGAAGCGCGAATCATTTGTATTAGGAATAGTACGGTTAATATGATCCGAGGCAACGAAAAATTACAACGCTACCAGAGAATAAATTTGAATAAATGAACGAAAATTACTACTATGGCATTCATAAAATTTATTGATGATCTGCATCTTTTTTACTTTGAAATTAAACGTATGACATGTACCTACCTAATACCAGCAACTTATTATTATATTATTATTCTTTAGCACCAATTTCCCAGAATCGGAATCATCAAATATCGTCTTTGATAAAGATTGCTAATAATATATCTCTAAGTAGGTACTTAGTTACCTACTATTTGATATTTCACTCAGCACCGTTTAGCTTCAAACTAAATCAATCTTGTTCTAAGGAACCAAGTAACCGATAAAATACTTGTGTTACCTATCAGGTGAAACATAGAAAACAATATTATCTATTACACCCAGACACAACAAAGATCTACGTTCATCACACAAATATTTATCCTGGTTGGGAATCAAACCCACAACGTACATCGCAGAAGTCAGAAGTACCAACTGTGCTGAGAGGCCAGTCAAAGAAAGCAATACTTAGAATATTCATATTTATTGTTTTACTTTACGCCTGAGAGTCAGTCATAAGCAATATAACGCGTGCTATTGCTATGAATGAATAAAAGACCCAAGCAATAATTACGCTACTTGAATAGATTATTTTTATAGGCGATTTGCGCTGTGTTATTTTACGATCTCAGCTTTTTGACTTTTATTTTATTCGTGGCCGTTGTACGATAATCACGTATTGGGTTTATACGTTTATTCCTATCGGGCGGAACGAATAACACTCTATCCTGATTCGAATAATGTACCCGTACCATGAGTGAAGCTTAACGCAGAGAAACGCAACTCTTTATAAACCATACCATACTCAGAACGCGTACTCTGCTGAACCTTGCGATCTTAGCTCTGGGTTTAATGTGAGTTTTCGATTTACGCGATACATTATTTTATTTTATGCGATAAGTACTTACTCCGGCGATAGACAGAAATGAAGAATATAGGCACTAAAGAAGACTATTTTCTCGAGTATGAATTTCATTTTTTGTAAGAAAAGGCATTATTATGTAGGTACCTATTACTCCAGATAATTATAAATAAGTACTACAAATAAACATTGCGTAGTTCAGTATAAAGTCCATAATAATGGGATCTAAAGGCGTGGAAGGAATTCTCGAAGGATTCGGAGAGTTTAAAGTTTAAATGAAAAAAAAAGTTACTTACTCGTAGAAGTTTAACTATAAAATGCAAAATCTTAAAACTGGTTATCTATTACACCTACTACTTACTCGCGGGAACATATCATTAGATCCCGGTATATAAATACAGCCCTATATAGGTAGATATACTTTTATTTCCTAATCTTTTATCTACCCTAAATCAATGAAGCTTGCCTCAATAATTAATTCTCTGTGAATAGTTAAAGTGTTCTATAGAGATTATTCAACGAGGGACTCATCCGAGCTAATGCAACTTCAATTTCGAATGAGCTTCCGGTAAATTTGACGGAGTATCCATCTTGAACTTTGGTTTTAAAAATACAAGTAAACTAAGCAAGACTCGGTTTTGGTCACACACAACAGTCTCCAAGCGTTACTTGTTTGATCATATATATACATATATATAGATATCTACCGAGCCTGGGGATTACAGTCGTGATCATATATATATATATATATATATGTAATCCCCAGGCTCGGTAGATATCTCCTCAGATCTTTAGTTACTTAGATCTTTGAGGATATCTAAAGAGGGTAGTCAGAGGCAAGTCCAAACATGATATTTGATACATGCCCACATTTTGCACAATAGTTAGTACTCCGTACGTGACAGGTTGCAAGCCCATCGCCGCTTATAAGAATACTAACCTATGACACATACCTACGAATTTTTTGGTTCTAGGGTATGCCGGTTTCCTCACGATGTTTTCCTTCACCGTTTAAGAGCATTGGCATTGCGCACATACATTTTTCGAATGGAAAAACTCATTGGTGCACGACCAGGTTTGAACCCACGACCTTCGGATCGTGAGGCAGGGGTGCTACCACTACACCACCGGCGCTCCTTTATTTATTGATCCTTTTCTTTGAGCTTTTGATCATATATAAGCAAAAAAGACTGCTTTGCTGAAGAGGACAAAGAACCTCAAGTAAAATCAAAATAAGAAATTTTATTTGCTAGCGGAATAAAAACCAACACAAAGTAATATTACCCTATATTATAAATGGATTGAATTAAGTAGGTAGATCTTGAGTGTACATTTTCTTGAGAGAAGATTTATTGCTTCCCACAAATGGTTATTAACCAATTTGCAACAGTGGCGGATTTACACATTTGCCGCCAGTAGGCTATTAAATTTAGCGTTTAGTAATTTATCATGTAAAATCGTTGGATTATTTGGTATAGGTGTATAGTATTAAAATATTGCAATTTTGTTAAATTTTTTCTCCGTGTATATTATAATTTTTATTTATTATTTTGTGTAAGGTAATAAGCCAAATTTGCCGCCCCCTAAAATTTGCCGCCCTAGGCTCCAGCCTACTCAGCCTGGTGATAAATCCACCACTGATTTGCAAAACGCTTATCTATAAAATAAGAGCTTTAGGAAGAGGAAATATTAAACGATACGATTTTTATCATAACTTTATTCCATCCAATTTAAATTTCACATTAATACAATTAAAATTAAATAAAAACAACAACGTGAAGTACTGTACAATTTATATTAAAAGATGATCGTGCACAGAATTGACTTTACCTTAAGTGAAACACAGCCATAGATTAATGCTTAACTTATTATCTACACATAATAATTAGATTTCTAATCAGTTAAACTAATGAGTTTCAGAGAAGCTACTAACAGTGACATAGTAAAGTATACATTGAGTTTAGTGTTGATTCTGTTATTTTGTTGAACAATCAAAATTTTCGTAAAATACGAACTATTTTACTCGCAACAACTTTGTTTAACACAATCATGACTATTATTAAGTAGGTTGATAAGATAAATGTAAAATTATTACGAATAAGAACAGTCATTTAACAAGATTAGTACAGATTTTAGTGTGTAAATATAAGAACCAACATTTGTATTTTACATAATTTTAGCTATAGTTCGGCAAAACAATAGAATCACCACATCTATCTAGGTCTTATTGATTTCGGGTTTCGACACATAGCCCGTATTTCGGAACAATACTCAAACCTAGACTCGAGCATGGATTTTTTTGTAAGGTTTTATTTAGAAATACTCATCAAAAAATCGACGCTTTCAGTGTAGTCGATCAGTTGATCTAGACTAGTCTAGACTTAAGTGTAGTTTTGGAATACAAACTTCAACTTATTCTTAGACAATCGCAGAGCACAGGGTGGCTAGCACCAGTTTAGATGTAAATGAGTCGCTATCGAGGTTCACACTCATTTTCAATGATTATAATATATAGGTCGAGCAATTTGATGATCGTTTCAGACTCGCTAGCGAGTTGATTGCGTTGTCTAATTAAATCAGACAAATCACAAATTTCTGCCACCATTTCTTGGTAGTAAATAGCGATTCAAACACTAATACTCATGCTATCCTCACAAAAAAAAAATAGTAAGAGCCACGTAAATTATAGATTGAATTACCTACGATACATTTATGAAGGAAGATTTGAAAATAATGCTAGATAAGAGTTTCCAACCGCTTCGAAAAAAGATCAGAAAACAAGTTTTGAAATTTACTTTTGTACAAAATATAATGTATGGCTCTGTATTTTAGATTATCTATGCAAGCACAAGAGAACGCGAGCATTTGTTTGCAACGGTTCCGTATAAAATATACATTACATTTAAATATTCGAAAAGTATACTTAGGAAAAAATCATAAACAAAATATTTTTTGACTTTCTCGAAAAATAACTTGATCAATTATTTTTAGTAGGCACTTTTAAGTACCTGTGTTAGAGCCTTAAATATGTTTGATGGGGTACTTTAAAGGAATACGTTATGTACCTAATACTATTGTTCTGCGAGCATGTCTAAAAAAATAAAATTGAGCCATGTCCACTTTTATTACACATAATTACATATAAGAAAACTGTACCTAAGTTGTCCAATTTCACGAAGTCCGATGAATTATTCGATTTTGAATCTTACACCAATGTCATAAATGTCATCGCAAAGTACTTCGTAAGATGAAGCCCATTATTTTTTTTAAATTACATACAGATGCTCCAGTTCCCAAGTAGCTTAGGTTTTTTTTAAATAAGTCATTCACACGATTTTAGTTCTACACACATTTTGTATTCGTAGTGCAGTTTAGATATTGCAGGACGTTGTTTTATCAAACACCTTATTTTTAATATCACCCATTTATACACACATATTCTCATAAGCTCATATACCTTGATATTTCTTTAATAGTCCATGTTATTGCTAATAACACTATACCGCCAACATTGTCTATGTTCGTACCTGTAACAAAAATATTATATGAACTGGTGAAACAGTTGTAGTACTTATTGTACTTTTATTTATAGCATCTCTAGCTTTTTTAAACTTAATTAAATACTCGTATTATATACCTAATGCATGAAAGGGACGCTTTTTAAATTTTCATATAGTTACTAGTTCAAAATAACAAGTGACATAAGTACGAAAAAGTTATTTTAAGTGATAGCGCGCAGTAGTTACTTTTGAAGCCGTGACTGTTTCGTCACTGCGTCGTGCGCGATATTCGCTGAAGTTTTTGTTTTAAACCTGGTTTACACAATAAAGTTGGAGAAGAAAAATTCACAACCAGACACCACTTTTGTAAAGGGCAAAGCACTTATATACTTATAGCACAAAGAGTATAGGGAAGCCTTTGCACGGCAATGGAAAATTTCTGGTTTCATAAATAAGTTTCAGGGTGGAAATTTCATTGGCAGCAAAAGTGTTGAAAACCAGAAACGTGACTACAGGAAAATGACTTGATAATACCAACCCTAACTTTTAAATTATCCACGAAAGAAAATGTGTTGAGAAAATAAATTAACTACTTATTATAGGTAACTAGCTTCTGCCCACGGCTTCGCCTGCGTGGAACCTTGAAAACCAAATCTATTCCACGGAAACCGTATAATTTCCGGGATAAAAAGTATCTGTCTATCTATATCTGTGCCAAATTTCATCCAGATCCGTTGAGTCGTTTCAACGTGAAAGAGTAACAAACATACATCCATACATTCTTACAAACTTTCGTGTTTATAATGTTAGTTGGATAATTTATTTCGATACGTGTGACACTTCAGTATTCAGACTTCGGATTACCTCTCGATTTTTTTTTATTTTACTATGAGCACCAAATGACGAGAAAACACTTTTCAAATTTCTTGAATGCTGTACTAAACTATTTCAAAAATGTACTTGTTTACGCGGGTAAATGCTATTTAAATTGATTGCGAAAAATGCTGGTCTTGGCTGTTACGAAGATGGAGGATTGAAAAAAACTGCGTTGGAGAAACAGACAGGAGAATGAAGCAGTTCTTTTGTAAGGAGGGTGCACAATACCTTTATCCGGTGGCGGAGAGTGTAGGCAGTGTCCTTGAGCGAAACTCACAGTAAATTCACAGCACAATGTTCACAATTCAAATTATTTGAAAGCGGGGTTGCGCAAAGTAGCGGTCGCGCGCGTAGCTATTTTTCGAAGAGGAGTGTCCAGAGGGCGCACGCGTCGGCTTGATGCGCGCATGCGTGCAGCGGTTTCGCTCTCACTTCAGCAAAAGGTTATGTGCGGGAGAGGGATGGGTAAAGGAATGTGTAAACGCCAAGACGTTCCGTTTTATGCAGAAATTAAGTATTCGCAAATCAAATCAGCGCAACCATTCCCCCGGGCTTGAAGGGATGCCTTCAAAAATGTTAAATGCTAAACTATTCACAAAATTACGATACTAAACGATACCTAAACCTAACCTAAGAGCGAAACTATTGAATTATTGATTAGGCAAGGGACAGAGACGTACAACCGGACGCAAGTATGATCCAGTCGCAGTTCGGACACGGACAATTCGTGTAACTCCGTTCGAACCGGGGAAAACTTCATCCACAACACCCAAGGGCCAGTGAAGAGGAGGTGAGTTTTCAGTAAGAAGAATCACGACAGTGCCTACGGTAATGGGATCTGTCGGTGTATTCCATTTTCGACGCGATTGTAATGTATGGAGGTAATCGGTTCTCCAGCGCTTCCAGAAAGATTGGACTAATTTGTCTAACAAGTCGTGGCGTGAAAGAGTATGCAAACTGACGTCGATTTCTCTAGCGGGCAAATATTTCAAAGGCGTGAGACACAAGAAGTGCGCAGGAGTCAAAGCGAGAGGTTCCGATGGGTCGCTAGAGAGCGTTCTACAGAGTGGACGAGTATTCAATACCGATTCTACTTGAGTGAGTACAGTACTCAGCTCCTCAAATGATAGAATTTGTTCGCCTATCACACGATACAAGTGGGTTTTTAAGCTCTTAATATTAGACTCCCAATTACCACCAAAGTGACTGGCAGCAGGAACATTAAGTGACCAATCTATTCGATTTTCAGCTAAGATATTACCGAATTCAGTTTTATGATATTTGGAGCTCAAAAACTCATGAAGCTCGGATAGGATGCGCTTAGCACCGATGTAGTTACTTCCGTTATCGGAATAAATTCGACCTACAGGGCCGCGACGAGATAAGAATCGTTTAAAAGCTCCCATAAAGCTTGCAGTGCTCAAATCACCAGCTAACTCTATGTGAACTGCGCGAGTTGTCATACAAACGAATAGGCATACGTATGCCTTTGTCGACCGGATACCTCGACCACGCGTTATGGTAACCTTAAAAGGGCCAGCATAATCTGTGCCCGTATGTACGAAAGGTTTTGCTGATTGTATCACACGGCAGGAACGATGATCGGCCATTTCAGGGAACGTTGGCTTAGGACGAAGTCGAAAACAAGGAAGACATTTATGTATCCTGTTCCTAATAAGATTGCGTGCAGAAAGTATCCAATAACTTTGACGTAAAAGCGACATTAACAAATCAGGACCGGCGTGGCAGTTTACCTTATGATGGTAGTCTACCAGTAAATCTAATATATGATGTTTGCGAGGAAGTACAATAGGGTGCTTTTGATGATAGCTTAAATTCGAATTTTTCAAGCGACCTCCAACTCTAATGATGCCATCTTGGATAAATGGTTTGAGGTGCCGAAACGAGCGGCTACAAACTCTGCCTGCTTGAAGGTTAGCGATTTCATCGGCGAAATACAATTTTTGGAGTTCACGTAACGTTAAGGTCTCAGCAAAATCTAGATCTGTCGCTGATATACGATTACGTGGCGGCAGAAGTTTCAAGAATCGACAAACGTAAACAATACAACGAAGCAACTTTGACCATGAAGATAAGCGGTTTGCCAAGGAGATTACAGACGATACCTCCTGCGGTGATGCGACTATAAGCGAATGTTTCCTTTCCTCAGGTGCTTCTGACACTGTGGATGGATTAAAAGGAGCGATAGGCCACTGCGAGATATCTAAGCGGGCCCAAGGAGGACCCTGGAACCAAAGAGGGTGACCTATGATCTGTGACGGTGTAAGTCCACGAGACAAACAATCTGCGGGATTATCGATACCAGACACATGATACAAGTTTTTCGGTGATAAATCACTTTGTATTTTCGATACTCTGTTGGCCACAAATGTTTGCCATCGGTCAGGTGATGAATGTGTCCAACAAAGTGCGACAGTAGAATCAGAAAATGCGAAAACGTTTCGAACTTTGATACGGCTTTGACATGCAACGACAATGTTTTTTATGAGCTGTGAAAGAACGAGAATAGCGCAAAGCTCAAGTCGAGCAAGTGAAACGACCTTTCGAGGGGATACTTTAGACTTAGCGCTTATCAGGGTCAAGGTAATAGCATCACCATTCTGTACGTGAAAATAAACCACTCCCCCGTATGCCTTTTCACTAGCGTCTGCGAAGCCTAGTATCGAAACGAAACTATCAGCGATGATACCCACATGGCGTGGAATTTTTATTTTAGAAAGCAAAGGAAGTTCTTCCTTAAATCGAGACCACAGTAGAACGATATCTTGTGGCGGTGCGTCATCCCAATCACACTCGCACAACCAAAGCTGCTTGATTAAGAGTTTGGCGTACAACACAACAGGCGCAACAAATCCCATCACGTCCCATATTTTCGAGACACATGACAGAATGATACGCTTTGTGCAATCAGGAGGGGGTGTACTAATTTTAAGACTGAACCAGTCTGTGGTGGGTGACCAACACAATCCGAGTACTTTATGTTGATCAGATTCATCGAACTCTTTGATTGATGAAAGGCGGTGCGACGGCGGGATCGAATTCAAAACAGTTTGCGAATTACTCGTCCATTTGACCAGTTCGAACTGACCAGACTTCATGAGACCTATCATTTCAGAAGCGGTGGTGACTCCGTCATCCTCCGTTGGAACAGAGTAGACAAAATCATCCATATACAATCCAAAGTCAATGATATCTCTAGCTTTAGGATAAGAATCGCCTTCATCAATCGCGAGCTGCTTGATAGTGCGAAGAGCGTGAAATGGACTTGACTTAAGTCCGAAAACGACTCTATTAAATTCGTAAACCTTTAAAGGTTCATGCGGGTTGAAACGATATAGGATGCGTTGAAATCGACGATCAGAGGTTCGTACTCCAATCGAAAGAAACATTTGGCGAATGTCAGATGAAAGCGCGATCGAAAACAGGCGAAAATTAACGATTATGTTGAACAAATTCCCTTGAAGGTTTTGTCCACCGTGAAGAATGTCATTAAGCGAAACTTGGGTGCTAGTCTTACAGCTACCATCGAGAACGACGCGTAGTTTAGAAGTGACCTTGTCTTCCCGAATCACTCCGTGATGCGGTATAATGTATGACGCCGTTTCCGCCGTATCAGTGTCTGCAGGTGCAGGTGAAATATAACCCTTATCTAAATATTCGGTAATGACACTATCGTAGGCGTTCCTCAATTTTGGTGACGACTGCATTTTTCTTTCCAAGCAGAGAAAGCGGCGTTCGCTAGCTTGTCGAGAATCGCCGAGCGACGAAATATCACCCTGGAAAGGAAGTGCCACTACGTAACGTCCATCATTTTCGCGAGAGGTGGTGCGGGTATAAATTTCCTCACAGATTTTATCAGCTGGGCTGAGGATAGGTGTGACGTTCACTTCCTCCAATTCCCAGAATTTGCGAACGGCGGTGTCTAGGGAGTCAGCGGTACAACAATACGAAACGGTCTCGTGATTACCTACGCGGATCGGAGCGTCACCCACGATTACATAGCCTAGAACAGTTTCTAAGGCGAGCGGAGATTGATGCGAAGGTTGACCTTTAACCTTATGCGATAACAACAAATGCGGAAAAATCGAAGCACCGACCAGAATCTGAATCGGGCCAGAGACGGAATACGAGTCGTCTGCCAGTGGTAAGTTTTGAAAGTTCGACAGGCGCGAAACATCGACAGAGACTGTTGGTAAACATTCTGTTATTTTATCTACTACCAGAGAGTCCATGTCGTAATTAACATTGCGGTCAAAGCGTGAGTAGAACCTAATATTTACCGACCCTTGAATAGGTTTTGTCGAACCTCCTATTCCCCTAACTGCGGAACAAGTAGGATGTCGGTTCATATTCAACCCTAAACGTTGGCAACATTCGCGCGTTACAAAGTTACTTTGAGAGGCGCTGTCTAAAAGAGCGCGCACACTATGTTCATTACCGCGCGAATCAACTATGATAACACGAGCGGTCGCGAGCAACACCGTGGTGGGGCCACGAGAAACGAGTTGGCTGTCCGACAACGCACAGAGGGTGACGTCATCAGTGCGAGCGGGGCGAGCGACTGCGACGGTCGGCTCAGCGGACCCCGCTGCCGACGAGGGCGGCGCGATCGCAGGGGGGGCGTCGCCCTGCGAATTACTAGTGTTAGGTGTGTTTCCGAAACACAACAAAGTATGATGTTTTGAATTGCATTTTTTACACAAAGATTTTGACCCACATGCAGAGACACGATGTTTTCCACTCAAGCAATTAATGCACAAATTATTCGACTTGACAAATTTAAAACGTTCATTCGGTTTATAGTTATGAAACACTGAGCATTTGTATAAAAAGTCGTGTTGGTTATTGCACAAAGAGCACGAAGCTAACTGAGAACTGGATGCGGCATTTACATATGCATGCGTAGTCGAATCGTTCGAGTGCCTAGAAGCCGTATCCGTTTTACGATCCGCGTATTTTTTCGGAGGTTCGTGTTTAACGGACGATGTGCGTTGCAATATTTTTATGTGATCGCGTACAAATGATGTTAGACTGTCAAAAGACGGCATCTCACAATTGCGTTGATCTGATTCGAATGAACGTGCGGTTTCAGAGTCTAATTTCTTGAGCGCGATGTACAAGAATACGAAATCTGAGAGGTCATCGACCTTCAGATTTTTCAAAGCGGCAACAGAGGATGCGAATTTATCTAGAAAATTTTCTAGATTACTAGGGGTTACGGACGAAATAGCTTTAAGTTCGAAAATTTGATCTAAGTACGAAGTAGCTACTAAACGTTTGTCTTCGTACTTACCTTTAAGCAAATCGAAAATTAATGTGTAATTTTCGGCGTCTGATGTTATGCCAGCGATCACGGAGCGAGCTTTGCCTGTCAACCTACCTATCAGATAATACAGTTTCTCTGATTCCGTTAGCGACTTATTGGTGTGCACGGAGTTTTGGAAACTGGCGTAAAATAGCGGCCAATTTTTTATATCGCCATTGAACTCGGGAATTTCGATCGGTGGCAGTCTAGGTGACTTGTGCTGAATAGCTGGCTTGACAATGTCGGCTTCGTGAGTTTGCAATTTCTTGGCGGTTCGTTTGACATAACCTAACAAATCCTCGAATGATGAAAGCGGCTGATAATTGATGACGAATTCGGGATTTTTCTTTAACTCCAAGTTAGCTATTTTGTCTAATATTATTTCAAAGCTTTCGTGCAAACCATCAACGGTTTCATAATCACACAGAAAAGTTTCTCTGTCTGACTCCTTTTTTAAATCAAACTCTTTCACACGATTAGAAATTGTTTGCATGCGAGAGAATATCCTATCTCTTTTACAGTATAATAACTGCAACTGTTGTGCATCGATGTCAGTTGCACCGGGCGGCATTGTAAGCGGGTAGGTTGCACGCAGCGAGGTAGGTAGGTACCTACTAGAATCCTAACCAGTGGTAAAATACCGACGAACGACAAACGACGAGCGAAAACGAAACGCAATGCGAATAAATGATAACTTAAATAGATAACCTAGGTAGGTACCTTAAGTTATAAATGAGGTCGAGTAAAGTGAAAATACCTACCTAAAACGAGTAGGCAGGTAGGTACTTAGCGTTGGGAAACCGAACCTGTGTTCGTAGGCGAGCACTGGTAGGCAGGTAAGTCAGTTTAGGTATTAACCAGCGTAGGTAAGTAGTTACTTTTATAAAATAATGCGATGCGGAATGTAGGTAGGTTACGTACAATTTTATTTAGCGAATAAAATAAGTATTTAAATGTTATTTAATACTCAACCAACCTACGTACGGTTACACGTCTCCGTTATGAAGCGATAGCGACAGAAACCAATGTCAGACGACAGACCTTCACTGATTATCAAAATACAGGTAGGTACACTAGGTGTGCACTGGAGAATACGATTACAATTATTACGCACAATAACTAGCGGGGCGAACGAAAAAATGACTAAGTGCGTATGTACCTATGCGGAGCGGGTTGAACGAAATAAATGATTATGTAGGTAGGTATACCTAGTCTGTACGTAGTAAGTAGGTAAATCTGTGCGAAACGACGCGGGGTGATTAGGTACAAGTAAGTACTTAGTTACTTACCTAACTAAGCGCGGGTGGACGAAATGGAAAGTAGGTAAATAGAGTATTCTTATGAATGTGATATGATCGATTTAAATCTTTGGATACGATAACTAGCGGGAACAAACGAACTTGTAGGTAGGATGATGAAAGCCGTGCCGACTGACGCGATGTCCGCCGACCGAGCTTACGCGAATGTTTTAACGAAATGAAATACGAATGCGGTTGGTAAATAGCTACGCTGATTCAATATATCACGGCTGAGAAGGACCATTAATGTTTACGCGGGTAAATGCTATTTAAATTGATTGCGAAAAATGCTGGTCTTGGCTGTTACGAAGATGGAGGATTGAAAAAAACTGCGTTGGAGAAACAGACAGGAGAATGAAGCAGTTCTTTTGTAAGGAGGGTGCACAATACCTTTATCCGGTGGCGGAGAGTGTAGGCAGTGTCCTTGAGCGAAACTCACAGTAAATTCACAGCACAATGTTCACAATTCAAATTATTTGAAAGCGGGGTTGCGCAAAGTAGCGGTCGCGCGCGTAGCTATTTTTCGAAGAGGAGTGTCCAGAGGGCGCACGCGTCGGCTTGATGCGCGCATGCGTGCAGCGGTTTCGCTCTCACTTCAGCAAAAGGTTATGTGCGGGAGAGGGATGGGTAAAGGAATGTGTAAACGCCAAGACGTTCCGTTTTATGCAGAAATTAAGTATTCGCAAATCAAATCAGCGCAACCAGTACTAGCTTATTGCTATGCAGCCCAATCAAAACCTATAATAAATACATACCACTATTATTATTAGCCACGTATTTGGAAAGCTGCGTGCGCGAATGTATAGTTATGATGGTGTTGGTCTCTCTCACAACCGGTGGCTCCACTAATAGTATAGCCTCGCATCGCACGCGTATCGCACCGCTGGCGTTCGGTGGGACACGGACCTTGAGGCCTCTCCAAGACCGCCGCAGTCCGCCTGGCTGGGGAGTACTTAGCTCCGTCCTCTCCCAGGCTTCGGGCTGTAGACAAAATGGCTATTAGATAAAAGCTTGAAGTTTCTCATGTTACTGCTACTTATTTTGTCTAACTTGAATTCAAACTTTATAATGAAACTACAAGCAAATTTCGTTCTAAAGAGGGTTTCAATATTTCAGTAAACTGAGTAGGTGGACATTGTTCATCATTAAAGTTACTTGATTCTTGTTTTCGTCTATTATATAAAGTACATATTGAATAAAATATGTGAATAAAAATCTTTAATAACGAATAGAATCTTAAAAAATATTAGTATTTTTTTGTATTGCAATATTTAAAGTTTTAATAATATGAAAGTAATTAATGTACATTTCAGTTGTATTGTATGATATCCAGGCAACAAAGTTATACATACATAAATCTTTGTAAAAATCAGCAGAAAGAATTTTCATTTTCATTATATTTTATGCCACAACAAAACCATAAACAAAACCTGAACATGAACCTTATTACGTATTCAAATAAGGGTCCAAATAAATCTTACTTATTACCCCATTCAATTACATTATTCCGAGTGAAAAACTCAATGGAGCAAGAAGCGAAGAATTGTTTATCACTGCACCGCACAATAAAAGGCGTCAAGACAGTTTCATTGTCCCAGAAGATGTATTAACATTTACAATCACGAATTCCTCTGTTTACAAAGTTCTAATTATGAACATTTTAGCGTTCACAGCTGAGGAAGGAAAGCATTTTGCCGAAATATACTGGTCGTTTTAAAAGGCCATTAGGGAAGATTTAAAGAGTACTCGGCTGCTTAGTCGCTTAACAATGGGCTACCCTAATGGCAGACAAAGCAACCCCCCACAAAAGCTTGCACTCATAAAGTGAAAACTGCACCATTCATAATATTTTAGTTGTTTAATATGAGTGGATTTGCATTTCACTTTAACTATGTAATAAAAGGATTATTCATAGCTTCGGTTCTTGTTAAATTCAATATACTTGTTACATAATAAAGCAAAATAATGCTTGGAAATTGAGACTCATCTGATTTTCATTTAAAATTACGGTGCATTTCTCCAAACTCATACACAAGGACTGTATCTCAATTTCACTCACAGCACATGTTATGTGGGAGCTTTATGAGTTCAGAATTAATAATAAATAAATATTGGTAAGTACATCCAATTTAAACCTAGTTTCATATTATAAACTACCGTTGTCTAGTATCAAAAAAAGTCAATTAACGCATAAAAAGAAACGACGGCATTAGATTATATTGACTCGATTAACCAAAATCAGATAAACTTGAATAAAAGTTATTGTTTTACCAAATGATCCGTTAATATTTGGCATTAAAAATAATAGGTATTACGAATATCGTAGAACTGGCTACGTACTTTCTCGTAGACTTCTTACAATCAATCAATCAAATTGAAAGATTGTTGCTAATCAACCGAACTACTCTCAATTCTTATAATATATAATAATATATGATCACGACTGTAATCCCCAGGATCGGTAGATATCTCCTGAGATCTTTAGTGACTTAGATCTTTGAGGATATCTCAATTCTTAAGTAAGCTTAAAACGTGATTAATTAAGTCAAGTTCAAATAACATTAAATCATAGCCAAACAACATGGCTGGTCAAATTTAGAAGTCCCTGCCAGTCAGCATGAGTTTTATGCAATAATAGTAAGAGATAGCGTGCACGGGTTACTTTTGTCGCCGTGACTGTTTCGTCACTTTTATTAAATCCGTGGCTATGTATGGAGATGTCACCCAGTTGTATCGTAACATGCGCGCATCTCCATACATAACCACGGACTAAATAAGAGTGACGAAAAAGTCACGGCGACAAAAAGTAACCCGTGCGCGCTATCTTACGGGCAGTTCCAAGGATCATTAACATAAAGGAGATCTCCAACTCTACAGCTGTTAGACTAAATAGCACATTTGCTAGTAAAATCCCAGGTAGATAAGACCAAGCTCAGTCTAAATCTCAGGATGAATAACGAAGTGCATCGCCTCGGAAACCACATTTCAGGTGATTAATGCAGTTGAATCAGGCTAACGATAAAGGTGCCGCGGTGGCAGCGTGATTAAACTATGGTAATAATATGGTAAACTGACACGTAGATAGGTAATAACCGGAAGTTCTATCTTTACCGGAGATGCTCTTTCTCCTTCCCACTTTCCACTTTAGTAGTTGTTAAAGAAAGAAGAGATAGTGCTAAATAGTGTAGCAGCTAATAAACTAAGTACTACCTACCATTGTACATTTTGGTTCACTGTTTCATTCTTGGGGACTGCAGTTCTATGACGTCATAGGCCTATAGAATAAATGGGAATTACTGGACTTTTATACCTTCAATATATTACTTAGTATTTAAACATCAAGATTCAGATCACGCTTATACTATTCCCAAATACATGATATTATTATCTATTAGTAGTGATTACACAAATACTCGTGTATGGGTATTTTTGAAAAATCCCTTTGGTTACGTTCGAATTTTAAAACTTTGAACATTATTACTCGAATAGTATACGGCTTACATTCTTGCGCTTCAAAATAAATCAACCTCATAGAAACAAAATAAAATAAATGACACGGCTGCTTGCAATTTTTCACTGTGTCTAAGTTGAGCTTTAGAGCCTTACCACAAACTCTTCAGGTAATATAACTTTGATATTTCGTATCATTACTATAAAGTTGTTTTGAAGTAATGTGACATTTCTGAAACCTAATTGTTTGTAAGAGCTTTGGGTAATTAGGTCAACTCATCCCGCGGGATAAGTTGACAGCGGTCTCAGTTGACTGAAGACCCAGGCCCCTGGCTCTCTTCGATACCATTGGATATAGAAATTACGGTTTTATACAAGGTAACAGGAAACTAGGCCATTATTCATCCAATAACCATTGATGCCTATATTTTTTCACATCGTCGTAATACACTAATGATAGTATTACAGAAAGTGCCTTTCTGTGTATCTATTTTTTATTTCATAATAGCTTTCCCCATCTTTCAAGTAACAATGGAAACCTTGAGCGGTAACGTAGCAAATGGTAGAGTGAAATGTACTAAGCAACCCTAGTATGACGAATAACCTACATTGAGGGTATTCTACTGTAAGTGCCTCTCTACGGCCACCATCTAGTTTTGTTCGAGGATACCGCGTAAAAAGTTATTTACTTTTTACGAATTAAAATCATATCATATAAAAATAAAATCTTTTCATGAATTTTACTTGCACTTCAGTGGTAAGTATGTTATGCTGTTGTAAATTACGTGGTTATTAACTTTACCATATCAAATATAATATACATAATAGATAATTAAGAACTATGTAAGTATGTACCTTTATAATTAATTTACTGTGTGATACTTTGCGGCTCTGTCACTGTGAAAATGTTTACAAGAAATGTTCGCGTAGTAGAAACGTTCAAAAAATTGTACTACTTGTTCATGCAATCTGAAAAAACAGCGGGCGAGGAAATATCAAGCAATTTTTAATATATTCATTTTTTAACCTATTTCGTCCCGTTATTGGGCAAAGGTCACCCCCAAGTCACACCAACCATCCCTTTCCTTAATATGAGAGTAAAAAAACATTAAAAAACATCAGGATTTATTATTAAGAAATTGCAAGGCTCTTCTCAGGCCGCAGAAGCCGTAAGCACACGATCAACACAATGCACTCAGAAGATAGCTTGCCAGTTCAATTTACTTTTGCGGTACACAGGAATTCAATTCAACGGGATTAGGTGTATTCATTGATAAGATTGAAAGAATAGAATTGAGAACTTTGTGTTCAGTTAGCATGGCATTGTCAAGTCATTCGGCTTTTCATAACATAAAAAAACAATAAAACAAAAGCGATTTGCTACTTAAACAGCCGAATAAACTCATGTGCTTGGTAAACTCGAGATGTTGTCGATTTGCCTGACTTCAGACTTTATGATCGTTATATATCTCTTCACAAAGTTCTCTTCTATAGAACGAAACACAAAGTGGAAGAGAACTTTTCGATAGCCCTGCAAAAGTCGAGAGGTTGAGATGGACTCGAGAGAGATCTATACCTCAAGTGTGCTAGGATTAAACTTCTCTCTAGAATTTGCGCTTTACAATATGCAGCAGAATTCAAATACAACATCGGTTTTGTGTAATAAAAAGCTTAATTCACTTTAACATTCAATAATAACACAATTATTGTTTCATTCTATTGTACAGATATACATTTCAAAGTTCAATTTTAAATATAGACAAAACTTTCATAATTCAAGGATTACTCGTTGTATAGAATCAGAAAAGTAACTCAATGTAATATAAATGATAATAAATGTCATTCAACATGCTGTAACACAAAGGCGGGTTTCTATGAGATGCAATAATGCGAGCTAGGAGTACCTAACTAAGCCACTAACACTCAGAGCAACTGCACATACGATCTAATAATGTAGCTGAAGTGCTATCATTATACGGTTGGCTTCTACCTGAATATGAGCTGTTAAAGCAAGTTACTTATACTCAATAGTTTAATTCAGTTTGAAAGTATGATCGGCTAAGTTCACAAAACCAATCACATGCGAACTGAAATCTCGGCTTTTGTACTATTTTTGACGACACAGTCGAAATTTCTACTTCAGGTTGACGTTGTCAACAGCGTCGTGATTTTTCCGATGAATAACAATTAATAATTAGTATTTATTGCAAAAACAAATAGCTTCTTATAGCCACCATATTGTTTTTTACGTTTTGTATTCTATGTCACTCTTGTAGTTCAGCCGAATCCAAAGACGAGGTACCTATCCTTCATACAAAAAATCGCATACATACATACACCCATAAACATTACCCTTCTTCTTCGCAATCAGGTAAAAGGTGAAATTAGAATTGTAGTTGAATTTAATGAATTCGTCAATTTGGTCATTAATTTGAAAGTGATTGGTTTCAATGGTGTAGACCATCTTTACAAACCTTAAGGCTCTAAGGGCAAGCAGAAAAGATTATCTACGACTCACTTTGTTCAGCTTGTTTCGAGATAAATGAGGAAAATGTATAGTTCATAAGCTTGATTCTAACCTTTTGTAGCTCGTTTTCGATGTACCAATTAATTTCAGCCGGAGGCAGTGAGTAATCAGACGTACAATTCAGGAACATTGACTCCCCGGGCTTCAACACCTTCTGCGCCGAGGTTATAACCGGATCCACATCCGGCATAGCTGAGGGCGAAGTGAATTTGAATATATCTGAAACTCGGCACTAGTTATTATTGAGTCAAACTTGAGGAGATAAACCTCTAAGGGAAACGAGTCACACGAACTTCGCACAATCGTAGACAGTAACTTAATTAAAAGCTTTAAATTCGAGTTGTGGAGTTGCGATAGCTATTGTTGGGCTGTGGCTACATCGGCGTCGTCGGCTCAGTTACCGGCCTGCGCCGTGATAATTGGGCCGATAAAACTTGCGGCTGCGAAGTCACGGCCCGTTGTACTGTTCGCTGCTCGAGTATCATTTATTAAAAGCGCGGAACTAGACCAGCGGTATTGGTGTCGCGCTGTTGTGCTCCCAGCCTTAAAATGGGATCAGATTATTTATGTCAACGGTAGCGGAACGTATAAAAATGCTGTGATAATAAAAGTGGAGCAATCACAATCGTAAAACAAAATGGACTTTCTCTCCGTGTTATTTGGGTTCCGTAAAAGGCATTGTATGTCTTTAATTAAATTTTTGATTGCCATATTTTAAGTTAAATTCACAAAAAAGACGCATAAAAATATCAGTTTATTCTGCAAAATTTAAGTGTTAGAATTATAGTAAGTAAGCTAGTGTATTCAAAATTATAGCTAACTTCGTACCGCATTACAATTAATAACAATTTTGTTTAATTTCAAATGTTTTATTAGTCATTCTGCTATTCGAGACGGAGACAAATCCAACAAATATAAAAAACATGAAAATCGGTTCAGCCGTTCTCGAGTTATAAGTGTTCGAACAAACTCGACTATTTTATGCATAAAAAAACTAAGATTAACACAACGCGTATTGCGGCACTTTAGCGTGGTGTTGCCACAAATGCTCATTGTAACATTTTTTTTTAATAATAGCTCTAGCTTACCAACAACAGTCATATGTTTCGTGTTCCTTGCAATCTGAAACTTTGGCCCCTCAGTGGAGACTTCGCACGTGTAGCCGGCGCGCGTGGCTATCGGCGGTGGCATGACACGGACCATGCACGAGTCAACCTGACATTCCCCGCCTTGCACCATTATGTCGCTTATGTTGAACAGTCGAATTGATGGCTGTGGGGAAAAATATAATTATAATAACACTACTTTTTCTTCATGTCTAATTCCTTTGAACAAGTGTAGTGAAAATATAAAAGAGAGCTCAAAAACTCTTTTCATGTACTTGACACCATGTCCTCGATCTTATTAGATTCTACGACATGCCAGTTTCCTTGTTTTCCTGGTATACTGGTATAGCGCACACATATTTTTTTCAATAGAAAAACCTATTATGCGAAATCACAGTTGTTGGAAAACGAGGCCAATACCACTAGAACATCAATTATTTTACTAGTAAATTACCCCACTGTCACAATTATATAATTATAAAGATACTTATAATCACAAAAATTACTTTTCAGTGACTTGTATGCAAATTAAGCTGTTGGAATTTTTGTCTAACCTCCATTGTAAACAAAAACAAAAGCTGTAACAGCAATTCATGAAAATTTTCGCAAAAATATGCAGTAAAACAACAAGGTTTGGCGAAAATAAACATTTTTCCGGCATATCGGTTAAAATTCCCTCAGTCCAAAAAAACTTACGAGTACGTGCCGCAGACATCAGTCAATAACGGGAAAGAGAATTCCAAAAACAAAAGCGAGCTTTGAACCCGAAGGATGATACTAAAAGAACAAAGACCAATGGAAATATTACCTATTCGCTGTTTCTTTCTGTTATGATTCTAAGCTCTAGTTTTATTAGCGTATTTTCTTTACTTATTTTATATAAGTTTATAATAACTCACAGAGTTGTTTTCCAACTTGATTAAATACTACCTAATAAAATAATGAGATAGCGACTCGTAAGACAAAGTTTCAAACAATACCCAGCCTACTGGGTACCATACTTGTAAATGTCTATGTCAAGTCATAAAAATAACGCTAAGTCTATAAAGTTACGCTTCGTAAACGTGAATTGAGTTTAAATTTGCCTCAACGACGCAATTATGAATGGAAAAATCGCGTTTTAGACTCATTTTTCGATAGATTCCCGGATAACATGCGTCACATACGTGAATTAAATTGGCTCCAGAACACTACAAACATAATAGTATCACCTTGTTGAGCTATTATCGAATCTCAATGCATATAAATAGGAAACAAATTCGCAACGCACCCTTTGTGATGGACTATAGCGGAATATTTCGTTCATGTCCCGGTACCACTTGACAGAATGGAGCCTCTGATCCTCCATCTGGAAGTGACAGCTGAGCTCTGCTGCGCGCCGCGGATCCGCGTACAATGGCACTTTCAGCTGCGTGATGTTGTGCGCTGATGTTATTGCTGTTGGAGAAAATGATCTTTAAATATATAACTAAAGAATCCTTTTTTAAACATGCCTTGACAATAACAGTTGAGTGTTTAGTTTATTTCTTTAGCAGATTACCTAATTAAAAAAAGGGAATGTTGCCAATACCAATGTTATTGTATCAAATAAAAATGCGTCGAATGTCGACATTTTTGTTTAAAAAAAAACCTTTTTCGCACGTTTCTGCCTAAAAGTAACAAAATTCAAACCAAAAGTTTAGTCGCGTTTGACTGAAAATGGCATGCGGTTCAATTTCGTCAATGCCCTTGTACAAATACTGCATGTTTGTAAAAGCTCGGGATGTGCAAATATTTGCCTTCTGCGTTTAACGTGTTTACTTGGAAATACATTAGCATACAAGTTGATGCTACTGTGTTTTATAATCCTAAATCTTGACTAATTTTCTTATACGTAGTTCTCACGACGTTATTATTCAATTTAAAAGTTTACCAGATATATTTTTAGGTTAATTTTAAATTCTCGTATTTTTAGGTGTATCTCAACCAATGGCACGGGTAAGGACAGCGCACATATAAATACGCCCATTATCCATCAGTAAAAACAAGCATATTATATAAATATTTCGGTCTTTTATAGAACATATTTTTTAATAAATAAAAAAACGAACTAGGAACATACCCAATTATTGGCACTTTAAGTGTCGCTGTCCAATTAAATCGTGTAAACAATCTTTATGAAGTGTTGCCAGAAAAATAAATTTATCAAGATGACAGAAAAAAAGTTAATTAACGTTTTTAAATAAATGAAATGTTGGCTAGATAACTATATTATAAAGTTTTTAGGGTATTTTTTCAAAAACACGATTTTCCCAATTACTGGCATACTTTGGCCAATTATCTGCATGGGCCTAGTCCAATTTATTAGCACTTTTGTTGGCACAGATTGTTCTATAGGTAAATAAAGGAAATTGTTTTTAGAAAACAAGGATAAAGTAAAAAGAGGTAGTAAAATGTAATCACATTTATTTACGTGATTACTTAGACACATAGAAATGAAAATAATACAATCAGTACAGCCTCCTTAGCAATTATTTGGTTCATATAAAGTACTATCAAAATCAACATTCAGTTATAATTTGAAAAACAACAATTAAGTATTAAATTACTATATTTCTTATCACTACGCAATAACTTGAACGTAAGAGATCAATAGTAGTAACTAGGTAGGTACCTATATAATGTCTGTCTTCAAAATCTGTCAAAAACTTCTCTATTTCAGTTGCAGTGTATAAAATCTTGTTTTGTTTTTTATTCCTTTTTTCAGGTATTAAATTAGCGTAGTCAGTATAATTTTCCTTTTCCTCATGTTTTTCATCCGATGTATACTCTTCGTTCGCAGTTTGGGGTGGTATTAACGAGATATCTACGGTATTCAACTTTTCAGATACCACAAGTTTCTTCACATCTCGGTTCACTCTTCTATTTTCTTTCTTAATTTCCAACTTAGAGTCTGGTATCTTTGGTTTTTTCTGTTTAGATTTTGCTTCTAATTTCTTTTTCTCCCTTTCTACTTTTCTTCTTTTTATGCCTTCTTCTTTTTCTTGTTTTACTCGTAGTTTTTCGCTTTCTATAGATCTCCATTCATCAGATGTCAATACAAAAGGAGCTCTCTTTATATTTCTTACACATTTTCGTTGAGGTGATTTTGGCAATACAAGAATATCCGTTAATTTAATGGGAGTGAGATTTAACATTGCAGTGGTATGTTTTTGAACCCTTGTCGTTGCTGGATCTATATAAGTTTCGATTTTGTCAAAATCGGAACTTTGTTGTTAATTAATAATTATATTAATAATATTAATAATTAATAGGTTTATTGGTAGACTTCTTGGTAGTACTTTTGGGTCTCATGTTCAGATATTAAATCGGGTAGCCTGAAAATAAAATCATAGGTATGATGACACCAAGTATTACCATACTTATGCCTAATTATTGGCCCTAGTGTTGGTAATTGGTAATTTCACAGTTGGCACCGGTGCCAAGATTTGGAAAAAATGCGATTTTTACTTGTATTTATTATTTATACAAAATGAGGTGGTCCACTAATCATCTTATCCACAAAATAACCTCTAATAATCTAGTAATCTGAAAACCCAATTACTGTCATTAGTGCCAATAAATTAGAATAAGGACATTTTTGGATACCAAATGTTGGCACCGGGATAAAATAATATAAACAATGGAAATCTTGGAAATAAGTTATTAAACCAGTGGAACAATATGTGTTTAATATGCTTTCAATGATAAGTCGCATAAAAACCCACTTGATTACCAAGATTCGATGATATTAAAAAAGCTCTTACCTTAGAAAAAAAATAGTTTTCACTGGTCAAGTCGAGATACGCTCAGCTGTTCCTATTCTTCCGATGCCATTGTAATTTCCTTTTTTTAAAGTGTTGCCAGTTTGGTAGCACAAGATTCTACTACTCTATTTTAAATAACTTGCAATACCGTTAGATTAGCTGTTTTCTTATTATAGCGGTTAAATCACGGAAGTGCCAGTAATTGGTGGGGTGCCAAAATTAGGTCTCATTACCCTAATATTTTTTTTTTTCAAAAAAATAAAAACCCGGCTAAAGTAGTATTTCAAATTATGTCAAATTCGGTCCAGCCGTTATGATGAGCTACATCGACAGCCAAAGGAACTCGCATCTTAAAATATAATATAATACACTTATACATACTTACACCTCAAACACATTACCCTTCTACTTCGTTAAAAAGAGATGATGTTAAAGCATAAAAGTATACAATGTACGTAGGTGATGTATATTTTTTGCAAAATAAGCTATAATATTTTATCCTGGAGGCGAAACTTCTGCGGGTCTCCTACGACAGTAATAGGTAAATGAGCACCTAGGTAATAAATTTGTTGCTAAAGTTAAGCTTTTCTAAAATTAGCCATAACTAAAGAGTCTTCACTGAATTTCAAACAAATCAGATTTTAGAATTATTATCATAGTGATTTTGCGTAAGTGTTTTTAAGGCTACTTTATAAACAGATTATGTATTGTACATAATATTATAAGAGCGCTGGTGGTCGTGGGTTCAAACCTGGTCGTGCACCAATGAGTTTTTTCATTCGAAAAATTTATGTGCGCAATGCTAGTGCTCTTAAACGGTGAAGGAAAACATCGTGAGGAAACCGGCATACCCTAGAACCAAAAATTCGAAGGTGTGTGTCATAGGTTAGTATTCTTATAAGCGGCGATGGGCTTGCAACCTGTCACGTACGGAATACTAACTACTGTGCAAAATGTGGGCATGTACCAAATGTCATGTTTGGACTTGCCTCTGACTACCCCCTTTAGATATCCTCATAGATCTAAGTGTCTAAAGATCTGAGGAGATACCTATTGAGCCCGGGGATTACAGTCGTGATCATATTTATTTATTTTTATATTATTACATAATATTATATAATGTTGCAAACAATTTTACGTTTTACAATGACATTAGCAATATAAATTATTTATCTCAGTAAGAAGTAGTTAGCTTGACTAATCCCGATCACTACCAGAAGGAAGTATCCCCAAGACGTTAATAAATTGTTATATTGCTTGTACTAGATACAGTACTAAATGCATTGTAAGAATAAAATTCGCGAATCGGAAATTCCACTCCATTTACTTTACTTAGCACTTCGCTTCTTCACAGAAAAAGAAGCTTTTATTAAAAGTAATTTTGGAACAAATTTATTCGATTTCGTTTGAAATAAAGGTCGAATAATAATCATTATGGTGAGTTTGGACATAGTTTAAAACTTTCACAGCCAGGCAACTTCATAAAAATCTGTAGAACCGAATTTAATTTCTACATTTTTATCAAAGAATTTTCTAAGATCATTTTTTTAGCAATAATTAAATTACGACAGTGAACGATCTACTTAATTTTTTTAATTTTGGAACGTAGTTTCTTATCGCGCGTTGTGAAAGGGGGCTAGACGGAAAAAAATCTCACGAAAAGTTGTAACGACACTTTTTGCTATAGTTGTTAGCCGTGCGGCGTGCTCATGTTTCTCTGTCTGTCTCTCTCTCTCACAAATTAATCGAAAGGAACTTCGTTCCATCCGGGTGTCCCTTGACACCTCTCAAGTTTTTTACTTTACTGTGATCGCTTAATTTTAAATAGAAAAAAAATTCACACTGCGTCATCCATCTAAAACTAAGCAAAGCTATCACGAGTATGAGCACCAAATAACTGACACAGTACTTGTATAATTATATTTTTCTATAAATACGCACTGAGTAAACACCGAACAAACATCCATTATTCATGTTCATCACACAAAACACTGTTTATGGATTCAACTGAGTTGTTTGCTACGCATTCACAGTTAGCAAGCTGTTTGATTCCCGACTGTGATCCCTGTAATTTGCTTAAGTCGACGCTATGAGTGGATCGAACCCCTTCGTAATATCAAAAGTTTCAAACTAATTCAGCATCTTGAATATTCAGTGTTTCAACCGTTTCATTTGTTTGACTAATGCTTCTAATAAAATAAACAGACATGAATTTACATAAGCTGACAGTTTTATTGGAGGGTTTATCTTATCAAAATGAACTTTCTAGAACAAGATAAGTACATCCTTATTTGCTAAAACTATAAACATTTGTAGTATATCCTACAATGAAACATATATTTTTAACATTTTTGAAGGTACTCGTATTTGTTCAGTATATAAAGGTGTGGTTAATAGTAGCGTGTCGCAGCGTATCCATTCATCCCGCGGGAATAAGCTGATAAACTAATTTTGCGTCAACCCACGCTCTACCTAGATATTCAATTCAATACAATTTGCTATAATAGATTAACCCAATTAGGTTCTTGTTGTATTCCCATCTGGCACTTGTTTATGTATTATCTGACTCGCACAACTATGCAGTTTTAAAGTTTTTAAAATTTTTGATCAAACTTTTTTGTTTCAGATTGATTTTTTTTTTTTGTTTCCCCATTAGGGCAGGCTAAAGTCTGTGTTTCAGATTGATTAAGAAACATCCAAACATAGACTATTATTACGCAACGAAAAACTCCACCAAAATTACACGGTACATTTTAATAGTACCTACCAATTTAATTAATAGATATAAGCAGACCTTTTGTACAACGCTGTCTAGCAGGGTTTAAAGGGAACATGATAGCTAATAAAATAAAAAATATTACAATCCTTTTTTTATAATTAAAATATTAATGACACTAATAATCAAATCGAGCGCTATGTTGCTTCCGTAAATGTAAAAAAAATACGTGTTCATCAAAATGCAAATGAAAAATCACTAGGTATTATTTTCAGATCTATTTTTCAGAAATCGAATATCGCAAATCTAGTCAGCGTTTTTTATTGAAACGTGTGCGTCGTTGAAACACTTTATAGCTCTTTGAAATGATATCGACAGTGGAAAGATAAAGGGCATTGTCGCTTACTGGCTAACAGCCAGCTTTCTACCTAAATATTCCAAAGGACAATAAGAGAATAAAGTTACTATTGTGCCTTATTCCCTTGACATAAAGTCGAAAGGTGTCGATTTCTATGTACATTACTTATAGTGTTTATCCAGTCTCAAGGACGATTCCTCGTAAGATTGTCGCAATCTTACAGTAGAAATTAATTCAACTCACAAACTTCATCTATTTAGCTAGTAAAAAAATATTATTTTTGTATAAATAAAATAAATATGATTAGAACTGTAATCCCCAAGCTCGGTAGATATCTTCCTCAGATCTTTAGTTACTTAGATCTTTGAGGATATCTAAAGAGGGTAGTCAGAGGCACGTCCAAACATGATTTGGTACATGCCCACATTTTGCACATTAGGTAGATAGTATTCCGTACGTGACAGGTTGCAAGCCCATCGCCGCTTATAAGAATACTAAACTATGAATTTTTTGGTTCTCGGGTATGCCGGTTTCCTCACGATGTTTTCCTTCACAGTTTATTTTTGTAACACGTAATATTACACCATGGTTTTCTACAAATTAGTCAAAATTATTAAATTAAACAAAGGCATGGTCATAGACTTTATAATTCACAGCCCTCTTATTAACATTTTAGCAATAGACGTAATATGAATTTTAAGGTCACTTTGCCGAAAAGTTTCAAGTAGAATGGCTATCTATTCATTAGTCATTGACTTCGTGACTTGTCGAGTATAGTTTTTGTGAGCTCGAATTAAATCTGACGTCATAATACGGAAAACCGCTTCACCAACCGGATTAGAAAATTATAATCAAATTGAAAACGGCGCGCTATCGATGTGCCTAAATTTATTGTACACGGTACAGGCATGTTCTGAACGCGTACCCATTTATCTCTATGCAGATGAAGTCCTTCGCTTCCAGTATTTGTGGGGACATTATGCTTAATACATAGCTGGCTAACATCGAACTGAACGTGCGATTATCACAAATAGCATTTTCATGGTTATACTGTGATCATATTTAGTACCAATTACGGAAATTGGTGTTTGGTTTGAGTTAGCGCATCTAGTATGGATATTATTTAGTTTAGAGCAGTTAACACAATCTAGTTAGAGTTCCGTACCGTTCAGAAGAAGTAGGACACTTATTAGATCACTTCTTTTTGCGTCTGTTTATCTGTCTGTCTGGACCTTTTTCCTAAAAAAACGGCTAACATCTATTGTCTCCGGTTTTTTTTAAGTGACCAAAAAATCAATTAAATTACTTTGAGCACTCAGTAACTTGATATCTTGACTTGAGTAACCTGGATTTAACATTACTTTATACCAGGAAAACCTCAAAAATAGCTCAAATCCAAGCTATGTAGAAATAATATACATCACGAAATCCAGTAACTTACTTGATTTTGAATCTTATACCAATGAAAGTCATTGCACAAGACTAGTGAGATAAATGAACTTTACTGTAAATTATAGTCATTCGAGAGGTGGCACACTGAACTATCTTTGTATGAAACTAACAAAGTTATAACAATATTGCATAGTGTTTTTGCCTTGTTTGCAGGCATTAAACCTTTTCATGATTGCAAAAGGTTTGCTCACACAAAACTTCTGTTCTTGCTTAGTTCCTTTAAAGCTTCGACACAGCTGAGCCAGCATAGCATAGAAAACGCCTCATTAAAATGTAGGCAGTTTCAACTTGAAACTTTGAACTCTGGAGTCTCAAAGTAATCTCAACTAAGATTTTAGTGGAATTGCAATGTATGTAAAGATGCATTTATATAGGTTTTAAAAAGTTTACTCGTCAAATATTATACATACCAGGGGGTGAGATCATGATGGTACACACAGCCTTACTATAGGCTCGCAATATTAAATTATAAACTTTGGTGTTATTATTACTATTTTTTCAAGCTTGAAATTTGTCTTATAAGAAACATAATGGTTTGCAAGAGCTTGTGGCAAAGCCCTTGGCTATCTTTTCTCCGGTTACTTTGATACGTATAAGCTCATATTGGGAGCGAGCGGTCTAATTAACATCATCTAAATAACATCACCTATGTACTGAAAATAATGTCATCAAAATCAAGTGAATTTTTAGTCGACAGCTTATACACAATGACCAATCTCATCTAAGCATAATAAAAAGCTCTTTCTTATATCGCTCAGCCGGGCTAACATGCACCATGACAAATTTTTGTCGACTGCTTTGTCACGGTCTTTCTCGTGCGAATATTAGACAAAACGTTCTATAAAATCGTTGACAAAATTTTGTCACGACTTTCTAGCAAGTTTTTTTCGGGTGATTCTTAAAGTGTCTTTTGAAAGTGTTTTTTACATTAGAAGATAATTGCGACGCTTTCAAACGAATGGCTTATGACAAAGATAGCTGACTGTATGGCTAAATGGATTGACGTGAAGACGTGTGGAGCTTGAGGAATGTGGCGGGTTTGTCTAATGTTACCACTCGGTACAAAAGGGCAAGTAGGGGCTTTTATTGGAATTCTGTGGGCACCCTCTTTAGATAAATAAGGAAGTAGCTATATTGGGTGATAAGTTTATGAGGTCTTGGGGATTATAATGCGTTTCAGAGCCTTTCTTACACCACTGGAATTTCCTTTAGGATAATAGCTTGTTTAGATGGTTCGATGATCTTTCTGTATATTCCAAAAATCTTCTAAGACAATCCAGCTTTTGGATTATTTGTCCAGTACCCCTAGTATGAGTTTTTGATTTACGAAAACTTTTTTCGAATAGTATCCTTTCATACATTTACCTCCATCGGAAATGTTAAGGAACTAAAATAAGGTCGATAATATCGAAAATATTATGTAATTCAGGCAGTCCCAGCAATGATTTTTAAATCAAGTTTTCACGATATCGACTTTATTTTAGTACCTTAAAATTTCCGATGGAGGTAAATGTATGAAAGGATACTATTCGAAAAAAGTTTTCGTAAACTATCAAAAGCTCATACTAGGGGTACTGAAGTTCTTTGTGCGCTTTTTGAGTGCCGTTTAAAATTTTGGACTAAAGTTCAGAAACGCAATGGATTGTAAGGGAATTTCTAGAATAAGGCAATAAATCTAATGCCCGTGAATGATTTTGAATGTTTTAAGTATGTTAATTAAACCAATTAAACCGAAGAGGGTGAAAGTGAACTTTACCCACTTGTGTATAATTTTAGAATTTATATTATAAATTTCGAAATTTGATATTTACTAGCACTTGTTTCTACATCAACATCGTAGAAGTTAAATATTTACTTATTACCCTTTTGTCGGCGTTAAATCGATACCATAGTTACCTGTCGACTAGTTTTAATAATCTGAGCTCAACAGCTCGTTATTAATTCTACAGGCAGCGGCTAAACCGTTCATAAATATACACTCGACACACTTTAATTTCCGGTGATCCCACCTTCTAATTACCAGTCTGAGTGGTAAGCAAAAACACGCGGAAAAAGGCGAAAAACTGCAGCTTAATTCCACAACTTTCGCTCCCGCAAAAACGCATGAAAATTTTAAGCCTTACAGAGATGTTGAGTTTTTGACGCTCGATATCGCAGTGAAACCGTTAGTATTTATCTTTTTCAAATAAAGTTATAGAACAAGTTAAGGCGCGCTAGCTAGGCTGGCTAGCTAGTGGCCAGAGCAGCAGACTTCCCGTTGCATGAAAAGTCTAAGTTTTATCCTTTCAAATTGTAATAATTTAAAATTATAATTTGTGTTAAATTTAAAGTTATATATTTTGTTAAAATTAATTAAACAATATAAATATATAAAACAGATAGTGTTCCTAGCAACGGATAATACCTAACAGGTAGGTATTAAAAAATGCGGTCAAACAAAACAGTTTTATCAGTCAATTACTGTCGCATGTTTAATTCTTTGATGAATTAGACCTTATTAAAAAAAACGGTTGCTCTTGAAATAAAGAAAGAACGGCCTAAAGTGGGTATTATTCAATATTATTTGTATTATTCGGACGCCGCATTCAGACACTCTAAAATAGTTATTGTGTATAATCCTTTATTCAAAATGTACTCTCAACTATGAACTTTACTATCTTATGTAATATTAGGTAGGTAGATACTATTATACAGGGTGTCCCAAAAAGTAGTGTCAAGCGAAAGTCCAGAGATAGAACACCCCTTGGGGTACCCGAATCACCCCCATGTATGTTCCGCGATTTTCTATAGTTTTCGAGTTATTAATTTTTTTCCGAATTTTTTAAAATTTACGACTTGAACAACTTAAAACATTCTTACAAAAAAAGTAGAAAACTTTCTTGAGATTTTTTTTTTGCTACTGAATTGTTATGAGTTGTTCTTTTATGCATAAAATAATCAGCTACGTGACTTTGATGAAAACTATGAAAATGTTGGTGTAAAGTCAAATAATTACATTCGGTGAATTATGACTAAAATTTTCAACTTCAAATTAAAAATCTTAAAAAGTGATTTCCTGGTTCCTAAATAAGTCTAAAGAATTTTCCAGACTCTCAGCTTTCATAATCATTAAAAAAAAGTAGTACTTAATAGGCTACTTTTGCTAAAATTGACCTTCAAAGACGGTGAGGTGGAAAATTAGCTACCTGATTAAAAAATAGATTTTGGCCATTTTATCATTCCTAAGCTTAATTTGTTTGTTAACTAACCAAAAACGACTACAAAGAATTAGTTTATGCCAAAGAAATCAGCAATATGGCCGAATTAAGAACAAAATTGAGACAGGCCGAAGAAAAAATTTAGGAACTTAAAATAGCTTTCATACGATTTAAGGAAACCTTTTGACGATGTAGGATTTTTATCGACCTAGAAGGTTGACATTTTGAAAACTTTTTGTAAAAAATTAATAAATTTTACTTGTTGTTTTATTTCATAAATTAAGCTAAACTAAATAAATAAAACCTTCAAATATTAATGAAATCTTACTTTCCTGCAGTCCTTTTTGGTTAGTTAACAAACTAATTAAGCTTAGGAATGATAAAATGGCCAAAATCTATTTTTTAATCAGGTAGCTAATTTTAAGAATTTTCCACCTCACCGTCTTTGAAGGTCAATTTTAGCAAAAGTAGCCTATTAAGTACTACTTTTTTTTAATGATTATGAAAGCTGAGAGTCTGGAAAATTCTTTAGACTTATTTAGGAACCATGAAATCACTTTTTAAGATTTTTAATTTGAAGTTGAAAATTTTAGTCATAATTCACCGAATGTAATTATTTGACTTTACACCAACATTTTCATAGTTTTCATCAAAGTCACGTAGCTGATTATTTTATGCATAAAAGAACAACTCATAACAATTCAGTAGCAAAAAAAAAATCTTAAGAAAGTTTTCTACTTTTTTTGTAAGAATGTTTTAAGTTGTTCAAGTCGTAAATTTTCAAAAATTCGGTAAAAAATTAATAACTCGAAAACTATAGAAAATCGCGGAACATACATGGGGGTGATTCGGGTACCCCAAGGGGTGTTCTATCTCTGGACTTTCGCTTGACACTACTTTTTGGGACACCCTGTATATATACAGCTCAACCCAAAGATTTCACAAAAGGGTTAAGTAATTAATTTAAGAACCCGTTTACAAAATTCTGACTAGGTGGCTAACATTGAGCCTCATCATTAATGCAGTTTGTGTAAACAGTTCGAATGAATCCGACTCCAACCCTGATTTAAAGTTTTTAGGCCGCCTTATTGCCTTCATCATAACCTACGGATAACCATATCAGATCTAACAAAGTCTAGCAAAGCAGCCGAAGCGCGGACACAGACCAGCGATCGGTCAGGAGTTCCGAGTTCCGTGTTCCGCGTTCGGCGTTCATTAGAATATACCGAGTCTATAACAACAACGCACACAGCGGGCGGTCTGACCGCGGCGGTCAAAGCGGAACGTCGCGTTCCAAGAGTTCTTTTCCCGCCAAGACAGAGAACGCCGGAACGCCGCGATGTCTGATGAGTTTACTATGTATTTTCTTATCCTTAACAAATAAATACATACCTTAAAAATATAGCCAGCCTTTCTTTTGATGAAATACATTTCCTCCAGTTAGTATTTTGTTTTTCGATATCAGATTTTATGATGTTATACAATTCATTAAAACTATTAATCGACATTCGACATTGATATGTTGCATGTGCAAAAACCCAAACGAAACTAGAACGCGAGAATTTTCACGCCGCTTGTGTGCCTTGGAACTCTTGGGCGGTCAACGGTCACTAGAACGCAGAACTCTGACCGCTCTCTGTGTACGCGGGCTCTTATGGACCGCGTCAAACACCGCTTACATAATAACTAGGCAGGCTACACCACGGTGTCGTCGCATAGTAATCTACGCAGTGACAACTGCATCTACAATATGTAGCCTGCGCTAAATTGTGGAAAAACAAAGCATTATTTCATAAAGTAATGGTTTCATAACTTTGCATCCCAGCTGCACACAGTTCGTATATCAACGCTACCATTATTTTTAAAACTTTTCTTTATACACAACGCAGTGTGGTTAAAAGATGTTTTTTAACCTGAAATTCAACCCTTAAGGGATTAAGGTATAATTGAAATTTAGTGCGCGTACAAAGTCCTTCCAAAACTAATTTATTAAAAATTATAGTGTACCTTGTAGGTAACTAGGTACTCATGAAATCGATTAATGTAAGCCTAGTTTACACTGAGTGGTTAAGTGGTTAGGTTAAAATTGTATGTAGTCGCTGCGTCCGACAGCCACATGTAATCATACATGTCTTAATGATTATGTATAAATAACATTATGTCTGGTTCGAAAGAACTAATAAGTACGTATAGTGACATGATTAAAAGAACATTATGTCTAAAGCTACAACAATGTAATACCTAACCTTCCGTATCTCTAGTAAGTAAATTATTCCCGTATTTGCACACACGCGAATATCAAATTTCACGTCAAAGAAAACGCCTAGCAAATAATCTTCTTGTTTTCTCTCATATTTTCGTGTAAGTAATATTGAGTTGGTACAACACACGTAGCCACATAATTGAAAGTTATCGCTATGATATCCAAAAATGCTGCATTGAAAATTCGTAGATTGAGATAAAACTTTCCGAAATCTCTGATTGTGTAAGAAAAATACTTTCCCCAGCTTCATTTAGCAAAATGCCGTTTTTTTTTCTCACTTTACTTTATACTTACATTCCCCACCGGAACTGGCTAGAACCAAAACGAACCAGAAAACCGCAATGCGGATCAGACGCGCGATAAACGCTGATGTGTGTACACGTGCATAGATACACGCGACAGCGCGGGGCGTATGTAAGAAGTACACATTGTGTTTTTTGGTTTTAAAAGTGGTACCAGTGAAGTTATTATACGGATGGGCAAAATATGTCTCAATAAGGAGTTGACTGAATTACTGCTAAACAGACGCTACTGGAATTCTAATATGGTCTCCGAACATTTGCTTATTTAACAAAATAGCCTTGTATTTTCATTCTATACCCACGATCCATCACTGTTGGTTTTTGCGGCATATAAGCGTAGTGCTTGCCATCCACACCCGTCTACGTTATTATGATGAAACGGCCGACACGATACTAGGAATGATTAAATGTAAGCAACATGCCAGTAATTATATCATCAGTGACGTGCTCGAGCTCTTACGCTAAATTAAAGTCTGGTCACGAGCGAATTCAGCCTTTTTGTACCTAGTGGTCAGGTTTTATTGTTATATGTAATCAAACAAAACTAACGGTGTAAGCACGTAAGGTCAAGTTCAAAAGTAAAACAAATTATCACTTCCCCACAAACCGAACTGGGATACGAAGTTGGAGACTGTTGTAAAACTTTTGATGTTAACTGTTACTAATGTGTTTTTAATTTTTGCCGTTTCAACATTCCTGTTAGTTCTGGCAAATAAACCATACAAAAAATAGAGCGATGGTAAAGGAACCAGTAGTCATAGAAAACGTAATACGCTTCGTGGTGCGTCAAATACATAGATCTTCAAAACATTTCGAATAGAAAAGCGATCATTACAAGTCGGTTGTTCCGAAAATCTTTTTCGTATTCACGCGTTTGATTTATACAGTTCGATGGTTCACATCGAAAATAATCGGTACCATAGATCTGAAATCCTGCAGAACTGCCAGGTTATAGGTATTTAGCGTTATTTAATAAAATGTTTTCTACTTAGAATTTTCCGTAGCTTTCTAACAATAACCGGTGTGAGGCCATTATTCACGACGCAAATTGATTGATAGCCGAGCTAGTTGGATCAATTTCAAATTTTCAGTATATTTGCGGAATGAAAAGTCTCCATAACTATTTAAAAAAACCAATCACAATATTTGGATAAAGAATTAAATAGAAAATGAAGAATAAAAGCTATTTATTTAGCTATAGGTACATAAACCTCTCGATTTTACCATAAAAAACTACATACTTTGAAAATTTATCTTCCATTACACTTAAATACTTGGCGTAATTGAATAAGTATAAATATATCATGCCATTTAATACTTTATTTCTTGGAAATACATCGTGCCAGCTACATTTTGGATAATTCTTGTCACCATGATACGTTTGAACTGGAAATTTTATGTGCCTGTAAATTTTACGACCGAACCCTTTTAAACGAAATACATTAATGTTACAAACATTATATTATGACTGTAGTACTGAATACTGAATTATTCTGTAATAACACGTTCTACTAATAAATTGTCATTCCTACGCGATTTCAGTTAATAAATAAATAAATAAATAAATATTGGTGGACATTTCACACGACGCCATCTAGCCCCAAACTAAGCAAAGCTTGTGATAGCTGATAAATTAAATATATACTTTTTTTTTGTAAATATATATGTACATAGAATACATAGTAACACCCAGACACAGAACAAACATCTGTGTTATATTATATTATATTATGTTATATTATTAATGATATATAATACTAACCAACATTCTTGAAACGCAGTCAAGATGTAATTTTAACGGAAACTTGTCAGTGTGTTTATTTGACTCTTCTATTGACATGCAAAAAATTACAGTACTTTTTGTGTTTTGCCTTGGACCCTTGTACAAATTTTGTAGCACATCAAGGTAAAAACTAGACATAATGCATTTCAGGTTTTTTGCCACTTAGACCTTACGCAATTTAGGTAATTTACTAAACATACAGCAATAAGCGTTTTAGGTCATAGCTACTTTGATGTTTTGCCCTTTATATGACCCGCTCATGAGGGCAAAGATTGTGTCAGTGAGGGGTTTTTGGCAGTGTTTCATACATAGTTATTATTCTCAAAGTGTAATTGGTAATTTGTTAATACAGCCCTATTTTGACGCGTAAGGTACAAAAAGCAATTTCTATCCCGATTCCGTTTTATGGGCCGTATTGTAAAGCACAGTCGGTGACTGGAAGAGTGCCAAGTTGCCGAGCAGTGCGGGACGATACTTCCGATGTGTTTCGCTCCAATAGAATTAACAATTCCCTATGCAATCTCTAACAGTGGGTGGTTGCTTTCAGTGAATTTCAGAATTCTATGTTTATTCCTTGTTTCGGGTTTTGGGTTGAGATGTTTTGTTTCATACGAGGATTATCGAACGACAGTTCTGTCCCTCATGTCGGCTTATTTTTGGCTTTGGCGTGGTCTCATGTAGTATTGTGTTATATTTTAAAGCAAATTTCTTCGCTAATTGGCTGATAAAGTTAGCAGGCTTAGGGCTAGTTTCACCGTGCTCTGTCAATTAAACTAACAGCTTATTAGGCTTTTAATCACCTTTCAAAGTGCCCTGACAAAGGATTATTTTCCGTAAAATGAAATAACGTAAAATAAATAACGTTACTTTAATATTCTTTTAATTTTGATACCCGATCAGGCTTGTTAACAAAAGTTTGGTGAAATGGGACCTTATTCTCAACTTCGGGTGTCTTTTTATAATGTCACTAATTACCATCAACGAACGAAGAATTCTCATTAGTAATACAGTCATCTCCATCAGCCAAAATGTTAAAACCAAACCAGGAGCTTGTACTCTAATTAATTTAAGATATTATAGAATCCCAAGAAATGGCGTATTTACATTCCGAAAATTAGAATTCTTAATTATCCCACTTAATTAATTCTTACGACTCATAAAAGGCCTAATTTCTCATCTGTACTTGGTAAACAAGGGGGCGCAGATTAAATAACAATTAGTACGGTAACCGCGTCTCAAGGAATTTGCAAGGTCTGTGATTAATTACATTTCGCACAAATAACAGTGATGTGGTATCTGTACAAAGTAATACCATCTCATCTGTATCAATCATTTGAAATGTAATTTTAGTCACATATTGTGATGTCTTTTTATAGTAGATAATTATAATTAGCTTAGATCATTGTGATCCAATCAATAATGCTGAAAAGTGGTAAACTGAAAAAATAATAAGTATCATACAAAAACACATAATGCTTATCAAAGGACCTGATTTATTTATTGCTGTTTTTCTCGGACTGGAGTTAAGACAGGAATCGGCACCAGACGATTCAAAATTATCTCTGTTTTTATTGGATAAAATAAAATAATGAATTTGCTTTTTAAAAAAAGTATTCTCATTACAAAGGAATGTCAGATCGAGTGCCTGTTTGTGACAAATAAGCAAAGGTTAAAACGTCGCCGACTACTATGTTTGCGATCTATAAGAGGTCGAGATAAAGCTTTGGACGCGAGCCAACCACCTCGCGTTGTCAAGAAACGACAAACTTCGTTTAATTTTGCTGGCAATTGACAAATTTTAAAGGAACATTAATTTAAGGCCCTAACGAACTCTGCTGTTGTTGAGACTTTCGAGTTTCAAGACTGGCGCCACCGTGGCCTTTGTAATTACATCTACATGGAACTCCGACTTCGTTTTCATAACGATTTTTTCATTATAACTTACAATTTCCCGCTGCCCTGCTTAGATGTTAAATTCTAGGAACACTAGAGACTAGGACCTAGGTCTCAAGAACTGATATCAGTCAGTAACATTAAAAGTTTTAATATATAGATAATACTATGTGATAGCGTAGGTATAAACAGACTTAACAGATCACCCGCGAGTTATGCAATGATCTGTAAGTTTTGTTTTTAGATAAATAAATATAAATATTCGTGGACATTATCTCACTCTCTAGCCTCAAAAAAAGCAAAGCTATGAGAACTAGATAGCTGATAGGTTAATTATATTTTTTTATTGTAAATACATATTTAGAATAAATAATGACTCCCAAACAGAACAAACATCTGCGTTCATCACACATATGCCTATCCTTGGTGAGGATCGAACCCACAACCTACAGCGCAGAAGGCAAAGCTACTACCAACTGAGCTGTGAGGCAAGTCTAATGAATGATAGATGACCAGATAGATGACCGCAGTAGCATTTCATCTCACAGCGTTTTCGCGCTTCGGAGAAACTAACATTACCTTAAATGTTATTATGTGTAGGTATGTATGTATTAGAATTGAACGATTTTGTCTATCTAATTATGTACACTATGCGCTTATGTGCATCTAATGTGCACGTTCATATAATTATTTTATCACGCATCAGTTTTTATGCTGTTCATGTTTTTTATTATTTGTTTTTTCATTTCCTAAGATCTTTTTCAATTTCGTAACTGGTTATGAAAATTAGTTACGATGGTGGATCAAAGCATAATAATACCATGTTTAGTAGACATCTGCCCGCACGAAAAACAGCTTCTAGTTAATTTTGCACAAGTCAGCTTAAACAGTTATGCTTCAGTAGACAGGAAGCTTAAAAGTCTAACAAAGCTCTTTCGAGTTCACAGATAACGGTTCCGCGGCTCGAGACCATAATCTTTATTTCCGCTAATACAGCAAAAAAATGAAATTCTGTAAGAGAATTCTTTCGGGTCAATTTGCGTTCATCAATTTTAATACCATTTAATTCAGACGAGAAAGTGAGTACCTAAGTATGTTAGAAGAAAATAAAGTGATTTGCAAATGGGAAATTTGACACTTTGTACCGTACGAGATCACAAAACGCAAAAGAATATTCATTTCGCACCACTATTTTTCTTTTTAGTTTTAATCATATTACGTATACTCACCATAAAAAATAGAGGCATTTTTTATTCCAAGTCTAATAAATATGCTTAGAATTCAACTTATAAAATAATTATCACTGAGTGATAGATTACTACGAGTCTCGTATATCTTTTCTAAATCAAAATAAACAGTATTCAACGGTAAAACCAAGCATCCAAAACAAATTTATTAATTCTCAGTATCAACCTAATTTAAGGTTTTTTTTTAAAGAATCTAAATCATTCACTAATACTATATTTTTATTTAAATTATAATATACCTACATACCTTAAGTTTTAACTACCTAATAATATGATATAGATATTAGAGCGCTGGTGGTGTAGTGGTAGCATCCCTGCCTCACGATCCGTAGATCGCGGGTTCAAACCTGGTAGTGCACCAATGAGTTTTTCCATTCGAAAAATTGATGTGTGCAATGCCAGTGCTCTTAAACGGTGAAGGAAAACATCGTGAGGAAACCGGCATACCCTAGAACCAAAAATTCAAAGGTATGTGTCATAAGTTAGTATTCTTATAAGCGGCGATGGGCTTGCAACCTGTCACGTACGGAATACTAACTAATGTGCAAAATGTGGGCATGTACCAAATGTCGTGTTTGGACGTGCCTCTGACTACCCTCTTTAGATATTCTCAAAGATCTAAGTAACTAAAGATCTGAGTAAGATATCTACCGAGCCCGGGGATTACAGTCGTGATCATATTTTTTTATTTTTTTTTAATATGATATAAGGTTCAAATTTGCTAAAATACTCGTAGTAACTCAACTCGCGCAAAGACAATGCGTTCTATCATAGCAATCATAAAAACTCTATGCATTACCCGATGGGGAAAACAAGTCTGTTCATCTGTCGTCCAATCGTTCGTCATAAAAGAAAGTCGTATAGTAAGAATATTTTCACTCTCAATCAGCCATCAGTAGTTTATCTCGTTACTCGCTCGAATAAGCCCATACGATGTGGATACGTTCGTGCAATTTGATACGCGAGCTATAGTAACGTACATTTTAGCGTTGGACCTTCATATTTTCGTTTATCGGTTCCGTTATTCTAAATGAAAAATATGATTTTGTTATTGAAACATGGAAAATGACCATAACATTTGTATTTCGACGAGAATAAGAGTTGAAATGTATGTAATTGAGGCTATTTTACTTTAAGGTCTTAACTAAAATTAAAAAAAAGTCTAGATCTTTTTTTTTTGTTGGTTAGTTTTTGGATATGTATGAAGCGTGCGCATGTTTTGTAATTATTTAGTTTAGTTAAGTTATCTTCAGTAGGTACAGCTCTTGGTCTGTGGCTAGTGCCAATGTTTGTTTCATTCGTGGGTCAATTAGGGCAACTGTTTATAGAACGTAATCTAGTAAGTATAAGTACATAAATACTTAGTTTAAAGACTCGTTCAAAGTGACTTGACACTGTCAACAACTTTAAAACATAATAAAACTATTCATGAATAAACATAAACAAACACATTTGAAGAAAATGAAATTCAGTTTTTTAATCATTTTTCTGACAGTTTTTTTCTATGCAAAGAAAAACTTTGATCTAAACAAAAGACACTACCTTTTAGCTAGGAAGCTTCAAAGGCTTCCGTTTCAAAGTCTACGTAAGCAAATTGAACGGATATTACCTACGTTTAAAACTCATCTGCAGAATTTGAACTGACTTCGCTGCCATCGATGGCCATCATCAATCATTCTTTTCACACACGCTCGACAGAACCGTAAACTTAAAATTCGAATTTTGTTTTATCATTTTCAAATAAAAGATGTACGAATAGACAATACTTAAGATAAAAAAATAGTACCTACTACAAAGGAGTGTTATAAGTTTGTTTATTATGTAGGTATGTGTGTGTTTGTCTGTGGTATTGTAGCACCTTAAAAGGTGTGTTCATCGAGAGTTCTCAGCAATTATTGCCGGGGTCTTTTAAATATTTGTTTTGATGTTTTTTTTAATAAAAGGTTTTTACCTACATTGGTTGGTACTTACAGCGGAAAAACTGGGTGTAATCGGATTCTTTCCCTACATTATTATACCTACCAACAAGCATTATCCGCGCTTTATTCCTCTGAGGCGGATTATATTTAGCGCAAACATTTTTGTGATCTTTGCTCATAAACAATTCATTGTAGGTACACTGATATAACACAGACACATAATATTGCTACCGGAATTTAAAGTATAATTCAATGATTGCTTAGATAAATTCGATAGCAATAGAACTTTATAAAGACTGCGATGGTAGTTATGTAATGATGGTAATCTAGATGTCAAGTCAGTAGTTCCCACTCGTCTAGTCACATCAGATGCATTCGAGGCGTATCTTAGTCGTTCTTAGAAGAAGAACAGATCAACGTCGAAAACGATCGTCAGAAAACGATCAACAAGCACCGTTCTGCGAAGTCAATACATGGATGAGTAGCCAACTAGCTAGGTACTCGACATATAAATAAAAAAATAAAAAATATGATCACGACTGTAATTTCCGGGCTCGGTAGATACGTCCTCAGATCTTTAGTTACTTAGATCTTTGAGGATATTTAAAGAGTCAGAGGCACGTTCAAACATGACATTTGGTACATGCCCATATTTCGCACATTAGTTAGTATTCCGTACGGTTGCAAGCCCATCTCCGTTTATAAGAATACTAACCGATGACACACACCGAATTTTTGGTTCCAGGGTATGCCGGTTTCCTCACGATGTCTTCACCGTTTCAGAGCACTGGCATTGCTTACATACATGCTTCGAATGAAAAACTCATTGGTGCACGACCAGGTTTGAACCCACGCCCTTCGGATCGTCAGACTACCCACCAGCACTCTAATAAACACAAAATACATATCTAAACACATATTAGTATGCAGATAAAAATTATTTATAGACGCAGTAAACAGGCATTTGCAACCAGCTTGCGTATAAAAAAGCTGTCTTATGACTACAATTAGGCTGTGTCCCCAGTAGGCAAACTGGCGAAAAACAACAAGGCGCACGTAACGCTGCAAACTGCGTAAAGTGAGCGCAAAACTCGCAAATGTGGACACTCCATCTCAAATATATGGAAGGGCGTACTAAACCGATACGCCGCAAACTCAGTCGGTCGCTAACAGTTTGCCTACTGGGCACAGCCTTACACAAGATTCGGAATGAAAATAATAGCCGCCATGTGAATGACTAGTTCTGCATGTAACTACTTGTTTTGCACTAAAACATACAATTAAAATATATAGCATGTAATACATGGTAGTTCATGTACTTAGGTAAATAAGAAAAGTACTTAAGTATGTATCTAATAAACTTGTATCGGTATTAGTTTTGCTTTTCTGTCCTCTGCTCTGTCTGTTGTCGCAAGATTATTATTACGAGTATATTAGAAAAGCTTTATTATAAAATATCAGAGTACTTAGATGACAAAAAAGCTTGAGACGAATCCAACTCTGCTAGTTATACCTTACAAAATTAACAAAGATCATACAATAAAAGCGCTAGGGCCTAGCGAGTTTCTTGTCAGTTCTTCTCGGACTGGGAATAGGACTGGAATTGGCAACTAGACTCACCTAGTATGTAAGAAGATTAATCCCTTAAGAGAATTAAATCACTTAATTGAATAAACATGATTTGATTTGATTTGATTTACTTTATACCTACTTTGGATGGATAAGAACAGTGGTATTTATTGGACCTATTAGAAGAGGAAAATATGACGTCAGCTTAGCAGCCGGTCAGCGAGCCCTACGCTCGGTTTATAGACCGTATGACCGTAAATCCAACGCCATATTATTGAGGGGTGAGGGATGTAATTATGATGAGGGGAAATGCCGACCCTAAGAGTGAGTTTTGAATTATGACTATGTTTTAGCGCGCTGTTAACAAAATGGTGTGCTGCTTCATTTAATCTATTGTTGCATTATTCTTTCTGTAAATATATTAGCTGGTAACTTATAATGTGTAAAAGGTGTATTTCTGTTTCAACACACTATTTCTCATCGAAATAATACCGGCGTTTCCATGTATGCTTTTTTATAATTACCGTTTATGAAATTGATAAGATCGTTGAGAAAAACAAAATAATTGAGGAAGTTGAATACAATTATTGCGTTTTGTTTTCCTTCTCGAGACATTTTAAAGAGACAAAACTCTTGGACTCCAGTGTCTGTAATAGAAACCCATCCAGTCTCGTTCCTTAGGTCTTCAGCTGGGCTTATTAATAGTAATATAGAGTTGGATGGGTGACCACTAAAAAGTTTACGTGCTCTTGAGCAGGGATATTCCGGTTAAGGTTAACCACCGTAATGAATCGGTTGTTTAACACTTTCAATTACGGTATACCGAAACTATAGGTTACCGAAACATTTCTGTTAACATTAACCGAAATAATAAAGGTTTTTGTCTTAAGGTTTAAATTTGCGCATTTTCATCATGTACTGCGTGCAAGTAGCGCGGTAGGTAATATGAGTGCGAAGGAAAATAATGTCTCACTCATCTTCTGTCGTGTTAAACCGTATTGTTTGAATTTGTGTTGAGAGATGGGCGCTTACCTGGTTTTGAGGTTCAACTAATTATCTATGCTTTAACTTGTTAGTTTTTATTCCTGTTTGTTTTTTGGGGCTAGATGGTGCTGTGTAAAAATGTCCGCCACTATTTATTTATTATTTTATTTGTTTTTTTTTAGTGTTTCGATGTTCTCTGGTGTAAAATAATGTAATTATCAGTATAATTTGGTTGGATTATATTTATTTAAGTATTATATTTATTGATTTCGTTATGCTGTGCAATTATTATATATATATATTATATATATGGTTTTTTAGATTGTTTATAATGACATAGTGCGTATACTTATATATTTTTAATCTTTCTGAAAATATTTTTTATTTTCAGCCTTTAAGTATGTAAAAACATAAAAACGACAGATTACAATATAAAGGCTTTTGTTATTTTTAGAACAATTATATAATAAAAAAATATATAAGTGTATTATGTACTATGTCTTTTAAAAAAATACTCGGCTTATTTTGAAGTAAGTACGGTGTAAGTTTACATGACTGAAAAGATAATTAATGTTCTATTTACACAATATACACTCGCGGGCTTTAAACTGGAATCGCTTCATCAAGACAATTTTTTACAATTTCTGGCCAATGAACTAGGGATTGTGGTAAGTATATCATTTTTTTTTAGCTATCAAAATCTTTGTCGTAGGACGTGCCTTGCCTACATAGAATTGACCGACGACGGTTCATATTCTGGTTATGTCCGAGAACAGGACTCGACTCCATTGCTCCATATAATCAAGTGATCGCGAGCAAACTGAAGCCGGACTTGTAGGTGGGCTGGAGACAATTTAGTTCCCATGGCTGGCCTTTTTGGGGTTAATTTCACTTCTTTGTGTTTTCGTCTGACTGTCCACTCGCTCACAGCTTTCCCTCTAACTTCTCTTAGCTGCTATTGGACGTCGACGCCGGTCAGGTGTCTTTTTCGGAGTGAAGTGGTGACAATAAATCGACCATCTCTTGGCGTCTTGCATAGCCATCGTCCAGATTCTGGTCTCCGGACTAAATTCCTGATCTCCCTGAATCTCTTGTGCACCTTGGAGACACTGGACTGGCTTGGGTGAAGCTGTCGAGCGATACTACGCTGAGACAACCCTTGCTGAATTAGGCTGACGATTAGAGCGGCTTCTGTGGTTGTGGTTTCCATTTTTCTTAAGTTCAACTATTCCCAGTAAAGTAAAACATTGGACTGATGACCAATTTTCATAAAAGCTCACTATTTATAGGATTTCAGGACTTCCAAACAGTTGGTGATTTGTTTAATTAAAAAATTGATTTTTTTCTTTTTACGTTCCATGATACAAGGTGAATGCTTATTGGTTATGATATTCAAAATTTTCCTCCTCCTTGCGTCGTGTTCCTCAATGCTGAGGGTCGTGACCTCCCTTCTGCATCACCTTCTCTTTAATAATTATCCTCCATCTGTTTCTGTCTTCGGCGATGTGGAGGGCGTTGGTTGTGAACCGAAATATCAAGCGCGGTTCGGATCTGGTCCGACCAATGTAATGGACTGCGTCCACGAGGCTTTTTCCCGTCTACTTTGCCGATCACAAAGAGCTTTTCGAGATTGTCACCGTCTTTTCTTGCAATGTGACCGAAATATTCGAGAACTCTGCGCAGACACTCAGTGGACGGACAGTCGCGAGGAGATATTGAGTTCTCGCAATATAGAGACGTTAGTCCGAAATGCTGTCCAAGGGATACGGAGCATCCTTCTCCAACACCACATCTCAAAAGCGTCAATGCGTTTGCGGTCTGCAGCTTCCAGAGTCCAAGTCTCAGCGCCATACGAAAAGATCGAGAAGACTAGAGTCCGTACAAGTCTAATTATTATTAGACTTGTACGGACTCTAGTCTTCTTTGCATAAACAGGTCCAAAACTAAAGTTATGGTGGTAGACAGATCTGGAAAGTTAGAACTCACTGGCGATTTGGACCTAGAAACAGTGGACAATTATTATTATTTATTATTATAAATAATAATAATTGTCCACTGTTTCTAGGTCCAAATCGCCAGTGAGTTCTAACTTTCCAGATCTGTCTACCACCATAACTTTAGTTTTGGACCTGTTTATGCAAAGTCCCATCTTCTCGCTAATTCGCTCCATTCGGTTTAGAAGAGTAATCATCCCCGACTCATTTGCTGCAAGAAGAGTAGTGTCATCAGCGTAGCGCAGGTTGGTGATTTTTACACCACCAACTGTGATACCTCCCTCTCAATTCTCGCAAGTCTGTCTCATTATGTACTCTCCATAGGCGTTGAACAGAATGGGCGATAAAATGCAACCTTGGCGTAGGTACTCCTTGGTGAAATTTAAAGGGTTAAGAAGTTACTTTATCAACTCTTACGACTCCCTGGCTTAAGTCATACAAGGTGCGAAGTAGAGCGATAAGATGCATTGGTACTCCAAGTTTTTGTAGGACCTTCCATACAACCCCAGTTGACACAGTCGAAAGCTTTGCTGTAGTCGACGAAACACATTATCACTGGCAAATCAAACTCGTATGCCTTCTCAACGATCTGCCTGACATTGAGAATCTGATCCCGAGTGCCCTTGCCCTTCATGAAACCGGCTTGCTCCTGCGGGATTTGCCAATCCAGGTATCCAGGATGCGATTGTTGATAATATGGAGCGAGATTTTGCTGGCGTGTGAGATGAGGGACAAGGTTTGATAATTACCGCAGCTCTTAGTTGACCATTTCTTGTGCACCGGTAGAATTACGGACTCCGTCCAGTCTTGCAGCCAATTACCGTTTTGCCAGATGTGTGAGCAGATATTGTGTAGTGTCGTCACACCCAAGTCACCCATAGCTTTAAGCACCTCTGCTGTTATTTGGTCGCTTCCTGGCGCCTTCTCTTTCTTGAGAGACTATAGAGCAGTAGCTATTTCGGAACGAAGAATCATGGGTTCCAGTTCTAGCTCCTTCCAGTTCGGTTAAAAAAGGGATCAGTATATAACTGCTCACAGTAGGCACGCCATCTCTCGGCTAGAATTTAATAGCTAATAAAATATTCTTTCAAATGATATACGACAATCATTGTTCATTGGACAGAAATTGTACAAAATTGTCTTGATGAAGCGATTCCAGTTTAAAGCCCGCGAGTGTATGTTTTCTAAATGACTTTTATGTTGGTTTTATTTGATAAAAACATCTTTTACTCATAGTTTAGGTTTTCCTATATAATATTAAGGCTGCCCTACTTACTACGTATTTTTAAAAGTAATTAGGTTTTTTATTTTCATTGAAAAATATACGTTGAATTTTTACCCGGTATAAATAAAAAATACCCGGTATAAATGGGTATTTTTTAATTTTTACCTATTTTACCCTTCTCTTCCTATTTATCCCTCCCGAATTTTTACCCACCCGCCCATCTCTTTGTTACCTGTATTTGCGGGTTGCGGTAATGTAGTTTGCGGGTATCGCCGTGTTGTTTTTACGCTAACTACCCGCTTTTAGACAGATTATTTCTTGCCAAAGCGGTGGCGAATGTATTATTCAGTTATTGTGAGTCAGTTGTATTGAATACTACAAATTATTTATTCCATTGCTAAAATTGTTTTGAAAATTTAAATTAGACGATAATGTAAAAAAATGGTTACCCCTTTCCGTCGGTGACTGTACCTATTTTATTTTAGTATAACATTTACCTTCTGTAATACGTTCCGTCCGACACACTTCAAGCAAATTTATTCAATTGTTTTATTACTATAACTACTAAAACAGTCTGGTTTGCTAATAATGTATGTAGGTAGGAGGTAGGTGTAGTTACCTACTTAAATACTAGTAATTAGTATAGTAGTTGAGTTACTACTCACTAGTAGTAGTAGTAGGTACTAATACCTAGTAGTACTACTGTACTACTAGGTATTATTATACCCTCTATTACTATTATAAAAGAAAATCACATACCATATTTAAAAAATATTAAAGTCGCACTCACACTGCATTAATTTAACACTTTCCGCTTGCTCAGTAGTATCCCTCCAGTCATCAACTAAGTCGAAAAACATTCGCATACCTAATATCGCACGCACTCAATTTCTACAAAGTATTTGTACCCTAATAATGCAACAAAAAATACAGTTTAAAAAAACCGAATTATTTCGGTATACCGTTTTATTCGGTAACAGTTATTATTTCGATTAAAACCCAATGTAAAAGGGTTATCGTTTCAATCGTTTACCGTTTCTATCGGTAACCGTTTGAAACGGTTACCGTTATGAATAGGTTTTCCGATCCCTGCTCTTGAGACACGTTATGGTTACGATCGTGGCTGTAACATTGGATAAGTCATGGGGATGACCTTGAGTGGCTGTAAAACTCCAACTATGCAGTTCATACCAACAAAATAATAATAGTAAGTAGGTTAAAAAATGTTGTCTTCTATTTTCATTAGCTGCTTACACTTTTATAGCCAAGATCACTTACCACACAGCGCAATTAGCGATAAAAGCTTCATTTTTACAGTTTTCATGGACTCCCTCATTTACATAGCATTTGTTTACAAATCCAACACTAAAAGTATTCACATCACTGTTTTACACACTTTTTACACATGTTCAGAATAGAACACATTGCACAATTTAACATTTTAAGATTAATTTAAAAATAAAATAAGTTTTTTTAACAAAGTTTCAGTTGCCAGTGACTAGTGACCGAACAGGTTCGTATTTCACATTCGAATGATAAGAACTACGAACTACGCGTGCTCACTTTGCAAAGGTCGCCCGCTTTCTGCCCTTGGTTTTCCCGCTAGGGAGAATTCGTCATGCGCACTAAAACTCCCCCTTATAGGGTCCTTAAGTGGATTAAGTTTTTAAACTTTGACAATTGATAAGATGAGATAGAGTTTGTTTAGGTGAATTCGTTAAGTGGAAAGTTTTTCAAATTTTGTTTAGATTGAGATGGATTGAAAATTGAAAATTAAACTTATTTGTACAAGGAAAACTGAAGGAGCTAGATTAAAATTAATAGCTTTTCTGCGTAAAATAAATGGTTTACTTATTTTTAACAGCTTTTCACGGGATCTACTTAGATACTTTGATCGCGTCTGGCTCAGCTTCGTTTAGGTACTAGAGGTAAAATGTATTTGTTATTTTAAAAATGTTTTTTTTTTCAGAGCCATTATTGACATTGTGACTATCATTGACTACCTATTCGTACTCCAATATCTATACCGTATACCTACCATAGATACCTAATATCGACGCGCGTGAATGAAGATTTATTGAGATTTAATCAAGCATGAAGGTAAAACGTTATTAAGGTTTGTAGCAAGTGGTAATCCTCTCTGATTGATAGGTAGGTTAAGGTACAGTATAAAACAATAATTTTCGGTGTACTCATCTTCATAAAAGTAGCTAAACTAATATTAAAGAGGTAAAGTTTGTTTGTATCTTTGTTTATTTTGAATGTAGGAAATAATCTCCAAAGTTAAAGCAAATTTAAAAAATTCGTTCGCCAATGTGTAGTACTTTCAAGATGATTAGGTATACCTAATCATCTACCTAATCATAGCCTATAGGCTATACTCGTATTTATGTAGGTACCTCACGGGCAAAGCCGTGGGCGGAATCTAGTCGCGTATACACCTCCCGCTTTGGTTCCATTCCGTTATACAACTTTAAGAATAGTTTAACAAGTCCTGAATAATCAGTTTAATGTAAGTACAAATTTACTGAAAACTAACACATCGATTTAAAGATCAATTCGATCAAACTCATGCTATTTTAATGTAATAATATTGTTCTCTATCGTTTAAATCTCTTCGTATTAAACAACAGTTGATTGTAAGATGTCTGTGAACGACATCATAACTTGAGTGTTCCGTAGATATTCGACTGTCGTACCTTCGTCAATTTTGCATTACTTCTCCGAAAATTATTCAAAGGGAAATAATGCGATTCACATCTCGTATGATAATGGCATTGTGGCACCTACTTTGAAGACGCAAATAAAACTGTTTTCTATCCTTTTTTCTATATTCGTGCGACGCGTTCATTGTGCTTCAATAACATCAAAATCACCCCCCCAGCAATAGTTTTCTGAAAACGATGATGTACGGATATCTAAAAAATTATCACCACGACTTCGAAAGTTACCAATACTTGTAAGTGGTTGAGAAACTATCAAACTACAATATTTCCTACTGAGAAAACAATAGCGGGATAAATATATTGGTATCTTCAAGTTTCGAGAGGAGAGACAAACATCCGAGAAGTGAGGCATAATTTATTCCTCATACGAGTTTAGTCAACTTTTTATCGCCTTAGGGATAGTGTCTTTTGAACCTAGATCTAGGATACTCTACTTTAAGACTTTTCTAAATAGAAATGAGACGATTGTCGAATTCATTTTGATCATGTTTCACTCAAATGTTCAATGAAAATATCAATAGGTATTTATGCCCTCGTTAATATTGTATTGTGTGTTTTTTTTACTAATAACGAGGTTTTATTTATAGGTTTTTTCAAGGATTTTATGTAGTACAAGTAAGTATTGTATTATACTTAATAATAATAATAATAATAATTAATAATAATAATAATAATTTATTTATTCGAAGTAACAAGGTAATGTGGTACAAGATTTACAAACTAATGTACTTCGTAGGCAAATCTGCCTATTACAAGCTATTACAAACTATCGTTTAGTGTTAACTTGTACATACCTAATATACGTATACTCGTGTCTAGTTACCAAGAGGTTATAAAACAAATACTAAAAAATGTAGGCGCGGTTTGTAGCTAACCTATGACGTCATGGGACTCGACATCAGGCTAATGAAGAAAGGGGAGAAAGTTACGTCATGCTCATGTAAACCGAAATAAGTTTGCCTTTCAGAAGCAAACCTACTCGTACTTTTGTAAACGTTTTAACTATCTACATATGATTATTATGTAAAATAAGGTCTGTATAAAAATATTTTTTTTATATTTTTTAAAGCAAAAACGAAGTTCAAAACAATAGCGGCGATGGGCTTTCAACCTATCACGTGCGGAATACTAACTACTGTGCAAAATGTGGCCATGTACCAAATATCATGTTCGGACGTGCCTCTGACTACCCTCTTTAGATATCCTCAAAAATCTAAGTACCTAACTAAAGATCTGAAGAGATATTTACCGAGCGCGGGGATTACAGTCGTGATCACATTTTTTTATTTTACACAGAGTCGCGATAAAATAAAAAAAAATGGATATAGTAAGGCATTATTTGAACTTATAATTCAAAAAAGAACAAAGATAATCAAGATCTAAGTAACTTGAGATTGGAAGAATATTTAACCAAGCCTGAGGATGACATTCATGATATTTTTTTTAAATAAAAGGGACAATGGTTCTATCTAATAAAAGTTCCAACGTTGGTAGCATTAGTTATTCTGGTAATTTCAATGAGATCTTTCGATATTATTCCTTGAAAAAGAACTTCAAAGGTAAACAGTAACAGCTGTTAGTGTTCAGTTCAAAACATCTTTCTGTTTTCGTTGATTGAACGCCAAAAATACATAAACACCGAAAAAAAAATCCGCTTTGTTCGTACTTTTGCGATTTAATCCACTTCTTCTTCTTTTTTTTAGTCACACAATTAAATTAAGATAACACAAGTTTGCAAAGCTAAATAGAAATAAAAACATAAGTATTTGCAAAAAATGGTTGTAAATAATTATGTTTTTCTTCTTCAATCATCAGTGACATATAATTTTTTTATTGTGCTCACTTATATTCCATCGTTTTAAAAATTTCATTTCGCGATCACCTAAAATTTTACAAACTGACACAAATAAGTTAGATCCTAAATTGCATATTTCTTTGTTTCTTTAAACTTTTGGTAGCAAGACGCGTGAATATTAAACTAACGAATAACCAAACCGATATAGCCAAACCTTTAAGTTTCTCTTTGTAAAACTATCGGGACGGGATTGAGGATGCTAGTTTGAAATTGAGAACGGTAAAAAAGAAGCGGGCTTTGAACGGGCAAAGCTCGAAATCTCGGGTTAAACCGAATGTAACTAGATGTATCGAACAAACACCGCTCTGCTGATTTTATCGAACGTCAAAGTGTCTGCGGAGATAGAAATCGAATTATTCGACGTTGTTTGGTCGAAACGGTTGTGACAGTGGATGCCACTTTTAACACTGTCCCCGGACGATGCAATGTCTATTTTCTTAATCAATGGTGCTTTGAAGCCTCCCAGAGGACGTAATGTTATTCAATGGTAAATTACGAAATACGAAAAATTTACAACGATAATTTTTAGTAAATTAATAAAATATTTCTACACAACAGAGTACGCGTAAGATTAAGCAGTACAAAGTAATTACTAGCTCAGCTATAAAATATCTTGTGTTGTTTGGTTTATGTCGGTATTTCCAAAAAGATACTTTAATATGAAGCCTTGCTCAGCCTCTTTATGGATTCGAAGCCACATGGCAAAAAAATACAGAAATAGGGTGCCAACGATCATAGGAAATGCTATTTGTTATCAAATGAAAGTTTGTGAGGAAATTGTCTTCGCTCATAGAAGTTATCGCTGCGGTCAATAGAATAGGGTACCATAAAAAAGAATTGAAAGCAAAGAGAGGACACTCAAGTCAGTCTATATTCTCAATTTCCCCCAAACGCACATTTGTAACACGGCTCAAGCAAAACGGCTGGCTCATAATTTAGAAAAGCAGGATTGGAGAGTTTATCACTATCACAATATTTTTGTAAAATACTTTGTCGTGACTGACTGACCTATTGACAGACAACGCAAAACCTAAACCTAAACTTCATTTCCTTCAGTGCATTGAATAATTCGTTTTTGTGATAAATTATAGCAGCTTCAAGCATTTAGCTGTGACTATACCTAAGTAGTAGAATCACGAGCGTAAGATATTTTGTCGGTTCACACGGTTTCGTTGGTAACGACGTTTGAACACTGTTACAGCTATCTCTCAGCATAGATTCATCCCAGGAGAAATTTGCAGTGGGAAAGCTTTGTATAGGGCTTCAAATGCAGAGCTTACACAATTATTAGTTACTTTGGTAATCAAAAATGAAGTAAAAGTTTTGATTCACTCATTATAGTTTATTTTCAAGAAAATTTAGTACCTACCTTTTATTGTTCAAATAAATTATGAGAATGTTTTACTGCTTGTCTGACTGAAGTTGGGAAAGAAGTGGGCGTTGAGACTGCTACGCAGTTTGTAGAACAATAAAGACGTAACGGACAATCGTAATTCTTATCTATTGTATTCCAAAAAATTACATATCTACCTAGAGATAAATACCTATCTAGAGATCAATTATTACGAGTTAATCTTAATCACATACACAAAACACGGCGTTGCGGCATGGAACATTATGTCGTGTGTATCTATGTGTTGTTAGGTCGTTGTTTATTTTTGTATTCATTGTTATCAAAGCTCATGTTGATAACATAAACAGATTAACTCTATCCAATTAGCATAGTTCCAGTTATGTATCTCAAAGTTTTAAGTAAAATATACAAAGCTGTATTTTCACATCTCCCATTATTTAGAACGCTACAAACTTACGAGGTCAACAATATATTTCCGCTTTCGTGCCTAGAATATTTTGTAGTTATCTTCAGCAAAATCTAAACACTAACTGGACCACAGCCAGTGTACATTACTTATTATGAAAGCTAATGTGCTTTTGACCGAAATAAATAAAGCATGAAGCACAGGATTTTGAAAAATAGCGTGTACTTATTATTTCAGGAGTCTTAATTCCGAATCCGTTCTGTTAACATTGTATTTTAATATAAATTACAAGAATAGTGTTTTTCTTATTCTGAGTTACGCAACTTTAAATAAAATCGTCGAAAACTCTGCTTGCAATAATCTCCGTTTACGTGCTCGTTTCCAACGTTCTTAAAAGTCTGTTGAAATACCGTATGCCTTAAATCCACAGAGGAAATAGCTGTAGACATATAGTATGTTTGTTTCTTGTTTCCATTTAAGTCTGTTCCAAAGAGGTGCCCTATAATTCTTGGCGAGGCAGCTGCGGATTCCAACGTATGTAACATTTCCAGTAAATCTTCTATCTTCCTTCTAACTATACCGTTTAGCCACCGATTTTCTTGCACGTCTACGGTGATTGGTTTTATCTGTAATAGCCCTGCTATATCCAAGGTTACATTCTACAATGGCTACAGATCGCAGTAATACTAAATTATGTGAGACGTTTAAAAATGTTTGTTGGGATTTATTAAAAAAATCTATGTTATCTTTGAACAAGGATCTACATAGCAAAAACATTGTAAGCCGTCGACTCGTAATAAGTAATTTAATTAGTAGAAATCATTTGGTGCTTGTATAACATCAGCATCTTCATCAATTCGCCTTTCATCAAGGCCTTTAAAGTTATTTCTATTGATTTCAATTAAAGTTTTCAAAAATCTATAGTATGGTGCTACACGATCGAGTTCATTTTTTGCTTCAGTTTTATTGTACTTGATTAAGAAATCTTGGTAAAGCTCTTTGGTTTTTGTCAAATCGTAGAGGAATGTGTTGTCTATATACCTTCCTGTTTCGTAACGTAAAATGTTTACTGCGCCAGGATCATTTACATTAGTATCTGAAAGGAGTGGTCATAAGGTTTTATCATTTCAATTTTGGCACTAGCTAGTCACTGAAATTACCTACAAAGATTGGAAAATTTATTTTTATAAGTTTTGCGATGTACTTAACTTAACGAACCTACTGAACATGTGGTAAATGACGTTGGTAGTCGCGTTTATACGATGAGAAAAACTGCTTGCAAGTTATCATTAACAAAGAGAGATAGCGCGTACGGGGTACTTTTGTCGCCGTGACTATTTCGTCACTCTTATCAAGTCCGAGGTCAGTAAACAGTAAGTTACTCAGGCTATGTATGGAGATGTCACCCAGTTGTCACGTCGTAACATGCGGGCATCTCAATACAAAACAACGGGCTTGATAAGAGTGACGAAACAGTCACGGCGTTAAAAGTAACCCGTGCCGCCCTCTGTAATTTGAATATCGTAAAATTATAACTCTCCTTGAAAATGTGACACGTTTTTATGTAAATTAGTTTTCTTACCACTTAAATGCAGCTTTATATCAACTTACATGGCTTTACGTCTAAAGCATAGCGTTCATTTACATCATCCGTGTCCAAATCACCATAAATATTCACGATATACAATGAAGCATTATCAGTAGACATCTCGTTAAGAGCGGAAACTTTGTTCAAATTGTTAAGAAAGTTTCCCAGGGCATGTCGGTTCTCGGTTTCGTTTTTATAATGCTTATTATATTTAATTTTGTAGTATTCAAACAGCTTCGTAGCATTTTTCTCATCGTACATTTCGGAATATGCGCTGGCAAAGAAAAGAAAGATAGAGAAAAAAAACATTTGTTGATTCTTGTTTTCAAACCCGAGACTTACGAACCGTGATAATACGTTTTAGTGAAAGAAGCGAAGTTACTTAGTTACACTGTGAAGTCTTGCGAATTGCAATGTTTGAAATTATTTTTGAAGTGTGAAATTGATCTTAACTCATCATTGTTTCGACTTGATAATTTTTTTCCACAAATAAAAATTGGTATTTTAGCACTACTTTTCAATATAATCATTCTCAGCACTATCCTCCCACAGCTGAGCTAGGCGTTCTTCGTTTTCTGCTAATCATCTCTGTTCTGAGTGCACCGCATCCAGGGTGGCAAACCGATTGTTTGATTTGCATTATACCTAAAAAAATGTTAGTCCGAATATACTGTTTGTATATTTTTTGATGCTGAATCAACAATCTTTATTAAAAAAACGTGAAGGTCGTTTTACAATCTCCATAAAGTTATTTTTTTAAGCAGACAAAGTCCACTGTAACCAAATTTGGGTAATTAAATTTATTATTCATATGTAAAATAGGGCCCGCGCTATCACTACCGTCAGCGACATCACAAATTTAATTTTCGCCTCTTGATCTAATAATATAATTTTCGGGACTTATTTTCGAATGCGCCCCAATGTAATCTACCCGTTTTACATCTAAGCAGAGTGATTAAAATTTTCCCTCATTAGGAATACCTATTCTGAGGGATTTCAGCGGATTCATTATGAGCAATTTGTTTGATTCGAATACGGTAATGGTATTTTGATAGCGTTTTCTCTTTAGTTTCCTAAAAAGCAGTGTCGGTCATATGATTATGACGGTCGTCAAAATACGGAGAACTTACCGCTAGCTTACTTTATTATCGCTCTGAATCCTAAAGTCGTCGTTCATGTTTTACTTACTTCTTGTTTTACATTACTGCAAACGCGAGTTGAGCATAATCACACTAGCGATTTTCCAGCGCGTTTCTAGCGTAAACGTTCTAGAGCCTCCGCGGTACAAGCTACCTACTAAGTTGACAACAATTTGATACTAGTGAGAACGCGCAACAGACACGCTACACAAACGCGGTAGAAGTTCGACGTTCACCAAAACGCCTGTAATCAAATACCCAAATTGTATTAGGGATAAAAAATAAGATTGTAATATTTTGAAAAGGAAGAAATTCGAATATCGCTTATTGAATCAATCAAATTTCCTATTACAACATGAAACCATTTCATATTTTGCATGAATTTATATTTTTATATCGAATACGCCAGTGAAAACCCTTTCATGTTTTTCATTTTCTCTTTCAAACAGCGTCAAATTCAAACATCACGGTTGATTTATTACTAAAATGTAGGTTAGCAAAGCGAAAAACCGCAAAACGAATAGACGCGCAAAAATTTAGCTCTTTTATTTTATTGCAAACACCTAAAATTTTACAAAAATGAATCTAAGCAGTTTTATAAATTTTTTATTATTCATTGACTTCATAACTATTTGTAACAAATTATTGTTGTAAAATATTATACTTTTAAGGGTTTCGTACTGAACGAAAACTGGAATATAAATAAAAAAATTGCAAACTGTACCATGTGACATAACATTATAAGAGTTAAATGAAATGACTTGTAACTTGACAATAAAAGAAATATATTTTCGTAATCCTTTTGGATCACGAAAATATATTTCTTTTATTTTATTGTTGTTATTTTTTACTTTTTTTATGTACGAAAATTGACCATTCACTTATCTCTAAAATTATCGCACCAAACTTTTTTGTTAAAAAACTCTCCTCGTCTAAAAATAACATGTAAAATCCCTCAATATTGCAGCTGAAATGCGGTACGAGGTTGCGACCCTCAATGCGAGGGCAACTCGCCCTTGAGCTGTTTATTTTCTTCTACTCGTATGTCAAAGGTTTTTTTTCCTAAATCAAAAACCACCTCGTTACCAAGTAACCCATCACTCCTAATAAAATCAATTTGAATGTAATAAAGTGCAAGGTTTGGATGATTGCGAAACTCGGCTGTGCCCTTAATACGATTCGCAACCATTCTATAGCGCACCGTTTTTCACACAAGTCGTAGTCATGATCTTATTACATCTCTTTTCGTAGCACCCTAGTCTATTATGTGATACGTGACTTCGCAGATGAGACACCATCTCGGCTAACGGGATGTCGCAAATTGATTTTTTTTTTCGGAAAATATTGTTATTTCATGCTAGTTTACAGTATCAGCCAACGTCAGTCATCGGGAAATGCCTTTTTAGAATATAAGCACGTCATAGGAAAAAGTAACACTATGGCGAATCCTTATAATTTATAAAGTTAAGTAGACATTTAGCTCGACTTTTTTAATAGAACTTACTTCGGACTAGCGTTTGAGGATATAAACCAAAGTCTATAGGTAAACGTGAGTCTGTTGTTTCTGGCTTACTTATCAGTCTATCATTATCAACTAGCTGATGCCCGCCCGCGGCTTCGCCCGTTCGGATGTCAGTTATCGCGACTTAAAAACTTGACAAATTATATAAGTACTAAAACATTCCTCGAAAACCACTCTATCCATTGGTGTTTCAAACTAATCACACTTCTCGTCAAAAAGTCCTATACCTAGGTATAAACTTTGACACCCGTTTTTTCCCTTTGTGAGAGTTATTTTGGGAAACCATGAAATAGTGTCTATTTATTTTGCCTATTAAGTATGCAAACCGAGATTCAAACAAATCACACCAATCTTAAAAAAAAACTTTGACACCCCATTCAACCCTTTTTGGAGGGTTATTTTGAAAAATCTAGATATATGTTTTAAATTATTTTGCATTTAAAGTATACAAACCAAGATTCAGACCACCCGTTAAAAAGTTTCCATATAAACATTGAGCCCCCATTTTACCCCTTTTTAAAGTTCATATTGAAAAATCTTGAAATACGTGTACATTTGTTTTGTACTCGTATTTACATTACACAAACAAAGTTTCATGAAAATCGTACAACGCGTTAAAAAGTTTCATACAAACGTTTTTAGCCCTTTTCACCCCCTTAAAAGTGGAATTTCCAAAAATCCCGTCTTAGTGGTCGCCTACGTACCAAGATAGATAGCATTTCAACCGAGTTACACCACTCGACAAAAAAACTTTGACACCCCATTTAACCCTTTTGGGAGGGTTATTTTGTAAAATCAAGATATACGTTTTACATCATATTGCATCTAAAGTATCCAAACCAAGATTCAGACCGATCGTACCACCCCTTAAAAAGTTCCCATATAAACATTGAGCCCCCATTTTACCCCTTTTTAAAGGTCATATTGAAAAATCTCGAAACACGTATACATTTGTTTTGTATTTACATTACACACACAAAGTTTCATGAAAATCGTACAGCGCGTTAAAAAGTTTCATACAACCGTTTTTAGCCCTTTTCACCCCCTTAAAAGTGGAATTTCCAAAAATCCCGTCTTATTGCTCGCCTACATACCAAGACGAACATACCCTCCAAAACTCAAGTCTGTACGACCGGCGGTTTGGGCTGTGCGTTGTATCTATTCAAATCAGTCAGGACTTATCCTTTTATATAGTAGATTTGTAGGGTAATGTAACTTTGCGCCAAAATTGCAGGAATATTGGTAGATACCTATAAAAGTTTGCTTCGTTTGCTTGTAACAAATGGTTTGAGAGAAGCCGTATCGTCCAAGCCGATAGTGCTTCCAAGTCATAGCATACTGCTAACGCTGTTATCCATTCATCTTGCAATCTTAGATCTTAAGTTATTCTAATGATTCTCTGAAATCCCAGATTAATAGAATGGATTATAATGTGAAGCACTTGAAAAATGCCGGCGCTTAGGTTTAATCTTCAGATTGAATGGATTCATTAACTGTTAAATTAAATTGGTTTTTGTTTATGGTAATAACATAAACTACTGTTTTGGTTTAATTATCTACACTAATATTATAAAGAGGAAAACTTTGATTGTTTGTTTGTTTGTTTGAAATGAATAGGCTCCGAAACTACTGAACCGATTTGAAAAATTCTTTCACTGTTGGGAAGCTACATTATCAGCGGGTGACATAGGCTATATTATATTTTCAAAAAAATTAGGGATCCTTACTAAAACTTCAATAATGTAACCCAAGGTGTAAAAAAAATATCTAAAATATTCTTTACATCGCGTGCGCTGCGAAAACTATTGACGATAGAATAAAATAATGTACTACGACTTTGTAGAACACATCATTATTAACAAAAAGTGTCGCGATAGCATATGTCCAACTATTATAGTTATGCCACAATAAGAGTTCTTTTATTTTAACATTTTAATTGAAGGCTACGCTTAGAAAAACGTTCTTTATTTGTATCTTAGTATTAATCCTTATCAAAATAAATCACATCATGTTCTAGACTGCTTCAATACCTTTATACAACTTTTTGAATTACTCAATTCGGACATTCCATGCGAAAGATACCACGAAATTAAAAATGTAAGTATTAGAATAAAGTTGCGTGAGAGCCTCACCCTGCTCTCGGCTAGCTTTATGCAATGTAGGGGTCACTGGGTGTACGGGAGGGCGAAGTAAAAAAAAAAAAGCAAAAAAAAATATATGATCACGACTGTAATCCCCGGGCTCGGTAGATATCTTCCTCAGATCTTTAGTTACTTAGATCTTTGAGGATATCTAAAGAGGGTAGTCAGAGGCACGTCCAAACATGACATTTGGTACATGCCCACATTTTGCACAGTAGTTAGTATTCCGTACGTGACAGGTTGCAAGCCCATCGCCGCTTATAAGAATACACACCTTCGAATTTTTGATTCTAGGGTATGCCGGTTTCCTCACGATGTTTTCCTTCACCGTTTAAGAGCACTGGCATTGCGCACATACATTTTTCGAATGGAAAAGCTCATTGGTGCACGACCAGGTTTGAACCCACGATTTCGGATCGTGAGGCCGGGGTGCTACCACTGCATCACCAGCGCTCTTCTAAAAAAAAGTTCACTAAAATAAAACTAAAACTTTCTATATAAATTCTTTCTTTAAAGAAGAGTATCATGGTTATGACAAGTGTGTATTATAATTTTGATTTTTTTTTTTTAAATTTGAGAGCTCTGGTGGTGTAGTGGTAGCACCCTTGCCTCATGGTCCGAAGGTCGTGGGTCAAACCTGGTCGTGCACCAATGAATTTTTCCATTTTAAAAAATTATGTGCGCAATGCCGGTGTTCTTAAACGGTGAAGGAATACATCGTGAGGAAACCGGCATACCCTAGAACCAAAAATTCGAAGGTTTGTGTCATATGTTAGTATTCTTATAAGCGGCGATATCGAGTCAAATATCATGTTTGGACGTGCCTCTGAGTGTGAGTACCCTCTTTAAATATCCTCAAAGATCTAAGAAACTAGAGATCTGAGGAGATATCTACCGAACCTGGGGATTACAGTCGTGACCATGTATGTATATACATATATAAATACCCGTGCGAAGCCGGGGCGGACTGCTAGTTTATTAATATAAAAGTTTCAATGTTATTAGATGTATTTTATTTATGTATTATAATTCCAAATTACTATACAAAAATATAGATTTTATGGTGAACACCATTACCTAAGTTTTGTCCGGAAAAATGGAGAAAACTCGGTTTACGAAACAAAAAACTTTATATTCTAAGATAAAAGATTGATTCAGGCGTGACTTTGCGGAATTCCATTACAAATACTAAAAAGGACGGAAGTATCTAGTACTTTCCCGTTTAGCGGTAAAGAACTAGATATTTCCGTCTTTTTCAGTATTTTCTATTCTAAATTATGACCAACTATCAAACCGGTCTAATCCCAAACAAAGTTGCCAGTATTAAATTAAGCGCTGATGTGTGGCAAACGTGATTAACCCTCGAATTTCGACGCAAAATTACGGCAGTTTCAGACGTCGCCAGAACTTTTCTTTAGGTGATAAACGTCCTCGCAAATTGCCCACATTTATTCGACGCTGCAGGAAACCGCTGCTAATGTGAAGCGGAGGAAGAGAAATTCCTCTTTGTGGACCGATCCTGCCTCTTTATACACTCGTGTCGACGCATTCATACAACATTGAACTTTACTGAACGCGGGTGCAAATGAATTGAATCCAAATTGCGCTTTAAAAGCATTTTATGCTCCGACGCGGGATTATCGGCAAAATGCTGCCGTAGTTAATTTAATTTCCTTTTCAATTAATAATAGTCAGGAAATCTATTTGTTGTTATGATTGAAACCAAGATTGCTAGTGAGCCCTTTCATTGATCTGATGACCGCAATGGGGTTGTGAAAACTGATTAATTTAGAAAATAATTATGTATAATTTTCTTGTAATCCGATAACAGTTTAATGTATGAGATGCAATCAGCCACCGAATATTTACGGGCGTGACACCCCACTTGCTACGGATGCAATTTTTCCCAGCGGAAAATCTATTCCCGTGAAAAATGCATCGAACCACCGCAGTCTTCCTGCTCGAAGTCACGTTCTGTGGTGGAGGATGCTTACCGAACATTATCGAGTAACTGAATATAGAAATTCTGAAAAATAAAAGTACTGGGTAAGATAAGTAGGTACTTTTACTTTAATGAAAATACATTTAGCTTACGTTCTTTTGCATTAATTACATTTCAGAATTTGAATTTTAAGTGAACTTATTTTTCATTCCCCTCGGGCGATGTTCTGAACATGTTCAGACTTAAATGAAGCAGACAAACAGCTATTGAAATACATTTTAGAGAATAAAGTTTTAAAAGAAAATCTACTATTTCATTTCGTTTTTTGAACATAAAAATGGCACTTTTAAAAATAATTCCAGTCGCTTTAATAATAAATAACATATATCAATAACGTTCTGCGCAGTAAAAAGTTCAATCAAGTCCGGTAACTCAAGTGGTTGGAATATTAACCCAAACGGCACCTTCACATTGTTTATCGCGAATATGAATTTGAATCAAGTGATATTTAAGCACTAAATTAATTATATCCAGGCACCACGCAAATGAAGTTATATAAAGAAGTAGGTACAATATAACTTTTAACGAACAATAATTTACCTTAACAGCTTTTTCGATTATATCGAAGATTTTTATTGGTAAAGCAATCACTCTCGCTGGGTTATCCAGCAAACTATTACGAACTCATCTCCGTAGATAGGCACGTTCGCCATAAAGGAAATAGCAGAAATCAAAGTACCCAACACAAAGGTACCCTTGACAAATCTCGCCACCTCTGTAGCGTGAATCACAAAGCGACCGCACAAACCTATCGGGCGAGGATTATGTTTCTCCATTTCGAATAGAGCAAAAGAACTTTTCGAGCACTTGTTTTATTAGAAAGCTCAAACTTCTCGTTAGGATGTTTTTGACCTTTGTTTTCTGGATCGATTTGGATTCCTGGTAGAGTGATTGCTTCTTGTTTCAACTGAACAAAACAGATATACGTTACATGGTTGAATGCCGATCTTCGGTAAGTTTCTAGTTGTGGCTTATTTTAATTTTAAAGAAAACCATTACGTATAGGCAGTTTTTTTTTAAATATTTTATTATCCTGTAGTCAGGGACTTGAACTCTGTTTTCAATTTTTTTTAATTATATAACAGTCATCATCTTCCTGCCCTTTTCCCACGTTATGTGGGGTCGGCACAACATGTGATCTTCTTCCATTTCCCTCTATCATTCGTCATCTCAGTACTCACTCCTTTCTTACCCATGTCATCTTTCACACAGTCCATCCATCTTTTCTTTGGTCTACCTCTACCCTTGTATCCATCCACATTCATATCTAACACTCTCCTCGTCACATGACATTCATCTCTTCTCATAACATGCCCATACCACGCTAACCTATTACTCCTCATCTTTTCTGTTACCGGTGCCACTTTCAGACTTCCTCTAACATACTCATTCCTTATTTTATCCATCCTTGTCACTCCACACATCCATCTCAACATTCGCATCTCCGCCGCATGCACTCTTTTCTCACCCGTTCCCTTGGTTCCGTTCCTTCAATTAAAAATTAAAACCTTTAATATTACCTACCTACCTATTATTTACAGCAACTTGAACTAAGGGTCGTATCGTTTTTGTTAGTTGTTGTACATATTATTAGTAACTTTTGTATGGAACAGCTGTTTTTTTTTCGCGCTCACAGTGTTGGTTTCTTAGAAAAAGTTGTTTATATTGATAGGTACTTTAACCCCTGAAGGTAGTCGGTGGTCTTCTTTTTACACCCCGTATAGTAGGTAACTGTAGGTAACTATGTATAGTATGTAAATGCAGTGATAATAAATACTTTCCCGAAAATCACTTCTCGTTTCCCGTTAAAGTCATTGAAACTCAAATTGCGTTACTAGTTCAACAAAATGAATTCCTATTATCGTAAAATCACTTGTGTCTATAATTACACATTGCGAACAGGATATTGAGAAAGCTAAACTTTCTCGTCTACAAAGGAGTTTGCCGTAGTTCATTCCAGTTTAGACAAGCAGAGGCGCCAATATTTATGACAACTTGCCCGCCTTGAATATACAAACATAAAGTTGAAAGCAGCTTAACCCTTTGGGAGCTCTCGTCTAAACGGAAATGCGAACAATTTGGTACGAATTGAGCAGTTCTCTTAGTGCTTAAGTGACTTACTGGCTAAAGAGCCGCACTTAGGCCATAGTTTGTGTTCGTGCTAACTTTGGGATATACCTAGAGCCGGCTCTACTAGCTCTCCTAAGTTCGTGAAACTCATTTTAGCACTCCGCTTTTTGTTTTCTTTTGAAGAGGTTTCCAGGACTGAATCGAGACTTAACCAAAAATTTGTTGAAAGTACCAATGTAGTTCTACAGAGTTATAATTAAATAAAAAAACAATTAAACTAAACACTTTCACAAGCTAGAAAAAACTTTTAATTAATAAAATGTGTCGTGGGCTACTTTAAACATTGATTCCAGATTAGGTTTGTTATTAATCGATCTCATTTCAAACTCGGAGTCAACCTTCTCACGTTTCTCTATGGCTTTATCATATTGAGCAGGAGAGTAGTCTGCATACTGGTTAGGACCAACTTTTGGTGAGTTCCCGATTGAGTTTATCCTATTAATAGTCTTCAAAGTTCGCAAGAAATTACTATATCTGTTTTGATAATCTAACTCCCCATCAAATGTTCTGTTATATTTCCTAATGAAATCTTCGTACAATGTCGGCCCATTTTGCAGATCATAAAATGACGATTTGAATTCCTCTCCATTCATCGCAAAAATTAAATTTATTGAACAAAGTACCATCATAATAATCCGAAAACACATTTCCATAGTTCGAAAAAATATCTGAACTGCAGCGATTTCATTGAGCACCCTTAATTGATTGGATATCGCCGTAAAATTATATTACTTCGGAATTTACGCGTGAAATTTTAATCCGTAACGTAATATGCCGTTTGGTTATCAGTTAATACCATCCGGAGACCGAGCACAGAAGTAAAAACTGCTGAAAGTTTTTTTTTGGGATAATAATTAGTGTGATAACACGCCCGAAGGTTTGGTCGGTCGACCCTTTCTGTGTACTCCGAGAGTCGGTCGGACCTAGCCCGCCCACAAGACCTTAAGTTACCGAGATCGAGTAGTCATCTACTTTGTATACAGCGCGTCCCCTCATTATTTAACCAAACGTCCTCTCAAGGGACCAATTACGGGTTCGAGAACTTTAAAACTGCTTTGAGTGACGAAGGGAAAACAGAAATCTTCGATGCGTAAATCGCACTGGATTAAATAATTTCATGTCGACAAAAGAAGGAATTCCCGGATATGGGAAGCAATTTAGTATGAGTATTCGATCCGGGTGACAGAGAGGCATTCGCATTTGTAAAAGCCAATGAAATATCTCAAAGGCAATAGAAATGTATCCATCCGTTTCGTTCGTCGCAGTTGACGCTGGCTCACTGTGGGGTATTCGCAAAATATATAGATATATATATAGCATCAAGAGTACGCCGCGTTTCCTTGAGAACCATCCCAGCAGTCGTTTTATCGTATCATTTACAAATTTGGTAGTAACAAATTATTTTCCTTATAATTTTACTATGCGTTCTTATCTCTAAGTCCTTAGGATCAAAATTATCTTTTTTAGTATCTTAGTACTACAAAAAAGAATTCTGATCCATCAACAATTCCAGAATACTCACTGCATTATTAGAAAATCAAATCAATAAAACAAGGGTAAACAATGCAATCAAAATAGTATTTTGCGCAAACAAGCAATCTACTCTAAATTTCATTTCGAGCTATCACCCGATTCCCACCCCAATGTTCGATCCCCACAAATTACCAAGGTTACAACTCACTGAGATAAAGTAAAAACATGCCATCAAATCCACACATCTACTCGAAAATGCGAAGAAAATCTATTTTAGAAGAAAACCACTCGTAAGAAGTTGCTGAAACAGCTTTACTGGAAAAGTGCAGTTATGGCCGGTCATCGTGAATGGTGACCATTTAAAGGGATCTGTCCAACCTTTTCCTTGTACCTGAGTTTCTTAAGAAGCTTTTACATTTGTTTAAACAATCGAACCGGCTACGTTAAGGTAGGGTCCCAGAACCCGCTTTCTCACAGGCCAGATCGCGTCTAGAAGAGTAACATCCAATGAGGCTCTCGGTAGCCTGCTATCGCCGTTCGTCAGCCTGCTCGTCAGTTCCATCGGGAGTCGGTTAGATCTGGTGGCACACACATACGGCACCACAGTGGCATCATCACACCAGGCCGTCACACGTCATGATAATGCATGGCTTGGGCCGCAAGAGGCCTTTATAGGCGTGGCAACGTCTGGCGTGCCCTAAAAGAAAACAGGCCGTGGGACCTTACCATGCACTAGGGCGTTTGACTCAGATCGTCTTAAGACGTGTCGCATCATAAGTTCAATCAAACATAATGGCCACACAAGATAGGTGTCCTAGAAAAAACAAAGTGTTTAAAATAATATCAGTTATGCCGAAAAGAGTAAAACATTATTACATAAGAAGAAAAAGAAGATTGTACATGCTTTCTGATTCCGAAAACGAGGCCTTATCATTTGATGTCTAGCAGACATTCTGCAGTGTGCACCAAGCCAATTTGATACGTTCTTTTTGCAGAAAAGCTAGTGTTAATGGATGTGTCACATCACTCTCCTTCTTCAGAGTCGGGTATAAACACGCCAGCAAGGTTTATCGGAGAGTATTGCACTTTAACTTTAAGTAAAATAGAAACAAATTAGTAGAACTAAAGGCGAAACATGAATTTATGAGTGGCTGAGATAGTCAGAAAATACGTTTGAGGGTTAAAGAGTACATAAATACTCGTAGAGAGGACGCTAGACACATTAGTTTTAATTAGAACCTGATGTTAAACAAATTATGGTTCACATGAATTTTCGTGGAAATTGGTTAGACCAAGGTTGTACTTAACTAATCTTCACAAAAACTGTAGTGTTTGATACAGTTAGATACTCACAACCCTTAGTATGATTTTACCCGTTATGCCCTCAATCATATTAACTAACAAACATCCAAACTTTTTCATTTATAATATTAGTAGGATCGCAAACGCTTTAAAACACCAGGCGGAAAAGTGCCTGTAAACTTGAAGCTAAATCTATTTCTCGAACATTACAAGACAGCTTTATCCAAAACTTTTAAACGTTTACTATAAATACGAACCCTTCAAATACGAGCAGAACTTAAATCAGGGATTATGGCCTCAAAGAATGAACATTTACAAGAACCTTTGGAACTTTGGTCATTATTTAGAGACCCTTGTCAAGTGAGTGTACAGTACATTATGTAAAATCTCTTCCAATCACGTACTACACGATATTTGCAGATGGGATGTGGCGCGGTTTGTGTGCCAAACGCGGGTACGATGCGGTGCGGTTTGAATGCGATAATTTAATGACCTCAATAGCGCAGCAAACTAAGAAGCGAAATCAGCAAGTTCAAATTCTACTGCAGCACGAATGATTGCACAAACTAAAAATATTTCGTTTGGGTTGGGCGGGACTCGTTTGTGCAAACTATATTTAGGGAGATCGATATAGATATACCGGCCGCCTGTCTTGACCGGTTTTCTGTGTAGTTTAGGACTCGTGTACCATGACATTTTTCTTCCCAGTCATGCAATACAAACATTTAAAAAATCATTTTTTGTAACTAAATTTCATATTCATAGGATAAAGATCTGCAATGTTCAACTTGGCTTGAAAACAGTTTGATGCGTCCACCCGACAAGAATTATAACATTAACTTCTCTTTATGAAGCTCTAATTATACTTAACAACTCTAAAAGTGTAGTAAAGGAGAAATGATGGTATCATAATTTTATGCAGCTGAAACACTTTAGTTAAGGATTTTCTTAAAAGGCAATGAACTATCCAATTAAATAATTTGTTTATCGTTTTATGAAAATTTTGCTTATAAATATTTAAAATCTTTTGAAATACCTTTTAAGTCTCGTTCTGAACCGTGCATAGCTCTCTTCTAACAGTGAATAATAATATGGAAATATAGGTACCTATAAACTAGCATTATCGCTGGCTCGCCTCATTAACTTCCAGCGAAAGCGGTCGGCTTTTGATAACTTTTTATGAGTCCGCAAAGCTAGACTGGCGAAAAGATTTAGCTGGAGATTTAGCCGAATGCGAAACGTAGGCAAAGACCTGAAATATCAAACGTATTAACCGTAAGTTAGTTCGTGGAATTTTAGTATTTTACAGTTATGAGATACCATTCACCGCATTTTTTATAAACGTTCTGTAGATAATTATATGGCATGGTATAAATTATAAAAAAAAAACAATTAATGTTTTATACATTTCATGGAATTTCATCCAGCACCAAACTAAAGAAGCTTGTACGATAAAAACCAGATGACTCTTTTCAATACATCGCCTATGTTCTTCACAAAAATATTTTATCCTTATGTGGGAATTAAACCCACAACAAACTACAGCGTAAAATCAGAATTACTGAGCTCTGAGTGTAGATTTGTCGTACCCTAAAAGAACGCCAATTAATCGCCAGGCCACCAAAATCATTATAATTGTAGGACTTCAAAAGTACTATCTATAAAAATCAAGAGACCATAAGCTGTAAACTAAATAGAAAAATAAAACCCTTTTGAACCCAATTAACATACCTGGCCGTGAAACACACGAGTTGTTTAAGTCGCAAAGTAACTAATTAAGAAACTAATAGCCCGCATCAAAGTAAAAGGTATATCAAAGCCATAAGCATTACCTTTTTACCGCGTTAGTCCACACAAAGACCCAAGAAGCCAAGCTTTGTTATAAAGTAATAGCAACTGTAATAGTGTGACAAAAAATAATGCGAATGTATGTTGCAAGAGGGTCCCGCGATAAGGGCCCACGTAGAACCTGATGAATTCGCGCGGAGGATTAGCCCTTACAATATGAGCACAATTTCACAAGTGCCAAGGGTCTAAGGTTGACAAATGCTGGCGTGAATGTCTCACAATTTATTCGTGGTGTCCTTTCTCGTATATTTCCTAATAAAAATGGTAATGTAAAGTATTTTTAAAGGTTTATGTGCAGCCACGTGTAAGTTACAAGAACTCCGTGGCTGGATAAACACTTTGAAGGAGATAATTTGAAATTTAAATAGATTCAGTAGCCGTCTTCAAAGTTGCGATATAGCGAGTCAAAATTAAAATTATTATTTTCTGACTTCATTGTTTACTTTAGCTTTTAAATGGCTATGACCTTAGTATCTTAGTATTATTAATAAGTCATTGTCACATCGCAGCACAACGTCTATGTTATAGCTTGTCTCGAGATAGTTTTTCTAGGAAAATGGATGAAACAGAAACCCTGTTTTGTGGTAATCAGGGACAACAATGGTATTTGGAAATATTTGTGTGATTTCCGAGCTATTATCAACGCTTATGATGGTATGATCTGTCAAAAATATTATTCACGGGTCAGTATTGCGATACCATTGTGACCCTCAACACACGGTCTGATACCCACATCAGGGACGTCTATGTCAAGGTCAAAAATAAATATGTTTGTTTTTATGTACCTTTATATGATTATAATCGGGAGTGACGTCACGAATGCGAAAGCACACGCAACCGGTCCCTTTGCTTTGTGTGACATTACTGTGAATTATCTCTTTAATTGGCCCATATTCAAGTAGTATCGATGGACTGTCGCCTGATTCGTGTGTGGTAGTGTTTGTGTGTGTGTGGCGTTCTCGGACGTTGTTTTATTAGGTAAAACACATATCTAATTACTATCATTTTTTATTGTTTGGGAGGGTAGCTTCGCCAACCACGCAGCACACACAGACTCATTCGAACAGTGATAGACTTTTTAGTGGCTCCATCTTCCGGCAAGTAGTGGAACATCGATCAAGGGTTGTCTGCAGCGCCATCTAGTGATCTGCACAGTGACATCTGTTGGCCAGAGCTCAGCCGATCTAAATTGCCATCGATTTCTATCGCCATCGAGCGCCATCTACTGACTAGTAGCTATACTACGAGCCATGCCTAAGACCTGTGGTGCTTGCCGTAAATACATTTCATCGACAGGGGCCGCCACCTGTAGCACTTGCTCTAATGTTTTTCATAGGGCATGCGTTTCTCTCCCTGAAACATCGCTTGTCGCCAAGGGGTGGGTGTGTCCTGGATGTACCGCGAGGACGCGGATTGGTGATAACACCCCGGTGAGAGCAGCCGCGCAGGATGTGCCTGTGTCACGAAGCGCCGCTGCTGTGGCCGCTGGCGCTGCATCGAGGCCTATCCCCGTCTCCTCGCCCACTGCACCTACGATGGATTTACGGGATGTGCATCTTGAACTCTCTGAATGGATGGTAGAGATGAGAGAGTTTCGTCGTGAAATGACGGAATTCCGGGCTTCAGTCAGAGGGCTCTCGGAGCGTGTGGACGGTCTCGAGAAGCGGCTGATGGCTGTCGAGCTGCAGCCCACGAAGTCTGTCCCAGCGGTTGCTGAGCTGCAGTCCCAGGTGTCTCTGCTGCAACGGGAGCTGAATGATCGCGATCAGGATGCCCTCCTGTCAGACTTGGAGATCGGTCAGCTCCCGGAGGAGAAAGGCGAAAGCGTGGTGCATGCCGTCTCCGTGCTAGCTGCGAAGCTGGGCGTTGTGCTGGACGAGCGGGACATCGTTTTCGCGGAGCGAGTCGGAGCGGCGCAGGTCGCGGGCGCGGCGGGGGCGCCGCCGGCGCCGCGCAGAGTCGTCGTGCGCCTGGCGCGGCGTCTCTTGCGTGACCAGATGCTGCAGGGCGCTCGCGTGCGCCGCACGCTGACAGCCTCTGACGCCGGCCGCCCCGCTGCCTCCACCGCCGCCCCGCGTATCTTCGTCAATGAGCGGCTCACTCGTGTCAACCGCCAGCTTTTTTATCGCGTGCGCGAGGAGGCTCGTCGACTGCAGTGGAGATTCGTCTGGACAAGGAGAGGCCGTGTGTACGCCAGACAGGGTGATGGAAAGCAGGCTTATCCGTTTCGTACTGAAGCTGATTTGTCCCGGGTTTTTGGGTCTCACCCAGTCTGAGTGGCGTATCTGGAAATTTAAAAACATATTATGTACTTGTTTATTCCTTATTATCTTACATGTTTACTTGTTGTTTAAGTACCTGGATATGTGTGTAATCTTCTGTAGTAACTCAAATGTTTATGTTTACCATTTCTCTCTTTGTGGTGTATTTGGCCTTTCCTGCAGACAATGTACAAGTATATGGAACTTACAGCGAAAACCATTGTATCTTACATATCCATCTTTTAATATAAATATGACATTTATTTATTTATTATATATTTGTCTGTTATCTCACAAAACAACTATTTACAATTTAATACTTAAAGGTGCTACATTAATATATATTATATCATATTATTATTATTATCATTATCTATTTAAAGTCTATCTTCATACCAAAACTAAAATGAAACGCTGGCTTAACTTTATATATTTTTATAAAATCTCCTAAATTAAATTTAAAAGTTGGTCTATTTAATGCATGGTCATTGAATACTGGTCATGATGAATTCATTGTAGCCATGGAGAACTTAAACCCAGATGTTATGGCTATTAACGAGTCCTGGTTGAAGGAGGGGCAGGAGGATTGTGCACCTAATTTGACTGGATATCGTTTACTGCTAGCTCCAAGGCCTGACTATATAAAGAAGGGAAGGGGTGGTGGTGTGGCGTTTTATGTCAGGAAGGGTTTTAGGGTGCAAGTCATTTCTCATCCTGTTGCTCCTAGGGTTGAACAGATGTGGTTGAGGTTGAGCATCTGTGGTAAATCTATAATAATTGGAACTGCATATAGGCCTCAATGGTTGAATGTAAATGATCTCTTGAATGCCCTAACTGACTCCATTTCGACATTTCTTGACTGTGATAATCTCATTCTATTGGGTGACTTTAACATTGACATGCTTGTTCCAAGTGATAGCAAAACTAAACTTTTCCTACAGTTCTTGGAATGCATGAGCCTTAGCCAAATTATCAACGAGCCTACACATTTCACCTCACACAGCCAGACTCTCATAGACGTGGTGTGTTCAGATGCGTTTGTGAGCAGTGTGACTGTGAACTACAGTCCAGATCTGGGAGCTCATGCCATGCTGCTGGTCGAGTTCCGTATAAAAAAGGATAAGCCTAGCCCACAACTTGTAACTTTCAGGCCTTTAAGTAACATTCTTGTGGATCTATTTGAAAGCGATTTAGATAAAATAAATTGGGCCCATCTCTTGCAAATCTCGGAAGTTAACATTAAAGCTTCGGAGTTAACTAATGCAATTTTGTTCTTGTTCGATTTGCATGCGCCGCTCAAGACTTCCCGTTTTCAGACGCCTCCGCACCCATGGATCACTGATACGGTGAAAATCATGATTAAATGTAGGGATGACTGCCATGCCAAATATAGGTCAAATAAGAATGACAGTCTAAAGAATGCATATAAAACTATGAAAAAGCTCGTGATTCAGGCAATTCATAGTGAAAAAACTGCTTATTTCACTCATCATATTAACAAAAATGCCAAAAATTCTAGTAAATTATGGAAGAGTCTCAAATGTAATATTTTGCCAGATAAAAAGAAAGCCATTGAACTTCCGCCTCACTTTGTAGATCCTAATATTATCAATAGTCATTTTTTGGATGTCCCTGGTACAGCAGCTGTCAATATATCACTTTTAACTTTTTTTGAACATCACAGATATGGCTCTAATACTTTCTCATTGAGCCCAGTAAGTGAATTCACTGTCTCTAAAATATTGCAGAGTCTGAAATCTAATGCTCAGGGTATTGATGGGATAAGTTTGGATATGGTTTTCATGACCTTGCCACATTCATTGCCAGCCATAACATCAGTCATAAATGCATCTATTGCCAGTGGTACGTTTCCTGATTGTTGGAAGATGGCAGTTATCAAACCTATACCTAAGAAAAGCAATCCAGCTGTGATCAGTGATCTGAGGCCTATCAGCTTACTTCCATGTCTGTCTAAGGTTCTGGAGAGGGTAGTATGCATGCAATTGGTTAAGTTTCTTGAGGACCACAGTATCTTGCCACAGTTTCAGTCCGGTTTTCGTAGGGGTCACAGTACAGCAACTGCCCTTCTTGATGTGGTTGATAATCTGCTGACTGCTCAGGACCAGAGAATGTGTAGTTTACTAGTATTGCTAGACTTTTCCAGGGCATTTGATTCCATTAATATCACGCTACTTCTTTCTAAGCTTGCTTTTTATGGTTTCACCCCAAATACTGTGAGATGGTTCGATAGTTACCTCAGCGACAGGAGTCAGTGTGTCGAGCTGAAATTGCCTAATGGTTCTTCTGTTCGGTCAGCCTTTCAACCTGTTCCTCGTGGAGTCCCCCAAGGCTCTATTTTAGGTCCAGTCCTTTTCATTCTGTACTGTGCTGATATCATTAAAGACATCACTCATTGCCAATTTCATCTATACGCTGATGATCTGCAGTTGTACTATTCTTTCTTGCCCTATAACAGTGTTGAAGCTGTGACTGACATCAATAGCGATTTGAGCCAAGTATATCGGTGGTCTCTGAATAATTCCTTGGTCCTTAATCCTAAAAAGTCTAAATTCATGGTTACTGGTTCACGGGCCAATATTTCTAAACTTAATTTTGATGAAATCAGAATTAAGATAGGAGCAGAACCAGTTGAATATGTGACTGAAGCTAGGAATCTTGGACTTATAAGACTCTCAACTCAAATTTGAAAGCCAGGTCTCAGCAAGTGTTCGTAGTTGTTTTTATAGGCTTAAAATGCTTTATAAGATTCGTCCATACCTAAGTGAGCAGGTTCGGATATCTTTGTGTGAGTCTCTTGTTCTTTCTAAGCTTAACTACTGTGATGTGGTGTTCGGACCTTGCTTGCTGGATAGGTCTGAGAAGCTTATTCAGCGGGTTCAGAATGCTTGTGCTAGATTTTGTTTTAAAATCCCTCCTCGTTCCCATGTGACACCATATCTTAACGCCTCCAACTTGCTAAAGCTTAAAGCGCGTAGGAACTTACACCTGGCTTGTCTGTTGTTTGAGGTGATATATGCCAAAGCTCCCACCTACCTTTTTAATAAGTTAGAATGGGCTCAGGACAATTCGCGTTTTCCCCGCAGGGCTTGTTCCCTTGTCCTGGTTACCAGGAAGCATAGAACTGTTGCATTCAGAGGTTCATTCCGCTTTGCAGCCTCCCGCTGCTGGAACGACTTGCCGCCACCGATGCGGGCCCTGAAGACATTACACTCTTTTAAATTTTATTACAAGCAACATCTTTTACAATTTCAAAAGTCCACGTAGGTTGGGAGTGGGTGTGTGGGTAGTCGTTGATAGACGTCTGCCCTAGCTTACCTTGTTTTTGCGCCCGGCAGGCTGGACGGCTCCAGTTTCGGTCCTCCTGGTTCGGTTGTCACTCGTTCGATGCATCATTTTACTCATCACACCAATTTTCTTCTTCTATTGTAATATTCACTCATATAGGTATGTTTCCAAAGATGCCACGTTTGCATGGTGTCATTTTTTGCCAAACAGATCGACAACCACCCACATTTCTAGATATTCTACACTTTGGAGTTCGGGCGGTTGCTTGACTGACAATTGTCAATTGACTTGACAGTGACATTGACGGTAGAGTGGGTGGTTGGCCGGCCTGTAAGCTTGCCAGTTTATATATAAGTATTTTAATTATGTTATTTTTATATGCAGTAAGCACTGATATTTTCATTTTTCATATTTTTTTTTTTTTTTTTGTATATTATGTACCTATTTTATGTATTTTGCCCTATCCTATTGTATGTAATGGTATTATATTCTGTTATTTCCCGTTAATAACTACCTATTTAGAGCTATGTTTGCAGTAGTATTATATATCGTTTTTTTTTCAAGTTTGCTGTGTGTTTTCGCTAGTGATGTCACTTCTGTTAGGTCCAATCCGAAAACCAGCGCTACCTCCTTAACATTAGGTGGTAGCATTAAGCTGAGATTGGTCCTATTCAGCCACGCGACTTGCATGCAGGAAAGACAATTTATATCTTTTTTTTTATTTTACTTTCTGTGTTACTTTTCTAATTTTGTTTGGTTTTACCTTTGTTTTGTTTTTTTTTTTTTATCTACTTTTATTTTCCTGTATGTGTCCGTGTCTGAATAAAAATCTATTCTATTCTATTCTATTCTAATAGTAAAACTCTTTTTGCGATAGAATTATGAATAGCAAATAAACTAAAAACAATTCGGTGCAAGTTTGTCTAAAATGTATTTTTTTTAATTGGTTCACGCTCCAACAATCGTTATAACAAGGCAAGCTTTGAAAAGCCTGTTGGATAAGGTCGCTTATTATGAAAATAAATAAAGCAATGAACGAATTGAATGAAGAGGGTAACAGGATGAAATTGAATTTCGGTAAAATTATTATTATCAAACGACATTTTTGGTCGAGTTTTTCCCCTCAATTGGTTCTAGTTTTAAGCAAACCGTTTACTGGATATCGGGTGTAAATCTTTTTCTATTGATCATGAAAAGATTTACCCTACCCTTGGTACCTATAATTTTATTGTTTTTAGATCTGTTGAAGTTATCAGAACAATACATTCTCAAATTTCTTCAGTATTAGCATTGCCATAATATTGACAAGTCTTCTGAAAGCGCTGGTGGTGTAGTGGTAACACCCCTGCCTCACGATCCGAAGGTCGTGGGTTAAAAACTCTGATCGAGCACCAATGAGTTTTTCCATTCGAAAAAAAATATTAGCGCAATGACGGTGAAGAAAACCAGCATCCCTAAAACCAAAAATTCGAAGATGTGTGTCATAAGTTATTAGCTTTCTTATAAGCGGCGAATGGGCTTGCCATGTACGAAATACAAAATAATGTTCAAAATTTGAGCATGCGCCAAATAACATGTTCGGACGTGCCTCTGGATACCCTTTTTAGATATCCTCAAAGATCTAATTAACTAGAGATTTGAGATATCAACCGAAGATTAGAATTAGGGGTTAGAGTCATGATCATGTTTTTTTCTGAGAGCGCTACTTTTTTTTGGTAAGATTTTATACATTTTCTAAGTAGGTTAAAACCTATTAGTAACTCATATTAAAATAATCCCACGCCAGTAAATCGGTCATTTCACTAATCACTGAATAACTTCTATCATAACGAAAGCATCCATTCAGCCAGCATGTTTGTTTTCAATCTACGCAATCGATGACAGTCTGAATCATTGGAAAATCGGTTGACGATTGGCAGTAAATAAAAAGGGGAAAGTGGGACGGGTTGCGACGATCGCTGTGTTGTCCCCCCGGGACTGCGGGAAACCAATACGGGTGTAAGAATGTGGTTTACAGCTATGCTTGTGTTGCTGGGTCACTGGGTTGTGTAGCTAATCAAGCTGGCTTTAGATTATGTGACCTATTGATTATGTAGTTGTGTTATTCATAGACAAGGAAATATTATGAATCAGAGTTTTTTATGTGTAAATTTATAAGTACCTGGATGATCGAGCTTTGGTCGGTTTTATTCGCAATAAAAATATTGCATGATAAATTTAATGAAAATCGTTGGCGCCGTTTCTGAGATTTAGATTTTATTTATATGTTTAAACTCGTATACAAGAATTGCTCGTTTGAAGGTATTTCAAATTTCAAATCAAGATGTTCGTTTAGATATGCAAGAAAAGTATTTCTTGAAAGACAATGTTTTACAAAAAGGAGATTGAATTTCTACATCATGGCATTCCAAATAAGACGAGCATCTTATAACGAACAAAAAGCAAAAAAGGATTACGCTGAAAATGTGTTCAATTCTGTCTACTTATCTAGACGTACTGAGATATATTTTATTTTCTGGTTTCTTTCCATTACTTACACGATTGTCCTGGCGATGTCGCATATACACGCTACCTCGTTTCTTTACAAATAAATAACCAGAAAACTTATCTAGATTTTTTAGAAAATTCGAGAAGTGCACAACAAATCCCGATGAATATTTAGTAGAACTATCAAGTTTGGGTACATTGCTGGGAGTTTTAATTTTTATCACTTCATCTAGCCAATGAAAAAATGTTTAGTTCGTGATTTACTGTAATCTGGACCTATACTAATACGTTTTTATTTTATTTACTTTAAGGTAAAGTAAAAAAATGAAGAAAAATGATATAATATTCAAATAATCCTAAAAACAAACAACGCGAAATAAGACAACGTCGACACACGAACAAAATATCGTACAAAGTGAAACATCAAAACAATGAATTGTAATAAATGTTAGTATGAGAAACGAAGATGGGGAGAGATGATGAAGCGCCTACCATTTGCGTCGACTAGCATGAAAAATATTTCTAGTGATCTTGTTTACATTGACAACGTAATCCGCGTCGAGCGAGGCATGGGACGCGTTTTTACGCTGTGCTGAGCAGATGGGTACCAGGGTTGCTTCTGTCTAAATAACACCAGTCATTTATTATAGCTCACTCTATGCGAGTCGATTCTGAAAACGTGGTTATACACGCGGTGCGGTGCGGCAATCCGAAAAACATTGTTTTGTGGAAGCCCTTATTACAACACGACCCGATTTTTTAGACCATGCTATGGCTGATTGTCTCGTAGCCATACAATAGAGATACATAATTTACCATAGTATTCGGTGTTTAGAACTACACCAACAGGATTGACAGCTATTTTGCGGTACATACTACATACCTACGCAAGCATTTGAGGACCCGTGTGTAATCACATCAGTCATCGCCTAAATATTACCACAGTCGTAAGTTAAAAGGGAAATGGGGGCGTCAAACAACATTTATACAATGTTAAAAGAAACATTTCGTTTGGGGGATGTTTTATTGAAATATTCATACGTTTACGCATAATAAAATTACGTGTGGCATGTACGAGCGTTTCGCGTTGTTTTATTGCGAGTGGCTGCATCAATTTTCTTTTTTTGAGTAATGTATGTTTCTTATTTTTTATATTTCTTTAAAGATGTTCTAGTGCCTGGGCCTGTCAACGATTAATTTATTCGTGATCCACAGTTGGAAATGGGTACGTTCGAAGCATTTAAAGCTCAGAAATACGTGGACCCAAATGATGACCATACTAGGGAGCTTCTATAATTTTAAAGCGCTAGATATTGAGCAGCATGCGATAAGCAAGATTGAACTAGAAAGGCCAAAAACCAGCTGACTCGAAAAACTCGGGAACCACTCGAAAAACATAGACATTTAGAATATTAATAATACAATCTGGCATCCCTGCCTGATATCGTAAAAACGGTGACATCAGAATCCTCTTATCGACCAGAAGCACAGAGCTTAAAATTGAAATTTAATACATCGATCGCGGCGGCTTATGCGTCCGTTAGGTAGCTAAGTTAAGGGTTTGACGATACTAGGTATTTGTAGAGATTATTTACTATACAGCAATATTTCTTGAATATATATTTTTGCATACACATACCGTTCGTGAAAGAATAGGTTGTAATATTACGGCCGTAAGATTAATCAAACGTGGCATATCATGAGCACTCAACCGCGCATCATAATGGCAGTATTTTATAAACGTACGTATAGTACAAAATATATATACATAAAATCACGCCTGTTTCCCGACAAGGTAGGCAGAGACCATGGAAATTATTGTCTTAAAAAAATATGACCAATACTTTTATCGGTAGATCTGTAGATACTTAGATATGAAGGTAGTCAGAGGCTGGTCTTTACATGATTGATGACACAACACCCTTGAATTTACAATAATAGTATAAGCCGGTATCTTCACGATGTTTTCCGTGATTAATATGAAAAATCTATTGGAGCATAGCTATATCGAAATAAAGGATGCTACCACTGCACCAGTGATTTTCTCTTTTGCTTTTCGTCCTCTTAATCCCCTATTAATTAGCATTGTATTCGATTATCTCCGCTTAAAAGCTGAGAGGAATACGGCTGTTGTGGTCTCGTCCGATAAAATTTACAGTCAAACCGCGCGTGGCAATCCGCATAACATCGGAAATTCACTTTATTTCTGTATTTTTCAATTTGATTTTTACTGAGTTTCGTGAATTATTTTGCGATATTTCTGAAATAGTGGAACTGAAATAAACCAATGCAATAATATCATGGCTATTATCCGATAAGCACTTTATCACGTTCGTGGATCTCTATTTGCTCTATATTATTAATGATTTACTCAGGTTGCTAAGTTTGTTCCATCCTACTACGGTGCTAAACTATGGTTACATATTCTAAACGATACCAAAAAAGATACTCTCTACTTACTCTTCCATTTCAAACAAACAGAAAAACCATTTTAGTTAAATTTTATGAAACGTTCTGGACCTTTTGAAGAAAAGATTAGTTTTAGGGTCCTATAAAAAAGCGCAATCCAGGGTTTCGCTAGAATGGCAATATCCACGCTTAAATTTACACTACCAAAAAACCTTTTATTACACTGTAAAACCGTACTAAAAAGCGAAGCGCTGAAAACACCAACCACAATTATTATTGTTAATTTTAGAGAGCAAAACCTCCAACTACTGTTTGCGAGGATAAATCACTGAAAAAATGACCTACTACGTTAGTAAGTAGCTATGTTAGATAATTAAGATTAACTCATCAGAGATTTCTGTTTAGGTACTACGCTATGTCATATGGCAAGGGCTAAACACTGCACAATTTGCTGAGGCAAAAATTACGAATTCATCCATCAGGGCGCGCAATATATTATTTTGAGTGCTATTTTTAAGCCCTAAAAAACATTCGCTTACTCGTAGGTACGTAGTTAAAAATATTACAGTGTCTTCTTTTAATAATTAGAGCCCACGCAAAAATTAAAGGGTTTCAATTATCAAAAGGATTGGATTAGTTAATTTCCAGAAAAAAAATCAGTATATGGGTACTATGGGTGTAGGATGTACGAGTAAGTATATCTAAGTTTGTCATGTCATCCACTTTGTATTCTGCGGTATCCTAAATAATGTATTAGACGAATCACGTCTATTTTTAATGCTACAACCCAACTCGATCAAGAATTCAGGCAGACCAAGCTCCAAAATGAGACTGAGTTGAGATTTTTATGGTTCCTTAGAAGAAACATCTTAAAAGTCTTCCATCTATTCCAGTCTTTCCAATATTTAAATGTGTTTTACTTGTACAATGGAGCTAAATTGTATACTATTCAGTGTATTGTATTATAATGTTTATTTATTTAATAAATTGGTTTATAGCCCTCAAATAATATATAATTCTGAGTTTTATAAAAAAATTACGTAAAAAGCGTTTACTTTTTCATAGTAAATTTCACAATAGCAAAAAGTAGTTCTTAGCAATAAACAATTTATTGACCTTTTCTTTCAAATACTTTTATATTTTTGAGTGGCTCACTCAAAGGTGAACCGGGCAACCAACACCCGTGGGATTTACTATGGAAGGCCAACAAAGGGTTAGTTCGATGACAACAATAAGGCTTTGAGTACTGAACTTCGAAAGTACTTGAGCAGTTTGAGAAAACGTTAAAACTAGGGATGATTTTTTTTCCATATCCACGATTTCTGTGTAAAAATATTATAAATATTAGCTTTCGCCGGGACATGGCTCAATCGGATAAAAACCCGTGATATTTACCTATATATTTGCATATAGTTAGTTCCCATAATATTTAAGGTAGTAATACGAAGCTGCCCTATGGGGCAACAGGGTGAATACGTACAATAACCATTGGTTTTTTCCACTCACGCGAAGTCAAAAACGATGATTAGTCAGACTACTTACATAAAATAGGTCTAGTCTTGCAAGCACCCATAGGTTGCGGTTAACCAAATTACCACAGGTTTTGCTCATTGAGAACGGACGCATCTCGTTTATCGTTATTTATATACAGAGTTTACTTTTCTTTTAGGAGTATATTTAACTAGTCGTTATCTTTGTCCCTCATTTTACAAGTTCAGGTAAGTACATCACTAGTGCAACTGATACTCATCTTTATGCCTTCCTTCATAATGCGGGCAAAAACGAGGTTTTTGTATACCCTTTACCTGGAGCCTTATCTCAAAGTGCGGGTGATTTCCTTCGGTTATTGCTGAAGCGAAACTCTATTTGTTTGGATATTTTAAGGAAAAATTACGGCGAAACTGATGTTATAAACTTTTGGACAACCCCTAACAATGAAAACCCTATTTTTGTGAGTTTATGAAGCCTCTGTTATGTTTGTTCATTTTATTTTAGCTATATTTTGGTGTTATTTATTTAAGACTGCTACTAAAATATGTATAATGTCCAGACGCTCAAAGGCAAAGGCACGTCTATTCATCAAAGGTCTAAAGTTGTATAATAAAGTCATTCAGATAAAACTCGTGGAATATAATCTGTTTCGAAGCATGTGTTAGAGGTGCCCTCAAAATTAGAAACGTTACAGCTTTATCGCAATAAACAGATACAGACTTCTGAAGCAAAGTTTAAACGGTCTCATTAACGCTACATTGTGGCAACACAATGAGAATTCGCATTTGTACAGGGTTGATAAACTCAGACAAAAGCTTTTGAGACAGTTATCAAATAGATACCTTCGTAATAGTGACCTACACGGTGACTTTTGTATGGCTAAAACCATGCGTTCAATTAGGTAGGTACTCGGGCGGATTATGTGTAACTATTGGAATACTTTTTTTTTAACTCTATTTTTTTTACGTCTATCCACTACATCTCTTATGAGTTGTACGAGCATTTCAACAATTCATGCTGTATTACGTGTCTAGGCCCTGCAAGGACCTACCCTCCACATTTCAGCTCTAGAACCAGGAGGATTTAAAACTATTTTTTATTGATTCTGATATTGCGTACGGAAAAGCTCATTTCTATGGCGTGTTAATAGACGAACCCCATAGGGGGTTATAATTATACATACGTGTAATATATAGTATGACACTTGAGAAGACACGTTAATTTTGGCTCTTTAGTCAAATGAGGCAGCAGTCAACGCGGGATGAGTTGACCTAAGGCATTTTTGAATCGCTCAACTCATCCTATTGTCACAGATATAGACACGATAAAAAGTGTTTTGTCATTAATTTTCATCATTGCTTAAATTATTCGCGAACCATCAAAACAATTTCATTCAACTTCACATACGAAAATCTGTTCATACAATATTAAAGTTAAATAACAAATTTCGTTTATAGCAAAATGCATGCGTAACTCATACCCGATTTTCAGTGCCCAGTAGGTCAATCGGTTCCAAGCACCGTATACCACAGAGTTAGGCGGGTGGCTGGTTTAATCTACAAATTGTAATAAAGAACAGACCTAATAGGACCCAGGCAACTACTTGTTTTGAAATTAATATCATAGTGTCGCTCGTACGAAATCGATTCTCCGGTCGTTTGGGCGAGACAATGTGACTTCAAGGTAAGTCAAAACACGTTGGAGCGTTATGTTATGCAGACAGTAAGTAGCATTTGTTTTATTTTTACAAAAATTTACATTCTTCCTTTCTGTCATAAAGAAAAACTGTTATTATTACACAAAGTTATCTATGTTAAACAAACAAACTCATGGTAGTTTCATTGTATGTAGACTGGTAACTGCTAATGTTATAGTCTATCTAGTGTGTTAGAGGAAGCTTGTATTGATCAGCTTTAGAGGTATTGATAGATAAATTTTAAGCTTATGTCGTGAGTTCAGTACTATCTCTAACTCGATTAGTTCCGCTTTGACACACAGGTAATAGAATTAATAGTGATGAAGATTGGATCGGTTACCGGTATGTTTAGATAGGACATTTGGGTTTGTTTAGAATTAGTTAGTCATATCTACGTTTGTCGGTACATCAGTACCTACATATTTCATTGGATAATATTTTTTCGTCGCTAACTGTTAGTTTTTTGTTGAATTCGTTTTAAAAGAGAGGTATACGAGTATATTATGTACAAATAAAGATTTTTAAGATACTGTTTTTTCAGCAATATTTTAAGTAAAATGTCGTTATAAAGAGTACGAGCACCACATTAATCAGGCTTAGGTATATTGAACGTTAGAAAAGTACGATGTTAATAAAGTTTTAATTAGAAAAGTGTCCCCTTCTTTAAAAAAGGTCTTTTGCTTCGATAGGCGAAAAGGTAACCAGTCTTTACCGTAAAAGATTGTTTGAACTTTTCAATTAAGTAGGTAAGTAGCTATCAAAGTCGATTCGGTCAAAGTTAATAGAAGTAACTGAGAACTTACGTTTCCAATGGGAGTTTTAGTGAGTTTTTTCTACATTTACTCAAATTAGAGCCAATTTTTAGCCTGAATTTGTTTATTTAGCGAAAAGTTTTGTTATATTTTTAGCCTTGTTATAGGTTCTTTGTTAAATAAGTTTTATTATAATAAGGTCCTGAGTAGAATTTACCCAATTATTAATTAAAACTACCCATAGGTACATTTTACAAACACATTAACGTATCTCGTTCGAACACACAACCCAAACATGTAGATACTAATGTCATCCCTTTACTGAAAACTGGGCCCAAGTTGGGAAAACCAAACTAATGGACGTGTTCATGTGTAAAGCAGGTTACCTGCGCGACACATGAGATTATTATCGAAAGAAATTTATCGCATGCATTAGCTTATCAATACTTTAACTTGAACTCCAACTAAATTGTAGTTGTGAAATTGTAAACAACTAAAAAGTTCAAAATTATAAATCTCTAAAATATTGATGATAGGTTTCCATTGTTCTTTTATATGAAAGAACTTTTCAAAGCATTAAACAATATATTATGTGGTAAAATTTACTTTTTTTCGACTAAGCTCAGAAAAATCAAGGTAGTGATTTGATTTAATTTGTTTTGAATCCAATACATCTTTTGGTCCAGCCATCATGACGCTCACTTAATATATTTCCTCTTCTTCCGTTCACTGTCTAGAACTGATTTATGTCACAAAACTTTGAAAAATTACGGTAAACAATCTGACGTCAGCCTAAGTAGGTAAGAGTACGAATATAATATAGGCTTTTGTTTGGAAAGTCACAACTAGGCGCAAGTCAATGTTGTTTCAGGATCGGATCCTGATTTTCCTCGATCCTAACAATGTCATGAAACTTACCTATTGTTTTTTGGCTATCACATTGAATACACCGTGAAATTTTAATGGTTGTTTTCCCGCAGCGAAATGGTTTAGTCTTGGTAATACAATCGTTGTATAAACAAATTAAATATTAGAAACAAAAAATACAGATATACCATTGTGAAAATTGAATTCGAAAGCGACCACGAACCAATAGTAATTCCTCCCGATACCTACGCGAAGGCGGCCGGCAAGTTATGGCAAGTTGTTCTGCCGCGGGAAAACAACCATTAAAATTTCACGGTGTATTTACATCTACTCGCATCTGAATCCTGATTGTGAGTTTTGACACAACAATCTAGTACAACTAGGTACCTAGGATCACTCGGGTAAGCTGTTACCTTCAAATTTACAACAGTACTTAGTTAACTAATGTATAGAGGCTTAAGTATTTAAGAAAAGAAAATACAAAATAAATCGATTTTCGATATGAGATCGACGACGTAGCAATTTTTTAGCCGCAATATTCAAAACGGTTCTTTGAACGAAATTTGAATGAATAAAAATTTGCTTTAGTTTTTAGAAACTACGTAGATACTTACTAAATTAATACTAATATTAGTAGGCATTGATAAATTAATATTAACTATACTATGTCCTAACCGCTAGAGATACACATTGTATTTTCAATTTTCAGCGACAAAATCCAACGATCTGTTTACGTTGGACTTGTTTGAACAATAAGCACGGTACGAATCGAAATGTGGACTAGAACAAATTCTCTCATCATCAAAATTGTAGCCAAAGCTGATATAGTCTGAGTTCAGCCGAACCCGGTACCTACGACTCAAACTAAGCAACAACTTTGAACTTTATTTTAGTGAACATAAAGTAGCTAATTGTGTAGAAAACACTGATTAAATATTTGCCATGGTTCATTGTGTTCGGTTAAATGAAATATTTGATAGGTAAGTAGATATCCAAATATTTCAAGGTATTGGTTTGTTTAAGCTGAAATTAAATTTCGTATATTTGGCTGCTTTTGATCTAGGATAGTATTATGTTATCTATGGCTAGAGATAGAAACCAAAGACAATGATAAGACATCCCAAAATTCATAAAACAATACCTAATGGTATTGCAAAGTATTATTTAATCATACTATATCACTTTTTTTAGATTACGAACTATTCATAATGGCTATCTAAAGGTCATTGCCTACCAAGAGATCTATACTCGTATATGTATATGAAATGATAGATCCAGATAACCACCGACAACAGTAACCCTAAAGTAAAGTACATTCAGATATCATTCATGAGGTGATTGACCCAATAAGGAAGACGAATCATCAAAAAGTTTCAGCCAAACTTTAAAGGGCAGTACTTTATCTCCATTCATTTTACATTCAGATGTCGTTTATTAGATTGCAATGTTTTGTGTAGTTTCTCTAACAGCGGTCTGGATTCCACCCGGTCATTACAAAATTCCTTTCAACCGCGCAAATTACACTCAATTTGTAAGACTGTGTTTTCTAGCGACCTAAAGTTTGGCCTGTTTCATTCCACGTCCTCTTTCAAAGTAAAATGTGGTTTAACTTTTTGGAATTAAGATGCATTACCAATAGCAAAAAGTGCAACTGCTAAAAAAAAGGTATTGATATTCATACAATTTAGCTCAGTCATGATTACGTCAGAGATCTTTACGATACAAAACCAGCTTCTGTCCGCTTAACATGATACCCAAATTAAGAGTACTTAGGTAGGTTTATTATGTTATTCCAGATCACAGACTATTATCATCATACCAAATTTCAACAGATTCGTCTAGACATCTCGGCTTGATTGAGCAACAAACAAAGTTACAAACATTGTGATCGTTAGAATTAGTGATGCCTTCGTTACTTCAGAGTGAAACTTTAGTATGTTAATAAGTATGGTTTCGGTGGTAAAGCCCCAAATGTCGGATATTCCCACTCAGCAGTATTTAATGCTGTAAGCTGTAATGCAATCGCAAAAGTTCTCTGTAATTTAAATTGCGCTAAAATATTCCACCGGCTGCTCATTCTTAAGTTATTGTAAGACGAAAGTTTCAGTTCTGTAAGGTTATTAGAGCTTCTAGAGGAACAGTACAACTTTATGGTGTTTGAGTAACTTTGGAGTGAATAGTTGGAGGATTGAAAAATAATTTACCGACTGTGTGTTGCATCTAGTGCGTAAAATTTAGCATGGTAGGTATCTTGAGGTCACTGTATTTTACCCCCGTCACCTTTTATAAACTCTACTCTAAAAGTCATCTTTCACTTTTCCACGTTTTTCATCTCAGTGATTGCAGTATTTTTTAAGAGCTATGAGATATGAGAATAAAAACGGCAGATGAAAATTTGTTCGCGTATTTTTTCCTCGGATGGAATCATCTAATCCATGATTCGTGCTTATATCTTGAATAGCCCCAATAGGATTAGGCTCGCCCTATTAGACGGAGTTTTACTACACTTTTGTTTTACGATCTTATTTTCCCTATAATGTATTGAAAGTGGTCGCAAAAGTATCGTCGCTGGGTTAAAGAACCAGATAATGTTATTTATCAGCTCTTAGTAGTTATGAGATGGATTTGCTTCAGATAATAATATTATTTCTGCTTATTCGTCATTATTTTCAAAATTGAATATTCAAGAAGATGTTCGTATAATATTTTTGCTTATAAATTTTCATTAACAACAAAAACTCTTTGTACCATAAATTAATTTAAGTATCTTAAACTTACAATAACAACTCTCAGGTTCTTAGAAGTATGTAGGTATGCTTGTTTAAATATTCTTCCTATTATGTCACTAATACTTTCGAACTAAACGATGGTGAACGTGTGGTGAAAGGATTTAAGTACGCCTCAGAGGCTCGTTTCGTGCACTTGATCGTATTTATTCCTTATATGGTTCGAAAATTGAAGACATAGTAACTAAATAATAGAGGTGACATTTCTATGACTATCGGGTCCTCGGAGTCCGATGAAATTGTCGATCACGTTATCAAGTTATTAGTTATAGTACTTAGGTAAATCCAATAAAGTTCATTGCAACTTTAAAATTGACCAAATTTGCAAGACCTTTCTAGATCGGCTAGTCATTTCAAAAAATTCATCATCTGTTCGAATTGGGACTCACTCCACGTGTCGTGTAGGGTCAGTGTAACAATTCCACTTTTCGGTTCCTGGTCCCAGTGGTTCACTTCAACATGCAACGTGTCAATGAATTGTGGTGACCTAAATAAATTATTTGCTCAGGCCAATGTCCCAATCGTATTTCAATGTGTGATCTGCGGTTGCGTGCTGTGGACAGGCCACAGCGGACAGCCTACCAGCTGTCAGAGAAACGATTTTTGGTCATTGATCTTCTTTTTTTTTACCAATAGGAAGACCAACGATAAACTAGCAGTTACCGAATGATGCCCAAAGTATACGGCGGCCTCAAAGCAAACCACCCAAAACACTTATACGTTGATCAAATATCATTGCGGGGGCAGACAGGAGAACAGTGAATCCAACTGGTATCATACGTGTGGCTGAATAGGTATAGATAGGTACATTGATGTTTTGTAGATACAATAGCTATTTATTTTATTATAAAAGTTCGTAACAGTAAATATTCACATGTATGTTTATGATATATATTTTATTATATTATTGATATGTATTAAGTAAGTAAGTATAATTATATATTTATAATATGATTAGTACCTATGTATGTATGTATAGCATGAAATTGTCTCTATTATAATATTTTATTGTTTATTTGTGGAATATTTAATTAAGTTACTACCTACTTAGTTTTTAGTTTTAAATTTGTTATTGTGCGCCGACCTGGTTTTAAACCGAATGGGTTGGCTGGTAGAAAATGCCCCTAGGCATTAAGCCCTCCTTTTGTAACACATTTTTTGTAATTGTGTACAATAAAGTATAAATAAATAAATAAATAAATAGCAAAGCAACATTCCCAAGATCAATAAGCCGCATTTGTTCAGTAATATACAAAACTAGCTGTTCCGCTCGCGACTTCGTTCACTTAAATTATCTATACTTACTGAGTTTTAAACAAATCACACTTATAAAAAAATTCCATACATAACTTTGACTTTTACCCTTTTTAGAGGGTTATTTTGAAATATCCAGAAATACGTGTCTATTCATTATGCATTTACAGTACAAAAAACAAAGTTTCACACCAATCGCACCACCCATTAAAAAGTTCCCATACAAACATTGACCCCACATTTGACCCCTTTTTGAAGATTATATTGAAAAATCCTGAAACACGTGTTCATTCATTTTGCATTTACAGTGCACAAACAAAGTTTCATGAAAATCGCTCCACGCGTTAAAAAGTTTCATACTAACGTTTTCACCCTTTTTCACCCTCTTAGAGGTAGAATTTCCAAAAATCCCGCCTTAGTGGGTGGTTTTGTTATAAAAGGAAACCACCTTCCAAATTTCAGCTTTCTAGCTTCAGCGGTTTCGGCTCGGCGATGATCAATCAGTCAGGTCAAGCTCTTATATAGATATAGATTTAATGTCTCTTATCCTAAATTTGTATAACACTATTCCCCGAGACAGCTTGTATCACACAATTAGGGCAAAACAAAGAGGATTTTAGCCCAAAAAACGTCAGCTCGGGAACACAATACGTTGAAAGGTGGCTGGCAGTTGGCGGGCGCCGCCAGCTTTGCCACTGATTAACGAATTTCACACTGGACACACACTCTGTACGTTCCATTGAAAGTACTCGTACGTATACTGTCTATCCTACTAATCTTATAAACGCGAAAGTTGTATGGATGTATGTTTGTATGTTTGTTACTGATGTTGACTTGTTTGTTACGGAAAAATGTACGGTTCTCGTGGGATAGATTGTTTTTGTTTTTAACGCGGGTGAAGCCGTGGGCGGAAGCTAGTTATAAAATGCCACCTTATTTTATAGGTCAGCTAACTAACTAACCTTTTTACCAAATTTCTTTAAACCCAGAAAATGGAAAACCAAACTGCTCCGTGCTTTTTTTATGAAGATATTTTATTTTTACTTACGGCTTAATTAATTGGGTTCACTAACGTCTAGGAATACTAACTACTGTGCAAAATGTGGGCATGTACCAAATGTCATGTTTGGACGTGCCTCTGACTACCCTCTTTAGGTATCCTCAAAGATCTAAGTAACTAAAGATCTGAGGAAGATATCTACCGAGCCGGGGATTACAGTCGTGATCATATTTTTTTTTTTTATTTTACTAACGCCGGAGTGTAATTTTTGAGGTAAGATAAAATATTTACATTTACATTAAAAGTTTACCATAACAATTTCCTGTGGGTTGATAAGTAAGTAAGTTTAAGGATATTTCGTTATTTGTAAACCAGACAATAGCGTATAAGTTAGTTCAGAAATAAACAACATCAGAGTTCTATAAATACCTACAAGAACCTATATAGATGGGCGAAGGTCATATTATTTTCTCCCAGACACAAATACACAATAGGTACTCGTTAGAATATGACGGTTTGAGGGTTTGAGATAATATTTGTATATATTGTCTCAGACGAATTAAATTATCCTTGTACCAAATTTTTGATCATGCATATCACTGGGTTTCATATTATTTACGAATTTTAGGTGCTCCAACATTAAATTATGTATGTGAACATAATAATCACTTCCTAATTATGACTATACGATCTATGCTGGGCATAGAAACCTCCTTTTGCTTAACCCAGTCACCACGTTCGGTTCCTGTGCTTTTATGTTTGAATCGCTACGCTTATGATGATTATCATCATATAATATTTATCCAAGATTTTTAAAGTTTAATATAATAAGTAGTATAAGCAGTTAAATCCAGGACCTGGATGAGGCTAGCAGCCGACCGTAGACAATGGCATATGCAAGAGAGGCCTAATAGGTACTCAGCAGTGGTTGAAGTCGGGCTGCGGATGATGATGATGATGATGGAACATCTAAAAAATATGAAAACGCCCGCAAACATTCGACCATTCATGTTCATTTTGGTAATTTTCTAAATTTTTCCAAACAATTAAGTTTTCTTATTAAGGACCCGGAAGTCAGAGCTGTTATTGTCTCAAAGAGGCCGAGTCAGGACACTCAATTAAACCGTATTTCAACCTAATGGCATTGAGAAGTCGTCTGGTACCGTTAACGGCGATTTTATAGTTCTAGGGAGGACCACCCCTTGTGGTCAAACTTTTCCAATTATTCCGGAATTGATGGTAATTTTATAAAATTGCGAGCATTAGAAATGATTGTGATATTGTTTATGGACTTCAGTTTCCCTTAAGTTTGGGCGGAAAGCTCATGAAACTTATTCAATTTGATTTATATCACCAATCAACAATAACTCTTTGTTCCTCTTTTATTTGCCTTTTGCCTGGAATTTTTTTGAGTAAACTTACCAACACGAAACTGTAATTTAAGCCAGTGTTTTTGATCGAAAGTCCATTAGAAAATCATGCATTTATTTGTAAAGCTTAACACGTTTTGTTTTCAAATTGAAAGCGATATGATACAAAAATATGGATTTAATGAATTTTGTTCTGAAATACTACTAAGTATTTCGAACTCGAATATTATATTTCACTAGAAGCCAGTTATCCACTCAAACTTCGACAGTGATTTTACAATCCACATTTGGAACTCCGTACGAATATGTAGATCATACAAATATTTAAAGCTAGTTTCAGCTGACACTCTCCGTTGCGAAGATGTAGGTAGAGATGGAATTCTCTTTGAAGCATCAACTCGTGCAGAATTGTTAGTAGGTAAATCTACTACCTACTTACTCAGTGCATTTTCAAATCAATGAAACTACTACTCTACCTACGTTTCTTTGTTTTTAAAATGCAAAGTACATAAACCTTTACTCGAAATGTTGAACTAGCGAAACAGGAAAAGTACACATTTATAAATTTGTGAAAATAAGGATAAATATTTTGGCATAATATTTTATTTTTACACAGTGCCATCTAGTCCTAGCATCTAGTAAGTATTATACAGCAGTAAAGTTAGCTATATACTACTGTATATTATTATTATAAAATCCAAACACAGAAAAAAGATTTACAGTCATCACAGAAATGCTTGTCCAGGGTGGGACTCGAATCTAGCGCAGAAGGCAGAGTTATTCAAGAACTGTACTATTCCTATGCACATCCAAATAATAATATTTTCTACCAGTGCAAATGTCATTTCATTACAAAACAATCACAAGTTTATTGCAAAGATTTAAAAAGGATAAACCTTGCATTGTAAATATCTCGCTGGGGTCCCTAGCGAGCGTTGCGAAATCATTCCAGACGCTACTGGTGTCTTCGTTCACCCTTTTTATAGCTCGGATGAATTATGACATAAAATATTTATCTCCTTTTCGGTATGTGTAACGCGTCTGCTTCTTTTTAGATGATAACGCGAAATCCCCGTTTTATAACATAACAAAATAAATTGACAAGACCCGCTCCAATACAAACCAAACAGCGAAATAATAAAAATGTTTTTTTTTCCTTAAAACGATACGGGAATATAATGTATATGTTTTTCTTTGACAACGCAGGTGCTTACAGCTTCTGAAATACCTTTTTCTTCATGTGTAGTGAACTATCCTTTCTTTTGGATACACTATTTTTGATAGGAACTCACCTTACCCATTTATGACGCAGCAAGCTGAGTTGCGTGAGGTGCAAGTTCTGCTATAAGACCAATGACCCACCCATCTACCTAACTATCTATTTAATACTAGCTGTCCCGCTCGCGACTTTGTTCACTTAAAGTATGTATATAAACCGAATTTCAAACAAATCGCACCACCCGTTAAAAAGTTCTCATACAAACATTGACCCCACATTTGACCCCTTTTTGAAGGTTATATTGAAAAATCCTGAAACACATGTCCACTCATTTTGCATTTACAGTACACAAACAAAGTTTCAGATCAATCGCACTACCCGTTAAAAAGTTCCTATACAAAAATTGACCCCACATTTGACCCCATTTTGAAGGTTATATTGAAAAATCCTGAAACACGTGTTCGTTCATTTTTTATTTACAGTGCACAAACAAAGTTTCATGAAAATCGCTCCACGCGTTAAAAAGTTTCATACAAACGTTTTCACCCTTTTTCACCCCCTTAGAGGTGGAATTTCCCAAAATCCCGCCTTAGTGGGTGGTTTTGTTATAAAAGGAAACCACCTTCCAAATTTCAGCTTTCTAGCTTCAGCGGTTTCGGCTGGGCGATGATAAATCAGTCAGTCAGTCAGTCAGTCAGTCAGGTTAAGCTCTTATATAGATATAGATTTACAGATATTTTTACTCGTGAAAGAGCGGAGATGGATGCTTTTTGGAAGATTTTCCTCTCAGCATTAAAATTTGTCAAAATTTCAACGTTTGAGGCCCTTTCTCAGAGCTCATTTGAAAAGCTTCACGCAACTTGGTAGGTACTTTATCTCGGAAATGGTGTCCCTAATAGCAGCGCATTATGTTTTTGTAAGCAAGACAGTATGGATTTAAACACCTTCTTCCAACCCCTTTTCTCTTATCTCTCAAAACTAAATGTGGTACCTAGTTAGAATCACCTCATCTAGAATAAAAGTTATAGGAACTGACAGGAAGATCAGTCTCTGTCTTACTAAAAAAGGATTACTTTATTGTTGTGCCACTGATATTATTAAGATTATAAGTACAATATACTTTATAAGTACCTACGAAGTTATTTTATGATCGGACGACGCGAATATAACAAAAAAAGTTATATCTATTATGTATCGAAGTAATTACTTTTTCATTAGAAAAGAAGACAATGCTTATGATGTTTGGTTGAAAATAATATGTTAAGCTTCACAAACGTAAAAGGCCGCAAATTATGCGAAAATAGCAGACTCATCTCTATGATAAGTGGGTATTAAACATTTATGTAATTAACTCAGACTAACCAAGGAATTTTCAGCTTTCCCGGAGGTTTTACGGTGAAAGCAGACTCGGCGCCGGCGCCAGCGCCGCTTGAGACACTTGTACCGCAGGAATCAATAACACACTCGGCTAACATATTTGACAGTCATGAATCTATAAAATGTCAACAGAGATTAAAAGGATTGGGTTTTTAATTAATTTGAAAGACTTGGTGACTTAGCGAGAAAAGCTTTTAGAAAAATAGGTACAGCTGAGCCGATGTGTAATATTTACAACTGATGACAATGCCGCCCAGTTGCTAGCAAAGAATATTGATCTAGCCTTCGCCAACAAGCCTTCTGAGTGAAAGTGGTCTGAAGTATCTTGAGCTTTCTTGAAAGTGACGCAATGCGCGCGCTTAACAGCCTAAAGATAGCAAAACATTGCTGTAAGTGGCGGAACAAACATGAATACATAGTGTATGTCGCAGGAAGATATCTTTGAACTGGCAACATTATGGAAACCCTAGATTTTTATTGCTTTTTTATAAATAAAATACAGACACGTGACACTGATCTCGAAAAAATATTACAGATCAATTCACATCATTAGTCTAAATCTATTCAGCCGTCTCGGAGATAAGTAGAGGTAGACAGATAATTATTATTTGTATAAAAAACGCAAACTTCGCATTTATAATGTTAGTCTATTAATTTATTGTGAAAAGATTATTATATACAACTTTTTCTTTTTATTTAGTTTTAAAATTCTTTCGTGTTGGTGGTGCCCATTTAAAAATTAAATATAATAAAAAGGCATGTATCAATATGCAATATTATAATAGTTTTTTTGTATAGTAGTCGGATCTACACAGACGGACGGGGTATTGAAATATTGTTTGACAAAAGACCGGAATCAAAAACATCCTGTAACACGTTATACTTACAGCGAAAGTAGATGTGAAAATATTATCATGTTATCAAGTAACTTCACCGCAGCACCCCAGGCATTTGCAACTTGGAAAACGGAGTGTCATATCTACGCAGTGTTGCTCATGTTAACTGCAAGTGTGTGAGCTGGATATGAAAACATTTTTCAACAACATTGTTTTCATAGAACATACGAATTGAAATCCGCAAATGTATACGTTCTATTGCATTATTCGGTTTTCAAAGTAGCTAGATAGTGCAACGTCACGCGATCGTTTCCTGTGACTTGTTGTGCCACCATAACGTAGTATGACTGTGGCGGCGCATGCCTTATTTACGTTCACTCGATACTATATCGTTTGAGAAGCAATGCTATATCTAATACAATGCATGTGTAGCTATGCAAGAAAACTACAAAACAATTGAAGGGGGTAACAATCGCCTTGTAGGGCTCAGCGAAAGCCGAGGAGTTTGACTCAGAGACTACGAAGGCAGTTAATTAACATGCGCATTGGCCGTGATTATTTAATTGGTATGATTTCATGAAAACCTAGGATCTACGTAGATGTACATTTTATATTGAGTGTTGTTCTACTTTAACCATGGGTAAATATCCGATACATTCCCAAAAGAGTCATGTAATGAGCTGGTAGGGTAACTAGTATCAATTCATAAGCACCATTTCCGTTAGGTACTATAAGATTTTAGAATACCTTCCTTTGAAATTTACATAATATTACAGTGTGAATTCCAAGCAAATTAATCTCGTTTAGTACCTGCTTACTTTAAACACATTTTACTTTTATAGCTTCTGCTTAAAATTTTTCATTATAGTAAGGAAGATAAATTAAAATGAATTTTAAATTTTGAACATCCTGTCCGGCTAGCGGAACGAGGAAATTTAATTCTCTAGTAGGAACCTGTAAAGAATATACCAGATGCAAAAAGACTTTTATGTTTTATGTCAAAACTCGTGTAGCACCTACTTAGCTAAATAAGTTAGGTACTCATATTAGGTCATCTTCTTTATGCCCGATATCGCCAAAAACGGAAGCGTTTTTCAAAGTTCACACAGTTATATCTCACAATCTGAATTACGCCCTGTGGTCCCCTGTGTTTGTTTTGTTTCACAATATTTTTGTGCATCGTCGTTATCACCGTCAAGGGATCCTTTTCCCGAGGTTACCGTGATACGACGACAAAGTTAAATGTATTTTTCGCGAAAACTGGCTTTTTAGAAGCGATATCGGAAACGATCTAAAAGTGTTTTCATTTCGCATTTTCTAAAACACATTGCTTGATTTAGAGCAAAATTATATTTTCACAGATCTTTTAGCCGAAAAATTCTGTCTGCGTAAGTGGTTATTGTATTTGCTCTTCCAACTTGGCTATCTAATTTCCCGACTTTGATTAAACTCATTTCTAATATCACGTGATATCCTATCTTCTTCACTAAGAGTATTTCCTTCATTACTTGAACGGAGTCTTTACCCGCCAATATCTAGAACGCCATATCGCAAAGTCGCTGTTGATATACACGACACGTCTTCCATAATAATAAAGATATCCTGATAAAGTTCCCGGTGCTAAGATCTGCGGCGGTTTATTAAACTACGTGTTTATACACCCCAGTAAATCTGGGTTCCTTGATTATGCACAGAATTTGCTCCGACAAAAACGTAGTGACGCGAAATTGACCGACAAATCCTTTACAAAATCCGGATCCCTGACAAGAATACGTTTTCAAGACGCCCGGATGCTTACCCCTTTTCTTTGTTATGTAAATGTCTTTGAGTGAAAGTTTGCCAACGAATTCCCCGTACACGGATCCATTAGAAAATTAAAGTACATTTGTTTGGAACGAAGCAACTGCTACGCTTCACCTTGGTAGGTAAGCATGAAATATAACCCACCCGATACTGTCAGAGATACACCCAAAATTCTTTGTTTAAACTGCACAGGTTAATATTAGTTTAGGACTAATGATTCATTTACCCACTGCTCCAATTACTTGAACAACAATAGCTATACAATTTGGTTTTCATTTCACCATCCTTCATCTTCATATTATTTGAGCTGCCAGAGAAAATAATGTAAGGAATGTTATGTTTACTATTAGGTACTTTTTGTTCCTTTTAGTTTTCTACTAAGTGGCCATGCAACAATTGCTCAATAGAAATCAACCAAGAGTAATCTTGTATGCATTTATTTATAGACAGCCTCTGGGCTATTCGCTCGTATTTCCCTCAATAACAAGAACCGCTGCATGTTCTCGAGAAGGTCTCTTTTGTTTATGACGACGCGGTATACATAGTACAACTAATCGAGTAATACAACTGCGCGTTCTTGAGATAATAAACAATCTCAATCATTATGACAAAAAAATTGTACTGTACTCATATACTCGTACGTAACAGGGTCAAAAACAAAAGCTATCAAAGCGTCTATTGTAATTAGTTAAAATAAATCTAATGATTAACATTCATTGTAGCATTTGTATTATGCTTCTCTAGCTAAAGACAGCTCAAGTGGAAAGTAGAGTGAAAATAAGTTTTGGGACCTTGAACAGTCAATAATTATAGTTTTCTCGACCTGACCAGGGTAAGTTTATGAACTACAAGAAACTGTCATTTTGCTTGAATCGCAAATGTTTAATTAGATACTTACCGCAATTTTAGTGTAAAAAGTTGCTCAAAAAAGATAAAATACTGCTTTTATGAAACACTATGTGATGCTAGTACAGAGGACGAGCGTCACAGCTCAATCCTCTATTCAAACAAACGTGTAGGTATACATCCCGCTTTAGGGCTTCAGCACACGTGCTATTTTTACCGCAATACCTACTACTCCTGTTGTGTTTGCGTTTACGACGGTGGTGGCGTGGAGGTTTTTGTATATGCCTTCAGTTTTTTAGGACCTATGTAAAAATGTTTATGACTAGTACTCAGTTTTGATGAACTTTTATATCTTGATGGAAAGAACAAACCGAAAGACCAGGGTGAATCATAAATATCGACTCTACCAAGTGAACTTGGCAAAGCTCTGTTCGGCTGTTCTTTATGTCAGACTTTTCGCTATCACGGCTGCTATAAAAAGATGTGAATCAAGGGTCATAGGGACGTACTATCAGTGTCTGAACAGAAATAATACCAAATTACGAATGGCAATTCATTATATTGCTTTGGCAGCCATTATATTATAGGCATTTTCATAGAATTCCCAAAGGCTCCGCCTGCAGAGAACTCTAAATTAAACGACCCCTTTTAGAATGTACTTGCTCAAAAGTTTTAGCATAATGTCTAGTTTAAAGTTGCAGTTGATGTTTCATTATTTTTAGCAAAAAAGATTAAAAACTAGAATAATTTGAATGTATGAATAGGTAGGTTATCTGTAAATATAAATTGAAATAATGATTATCATGTCCACTTGACCTTTACATGTCTACCATTGGTGTTTAGAACTGTATTTTTGTTTAATTTAATATGTAGAGGTTTTTTTACAATCATAAATGTTAGGTTCGAGAATTGCACGTCCAGTAAGTAGGCAATAAAATCAAAGAAATACTGCCAGTAATTTCTATAACGATTAAGTCTTACATGTAAGCTCAAATGCAATCACAAAAATGGTTTGTTGAGTCTGAACAAACCATTTTTGTGATTGATTAGTCTGTTTCCGGGTGTATAGGTAAGTGTGTATAAAATATCATGGCCACCGATTACGTTGCCACTTCTATTCACTAACGTTATTAATGTAACTTCAAATCATCAAAATTACAATAAACTCAAATCATGCAATCACACGACGGAAATGGTGTACGAGTCGATGATTTTGAATAGCATTCCACTTCAAACTGCCTACAAACAAATTGATGCCTATTGCCTACCTCTTAAAATATTGTCTTTGAGTTAGTAAATTTTTAAAAAATAAATAAATAAATATGATCACGACTGTAATCCCCAGGCTCGGTAGATATCTCCTCAGATCTTTAGTTACTTAGATCTTTGAGGATATCTTAGGAAGGTAGTCAGAGGCAAATCCAAACATGACATTTGGTACATGCCCACATTTTGCAAAGTAGTTAGTATTCCGTACGTGACAGGTTGCAAGCCCATCGCTGCTTATACTAACCTATGACACATACCTGCGAATTTTTGGTTCTAGGGTATGCCGGTTTCCTCACGATGTTTTCCTTCACCGTTTAAGAGCACTGGCATTGCGCACATAAATTTTTCGAATGGAAAAACTCTTTGGTGCATGACCAGGTTTGAACCCACGACCTTCGGATCGTGAGGCAGGGGTGCTACCACTACACCACCAGCGCTCGCCTAAATTTTTAAAGGAATAACAAAATTGCTTTTCTAGGTACATCATCATCATCATCATCATCAGCCTATAGCAGTCCACTGCTGGACATAAGCCTCCCCTAATGAGCGCCATTGCGCCCTGTCTTCAGCTCGACGCATCCAGCCTCCACCAGCAGCCTTTCGCAGATCGTCACTCCACCTAGCCGGAGGGCGTCCTACACTACGTTTGCCGAGCCGCGGTCTCCACTCCTAATCTCCTAAATCTCTAAATCCTAAGGTACCTAATCGGCGAAACAAAAGTAGGGTTTCGTAAACCTGTCATCAGCATCACCAGTTGCGTTATTTCCATAATTTCCTAACCTAAATTTCGTCATGATTTTAAAGATAACTAAATAGGTACCTATATTAACTTCCATAAAAAAATAATTCATCGCAAACCGAGTTAAATTTTAGTAAAGAAATAAATTAGTAACAATTCGATTAAATAAGCCAATCTTTTGACCCTCAATTAACTTTCAAATTCTACAATCTCATTACGAACACTTCTAATATGTTAATTTCAAATCCAGGATAATGAACGCTGAGATGCCTTCGAGAACTCAAGATTACGACGTTTGTAAACTTATCTCGACTTCTCGTTAGCTGGCGGTGTGAGCCACTGAATACGTAAGCATGTCATTCATGATTAAAGCTGAAAATGTATCGGTACACGACTGGGCAGCTGTTTAACGAGCATTCAGTAATAGCACACATTTACGACAAAACCAGAGACGCTAAAGAAAAAGAACAAAATTAAGGTGAAATGAAGTTCAGCTTGGCCAGCTAAAGCTTCAGCTAAAGTCCAGCCATTTTTACCAACTCTTTAACCACTGTGAGATTCTACTATTTGCTGTTTGTCTCTTTGTGCTGACTTTATCGCAACTTTCGAGCTAGATAGTAGGATGAACTTTCACAGTAACGTCAACATTTTGGTTTTTATAGACACAAACCTGCCTAAAGCTAGCTGCGACAAAAAGTCGTGTCTCTGAGTTTCGACGCTTCGAGATTAAGCAACCGTATCGTATGTACGTGACTGTTGACAAAAACACGCCCACAGACAATTCAGTCCGATCGGTGGCGAAAACTCAAGGGTGAACCGCAGACGCTGAAACATGCAATTGGGTTAGGGACCACTAATTAGAACAACCAACTTTAGGTTAGAGTCGTTTACAAGTAGAGTATTTACAAGTGAACTATTTGAAGCCCGGTGGCTTCTTTATACCTGTAACTAGGCTGCTTTATACCTGGCTACCTACGTCATGCATCGTGCTTCTGATTTTTGTGATAGAAATCTTACTTTTTTATGTTTTGCTGCCGTCTTGTTGCAACTAGGTACTATTCTAGTTCAAAACATTTTCACAAAACAAAGAGAGCGTGGCAGAGGGCTATTCAATGATAATAGGTATGATAGTGATTCGATTGGCAAACGTTACATATAACGGGAATAAAATTTCACTTAAAACTCGATTTTCACAAATCAAATAGTCATCGCGTTAATATGCAACGAATTAACAGCGCGACAGACTATCAATCAAGAACAGTCCATAAATAAGGTTCTGCCAAACAAAATGCTGATATCCCGATAACACAATTTGTAGTTTGAATGTGTGAGTGCAGGGTAGGACCAGGGGATTTGGCTTCAAGAACCTCGGGGCAATTCTTACAGCAAGCAAAGAGCAATATTAACAGTCATAGCAGTGTAGTAATCACTACGAGTATTACAGTCATCATCAACAAGATTGCACGTTTATGTTCTCAATGCCATCATTTTACGAGGAAATGGCATAGGTACATACGTAATGACATTTTAACCAAATAATAAATAAATAAAATAATAAATAATGCTGGACAGTCCACACAGCATCATCTAACCCCAAAGTAAGCTACTCAAAGCTTGTGTTATAGGTACTAGATAACTGATATATGTATTTAATACATTATATAGATAGATAAATTTTTATTATACTTACATAGAAAACACCCAGACCAACGGAACAAATTTCTGCAGATCGTACACAAACTTGTTCCGAGGCGGGAATCGAACCCGCAACCTCTAGCGTCGCAGGCGGACTCTCGCCCGCTGCGCCACTGAGGTCGTCGAACTAGATAGCGAGTTATGAAAACTAATGTTTACTTACATTTTATTTTGCTACTGCTTCTAAACTAAGAGTAAACCCAAAAGCTCCTTTCAACACGCAGCATAAACTGTACCTAGAGCCAATATACCTACCTAAGTGCTAATAACACTAACAAAGGTTTTGTTGGTAATGTTTTCCTCTATACCTACTACAAGGTAAGTTGGCACATAATTTCAGCCTTAGTTCCATCTCTGTATGTACAGATACGAATGTGCCGAATGAGTTTGAGAAGCGTATCATTGGCATCCCGGAGCGTGGTAAACGACCCCGAAAATTGCTCGCAATTTATACTGTTTTATGGTGACCCCAAATAAAAGAAATGAGACGTTTGTCACTCGGTGTATTATTTACCCTGGACAATACCTAAGCATGGTAGTTTCCCGCAAAAAATTGGCGTCTGTCGGGTAACTAGGAGTTTAAGAACGCAGATGTTTCCCGTTATTTCCCCAAAGCCCTATTATAAGATACGACCGCTCTTAAAGTCGGACGGTTCAAGATACATTTTAAAGAGGATATTTCAACGATTTATTATACGTAGGCACCTAGTTACTTTTTGAAGTGTTTTTAGACGGCTCCTATCGACCCGCTACCATAGTAACATTATAATATAATTTACCAAATACTTAGTTACCACGTCGCCAGTCGACGGAACGTAGGTACTAATTGATGTAAACAGTAAAATAATATGGAGCTTCTCTAGTTTTCATACCTACTATATAAAAGCTTAATTTACCCAACTAAAAGCTGTTTAGAAAAATAATAATAATGAAACCTTTCAACCTTTAATTCATAAAACAAATTTAAGAAAACGCTATTACCTAAAAAAGGTACCTACAAGTAACTATAAGTACCCACCGAAATAACTATTTAACTATTTTTTTTCTTCTCATGTGACTAGTTATTTCGAACAGACTATTTTCGTGCATGGAATATAATAAAATAATAGCAGCTACCGAAAAGTGACCGTCATGTCCCTGCTTTTATTTACCACTTTGCGTGGGGTCGGCACAATATATTCTACTCTTCTAGTCTTCTAAAATTAGCCTTCATTTCAGTATTTTAAGTAATATTTTATTCCCCCATGGCATCTTTAAAAAAACCCATCCATCTTTTCCTTGGTCTCCCTCTACCTTTCTTCTACCCCTGCATACATTACCAATGAAAACTATAAGTTTCAAAATATACTTAGTGGCTTGTATCTAGCTTTCTTGTAGATACTAGAATTGCTTTTGAAACTCTTCAAAAACCAGTTCATTCCCCAACAACTTAGCACAGTCGATTTATTTTAAAAGGTGTCTGAAAACATTGCTTTATGATGATGCTCACGTAAAGTTGGCAATAGGTACCTACTTACTTAACAAGAAATAGCGGACCATGCCGAGATATTCAGGCTTTTAGCAAGTCCGTCTCTCGAGGATAATTCAACATTATGTTCAGCGTGACCTCCAGTAATAAAGGTGAAAGTTTTATGTAAATGCGTCTCTACTCCGTCCATCCCTATTGCATAAGTTGCCTAATAAATTAGTAAGTTGTTTTGAGATAAGAACCTAGTAGGCGCCAGAACAAAGGGTTGTTTTGTTTCAGTCTTTTCGTACCAGTAAATTACGAGTCATACGAAACGTCGTAACATTTTAGCATTTGCGGCTTTGATGTATAATATACGTAGAGTATTGTAAACAGTTGTGGCCACTACTCGCAGCGCGCCGCCCTTCGTCTGAAACACCAGAATTTGGTGCTACAGGTACAACAAAGTCGTGAAATAAACTGTGAAATGGCTGAAACGGCGCGCAGTCACGCTATCCTGACAGTCTAAGCCCGAAGTAGGATAAGAATAAGAGGAATAAAAGTTGTACTCTCCACTTTGCGGTGACGGGCACAATCGTTTTAGACTGGAACGAGTGGGTAGGTAAACAATGGAATGAAAAACTTATGTAAGAAGGTATTTTACAAGTTCATAAACTGTGTTCTGGAGTATGTAGTTAGAATTATTGGCTACGTAACTCATTAATTTAAAACCAATTTCTAGGTAATGAGGAAGTTAAGTAAGTATTTACAAGGAACATTTCATAAAAAAAAACAAAATCTTCTGCAATAATCGTTTAGGATCCTAGTACCTATCATAACTGTCTCTAGATCTCTAGTATAAAAATAAATTTAACATCTTGAAAATCCACGTAAATTTCGACTCAATATCGTGGTGAAAATGATAGTTATTTAAAAAAATATATTATTGTGTGTTATAAAATAAAATTCTATTATTAAATTTATTAAATCGTCGCTGTAGTGGGAAAACTACATAACTAACACTTTTTGGCAAATCGACTTTATTGCATTTTCATAAAGTCCAATTCAAGTTGCGTCTTTCTGTGTCACTAAAGTTTTGATACCATATTTCAACAAAAAAATAAACAAAAACGAACCTGTCAAGACGTCACAGATGGAAAAATAAACAATGAAGAAATGAGAAAAAAGTAGCGAAGGAAAAATGGTTAACTCGGCAATAAAATAGCTAAGTGTAATTATGCGTTACTTTGCGGCGGATAAAATGCATAAAGTTACTTATTTAGTTTTCCTTCGACACATTTTTATGTATTATTTAAATTAAGAAAGTACTTTTTATCAATTTTTCACTAAATCTCTAACTGTTTCTAATTTCAGAACAAGTAAAATTTAATAAGAGACTTTGTTCAATATTATTGGACCAGCCGAAACACAAAAATTAAAAGTTATTTAGTCTTAAAGATTCTTGTGACATAAATTTGGCGCTTAATCTCTATAGCGCTCGTTAGTGATAATTAACATACAGGATAAACAGTTTCGATAATGGATACGATGGTCAATACACGTCTTAGAATACTGGACGACAACGCGGACAACAATGCCTAGGGATAGTTATTGCACATGAAGTAGTAAAAATTGCAAACAAGCACTCTCTTCCGATTACGGAAGCTAAAAAATAACCTGCTGAATCTTTGCAAAAATAAAATCATCATCTTCCTGCCCTTTTCCCACTTTCCCATTTAATGTGGGGTCAGCATAACATGTGATCTTCTTGCGTTTCCCTCTGTCATTCGTCATTTCAGTACTCACTCATGTGACATTCTTCTCTTCTCATAACATACTCACACCACGCTAACATATTACTCCTCATCTTTTCAGACACCGCCGCCACTTTCCAACTTCTTTTAATATAGATACTCATTCCATATTTTGTCTATCCCTGTCGCTCCATACATCCATCTCAACATTTGCATTTCCGCCGCATGCACTCTTTCCTCATCTGTTCCCTTGGTGGCCCAACATTCAGACCCATACAATACGACAGGTCTTATGATCGATTTTCCTTTAAGTTTAAGAAGCATTCTCGGATCACACGTGGTTCATGTGGCCTGTCACCATCTCATCCATCCTGCATTTATTCTATTCCTTACATCACGATCAATCTCACCATCATTCTGTACTACTGAACTGAAAATCAGACAGGACTAGACTGGTAGGGAGGGATTTACCGTCTAACTAAGGCAATAGAGGTAAAACTAAAGGGACCACCGAACTCGCAGAACAAGTGCTCGGTTATTGTCCTGCTGATCTTGCCATTTTCCCAGCCTGTTCAGCACCCCAGTTGCGTTTTTTCTGACAAGGATAATATCGTCGGCGAACAACATACACCAGGGTTACTCCTGCTGTATGTCCGATGTCAGAGCATCCATTACCAAGAGCAACAAATAAGGGCTTAAAGCCAATCCCTGGTGCAAGCTTACAATTACATTTAATTCATTGGTAACGCCAGCTTTGGACCTAACATGTGTACTAGCTCGACTGAACTGAACATGGCCCGAATAAGCTGCAGGTCTTCTTTAGTACTTCTTTCTCTTTCAAAGCCCACCACAGAACCTCCCGGAGTACTCATTCGTATGACTTTTTCAGGTCACCGAACTGCTTCTTGTGTGCGCGTCTGTTGTCCCTCGCCCTGGCGGCATAAACCTGAACTGGCTCTGTGAATCTCACTCTTTTCCCTTGTCTTGCTATAACCTTCTCCCAAATTTACATACTATTTGACATGATCTTCATTTCTCTGTAGTTACAGAAAGAACATCATACCTGCCGAATCAGATGCTTAGTATGGAAAATTGCCTTCATAAAACACAAGGATTGACTATTTGCAATCTGCAAATGACCCTGATTAGACTAATTTTAGCCAAGATTATGAGTAAATTAGGAGGTTGCTAACAAACAAAAACCAAACACAGGTGGTGATCTATCTTAGGTAGTTTGGTATCTTTAGCTTTTAGTTTTGTTTTGTGGTGGTTTGTGTGTTTAATTTAATACTCCCGCAGGCAAAGTAAATTTTTAGCACTCTACATAAAAGCCATTGAAATGTTTATACCTAATAGTAAGACGGAATGTATTTTATTAGAATTCGTTTTAGTAAAATATTTATCCATGGCAAGGATAAAAGGGGAAATTAGTGTAATATAAGTAAATAATAGGTCATTTTATTATTTAGCTAATGTAGGAAAATTAAATAAAGGCACTTAATATTAGCTTTTTTAAGTTGTATGGCGAACATTGTTGAAGGAGAATTAAACAACTGACATGAAAAAATAAATAAGTGCTTTTTAATTTTTTTCTTACAAACAAATGAACTCTCGAATAAGACCGTTAGATTTTAAAATAGGTTTAGTAACAATCTATGACATATCAAAATATTCATAATAAAAGTTTTACCAAACAAAAAGTTACAGCCATTTTACACGCAAAAAAATAGTAAATCGCGTATTTCTCGCGATTTTGGTTTTGTCAGTTATGTAGTTTTCCCACTACAGCGACGAAATTTATTAAATTATATTCTACGAGTATTCTAATTATCAACACTGATTTATTGAACTTGACCACCGCTAGGTTACCTAACATGAATTAGTTTCTACACCTGTATTTATAAGACAAGACCCGCTACAAGTTTCAATGCCCGAGTCCAGCCACGCCTGAAGGTAAACGAAGTGAGAAAGGCGGCTGGAAACATCAAAGGCTTAAACAACCTTTATACAACCTTTCGGCGTAAAATATACTACCTACGTTGTAATAAGCTCCGTAAAATCTTCGTTAGCAGCGTTATCTCGTTTTTACTTCACTTTGTATCTCTCGCTGAAAAATCTAAGGTAGAGCGCACAATATCGTTAGCAGCGAAAAAGAATATTTTGCTGGCATTTAGTTTCTTAAGTATGTTCAGTATTCTTCTTTAGAATCCATCACAGAACAGTCATTTGGAAATTCATAACAGTTTGTAAGTACCTAAACTATTATTACCCAGTGATCTGTATTATTAGTTACCTACTAAAGCTATTACAAAAATTATTGTTTCAAACAGTCATTATTTTTGTTTGAAGAGTCATAAGAGTCTTCAAACAAAAATTATTGCTGTTTTGAAGATCAACCCTCGACTCAGATTTTGGCAGAAACTCACAATCAACCGGTCAACTTGCAGTACATAACTACCTACAACGCGCGGTTACAATTTTCTTCCGTCAGGTTTGCGCTAGTCCTTAACCCTTTAGTTACCTTTTCATAGATACCTGGGTAGGTGTTTTGTTGACAGATAAGAGCTTGCCAAATCTGGCGACTGCCGCAGCAGCATTCAGAGGCTTTGCACACTACGTGCCTACCCTGTTAAACCTTTGTTGGCTGCTTATCTTGCTTAGCCACGGCCAGTCTTGACGGAGCACCGGAATAAAAAATGTTTCTTGAAACAGTGAGCTTTAGAAATCTGATAACCTTTTGTGTAAACAAATGCTATGAGAATAGGTCAGACAAACTCAAACTCGATATTATAAATAGGTAAGTATCTACTTAATCTAGACGCCTATCATATTACTCGTAGTAGGTAGATGTAGATACCAAGCTAGATGTGTAAAGATGTGAATAGCAGCACTTCTAGAACTTTTAAAACCAGTTAACAAAGCATAGGTACTTTAACATAATCGTATGTAGGTACCTACCTACATGCTTGTCTAGCTTCGAATAAAAGAATAATTAACCTTTTTTTATGTTTTTGAAATGCCTTATTCGCGAAGATATTTTTAAGGACTTAAGCAGGTAGATTATTATCGATAGACATTGAACTGCAAAAAACTCTTCGATCAAAATCTATTTAAATCGAAAACAAGTTTCCATCCGAGGTCATGCAAGGTAATAAGCATAAACAAAATAGCTCAGACGACCAATAAACATAGTCTGATCGAAACGTGTTATCATGAAGTATTTTATAGTGTTCGTTATTGCTTTGTTATTAATTAATATAGTCAACTGTTTGGAATACAAAGAAGAGGATATATTATACGACGATGACCCTGCAGAAGATAGAGCTGCGATTGCAGATGATGATTACGTAAAGCCAGTATACGACATCAAAGATGGACCGACCCTATTTCTCAAGTTTGTGAATGATTACAACAAGCAATACAAGGATGAAGAGGATTTCAATAAACATTATTCAACTTTCTTGAAGAATTTAATAGAAATTATTAAAAACAATGAGAAAGGAGGATCGGTTTCGGATATCAACTCATTTGCTGATTATGGTGACGATGAACTGGCTAAATTGACTGGATGAAACTACAAGTAGGTACCTATCTAACGAATTAAGTATTATCACTAACATCTACCTTATATCTATTATACTAAGGTACCTACCTAACACCTAGCTATGGAACATGGGTAGGCGATGATGATCACATAATTATACCCAGTAAATAATGATTATCTTACATTACTAAAACACCTAAATATTGTAGGTTCTTAGGGTAGGTATAATAAGTACTTATATGATTCTCATTTTACTTAGGTACCTACTAAGGTCATCACTAAGACTGTATTAGGTACCTAAGTATTTTCCATTATGAAGTAGTTACTGGACAATTTTCGGCCTTAACTTTCCCCTTATAAAGTTTTAAAAGATAAAATTATTGATGGGTAGGTAGGTACCTACTTACTCAGCAAATTTTTTGTACGTACAGGCATTTAAATATGTACCTATATTTTAATACAGAAATACCTACCAGTAAGTGGGTAGGTAAGTACTTACCAGTATTTTTACCTACCCATCTTTATCCCACGAGTAAAAGCTTGCATTACCAGATTTCAATTCAAAAAGGTTCGAGCGAAAATTAAAACGGATCGCATTATTAGTCCGGCTACCCTATTCCCGATACCCGGTTAAAGAATTTTGCATATGGACGTTCACAGAAGGGTCGACACGAGGCATGGACCATAATGAATTAAATTAGGCCCACTGATAACCTCTCGGCCCAATCTCCGGGCGGAAGGGGACTAGTAACTAAAATAAGATCTGGATAGGACAGTTACCTACAATACCTACTTAAGTACATCTATACGCTCTTTTAAAAGAACCTAAATAGAGAGGTAGGTATAGGTAGGTACTATTATTATTTAAATAATAGACTAGTTGATACGTCCGCGTTTTTTTTTATTATATTAGGTAGGAACTTTTTTATTTGTGCAGAAATATATTGTTATGGGAATCAAAAGTGTGTAGAAGCCGTTCATGGGAATACTCCTTAAGTACCTATCCACTCTTAGTGGGTGGGAACATAAATAGAGTAGGTAGGTACCTACCTACTTACCTACTACGAGTACATAACTAACCGAACTCTCCACGACTTTGTTCACGTAGCATTAAGTAGTTTCCTACCTACATGGCCTATGCACTGATGTACCTACCCTCAAACTATAAATTAGGTAACATTGAAATGGGCGACCTTATCACTGAGAGTGATATTTTCCAAGCAACCTCTTGGAAGAACCAAGGAAATTATAATTGTGTGGTGTGGTGTGGCATATTTTTTACCGTGTCTCTGCTCTACACTGTTTATTTATTTATTTATTTATACTTTATTGTACACAGATTCTAAAATATGTGTGACAAAGGAGGGCTCCAATCCTAGGGGACATTTTCTACCAGCCAACCCAGTCTGGTTTAGAGATAGTAGACTATGAGATAATGTAGTTTTAGTAGATTTACATATATTTAGCAATTACTTACCTACCCCCTGTGCCACATCCAGATTGGGGCTTACAAAATAGAATGACATCTTCGCGAGGGAACACGACCTCGCTAATGTCAAGTAGTCCCAACCCAAGAGTTATGTGCATTGCATAACGCCTGCCTCTGATTTATCTTCTGGTTCGGACCAATACCTACCATGATTGTGTACCTACATTATCCTGAACCCACTTATTCTTACTTATATGGTCGCATTATACAACAATTTTTTCCGATAGGTACAATTAACTGGCGATCCTATATCTATCTACGAGTATAATTATCTATCTATAGCTACCTACCTACCTAAGCAACCTGTCTGACTGACTGATTGAGTGATTCATCATCGTCTAGCCGAAATTGGGTGTTTTGATTCGAAAGGAAGCAAGCCTCCAAATTTCAGCTTTCTCGCTTCGCTGTACCGTACACCTATGTACCTACTTACCCAGGTAGGTATCTACTTACCTATAACTACTTACTATGAAACTACTTAGGTTAGGTAAAAATACATAATGTAGGTGTAGGTACCTATTTTAAATTAACTTATTTTTGTATTGTTCACAGATTTGAGGCGAACAAACGCAACGTAGAAAGTCTGCTGTGTTTGTTAATCGTAATAAATGAACTAGTTAAGTAATGTACTTAACTACTTAATATATTACATTCAAATGGATCAATGGATTTTTAATGCTTTTTTTTTATAAACGTGTGTTGCTTGCTGATTAAGTGTAGCATCTGTCATAGAATTAAAAAAAATAAAAAACAATGTTGCCAGTGTCAAGTGTGTTTTTATAGATTAGTTTTGTCAACGTCACAGAGTCGTCAAATTGACAAGTCAATTTTTAACCAAAAAGTGGTTGTTTTGTGAATTCTCTGAAAATTTTCTGATGGATATAACGTAATAGTAATAGGGAACTGTGCGTTTACATATTTCACACCCTGTCAGGCTTTATTGGAAAGATAATCACCAAAATTTCTCAATCACAGAGTACTTTATTATATCGTTCTCAATATAACTCAAAATAATAAGTGAAAATATACAAAACTAGAGCGATGTTTATAGTCGAAAGCATCAGAAGAAAATCGTATGAAAAACCTAAAGCTCCTAGCGCAATTCAAATATTGTTTTCAATATAAAAAAATATTTAGTGCTGCCATATTATAGTGTGTTGTATTACATCTTATCAGTTATCTATCATTGACTAGATTATTTACAAATAGGTTAATAGGTACAATAATACAATATTACCTACTTATGATATCTTTTTATATTTAATCATCCTAGGTGGGTACTTACTCTAGCGATAAATTATGTTCTTCAGTAGGTAGAATTAACAGATTCCAATCAAAGTCAGGTATGGTACATTTTCTAGATTTTGCGTCACATTTATCTATCAGTGGCATGGCATGGCAACACTAGTCATTTGTACGCACGCAAGTAAAATAAAGTTTCATTGGTGTTGTCGTAAATAAATTTATCTTTTTCTCAATTCCTGAATAAAAGATCAATGAAAAATGACCTAAAAACGTTAACTACACTATCAAGATTTTGATGTTCATGTTAAGGAGTGTGATACAGCGGTAAGTTACCATCAACCAACTGTTTACAGATTTCCACGTCAGTGTTTACTACAGGTTTACTCTAATTACTGATGTAGACTCGGAAGTAAGTGTTCATAGATCAGGTAAAACACGTTCAAGAGGATCTCGCAACCAGTTTAGATGACAACTTTCATTCATTTTTAGCTGTTAAACAGGACCAGACAACTGTTAGTAGTTAGGAAAACTACAAATACAATCAAAAGCTCCAAAGCTCCTAAAAAGAACTAAGTTTAAATTGTCTACATTATTATTTATGTACCTAACTACAGCTAGCTAGAAGGTATATTTTAAAAAGATGCCTACTAATAGGTTATCATTGAGCCTTAACCTTCCTACCGTTTATCACTATTTCAGTTAGGTAAGTCATAAGTAGGTAGGTTTTTCCTAGAATAAATTAAGAAAAGAAAAATGTGGATGTAGGTAGGTAGGCTAGATAGAATATTAGGTAAAGATTTGCATTTAGAAAAAGTAAACATTTATTGGTTACTGTTCGGACAACAACAATAATTATTTATAATTAAAAGTGTAGGTAAGTTGACTTTTTTTCATGGGCTTTAAAATTTCAAAATTAATTTGACATTGGGAATAAAGTGTTTAGTACAGTCTCACTAGCAACATTCAAACTTGGCGGGTACTACCACAGTATTAGATATTGAACTGTGTGAGAGAGATATTTTTGAGTAGCGTAGATAAAATTTCTAGTGTGTATATAAACCCCAAAAAATTGGTGATGTAATCTTTTGGAAGTAACTTATATTATGTACATGTAAACCTGTAAGTATCCACTGTATTTACTTGTAAGTACAATGCTACTTTCACTTACCAACGGCTTTATGTAACAACAAAAAATAAAACTGTTAAATCAAAGGTTGTGAGAACTGTGTATTATAATAATTTTCATAGGTGTTTAAGTATCTAGGCAGATACCCAACTACTTAAAATAAAAAAATATTATGGTAATATTTGAGTCATACCCTACCCATTCTAGGGTTTAATTAAAAGATAAATAGATGAATGAAAATTTTTCACTGAGTGCTGGTGGTGTAGTGGTAGCACCCCTGCCTCACGATCCGAAAGTCTTGAGTTCAAACCTGGTTGAGTTTTTCAATTAGAAAAATTTATGTGCGCAATGCCAGTGCTCATTTATTTTATTTAAAACTTTTCAGCTGAAGAATATCATAAATCAGTTATTTTTATGTGTAGGCTAGTTCTTGCTTGCATCTAGTCAGTCATCAACTCTCATATCCTATCTTAGACGTTTTAGGTTTTAATTGATATCAAAGCTTTTGTTACTGCATAATGTGATTTGCTTGAAACTTTGCCTATTAAATATTCATCAAAATACGTAATAGAGAGGTTTATTAATAGGTAAGATGGTTTCTGCTACTATATTTTTGTATCTTTTAAACAATAAAAGATAAGTAGGTAGGTAGGTACTTAATTAATAATAGGTTAGTATTTTTACTGAATATTAATTGTGTTATGTTTGATGAGTTCCAAAAAAGTGAAGCCTTGAATTCGCAAGTAATTCTTCGCAAATATTTATTCTGGACTGTTATAAGTAGGTAATATTAAATTTGAAGGTCAAAATATCAGCATGCTATAAAGTCGATAAAATAAATATGAATTATAACCAATTGTAGGTACCTACTTATTAACGTGATGCAATGTTTGTTTATCGCTGAATGACTGTAACGAGCGTGGATCGAACCAACTGTTGTGTTGTGTTCAGTACCTACCTAACCGTGTGCGGCGAACGTCCAACCCGAAGCGCGCCGACATCGACACTCCGCTGTTTTTACACAGTTCTATGCGCGTGCGCACGTTTTAATTTGCGGATATTGTGTTTAAAATAATTCGTTTATTGTAGTAGTCTAGAATTAACGTACGAATGTGAAATCTAAGGAGACTGAGAAACGGTAAGTTACAGTTAAATTAATTGCACAATTTTTGAGGTAAAATGTTAAAAACTTGTAAAAAAAATACGCACTAGCTTTTGTTGCTGCTATGCAGTAGGTACCTGTACCTACACAATATTTACACTCTCTTATTGAATCACTAGAGTACCTATTGTATTAAAAATATTTTTAAAACCTGGTAAATATGATGCTTACCGAGGTTCTTTTTATTTTTGGACCCAATTTTCGAATATAAATTTTCCTATACCTAATGGTTTTAAAGGCGTTTCACAGGCTTAGAAACTTTTCAAAATATGAACTGCATTGTAAATTAGAACCTTAGAGGTATTTACATACCGACAACAACTGCAAAAGACATACTCTTTACATATTTTAGCTTGTAGGTTTTAGGTAAGTACTTACCTACTAAGTTTACTTGGTATTTCATAATAATTCTATTCATCTTATTCGCGTCTACTGGAGCAGAATATCAGATTATCGTTTAAAATTAAATGTTCTCCGTAATTGTTCGCACCACGTATCGATTGGCATCATCCGTCCTTATTCCTAACGGTATCACACCGTTATAGATTCCTTAAAAGTATTTGACTGATATTAGTTCATTGTGTCAGTGGATGTGCTATATCGTAGATAGCTTAGTCGTAGAAAAGTAAAAATCAGTGAGTTTTCATATAAAAAAAATAAAACATGATCAGGACTGTAATCCCCAGGCTCGGTAGATATCTCCTCAGATCTCTAGTTACATATATCTTTGAGGAAATCCAAAGAGGATAGTCAGAAGCAATGCCCACATTTTACACATTAATTAGTATTCCGTACGTGACAGGTTGCAGGCCCGTCGCCGCTCATAGGAATACTAACCTATGACACCCACCTTCGAAATGTTAGTTCTAGGGTATGCCGGTCGTCATTTTACGTTCATAAATTCGACTTCACGCGTGATTCGTACTCACTACGTGCTACGAATTTTAGCAATTGTTTATTATTTCTGTATTTCTATGAAAAATATACTTTTATTAGGTATTTACTCTCTACTCAATGTTTACTGCAGAGTTTCGCCTAATTTAGATTCTGTGTGCGCTAACATAACTGTTTCTAAAATTAATGCCTTGAACACAATATTACTTATTTCATATGAAATGTTTAGGGTGAACTCAGCAATATGTTTTACCAAAATTTGGCGAGAATATATTTTTTGCGTCCAATTTTTCGAAGTTTAGTCGTAGCAGCGCCCTGCCACCTCGGTAATGAGCCTTACTTATATATTTTGCAACATTCATAAAACAAATTTTATCAAAACCGGTGTTTTTTGTTAGAGGCAGGAGAAACTTGTTATTTTGAAATCTCAATTTTCCTTACACCTTATTGAAGCCAGAAACTATGAGTTTTTGATAAATAGCAAATGTAAGAAGAAACCGTAATATTTCACAAAAACAAATTAGGTACCCGAAACGCAAGTCCGTCGATTACGAGACATCGATTTGTTCTCGTTGTCGCGGCGCGGCACGTAGTGATCATTAATACAGCCCTTAAACAATGTTTTTTCTACGCTATCGCAACTGGGTTCCGTACAGAAAACATTACTCACATTACTAAAGGCTTTCATGGAAAAGTAAATAATTTTACTACGCTTCTTCACCTAGAGCACATTGTTCAGAGTTTATTGTTCTTTGTTCAGAGTCTGCTATTGGAACTAAGTGTTTCTTTATATCGTTTGTAACCTAATTGAAATTGTCACACATTACTTTTCCACATTGCATGTTAAATTAACGGTTATTTCTTCATTATTGATATTTTTGTGTACTTTAACTTTAGCGGATATAATAATGTACCTACAAGGTTTCAAGACAATGTAATATGATACTCGTAAATCAGTTTACGCTAACAACACGATTAACAAGCAAACAGATCAGCACTTGAGATTATTGAATGTAAATCAACATGTCACAAACAAATTCTTGTCTACTCTAATCCAACTCGACGCGAAATCGAACGCATAATCTCGACCGCTCGAGCCTATTGAATGTTCTAATATTTTCCCTCGAAAATTAGACCGAAAAGGTCCACGTCGTTTATAAACTGGTCGCGTTTTCGCTCACAACAGATGATTGTGCACATCTGCAAGGTCTCGTGAACTCTCCCCGAACAAATTACTGGACCCGTGTTAGTCCAACGATTACAAGTCGCCGATTCATCAGCCGGGCTGCTAGGCGACGCGGCACGTACTTCTCTCATCTATCCTGACTGTGAGACGCGATCACTCAACGCTATCAAGGTTTAAGAATCGCATTCAAGTAACAACAAGATTAATATTGAAAAGGTATTATTTTGACACTAAAATTACAACTCACCTTGATAGTGTAATGTAAGCTATAACCCATCACCAGCAAAAATGATAGTTCAATTCAACATGATGATGTTAAATTATGGTTTGGCTTTTATAAACATACAGATTGATCCGGTTGTTTCTCGCGCTTCATAAAATAACGTTATCATAGACGAAAATCAATGAGTCACTATCAAAGTTATCAGAGCATATCGAAGAGTTAATGCAATGCGGTAGGAATCGATCTTATTCTCCAAATGTACGCGGATAAATCTGATAGTAAAACAAGACAAGCAATCGAAAAGCAATACGAATATACGATACAAGAGGTTATAAATTCGCGATTGCTTCCTACGAATCTCGCGATATCAAAATTCGAGTCACTGTAGCCATAGATTCAGACACATAACTTGAATTGCGGAACTCATAAAACAGCTTGAGTGAGTGGTCGTTGTGACGACGTATTACGCTATCGGATGCGAGATCTCGATCGAGTGAATAATGTTACAATCTCCGGTACTAAGAAAACGTTTCATAAACATTCCGTTTCAAAAATAGAGCAATAAAAATCATCAGGTTAAGTTACCTATATGCTTAAATACTTTACCTAGCTTATGCTTTTACTAACTCAACAGCATCGAAAAAAAACTAAAATATTGGCCATAATTAAATCGCAATCTTTGCAATCATTGTTTTCAAGTCAGGTATGATTATTTTATCAGATCCTATCTACGCAATATTACGAATCGGGTACCATTTGCCAGAATTTGGATTTTTAGGTATCGCTTCTACTTCAAGTGGCAAGATACTTCAGAATACTAAGCTCTTCTGCAATAATCGGTATCATGTCAAACATGTGTCTACATTATACGCATTCGTCACGTCTAGTCAGTGAGTGATAGTCACAGTCCCTGGGATTGATCTAGGAATTACGTGGCTCACATTTCGGAAATGATGAATGGCCGCCTTGGGATCCGGGATATTGCCCTTTCTGATAGGCTCAAAGATAGTTGATTCAGGTTGTTGTTGTCATGCAATGCTTCTTATTTCTAGAAGATTACGCTATACGCGCGGGGCTTCTTAAACAACGGTAGGTAACCGTAATAAAAAGATAAAAAATTTGAAGCATTCACTTATTGTTTGTTCATCATGACATTTTTATACAAGTTATTATCACATTACCCCTCAGTCGGGTAATAACAGGAAGTGATTAGCATTTGTGCCGTAATCGTTCCGCGTTGTTATCAAACAATTTTTATCAGTTTTTATCATATTCGTATCACACCTCACTCGCGGTCAATGCCAACAATTGTTATTGATCAATAAATAAGCCGATAATATTTAATTCCGCCGTATGTACGATTTTTGGATATTTCGAATATTTGATTAAAAAAAAAACAGATTACAAATTAGCGCTAAGGCCAAAACGAGTTTCTTGCTTTATTCTGGACATATGGGTCTGGGCTGCAATCAGTACCTAAGTAAATACACCAAGCATGCTAAATTTTCGCAATATTTCTCGTGATTTCATTGAATACTAAGTTGTATATTGGCTGATAAGTCCTTATTTCTAGCTATAGACTATTTATAAAAAATAAAAGATTTTTGTATTAATGTTACTACATCGATCGTTGTGTCATGGCCACTTTTAGCTAAACCAGGAAGGAATATTTGCAGTTCAAGGTAAATTAAAATATTTGAGCATGATTACCTATTCATTCGTTTTTGCTTATTATCTACTTCACCACCTACTGTAGTAAGTAGGTAATTTATAGTTATTCCTGAACAGTTGTAATATGCAGTGAAATCGAATGTTCAATGCTGTGTAGTGTTTATACCTACTTAATGACTGCAATTTCTAAGTAAGTAATCGGTAACAAAGTATCCATTACACAAATTGCAGAATCGCCGCTATTTGCTGCTGAAATCATTCTTCGTAACGTAGGTACCTACTAATGTGCTTATTGCCGTAAATACGCTGTCCTCAATGTAAGTATGCCAAACGCTAATAGAATCCTCAATTCAATCAAAGGAATAAATGAAGAGCGCACTTTGCACATACTTGTTATCTTGAACAATTCTTTTGAACATTTACTAAATTATCGTATTTATCATACGATACGTGCCGAAGGAAATAATTGCCTTGTACATTGATCTGGGGGGCAATCGTGATATTTTTTAATGAATTAACTAGAAGCCAAAAGTACGCTATGCAGATTTTAGTATCGCGGTATTTTTTGACAGCGTCAACAACCTAAACCGTTCAGAATTCTTACTTTTGATTTACGAGGATTAACTTTTTCAGAGACATTGAGCAACGTTTAACGATACGAAATGTGTATAACATAATGTTTACGAATGTGTTTTGGCTTTGGTAAATACGTTAAATTACCGCGATTGCCCCCCTGCCCCCTGCCTACGCCTGATGTTCGCTGGCAAGTAGCATTGAACTCTCCTATATTAGTTCTCCCATGGTCCAATTTGAAGAATAATTGGGCAACGCACCTGGCTCGGGTAACAAAGCGTCGGTCGTCCCTAAGATATTGTTCAGAGGTTTATTAGGAACGTTACATACCATCGCAAATTAACGTGGAACCTCAATATTGCCAGGAATATGGCCAATACTTGTGTTCCGTCTCTAATAAGTAATTCTCCTCTGATTCTCGGCCGCTTTAGGTGAACTGACAAGTTATTGATCGTACCTGAACTACCAGAGGGTACATAATGCTTCTAGTTTACTACAGGATTTCTATAACCTTGTACTCGTAAGTAGATATAGTTTCACGAAAGTACCTATACAACACTTTAGAAATACCTATTACTTTAGTGGCAAAAACCTTAAGTACTTACCTAATTTTAAATTCTAGTAAATGTACAGCAATCTGCTGTATATAATGACCTAATTTAGTTTCAATAAAAATAGCCCCGAAAATTTATGGAATATTATCATCACCCACTTACCTATGTACACTTCGGCCCTTTTCATTATCTCGAACACAAAGCTCAATATTGGCCTAAGCGATCTTACGCAATAAAGCGGAATATTCCTATTTCAAACAATAATAAAGAGAGCATCGATTTATGTAGACCTTTCATATGTAAGAGCTTTTGGCCCTTTTGTTTTTCATCAGGAGTGTTTAGAGGCGGACCTTTATTAGGAAATTGGAAGTGTGCGACACAAAGGGCCTTAAATTAAATCATCTACCCCAATATTCCCCGTACAAGTGCTTCGTAGGCTGCCATACTCTACCGACTACATATTGGGCACCTATTGCATTTACTGTGTAAGCCACTCTGTGATTTAGGCATGGATGGACATGGCAACGACATCACAAAGGCCACATTAACTGAACCATGTCGAATAGCGAGCTCCCATTCACAATACAGACTCAAATATTTTCTCCGCAGAAGTTTAACAAGATTTGAAACACACTCGTTTATATATCTCGTTGAAAAGTTCGCTTCTCGAAAATAAGAATTGAATAGAACAGTGCAGCAAACTTCGTCTCAATTCATTGTATCATGTTGTATCAAAGTTAGGTATTAGATACTTGTATAATTACGTCGGTTCATCCTTTCAAGTTGTTGACTTGTTGGCATTGTCAATTTCTCGCTTGAAATGGATACCAAAAGTCTTTTCTAAATTTCTTGTAGTACTTAATATTTAATTTGCCGCCATATTTTTGTTGGATAATCTCTTTCATATCATATACATTAGACACGTGATCATGCCATTCCATTTCCATTAAAAATTACGGTATCTCTTTGTATCGGGCAAAAGTAACAAAAATAGGTATATAATGTACTATTCGGTACTATGTACCTAAAGCGTCGTACATTGAACTGTTTCTCTTATCGCATCTACGTGCTTCTGTACCTCGTACTCTCACGACACAAAAAGTTGCCTAATAATCGATGATTACATTATAAAACTTCATATCAGGTCTAATTAAAATGAGTGTAAACCAATTTGAATTTCTTAGATAATGCATTCAAGAATGTACTTATTACAGTCATAATCAGTCAATAAGCCAATAGGTGGCCACTTCTAGACACAGGAGTAACATTTATGTCACAACTGAGTTTTCATTTTACAAATTTCTGTTTGCAACTAATATTTATTCCGGTCTTCTGTTTGTCAACAGGTATAAAAATGTCTTCGCCGTCGAAACATAGATCCAAAAAACAGACACGATGCAAGAGGCTACTTCATAAACGGATACCAGTGATTAGATGGCTGCCAGAGTATAATTCCGAGAAGGCTATAGCGGATCTGATAGCTGGTGTTACTGTTGGGCTCACGGTTATACCGCAGGCATTGGCGTATGCTACTTTAGCTGGACTTAATCCTCAGGTAATAACTTCGAAGTCCAACTGCTTTCTATGAATAAAAACAAACATAAAAAGCAAAAAAAATGTTTAGTATGCAGTCCGAAATTTAGTTCTACGGCGCAAAACAAAAAAAAATTGTAGGTACCTATTGTAATGTGGGGCGAAACCGGAACGATTTTTGACATAGGGCTAAAGCGGAATTTTTTGGGATGTGGGACGAACTTGTGGGTCGAATGCAGAATAAATCAAATATTAGCGCTATTATTTTTCTCCATCTCCTGTTATGTTATTAAAAAATCAATGTGAAAACAGTACTATCTTACTGATCTTAATTTATAAACAAAGTTTTCAGAGTTTAAATAAACCACTCGAAATACTTACCTTTTCACAGTACCCTCCTAAATGAGATATCAAAACAAAGAGTGTCGCCAGACAAAACCAATCTCAACATTGCGTCTATCGATGAAACATAATCTTTAGTCTTGTCTCGTACCTGATCATTTGATTATTGTTTATTATGAAACAAGCAAGGTCTCTGTTCATTGTAATTTTTGTACTACAACTCCTAACTTCGAATCAAATATCAATTTGTGGCTCATTATAAATACGAGAAACAGGTGATTCAAAACGCAAACTATTTTTATAGTCGGGACATGACGTCAGAAGTCTATAGCTGGTGATCAAATCCTTATTCATGTTATACTGGCAAAACACATTACAATCATTATAAGGACTCTTCAATATGTTCTAAGTAATGACCTTTAACACATTTTAGGACGGCCTATACTCATCTTTCGTCGGGTGCTTCGTATACGTAGTATTCGGGTCATGTAAGGACATAACTCTAGGACCGACCGCTTTGCTGGCCCTCATGACTTACCAGCAGATTCAAGGGAGGAATGCTGACTACGCTGTGCTGCTGTGTTTTATGTCTGGTGTCGTGCAATTGGTCATGGGTGTACTACATTTAGGTGAGTGGTTATTACTTAATGAAGTAAGTTAAGTTTATAGGATAGCTTAAACATTCAAATATGATGTCACATGGAATATCTAGGGCGTAAGTTAGAGGCACGTTTAAACATTGTTATTCCCAAATGTCTACTTTTTTTCTATACGTGATTGGTTATGAATCTATCGCCGCTTATAAGCTTACTAGAGACTGGTACACAACCCATTTTGAGTATAAATTTTCCCGATTTCTACCTCATCGTTATGTGAGGTCGACACAACATGTGATCTTCTTCCATTTACCTCTGTCGTTCGTCATCTCAGTACTCATTCCTTTCTTACTCATATCATCTTTCGCACAGTCCATCAGTCTTTTCTTTGGCCTACCTCTCTACCCTTTTATATCCATCCACATTCATATCTAACATTTCTACCAAAACTACTTTATTAATATTTTCTACAAGTTCTAGATAGTTTATTTTAACAGTACTTCTAGATTATTTAGATCATTTTACCACCAGGCGATTTGTATAAAAGTTGTCAGAACCCTGTTTTTTTTCTCTAGGTGTTCTAATAGACTTCATATCAGTGCCAGTGACAGTCGGTTTCACGTCTGCAACGTCGGTCATCATAGCCGTGTCACAGCTTAAAGGCCTTCTGGGTTTGCAGTTCAAATCTAACGGGTTCATTGATACTGTAAGAAAGGTATGTTCAGTTCAGTTTCTTCAATAAGTTATTAGCTCTTAGAGTTTGCTATTGCGATGACTCTAAGGCAACTGTAAGTTCTTAGCCCATCTGTGCTGCTATAGTATTAAATACACCATAGACCCAATGTATACAATAGGTCGAAACGTATGTCTTATTTTTTTTTAGTTATACGTATCTTGAACATGCCGATTTTCTCACCATGTTTTTCTTTACTGTTATTGGGTCGTGGTAAATATTCAAATACCTATTTTTAAAACCGTTAAGTGCTTACCCGTTTCTAGGGGCCAACCTTGAGCCACCAATTCGACTAGAACATAAAGTTTGTAAGAGCTCAGAACTTACCTCAATTAATTACTAAAATGACAAATAATTTTTAATCGGAGCCGAAACATGTACTCACAGATGCGCGTAAATCGACAACAATGTCGTGTTATATTTAAATATTTTTTAATATATCCTTTGAAATGTAAATGAGGTATTATTTTCACAGGTGGCTGTAAATTTACCAAACGCCAGGCTTGCAGATAGCTGTCTAGGCGTATCGTGTATTGCCATTCTGCTTTTGATGAGAGTAAGTAATTCACTTTAGGCCCAATTTACTGTGGCTTTGTAATTTACTACTAAATGGTCGAAGGCATTTGTTATACAAATGCAAAGAAAAGTCAATATTTGTTCAATTTTGACATAACTTAAACACCTGAAATTGGACTTATTACGTGTTTAGAAACTTTATTTCCAACTATACTTCTACTTTTACTTGACCTAGAAATATTTTATATGAATAAAGTCTTTCACAGTGGTGAATTTCGATTTGATGAAGCAAGTTAGATTGAAATCGAAATATCACTCGCTCTATGAATGTTCTTGTTACAGAAAATGAAAGATCTAAATCTACCGCTAAATCAAAAAAGCGTAAAGAAAACATTATGGTTGTTATCCACTTCAAGGAACGCTATCGTAGTTGTATGCTGTTCGCTTTTGGCGTACCTCTTCGAGTCTAACTACGGAGAGTCACCGTTCAAACTCACTGGCACAGTCAAGTAAGTGCACAGACTGTAACGCGGATTTGATGATTCAATACCATCATCATCTTCCTGCCCTTATCCCACTAGGTGGGGTCGGCACAACAGGTTCTCTTCCTCCACTCTCCCCTATCATCCGTCATTTCAGTAGTCACTCCCTTCCTACACATATCGTCTTTCACACAGTCCATCCATCTTTTCTTAGGTCTACCTCTACTCTTATAAAAGTACTATTGATGATTCAATACCGACCTTATACAATTTAAATACAGTTGAAATTCCGTACCTACGCGACTATACGTTCATGGTATTTTCAGTTCTTAAGTTAGTCTGACGTTTGGTCCAATCATACTAAATCTTGCTAGTTACTTATATATAGTACGCTAATTTATAGAGTACGTCTTTATATTAAACCTACTAGCATGTTTAGTGTGTTTTAAAAAAAAGCATGGTCACGACCGTTATCCATATATTATAAGAATACCAACCATAAAAATAATGACAAATCAAAAAATCAGTAAGTATCAATATCATCATCATCTTTATCAGTAAATGACTTTAAAGAATCAGTTCCAGAGAAAACCTACACTACAAAAAAATACAGTCATCTCTACAATAAGTGTAGATGCAGACACAGCCTCCGACAATCTATTTGTTTCCTGTATTAATTGCGTTTTTTTTTTTCAGAGACGGTCTTCCATCATTGAGTGTGCCACCTTTTAGTACAGAGATTGAAGGGAGAGAGGTCTCATTCATAGAGATGTGTTCTGAGCTGGGCTCGTCAATAGTTCTAGTCCCAGTTATTGCCGTATTAGGAAACGTCGCCATCGCCAAAGCTTTTGGTAAGTGCACAGACATTCCACAATCACCAAATACCACTGTGCCTACGAGTGAATGTTTTATCTCTTTATTTAAAACTAGCATACCTACATAAAATAATTGGGCCACTCATACTAAAGCTAGCTAGCTAGTTAATTATAGCCTATGTTCACCTTTAAAGTTCATTCTAAACATTGGTGCAAGAATTGTTCAAATCGGTCCTGTAGTGTCGGAGCCTATTCAGCTCCAACAATCAAATATTTCCTCTTTATAATCATCATGTTGTGCCGACCCCACTTAGCGTGGGATAAGGGCAGGAGAATGATGAGTGTAGAAAAATAATACTTTTGAAAATAAATAAACTAACTTAAGCTATCAATGATGTATAAAAGGAGTTTCAAAGGCGCATGATTTTCAACTTTTTGTAAAAAAATACTTTTTCTAAATACAATGCGAATAAAGCCGCGGGCAGAGTCTAGTTGTATATAAATCAATCACTGTCACACTTCTCATTAACTATACGTGTTTATTATACGTATGATCAAACAATTTTATTTCGTAAATTTTTCTAAGGGTTATCGAATTGTACTGCATGAATAGATTGTTTAAAGTCACTTATAACATTAACTAGCAAATATTTCAACATAATACAATCATAGGTCAAGGCTTTGTCGGCTACGAATTAAAAAGAGTTCCACAGTCGTTATATTGTTATATTGACTGGCCTCACAGCTCAGTTGGTAGTAGCTCTGCCTTCTGCGCTGCTGGTTGTGGGTTCGATCTCCACCCAGGACTAACATTTCACAGTTTTTCACGTTTTACAGTCATATAAAAGACCGATTGAAACCAGTTAAGTACCGACTATTTAGAAGGAAAGAACTTATTTTTCTTTCTTTCTTTCTAGATAGTCGGTAGTCAATAGTAAGGCACAAGAAAAATAGGTATAATCGGAAGGTGCCAATTCGCGCGCACACGCCAGTTTTACGCACGCGAGTTGACTAATAACTCGAAAAACTAACATAGTCTTGAAATATTTATGACAATAAAATATAGAGCGCTGGTGGTGTAGTGGTAGCACCCCTGCCTCACGATCCGAAGGTCGTGGGTTCAAACCTGGTCGTGCACCAATGAGTTTTTCCATTCGAAAAATTTATGTGCGCAATGCCAGTGCTCTTAAACGGTGAAGGAAAACATCGTGAGGAAATCGGCATATCCTAGAACCAAAAATTCGAAGGTATGTGTCATACATAAGTTAGTATTCTTATAAGCGGCGATGGGCTTGCAACCTGTCACGTACGGAATACTAACTATTGTGCAAAATGTGGGCATGTACCAAATGTCATGTTTGGACTTGCCTCTGACTACCCTCTTTAGATATCCTCAAAGATCTAAGTAACTAAAGATCTGAGGAGATATCTACCGAGCCTGGGGATTACAGTCGTGATCTAATTATTTTTTTATTTTTTTTAAATATTGAACGGTTTTTTTTAAGGTTAATTTTTATCATTTTGACTTAGACCTTAATTGTTTACTACTCGTAATCTTAGTGAATGTCTAGTGTGAACTCTGTACTAGAGTCTAATCTTAACAGTCCGGTTGATGACACCTTATCTGAAATATCAATGTCAAAGAATTGCGAAGCAGGTTATGTATTGATCACTGAATTCCTTACCTGACTTCCGTGTCTGGGCGAAAATAGCCAGCCGATATAACACTGCAGTATTAAAATGCAAATGCCAAGTGCGATGACATTTAACAATATTAATAAAAAGCGGCCAAGTGCGAGTCGGACACTACAAAAACTACTTACTAGATCTCGTTCAAACCAATTTTCGGTGGAAATGTACATCATATATTTTTTTAGTTTTAGCATTCTCTTTTTCTCTTTTTTTACAGGGTAGAAGTACACATTTTACCACTTCGAGCCACTTCGGCTCTCAGCGCAAACTGTTCAGTCTAGAAAAAAATGATATTAGACACCTCAATATCATTTTTGAAAGGACACGAAAAAATATCTAAATAATATATTTTTTTATAAAAAAAACATTTTTAAGTTTCAGTTCTAATTATGGGGAACCCCCAAAATGTATTGTTTCTTTTCTATTTTTGTGTGAAAATCTTAATGCGGTTCACAGAATACATCTCCTTACCAAGTTTCAACAGCATAGTGCTTTTAGTTTTGGAAAAAAGTGGCTGTGACATACGGACGGACAGACAGACAGACAGACATGACGAATCCATAAGGGTTTCCGTTTTTTGCCATTTGGCTACGGAACCCTAAAAAGATTCAAATTCAACCAGTCACGTACTTCGTGAAACGTGAACCCTTCGTTAATTTTAGTTTACAGAGAATCCTAAGAGGTTCATTCACCACACTACACAACTAGTTACGATAAGATGTTGTTATGTCTGTTGGTTCAAAATCATTTTTTTAATGGGTCAACTGATTAACAGTTCAATGATGATATTTGTTAATTAGCCAATTTTTTTGTTCACAGCGAGTGGAGACTCCATAGACGCAACACAAGAGCTGCTAACGCTATCCCTGACAAACATTCTGGGGTCTTTCGTCGGTGCCATGCCGATAACTGGGTCTTTCTCAAGAAGTGCCGTGAACCACGCTAGCGGTGTCGCCACACAATTCGGCGGACTTTATACGGGTAATGTCAACACCAGCGGTTTTCGGTGAACTATTCCCGTTGCGTGATTAGTATAGCCTATACTCTATATGTATATTGACTGGCCTCACAGCTCAGTTGGTAGTAGCTCTGCCTTCTGCGCTGTAGGTTGTGGGTTCGATCCTCACCCAGGACTAACATTTGTGTGATGGACACAGATGTTTGTTCTGTGTCTGGGTGTTATTTATTATGTATTATTATATGTATGTATTTACAAAAAAAATGTATTGAATTAATATATCAGCTATCTAGTTCCCATAATGCAAGCATTGCTTAGTTTGGGGCTAGATAGCGTTTTGTGAATTGTCCACCAATATTTATATTTATTTACATAACTCATCACATGATAGAAAGAAACAGTGCTAATATAATATGTCGAATTCTGCAAATGTGATATAACTAAAATGAATACCCCACGCGGAAAACATCAAAACAACACTTTACGGCAATAAAATGATAAATTTTATCATTGTATTGCATTTTTATTTGTATAATATTTTAATTATGTAATGCAACATGATTTATAGCATTTAGTGGAACTTTTTGCTCATTCAATTTCAGAATTGACTTAGTTTTTAGTTGGAATAGGCTTACCTAGCATATATTTACCACCGTCTTAGCTCAGTCGGCTCTATCCACAGAAAATAAACTTTTGGGGTTGATGAACTCATTACTGTTACATATCATATACATTTAACGCAAAAATGTACTTAACATTCCTATCCGTTGCCTTATTATCATTACTTAGCATAAAACTCGATTTAAAATACTTGTTTTTCATAAGAATTTTCTAAATTAATTAATTATACAGTAACATTATGAGTCACCTGCAATAATAAAAATGTACCCATACCATAACTGTACCTATACTAAAAGGTTAAAAACACTATAAAGGAGTATTTATATAGATAACAGTTAGAATTGTAAATTACTAAGTAAATTGAAAAGTCTTTTATTGATATCATGTCTTATTAACGTAAGACTTTAATATACTAGCTGTTGCCCGTAACTTCGTCCGCATTTAATTCAATTCCAAATATTTTAATAGTTATTCGGGGCGGAGGAAAATCTAACAAATCATAATTCATGAAAATTGGTCGAACCTTCTCGAATTATAAATGGTGTAACTAACACGACTTAGAGAATGAGAGACGTTTTTAATTCTTACTGTTTATAATAGTTTAGTCCTATCGAATCCGGTAGCTCTGACATTCCTGGATGTATAAGTTTTTCTCTCCTGGTAGAGGAAAATAAATGCCATTGGACCCGGTGTTATATTCATCAAGACAGATGTAACATTTGCCCCTGCAGTTGACGCTCCCCGGACATTGGCCCCGGTGCTGGGGAGGTTGAGACTAAAAGTAGCATCATCCCCTGTGTATACAAAGACATTATAATTGACTAGCTTCCGCCCGCAGCTTCGCCCGCGTGAATGTCGATTATCGCAACTTTTCATACAAACTTTCATCCCCTATTTTATCCCCTTGGGGGTAGAATTAATCAAAGTCCTTTCTTAGCGGATGCCTACGTCATAACATCTACCTGCATGCCAAATTCCAGCCCGATCCGTCCAGTGGTTTGGGCCGTGCATTGATAGATCACTATGTCAGTCAGTCAGTTAGTCAGTCACCTTTGAGTTATATATAATTTAGATTGACTAAATTTTGTTTTGTAGGTATATTAGTGCTGCTAGCGCTCAGTCTCCTGACTCCATACTTCTACTTCATTCCGAAGGCTGCGTTGGCTGCCGTTGTAATATGTGCTGTGATATTTATGATAGAATATGAGGTAAGTGCCATATTACTTAACGGGTTTTGATGATGGAGGTTGTCGTTGGACGTTTCAGGATCACAAGTGTGACACTGACATAGGTTATACAAAATGGCGATAAATCCAATATGGCGGCGGTAAGGAGCTATTTTCATTGACTTATAGTCAGGCTTTTTATTTTTTGCATTAAATACTTACTCGTTTCCGTTTATCATCAAACAGGCAAGCTTATCTAGGTTCAATGTGCGAAATTATCTCTCAACCCTTAATACTGTTTTTACCTAAGAAATTAAATAATAGATTTTATTACAGGCTTTGATAGTGATCAAAACTTTGTCACCGGCTTTGAAATTTAAAAAAAGTTAATACTGAATCTCAAAAGAAGAACATGATAACGACTATAATCCCAAGGCTTGGTAGATATACCCCAGATTTTTAGGTAATCTCTAGATCTCAAATCTTTGGAAAATGCAATATTGAATTGCGTGAATATCTAACATACGCTGCTATAGGATGCTGTTTTCCTTCATATGCATGACTTCTATGAATAAATTTGTTGTTACTTTGTGTAGAAAGATGAGCCATCTACTTTAATATTGATACTTAGTCATGTGCTACTTATTCGTACATAATATTCTTTTGAAATTGCTTCAATGAGAAATACAACTGTGTCTAATTCAAACCCCCGGCTCATATTATAAGGCCATTTAGAATACTTTATGTACTTATCATTTTGTTGAGAACAATCAATGGCAGTAAGACTTGGTATAGCTATTGAATGTGCTATGAATGCCGCGGCGTTCATCTTTGTATTTTGTACCGAATAACTAGACTTTGAAATTGAAACCAAATGCTTTGAAATGTTCGTGCAAAAATAACAAATCGTTTACATTTTCTTGTCATACAATTATAGTTTGTTGAATGAAAACGTGAGCTTCTTTGAAAACAAGCTCAATACGTTATTGCTATTAGATTTATTTCCCTTGAGCACTGTATCTCGTTAATTTTACAAACAGCAATTTTGTACTGCTTTTGATATTAAACTAGAAATTTTATGTTTTCTTTCGTAATCTCACTGTTTTTTTAATTTTACAAACAGATAAATCTTGTAAAAGATTATCATCGAAACTACTTATCCGATTTTAAGGCCCAGAATACTCGTCACACTATTCCTTACGTAAAAGTTACAAAAAAGTGACATAGGTCCGTATAGCAACGCGGATCTCTGCGGAATCAGACATAGCACGAAGCGGAATACCCAAATGACAAGTAAGTAGAGTGCGGCATGATAATATGGCTGCTCTGAATTACGTAACGAAAGCGACAATTTATAAAAAACATAAATATGTTCAAGTAAATAGCTTATTTCAAAAAAAGGGCTGGGTTGACTTTTTTCAAATTAACTGATTTACATTCATATTCAAAAACACAAAAAATTCGAAGGTATGTGTCATTGGTTAGTATTCTTATAAGCGGCGATGGGCTTGCAACCTGTCACGTACGGAATACTAACTATTGTGCAAAATGTGGGCATGTACCAAATGTCATGTTTGGACTTGCCTCTGACTACCCTCTTTAGATATCCTCAAAGATCTAAGAAACTAAAGATCTGAGGAGATATCTACCGAGCCTGGGGATTACAGTCGTGATCATATTTATTTTTATTTTTTATTTTTTTACATTCATATGAAATAGAAATTCAAAATACCTTACTGTTCTGGATAAATTAGGGAATTTCTGAATTTTCAGAGGTGTTTTTGACATGATTTTTAACCAAGGTTTTCTAACTAATTCGTGTTTTAGCTCCGGTTGATTTATCACTTATATCCTTGAGTATCGTGTAGTTAAATTTCAATGTAATCTATTAAGCGGTAATAGAATGATTAGGGTTGCAATACTTGCAATTTTCAAAATGCTGGGCCTTAAAAATTCTTTCACTCATGATAGTTAAATCATCCCTGTGATTTATAGAGATAAATGCTCTATTCCACGTGGGTAAAACCGCGGGGCGTGCATATAGTTTGATACATAACTTTTACTGTTTGTGTGCAGGTAGTGAAACCAATGTGGCGTTCCCGGCGCGCTGACCTTGTACCGGCGTTCGCCACGTTCGCCCTGTGTCTTTGTGTGGGCGTCGAGCTCGGAATCCTGGCTGGAGTGTGTGTCAATGTCATACTGCTGCTGTACCCCAGCGCAAGGCCACAGCTCGACGCAGAGATAGTCACGGTAAACATTTGCAACGATGCTAATTTAAAAATAATTTAACAATAAAAAACACCAGCGTAAAAATCGTAAAGTTTTCACGTTTACTTTTTTCTATACCGGGTTACTTTGTTGATAAAGATGCTTTTCCATTGCATCCAACCAACTTATTATTTAGTTAAGTCGTTTTCCTGAAAATGAGGGCATTCATATGGAGCACTTAACATCGTTACAAGGTTACGGCATTTAGTTTTTTGATCAGTTATTAGCATGATTTTAGTACTTTTGACTGGCAACAAAGTTCAAAAATCAGTTGGTAGTAGCTCTGCCTTCTGCGCTGCAGGTTGTGGGTTCGATCCCCACCCAAGATTTACGTGATGAACACAGATGTTTGTTCTGTGGCTGAGTGTTATTATCATTTCTATGTTTGTATTTACAAAAAAAATGTAAGTAATAAGTAATTAATCTATCAACTATTTTGTTCCCATAATACAAGCATAGCTTAGTTTAGGGCTAGATAGTGCTGTGTGAATTATCCACCAATATTTATTTATTATCTTATACCTTTAAACTAGCAATTCTTGTATATAGTATTTATATAATTTGAATCTCGGTAACGGCTCCAACGATTTTCATGAAGTTTATTATGCAGGCGGTTTCAGAGGCCATAAATAGATCTAGCTAGGTGTCATTTTCCAAAAAAAACAAGATATTTCAAAAAAAAACCGTGTAAAGCTCGGTCAACCAGGTACTTATTTATTAAGTACTAGCTTCCGCCCACGGCTTCGCCCGCGTGGTACCTTGAAAATCAAAATCAAACTTTCATCCCCCTATTTTATCCCCTTGGGAGTAGAATTAATCAAAATCCTTTCTTAGCGGATGCCTACGTCATAACATCTACCTGCATGCCAAATTTCAGCCCGATCCGTCTAGTGGTTTGGGCTGCGCGTTGATAGATCACTATGTCAGTCAGTCAGTCAGTCAGTCAGTCAGTCAGTCAGCTAGTCAGTCAGTCAGTCAGTCAGTCAGTCAGTCAGTCAGTCAGTCAGTCAGTCACCATATCATATTTAGATGTCTAAGTGATGTTTTTCGATTTCAGGCATCAACGGGGTTAAATTACGTCCTTGTGACAGTGGGCAACAGTCTGTATTTCCCCGGGGTGGAATACATCAGGCAGTATGTGCAGCGAGCCGCGAACAAACAAGGCGGCTGCAGTCTACCAGTCGTTATCGACTGCAGATATGTCCTGGGTAATTGCCATGGAATATTAAACTCTAAAGTTAATGAAGTAGAGCTCAACGATGAATAATATGCACTGTAGCTGAGACTAAATAAAATTCTATTGCCTTTTTTCACTGTAGATGAGAACCATTCAAATTTTGCTATGTAATATTGCTCTCTAAATTTTATAGTCCACTAGCTTCCGCCCACGGTCTCGCCCGCGCGGTACCTTGAAAAACAAAAAAAAACTATCCCACGGGAACCGTACATTTTTCCAGGACAAATTGTAGGCTATTCCAGACCATAATCTATATCTGTAACAAATTTCATCCAGATCCGTTCAGCCGTTTTAGCGTGAAAGAGTAACAAACATCCAGACATCCTCACAAACTTTCGCGTTTATAATATTAGTACGATGCCTTAAACAACCACAGAACATGCATTTATGTTGTACATGGATATATTGTTGTTTCCTCTAAGTACTTATTACTTTTTAAGACGATGAAAAAAAAATCATAGCGCTCATTATTATTTATTCCGGTGACGAAAGAGATGAGGAGTAATAGGTTAGCGTGGTATGGGCATGTTATGAGGAGAGATGAATGTCATGTGACGAGAAGAGTGTTAAGTATGTATGTATGTGGATGGATACAGGGGTAGAGGTAAGCCAAAGAAAAGATGGATGGTCTGTGTGAAAGATGATAATGAGTAAGAAAGGAGTGAGTACTGAGATGGCGGATGATAGAGGGAAATGGAAGAAGAAAACGTGTTGTGCTGACACCACATAGCGTGGGAAAAGGGCAGGAAGAAGAAAAAAAAATGAAAATATGATCACGACTGTAATCCCCGGGCTCGGTAGATATCTTCCTCAGATCTTTAGTTACTTAGATCTTTGAAGATATGTAAAGAGGGTAGTCAGATTCAAGTCCAAACATGACATTTGGTACATCCCCACATTTTGCACAGTATTAGTATTCCGTACGTGATAGGTTGCAAGCCCATCGCCGCTTATAAGAATACTAACCTATGACACATACCTTCGAATTTTTGGTTCTAGGGAATGCCGGTTTCCTCACGATGTTTTCCTTCACCGTTTAAGAGCACTGGCATTGCGCACATAATTTTTTCAAATGGAAAAACTTATTGGTTCACGACTAGGTTTGAACCCACGACCTTAGAACCGTGAGGCAGGGGTGCTACCACTACACCACCAGCGCTCTCAAAGCGCCCTTTATTTCGTTTTAAAGGTACTGTTTTTCTGGAAAGTCCTCTAAAGCTTGCATGTTAACCGTTATCTTCTCCCAGGTGCCGATTTCACTGCTGCTAAGGGGATGTGCGCGTTATCGAGCTCGCTATCGGCGCGTGGGCAACCTTTAGTATTGCTGTCGCCGCGAGCGAGTGTCGCCTCTGTATTCAGCAATGCAGGGTCCAGTGTCGTTTGCGTGCTGGCGCAGAGCGAACTTGACTCTACATTACAAAGTAAGACGACTATCTTTGCCTAAATTTACTTTTATATGAGTGTAATGGAAGCGTGTTGGGCCCATAACCTAATAATACGACTTGCCAGATTTTATCTGACAGACATTTATTATTAAGTATGCATAAATGCAAATTCAATGTGGACCGATTTTCATGGTTTTTGATTTGTTGAATTTGTCTCCACCCCAAATAGCAGAATAAGTATTAAAAACATTTTAAAACTAATTAAATGCAGACAAAGTCGCGGGCAGCAGCTAGTAAAGTATAAACTAACACTTTTCAATTGTCAGATAACTCAAAGATCACCATTGACGCCAACTTCTATGAATAGTTTCAGCCAGTCAGTTCTGACATCCAACCGAATAAAAAGACTTTTGACACATTGCTATGACGTCACTGTAGTCAACTTTATTAACTTACAACATTTTTGCTATTTCAGGTTTGACAGGCAATATTCCTCTTCCTATTATAAAACTGAACGGAGCGCACTCTCCGCCACCCAATTACGACTCAATCGAAGACGATGACGTCACAGAGGTCGTCGTTGACGCTCTGAACAGAACTCCACTACTGAACGGCAATAGAAAAGTTTCAGTGAAATCACATAGCAGTGAGGTGAATGACACGTGACCAATCTGAATAGTAGTGTAATGTAATGTGTACCTTGTGCGTTTTCTCTTGTCAAATCAACTTTTATATCTGTGGGGCGATTATGTATCTTTGCTTACAATCAATGTCAATACGTTTTCATTGTAATCAAGTGATTTGGTATGACATAAGAGTGTTTATTCAATCAATTTGAGCCAGTTTTGACAAGTGTTGATTGTATCAGAGTTCCGTAATCGTACCTCAGGTTCAAACTAATGAGTTTAACCGTCACATACGTAGATCATACATTAAAATTCCCGGTATCAGAAACAAGTGTCATGATACTATAACATCTTAACCGAGAAGAAATATCTGTAAAATATGCAAACATTTCTCCTGCCGCGGGAATTGAACCAGCATCCCTCGCGTCTAAGCCGGACACTCACCCGCCGCGCCACCGAGGTAGTTAACTATCAGTTGGCAAATTAAAAGACAGCAAAATGATCCTTTTCATTATGATCCATTTTTTTTTACCGAATTAATAAACCCATAGCCAATGTGCTAAAATGTACTAATAGTTGTTTAAAATATACGCGCTAGATAATTGTGTAGGTTATTGTATTGTAGATACCAAGATCGATAAAAGGACGATTCTGACAAAAAATAGAGACATAATTGACCATTGATTTATCTTCAGGCTAACTGCTATGATTAAATTTCTAAAAAGCTTACATTAAGTACTTAATAATAACAATAATTTCCTAAACTTTTTATCGATCTTAGCCTGATTTTACAGTTCACACGATCGACGGCGTTGAACGGCCATTCCATTATAACAATCAATGTACCGTTTCTACATCGATAGTTACTAAATTATGTCTATGTTCTATGCCAGTAAACATATTATTATACTCGTATACCTAGACACAGCCCAGGAGGTCCGTACAAGATCTATTTTCTGTTGGCATTCACGCCACCTGAAAGATCGTTTTGTATAGGACTAGCTGTCCCGCCAGCAACTTCGTTCGCGTAAAGTATCTAAACTGAGTTTCAAACACATCACACAACTCATAAAAATCCCATACTAACTTTGACACCCCATTTTACCCCTTTATGAAGGTTATAATGAAAAATCCTGAAACACGTGTCCATTCGTTTTGCATTTACAGTACACAAACAAAGTTTCAGACCAATCGCACTACCCGTTAAAAAGTTCCCATACAAACATTGACCCCACATTTGACCCCTTTTTGAAGGTTATATTGAAAAATACTGAAATACGTGTCTATTCATTTTGCATTTACAGTACACAAACAAAGTTTCAAACCAATCGCACCACCCGTTAAATAGTTCCCATACAAACATTGACCCGACATTTGACCCCTTTTTGAAGATTATATTGAAAAATCCTGAAACAGGTGTCCATTTATTTTGCATTTACAGTACACAAACAAAGTTTCAAACCAATTGCGCCACCCGTTAAAAAAATTCCATACAAACATTGACTCCCCATTTGACCCCTTTTTAAGAGTTATATTGAAAAATCCTGAAACAGGTATCCATTCATTTTGCATTTACAGAACACAAACAAAGTTTCAGACCAATCGCACTACCCGTTAAAAAGTTCCTATACTAACTTTGACACCCCATTTTACCCCTTTTTAAAGGTTATATTTAAAAATCCTGAAACACGTGTTCATTCATTTTGTATTTACAGTGCATAAACAAAGTTTCATGAAAATCGCTCCACGCGTTACAAAGTTTCATACTAACGTTTTCACCCTTTTTCACCCTCTTAGAGGTGGAATTTCTAAAAATCCCGCCTTAGTGGGTGGTTTTGTTATAAAAGGAAGCCACCTTCCAAATTTCAGCTTTCTATCTTCAGCGGTTTCGGCTCGGCGATGATCAATCAGTCAGTCAGTCAGTCAGTCAGTCAGGTTAAGCTCTTATATAGATATAGATTACATTAGCAATCACGAGACATCTAACAAGTGAATGTCATTTCGATAGGTACAATTTAATTTTCCCGCTGGCGTGAATGCTAATAGAAAATAGATATTGTCAGACACCCAACTTAACTAGTCGTCGCCGCCAGCGCCGTCGATCAATGACACAGTAAAAGCAGCCTTATTATACAGTAGCATATGACTGAAAAATGCATTATTTGTAGTTAGTATAAATATCTAGTAAATATATCTTTTGTATTTAATTTATAAGGTAGTTGTGTAATGTTTAAATTCAGATCAACGTAAAAAGTGGTTCGTGATTCCAGTATAAAACTATTTATGTCCCAGAAATGTATGAGCCAAAGGCTTTGATGCAGCAACCAAAGAAAAGTTTTGTTAACAACAATTTTATCTACAGTCCAACAAGGCATGCATAGATAAATTTGTATTTATAACAAAATCAATAAACCGGTCTGATCGACGCCAGCCGCCATATTGATTTTTTTGACAATTTGTCTTGACTGACACTTTTCCTAGCAAATGACAACTCATTTATCAAAATCCGTCCAGGCGTTTGGACTTCAGCGACATCCAAAAGAACTTTCAGAAAATTCATTCCTAAATACATCCCAAACTTACCATTCTTCGCAGTCCGGTAAAATAGTAGGTAGGTACTTACTTAGTATTAAGATTGTTTTTTTTCTTTAAAACTGGTGACAATACTATTCGAACAAACGCCTATGGACTTGGTAAATAATAAAAATGTTTGACTTTTTGGCTATTGTTTAGATACCAGTGAAGTTAGTTCGTTTATTTATGTTATTTATACACTAAAATTAAAAGCCTGAAAAGCTATTATTTGTAAGCGCTGAAATAGTTTTAAGTACAAACAATGATAAGTAAAAAGTAAAGATACTTTCTAAACTGTACTTACTTCATTATATTTCATTAATAAAACTTAATTATTTTGTAGTTAAATAAAATAATTTAATGCAAATGTTTGGAATGTTTGTTGAATCATCTAAATGGTGAAAATAACTGTATTTTGATAGTTTTCCTTCCTAATCATGTTTGCTTTTGAACTATGTGTTTGAACGATAAACTATACATATTCAGAATTTAAAAAACCAAATTATTAATTGAATGCTAATTACTTTAAATAATCAACACTTATCATATTCGTTAAATAGATACTTAGTATACTTATGTACCGTGTTCAAATTTTAATTTATTAAATACATCAGTTGAAGTTACCTATTAATTTTAGTGTGTTGTGGATAAACTTTAAATATAATATGACAATTTGTATGAAGAAATTCGTGATTTTATTTTGAAAACCCTTACAATTGTAGCTTTTCTTTGGAAAAAAAATAATAAACTTTTTATTTTAATTTATGAACGAAATATATTAAAATATGTTTATAAAAATAAAAATAAGTTATCTTAGCACCAAAATATTACAATTAATAAATGCATTCTCTGACTATTAATAATGAGTATCGTAGATTGATACCTATTAAAAGTTTTTACACAGAAAATCTTATATGCGTAATTCAGTCTAACTATAGTATAACACGACAACATAATTTTGTACAACAAAATAGAACAAAGTATTCTCAAACTATGTTGGGTTATACCATTGGATCCCTTCCCACACCTAATAAAATATTACACCATCTTTTTCCACTAAGTTGAATTTACATTGCAAAATCAGTTAAAAATTTTACCTATCAGTGTGCACCATTGTATAGGGGAAAATACTTTCAAGTAATCTTAAACAACAGAATTGAAAGTTAAGAATGTCTTATCGATTGGGCCACTATTGTGACTTGGTAGAATAATTAACTTTCATAATTAAATTTTTCAATGTAAATTCAGTGGCTTTAAGTTCTCTATTGTTTGACAACAGCCTGATGGTGGAACATGGGCTTGGACGCTGATAGCAGTTTCTCTGAAACCACGTGAGCGATCCTCGCGCTGCGCCTCCAAACGAGCTCGCGGGTTCTTTCGTGGTTGCTGTCTACGCGGACCTGTGAACGAATTTGGACTTTATTACAATTGCGGTAAGTTTCATTATCTATATTTTAGGCTTTTGCTGCGAAATGATAAAGGGGTAAGAAAGTAGTAAAAACTGTACCTACCTGTTTGGGTTGAAGGACTTTGATGGAATGTAACGTGGCCACTCCGTCGTTGTTGATCCTCAAACTCAACTTGCCCGCCATCTCAGCGGTCGTGGCGGTCGCAGATTTCACTTCCTTCTTGGCTCCGCGCCCGACCTACAAGCATTTCTTATTTAATCTTCGCCTTTTCTTAATTGGTATCTCCAAATACTTTGTTACTATCAGAAGTAGCTTACGATTAGTGAGCAAATAGATTTGTAGGTACTAGAGGCGTGAATAGTATTAAAAGCGGTTCATATAACACAAAAAATTACGACAAGTAGGTACCTAAATGACAAGGACCTAAGTATTACGTAAACCACTTTCTAAACTAAAGTAAAAATAAGAGATTATGCAAGTCATTTGTCAGTTATGTCAAAAAATATTCAGCCTGCATCCGTGACTGTAGGTGGTTGCCCCCATTTATCTACTCCCAGTACAAAATTAGATATAGATCATTAAACATACTTACCACTTTCTCGACTCTGAGTATGAGAGGTCCAACAGCAAAGTTGCTCTTCACTGTTGTGTGGTCGCTCATGATGTTGACTGCCACGTCTCCGGTCCGTTTTAAAGACGACAGTCCGTATAATGTTCCTTTAGCGCGAGGCTTGCTTTTCGCACCGGTCTTTGTCTTATTTTTGGTCGTGGTAGGTTTTTTAGTGGTCGTTTTTGCGGGTGGTTTCGGTTTTGGCTTTGTTTGTTTTATTGGCTTAGGTGTTTTGGTAGGCGGCTTCGTTTTGATTGCGGTCGGCTTGGCTTTCGAACTTTCAGCAGCATCTAGGGCCCTGGCTTCACTGGCGTTTTGAATCATACTTATTGCAGATTCTGGTTTCACTTCGTTTATTTCTGGGCGTTCATCTTTGGTCTTCTCAGGAATTTCTGTAGACGTAACTTTGATTTCTCCGCGCGCCGAGTTCTTCTTACTCGATGATTTCCTGAAAATAGTCACAAGTCTTATTCTTTGACTTGATTTCATACGGCATCTCAATCAATTGACAAAAATTAATAAAGATACTGTCTGTAAAGTCTGTACCTAGTCTTGTTTTAAATGGACTGTCTCAAAATCTCAACAAGTCTGTTATGTAAAAATACGAACTTACCTATTGTATGTTTCTTACCTTTTGTTCTTGTTCTTATTTTTCTTTGGCTTGCCGCTCTTCTTGCTAGCGTCGATCGGTTGCAACTTCACGCTGACGGGATCGTACGATTGTCTCAACACGTCGTTCATTTTGTCGAGAATCGTGTCCACAAATTTGTTGTACTTGACGATGTAGATCGCAGGCACAATCGCTTGCTTCTTTACTGGTTCCGAGAGGGCGCCTGGTGGAGAACCGATTTGGTAATCGAATATTTATACTTACTTACAGTTTAACTCAACATGATCTACTTGTAATACTGACTGAACTTAATTTTATTAATCGATAATGTATGTATTCTTCGATTAATACAATATTAAATACCTATTAATCAAGCTCGTATCGTAGCTTAATCATAAACCAATAACTATAACTTAATAAAGAATTGCCTAAAACTTATTTACCTACTTTATTATGACCTGATCGTAAAATAGGTATGCCAAGTTTTTTTAAATAAAAAGACTTACTAAAAATTTAAATTAAGTAATCTATTACTTTCTAAACATAGAGTTCCTAACACCTTAAAATCGTGTGATGTAAGAGATACCCTGCTCCGTTGCCAAATAAGTTGACGCCATAGGGGAAACTTCATTTGTAAACAATTTCTCTTTCGACAGAGCATTCTCGCATTTGAATATGCACACAATATAATTTGTCTGCTATATTATCATGCGAGTATGGCATCCTACCTACATGATGCCCAATAATTATTCACCCGATTCCAGCCACGTTGTGTTGGCACGCGAGCTAACTGTACCGAACTCTCAGAGCCCGCTTGAATTCTAATCGCTGGCTACTTACAATTAATACGTCCAGTCAACGGTGGATTTTCTATTTTCTACACGTAAAAGAAACTGCGTGCCGAGCCACGCACATTCGAAGAAATCTAATTACGCCACAGATACGAATCCAAACTCAGAAACGACACTACGAGTTATCGGACAACTCTAGTCATAAAGTAATTATGTTATTATGTTGTCGATCCATAACCATATCATGCCATAACATATCATATTTCTCGGAGCTTTTTTATGGATGCAGATTTTTGAAAAATGACTCATATCCGTGAAAGGAAGTGCCCTTTCTAGCGATGGCAGGTGTCTAACTCCGTACCGGTAGTAAACCAGTTCCATTTAGGTCGAATATGACTCCTCGCGACACTCCCAGCACTTCACGACAAACATTTAAAATTTCTCTTTTCGCATCTCATTACGTCGTTTTCACTCGGGCGGACGTTGGACACGCGAATTTCGCGGAAAGATTTCGTCATTCAGTGAGAGTAATCATTTGGTGCGATTTACTTTCTACATCGGTTTATTTGGGGATAGTTTTCGTCAAGGTCGCTCCCGGGAGCGTTCGAGGCAAGGTCAAAGAAAGTGTCAAGGCTGTAGAAGAAATCGGGCGGGTTCATCGTTCGCGTCCGGTTGGGAAAGTAAGCGGGCGGGTGGTCACGGCCGACCTCTTAACACACATCTACAGACTACTTCCTCTTGTTCAACCTGCCGCGCCTCGTCCGCTGTACGCCGCCGGCGGGACGATAGTTATCACCTGATTGGACTGTCTTTAAATACTTTCTTATTCCACAAATTGATTATGCAGAGGATGTTGGGATTATATAGGGCAAGGAATGTATTGTGCGTTATAAAAATACATAGATAAATCGGTCAAAAAGCTAGTTAATTATAACTACGTTTAATTTCTACATACAATACTGTTAACTGCGCTATGGAATTTGTATAGGTCATGTATAAAATATTATGTAATATCTGCCATAGAATACATACGTAATAGTTATGGGTAAGGATGAAAAGGAGTATAAATACTTAAAATTGACTAGTATACATTTATTTTTACAATATAAAATTAAATTAATATCACTAGATAATGTCACTCAACTATCCGACAGAGAAGATACTTAATTCGATTCGGGCAACTAGTTTTCTGACCGATGTTCGCTTTATTTCAAAGTCTAAATCATAAACGCACAAAACATTTCTGAGGTGTCATAAGAAATTTTACACAAATTAATTAGAACAACAGATTTATTTCAATAAATTGCCACGAGACCAGTGTGACATGATCTAGACATTAATTTAACTTTAACTCTCTCGGTTCCATACTGACACTTTCACACATCATACACGCTCACTTAATAAATAATAATAAATTAATAGAATAAATAAATAGTCAATAAATAGCTATGCTAAAGGACGGGACGTGGGGTCCCAGGTGGACGGGAGCCGGCGCAAAGGCCCGGATGCGCACTCTCACTATCTGAACTTTTTGTGTTCGGGGACTGCCGCGGCGGCTGTGGCTTTGGTTTTCTTAACTTTGCGGATGTAGTTCGCTTTTTTCCCTGACTTTTTCGCGTACGCGACCTCAGCTTTCAGCTTTTTAGACTCACGTGAGTGCTTCGCGGAGACGTTCCTGCCGAGCGCATCGGTGATGTCGTCTTCTTCATCATCATCGTCGTCATCATCCTCTTCTTCTTCTTCCTCGTCGTCGTCGTCAGCCTCGGGGTCCAGTGCATCGGTGATGTCATCTTCTTCCTCATCATCATCATCAGATGCTGGGGCGGCAACTTCAGCGCTGGCTGCTTCTGCTTCAGCTGGCTCTTTCTGTCCGGCCTCGGGCTCGACTTCTAACTCGCCTTCTGTGGCTTCGCCTTCTTCACTGACAGCGTTGGCAACCTCTTCGGGAGAAGCGGCAGCGGCGGGGGCAGCAGCAACGGTCTCAGCAGCGACAGCGACAGGTTGGGCAGCAACCGCGGGGGCTGTTTCCTCATCGTCTTCATCGTCGTCATCTGTTAACAAAATTTACATTATTATAACCAATTCTACTTTTACAAATAAGTTAACAGTAGGTTACTCTTTAGCATCTTCTTTTATCGTGACTCATTTTTTACAAACCGACTATCCTACACTTTGTTAAACATATTTGTTGATTCAAATTGGTTTGTAATTGACTTCTTTACTAAAACTTACTAAATAAACTATTGTTAATGTTAATGAAAAAGGAGGTCAATATTAAAAGCTGTTAAATCAACACAGCGACCCTATCAGCAGCATTCAAATTATGATTCGTTTCTTTAATAACGATCTTACCTGATCCTCCCAAGATATCATCGATGAACCTCTCTAGATAATCGTCATCTTCGTCGTCTTCCGCTTCTCCTTCATCATCTTCCTCTTCATCATCATCATCGTCGTCATCTTCGTCATCGCCAGCTGCAAATTAATTACATTTTATCATATCAACACCAAATGTCATAAAATTATGTCATGTCATTTAGTATTTTATATAGGTCTACTCTTTTACGGTTACTTGTACCGGTGCGCTATGAGCTTACTGCCACTTGGACAGTTTCCGCGTACCCATAACTTATTAGCATTGACGCGCTAAACAAATGAACTGTTAAACGAACAGTTAATCGATGGATCGCGTCCCTCGTGCGTGACGTCCTGAGCCGATGCCTTCGTGGTAGAAAGTAGGGGAGCATCAATTTCTCTGATTGAGTGTTGCTGTTTGAATTAATTAGCGATTGAGAGCGCGTGTCACGCTGCTCGCCTCACATTCCGTGGCCTCACCGCGTCCTGGTTCTTAGGAATGTTTATCGATGAAATGTTATACTTTCGCGGCACTATTATTTCTTTCCATCTGTAGGTTAGTTATAGCTCGTACATCCATTATCTTGTCAACCGTTACTAATACACTATCATCTGGTTCAATCACATTAAAATAGAATTTGTTGGTAACTTTGCTTAAATTATTATAATACTGAACGCATTATAAAACGCAGTGAATGTCACACGAAGCGATGTAATCTCCAAGTTAATAGCTCCTATGGTGTAATTTGTAATCTAAAATAGCTGTCATTATGGTGTTGCGCATTAAATTCTTTACATGTAAGTGAGTAATTTGCTGATGTAAAGCATTAAGCACCTATAAATAAATACTTATTGAAGAAATAAGTACATAATAATGTGAAGGAAAATGGATATCTGATGAAGCGTGAATTGAGAAGAAAAGATATCTTACTACCGTTACAATGTCTTGCTTCAACGGTACATAAGAAAAAAGCCTGCTTTTGCACATTTAAGTTTGCTAATGGCTAATAATATTTGCATATTAATATCCTAATAAAAAAAAGTATAAAATTTTAAATTTAACCATTTTTGTTTGATTATAACTTTCATAATTTCAACTGAAAATTAAATAGGTTAATTCATGATTTAATTCTATCGAATCACTCGATGTGCTATGCAACATTATCAAGTTGACAATACTCGTATACCGTTAACGGCAATATTTGTTTTGTGTTACTTTACCGTAAATATCAATTTTTTTCCGATTTAATCTTTAAAAATTAAACCTTGAGACGTTCAAATCCAATATTAAAATTTAAAAAAGATTTGTAATATTCACTTAGTTCAGAAGGAAAGTCGTCGTCTTCATCATCGTCCTCGTCGTCATCCTCATCGTCATCGTCGGTGGCAGCCGGCGCCGCGGGCGCAGCCGCCTGCCTCGCCACCGCCACCTCCTTATCATCCTCCGCCTTCGGGACGGGACTAGCCCACGCCGACAACACTAGGCAGCACACGGCCACCAACAAAAACAAAGATCTCATCTTGTATCTGAAACAAACGCACACATTAGCACCGCCACTGACACTGTCACAATCACAACACGTGCACTGATGTCCTTGACACTTCACCTTTTGACTGTCACTTAGTATAGGGCGGAAGTTGTTCCGCTAGCGCCCTTCTGGTTTGGGACGCTATGGCCGACGACGTGCGGAAACGGTATAGCGGCGGCGTCTTCGAAGCGCACTCTTTTATAGAGTTACGTCATACACGCCGGGAATGAAAGTAGTGATGGTAGCCTGCCCGCCACAGATCACCGATCACGCAGATGCTCACAACACAACTGGTAGGTAAAAGTGCCTTAAGTCTTACCGTTCGTTGTAGACTAAAAACGAAACAGTAGGATTTATTTAGAAATCTCAAGCTCTACTCATGGGTTTCATTATGGTCTTTTACAAAGAGTTTTTCTTTATTAAAATGTGTAGTGCTAGCTCAATTAGAGTTCTCAATGATAGGTGCCCCATGTGACTTGTATTGAATTACCATATGTCTGTAATAAAATAAAAATACATAAGTACTTATTTCTATTAGTCAAAGCTTATTATACTCATTTAACTAACCTGCTTTCTGGCAAATGATACAGGTGTTTTTCAAATTTTTGTCTATGGAACAGCATAAAATCTATGTCAATGTAGTGCGACACACGCTTGGCTAGTTACTGTGTATTTTATTAGTCAAAATTCCACAAATCGATTCCCAAGTATTTTTCTTAATATATTTCTATATTGACTCATTCATTATTAGAGTAAGGCGCTTAACACTAAAATATATAATGTAAGTATACGAAACTACATAATATACTTAGGCCTCAAGCTTAAATACACAAAGCTAGTAAAACCTATTAACAAATGTTTATTAAGTAGGCACCATTGGCTCTATTAGTAATATGTATGAATCGAAGTGCATCATCTATGAACTTTTACTTCTCTGACCTCTATAGAGGGGTTGGTCGACTTCGATTGATTAATTCAGCTTATTTACTGACTCGACGAGTCTCGATGGAGAAAAGTGCCACCTTCGTATGTGGTATCGGAATCTTAAAACATTTTGAACATTAGTATGAGGGGACTGGCTCCTTACTTTCACTTAAGGTTATGTATGTAAACTCGCCTAAAGTGTTGATAATGTGACGTAAACTGGCCGATACGGTGATATCGCTAGTTTTGCAATCATTATTTTAAAGGAATTTTTATCGGCGATTAGATTTAGCAACATTATTTGTGTTGTATGATAAGGAAAATGTTAAAGACATTCTGATTTCCGGCACCTTCCCTTATGTTTTCTTGAAGCATCGTACTCAACGATTGATAGTACTTTATAGTAGGGACAAGTAATTATACGAGTAATAGGTACATACCTGCTTAAATCGTAAAAACTGTTTCTTATCTTCTTTCACTGCCTATTCTTTCTAATTAATGTATGACATTCTAGTAGGTAACTTAGCTTACATAAAGGTTAAGGCAAGGGCAGATCCAGCATTGGTGCCAGGGGGGGGGTCAAATAGTTGTGGTCAAGTCACAAAAACTTATAATTCTTCTATATCTATACTAATATTATAAAGAGGAAAGTTTTGTATTTTTGTATTTTTGTTTGTAACGAATAAACTCAAAAACTACTGGTCCGATTTCAAAAATTCTTTCACCGTTTGAATGCTACGTTATCCCTGAGTAACATGGGCTATAATATTTATGTAGGTACCTCGCGAGCAAAGCCGCGAACGGAAGCTAGTATCATATATAATTTTAATTAGTGGACCTGGACCCAGCCCAGGGGGGGGGTCATGACCCCCATGACCCCCCCCCCCTGGATCCGCCCTTGGGTTAAGGTGTGTTTAACCTACTTTATTCCTAACCTTTAGGATTTACAAATAATCTCCATCTTTATTTTAAAACAATCTGCTAGTATATACTTATAATATTTACTATACAATGCTGTTAGTCAAAAGTATGTACCTACCTAGGTACAATGTAAATAAGTTTAAACACGGGTACTAAGTACACATTAATTACTAGAGTTCGCAGAGCTTATTCTCTCTTTTCACAGATGACATACCTTCATATGATGACAAATGCTATTAAGATTATCTCTATGAATGTTTAAGGTCTAAATGTATTTAAGTAAGTTTATGTTAATCCTTTTCTGAGCTTCAAAAAATGTAGATAAATATGTAGATAATATTATGAATGTACCCGTGACAGTCTCTGCGCCTATTGACCATATCTTCACTGAGAGGATAGAGGCTGGGCAAGCCTTCTCCATCTAAAAACTATCCAACAATACAAACGTCCTATAAATGAGTAAAAAGTTCTTTATAAAGATTTGGATGGATATTCTGAAATCTCTAGCCAACTTTTGGATAAGCAAAGGTAATTTATTCTAAGTACAAATGTGCAATCGATCTCAGCTGTTCAATTATCAAAGATCGTAAAATCATCAAATTTTTATACACCGATCTACTGTAAGTATCGCGACTCGCTATAAATCATCGAATTACTTAGATTGACCAATCGGTACTTCCGAGATTCCGGGGTACGGCTCTATTCGATTGGGTTTCTGCGACTATTACTTTGTATGTGTGTCATCATCATCATCATCATCTTCCTGCCCTTATCCCACTAGATGGGGTCGGCACAACAGGTTCTCTTCCTCCACTCTCCCCTATCATCCGTCATCTCAGTAGTCACTCCCTTCTTACACATATCGTCTTTCACACAGTCCATCCATCTTTTCTTAGGTCTACCTTTACTCTTGTATCCATCCACATTCAAATCCATCACCCTTCTTGTAACATGGCTTTCCTCCCGCCGCATAACATGCCCATACCACGCCAACCTATTGCTCTTCATCTTTTCTGTCACCGGCGCTACTTTCAAACTTCCTCTAATATGCTCATTCCTTATCTTATCCATCCTCGTCACTCCACACATACATCTCAACATTCGCATCTCCGTCGCATGCACTTTTCTTTCATCCGTCGCCTTAGTTGTCCAACATTCAGATCCATACAATACGACAGGTCTAATTAATTATTACTTTGTATGTGTGTGTTACAAATTATCCTTATTTCATCATTATTTTTGTTATTTTTGTCGAAGTGTTCTGTACTTGATATACATGGTGTTGATACCGAGATATCTGTCCAAACGTAGATGCTCAAACTCGTTTCGGAGTTGTAGGCGTCCACAAATATTTGTATTCGTCTTGTGAATGGACCCTGAAGACTTTCTCTTGCTCCATCCGATTCTTTAGAACTACTAGGTAGTTCTAAAGAATCGGATGAGTCACTGAGTCGTACTTTGTACAATGCTGGTACAATGTTGTGGCTCCAATACTCTATTAAAATTCGACTTTAATATTACACTGCTATCCAACTATGTCTACATTTTAAAACGAAGTCTCCTCTGATAATTTCTAATGTATTATACTCTAACTAAGTCGTCAAAACCTACGAAAAAGAAAATCTTATTATTACAGGACTCTTAAATATTCCAGACGAGAAGTTTCATGAAAATATTTTTGCTTGGGTTTGAAACACCTCAAAGATGTTGCATCAAAATAATTACAATAAATCGCAAATGGTTAAATGGTATCATAATACTATTGACATCGCTTTATTTCCAAAGTCGCTGTTGGGGTTTTACGCTAGAATACATTAAAGTTTTCCCTATGCATTGATTAAAAAATTCTACTTAGGTCGTGTTCAGATAAGCAGGCAGTCTAATTGCTTTGTTTTATTAAATAACGCCAAGGAAGTTAAAAGCATATTATATTGTTCACGAGTTAGATCAAGCATTACCAAAGTTGGAATATACAAGCAATTTTTTTGAGAAGTAGGTACTAAAATATATTAAATAATAGTTACCGGTTAATAGTTAATAATAGTTAACTATTGACGGAACTATAGCAAATCTTGATAAGTTAGTGTGGGTCTTATTGTCTTTTCGATTCAGTGTATAAGTTTCTTTTATAACTGTTAAACTTAAAAACTAAAAAAGGCTCTTGTTTTACGAATTTGATCGGTGCTCTTTTTTACCATTCGATCAAAACGTACGCGTGTTTTCATCACTTGTATGTTCTTGTAACAGCTCCATATTAGGACCTGCCAAATTCATGCTACACGCCATTTCACGAAGTACCTACTGAAGCCGAAACTATGTAAAAGATCTTCCTTCCTGAAATAACTGTACTTACCTTCTTATATCTAGGAATTGGTAAATCCAAATTTATTTGATAATACAGGTTACTTACCTGTTTGTTTTTCAAATTTAGAGTAACCCACACAAAGGGTAAGGTTGCGGCAAGTCCTATCTGAGTCATATGTTTTTGAGATAGGTATTATTAAAATCAAATCAAAGCTAGTTATGAGATTTCTCTTCCGTTCAGGCAATTTACATACTTACTAAAAAAATATTTCGTAATATCGTTTTCATAATAACTGTCATATTATAGCTTAATAGTGTCCGAGAAATAACTATTATATTATTAAGAATATCTACCTACTAACACGTATTAAAATTTAGTATTATGTTATTTATAATCTCTTATTCAATCAGTCTGCTATCTTTAAAAATCTCTTTGAACACAGCAAGTCACTTACGTAAACGAATCGACTGCTAAGCGAGCTAAAATATAACATAACGGAATCACTGAATAGTATTGGCACCATATTCGCAGAGTCTCTGCCAAAATCAACAATGTTGACACTTGAAAAGTTCATGCAGGCTGTGCTTATGCTGTTATTAGCCATATTATAACCAATATTGCGTTGACACTTCAGGACACTGAGAATCAGCTCATCATCTGATAAAAGCTTCAGACGAATCTCAGTCTTTGTGATAGAATTTGTTAAGGCAAATTTCCAACTAATATCAAAGCAGCTTCTGTGTTTCAGCTCTAAGGTATTTTATGGTTAATGAGTGCCGTAGAATAAGTTCTACGGCACTCCTTTCACTACTTACATTATAACTTTTATCCAAAGTGGTAGGCGTAATGCCACGTAGAAAACATTTTTATTTGTTACTTCAACCCATAGTCCTGTTGTTATAATTTATGCGAAAACTTGTGATTTTTGAGTTTATTCGTTACAAACACAAAAATACAAATCTTTCCTCCTTATAATATTAGTGTAGATGAGATTATAAGTGTAGAAAAAGACGGAAGCGAATTGTACTCGTATATAAGGTAAACGTCACGTTAGTCGGCCAAGTCCTATGGTCTTTTGTGGCTCTGCCGGTAGGTCTCAGAGCATGGGTTAAACTCCGTTGGCCCACAAACGCGACCGGTTGCGCGTGAGTACTTTCTTTCGGCTTCTCACTTCCGTATGCGATTGCGCACCTTCACGCAACTAGCACAAGGATCCATCGCCCATATACTTCGAACTAGAAGGTACCTATAGAGGTCGGAAATCACATACATTAACATTAATTACACCTTAGAAGTCTACCAATAACCGAAAATACAAAACGAATTAATTTCGCTTGCTTTCGAAAAGTGAAACTTTTATCGAGACTGTTTTTAGTTTTACCATAATTTCGCTTTTATTTTTATGCGATTAGAAGTGAAATCTGAATTATTTTAATTTAGACGCGCTTCTGCCCGCGGCTCCGTTCACTAGTAGGTATGTAAAGTTGTAAAACTTGATCGTGTAAATCAGTGTAAATATTTGATTTAAATGATTTCATCTCTATCAATACTTACCTAATCTAATTCTAAACATTCATCTACCACGCAAAAATTCTAAATCTACTTAACTACTTTATATACTTAGGTACTTACTAAAAATCTGATAACGCATGTAGTAGGTACTACGTAACCCATAATTGTAAATCTGCAATAATTCTGGTCGAAGATATAGCCAAAATTAACACTCCTTGAATAGAATTTCAATATTTCCATACAAAAGACATAAACGCGCTCGCTCTGCTTGTTGTGGATTACTTTGTTTCTTCTTGTTCATCTTTCATTATGGTGAAAAATCAATGTTGTGAAAGGGGTTTTTGCATTTCACATTGTTTTTTGTGCGTAAGTAGAAATATCTCTCATCGACTATTTGAGTAAAAACTATTTTTTTTTATTCGATACAGCTGCCATCTCTTGGACTTATTTTGAATTAGTTGTGTTACTTTCTTGCTTCTATCAGTCTATTCAAATAATTAAGAACCTCTTTTTCCGTATACGTAAAGTTCTGATTTAACCTCGAGCTAGTACGTTAATGCGTTGACAGATGGCGCTCGCATACCTAGCAATAAGGTTGAGCTACTGCATCGCTCATATTCATCACCGAAAGTCCTATTTTAACAGTAATATATCAAAGATGCATGCACACATCGCTTACTCTATCTCATTATATCTCTCCGTAGACTCTGCAATAAGACAGAATCCTGAAATTCATTTCATGAAGAGTCCATTACCTACACCTAGTAAGAAAAATAACTACGAGCAAAGTTGCGGTTTCTCATAGATATTTTTAGGTAGGTTATATAAAATACTCTTTCACTGTCTGAGTACCTACACTATTGATTGATACCATTGTAGTTTTACCATTGAAACGTCAATTCGTTCTTTCAAGTCGAGGTAGGTACTTCATTGAGTATTTGAGTAAAGCTTACTGTGTATCTACTGTTTACACAACATTGCGTGACTCTTTCAGCTACGAACTGTTACATCTAGCACGTTTTTTGCATAACTGTTCAAATTTTCTGAAATATATAGATTATTCAAGATTAGGTACCAACTGTTTAGGTAATATCCTAGTAAAACAAATTCTTCTCTTATTATTAATTTTGTCACCTCTTTCTAAGATATTTCATCTTTATAATGCAAACTCGTAAAAATAATCCGATTCACGAAAACTGCTGAATCGTTGAATGTTTAATATTGATAATAAGATATCAAAAGACCAACGCACTAGTATGTCATGTATTTATGACATTTTTTTTTTTTAAATTAGCCAATTGACGTAGTAGGTACCTATGCATAGTTTACCGAAATACCTTAAATATTTGCAGTGGAGTCACAGTCATGTGATCGTGATTGGATCATGTGACCGAACACAATAAAAGCCTTGACATTTTGCGATGAGGACGCCGCGAACCGGTCGAGCTTCGCGGTAAATATGCAAAATAATGTTGTAATTAACAAGATAAATCAATAAATAATAAAATTATCAACCACATTAAGGCAATTACAAAAAAAAACTAAATACTCACTAACTTATATTACATTCTTAGTTGAGCTGGTTTTTTAATCTTATTGTCATGGATTTAAAAGCTACCGTGGTCGGCCATGTCATGAAGTGGCATGAATATTATGTAACGAGAAGAGTAATAGGTATATAGTCAACATGTAGTGAAAACCACGTATTTTCACAAACTTTGTTTTATAGTACGTACCATTCGTATTATTGTACTTATACCATTGTATATTTTCAGAGATATAACTAACAAGAGATCCTGAAGAGATGTCTACTTAGTCTAGGGATAACAGTCGTTGGTGTTTTTTTGTATCATCCGTATACCTACAGAAGGTTTTCACTAGACGGTGACGAACTAAGAGTGTAAAAGTTGACGAATGAAGAACTAAAGCGAAACTAACAAAACATAGATGTATTGTATGAAAGATGATTATGGAAAAGACTAATACTCGTAGATGAGATGAAAGAAAAGAATATATTTTGCAGACATATCAAGTGGGATAAAGGCAGGCAGCTGATGTCAGGGCTGGATTCGTCTATGACCTAATGCCCAATATACACGAGGCCAGTTTCTCAAGCCAGGATACCAAGCTAGTAACTCTGGTTTCATGTATACAAATTGGCTTAATTTTTCATTAGCTTCATTTTCTGTAGGTATATAATAAAGCCAGAGTTACTAGCTTGCCAGAGTTGCAAGCTTACTAACACTAAATTATGTATTAGGCTATCCTTCTTAAGAAACTAGTAGTGTATCTCAAGCATAAATTATACTTGCCGGTAAATCACTCTATATCGGCAGATACTAGACTTACTAATAAAGAATCGCATGCAGTAAACGTCCATATAAAGAACCACGCTTACTTTCAAAGATGAAACATACTCTAGAACTTGTTAACTTAGAATGCACATTCCTCCGTAACTTCCGCAGTTATTACGCAACACACAAGTGATTTCTTGTTCATTAAAATGCGGATTGTGTCTTATTGGTGGCAGACACGGTTCCGAAGTTTCATTAAAAACGGGCCGCCATTTATTTTGTCCATAAACCTATAAACCTTTGTAGACATAAGTAGAAGAAGCAATGATCATAAGCATAATCTAAATTTTAACATTTTGATCAGAGCATATGAGTTCGTGTGCATGGTTATTTGTAAATCATGCTATTGACGCTGAATCAATTTGGTTGTGTTGTGGAAAGATATAGTTTTGAACCTGCTATAGCATAATAGGCTACTTTTTAATCTAGGTTCCATGGAAGCCAGGCCGTAGGAAGAATCTAGTAAAAAGTAATCATCACACATACCCTAGTATTTCCCGAAAATTATCGAAATATTGATTTTAAAGGTTAACCCTGCATCAAAGAATTTGAGATTACTATAAATTAATACTTACGATAAACGTACGTCTCAAACTAAACAAAGTTTCAACATGAGACTGTATCGTGCAAGAAGCAGGCACTTTTGCAAAACAATCATTCATCGCATGCCGTTCCACTATTCACAGATACCTACACAACGGTCTTACAAAAGCATGTAACTAATGGGAGAGTACACCCAAAAATTGCAATTTGCTGTGCAAATCAAACTTAAAGAGTTGATCGAACCACAAATGCACACTATCGTCCATTTTAATAAATTGTTCCAAAATCGTGAGCGGAGAAAATTTTTTATTCGTAGTTTAGTATTAAAATATCAACATGCATACGTAGTAGGGGCTATATCTTCAGGCTCGTTGGATTTTTGAGGAAAACCCTCCATAACTTCTGTAAATTAAATAGTAAGTATCTACTTATCATTTAAATTACATAGGTAGGTATGCATAATTTTGATTGCTACATAAATAAGCGAATAAAATGAACTTAGCTCGGTCAAATTATGAAAAGGTATAAAAACAATTTTGTTTTCGATCCTCAAATGCACTTAATTCGACATTTACGGAGTCAATACTTCCCAAATCGCAAAATAATTGTTTCAACCATTCTATGAGACAAAAAATCTAAATAACATCAATCAGCACACACCTCCTATTTCTTTGTAATAAAATATCGTCATAATTATTTCTATTGGACGTCATCGAACCTATTATACCTATGTTTTTGTCCGTACAAATCAGGTTATCTCAAACTATCATCCAACGGCGACCAACGAAGCCTTTGTCAAGCTTTTATTATGCTGGTATAACACCGCAAGAAACATCGGTACATCAGAAATGTGGCAGTCATTAATTATTTTAGTATTATCCCTTGAAAAACCTTTATACTTATTCGTTTTTTTTGGATCCGGCATTTATAAAAAACTTCTCGCTAGGGGCGATGGCTGCGCCTCAGTTACTTGTCTGTACTCAGAACTTATTACAAGGATGTTAACATGATGAATAATAAGGCTGTCACTGTTTTTATTATCTTCAAGTGCGATTATAACATCATTTGTTTGGTAATCACGTCTAAAACATAGGTTCTATCCTTTCTGAACTTCTAGGGCGGCGAATTAAAGTTGGTAAAAGAAAACAATACACGAACGAAGTCACGGGGAGTTCCAATATTTGCTCACGTATCTTAGTTATGACTAGTGTTGCCCTTCAAGTGGGGGGTGTCGGGAGAAAGTACTGCCGCCTTCCACGACTGCAGCAGCTCATGTGACTCGGATCACATGACCGCACCAGCTCACAATGCGTTGCGAAAACCCACGTAAACGGGGCTGCGATACGTGCTACGTATCGCATACGTTTTTATTGACATTGCAGGTAACAGCGTATTACACAACCATCCTGCATATTTGGAGAATCAGTTCAATAAACACAACTGTTTTTACTAAAAACTAAAAAACGATAAATTATTTTATTATATTTAACCGAACTGCGATGTGTTTGAATGTTATACGAGTTATGTATGTACTATGGCTGTCGCCGTAAAGTAAACCATACAGCTGGACGAATTTTTGACTCATGAGATTACACGAAATCCAATATGGCAGCTGTAAAATGTCATATCAAAGGTTGATCGATTTGAGCAAAAAATAAACGGGCATTTAGATTTGTCTAGAGATTATTTTATGATTGGAAAGAAGTGTCAATAAAAACAATATGGCGGCGTAGTACTCGTGTAATTTCATGACAAAAAGTCATCTAAAGAAAATATAATATTGTTAAAAATATACATTTAGATATTTTTTCTAAATAGCAAAGGAACATAAATATCCACGTAGCAGGGTTTTTTGGCTTTTTGAAATAAATACTTGTTCGTAAATAAAACAAAACACTACTCAAAACAAATATTTTTCCTCCACAATTTTTAAGTGACTTACTCAGAATTCCCCAGTATTAATTAGGTATACCTATATTTGTATCCTGAGACCGTATCATGAGGATCTCAACATCTTCCAATCAGGTATTTCCAAGATACCAAATGTTATACATCTCACATCCTGTGTAAAATGTCAATTGTGTTTCAAGAAACCTATTATCACGATCTGCGATGATATCATGGTATCATCACGTATTTGACACCATTAAGATAGGTACCTAGTGTTACACAGAAAAAGGTAAAGACTTAGTAATTGTAGTAGGTACCTAATACTTATAAGGTAAATACTTACATACATACATACATACATACATACATACATACATACATACATACATACATAAAATCACACCTGTTTCCCGACGGGGTAGGCAGAGACCACGGATCTCCACTCGCTACGATCCTGACATACTTCTTTTGCTTCATTCACTCTCATTACATTCTTATAAATACTTAAAATAAAAATAAATACTTATATACTTATCTAAACTAATATTATAAAGAGGAAAACTTTGTTTGTTTGTTTGTTTGTTTTGTTTGAAATGAATAGGCTCCGAAACTGCGGAACCGATTTGAAAAATTCTTTCACTGTTGGGAAGCTACACTATCAGCGGGTGACATAGGCTATATTATATTTAAAAAAAAATTAGGGATCCTTACTAAAACTCCAATAATGTAACTCAAGGTGTAAAAAAAATACCTAAAATATGCTTTAAATCGCGAGCGCTGCGAAAACTATTGATGATAGAATAAAATAATGTACTACGACTTTGTAGAACACATTATTATTTACAAAAAATGTCGCAATAGCATATGTCTAACTATTATAGTTATGCCACAATAAGAGTTCTTTTATTTTAAAATTTTAATTGAAAGGCTAATCATAGAAAAATGTTCTGAGGAGATATACCGAGCCTAGGAATTACAGTCGTGACCATGTATACCTATATATATACCCGTGCGAAGCCGGGGTGGACCACTAGTTTATTTATAAGTCGGTATCAATGAACACACTTTGTTGCTTAATGGAATACTAGGACAAAATCATTTTGGTAGCCAATTTTATTCCAAACAAACCAACACCGATGCTTTATCATGAAATTCTCACTGATTATAATGTACAATCTCCAAGTAGGTGTCTGAGCACTAAAACAAACCCAGCCAACATTTGAATTTAATTTACCCTTACAATTCCAATTATATCTACCCAACAGGATATTCCTTTTTTCGGCTCTATAATAAAGTTAATCAAGCATTGCAAATTTATCATCTCTCTACGTGTGAATGCAAGGCTGTTGTCCAAGACTGGCTAAAAAACTTGACCTACAACGAACTGAAAATCTATATCTATATAAGAGCTTAACCTGACTGACTGACTGACTGACTGACTGACTGACTGACTGACTGACTGACTGATTTATCATCGCCCAGCCGAAACCGCTGAAGCTAGAAAGCTGAAATTTGGAAGGTGGTTTCCTTTTATAACAAAAGCACCCACTAAGACGGGATTTTTGGAAATTCCACCTCTAAGGAGGTGAAAAAGGGTGAAAACGTTAGTATGAAACTTTTTAACGTGTGGAGTGATTTTCATGAAACTTTGTTTGTGCTCTGTAAATGCAAAATGAATGGACACGTGTTTCAGGATTTTTCAATATAACCATCAAAAAGGGGTCAAATGTGGGGTCAATTTTTGTATGGGAACTTTTTAACGGGTGGTGCGATTGGCCTGAAACTTTGTTTGTGTACTGTAAATGTAAAATAAATGAACACGTGTTTCAGGATTTTTCAATATAACCTTCAAAGAGGGGTCAAAGGGGGGTCAATGTTAGTATGGAATTTTTCTAACGGGTGGTGCGATTGGTCTGAAACTTTGCTTGTGTACTGTAAATGCAAAATGAATGGACACGTGTTTAAGAATTTTTAAAATAACCTTCAAAAAGGGGTCAATGTTTGTATGTGAACTTTTTAACGGGTGGTGCGAATGGTCTGAAACTTTGTTTGTGTACTGCAAATACAAATTGAACGGACACGTATTTCAGGATATTTCGATATAACCTTGAAAAAGGGGTCAAATGTGGGGTCAATGTTTGTATGGGATCTTTTTAACCTGGTGCGATTGGTCTGAAACTTTGTTTCGTGTTTCAGGATTTTTCAATAAAACCTTTAAAAAAAGGGGTCAAATGGGGGGGTCAATGTTTGTATGGGAACTTTTCAACGGGTGGTGCGATTGGTCTGAAACTTAATTTCGTGTTTTAGGATTTTTCAATACAACTTTAAAAAAGGGGGTCAAATGGGGGGGTCAATGTTTATATGAAATTTTTTTAACGTGTGGTGCGAAGGCCTTAATCTTTGTTTCCTGTTTCAGAATTTTTCAATATAACTCTAAAAAAGGGGTCAATGTTTGTATGGGATTTTTTTAACGGGTGGTGCGATTAGTCTGAAACTTTGTGTACTTACTGTAAATACAAAATAAATGGACACGTGTTTCAGGATTTTTCAATGTAAACTTCAAAAAGGGGTCAAATGTGGGGTCAATGTTTTTATGAGTACTTTTTAAAGGGTGGTGCGATTGGTCTTAATTTTGGTTTGGATACTTTAAATGCAAAATTAATAGAAACGTATTCCTGGATATTTCAAAATAGCCCTCTAAAAAGGGTAAAATTGGGTGTCAAAGTTATTATGGGATTTTTTTATTAGTGTGATTTGTTTGAAACTCAGTTTAGTTAGATACCTACTTTAAGTGAACGAAGTCGCGGGCGGGACAGCTAGTCTTTTTATAGTCCTAAAATAGTTTTGTATCATTCCTCACTGGTATGTTATATAAATATATAAAACTTTTGCGTTATTGACTAACCTACTAACTGCAACTATTAATATATGAATGAAGTGTATTAAGTGAAAGTAGGTATTTTTAGTGTATTAAGATCTTAAGCATGTATAATGGATTGATTGTTTAAGTAGTAGAACACGAAAGGTTAAATTTATATCTGATTATGAACACAATCACAATCTTTGAAATCATTTTAAAGTAGGTTGTATTAGTTCATTTAAATTTAGTAGTTTCTTCTTGCATGTTTTAATTAATTAATTAATAAATCAATATCAACAATATCAATAATTAATAATTAATAATTTTGAATTTAAGAGTATTATAGTACATAAATGCTTTTTTTTAAGGAGAGGCACTAATTGCCAAGACACACGTTTTTTAACTTAGTTTGGTAAGTAGGGCTATATAAAAATGTTATGTACAAAATAGCAATAAACGATTTTTACATTTTTACATTTTCCTTATCTCTCATCTTTTATTACCTGTTAGCATCTGAACGAATCTAATTCTTATAAAATCCTTACCGACTGACTGTCTGTGAGGTCGTAATAACTTCTGACCCAGCAAAAGAGGACCACAACACACGGAATTGAGAAATCATATCGTCTCCGTTGGTTGTACGAGTATATCCGTAAAGGGAACATTAAGGAAAATTAATGATATCTCGATGTCCCCCTGTTGGGGACATGGTCTAAGGAGACAACGGAGAGTGTGTCTATCTTCGTGATCTAAAGGTGCACCAAGCAAGGAATTTCCGAAATGTAACCTGAATACACAGCTGTTTAATTTATGTAAGAAAATATAAGCAAACAAAGTCGTAGAGAATACGTATCAATAGTTTTGAATACAATGAAAGCAAAAGAAGCCATAACAACCATAAGGTCATCTCTACGCGGGTGATTACAAAAACATTCAAAAAGAGCAAATCGCGTGAATCACTTTGCCGGATCCAAATTTGCATAGAGACTAGAGCCACAGTAACTGTTATAAGTGCCATAGCATCGCAGACTCCAATTACGTAAGATATTTTGATATCTACAATTTCAACCGGTTCGAGTGTTCCGCTCATGAAAGAAATGATCGTCTTTAGTAATTTTATTGGAATTTAAGGTTAGGTCTCCCAATTTTGGTGTTTCATGTTTACACACATGACACAGTGACTTTACTGATTGAATAGAGTAGAACATGGAGTCGTATTATAGTTTTTTTGACCCTTTTTCTTTTCTTTTAATATGAAAATATATTTCGCGCCAGTTTTACTAGAACCGTTCTACTTATTTATAGTTGTGAATATAATTTTCAAACATTTTACGAAACACTCAATACCCAAACTAGGTACTTATAATTTGCCTACTGTGGCTATGGTTCAGACTTCATTTTCTAACTACATAACGATATAGTGTTGTAAATTCAACATTTCTGTCTCGTGGTAGTGGTAGTTTCCTAAGCGAGGGTACAGTAATCGCCGTTGAGCAAGCCAGTATCGGAGTCACGAGACCCCTTAAGCGCTCTCATATATAATAGATAGGTACGTACATACTGCGCAAGGGAACGAATAGGAATAATCAATGTTTAGTTTTGCATGGAAATTTATTTTGTTCAAATTGAAATGAGTTTTGTCATTTATTTTATACATATTGCTATGACAATGTGTTTTCGTTTAGTCGTATGCATAATTATGCTGCGTACTATCTACGTATCGAAGTACCGATATAATTAGGTACCCCATTTTTACATTTAGCGACTTTATTTTTAACAAAGAATATAAAAATGCCCACCTACATATTTTATGAGCACCTATTAATTTATTTATTTTGTTCAAATTTGTGCTAAGCATTCAAGAGGTCAAATCACTTTAAAATTTAAAAGTCCGGGTTGTTGAACTCGCAATAAAAAATGTCGTTTTGTCACGGCAAATGTTGATGTATATCTTTATGTATCCGAACGAGAACTAAGTATTTTGCCTAAATTTCCGGAGACGTTAAAGTTGGGAGTTGGTTTCAACTGCAGGACAAAATATGTTTACGAGATCCACGCATGTTTAATCTAGGTGTCAGTAGTGTGGTAAATACCTATGTAATGAACCGTTTTAGGCAGGTAAGTAGTAGTTAGGTACTATTAGTTAAATGCGAAGATTTGGAAGTTTGGATGTTTGTAAGTTTGTTGCTTTCTCAATCTAAAACTGCTATAAATATTCTGTGATCTGGGGACATAGACACTACTTTTTGTAACACCCGCGCGAAATCACGGGCAGAAGCTATTAAAATATAAAGGCTAATAATAGTACAAACATAAAAAACATAATTCTATACTTAGATTTAAAAGACAGCGATTGTTGTCGCAAATAAATTGCCCAATTAAGATGCCACATGTTAATTAATAGATAATTTAGAGTATCATAAAAATATCCAATTTTACAAGAGTCAGGGTCGGTAACTAAGAGAAGGGGCTGCCAAGGATGCGCGTGAGTTCGTGACCACTTAACCATTGTTGCCCTAGCCGCTTTACTGATATCCTATACATGATTAAGGGCCTGTGGTTTACGTAATTTACGGTAGTTTCGTTGTTTTGGTTAGCTAGGAATATTTATTTTAGTTTTTCATCGAACGAGCGAAGCGAACTTCGTTCTCAACTAGGGCCATATGGAGTTGTATATTTGTGTACCTATATGATTGTTAGGACTTAACTTTTGAACCGTTAATCCAATTTGCATGAAGCTTGGTCAATAGGTTGTGCTATGATTTGCTGGAAACTTTTTGAATATCTAATGGGTTCAGGGGTTGAAGATGTTAGGTGTAAACAAATGTTTTGAGTGGGTTGTCATGAAAGGGCTTTAAACATTCCAAGATTGTTTTTAGTTTTTATTCTAGGATGTAGTTTTAGAAATACAATGAAAAAATTATTTTGTAACGTATTTGTTAGAATTTTGATGTCTTCACAGGTAGTTCTTACCTATCTACATAAATAATGTTTTTACCCAGGTGGGTACACACTATCAATAAAATTAAAATATAGTGTACACTTTCATTTGTGGGAACCGCGCGCGAGATCTCAGTTCGGGGTGATCTAGTAGGTAGTATGTTATGGATTTCATAGGTACTTACGTAACAACTACTGAATTTTATATCCTTATACTTTCCCTATAGGTATTAAGTACCATCTCAGAGCTCTCCAATGTACCTACATGTCTCAGAGTTGTGAATCCTGAACTGTTGAAAACAAATGTAGAAGCTAGTGTAAATATTAGTTCATTCAATTCATCTCTGACTTTGAGTTATTTTTGCATAAATCGTATAACTTTGGACATGGCAAACTTAATTGCTTCTGCACATACAATATTCATCTTTCTACTCCGTTCATCCAAAGTTACAAAAATAATTTCATCATCATCTTCCTACATTATGTAGGGTCGGCACAACATGTGACCTTCTTCCATTTCCCTCTATCATTCGTCATCTCAGTACTCACTCCTTTCTTACCCATGTTATGTAACATTAAATAATCTCATATGGAATTATTTTCTTACTTTTGATGTATACAACCCTTACTTTATGACTTCAAATCAATAAATAGTTTTATTAACTACTTTTAAGTAATCAAAATATTAGAAGTCGTAAAATTATTATGATCTATGAACCAACAAACTAATTGGTATCGTCTGTGGTCCATTTGCGTGAGCGTCCTTTATTAGGTAGCTACAAATGTAGGTAGAATCAAAAAAAGAATATAAAATTCAAAATCCTTTAATTCACTGGTAGCTTAAAAAGAAATAATCCACCTACTTTATTACTTGTACCTAATTAAAAACTTTAAAAATTTTGAGCGTCTTTGGTAGCAAAAAAAATTGTTTTATTAATATTTAAGAGATTTTTCCATAATATATTTATATTGTCTATTTTCTATATTTTCATTAGCTTGTGGTGGATTAGTAGACTTACTTAGTTTAATTTTGTTATCTAGAAACTGTCGGCTATCATTACACTCCAAATTTTATGAGAAACATAATCTCTATAATCACCTATCTATAAATCAGATGAAACCTAATAAAGTAATCAGAAAACATTAAATTTAAATTCATAGTTTGAGAAACCAAAAAAATGGCTAAGCGCGTATTGGACTAATAGTGTTGGCTTCCGAAGTATACGGTACCTAAAAATAAGAATTAGTTGACGTCACAAAGATAGGCTCAAAATTTCCTAAAATCTTGCACACTTGTTTACCATCTCGACTCTCGCAACTTTCTCAGTTTCAGGATGTCTAAGGAGGTTAATCAGAGGCATGTCCATAAAATACATTTTACATGATATACTTATGTGTATTTGCCCAATTTTTGCAGAATAATCCAAACCAAAAACATTATTCAACATAAACAATCTCAACCCAGATTTTACTCTTGACTTGACTAATTTTGCCTCCATTAAATTATAACATTAACAAAAACACTAGTTCAAAAAAAGATGGGTCGGTTGCACTCACGTGATATAAAAACAAAAAATACTTAAGAGCAAAAAACCTGGTAGGTATGTATATGTAACTACCTAATACCCGCTTAATTATTTTAATGCTTCAGAAATGTGAGTATTTATCACTAATCTTTTTAGTTTTATTTATCACGCCAATGACCTTTTTCTCACATTGAAATGTCTGACAAAAAAACTATTTATGTAAGTACCTAAAGGACCAAACTTCTATTCAATGACCATATTGTTTTACTTGGATACTTATAAGTATTGAAAATGTACCTACTTAAAATATTAAAATACTTACAAATAGTATTTTTAATTTTAATATTGCTAGATAGGCAGCTAAGACATATAATATTCATTATAGTTGTGTGAAAAAGTATGTGGTGACTGGCAAATATAGAAACGGAAGATAATACTTAGTCACTTCGTCGTCTCTTTCTAGAATAAAACGCTCTACATACAATTTTCATCTAGGGCAGGCGTAATATTATGTACCTACCTATATAAATCCATACATTCAAGTATGTAAGTAAGATTGCCCCTCATAAGAAACGCAATACTTTACTTAGTAGCTTTACACTCGAAAAACACAATACATGTACCTACTACTTAGGTAAAACGAAAATGAAAGCAAACCTAAACTTTTGTCTCTTCAAGAAAGCTTGGCGAATCAGCCTAATGTAAAATACGAAGAGATTCGGAATTTGTGCGTTGTGTATACATAGCTAATGTTTAGCTCAACATAAAAGCAGTATACAGCCCAATTCGCAAAACTAATCAGTTGCGTACTTATCGCAAGAATAATCAAATCAGGGTGTCTCTATAAGTGAAATTTAGTAAGTACCTAATTTGGTACTAGTGGCGCTTCGCTGCTATGCAATTTTAAACATAATTATCTCCATTCTCTCGGGGGGTTTTGTCAAAGATAATCCAGGCCTATATGTTAATCCATGGTATAATCTATTTCCAAATTTCATTAAAATCCGTTCAGGCGCTACACAGATTTGTATAGATACAAACACATACGCATTTATATTACTACGAGTAGTAGGATTGTCGAACCAAAAAATATCTTGCATAATAACACATAAGCAAAAGGTATTTGTCGATTACGAGTATAATAACAATACTTACCATCTTAACGTGCTCTTAGTCTCAAGAGCAACCTATCGACGCGAGGGGAAATAAAAACCGGCATTGTTTCGGCCTTACAACTAGGATTTCCGGTGTCATGAGAACAGACAGCGGAATCTGATTGTAAAATTACACTTTAAAGGTGTAGATGTGCATACTTGAAGTTTTATTGACGCTTACATAATAGTAGCTAGTAAGTAAATGAAGATCACATTTTTGACTCCCGTGATTGGCAGACATCATCATTTCTCTAATGATATTTTGATTATATCTCATCATGAAATCTGTTTGGGGCTATGTTGTTGTTTTAAACTTAAAAAAGTTTACAAAATAAATGGTAAAATTTGTGAAAAGCAGCAAAAGGTGCCTACTACCAGCTAGATGAGTGAGACCATGTAAATAGTCACACACTTATTATAATAGAGATAATCTATATATGCGCAGACAAGCCATAGAACTTATGCGGTGTCCTGCGTGGGCGCAACAACCTTATCTCTATTGTCGTTCCATGAAAATAAACTGTAGCAGATCTAACCAATCTGTAATCCATCATAATAAACGTATCAGTGAAGCTTGTAATCTAGTAAAGCCTTCAAAAACACTAATTATCTCAACCAGTTTCACAAGGGCCGTGACCGCATCATCAATTACTTTAAGCAGGTACTGTGATGTCATCCGGCAAGTTCCTGCCACTTTCTCTCCATCTCAAATATGTATTGGCATTGTGTAACAAACCTCAATGTTTATTGTCTCTAAAGGGTCATATCCGTAATACCAGATACTAATGGAACTCCTCGCAATTTTGTTTGCGAAAACCAACCTTTTAGGGTGTGAATTTGTGAGATTTTCTCAGTGCATGATCTCTAGATCTGGAAATATTATGGTCTCCAAACTTCAGACAGTCGAGTTTATATATTTAAAAGATGATGTGGTTGTTCTTATCTCCATAATTCTCCTTCTCCCCCGGACCCCTGCGCGGAGCAGACGTGTTTAAGTAGTCCCCATTTTAAATATAATCAAAATTTTAAACAATATTCGCGCCACAATAAACAGTTCGAAATAATAGGAGCGCATAAGCCACGAGGAGCTATAGACATCGGTGAGTGCAAACCCACACATACAAGTGCTCATTGATAAATTGTGCAGTGACAACCTGTTTTACGCATTGCACACATACGCATGTTAGGGGTGTGTGCCGCTGCTGACTACTGCGTACGCGCACCGCTTCTATAAGGTTCTGCTCGCCTGGTACTTTTGTTGCAATACTAGCGATTGCCGCGCTTACCCCGCTCCCCGCGCGAACACCGCCGAGATGAGACGTACCCCGCCGCCAACCCCGCCATCGCCTGCCCTGTCGCACTGCAAGTCGGACTCAAACATAAGCGCGCCACCCGCCACCAATACTATCACTGTGCCCAAGATCTCGCGCGAGTATGCTTCGAGCGACCCCAACATCACGATTCGAAAGCATAGGAGGGAAGAAGGTCTTAGCAGGGCGGAAATTTTAAGGATGTTTTCCGATCTTCAGGAAAAACAGGATGAGAAATTTAATGCCCTTATGAATAAGGTGCAAGGCGGAATAACCACGCATACGGAAGAAAATAGAGAAATAGCCAAATCTATAGATTTCCTTGCTGTAAAATATGATGAGATGGCCACAAGAGTAAGCTCTTTGGAACAAGAAAAATCTGCGGACCGCAAGTACATACAGGCTCTGGAGGCCAAGCTGGAGCAGATGGATCGCAGTTTTCGGAGCTCAAGTCTCGAAGTCCGCAATGTCCCGAAAAAAGCAGGAGAAACCAAACAAGACCTAATAAATATCGTCAAGAAGGTAGGCTCTGCGCTCAGTGTGCCCGTCCAACCGGCTGAGGTCCGCGATGTATATCGTATTAATACCAAAAATGAAACCAGCCAGCCCATAGTGGCCGAGTTCACGAGCGTTATCCAGAGAGACAAGATTGTTGGGGCTGTCAAGGCGTACAACAAAAAATATACGACCTGTAAATTCAGCACATCTAATTTAAAACTGGAAGGCCCGCCTAAGCCTATATTTGTGTCTGAGAGCCTAACTATGCAGTCAAAGAAATTGTTTTTCCTGGCAAGGGAGTTTGCTAAAGCAAACAATTATAAATACTGCTGGGCCTCACGAGGCCGTGTATACCTGAGAAGAGCAGATGCAGCGCCACTAATAAGGGTGAACCACGAGAGCGACCTAGAAAACTTAATTAATAAATGACTAGGTATAAATAGATATATGGTCTATATATTACTGTTAAGTACAATAATCTGTTTTTTGCAACCAGCTTTAATTCTCAGCGTTATATATAACATTAAAATATCAGTAAATTATATACATAATCTCACACCACAAGCTTACATATACGTTTGCAAACAGGTCACCTTAAATAACTATACACACACACTCACACACATGAACACAATTTACATGCTTAAACTGATTTCCAGCTTACATACTTTCCTAAAATGTACTGTTAATATGTTTCAACGGAATATTATCTGTATACATTACTTTAATATTCTGGGACACAAAATACTATATAATACACTTTCCTACACATTCTGTTGCGAGATGTGCAGCGAAATTAAAACGCACCTAATTACTTTGTTACTCAAAAATGGGAGATAATTCTTTTATTGTTGCGGAGGTTGATAGTTTGGATAATATAGAATGTTTTACACTTAGTGGTGCCACTGGCTGTCTTAATCTTCTCAAACCTGATACTAGTAATAATTATTCTCTTTCTATCTTAACAGTCAATATACGAAGTATAAATTGTAACTTCGATCTATTTTTAGCATTTGTTTCTAGCCTAGATATTACGGTGGATGTTTTTGTTCTGACGGAATGTTGGACTAAAGGTCATATATCCCCACCGTCACTAAATAATTATAATATGTTTTGGACTAAAAATAGTTTCAATCAGAATGACGGTGTGGTAACATATGTCCGCAATGAACTTACTGCCACTGCGAATGAACCCTATGTCTGTGAGGGAAACTGTCTAGTTGTTACAATTTCACCAGACTACACAATTGTGTGCTCGTATCGTCCACCTAGTTTCAGAAATGCGAGCAAGTACTTAGAATCAATCAATAGCATATTGGGAAATATCTGTGCAAATAATATTATATTTACTGGAGATATTAATCTAGATATTATGGCTAGTAATTTATCTGACTACTCGCAAGATTACCTAAACCTTATGGCTATGCACGGCCTAAGGCAAGGTATTAATCGCCCAACCAGAATCACCACATGCCTTGATCATTTCATGATTAAAACTCGCGATCTATGTAAAACAATTGTTTTTGAGCAACAACTAACCGACCACTCCCCCATTCTCCTCTACATTAATAATACTAAAATACATAAAAAACTTACAACGTCTAGTAAAATAATAGTTAATGATGATAATATTAAAGAACTGCTTCTAAAAGAGTCTTGGCATGAGTTATATGATATTAGTTGTGCTAATATGGCAACTGAATTATTTACAACTAAAATCCTTAGCATTATAAATAGCAGTACGCAAATTAAAAGAATATCAAAAAGAAATCAACCGCTTAAACCATGGATAACTATAGGAGTAGTTAAATGTATCAGAAAAAGAGATAGGCTACATATGAAGGTTAAGAAATCGCCTAATAATGAATCACATAAAAAGAAATACCTAAACTACCGAAATATCTGTAATAAAATTATAGGAAATTTAAAAAAAGATTACTATAGAAATAAACTAAGAAAAAACAGAGGAAACATAAAAGATACCTGGAAAGTAATAAAAGAAGTATGTAATTTAGAAAAATCAAAAGTGCCTTATAAAGAATTATTTAAAATTGCGTCAAGCCCAACTGAATCACTTAATATTGTAAACAAATATTTTACAGCTATTGGAGGTTCACTTGCGAATGAAACCCTAAGCAAGCTTGGTACTACTGAAGTTCATTTATCTTCAATTACTGAATCATCAAACTCACCAGTTAACTCGATGTCACTATTTCCTACGGACCCATTTGAAGTTAAGAGAATGATATTTGAACTAAAATCACATAGTGCACCCGGATGGGATAAAATAACTGCTAATATTCTCAAAAAATTCATTATTTATATCGTCGAACCCATTACATACATATGTAATCTAAGCCTAGAATCTGGCATTTTCCCAGCCGTTTTTAAAAGAGCAGTCGTATGTCCTATTTTCAAATCTGGTGACAAGGGAAATGCTTCCAACTATAGACCCATTTCTCTTCTTTCGACCCTTTCTAAAGTTCTAGAAAAGCTTGTCAAAAGAAGAGTAATGCGGTATCTGGAGAAAAACGAGCTGCTCAATAAAAACCAATATGGCTTTAGAGAAGGCAGGTCCACCGAGGATGCTGTTCTGACGCTTACTTCCTTAGTCACATCCTACCTGGATGATGGTGTTAAATGTATAGGGGTCTTTTTAGACCTCCAAAAAGCTTTTGACACCGTCTCTATTCCTATTCTTTTGGCGAGGTTAAAGAATGTTGGCATAAGAGGAGTAGCGCTTAATTGGTTTATTGACTATCTAACTGGAAGGACGCAAAGTGTAAGAGTGGAGAGCTATGAAAGTGAGAGCGCGGTGTGCACATACGGAGTGCCACAAGGTAGTACATTGGGTCCATTACTTTTTATCATTTACATAAATGATCTATGTAACATTACCTTGCCTGGCTTAGACCTTCTAATGTTTGCAGATGACACTGTGCTGCTCCTTCATGATAAGACATGGCAAAAAGTGAAAGAATTAGCCGAAAATTGTCTTTCAATTGTAACAACCTGGCTTGAGAATAGCCTACTGTCACTCAACACCAGTAAGACCAAGTATTTGTGCTTCAGTAAAACTCAAGTAGACAATCCTGGACCTAATATCAACTTAAAAATACATGCGTACCCCTGTAATCGTATTAAACAAAGATCTATGCAATGTAACTGCGCGGTTTTGGCAAGGGTTGACTCCATTAGGTATCTGGGGGTAATTATCGACGACAAACTTAACTGGACACTGCACATAACATCATTGGCCTCCAGGACTAGAAAACTCATATACGTTTTTAAAAATCTTAGGGAAGTTGCAGACGAGGAGTTAGTTTTGCAGACATATAGGGCGCTGTGTGAATGTCTTATAAGGTATTGTGTTTGCGCTTGGGGTAGTGCAGCCAAAACCCATCTCCTAAATGTGGAACGGGCACAGCGCGCTGTTCTAAAAGTGCTCCTATACCTGCCTTACAGACATCCCACTACAGCGGTATATGAGAAAGCTAACGTCCTAAGTGTTAGAAAACTATTTATTTATGAAGGGATACGGCGATACCATAAAAAAGTTGTACCCACGCTTCCAGAATGTACAAAACGAATAGACAGATGCCCGATTCCTTATGTAAAAAGCCATTTTGCGCAGAAGCAGTATAATGCCGTTATCCCACGCCTATATAACAATTTCAATAAAATATATAAGGCTAAAAAATTAAACAATAACGAAATTAAGAAACCTCTAATTACCTGGCTTAACGGAATTGATTATGAAGGCATTGAAAGCATGTTGAGTACCTTTAAATGATTATATGTTTACCACACCTATACATACACGCTCATACACACACACACACACAATAGTAAAGACCTTATTTATTTATTTAATAAGCACTTATTCAATATATATATTTTTTTTTTTCTCTTAATTTAAATATCAGATTAGTTAAAACCTATATAAAATAAAATAGTATGCATAATTAATTATGATAATCTAGATGGGAGAAGCCACTGGCACCCGAAACACAGTTGTTAACTAGTTCGGGAGCCTATGGATTCAATGATTTATTATGTAAACCTTTTATGCAAATAAATAAATTTATTATTATTATTATTATTATAATTATAGTTTAAGATGATAAAGTAAATAGACTTCTGAACAGCTTTTTTTATTATGGTGATCTTTGGCTTTAGTGTTGTTGTATTGTTATAACTTTGTGACTCGATCATGAAATGTAGGTATCTTAATGATTTAAGATCTGAACTACCTCTAGGGCAAATTTTTATCTTTGTAGAACGCGTGTTTTTTTTGTAGAAAGAGCGCTGGTGGTGTAGTGGTAGCACCCCTGCCTCACGATCCGAAGGTCGAGGGTTCAAACCTGGTCGTGCACCAATGAGTTTTTCTATTCGAAAAATTTATGTGCGTAATGCCAGTGCTCTTAAACGGTGAAGGAAAACATCGTGAGGAAACCGGCATACCCTAGAACCAAAAATTCGAAGGTATGTGTCAAAGGTTAGTACTCTTATAAGCGGCGATGGGCTTGCAACCTGTCACGTACGGAATACTAACTACTGTGCAAAATGTGGGCATGTACCAAATGTCATGTTTGGACTTGCCTCTGACTACCCTCTTTAGATATTCTCAAAGATCTAAGTAACTAAAGATCTGTGGAGATATCTACCGAGCCTGGGGATTACAGTCGTGATCATATTTATTTATTTTATTTATTTTTAGAACGCGTGTGAAGGCGCAAGCAGAAGCTAGTAAACAAAAAACTTAAAAACTCAGATAATATCTTTAGTGTAACTTCCATGCGACGGTAATAATGACCATTTTCTGCCACTAATAAACCTTGACCTTACTTACAAAAGTGTCGGACAAAGTAGACTAAACAGAAAGATTGATCACATTTCTAGGCGATTGGATAACGTTTTATTCATATCTAATCTAACAACAGGATGAGTTAACCGATTCAAAAATGCATTAGGTCATCTCATCCCACGGGATTAGTTGACAGCGCGGCCTCAGTTGACTAAAGAGCCTTGAAAACACCGTGGAAACCGGGATATCGTAAAACCTTCATTCGAAGTTTTGTTTCAAGGGAATGAAAAGAGCATTTGAGGCGAATCTGATATTCTATTTTGACAGTTGAAAAAAATGTAAGTAGGTAGAGATATTATTTTTAATTTACGAAGGTGGGTGTGGCACGTGTTATGACTGTTGTGTTAATCAAATAACCGCAAGATGTTTGAGATTAGTACAATAACATTGCGTAACAGAGTCTAGGCCAGCGAAGAAAAATGCAAATGGTTTCAGCGTATCACATGACTTTTCTCAACTACAACTTGCAGAAGTGAAAGTTGCACGGTCACCATTCACAATCGAATAAATATTAACCCATGTATGTATTATGTAATACGATCAATAACACTTACCCGCTTTTACTCATTACTTACGCAGTTTGTTTGATATATAAATGGAATTTCTTGAAACGGAATGTTTATAAGTAATTACGTTACGTTTTATTGCTTAAATATTATGATAATGATACCAGTGAGAGTGGCCATATCCAAATCCAAAGGTCAGGGGCTGTCTTGGTTTACAATAGTTTGAGCTCTTTTTTTACCCGAATACGAAGGAGGCTTAAGTGTTTGAAGTGTATGTATGTATGTGAGTTCCTTTAGGTGTCGTTGTCGTTTGTTCTTTGTCTAGAGTCAATCGCATTTAATTCGCGTCAATTGGTCGTAACTGCCCGGTTATGCCCTACGGTTGCATAATCTTCAATAAGATCTGTAGACATAGACATAGACAGACATAGACATATCATTTATTCGCTACCACAATACACACAATATAAATGAACAAATATGAAAATTAAATACATGATCAGTTACAAAATAGAAGCACTAAACCAAACATTGAAAAAGTAATTAACATTAAATAATAAAATAATAATAATAAGTAGGTGAACTAGTGTGCTGCAGTAGCGAAATGGCCGATCTGTCTTTAGATCAAAAAATTTAAAGTGTCATTTGGGCCGAATTGGACGAAAATGTTTCGGTCGAGATGTCCCTTTATCAAAGGATCAGTCAGACAAACCACTGCCGAATCGCCGTAGAAAAAGTAATCATCATCATCATCATCATCAGCCTATAGCAGTCCACTGCTGGACATAGGCCTCCCCTAATGAGCGCCATTGCGCCCTGTCTTAAACCCCCTTATGATAAGCACTAATAGAAAAAGAAATAGTTTTTAATAATCACTACCTACTTCACCTTATCTAAGTTATATATTCGTAAAAGATTCTATCACTACTTTAATTCCTGGAGTGAAGTCACAAATAAATTCAAAACGTACTAGGGTATTCTATTGATTATTTGTTCCAAAATGTTATTTTTAATATAGGTTCTATTTTAATAACGTAACTTTATCTACTACCTACAAGACAGCTTTTATAGTGTCCTACAGATGTAAATAGATTAATTTTGCAGAAACAATGTAACCCAATTATTAATGTTTAACTCACAAATTTATTTTTTGTTAAGTTTCACAAGTTTTTATTAAAATTAGTACTTACCTACTTACCTAGTTGGGCAGTACTTACTTACTGTAGCAAAACAAACGTATTTTATTTAGAATGTCAACATTATCAATAAATTCATACATACAGTAGTGCAACTACTTATTTTATCATTGGGAACGTTCACTGTGTCAGTAGCACGAAAACTGTCGAGGGTATCTACGTGAAAATTAAATTTTGTCATCGAATACGCAATCGGCGCGGGGAAGATAGCGTCATCGCAGAACGTAACGCCCGCCAAGTTTGATAACTTGGCAACTTTCTCTCGAGGCAGCAGGCGGCTGCTCCATACAGCCTGCAGTCAGCCTCATTTTGCTACCAGACGAGCCAGCACGTTCGCGGGAACGGCGAGCGCTCGGCCGCACACTTCGCGTTCCATTTTAAAATTAAACCGAACCTCATTTCGAACGAAAAATAAAAACTTTAAAAATAATGAACTAAAAAAACTGCCTAGTCAAGTGTATTTTGGTTATAATTGATGTTTTTTGAGTGATATTTAGTTGAATCGTCTATTGTGGGCGGCAACATGGGAACTTGTGTAATGTAAGTCGTTATTTTTGTCAAAAGCTATGTAATTTTCTATTTATATCCTAATTAATTTAGTTTAAAAAACTACAAGTATGTCCTAACGTATTATAATCATCATAAATTTTATTCACGCTGTTAAGTTTTGCAATGCTGCTTTGTGTCAAATTGACTGCAAAATTCCTTGTCTATGTAGGACAATGCCAACCGAGGTGATAAGTTCAACAAGTTTCAATATTAATAATGACCTCAAATATTATTTGTTACTAACACTAACCAGTTATTACTTATATATATTTCTAAAGAAGTTTATTTCGAAAGTACCTTGTATGTATTGTAAATACATTTTCTTTACTGAGCATTCTTTTCAATTTGCCTTCATTTTTAAAAGGCCGCTTTGGTGACCTTGCAAGTAAGCCTAAAATAAATACTTACTGTAGTTACAGAGCGGTAGAGCAGCATAAAGCTCTACATTAGTTGGAAGTAGCTACTTACGACATTGCTTAAACTCTGTATCGAGAAAAACATAATCAAGATTTTTCGTAAATAAAAAAGTCTAAACTGAATCTACATCTATCTAGGTAATCTAATAGAGAAGTAAGCGACAAAGTTCCTGAACACACGTTAAGACTTGAAATGTTAAGGCTGTAAGCGCACATTCTGAAAGCAATTCTCAAAATTTAGGTACCCCTAGAGGTGCTGAGGTATTTAATACCTACCTGTAATGAGGTATTTAATACCTACTCGTAATAATGCTGTATGAAAATAACATTTTGCAAATGAAGTTGCGGGGAATTGATCAGTAAGTACTTAGATACACTTAATACACAATGTTAGCAAAAAAATTTGATACCAACTTCTGATAGTTGTTTTCGTAGGTTTAGACCTATTGGAGTAGTAAAAGGCAACTGTAGCAATCGTGAAAACTTATTTTAGAGTTCCGTGCCCAAAGGGTAAAACGGGACCCCATTACTAAGACTCCGCTGTCCGTCTGTCTGTCTGTCTGTCTGCTGTCCGTCTGTCACGCTGTATCTCATGAACTGTGTTAGTGAGACGATTGAAGTTTTCACAGATGATGTATTTCTGTTGCCGCTATAACAAATACTAAAAAAACAGAATAAAATAAATGTTTAATAAAACAAACGTGATTTTTTTGGCGTTTTTATAGATAATGGAACGGAACCCTTCGTGGGTGAATCCGACTCGCACTTGGCCGGTTTTTGGATAACATTGCCGTCAGAAGCTGGGTAGCAACTCAGTCTCCCCAACTTAGTCATATTATTATTACCTACTCCCACACAAAGTTATCAGTTTACAGAATACCAAAATCAACTCCTACCTATTTACACTTATCCATTTTTTTCATTTGTTAGACAACTGGGTGTGAAAAACGTAACAAATATTTGTCCAAATGATGTCAAGGTTAGTTTAGTAAGTGATTAGTACCCCCATGTACCTAAGTGAATCTTTTTAAATTTATTTTAAAAAGAATTTGTGTACATCAACAGAGTTGCAAGTTGGCTCTATAATGCAAAATAACACTTAGTATCATCAGTGCCCGGGCATACTGATCTGATCATACATAATTGTTCAAAAACTCCATGAACGGTCAATGACGGTATTTTAAACCTTCAACGCTATGCAAGAGGGAACAATAAATTTAAATCTTCCATTGACAATTATTACGATGACGTAACACCGCCGTAAAACCCAAACACTCAGTCCAGTGTCCATTCTTGTATATATACATAATTATGTACATATATGTATCTCGGAAACAGCTTCAACGATTTTCATGAAATTTAGTATGCAGGATTTTCGGGGTCGATAAATCGATCTAACTAGTTTTCATTTTTAGAAAACGTCGTTTATCAACAAAAAAACCGAGCAAGGCTCGGTCATCCACACAAAAATTGCCTGATCATTTCTTTTCTACTCATTTTTTCAACCATAAAGAAAAGAAAAGATTTTTCAAACCTCGCAATAATTTCAAGAACATCACCTTCGTGTACTTACATAATTTCAGATTTCAATGTTTAGTAAAATCCAGCTGTTGTTTAATATAAGTTATACAAAATGTGAATGTTTATATCGTTAAGTTCATATCTGTACATTTTTCTTCTGCGACTGCCTTAAAAGCAGGTCGCAATTGAAACTTATGGCACGCGCAGACATTGATGCGCGTACGTATTGCGTAAGACGAGGATTACGCGTGTATACCTAATGTGTTCTTAGGGCTGTTAAGGCGAAAGTTTCGGATAAATTATCCATTCAATAACCTATTTTGATATGAAATTAGCTTACCTACATTATAATAACTATACAAAGCTGCTATAATATATAAAATAAATTACCCTTAAAATTTAAGATCAATAACTATCGTTTAAACTTACAGAAATATAATAAATAGCTCGAAAACTTGACTTGAACTTTCACCCGAACGAATTAAAGCCGAGGAATATGATGAGATGAATAGAGATTTACCAATAATATGACCATCCCAAGTAGGTACTAACAGTATCTACTTATATTGATCATGAGGTTACTTTTTACTATTATTTATAGTATTGTCCTTTTACGAGTAGCTGACTTGCACATTGTATCAGACACGTCCGATAGAACTTGGCCTCCTTGAAATAGCATTTGATGTCATAGTATTTCTTACTAATGGAACTCTCCGCGACTCTCATTGACGTATTTATTTTTGTACATTGTTATTTTTGTAGAAACTTTGACCTCTTATTTGATATCCATAAAAGTTAAAAGATACAAAGTCTCCTATGTAATAATATCGAATCTTTATACTTACCAAATTTTGTGTGACTGTGATTAGAACGGCAAACGGTCAACCTTGTGGTGACCCACGATCCATCGGGAGCGCTGAACATTATAGTCTGAAATCGATTATTCGATAGTCAAAAAATTTCTAATTATCCAGTTCAATGTGTGTTTAAAATAAATTTAACCAGAAAGAATTCAAATTGTGACTCATTAAGGTCCTTTCCACAAACCCGTCGGGCAATATCAAAGTATTATAACTTTCATAATATCATATCATGATCATAAAAACTGTATTGAAGTAGTGGTACTTCAAGCTTGATATGTGACGTTTCGGAAACATGATGAACTTGTGGTAAGGCCCCAAACATAAATAAGTAGAGATTTAACACAATATTTGCGTAGGTATAACGAGACAAGTATGACGATCCCGAATACGGACACTTGCGCAAGAGATCCCCTTTGACTTTCATATTGCATAACAACGAGTTTTCGATTTCTTCCTGCCGCAGGCGGATTCACTTTCGTTGTGTGCGTACAAAACCACTTGTACACACCTTTGTCACATGGATAAATGTGTTGCTAATATCAATTATTTTTCATTCAACACAAGACGTAACATTATATAAACATAAGCTTGTAAGCTGTAGTATTCAATACTTGTTGTGTCTCCATAGTGTTTTTGAGCAAGTATAAACTGAAGAATACCTGGTTTAGGTACTAGTTGGGTATTCACAGAATATAACTGTTTTTGGTGGAAACATTGTTTTACAAATAACAATTTAGCTAGGTGCACTGTAACGGTCAACGGTAAGCAGTTAGGTAAGCCACGCTCATCATAACATAACTCAGGTAATAATGAATTTTCTTCCTTCCTCGCGCATTGCACAATACATGTTACCGCAAACATGACATAATAATTCTAATAGTAATTTTTGCATCGAAGCGATATTGGCAAAACTATTAAACCATAATTCTCTCTAGAAATATTGAATGTAAATAACAAAGCTTCAGGAAAAACCGGTTTTGCAACACTAAACGCTACTAAAGCTTGATTACATACCTACAATATAAATAAATTTATTATTATCACCGCCCCAATAGCTAGTCGATTACGCAACAGTTATTTATCGGAATTAATAAACCAAAGCCCTGCAATTAAATACCGTTATTCGAGTTATTCTTTACCGTTATACCGTTTATATAAAAAAACTAAAATATTGATGATATCTGCCGTTTTCGTTGTATGTGAACTGTTATGACTAATTGATGGCTGAATGAGTAGGTACATATAAACAAAAAAAAATGAATGTGTCTGGCCTGTACAGTGTACAGCAAGAATCCATTTAGGTAAATATCACCACAGTGCTAGGTATTCTGCTTCCAAGCATAGTAGTCACGATTATTTTGGTTCGATGGACCAATACATGTGAATTTTTTTGGCAAATAAACAGTATAACTAATTTTGAAGAGATAAAAACCCATTGGTACACTAAACACTCGTTACCTTCCACGTTTGTATCCAATAATGAAAGAACAAGTGTGGCAAAGCGTTGCCTAGCTTCGTGCATATTACTTTTTGTACTACTTTAGGTTACTACTTCTATTCATCCAACATCCATACATACACGATAATCCAACATTAAAGTAAAGATTCATAAGTACCTGTAGACTCAGCTCCTTTATACGGTAGGCGTGCATAACCGCCTATTATCGTAATTCTAACCGTACAACCATTATGGTTAATTTTGATCCCTCTGACCCATAAAGTGCCTTCGGAAGGCGATTAACCTAAACCACGTTTATTCAAAATAAATACCATAAACTATAAATATTCACGAGTGTAGATAACCTTGTGATCAATAAAGCCTATATATGACTAGATATGACTAGACGTACCACTTCGCTACTGTAGCTTTTGTGGCTTTGTTTAATATGACTTGGTACAAGTTGGTTAAATTAAGGAAACGGTTCACATTCCATACGTGGTGATAGGTTTGCATATCGTCGCGTATAGAATATCTAAGTCGAAATAATGATCAAAGGAGGTGTAAGTCACAAGTTTGTGTATGGTTATGTTGGTTGGCAGAAAGAACGTAGTAAAATAAAACCTCTTTAAAGCAGCATGTCTATCGATTTCTGTTAAAACTAAGAAAAAACAGGTGTCCACATGTTTTCACGCAATAGAATAAAGGAAACCAATTTTGTAGTTATTACTACCATTATAAGTATTAGTTTACTAAATTTATTTTCTGGTATTTAACACGTCTTGCTATAATTTGCATTAATATTATGTTCAAATGCTTATTAATTCCAAAGTTAACTGGTATAAGTCTACAATTTAAGAACAAAAAAAAAATAAAGCAGTTTCGATACAAAAGAAACTATATTTTTCTATGATAAAGGCGGAACTTACTGATCATCGATAAAACGTTGATACTTAGTAATTGTTAACCTTAGACTATTATGAGACAAAAAATGCCTTTAATAATCAATTACTAAACTGTAAATAAGGAAGGTATGTACTTATTGTGTTGAATATAGGAAATACACTTTTAGTATTATTGATAGTAAAAGGTATACGTGTTTCGTAACTGAAGTAATCTTTACATTACTAGATTTCATCCGATTTCCAGATAAACAGAACTCCATATTTATCACACTATTTTTAATCGATTAGTACTCAATCCCAGAACACTTTTCAAATATTCTGACAGTGAAATACCGACTCGTTTATAGAAAAGTAGTTCACCACAATTAGGTGTATGTATAGGTACCCTATCATATGCGAGTATGAATGGTGCATAGAAAATAAGTGCTCCTAATATTTTATTCACAAGATCGTGCCAACCAAAAGGTCATGACTGGTACTAATGTTAGGAAGTAATCAGAGGCCAATCAACTGCTTTTAAACTATTATCTACGATAATTATCTTTGTAAGTACAAATAGCACTCTTGAAGTCTTGAACAATGGCCGTTCTGAACTATCGAAACGTGTGATAAAATGCTATTTCAATTGGCACTTTAAACAATTGATGCTGAAGAAAAGTAGTGATTCCTTTTCTGCAGATTGATGATTTGTATCCAAACAAGACAAATAAGAGCTCATTATAAAGCTCAATAACCCCGAAACCATCGTATCATAAAAATATAAAAAAATCGTGTTAAAAGTTCGCGTGTCCAACACCAAAGCCATCATAAAGTTTTTCTAACAAACTCTGAAACGTAAAGGTGTTTATTCATTAAAATTCACTTAACGCTTTGCGTGATTGAGCTAGTACGATATTGACCGAGTCCTCGAAATTCCTTAAAGGTACTATTCATTGTGTATGAGTCAAAAATAATTGCTGTTGACAGTTCAATTAGGATTAGTTACAAAACTACTTTTTATTGCAGTTTACATTAAACTCGTATGAGTCTACGTCTGTTTGTCTGTATCTTAAACAATCTAATACCTTTAAACGAAGAATTCTTGTATATACTCGTATGTATATGTATACCTAATTTAAATCTCGGAAACGGCTGCAACGGTTTTAGTGAAATTTAGTATGCAGGGATCGGGGGCAATATATCGATCTAGCGAGGTTTCATTTTTAGAAAACTTCGTTTACCAAAAAAACCGATTAAAGCTCGTTCATCCAGGTACATAACAGATCACCTTAAAAATTACTCTACTAAAATTCTACTGGACGGATTTAAAAGGGGTTTACTTACCTTTCGTGTACTTAGTTGTTTTTGGTTATGCAACAGTCGTATCCAGCTTGATAAAGATTCCTATCGTGTCTCAAGTTATTTCGAACCAGTCTGATAAAATGATGAAATTGCACCTAAGAGGCTCTTTTCAAGCACCCTCAGCTTACACACTTTATCATGTCATTGGTCTGTAATTAATACTATCGTGTTAACGACCAAAAACAACAGCACATTTTAATTACATCGACAAAAGTCTATGTAATTAAGTAGTTTTAGGTTATAAGCGGGTGAAGCCGCGTGAAAATTGCTAGTTTGTTATAAAGGCTTGGTCGTTAGCTAATCGTGAGAAAATGTCTCCCCTATGTGAAACAATTGATCAGCACTTAACCAAGGCACTATCAATTAAAGTAAAATTCGTTGCGTAAGCTCCACGTATCGTTCCGAGAATCAAATTAGTCTGTAGCCTATAAATAATAATGAATTAAGTTTGGTAGAGGCTAGTTAGTGCAGTCGGATATTATATTACTATACGATGAGTTGTTTAAATTACACAAGCGATCTAGTTGGAAACTAAAGTAAGTAAACTAATGTGAATATTACCAACTAACGTAACTTTTGGCAAAAAATATCCGGAAAAATATCGATTGGAGAATATTTCGAATACTATGGACAGTCAAAAGCTAAATATCTTAACTAGCCTTTCCATTATTGGACTACGGAGTCGCTCCTTTGGTAAAATTGACCGCAGACAGCCTGACAAACTCTACAAACTTGTTGTAGTTGAAAAGATAGAAAGGAAGAGACTACCGATCGATCACCTTCGCTGGTTTGACCAACTTTTACGCTGCTCTGAGATAAACAGAAGACAGTGTTGAAACAGCTCTACGCATCTTGACATGCTTCATCGATGAAGGAATATACATTCTCGTGATACCCGGACTGACACAACAAAGTGTCACTTAGTGATCACACATCTAACTAAAGTAAATCCATTGTAGAATGGAGTAACCGTTTTCCACTCAGTGTTGCAATTACATTGCCACAGAGCCGCCACGAAAATTGCGAAGCTTAGAATCACTTTACTTCGAGCGCGAAGTACAGGGTGAACAACGCCGCTAATTCGGTAGGGTTATAAATGCAATCTCGGTTGCTCGATCGAGTGTGACGGATCAGTGATTGTGGTTGCCGCTTTGTAATTATAGATAGTTGAAAACTGTGATGATCACCAACGTGTTAACCAGCCGTAAGATGGCAGCTGATATAATTATGTGGATGGTTCAACGTGAGGCTAAGCAATGAAACATTTTACAAATTCCGAAATACAGCTGAGCAGTTCCTTTCAATAGGAATTGGTTATTTAAAAAGACGTACCCAGGTACTATTCTACAAAAACTCCTATTGCCGTTATGCCTTAAACCACTCCACATAGATATACTTACTTACCTAATTCAAAACACATTACAAAACAAGTGGCACACTTCTACTGTATTTATTTTATCATACATGTAAATTAAAACTATTACACAGTCAAACAAGTACTTACTTACTCGAATCGGGGGCTCACATGACTATTGGCCAACACCCGCATCAAGAGACATCGTCACAGAATAAATAATACTTAGTATGCCTTCTTACGTCATCTGCGCAAACGCACGCGGAAATATTAGCGTGCCAAACTGCTTTTTTATGCGAAAACTTGTAAAGCTAAGAGAGTAATTAACGTACCATCAAATTGCATTGACATGACTAGGTATCCGTTTGTAGGTGAAATATCCAGTTCTAACATGTGGGTCACCTTATCTGTCCGTTGCTTGTGTGAAAGGTTTAAAATTAAATTATTGGCAAATAAATAGAGTTTGTTGTTATTAAAAACTTATTGAAAGAAGACTTACGACATGGCACTTTATAGAGGCACCAATTCGAAACACGAATAAACAAACATTTACGAGTAGGTATATAAAAAAATAATAGATCTATTTTGAGATACTCATTCCGTATTCCAGTATGTTTAAAATAAGATCGAGACTCTGTGATTGGTGGTTTTAGAATATAAAAAACCTTTGCCTAATATTCTCCAATAAAAACCAAAATACTAAGTGAACTTCCTGATCTTACTGCAATTAACCAATGTGTAGGTAGGTAGGCACTAGGTACTCCAATCGCATGACATGTGTTCAATCAGGATGTTTGTAAAGGTCGACCGGTCAGTGAGGTCATCAACTGCGTTCCAATCGCATAGTTTTTGCGAATAAGTCGAATTTAAAATAGATCATCTTGTTTTGGTGGTGTTGCGTAGGTTTGAATATTTTATAAAAATGATAATTTTTAATAATTACATGCTTGTTCATTATAAAGTCCTATCAGCTCATCTTCTATATGAAGAATTGTATAAAATAATCCCTAGTTCGTTACATACTAGGGTAGCGTTCTTTTTCGTCCTTTGAGTACGAGTATAAGTTAATCTGTCTCAAGCGAACCAAAATGCCGTTTTTGTCAAAAGCGTTTAAAACGCGTTGAAGTCTTTTGTATAGCGCTACAGCATCTACGAATATTTTAAGCCTAATAACTCTATGTTTTGAATTGTGTTTGTGTATGTTTTTTATATAAATAAGCTATGTTTAATATGATACAGTGTAGAATATCAATCAAAGACACGCCTCTCAGGATACTCTATAAGTAAATATATGTAACACTAGTAAAGTTGCCGTAATATTCCCAAAGAAACAATAGGTTATATTTCAGAATAATATACGCACATTTAGCCTAGTTCACTTATGAGTACTTGAGGTGATAATGGAAATATAACAATACATATTTTCGAAATGCATGTTGTGTTTGCGTTATAAGCTGACATACAATGCCTGCGGTTCTGGTACAGCAATTAATTCGGTTTTGAAGTTTTAGAGTGCCTATCAACTAACTAACCAACTGAAGAATAATATCTACTGTATGCTCTCGGTTTGGCCTTAGTGACATAAGACATCGAACTCAAAAACCTGTGCCGAGGCTCCAAGTGTCATCTACCAATGTTTTTATAGGTAGTTTCGCCACGGTTGACCTTGTCCAACATACTGGTACTACTCCATAGATATTTAAAAGGTATTCAAAGTTTTTAGTCACGTATTGTTACGCGCTTTCGCTTTAGGCTAGTGTCAAAACGATCGAGGCTGCGCATACGCAGACAATTCATGTGATTACGATTTTGACATTGAATTTACGCGATTGTTTGAGTAATTGCTTTCTTGTCACCGCTGGATTGACAGCAAAAAGATTTTTAAGTATCTTGGATTTTACTGCTTTAAGCACTATCTTATTAGTAGTCAGATGTAAAATTAAAATGATGATTAGCTGATATACTTAAGAAGTTAAGAACTTTTTTAGCGCTATTTTTTAAATACATATGTATGTATATCAAACTTATTAGATTAGGTAAATTATACGTGGCACTTTTTACTGTGCTGTTTTTTAAAAATCAATGAGTTTTATAACCTCTTTTGAGGATTTATTTCAAATGCATGTTGGTAGATACGCATGGAAGTAACATTTAAGGTAAATACTTAATAAGCTTATGGTGATTCGTCACATTATCTTAGAGTAATGTATTATAATAAACAAAAACTAAATCCTCTGATCCAGTAAATATCCGGGAGCGAAAGTGGTATGTTGACATTTAAAGGCTAGGCACGAAGCCAGCTGACATTACCGGTCTCTGCCCCTTCAAGGCGATAATGTCTGCCCGCAAAAAAGGTACCACTTTTATGCAAACGGTATGATGAATAGCTCTATTAGTTGCTTCCTGACAACTAACAAAGTATTTTTCTCGATCTAGAGATACTTTTGAGGATTTACTGTTTTTCACGAGAGAAGTGATCAAACTAACGGATGTTTATTTTCATGACAAAAACAACTCGCTCATTAAATTCAAAACGGCCACATCTCAAAAACTACAAATTGTTCAGGGGAGCCTTTTAAAGTTTTGGTGGTCGTTTTTTTTCTTTTATTTTGAAAACCCTATTTTCTATTTAAATGTATTATATATCATTCGATGCGTATTTTAAATCATCATTTACCTATATTATTCAATTTATTGCACTTTCACCCAGAATCGTACAAACTCACATAAGTCTCTTTTGTTTATAAAAATGTTCGAAATCTCATATGATTTTTTTGAATAGAAGGCCACAAATCATACAAAATCGTACACTTTTGTACGTGTTTTACATCACTGTTTTGTTAAATGTAACATAAAACAATAGTAAACAATTACACAAGTTGTGCGAATACTCAGTAGTAAAAACATAGAAAATCAATCAACAAAAACAATGTTTAAATTGGAAAAGCTTGTAAGAAACAAAAACGAAAGTCGTGTTTATAGTAAAAATGCTATCAATAATCTTGAGAACACTATTAATTAGTTAAGGATATGATGTTTATTAGAGTTTCGAAACAAAGTTGACTGTATCATATTAAATTAAATACAAAAATTAACCAGTAGTTGATGAAAATACTATATTTTATTTTGTAAGTCCAGAAAAAAGACCATTATACCAAGCAGCGATACGTAACCACCTAGCTTTGATGTTTAGCCAACCAACATTAAATCCCAGCAAACCAGTCCTGAAACTCCAGCTGGGTTTCAAGACTGGGTTGCTTACGACGAGCGTAGATTACCAGTCGCCTAACCTTGATACACCGGTGGAGTTTACTGAGACTGTTTGAGACTGCAAAACAGCTCATGGTGGCTGGTTATCATCGCTTGGTAACTGGGTAACAGCGCTTGGTGGCTGGATATCAACACTAGGTGGTTGGGTAACAACGCTTGGCTTTTTTTCTTCTATTCCTGACTGCTTTCAGCTTCTTCTTTCCTAGCTTCAATGATTTTTATATGAAAGAGGGTCAAGCTTTTGATGATAAATCTTCATTCTAGTCTAAATTAGAATTAATAAATAATAAAATAAATAATAAATAATGCTGGACAATCCACACAGCGTCATCTAGCCCCAAAGTAAGCTACTCTAAGCTTGTGTTATGGGTACTAGATAAATGATATATTTTAATACATTATATACCTATATAGATTTTTTTTATTATACATAGAAAACACCCAGACCAACGGGTTAAATTTGGAGTCTGGATCCTTTGCGCTATCATCCTGATGAAATATCTTCTGTACTGCTGTCAAACAGCATTCGCAGACGAAGATTCTTTAGAATTGCTATCTGAATCGCTTTCCTTAATGAACATCGAAATTTGGTCTTTTTTCTGGACTTCCAAAATCAGACACAGTATTTTTTGGAATTTGTAACACCAGTATAATCAGATACGACTGGGACGACAACCGTTGATCGGCGAAGGTGGAAGTTGACTCGAACATTGTGTTCTGTGTTGAAGTGGTTTAAAGATATTCGTTTTTTGTTCTGACCATGTTTAAAATTCTATGTGCGCGGATATTTATGTATTCATTCTATGAATAAAGAAAATAAAATTATGAGTTTCTGTATCTAAGCCCCAAAAATAATTAACATGTTACCAAAACAGGTAGCTGACGCATACACAAACAGGCAGAAAGTTGACCCTTTAATAGATTATTTTGTATCTTCAAAATAAAAATTGCAATACGTCAAAATAGTTAAAAAAAAATATATTTAACAGTTCAATATAATCATCAAAATAAAAAAATGCACTTTAGACTATAAAACTTTTTAAAACTTCATAGCTAACAAGCACAAAAACAGTCGTTAATCAAAAACGGCAATTTTGTTTGAATTATTTCTACCATAATCTTGATAAACTTATACGGAAAACAGTCATATTTCAAAAAATGGCTTTTTTGCTTATAAATATGATATTGTACTCACGTGCTTTTAATATTCAAGACGGTCACATTTCAAAATATAGCGCTTTTCACTATAATTATTTGTGGATATTCAGTTTTTTTTCGGAATGTGGCCCTTTTTCACAAAAATTACCGCAGACTACTGGTCGTAATTGGCAATATGCCAGTTTTGAAGTAAAATTAGTCATCAATGTGTCAAAATGTAAAAGAGGCAGTTGTTTGAACGGACCATTTTAAACGCTAAAACAATGGGTGTCAATCTTTCAAATATAAAAATATGAACAGTTTAGATATGATTTTTGCAATAAAAACGATTTTGATTTTTTTTGAGATGTGGCCCTTTTGAATTTAATGAGCGAACTGATCGCTAGCTTTAATCTGAAGGGTTTACCAAAATAAAAAAATAAAAACTTTATTGGATATGCAAATTTTGTGATTTTATTCACTTATAAGTTTCATAGTTCTCCTTAAAGAAATAAATTATAGTAATTCGTCTAGTTAGCACTTAAGGAATACGGGAGTGAAGAGAGTTCATTGTCTTCTATGATTTTTTTAGTCTTTTTTGTCCTTTTAATCTATAGTTATGCGGTCGCAAATTCAGTACGTTTATGTGTAGTTTGCCCATTAGATGGATTGGATATATCATGCCAATAGGCTTTAAACTTTCCTTCTAATGATTTCTTGATACCAGCATGTTTAAATGAAGTGATTTCTCATGTACAGAATTTTTGTTTTCTTATTTTCTAATTGCTGCGTTGTCTTGTAGAGATCATCTATCTCACGACGCGACTTCCTGTGCGATTAGTATTATGTAATTGATACAAAATTCTTAATCGAAAAATTCACCGGACTTCGTGTAATAGAAACACTCTACCATTGTAAAGTAATGCATCCATGAAATTAGGAAATCAGAGTTCTTCGTAAATTTGAGTTTGAAACTACATTCGCTGTCAGAAAACTAATAATGAAGTCGTCAATATTTTTTTATAACTAACTAGCGATCCATCAACTAGCCCTTTAATTTTTACAAAGCCTAGAAATAATAATTCCGAACGTCTGCCTTAACGATAAAATCTAATCTCCGCGTTATCTCACATGAACTAACACTCGTAGTTACGTACGATTAGCTTTTGTGCAATGTCAATGACATAAGTAGAAAGTACGATTGTGTAGCAACTAACCGGTACATGTCATAAGAGATCACTGATAAAAACGAAAGCAATTGCGGTCACATAAATATAATATTTACTATATCGGTTATATTATATTGCTTCCTGTATGTGGGCGGGGTAACCAATCGAATAATGATAGAGCGGTTGAATGAATAGGCTGAAATGTTGATAGTAACAGTGATAAAGGATTTAAAATACAGAGAAAAATCAAACCACTAAGTAGGTATTAGAAAATGACCGGAATTCAAACCAGTCGCTACATCAACAACAGTGTTCTCAAAATACCATAATATTAACTCTAGTAATAAGTATTTTATAATTGCCCTATTGTATATATTAATTACTCATATTGTAGGTACTAAGGTTATTTTTCTTTGTTACAGGATAAGGCGAAGTATACTGCTTCTAGCCGTAGCGTTCACAGCCACATTTGCCCAGAAAGGCAAGTCAGATGACAGCATACAGGCCGTACCAAGTGACCTCAGGCGCATTGTCAGTGAAGCGGTGAATTTGGAGAAGCGGTTTTTATTAGGCGCTGGCGATGCGTAAGTTTCTAGTCTATGTATTCCATTGTATGTCTCTCACAGCAATCATGTAGCTGAATAAAACTGTTTGCTTTGTCTACAAACATTTGTACTTTTACATTGATACCTTTGATCAAGTACAAGCTAGAGTTAATGTTACACATTGTTGGATGCGATACTACATGATTTATGTACCTACATCCGCAGTCTTCGTCTTTAGACTCTAAAACTTTTTTATTGAGCAGAATTTATGTTTAGCTGAACTAGGTTTAAAATCTCTGAAAATATCTCTTCAAATGATCCACAAAGTCAAAAGTAGTAGGACCATATTTAATTTCTGCAAAAATTTTGGTCTTATTTTTGGTGAATCATATTTTCTGTTGCTCTGTAACTGTAGTGTTAGAATAGAACCTGTCCTGATAATGCGATCCTGACTACGTTTGTGACTATTGGCTGTTTATTAACGTGCCTGTTTATATCATAGGCAAAACTGTTCGTCAGAAGAAGATGACATCAGCAATACACCATGCCCGCCGAGCAAGTATAGAAGTGCAAGTGGCGAGTGCAACAACGTGAGGCATCGCCCGTGGGGAAGACGCGGCGATGTTTTCCTCAGGCTTATGCCAGCTAATTATGCCAACAGTAAGTTATATATCTCAGAATCGCAGGTTGAAGTCATCATTATAAATATACCTACGTCTTTACTCGTATTTACGAACTTTGGATCTTATTAAGAGGATCGCTTCCTTTGAGATCTTGCACGTAGCAATTATATGTGCTAGATGACCACTAGGGAATAATGGTTCGAATGAACTATATTATGCAGCGTAAGAATACCTTATACTCTATGGTCAGTGGATGGAAACAGCTCATAACCGTCGTAGCACGATTAAAAGGAAACCTACTTACCATTATCAAACAGTGACATTCTCTCGTCACAGACCAGTCCAGAGAGCATAGTAACATTCAACAAATAATTATGTTTCATATATTTATGTAATGTTTTTTCATCGGAAGTTGTGTACACTATAAAGATGCGTTTAAACTGCAATCATCATGCGAACAAATCGTCTGAGTTCACGCTATTGTTATGTAATTAGGAACGCTGGTACAAGGATAAGCAGTCAGCATTTTCGTAACACGAAATATTTTTTGTTAACACATTAATAGAGCTTTCATGAATTATTATTAAACCCTACCTACTCCATAAATAAAGAAATAAAAACAAAAGAACCGAAAATTTTAATATGAATTCAAAAACAAAATTGAAATAATAATAAAGTCAGCTATGAACTTCAAGCAAATTTCTAGAAAATATCATCTTATTCGAAACTAAAGGAGCTAGTCACAAAAAACAACACCTAATTCAGCTTATGACCAAGTGATGTAATCAATTACAGTGATCAAAAAGCTTCAGAGCTCGATGATTGATGACTTTATTACATGCAGTAGCTGTGATGAGTCCGTGAAATCATTTATCAAAACCTATTGATGTATTATTATAATTATTTCCACTATAGTGAAACATCAGCTTATTCTTATTATCGCGAACCTGTGTAATGAAAGGATTAAAATGCGCCTCGGAGTCTCCTTTTCGTACCCTTGACTCGATTAATTTACTTCGGAATTTATATGAACACTAGCTTTCGACCACGGCTTTACAAAAACGAAAACAAATATATCCCAAGGGAACCGTACATTTTACCGAGATAAAAAGTAACTTATGTGCCATTCCAGAATATAATCTATCTATCTTGTTATATTGTTGTAATATTGTGCCAAATTTCATCTGAACGGATCTGCCGTTCAGCCGTTTCAGCGTGAAAGAGTAACAAACTTCCACGTTTATAATATTAGTAGGATTTCATGTAGGTTTTCTTTGTTCACAGTCTATTGCCACATGCCGTAATAAGGTTAAAATCGGTAATTATTATATTCACATCACTAAAACTAAGACTTGAGGTTGGTAACGCTCTACCAGTCAGTGACAAAATTTTCGAAATTCTTAGAACTATGTATGTGTATTAGCACTGCATGGTATTAGTTTGGGATGATGATGTGTGTGTCATAATCGTTTGTTCGAAAAGTACTTATTTGCTTATTATACCTATTCTAAGATGAGCTATGAAGTCAGATTTTCCGTGTGATGACCATATAGACTTTATATATATTCAAGGTGCTAACTGTAAATCACTTATATCATTAATAATTAATTCTAGTAAACTAGTAATCGCATCTTTATCACTATATAGTGACCAAGAGCTTGTTGACCATGGGTATCAAACTATCAATTCACTTTCTGTAGGTAACAATTATGCTGATAACTTTCGTCTCGTCTTACCTTTGCATCAGAAAAACTAAGCGTTCAAGAACGATAGCTATTAATAATACCAGGGTGATTTGTCTCGCTCGAGATACGGAAGACGGCCTATTATAGACAATTGAATAAAAATTCTTACATAGTTTCTCTATAACTACTAAACGCGCGCAGTGTAAATGTATACTTAGGACGTTTTTAGTGTCATCAGTATTTGCTTACGCACGCGAGATTGCCCCGTTTAAATGAAAAATATTTTTGATATATTAAATAACATTGAAATTCTATATTACGTATAGTAAGCAAATTTGTATGTTACCTTTGCGATAGTATAGATAGATAGTACCCACGACATCGTATGCGTTAGATTAAGAGTCCAACGCGCGTGAAAATTTTGTAAAATAAGCTTAAGTATATCTTTCATTTGTCAATCGATCTCGATGAAACAAAGCCTAAATTTCAATCTAAGATTATCTCAATACATTGGTAAAAACTGCATTCGATTTGGTTCAGTCGTTGCGGAGATTAGCGTGCACCTTTGTGCACAGATAAACAGACAAATAGTAGTTTTTTCAAAAACAGTTATTTTAGGCTAACGGCCGATTTCTATATTATATCTATCTGTGGTTTTTGTATTTAAATAAAAAGAAACCCAAATAATTAAAGAAAGAAATAATTTAAAGATTTAAATTGACTAATCCTAAATCGAAAAACCACAGATAGATAGAATATAGAAGCCGACCGTAAGTAGCGTGTCTTCTTTAGGCAGCACAATTTTTTACTTGAAAACATCAAAAGTACAGACACGGCTTCTATTACGTTGTAACGATTAGTAACGATTTTATTATTACAGATGTATGTATAAAGCGTATTGTAACCCAATAATACATTGCACACCTGTCATCAGTGCATAATAATTGTGTCTATGAACAATCATCATAAAACTATAATCATAGTAAAGGAAGCACTGATGATAATTGCTAAGTTTATCTACACTCAGCTCTAAATAATAACTTCTTATTCGTTCAATTCTTTACTTGTAAGCGTAGGTTGCTGATTATAGTTATGAACATAATGTAATGACTATAAATTCGTGAATTGACTTGTTTGATAGAACTTTTTAGGTGTCCTTCTTGGTTGGTACCACGCAGAGTCGGCTTATGTGTGCGTTACCTCTCAAGTGGGCCGTTAGCCTGCTCAATCACATAAAAAAAATCTAGGAACATATCCTAATAATCTTCTTATATTATAAAAATTAACCCCTATTTCCATTAGTCACGCCATCACGCGCGAACGGTTGGACCGATTTCGCTAATTCTTTTTGTTATTGTAAAGAGGAGCTTTTAAGACAGGACAACGTCTGTCCGCTCAGTTAGCATAAATTAAATAAGTAAGTCGATGTACAAGTAACATTGCATGCATACGTAAATATTAAATACATACTTTGAATTCAACCACAAACCAGGCCTTTTTCAGGGTTTCTTTTTAATATGAATAATCTTGCATTTAATTTTTAAAACATTATCTATGCAAATCTTACGATTAATTTTAATGTCCGCACTTTCTACTCTTACTAGTTACTGTAGAACAGTAAAAATGTACCTACCTTTTAGCTCGTTGCAAATTATTCAAACGGAAATTAAGACTTCTAAAAATACAAACTAGGAAATAGGTTAGTTAAAGATTACAGCCTAGATTTAAGTTTATATACCACTAGTATTCCACGTCTTATATACTTTCAGAACTTTTTAGTCCAGTGCTCAAGAGATACTGACTTAAGACTACCTGTTAAGCCTTCATAGTGTTCTTTTATTTATAGGAGTCTCCCAACCTTTGGAAGAGCCGCATCTTCCAGCTCCATCGTTGGCAATTCGTGCAGCGGCTCAGTTGACAGAACCAGCTGAGCATGACTACGTCACCAGTATGTTGGCAGCTTGGGGGCAACTTCTGGTCTCCGATCTAGTCGCCACTGCCAATGGAAATCAGGTATTGTGAGATTTTTCATTCGTGTAGGTATATAATGAAGAAGACGGGAGAAAGTATCGGTCCTTGTGAATAAAATTGCTATCTTAACTTGGGTGTTATCGATGATGTCTATGAACAGCATAACAGATGTGGACAACGATAATTAATTAATTCTTGTTTTCAATGCATACAATTCAGACCACCCTTAAAGTTCATGTCTAAATTTTTATATTGCTGTTTTTTATTAAATTTATAAAGGTGAGCTTATAACAGTGCGCTTTACTTCATTTGTATTATTTTAAAGATTCTTAAAATCAAAATACTAGTCTTGCTTTATGTACCTACAAGTATAGTCAAATTCATTAGAGTTCATTAATTCCACTAGATGTGTGGTCAAACAGTGTGAAGGCCGGCGGACGTATGCTTTTTGTTAAAAGGAACGGATGTGTTCACCTATTCAGTGCCTAATCATCCGTCACCATTTAATGATGATAAATTTTTTCGACACTTGAACTTGGCCGAGAGTGAACGAATTCAGTAATAGACGGCATTGCTTAATACTGTAATGTCGTGCGTTTGTAGGTGTCCTCGTCGTTAGATTATGTTGAATTTTTAAGTGATATGCATTTGTCTTAAGAGCTTGGAGTTACTGTCGTCTTTAACTTACTTATTTATAACCGGTGGAACAAACATTAATGTTATTTTCATACAAACTTTATGGACTTTATGATTTAGGCTGTGCTTTGATTTTCAATCAGATTCATATGAATTACATTCCTTAGGTACTTCTGATAAAATAAATATAAAAAAGAGTAAATGCATTTAAATACATTTGTATGAATATTAGAAGATGAGCAAACAAAGTCATATAAATAAGTATGAAGCAAAGCAACACCATAAAGTATACTCGTATAATAAAAGTTGTAGGTACCTTCATGATTATGTAGATGCAGTAGCATCAGCATAATCATGAATTTAATTATCTTTGAGTATTAATCGGTAGAAAATTAATTTGGTTTCCTATAGATATGATCATAAAACTATCACGACTGTGCATAAATCTAGGATTCATAAATTCCTTAGCTAGCAGATCCATTTTAAACCAGAGTGCTTATTTTCTTGTTCATCGAAGATCTCCGATTAAGTAATCATTCATTTAAATAGTGATTAAACAAATAGCAAACTCAGTTTTTATGTCTGCTCAGGTGTAGTTTTGTAAGACCACTTTTTATATCCTCAATTTTTTACTTAAACCCAAGCAAACACTTGTAAACATTGAAATAGTTTTTATGAACACCGCGAACTCTCGATGATATTTTAATTTGTACAAAAACTACTGTGGTTGACATGGTCGTTTTACGATGGAGAATCCATTGCCCATGTTAACATTATAATACGAGTAAAACACAGTTGAAAAAGTCAATTGCCTATAGGTTAAACTTGAGAATTTTCTTCAGCTGTTTCTTGTACGCTGGGTAACGGCGGTTATAAGATTCAATTTTTTTTTTATTCACTAGCAAATTTGATTGAGATTCACTGAATCCATTGACCTATCTGACTTAAATGTTATAACATGACTAGGCAATAAAATATTCTAGATTATTTCGGCTAGACGAGAAGTGGCTCATTGGCACAACGTCCTCCCTATATCTCCCGATTCAGTTCTCTAACCAGGGTCCGATGATGACTAGCAAAGGATAACTTAGTGAACTTACCGCCTACTAATTCTAATGTTTTAAACATAAGAACAACGTAGTTTCTTATGCGTCTGTTTTCCTCTTATGAATGGCACACAAAAATGGTCGGGTTATATCTTTTTATAAAATTAACTTGTCATAAATATCTGTCGAGATCTGACGTTATTCTGATTAACTTGTCATGGAAATATCGATCGAACTCGTGGTGTGCCGTAATGTTCGTGATAGTTTGCGGGGTCGTAGAAAGGTTACGTACACCATACTATAATCTATTCTATGACGTGAAGTGAAAGCAATGAAGTAACAGCTGATTAGTTCCTAGATATGCACTTACCTACTTACATTGTGGAAGACTAGGTAAATAAGGGCGTGGCTATTCGCGCAGACAGGCCATTGTCACAGAATTATTTAATAGTTCTACATACCATTGTGTAACGTTTTGTTATTAAATGTTACAACGGCATTTAGCTGCTAAAGAACAATGTAAGTAAATATTTATTCTGAAACAAAAAGTGTTCATTAATAAAATAGGTTTTATAAAAAAAATCTATTTAGGTGACTCGTTATAAAAAATAAATAAAGGGTAAGTAAGTATTCCCTACTTAATTATTCATTGTTTTTTCTTTCAAAACCTCTCAAATTCATTATACATACTTCATAGGTAGGTAAGGTAAGGTACCCATACATTTTCTCAACATACGTGACTCCACAAATAATAGTAGTTATTTATAAGGCTTTTTATCAGCAAATGCTGCCGCATCTAATATATCAAATGAGATGAAGTTGAACTCATTATTTCCACCATAGAATAGGTAGGTCTACACAAATTTTGTGACACAATTAACTATCTACATAAGAAAAATGGGCAGGTAATTCAACGTATGTTCTTCATATTACGAAATGTTACATACGTAAGACAAAAGTAAATGAGAAACTATTAAAAGAATGTACGCCAGCTCACACGATGACATCTGGCTCATATTTGGCGTCATCTACGGCTATCTATTACTTCATAGGTTATTTACTAAGTATTTCCAATTTTTTTTTTGACCCTTTATTTTTCAATCCCTGAGACACCAATGTCTTTTTAATGCAAAATATTTTGTTACCTAGACCTACTTTTGCGAAGAAAACAAAAATGCAGAATTTGGCACTATGGGTTGAATTAAATGGTTTAATATATTTCAAGCTGTAACTTTTACACAATTTACTTAGTCTTAGAACAAACAATCTAAATTACGTATTCCACATGACATACGGACGGAGTGAAAGTTATTTGTTCCACATTTGGCCATTGTTCTTTTATTTGAGATGATTCGGTTAAATAATGTTATTTCATGCTCTAAATTGTTTGTCTGTAAGGTTTTCGTCGTACCTTTTTGTAAACATGCCTGTGAATTTACGTAAAATTAAAATTTAATTGTTTTTTTAGGAATGCGGACCAGGACCTTGTGAATACGTGCGATCTGCACCAGCGAAGAATATCGACTCCTGCGGATTTGGTAAGCCTACTTCGATATATAATTAATACTGATTCAATATATAGAACTATTTAACAGACATTATCTTCCGATGGACTTATTATTGTTTATCTCTTTCACAACAAAGAAGATAAAAAAGCAGAACATGCACACGCTTGTATAGATCGATTCAACCACAAAAACTAAGGGATATTTAGGCCACTCTATGTTAACTTTGGCGTACCTATGTCATGGTGCTTGGTGAGAGGCCAGTACAGTAGTGAAGTAAACGATACACCATTAAAGTGGGTTTAATTTTTACATGTCTATTATCAAACTATAAATATGTATGTAAATTAATAATGAGCTATGTTTGTTGAAGTACTTAATGAAACTATACAGGTTTATTCTAGCGATTCGAACAAGAGTCTTAATAAATTTTGTGACCAAATTTTGCTATGCACTCGTATATAACAAGATTATACGGTGACTGGGTGCGAACTTGTTATAAATGCTACATTCTATAACGAAATATGAGTAGGTAGATAGGAAGCTTGATACTACCGCTTAACTGGTTTCAAATCAAATTGGTGACAAAATCAATTTACCTCCATAGTTGTGTGTGGGCGATTAGTGATTACGAAGTTAACTTTTAATGAATTCAGTTTGTAAACTGTGCTTCTTAACGTAATGAGGAAGGATCGTCAGAAATAAATAGTGATAGCCCTGAGCCTTATCTGCTGTTACCATGATTTTGTGGGTTCCTTGTACCTCGCCTTGACTTTCTTGTAGATCTAAGTTTTGTTTGCATTTGTCACATTCCCTCCAAGGCATCATCATCATCGTTTTGCCCTTATCTTAAACACCTCTCATTTCATTCACTGATACTTTAGCTTTTTATGTTACGTGTTCCTAATCACGTAGGCGTTTATTAAGGTTAAACCAAACAAACTATGCATTCAAAATTGGATTGGCTTATTATAATAAATTCCAAATATAGTTAACATATGGTTTGGAACAATGTTGTAAACTTAACAAACAAATATGAAACGGACTTTATGCTTGTTACAGAGGTCCGAGAGCAAATGAACTTGGCCACAGCATTCCTCGATGGCTCTGCTTTGTACGGGAGCTCTGAAAAGGAATTGCGTTCGCTTCGACTCTACGATGCTGGCAAAATCGACTTACATTCTTGTCGCAAGTGAGTTGCAACTTTCCAAAGTTACGCTGCCTCAAATTGTCAGACAAACTAACAGCATTTTTCCAGTCCAAAACAAAATTTCCATTGGTGAGGTACATGTTATTGTCAATCTTTTTCCTTATTTATATTCAGTCATAAAATCGTTTAATATATACCAAGTAGTTCACACAATCCATAAATGTTCATTTGGATATGATATATATGCGAGGAATTTATCCGGGACTTTAACACAAGTTATTTCTTGGAGTTAACTGTACAACGGCTAGGAAGAAAGAGGTTATCACAGCTTAAGCAACAGCCATACAATACCGATTCAAGATATTACAGAGATATAAGATTTAATGTGTGAACGATTCCCATAGCGTTAGCGGTAGGCTTTAGTCATTATACCCAATGACACTGCATTCGAGCATAAAATTTAATGAGATAGGTATCACAATATCCTACTTTGTACAGATTGCTTAAGATCACCGTAAGTCTGCCTACAATAGATGTATCTAGGTGGCAGGCACATGTTTTCGCGAGGATTTTATTTTAAGAATTATAATACCTATATATAATAAAATCAAAACAATAATAGGGAAGTGTGAAAACAAAGATAATAAGACATTTTTAATATTTAGGTGAGTATTACGCATAAAATTCTTCAACTCAGTAGGTATTATAACACCAAATTTCATCATAAGATGTTATTCACAATATTTTGACGAATTATTATTCAAATAACAACAATGTAAAAACCCATGTAAATTCCCAGTAGGTAAATGCAGTTTTCCAAAGAAAACATCAGATGTCATTAATCTATGCAGATTATCCGGATACAGTTATTAACGGTCATATTTTTTATGATTCATCTATAAATACTTCTAAGTCTTATCTATTTTACTCGTACCTTAGTAAGTATAATAAAATATTTGTGAAACTCCCCGCAACTATGTTCGCATTATTCTTTTTTCATGCATACTTCAAATTGCCCGCTATCCAAAGGAACTTACCCTCCAAATTTCAGCTCTCAAGGACTAATAGTTTTGACTGTACGTCGATCTGTCAGACAGTCAGACAGTAACGGAAGAGTTTTACAGTACCTAGGGAGTATGTCAAAAATCAATTGTATACCAAATGATAAGACTCTTTATACTCGTAGTAGAGTAAGTAAAAGCAGTAGCTTTATGATGTTTAGGTACTTACATAAATATTTTTACAGCTAAGTACTGTTAATGATGACTGTTCCCTAGCAAGGTTTTTTCTGTAAACAATCATTGAATTTCGCAACGTTTAGTTACGTGTTTATATACAAACATTACGTACATTGATGTTTTATGCAAATCCATTGTTGTGTTAAAGTTATGACATTATTGAATTAATACCTACTACCTACCTACATAGAAGTGAACTTTTTGTGCATAGTTGGCTCCAAAGGATGGCTACTTAGATATTTTTCTGACGTTTAAAAATCCGTGTTAAAGTCAAGATCTCAAAAAATTTATTTAGCACTAGTATCGGTTAATACTAGTTCAAACGCATGTTCTTCGGACTCCTTTATGCTCTTTTTTCATTCAGTGGGGGTGTAGTACAGTTTATGATCTAGTTAATAAAGCTGAGTCTACAATGTACGGTCATTGGTTTTTCAAAATAATAATGAATATATTTATCATAATATTACAGGGGAGTTCTTAGATACCATTTCAGAATTGTTTATTTTATTGCAAAAAAACAAATCTGATAAAGAAATATTTATATGCCATTAATGTGAGCTGATTGTATGCAAATAGGACCTTGTGACTCTTTGCATATCTATTTGACTTCCATCTTTGTTAGCATTGGCATTTAATAGCTTCATCCAAGCACGCTCGATAAATAGAAGTTCTGTTTTTTGCCTATTTTATGTTGTTGTAAAAATGCAAGACACGTTCTATACCTTATGCAAACGCAGGATCAGATAGATCGGTAGATACTACTGCATATCTAGAAAAATAGTTTCCTGATCAGCATCACTATTTATAAGTGTCATGTATTAGCATCTACACTATTTTCGAGAACATAGTAGGTACCTACGTAATCCTAGAATAAGCTTCATAAACAATTTTGCAATAATGCATATTCTTTTCAAAATTACTCCAATAAAAATTGTACAAAAAAAACTTGAGAGGTGTCAAGGGACACCCGGATGGAACGAAGTTCCTTTCGATTAATTTGTGAGAGCGAGAGAGAGAGACAGAGAAACATGCGCACGCCGCACGGCTTACAACTATAGCAAAAAGTGTCGTTATAACTTTTCGTGAGAATTTTTTCCGTCTAGCCCCCTTTCACAACGCGCGATAAGGAACTTCGTTCCAAAAATCTACTTGCATTATAATCTCTTAATAAGTTACTGATAAGTAAGCTTCTCAATCACACCCTTAATTAATCCAACTCATAAAACCAAAGCGATCTCTTTCAGATGTAACGATGGTACACCCACTGCGCCGGTTTACAAAGCTTTCTTCTCTGAGCACAACCGCATCGCTGGTGAGCTGTATTCTATGAATCCTTTCTGGGACGACACCACTCTGTTCTTGGAAACCAGAAGAGCAGTGGCAGCCATCATACAGCATATCACGTACAATGAGTTCCTACCAGTTTTGCTTGGCGAGGTAAACGTCAAAACTGTATTTTTTTTAACTAATGTGACACACTAGCATGTCTTAACTGTTGGTAGGTAAGTGCTTGCTGCTAATTACGTGTAGATTCTTGTTTACTAAAAATCATCATCATCATCTTCCGGCCCTCTTCCCACGTTATGTGGGGTCGGCACTACATGGGATCTTTTTCCATTTACCTCTGTCATTCGTCATCTCAGTACTCACTCCTTTCTTACACATGTCATCTTTCACAAAGTCCATCCATCTTGTTCACTAAAAATAATATTACGAGTATAAAGTTTAAAAACATTTTATTTGTACTTACCTTTTTGTTTTTATAGTTGGTGTCGTTCATGAAATGCGTCACAAATATGAAAAAACGTTTACGTAAACGTAATCTTTACGTCGTTGATATCAAGATACAAAATACAATAATTCACGCATCTTTTACTGTTATAATGAGCTATCTTGAAAATCTTTTACAGGTTGGAATGGCCAAAGCTGAGTTGAAACTAACCTCCCTTGGGTTCTGGAGAGGATATTCCAGCGCAAACCGTGCCGGTGCGTATACTGAGCTCGTCGCAGTTGCCCCTATATTCAAGGCTATGATGAATGAGAAACTGGTAAGTCTTTTACTATATAACCTGCTCAGAACATAAGCCGTACTTTGTCTATGAAGTATTTTTTTACTTAATTTTGATTTTGGTTTAATTGAATAAATAATTAAATAATGCTGGATAATCCACACAGCATCTACTAGCCCCAAAGTAAGCTCCTCAAAGCTTGTGTTATGGGTACTAGATAATTGATATATTTAATAAATTATAACACATAGATAGATTTTTTTATTATACATAGAAGACACCCAGACATCTGTAGATCGTACACAAATTTGTTCCAAGGCGGGAATCGAACCCGCAACCTCGTGCGTCGCAGGCGGACTCTTGCCCGCTGTGCCACTGAGGGTCGGCAAAAATTACTTTGTGTGTTCCAAAATTTTCAATATCTAAAATTTTAATAAAAAACCTAAGCGCTAAGTTCTATCCATAAACATTACTAGAAGATGCAGCAATTTCGTTTACTCGTACGAGCTTGGTGGTAAGGCCCCAGGTGATATAGAATTGAACAATACATATTTCTGAATTCCAGATCAATAATACCGTTACCCTACAACACCTAGTACACACAACAGCCCACCGTGTCTCCCGATTCCCACCATCAGCCCAGTGGGACGTGTACCGCTCTAGGGACCATGGAGTGTCCCCTTACTTGCGAGCCTTGAAACTATGTGAACCTATGACCAGCATTAAGAGTTTCGGAGACTTTGGCCAGCTGGGCTTCGATAGGAGACAACAGGAAATGTTATCTGATATGTACAGGTAAGACTTTGAATACAACGCCTCTTGTGTTGTATTCAGATTTATAACTGTTAGTGGACATTTTGCTATATCCATCTAGCCCCAAACTATGCTTGTTGCCAACCATAAACATAATTTCGATACCCTAAACATTTTTTCTATATTCGTCCAGTAAATACAGATACTCAATTACCTTATTATCTTTCAAACCTTAACCCAGTTAAGCACTTTGCATCTTCACTTTTTTCCAGAAATATCGAAGATGTGGAACTTATCATCGGAGGCGCCATGGAGAAGGCAGCCAATGGAGCCGTTGTAGGACCAACCCTGGCTTGTGTATTGGCTTTGCAGTTTGCTAACCTGAAGAAGAGCGACAGGTAAAATTCGATTCTCTTTCAGCCATGTTTTTAAAACAGAATCTGCGCTTTTAGTTGCGTTGCTTTGATATTTACGATTATTTGTCCGGTAGCTACAACATTTTCTCTTTCTTTTTAGCGTGTCTTGTTCTTTCGAAACCAATGTGGCGATGGGAAAGGATGTTAGGTTTAAAAAAGGATCTTCCGTTTCTTTCTCAATTTTATGGGTTAAATTTTTTTGATCCAACGGATATTGCAAAGTTTCGAATTTACTTGGCAGTACCTATTTCTCTATGAGTCTGCAATATCCTCTTACGGAATATTCATTTCGTCTTGTGCCTAATATAATGCTCTTTAGATATTACAGTTGTGATCATGTTGTATTTTAGAGTGCTTTAAATAATTGAATAAACCGATATCTTTTTCTGGTTCCAGGTTCTGGTACGAAAACGACATCCCGCCATCTTCATTATCGCCGGAACAATTGGCGGCGATCCGAAAAGTGTCGCTCGCTGGAATGCTCTGCACCTCTGAAGAGACACTGGTCAACATCCAGCCTAAAGCCTTCGTGAAGGAAGACCCTTACTTGTATGTTGAAACTAGACTTTTAATAAATATTAGTGGAAATTTCAGTCAAGCCATTTAGCCCTAAACTAAGCAAGCTAGGAAACTAAAATAATACAAATGTTGTATTATTAAAATATAATCTGACCTTACTTAAATTAACTTATTTATTCAAATCAGTTTAACAAACCGAACTTAAGTGAAAAACCAAAATAAAGTCTCTGATTATGTCAGAGGAAAAAACGAATTCTATTTAGGTACATATTTAGAAATAAAAAATAAAAAACTTATTTAGTCAATCGTCACCCAACTGAAAAATGCTTGTGGCTCAATTTTGTTTATAAGAAGTTAACGTGTAGTTATTATAAACTTGCTGAACCATTTTTCGTGTAACCAGAAACGCAGCTCAGCACTGCTCGCAACACAGCCGCCTGGAACTGTCCGCGTGGCGTGACGTCACCGGCGCTAAGGCCGCCGAACAACTGTCCAAGGACATGCTCGCCACTGCTCTCGAGAAGGCTAAACAAGAGATGGCCGATAGGAAACGACTAGAATACATGCTATGGGAAACACGTGAGTATTTAGATCAGTGATTCCCAAAGTGGTCCAGGTGGACCCCCAGGGGTCCACGGAAGACTTGACAGGGGTCTTCGTTGGACGTGACAAAAAATGGGGGTCTACAATCGTAAGGGGTGCATGAAAATTAATTTGGTTTCGATAGTGAAGAACGAAATTGTTGGCTTGTTATCTATACTAATATACTAATAAATAATATTATAAAGAGGAAAACTTTGATTGTTTGTTTGAAATGAATAGGCTCCGAAACTACTGAACCGATTTGAAAAATTCTTTCACCAATGTGTAGAATGAACTTTCAGGATGAACATAGGCTATATTTTATGTAGGTACTTCGCGGGCGACGCCGCGTGCAGAAGCTAGTTTTATATAATATGATACTTACCTATATTAAACTTTCTCAATAAGACAATTTATAAATAAATTGAGAAAAAAATGGTAATTTGTAAACGTAAAAGATTTTTTTTTCGAAATCTGTTAATCATCGTTGAAACTCAGCCACAACGTAAGTTTCCATACATAGATCTAATCTTCACTTTTTTTTGCGAGATTAAGAAATTGGTAGTAATGTAGATGCAGGGGGTCCACCGCATCCAGCAAAATTTTGAAAGTGGTCTATGAAACAAAAGAGTTTGGGAACCACTTGATGAACAAGAAAATGGATTTTTTCGATTGTCACTTTGTCTAGCCCCTGTATTGGGCCATTCTACTTAATTTTTGGCACCACATTCTACCACATTCTACTTACTTTTCTACTTCATGTTTTACATTGGTTTCGTCATTATTCTCACTTTCGTCATGTCCGTAACAAAATATTTTGTTTATCTCGCAAAATATTAGTTAATTTTAAATTTACTCTTCGTAAAATGACTTAATATCAACCAATCTTTTATTGCTCCATCTTCATGCCGTCAGCTTGAAAGACAAGCAAGTTTTTAAAGTTTTTAAAATAACGGTAAAATACCAAATTGAATAGAAAAGCCCATTGACTCTATTTTTCCACTTTAGATGGAGGAGCGGATCCTAAATCCCCCGTCGGAACCGCAGCTTCCTTCTCCAAAGCCAACAAATACGCGCTAAAGATTGCCAACACTTCACTCTTCTTGGAATTCGCCACCAATGAGCTATTGAATTCTATCAATGGCGGGTAAGTCACTTGAAAAAAAAGGAAACAGGCTTTTATATATGCTAAATTAATTAAATTTTTAGATGACAGTTTTTAGATGAAGGAGCCTTGCCAAAGTCAAACGTTTACGAATATTTTGACTTTGGTAAATAATAATTATTAGTATTATACGGGTATTAATCGCGTAATTATTTACTTACACATTTTTTCCCGACGTTTCGCCAGGTTTACACACTGTCGTGGTCACGGGTACAGGAACTACCGCCTCTGCGTACCCGTTTAATACTAATAATAATGTGTTCAGATCGCGTAAGTTTAAAAACATGTTGGTAAATAAGTTAAAAATACCTCGATTGCCCTCCAGTAAAGTCATTCTTTGCTAGCCGCTGTCTCATCTGTCTGTCTATCTTTTTAACTCTACAGCAGCCACCGTCGTAAGCGTCAAACCTTCGACGACTCTCTCGGCTTCGGCACTTCCAACGACTTCGTAGACTCACTTCAATCGGTTGACGTCAGCGGTTTTATCGGCAACGACCAGTCCGGACCGCTCATCGAGCCACAGTGCGACGACACGGGACCCTGCGACGCCGACAGCCCCTTCAGATCGTACACGGGCTTTTGCAATAACCTTCGGAACCCTAATTTGGGAAAAGGGTTGACTACATTCGCGAGACTGCTGCCGCCTGTTTATGAGGATGGTAAGTATCAACAAATTCGCAGGTGTGTGTCATAAGTTAGTATTCTTATGAGGCGATAGGCTTGCAACCTACGGACGGAATACTAACTGCCAAACTAATGTGCCAAATGTGTGCATGTGCACAAATGTCATGATTGGACGTGCCTCTGACTACCCTTTTTAGATACCCTCAAAAAAATCTAAGTTAAAGAGATCTGAAGAGCTATCTACCGAAGATTATCTAGAAAAAAAACATGATCACGACTGTAATCCTCTTACTTCCTTACTAATTTATAAATGCGAAAGTAAAGCTGTCTCTGTCTGTGTGTAACTCAATCACGCCTAAACTACAGAACCGATTTTGATAAAATTTGGTACAAAAATAGACTAGAGCTTGAGAAAGGACATAAGTTAAAAATTACGGCTACTTTTTTCCAGAAAAAAATGTACGGTTCCCGTAAGATATATATGTAAAGGTCATCCAACGGATCTAGGCATTCGTGAAATTAGCCACAGGTGCGAGTTTGCGCATGTACAGTTCCCCCCCCCCCCCCCCCCCCACCCCTCCTCATACCTCCAATTGCTCCCGAAAAACGATACTGCGCAGCTCTTGCGGCTAACTTCACGAATGCCTAGATTCGTTGAGCGAACTATACCTTTATTTCATGGTAACTTGTATAACATAATTACTATTTCAGGTGTAAGCCGTCCCCGTATCAACTCAGTCACAGGAACTCCTCTCCCGTCTCCTCGAATCATCTCCACGGTCATCCACCCTGACATCTCGAACCTGCACACCAGATATACCCTCATGGTGATGCAATTTGCCCAATTTGTCGACCACGAGCTCACAATGACACCTATTCATAAAGGTAACACCACGTTTCAAACATGTGTCCTACATGTTGTGTAACAGCATTTCTTTAAGAGAAGATATATTATATTTTATACCTAATATTAAAATTTGTGATGTCAAAAATTACGTTTTTGTTTGGCCTAACAATAGTAATAATTTCCCGCTAAACTATTATCTAATGAGCATAACACAACACAAACTCAAAACTCGAATTTCTATTTGAGTTTGAGATGCGAAAGTACTAGGTATTTCCGTCCTTTTCCGTATCTGGGGGAAGTATTTAGGCTGGGGTTTTTTAAAGTTATAGATTCGAAAGTACTCGATATTTCCGTCCTTTTCAGTATCTGGGGGAAGTATTTAGACTGGGGGTTTTCAAAGTTATAGATGCGAAAGTACTGGATATTTCCGTCATTTTCAATATTTGTAATGGATTTCCGCAAAGTCACGCCTGAAAATTTACTTCCCCCAGGTTTCCACGAGTCCATACCAGATTGCCGCTCGTGCGAGTCTCCGAGGACAGTGCATCCGGAGTGCAACCCGTTCCCCGTGCCCCGCGGCGACCACTACTACCCCGAGGTCAACGTCACTTCCGGGGAGAGGCTTTGCTTCCCCTTCATGAGGAGTTTGCCTGGACAGCAGCAGTTGGGTAAGATAAATAGAAGATATTACACCTTAAGATGGTTCGTTTTTAACCCACGCAAAAACGACGGGTGTTATAAGTTTGACGTGTCTATGTTGTGTGTCTGTCTGTGGCATCGTAACTCCCGAACGCATGAAGTGATATAGATTTTGTTTTTTTTTTTTTGAAAGGTGAATTAGCCGGGCCTCCGGGAGTGTTTTTAGCTATGTTTGATAAAAATCGGTCCAAGATGGCGGGCAAAATTTGTGTCTAGGGTTTTTTAAATTTTTAATATAATCTTGTTCATCAAGTTTTCAACAATGTCACTGATTAGTAGTGTCTAAATTTAAATTATACAGGTATATAACACAATAACAACACCCAGACTCAGATAAACATCTGCGTCCATCACACAAATGCTTATCCTGGGTGGGGATCGAACCCACAACCTCAGCGTAAAAAGCAGAGCTAGTACCAACTGAGCTATGAAGACAGATGATGACGAAGTAAATAATTAATTCCTAGTTTTGTAACTTTTCCTCGTCTCTCAGGACCCCGTGAGCAAGTAAACCAGAACACAGCGTTCATAGACGCGTCTGTAGTATACGGCGAGAACCCGTGCATAGTTCGCAAGCTTCGAGGCTTCAACGGACGCCTGAACGCGACTGCCAACCCCATCGCCGGCGGCAAGGACTTACTGCCGCGCTCCGACACCCATCCGGAGTGCAAGGCCGCTAGTGGATTCTGCTTTATCGCTGGTAACACTTAGTGCTAAGATATTTTTTTACTTATAAGCGGTGATGGGCTTGCAACCTGTCACATATGGAATACTGTGCAAAATGTGGGCATGTACCAAATGTCATGTTTGGACGTGCCTCTGACTACCCTCTTTAGATATCCTCAAAAGATCTAAGTAACTAATGATCTGAGGAAGATATCTACCGAGCCCGTGATTACAGTCGTGATCATATTAAATTAATTAATTTATATTTTGTTACAAAACAGCCGTCTTTTGTTTAAAATTGACTTAACATCTTGACTCTGTGACATTGAAAACACTTAAATAAAATAAAAGTACACTGGACACTGGCAAAATTGTTCTCTAAAAGACAGATGACATAATTGAAATAGAAGAAGAAGACTATAGTGTAAACTATACTCGTAGTAGCCTTTCAAAATCATGTGCCTTTCTTATCGACGAAGAAACATGCAATGCGACGTGTAGCTCGCTTCTCTCTCCAGAAAGAAACTACTTACAGTTAAAGTATTGTTTGTGACATGAATATCTAGTACTATCTTTAGAAACTAGCGGGATAGCACTAGATCTAGATATTCGTCATCATTTTCAACCTATCCTTTGAATTTCTGTTTGGCTCTGTGTTGCCTGTCAATAGGTCAATTAGTCAGTCAGTCAGTCAGTCAGTCAGTCAGTCGGTCAGTCAGTCAGTCAGTCAGTCAGTCAGTCAGTCAGTCAGTCAGTCGGTCGGTCGGTCGGTCGGTCGGTCGGTCGGTCGGTCGGTCGGTCGGTCGGTCGGTCGGTCGGTCGGTCGGTCGGTCGGTCGGTCGGTCGGTCGGTCGGTCGGTCGGTCGGTCGGTCGGTCGGTCGGTCGGTCGGTCGGTCGGTCGGTCGGTCAGTCAGTCAGTCAGTCAGTCAGTCAGTCAGTCAGTCAGTCAGTCAGTCAGTCAGTCAGTCAGTCAGTCAGTCAGTCAGTCAGTCAGTCAGTTAGTCAGACAGTAGACACAGTCAGTCAGTCAATCAGTCAGTTAGTCAGACAGTAGTAGACACTCAGTCAGTCAGTCAATCAGTCAGTTAGTTATTTAGTTAGTTAGTTAGTTAGTTAGTTAGCTAGTTAGTTAGTCAGTCAGTCAGTTAATCATGACAAACTTCTTTAAATTGCTATTGTAATTTGTGTTCCAGGTGACGGGCGCGCCTCCGAGCAGCCGGGTCTAACAGCGATCCACACAATCTTCCTGCGCGAGCACAACCGCCTCATCGAGGGTCTGCGCGGAGTGAACCCGCACTGGGACGCGGAACTGCTCTTCGAGAACGCGAGGAGGATCATGGCGGCGGAGTTCACGCACATCATTTACAACGAGTTCCTCCCGAGACTGCTTTCGTGGAATGCTGTCAACCTTTATGGACTTAAACTACTGCCTGCAGGTTGGTCTCTTTCTATCTTTTTAACTGACTTTAAAAAAGGAGGAAGTTCTCAATTAGGGTTGCCATATCTGGCAAGATTAACGAGTTCCTTCCGAGACTGCTCTTGTGGAGCGCTGTCAACCTTTATGGACTTAAACTACTGCCTGCAGGTTGGTGTCATTTTTTTTAACTGATTTAAAAAAAAAGGAAGTCCTCAATTAGGGTTGCCATATCTGGCAAGATTAACGAGTTCCTTCCGAGACTGCTCTTGTGGAGCGCTGTCAACCTTTATGGACTTAAACTACTGCCTGCAGGTTGGTGTCATTTTTTTTAACTGATTTAAAAAAAAAGGAAGTTCTCAATTAGGGTTGCCATATCTGGCAAGATTAACGAGTTCCTTCCGAGACTGCTCTCGTGGAGCGCTGTCAACCTTTATGGACTTAAACTACTGCCTGCAGGTTGGTCTCTTTCTATCATTTTTAACTGACTTTAAAAAAGGAGGAAGTTCTCAATTAGGGTTGCCATATCTGGCAAGATTAACGAGTTCCTTCCGAGACTGCTCTCGTGGAGCGCTGTCAACCTTTATGGACTTAAACTACTGCCTGCAGGTTGGTCTCTTTCTATCATTTTTAACTGACTTTAAAAAAGGAGGAAGTTCTCAATTAGGGTTGCCATATCTGGCAAGATTAACGAGTTCCTTCCGAGACTGTTCTCGTGGAGCGCTGTCAACCTTTATGGACTTAAACTACTGCCTGCAGGTTGGTCTTTTTCTTCTCTACTTTTTTAACTGCCTTTAAAAAGGAGGAAGTTCTCAATTAGGGTTGATCTTCTTTTTTAATTGACTTTTAAAAAGGAAATTTTAAATGACTTTTAAAAGATGTGCTATCAAACGGTTAAAGTACGAAATGGCAGCGGACGACATGAGGCAGCAGCGGACGAATTGTCACTCATTGGAATTGTCCATAGTTAGCGAAACGAAGCTAGCGACGCATTTCATAGAAATACATAGAAACCAGTAGTGTCGCTGCGACACGTCGTCCGCTGCTGCCTCATGTCGTCCGCTGCCAGCTCGTACCTCATGACGCAATACTATCGTAGAACCCAAAAAGTTCAAAGACTTCAAATTTAACAATTCACAATGTAAATTCCCAGGATACTACAAAGAGTACTCGCCCACTTGCAACCCAGCCATCGTCTCGGAGTTCGGCGCCGCTGCCTTCAGAATAGGACACTCTCTCCTACGGCCGCACCTGCCCCGTCTGTCGCACACTTACCAGCCGGTCGAGCCCCCGATCCTACTGAGAGACGGTTTCTTCAGACCCGATATGTTTATGTCTGTAAGTAAAAATCTATCAACACTAATCTACATCTAAAAAATTAGAAAAAATCACGTTACTAGATCTAGATCTAGACTAAATCTAGTTACTTAGATCTTTGAGGATATCTAAAGAGGGTAGTCAGAGGCACGTCCAAACATGATGTTTGGCACATGCCCACATTTTGTACAGCAGTTAGTATTCCGTTCGTGACAGGTTGCAAAGCCCATCACCGCTTACCTATGACACCTTCGAATTTTTGTTCCAGGGTATACCGAATATTTTAGCTTCTATAATATCCAATACAGCAGCTATTTAAGGCCGGCTCGCTTCGCTCACAAAAAACATCATGTTTGCCTGTTTAATTAAAATAGCTCGCTTCCCTCGCAACAAACAGCGCTTATTTCTGGAAGAATTATAGAGGTGCCAGTCAGAAGCACGTCCAAAATTTGAATTCTATACACAAATCACGCCAATAATAAATAAACAATATTAATTTACATAGTTATAGCGTCTTAGTGTCCGTACTTACATTCGGTATTACTCGATAGTTTTACTCCAAAACGAGTAAATATTAACGTGTGGACCGCAAAACTCACAGCTCGAAGGCTCGCATCCAGTAGTAATCCGCATCAAATCTAGGCTCGACATGATAGTTCGATCGAGCAAAACCGCATGTGAGGACGGAGCGTTAGATGTGTTTCTTATGTCATAGACAAACATTATTTCAACGTTTCCTAAACTTTTTCTTCCAGCACCCACCCCTAGTCGACGAGCTCATGCGAGGCCTTTCATCCACCCCCATGGAAACCCTGGACCAGTTCATCACCGGAGAGGTGACCAACCATCTCTTCGAAGACAGACGCATACCCTTCTCGGGCATAGACCTCATAGCGTTGAACATACAACGGGGCAGGGACCACGGCGTGCCGAGCTATAACAACTACAGAGCTCTGTGTAACCTGAAGAGAGCTACGACCTTTGAGGATCTGTCGAGGGAGATTCCTGATGAAGTTATTGCAAGGTACACACTTACTATCCTATAGAATAGAATAGAATAGATTTTTATTCAGCCACGGACACATACAGGAAAATAAAAGTAGATAAAAAAAAAACAAAACAAAGGTAAAACCAAACAAAATTAGAAAAGTAACACAGAAAGTAAAATAAAAAAGATATAAATTGTCTTTCCTGCATGCAAGTCGCGTGGCTGAATAGGACCAATCTCAGCTTAATGCTACCACCTAAATGTTAAGGAGGTATCATAGTATATCCTACTTTATAATATTACTAGCTGAGCCGACAGACGTTCTCCTGTCTTAAAAACTTCTCCTTACAATAACAAACACAGCGAAAAAGAATTAGCGAAATCGGTCCAGCCGTGACCAAGGGAAATAGGGATTCATTTTTATATATAAAAAGACATTATTAGACAGTATTTTAAAGTTTAAAAACTTCTTCCATTTTTAAAGAAAAACTTTAAAAATATGATCACGACTCTAATACCCAGGCTCGGTAGAGATCTCCTCAGATTTCTAGTTGCTTAAATCTTTAAGGGTATCTAAAGAGGATAGTCAGAGGCAGACCCAAACATGATATTTAGCACATGCCCACATTTTGCAAAGTAATTAGTATTCCGTACGCTACAGGTTGCAAGCCTATCGCCACTTATAAGAATACTAACTTATGTTATGACACACACCTTCAAAATTTTGATTCTAGAGTATGTCTGTTTCCTCACGATATTTTATTTCACCGTTTTTCTATACAACACATGAAATTCCCAGTAGGTCTACCATGAGTTTTCACAATCTACACTCGCTAGCGACTGTAGTTACAAAATTATATGATAACTTGTACAGCCCCTCTAGCGGATAGTTGGGTACTAAAACGTCACGTAGTTAACTATCCTACGTCACAGCGTACTACAGCGACTGTAGTTTGCGCTTCACTAATTTGCTTAAAATGAGATACCATGAGTAACAATTTTGACAGATGTCATAGTAACGTACTATTACTACTGTAGTAAAGAAAGAAAAAAGGTTTAAGGATAGCTAAAGAGGGTAGTCAGAGGCACGCCCAAACATGATACTTATTTGGCACATGCCCACATTTTGCATAGTAATTAGTATTCCGTTACAGGTTGCAAGCCCATCGCCGCTTATAAGAATACTAACTTATGACACACACCTTCGAAATTTTGGTTGTAGGATATGCCTGTTTCCTCACGATGTTTTCCTTCACCGTTTAAGAGCCACTGGCATTGCACACATACATTTTTCGAATAGAAAAACTCATTGGTGCACGACCATGTTTGAACCTACGACCTTCGGATCGTGAAGTGGTGCTACCACTACACCACCAGCACTCTATTGACAAATCTTTCCTCTTTTTAATATTACCTAGTAGGTATAGGCAACAGTATTATCAGATATAAGACCATTTGCAAGTATTAAGAGTGTCCACCGTTTTTCTATACAACACATGAAATTCCCAGTAGGTCTACCATGAGTTTTTACTAATCGCTAGCGACAGTAGTTAAAAAATTGTATGAAAACTTGTACCAGCCCCTCTAGCGGATAGTTGGGTACTAAAACGTCACGTAGTTAACTATCCTACGTCACAGCGTACTACAGCGACTGTAGTTTGCGCTTCATTAATTTGCTTAGCGAGTGTAGATTGTGAAAACTCATGGTAGACCTACTGTAGTAACGTCAGCCGATCTAAATGCGACAACTCAAGGTAGACGTACTGATTATACATTTGTATTTTGAGGGTCTACTTTTATATTCTTCTCGGACTGGGGATAGGACTGGAATTGGCACTTAGACTCACCTAGTATGTAAGACGTTTCAAAGTGATCCCTGTGATTCTATTGAAAATAAATATATTTTTATCTTTTTATCTTTTATATTTCGTTCCCAGGTTCAAGAGGATATACGCGACTGTAGATGACATCGACCTGTTCCCCGGGGGTATGAGCGAGAGGCCGCTGCAAGGCGGCCTGGTGGGGCCTACCTTCGCCTGCATCATCGCCATACAGTTCCGACAGCTGAGGAAGTGCGACCGATTCTGGTAAGTATATAACTAGCGGCGACTGCGGCCCGCAGTTATTCAGTGTAAAACTTCCCCTTGGGATTATTATTAGTATTAGACGGGTATTTATCGCGTTTAAATTACCTTATATTTTCCCGACGTTTCGACAGGTTTGCACATTGTCGTGGTCACGGGTAGACTTCCCCTTGGGATGTTTTTTGGTATAAAAAGTACCCTATTTGTCAGTTACACCCCACTGAAAGTGTTTTTAGAAATATTTTCTTGTTTAAAACAAAACATGTTTAGGTCTCTTTTATACGGTTGGTTGTATTGCCATAATCTTTGTTTTCTTTATGAGACTTATATGCGTTTTCTACAAATTATATTTATAACCAAGTAGATACCTACATTAATCCACACAATTTGTTTTATATGTAAGCAAATGAAAACAGTTTGAGACAAAATGTAGAATACCGTTTGTAAACGTATTAGTTTGAGTAGAATCTTGGAGGATTCTACTTAATTTGATATTTTACCGTTATTTCAAAAACTTTTTTAAGCTTGGTTTTAGAGCTCGTCTTTCAAGCTGATAGCATGAAGATAGAGCAATAAAATATTGGTTGATAATAAGTTATTTCACGAAATGTTAGTAGTTAGTATTTTTATAAGCGGCGATGGACTTGCAACCTGTCACGTACGGAATACTAACTGCTGTGCAAAATGTGGGCATGTACCATATGTCATGTTTGGACGTGCCTCTGACTACCCTCTTTAGATTATCCTCAAAGATCTAAGTAAGTAACTAAAAAGATCTGAGAAGGTGTCTACCGAGCCCGGGGATTACAGTCGTGATCATATTTTTTTATTTTTTATTTTAATATTTTTTGTTTTGTACAATGATGAAAGTGAGAACAATGACGAACCCGTTCAATAGGTCTACCATGAGTTTTCACAATCTACACTCGCTAGCGACTGTAGTTAAAAAAATGTATGAAAACTTGTCTACAGCGCCTCTAGCGGATAGTTGGGTACTAAAACCTCACGTAGCTAACTATCCTACGTCACAGCGTACTACAGCGACTGTAGTTTGCGCTCATAATTTGCTTACAATTTGGTACCATGAGTAACAGTTTTGACAGATGTCATAGTAACGTACTATTACTACTGTAGTAACGTCAGCTAATCTAAATGTGACAACTCATGGTAGACCTACAGTAGAATAGTTATTCGGGGGGAGAGTACTGTGGAATAAGTTTAACCTTTGGATTACAGGTATGAGAATGATAACACTGCGGCTCGCTTCACGGAGCAGCAGTTGGCGGAGATCAGAAAGACAACTCTTTCGAAGATGTTATGCGATAATTTCGATATCGCCGGCGACATCCAGAGGGCGGCCTTCGATCTACCCAGCAATTTCCTGTGAGTTCACAACTCTTAGAAAAGAGTAACTACGAAATGACGGATAGGCGAGACGGGGGGAAGACATCTTGTTTCGACCCCACGTAGGGTAGGAGGTACACTAGAATAAAAAACAAGTACTATGACCGAGCTTAGCTCAGGTTTTTTTGGTAAACGACGTTTTCTAAAAATTAAACCTAGCTAGATCGATTTATCGCCTCCGAAGCCCCCTGCATAGGTACTAAATTTAATGAAAATCGTTGGAGCCGTTTCTGAGATTCAGTAGGTATGTATATGTACATACAGATATTAATACAAGAATTGCTCGTTGAAAGGTTCTAGCTAGATAATAAAGATTTTATTTTGTAACACACACAGATGGCAAGGGGAAAGTAGCGAAACAACAACCACAAGATATCTAATAGTTTTGAAACTTAAATAAGTAACTAGTGCCCATAAACGGTCAGGCAGATTATGATAGTGACTATGATGATGACGACGAAAGTGATGATTATAATGATGATAATGCTAAGGATGATGATAATGATAATGATGTTGATAATAATAAAGATGATGATGATAAGGATGATGATGATGATAAGGATGTTAATAATAATAAGGATGATGACGCTGGCGGCATTACCACGTTGAATGACAATGCTGATGTGATGATCCAAATAATTATGATCTGGGGTCCCGCGTCGCTTCGACCAATGTTGTACCTAGGTATTGGTGATTCTGTTCTTCCGCGGTCTAACTAAAACTAACTTACAAAATGCTGAAATAAACGCGACCTTATTTTGTTCACATCAAATACAATTCTAAATTTGACTAAACTGACGTATGATTGACGTGTTTTAGCTTATTTTAGAAGCCATGTAAATTGGTGTTGACTAAAGCTACGTGGTGATAAAAATGGTGGAAAATTAATTAAATTAGAATGATTATGTCAATTTTAGATCTTTTTAAAACTTTCATTCAAAAATGTTACGCTAATTTGGTCATTATAGTAAGCCAAATAAGATCGTACCTATGGTAGCATTTTTTTAAGTTAGTCTGCAAAACAACCGAATTACCACCATTGTTATGGTTTATTTCCAGAAACCCCCGCGTGCCGTGCAGTTCGCTGCCCAAGTTGGATCTGTCCGCGTGGCGCGAGAGCTCCGCGCAGGGCTGCCTCATCGCCGGCCGCTCCGTCGCCGTCGGGGAGTCCGCCTTCCCCTCCCCCTGCACCTCTTGCATCTGCACCAATGAGGGCGTAAGTACCTAATGTATCCTAAAGGGCCGCAGACGGTCCAACGGTTTGACTCAAACACGTAAATTTTGGTTTGACTCAAACCATTTTGATCGTTTACGAAGGTATAGGTCATCCAACGGATCTAGGCAGTCGTGAAGGTGCTAGTTTGCGCATGTACAGTTCCTTCCCCCCCTCTTCACACCTCCAATTGCTCCCGAAAAACGATACTGCGCAGCTTTTGCGGCTAACTTCACGAATGCCTAGATTCGTTGAGCCAACTACTCGTATACCTATAATGCATCATAAAGGGCTCCCGAGACGGTCCAACGGTTTGACTCAAACACGTAAATTTCGGTTTGATTCAAACCATTTTGATCGTTTACGAAGGTAGTTTGAACGGTTTATCAAACATCTACGAGTTTGCTAACTATTTTTCTCCCTTTGTATGCCGGACATTAACATTAAAAAGTTCGAAGACAGTATCAAATGCACGAAAGGAGCCGCATTTTTATCCTTTCCCAACAATGGTTAGAAAGAAACACTAAGATTTAGGTACGAATTAAAAAAAAATGCTCACGACTAATCCCCAGGCTCGGTAGGTATCTCCTCAGATCTCTAGTTACTTAGATCTTTGAGGATATCTAAAGAGGGTAGTCAGAGGCACGTCTGAACATCATATTGGACACACGCCCACATTTTGCACAGTAGTTATGTAGTATTAGTTATACAAGCTTTGCTTAGTTCGGGGCTAGAGGGTGTTGTGTGAAATGTTTACCAATATTTATTTATTACATTTTTAAGATATAAAAATAATAATTTAATGTGGATGGATACAAGAGTAGAGGGAGACCTAAGAAAAGATGGATGGACTGTGTGAAAGACGATACCTATGTATGTGTAAGAAGGGAGTGACTACTGATATGATGGATGATAGGGAGAGTGGAGGAGTGCAGAAAAAATGACTAGTCAACCATCTTGGATGATCTGCCATATTGGAATTAGAATGACGTCACATAGAGCTGCATTGTCATCCAAAATAAGCGTGTATACCAAATTTCAGCTCATTGCTTGCTCCAAACATGACGGATGATAGGGGAGAGTAGAGGAAGAGAACCTGTTGTGCCGACCCCACCTAGTGGGATAAGGGCAGGAAGAAGAAGAAGAAGAATTTAATAATAAGTTAGTAAGATTTTTATAATACAAGTTATATGCCCTTCCAGGCCCAATGTGCGTCTCTCCGTATAACCGACTGCGCGCAGCTGGTGCGCGAGTGGCCGCGCGACGCGATCCTGCGCGACGACGTGTGCACGGCGCAGTGCGGCGCGGCTGCGCCGGCGCATAACGCGCGCGCGCCGCGCCGCCCCGCGCTCAACTTCAAGTTTCCGGATCTGAGCCCCTTTATAGCTAAGTAAGCTGGCTGACTAACCGGAAAATTAAGGGTCGTTCTGTAATTAAAATTGTGGGATCCAATAACTAAATGGTCTAACGACATAGTTCATCATAGTAAAAGACACACAGCACTTTTAGAACTAAACAGGACTTGGAACTTTTATCATCACCCAAATTATGAATATAGGTAGTAGATACTTAACTATTAAGTTTTAACAACTGTGTAAGGCAATGTACAGACAATTTAAATTTAAAAAAATTTAGGTATGCAGTAACTACTTTTGTTAATCTTTTCGACTATTCAGTTTCGTAAATACTTATCAAATTCAAAAACTAAACCAACGACACAAATAAGAATTGGGCGCCGGCTTTAAACTGACCAAAAATACACCGTGTATAAACTAGAGAGCAATTATTGGAAGGTTGATCGCTGTGTGTGTTGAACTATAGTGAACTGCGCAAGAGACCAATTGAGTTGAACAAAGTGAGCTAGTGATACAAAGTGATCATAAACTAGCTAAAGTGATAGACTGAGAACAAGTCGATATAGATTAATTTATTGGAGACATATACCCTGTCTTGGTATCCGTGTAAAACCAAAATTTATGAGGAATATTGTAATTGAATGTGTTATTTAGGAAAGTATTTTAAGCGTAGATACTATTTTTATATACTACATATTTGTACATAATACTGGAGCAAGGTTTTGATAGTATTTAAAGTTTTCATGCAATTTATGAATATCATTGCATTTTTTTGTACTGCCAGCTATCATTTTCTTTGAGTCTGATACCTATTCCTGTATTAAACCATGAAGCAGTGAGATTAACACATTTAAATATGAATAATGAACACCTTAATACACCCCAAACGGTTACCAGAAAGTTAAATAGTGTGTATGATGATAGCATTTTAAGTCAATGTTACATTTACTAAGTAAAATACTCTACGTTATAATAAAATACTAGGATCGAAACCATAGAAATAAGGTGGTAAATGTAATTCATAAGAATAAAGCTGCAAACAAAGTATCGGACAAAACAGCTACATATTTAACGTCTTCTACCGACGAATTGATATCGCATTAAGTACCAAGATATTAAGCTCTATTAGTTAGTATTGTACATAAAAAGTAGCGCAACTTCACGCCTTCTGCCGCGTTTGCGAAAGCATCCAATAGATGTCCGATAATTCGTTTCCAGCTTTAGCAATGGTGATCTTCCCAGTAGGTCTACCATGAGTTTTTACAATCTACACTCGCTAGTGACTGTAGTTAAAAAAATGTATGAAAACTTGTACAGCGCCTCTAACGGATAGTTGGGTACTAAAACGTCACGTAGTTAACTATCCTACGTCACAGCGTACTACAGCGACTGTAGTTTGCGCTCCATTCATTTGCTTAGAATTTGGTACCATGAGTAACAATTCTGACAGATGTCATAGTAACGTACTATTACTACTGTAGTAAAGTCAGCCGATCTAAATGTGACAACTCGTGGTAGATGTACTGTTATATTGTAAGTATCATATCAATGGGTAAGTTTATTACTCAATAATATTTTTACTTAATTTTATAAATAAGGCAAAAAATGTTCAAGTAATTTTAAGCATCATGGCCATCTTTAGCTTTAATCAGCGTGTGAACGATAATTCAAATTATTTCATTTTCTATGACCAAAATTAATGTTACCAACACAAATAGCTTTACCAGTTTTGTACCACAAAAAATGTTATGTTACCATTTTCACAATACTGTCCGCTATGCATATTAATTTTATAATAAGATAGTCATTGTATAAAATTATACTTTCACTGCCCAGACTTACATCATTTTGTAAGTTATTTTGTAAAATTTTTCCTACTAAGTTTTATATTTTTTTTTGTTTTCTAAATACGAATTTCACCCATGAAAAAAAAATACAGAAAATAATTTGCGTTACAATTTACAAAGTTGTTTCATTGAAAGTTGACTTCTGAAAACAGCGTGACCAAATAGTACAAATTATAGGAATAATTATTACTCGGTAATAATTACTCGTTGAAAAAAAAGAGAACAGTATTTACAAATCAGTTTAATTTGTTGCATATCAAGTCCATTAGTTTCGTTTTGTTTACAATAAATTATATTTATAATGTTACTTGAGTATAAAAAATTTGGTGTTGCAGTAAAAAAAACAACACAAAACATAGATTTAAACGTTTGCGTATATAATTATAACAGTATTTTATAGTCTTGATTTCAAGGTCAGGCTAGTCCCTCTCATGAGTCCTTACACTTGGCCTTGTGTGAATTACATTGCACTGTCTTACACCTCTATTCGGCCAATTTAGCACTCACTTACTGCCACGCGTACTCCTGAAACATGCAAAAGTGACCTTAATTTTGGTTCTAGGGTATGCCGGTTTCCTCACGACATTTTTCTACACCGTTTAAGAGCACTAGCATTGCGCACATAAATTTTTCGAATGGAAAAACTTGGTGCACGACCAGGTTTGAACCCACGACTTTCGGATCAAGAGGCAGGGGTGCTACCACTACACCACCAGCTCTTACAAACATTGCAAGTTAAAAGCGCTGGGAACGAGACAAGTTTCTTGCCTGTTCTTCTCGTACTTGGGTTAGGTTGGAATTGGCACATAGATTCACCTAGCATGTAAGACGTATCAAAGTGATCCTTGTGATTTTACTGAATAAGTTATTTTTCTTTCTTTCTTTATTTCAAACTAGCTTCCGCTCGCGGCTTTGCTCACGAGGTACCTACATAAAATATAGCCTATGTTACTCAGGGATAATATAGCATTATAATGGTGAAAGAATTTTTGAGATCGGACTGGTAGTTTTTGAGTTTAATTCATTACAAACAAAAATACAAAACTTTCCTCTTTATAATATTAGTGTAGATATAGATAAAAAACTTGAGAGGTGTCAAGGGACACCCGGATGGAACGAAGTTCCTTTCCTTGCTTTCTATGAGAGAGAGAGAGAGACAGACAGAGAAACACGCGCACGCCGCACGGCTTACAACTATAGCAAAAAGTGTCGTTACAACTTTTCGTGAGAATTTTTTCCGTCTAGCCCCCTTTCACAACGCGCGATAAGGAACTTCGTTCCAAAAACTTGCAAAAATGCGTACCTGCCGTGAGGAGGGGTCCTTTTGTCAGTTAGCAGCCACCTCCTTGAATCCGTTAGTGAGCGGCGCGTGGTCGTTGGCGCGCCGCCACAGGCCGTAGGCGCGGCCCGGCGTGCCCTGCCACAGGCGCACCGTGCCGTCCTCGGAGCCCGTGGCGTACAGCTCGCCGTCCGGGGACCAGCGCACGCAGTGCACCGGCCCGAAGTGCCCTTTATTCGATTCTGTAATTAACATAAATAAATGAATAGTACCTGGATGCTTTGCTCGGCTTTTCTTGTTGATAAATTGTGTTTTTTGGAAAATGAAACTTAGCTAGATCGATTTATCGCCCCCGAAACCCCCTGCATACTAAATTTCATGAAAATCGCTGGAGCCGTTCCCGAGATTCCGATTATATACATACTCGTATATATCCCAAAGTAAGCTACTCAAGGCTTGTGTTATGGGTAGGTGCTAGATAACTGATATATTTAATACATTATAAACAATACATAGATAGATATATTTTTTTATTATACATAGAAAACACCCAGACCAACAGAACAAATTTCTGCAGAATGTACACAAATTTGTTCCGCGGCGGGAATCGAACCCGCAACCTCTAGCGTCGCAGGCGGACTCTCGCCCGCTGCGCCACTGAGGTCGTCAAAGCTTGTTTGAAGCAAGCCTCATCATCATCATCATCTTCCTGCCCTTATCCCACTAGGTGGGGTCGGCACAACAGGTTCTCTTCCTCTACTCTCCCCTATCATCCGTCATGTTTGGAGCAAGCATTGAGCTTAAATTTGGTATACACGCTTATTTTGGATGACAATGCATGCTCAGCTATGACGAGTTTCTTGCCTGTTCTTCTCGTACTTGGGTTAGATTGGAATTGGCACATAGATTCACCTAGCATGTAAGACGATTTTTACTGAATAAATGGTTTTCAATTTCAATTTCAAAATTTCAATTGCAATATGGCAGAACATCCAAGATGGAGGACTAGATTTTTCTGCCCTACCACAGAATAGGTATCAAATGAAAGGGTTTGCTGAGGAGAATATACTAAAACTAATACAACGTCACATTTGTAGCTTGTTTTTAAAAAGTTTTTTTACCATTAATTTATTTTACATATTTTTTTACAGCTATACGATTAAATGACACTTACCGAGTTCAGTTCCAGTGTTGTAGTCAAACTTGTAAACCTTCAGATCCTCGCCTCCGCACACGAAAGTGGCGCGAGAGGGCGCCAGCGACGCCGAGTAGCACTTAGTGGGCACCGGGAAAGATCGCATCTGACGGATTGTATCCGACGAGTAAAACGATACGTTTGTACCTGCAACATAAATAAATCATCATCTTCCTGCCCTTTTCCCACGTTACGTGGGGTCGGCACATGTGATCTTCTTCCATTTCCCTCTGTCATTCGTCATTTCAGTACTCACTCCTTTCTTACCCATGTCATCTTTCACACATTCCATCCATCTTTTCTTTGGCCTACCTCTACCCCTATATCCATCCACATTCATAAACATAACATGCAACATAAATAAATAGATAAATATTGGTGTACAATTCACACAACGCCATCTAGCCCCAAACTAAGCAAAGCTTGTACTATGGAAACCAGATAATTGATAGACTAATATAGTAATAGCATATAATAACATAGAATAGATATTACACACAGACACAGAACAAACATTTGCGTTCATCACACAAATGTCTGTCCTGGGTGGGGATCGAACCCACAACCTACAGCGCAGAAGGCAGGGCTACTACCAACTGCGCTGTGAGGCTAGTCAACATACGAGAAAACATTGACGATAGCCGTATGGGTGAGACAGGTGGGCAGAGGCCATCACACAGGTGTCTTTAAGTGCCTACGCAACAGGGGCTCGATGTCTTTGAGAAAGGCTGGTGGAATGAATGGACCTTACCTAGCTGTGGGATAACATTTAAAAAAAACAACGGTCAAGTTGTTTGGTTTTTCAAAAGTATCATAATAAAAGCTGCTTTTAAATTCGGAGTGATGCATTGCGCTCCGAAAAAGTTACTTAGGCTTGTACACAAAACTGCGAAGCGAACGTCGCATCGCAAAAATCTGCGATCTAGCCCTATCTTTCGTCACAAGAAATCAAATCGCGTCGCACCGATTCGCAGTTTTGTGTACAAGCCCTTAGTCGGAAGGTTCATTTTTAATTTCCATTTTTGATTAACAGTAAAAATGTTTATTAATTGTCTATGAATGTTATAAGTGTTAACTTACCGTGTGCTACAGTAATAATGGCTCCATCCCGGGACAACTCTAAACTATTTGGTATCGTGGGGAACTCCACTTTATGTACTTCCTGAAAAATGTTTAACATTGGAAAGCTATTGGAAAAGGCTTAGTTTTTACTTCCTAAGAAATATATTGGTGACGAATTCAACACGTTATGCAGTACAGTAATACGATTTGAATTTGACGTTCGTATTTTTTTGTTAAGTATCGTTACATATCCGGTAACTAATTTCACATTACCATCATATAAAAAAAATATACATTATTGTTGTAACAGCCCTAGATAAATAACATTATCGGTTCATACTACTGATAGACGAAATTTACCGGAGCGCCAAAATCGTAATATTTTCATGGTTTTACAAGAATCGTGTATTTTGAGACGAATTGGCAGGACTTACCACGAGAAATAACCCGAATGACCAAGAAAAATGGAAAAATAGAGAGCGGAGAAAAAAATTATACCTGCCCACTATTCCTATCCCAAATACGCATTGTGAGATCATCGCTCACACTGGCGATCCGAGAGTTATGAAGAAACACAGCGTGGCGTATACTGCTTGTGTGCGCCGGTATCTTCTCTATTGCTGGAATATAGAAAAACGTACATTAACAACATAAAAAAAAATTTAGTCAGAGAAGAAGAATTTTGTATCTTATCTCAATGACATAAAGATCAACGAGCGAAAGGTGGCCAATGTGGGTGGATTTTTAGGTTTCTGTACTTAAAAGGTAAAACGGGACCCTTACTAAAACTCCGCTGTCCGTCCGTCTGTCCGTATATCACCAGGCTGTATCTCACGAACCGTGATAGTTAGACAGCTGAAATTTTCTGATGATCTATTTCTGTTGCCGCTATAACAAAATACTAAAAAACAGAATAAAATAAATATTGAAGGGGGCTCCCATACAACAAACGTGAATTTTTTGCTCGTGTTTATAGATTATGGTACGGAACCCTTTTCCGAGTCTCACTTGGCCGATTGTATTTTCTTATACTATTGGAATATCATACGAAATATATGACATAGGATTACAAATAATATCGTAAAAGCTACTTAGGATTAGTATTTTTTCATTTCTTCTTTCAAAACTGTACAAAAACCACGTTTACTATTTTGTTTTTGTAAATAAATTGTGAGCAGGTTGTTAACAAATAGTAGGTCAAAATAGCGACTTTTCTTACATGACTATGCATAGTTTCTTATTTTCACCTAAGTACTTTAATCAGATTTGTAGATTCGTCGCTCATCTGAGATTACACCGTAGATAAGACTCACCTCCAGCGTCCGCCCTGTTCAGATCGAACACCCGAATCAATTTCTCATTACTCGCCGTGAGGAGCAGGGTGTCGTCACTGTTGAAGTTCACACTCTTCACGATGTGCTCGTGGTCGAATGTGTGAACGACCTCCCCGTACCGTGCGTCCCATAGTTTAGCTAAAATTAAATAAATAAATTAAATTAATAATAATCTTATACCTTTAAACGAGCAATTCTTGTATATATATATGTAATCGGAATCTCGGAAACGGCTCCAGCGATTTTCATCAAATTAAGTATGCAGGGGGTTACGGGGGTGATAAATCGATCTAGCTATAGATTTCATTCTTAGAAAACGTCGTTTACCAAAAAAAACTCGGTCACCCAGGTACTAATAATAATGCTGGACAATCCACACAGCATCATCTAGCCCCAAAGTAAGCTACTCAAAGCTTGTGTTATGGGTACTAGGTAACTGATATATTTAATACATTATATACATACTCGTAGATAGATGTTTTTTATTATACATAGAAAAAATCCAGACCAACGGAACAAATTTCTGTAGATCGTTTGTTCCGCGGCGGGAATCGAACCCGCAACCTCTTGCGTCGCAGGCGGACTCTCGCCCGCTGCGCTACTGAGGTCGACAAGATTACAATTACAAGAGATGTCGAGATCCACGGAATTCCACGGAGATGGCGGGCGAGTTAGATGTGCATTTCACAGATTGGCCCACTGCAGCCAAAGATGGAAAAAAGATAGGGAGGCCTTTGCCCTGCAGTGGGACAAGTGGACAACAAATTCCAAGAATGCATTTTCAAATCATGCATTTGTCAAGCACCGGTTTTTTTCAACAGATCAAATGTTGAGCAATGTCTGGAACGGGCATCATTTGCGTCATTTCGTCATAGTGGAATTAACATTTGAGCTTCGGAGAGCACGTTAAACTGCCGATTCCAGCTATAATAGGTTCTACGTTCCTACGTTCTCAACACTAAGTCTAGACTGTCTAATGGTCATCCCACTCATAAAAACTAAGGTATTCCATACTTGTTTCTTTTATTTTTGATGCGCTTTCATTCACAATATACTTTTATTATTCCAATTATCGCTTTCTTTCTTTTTTTTTTGAATATTACAACTAGCGTTTGCAGGTAAGCGGAAGTTATTAGCGGGGTCGTCGAACCTGCCTATTCCGGCGCCGCCCGCCCAAAAAACCGTCGATCGTGTAAAAAGTGGTTTAGTACGAGTAAAGGTACCTAGGTATCTGACCATTATAGACGCAAGCATGAGTACGCAGCAAAAAATATGAGACTGCCGAGGCGCAAGCCAGATATATAGAAAAAAAAGGGCGAGGCGCACGCATCCTATCGCGCTTGCGCATAGCGAATCTCTAATCAAAGTTTAGAACTGGCTACTTACCAGAGAAATCAGCCGCACCACTGGCTGCAAGATTGGCGTTCTGTGATAGGGCTACTCCCCATACAGCACCTTTGTGACCCTCGAAAGTACCAATCCAATCTCCCGTTTCTCCTTGACGCAACATAGGCTTGCCATCTGCAATAGAAAATTTATGAAGCTATTATTCGGAACTTCTAGCTATTATGAGTACTTAGTAGGTAATATTATAAGACAAAAAGTTAGTAGGTAGTTTATTTCCTGTTTTTGTCATCTTTGGAATTATTATACTGAAACGATTTAAAAAAAATTGTTCACTGATAGACAACCAGCGTATCCTTGAGTTCAAAACATAGATAATGTGTATATGTTTTTTCTTTTTAACGCACGCACGACTTTGCAAGCGTGACAGCTTAATTTTTTCATAAAAACTGTTTTTTATTTTCAAAAATCTAATCTTGAAAGTAGGAAAGTACCTAAAATGTAGTATTAAGTTTGAATGAAGTCCATGTGCTTCATATTTGAAAATATATAATGTTATAATGTTAGCCTATTTTGTTTTCAAAAAGTTTTGGCAGCAGTAACTGCATAAACTCTGAACATGCATGAGTTTACGTTTATAACATTCTATTCTCATTGAAGTCTAATAAGTTTTCTATTGTGACATGATACCTAGTTCTAGTTTGTTTTATGGCGAGTTAACTAAAAACTCAAAGACCTAGTGTACATTATATGAAATAAATTCTAATATAACTTGGATAACTATTTTTTACATTACATTATGTACATAAAACTAGTTATTCATTGTCATGCATAATTATATTATAGCAAAATCAAGTCCATTCAGGAACTTAGTTCTATGTAAGTAACAAAATTAATATAATATGTTAATTAACTTGTTTATAAAGTGAACAAGCTATAAACAGAAGGTTGTCACAATCTTGAATCAAATGCTTCCAATAATTGCGATAGCCAATTAACTTCCCATATCAAACAATGTGAGGAAACTTATAAGAAGGGTATCAGCTATAATAATTTTCCTTTAAGGCCACATAATGAAAGTAACTTTAATAACATATTTTATGAACAATTATGTCAAGTAGGTACCAGTACAGTTGGTAGGTACTAAGCGAACCTTGATCGGTTACAAGGTGATCAACAATGGGTGAAATGTCAACAAGCAACAGGAACACAATTTCATTTCGAATCACAATTCCATGAACACAAAGGCGTGGAAGTTGCGTATCATGCGACACAGACGTGGATAAAAGCACGATACGGCACCCAAGGCGAACCAGCGCCGAGGAAACATACGAGCGGATATTCAAGGTGCTTCCTGCATGTCCGGAAAGAGAAGGTCACAACATGCACAGAATGCACGCCGGTCGAGCGGACAAACACATAACGAGAAAAGTGAAGGCCTTTTTAGACGCACGACATCTGTCAATGAAAATCCACACAAAAACACATGTATGCACTTGAAAGTCTTCCACCCGCAACTAGGCCAAGGTAAAAGGGCACCCCCGGGCACGAATTAGTCATCAAAACTTACCTTTGCAAGCCGAAATTAAATAATATCCATCCTTAGTAACGTCACTAAAATCCAAATGCACAACTGGTCTGGTATGGCCACCGCATGTGAGAGGAACTTGCTTCAACGTTGTCATTTTGTTACAAATTAAAATAATATGTTGTACTTTTCAAAAATAAAACTAATAAACCTTTGATAAAACTAAAAATTAACCTAATGAGTCTGATCGTACTGGATGTTGACAATCGACTGACACTGAATCACAAATAAAGCTGTAGCAAACCGTTTATGTATTCCTTATTGAGTAACGGGTACGCCATTTCGAACCGAGTATCGAGTCGTTATACCCGAATGCTCCCGTTACTCGTTTCTTTTGCAGTAAGTATCGGAACCTAGTGTCACAGGTTTTCAGAGAAAGAATATTTTGTCCAGTCCTGAAGTGAAAAATACACCTTACGCAGTTTGGTATGTTTCCTACAAATTACGAATGTTGCAACGCCGCGAGATATCTTATTGTACTCGTAAGCAATACGACACTATTCGGTGTAGAGCATCCATTCGAGTCGTATTGCGTACCATATTGATACCTCATACATAATGTTTATGTATTTATTCGGTATCGGAACAGAAGTAACGAGTAACGTTTACGATTCGATAGTAACGATTAGGTCACTGTTATAGTACCGAGTGCATACGGGTTCAATTTTTGTAATTACTTTTACACCTCTAATCACAAAACATAGATTATAACAGGTAAGAAGCATAACTCCATAGTGGAAAAATAGTTTATTTTTGAGACATAATAATATTAAAAGGCATATTAATTAAGATAAGATAGAGAAATTACCTAATTTAAGATCAAGGTTTGATCAAGCAGCTATCATAACATGAGAAGTTGGTTTATTTAAATTGAATGTTTTATTTGGATCAGTAGCTTTGGAAGAACTCATTGGCTCTAAGTAGGTAGGTACGTACATACCTCTATGTTCCAAATTTATTAGACCTACCTATACCTACCCCATATTCTCTTGATTTTGAGATGTTCTACCTAACCTACGTGTTCTATAAATCGTGTATACAACTAAGGTATTCAAAAATAAGTGTAAATACACTTGAGTCGTGCGTGAGGTCCGGTGCGGTGGATTTTATTGTTTAATTTTTCTTGCTCAGCTCTACTTCCATACTTCCGTAATTTCTTTTACACATGTCAGTGTCAAATTATTATGAAAGTCAACTGTCAATGCCAGTAATGTCAAGCTTAATTCTGTCCTGCGTGGCGTTTCGCATTCGTTTCGTGTTCACAGCCAATATATTAATCGCTATTGTTTTCCTCAATTTAGTGAATAAAACAATTAATTCTGTGCAAACAATGGATTTCTTCTCATCAATACCAACCCATATTGACTATGTTGGTCAAGCTAAAGCTGAAAAATTATACAGAGCTATCATTACATTATTCAGCATCGTCGGATTTGTTTGGGGCTACATTGTGCAGCAGTTCTCTCAGTCCGTGTACATTCTTGGAGCTGGCTTCCTCCTAGCTGCGATCCTCACCGTTCCCCCATGGCCTATGTATCGCCGGAACCCTTTAAACTGGCAAAACCCAAAAAATACAGATGAGAAACCAACAAGCAAGAAAGGGAAAAAATAACTTGGTTTTGTGTGGCAAACATGTGATTTGATTCTCAAATTCAGCATATTTTAAGATCGTCATTAATTTAACATTGTTACTAAATAAAATTTCAACTTGAAAGAAATTACTGTTTTATAGCATTCCATTGCCAACACTATGACCATGCACAAGTTTCTATCTTATATTTATAGGGTCTTTTTAGTGACTATTTCACTAGGACCAGTGTGATGTAAGGATTAAAGTTCAAATCGGATTCCTTTTATCTACAACATAGACTATTATACTAAAATATACTTTGCTTTACCAAACATAGTATGTACTGTTGGTAGAAAAACACAGTTTCATATCTCAATTGGCTATATTTTATTTGCTAAGTATGAAACTACTTAAATAGAATACAAATTGAACTTGACTTGATATATTTCCACTGGTAAATATAAAAAATAATTACATGCTAGATCTAAATGCCATAATTATAATATACCATGGTAATAAAATGGTCAATAGTAAATTACATTACAGTATATCCAGAAGATACCTACATCTCGAATAACTTTAATACTAATGACTTTAGTCAAAGAAACTGCCAGAGGCCTTTACATGAGTTTAGTACTTGCAGTGTCACCCACACTTGCTAGGGACTTTCATAAAGGCATGGCATGGTATGCATTGCACATTAGCTTAAATGTAATAACATTTACTGCAGCCCACACACTGAATACCATCTGCCATCTGTCTAACAAATGCAGCAAAACAAAACACATGGTAAGACCTCTGGTATATGATATTAAATTTGATAATAAATATGATTATTAGTAATATTCATAAAGTAGTGACATTGACAGCTAAAAAAAGCCCAAACCATCAGATGTGAAATTTGAAGCATGTAGGTAAAGGGATTTCCCGAAATTCAAACTATGGAGTGTAAAGTTTGTACAAAAATAACATTTCACAATGAAGATCCAGAGAGTTCCACTAACAACCAGTTTCTATATGCTATCTATTTGCGAATTTTGGGTTTATTACCTATCCAAAAACCACAGATCGATATAATAGAAATCAACTGTAAAAGTATTCAGAGTAATGCCGTTTTAACCCTAACCTCAAAGAACAAAATTAATTTAGGCCTTGATTTTAGTTTTTTTGAAACTTGCTAACAGAAGACACTAATTTTATTTATCACTAGGTACATAATTATTATGTCAAGATTAAGTAAGAGCTGTTACATTAGTAGAATTGGTATAAATTATTATTGATAAGACTAGAATATTTTATAAAATCTAATTAACAATAAAAAAGAATTCTACATGCATTCCTAAAATCTTCATCAATATAGTGTTGTGCTGTGATCACAGATGTGTGTGATAGTAACTAAAGCAAATATACAAAAGTAAATTAAAATTGCTAAATTAGAAATAATTAATAAAAAAAAATTACTACAATATAGTAGGTACATTAAAATGGAATACTTTAAAAAACCTAATAAGTACAGGCTAGTCTAAAGAAATCTAGCATGTTTTTACAACCTGCTTAATAAATCTTTGGAGTTCACTGTACAGATACAACATAAATAATTGAGCTAGTAGTGGGCTAGTACTAATATTTTATTAAGTACCTAGGTACACACTGGAAAGGAAAGCAGAACTAAATTAAAAGCTAGGCACTAACTTTAGCCTCTATTCATTAAAACTTAGTTTTTCTCTAAGATTCTTGAATACTGTGTAAATTTTATTTTCATCGCATTCATTATTTGCACCAAACTGGAAGACCAAATTAGAAGTATTTGCATTATTATCTGCTTTGCTACTTTCATTTTCCTCATCAATACTTTTATTACCCTCACAAGTATTTGTTTCCTCTTCATTCTTACTTGTTCCCTCTCCATCCTTACTTGTTCCCTCTGCATCCTTTCTTGTTCCCTCTTCATTCTTACTTGTTCCTTCTCCATTCTTATTTATATCATCTCTGTTGTTGTTTTTGCCTTCTTTGCAATATGTCTCTAGAGTACTATTTTGGTCACTGGTTTTATTTTTATCTTCACTAGGGTTGATTACTTTTTTTGCTTTATTATCTCTTGACATGTACATAATATTTTCAACACCTTGTCTGGCGCCGCTTGTCAACTGACCGAAGTAGTTCCAGTTACGCGCACTAGCTCTATAGTTAGTTCTCTTTCGCAAATCTTGCTTATTTTGGCGGTCTGTAGCACATTGCTCGTTTTCTTCACATTTATCACATTTATTTTTTACATGGAGATCATTGTATGTTTTCTTATCAATATAGATCAATTCAAGGTCCAAAATCTGCTGAATTGTTATTACGCAAAATACTAATGTCACAGATGTATTCGCTACTGTTAGCGAAAATGGACCAATAACTATCACAATTAGTCCAGCTAAATAAATAAGTAGTGATAATGTGACGTAGTTACTCCTGCAACAAATGAATATTTAATATATTACTTGTAGAACAAATACATAATTAGGTATCATCATCATCTTCCTGCCCTTTTCCCACGTTATGTGGGGTCAGCACAACATGTAATCTTCTTCCATTTCCCTCCATCATTCGTCATCTCAGTACTCACTCCTTTCTTACCCATTTCATCTTTCACACAGTCCAGTCCATCCATCTTTTCTTTGGCCTACCTCTACCCCTGTATCCATCCACATTCATAACTAAACTCTTCTTGTCACATGACATTCACCTTTTCTCATAATAAATAAATAATCTATGATAAATCCATAACTAGGTATATGATAGTTTATTTATTTAAAAACCGCCATTGCGAAAATATTGGTGCACAACCAAGAATCAAGTCCACGTCCAGTAGGTCTACCATGAGTTTTTACAATCTACACTCGACTGTAGTTAAAAAATTGTATGAAAACTTGTACAGCGCCTCTAGCGGATAGTTGTGTACTAAAACGTAGCTACGTGACGTTTTAGTACACAACTATCCGCTAGAGGCGCTGTCCTACGTAACTATCCTACGTCACAGCGTACTACAGCGACTGTAGTTTGCGCTTCATTAATTTGCTTAGATTTGGTACCATGGGTAACAATTTTGACAGATGTCATAGTAACGTACTATTACTACTGTAGTAACGTTAGCTAATCTAAATGTGACAACTCATGGTAGACGTACTGAGGATCACTCCAACTACACCACTATTGCAGTGCAGTGGTTGTACTAGAACCTGCTACAAACACATACCTACTTACAAATACTCTAAACACCATTTGAAATTGGGTACCCCAAAGTACCTACCCATCCATATAAAATATTAAAATACTTATACTTACAAGTTCTTTCGAGGGCCATCTTGTTGCCAAATGTAGGCAGAGCAAAACGACAATATCATTCCCGCACTATGTGATGGATCATAGGTGTGCTTTGTTTCATACCTAAAAGGGACGAATTATTATTTAGGTAGTAATTTTTCATTCATACAGCCGTTACAGAGATAAAGTCGAAAAAACATACATCTAAACTCTTTAATTATTACATTCTGTAGAAGAAACTTATGTGTCTGTCAGTGTATCTGTGTGTCTGTGTCTCTGTATATATCTGTCTGTGGCATCGTAGCTCCCAAACGGATCAACCGATTTTCGTTTAGTTTTTTTTGTGTTATAGATAATTTTATTCCGAGTGTTCTTAGCCATGTTTCATAAAAATCTGTTCAGCCATTTCAAGATCATCAGCTCTTTTCTAGTTGATGATCTGACTAACTTCCTTAAGTCCTATCGATTCGAAATTTGGTAATGTGTTACTTCAATGATATTGAAAGAACATGGTAAGGTAACCATGACTTTAAATATGACATGTTAGGGAAAGGTTTAGATGTTGGGGTGGGTTTTTAAAATTTTAATTTTGTATTAATTTTTGAATGATAATACCACTAGTTTGTACTAGTTTTTGGAGGACTTACTTGAAGTGCCTCGCCCAGGCTAAAAGAGTAGGTAAATTCAAAAGCGTTGCCACCATCCAAAGCGTATACATCATCATATGGAAGTTCAAGTTACTCAGATCCTCATCCTTGCGGTTGTCTGAATAATATGTTCTGTGTGATATTTTGGCGCCTTCTTTCTCTAGTTCTGTCAAGTTCCGCCATTTTATTGACTTTTTTGACTTTGGTTTCACTAAGCGGCATATCTTAAATGCTAACTTTGCGGCTAACTTGTAGATCAAGTCTTCGAAGTAATCTTGGAACATTCTCGAGATCTGTAAATGAATGTACATCTGTTTTTATTATTTTAATATTGCTCAACATACCACTGTTAAACTTTTGCTGCTAGGTACATAAACTGTTAATAATAAACGATAGTCATTACATTACTAACAATTCAATCATGCAGTGGAGGCTGATCAAATGTCATTTCTTGTTCACTTAAACCCCTTGTTGCACCTACCTCTAAGTCCACTTGCGGAAATTTTTAGTGTATTTACATAACTCTAGACTTGGATTATATAATAGCTTTCAAATTTCAGCTTTCTGTGATATATAGTGTGTGTGAGGGTGTGTGTATAGTAAAGTCAGTCACCTAACGATTTCATATTATATTGATACTAGCTTACGCCCACGGCTGCGCCCGCGTGGTTACTTGAAAACAAAACAAATCTATCCCACGGGAACCGTACATTTTTTAGGGATAAAAAGTAGCCTAAGCGCTTCGCCAGACTATAATCTATATCTGTGCCAAATTTCATCCAGATCCGTTCAGCTATTTCAGCGTGAAAGAGTAACAAACATACATCCAGACATCCTTACAAACTTTCGCCTTTATAATATTAGTAGGATTACACACTCACCATGTACGTATAAAAGGCCGCACCGATGGCTAAAGAGGCCGCTCCACAGGACACACGCACATTCGCTATCATCACTATGCTTACCGCCATAGGTATTTTACGCGCAGCGTAGGTTAAGCGTTCCCCTAGAGTCGTGCCTTGACCCCACAAAATCCTGCAGAAGTAATAATTATTAAGCTCAATTTAAAATTAGGTACCCCTCCTGGCAACTTTAAGTATTACAAATTTACAATTAAAACTATAAATTTTTAAAATGGGTTTTAAATATTACGAACGGGCGTGACTCGAACCCGCGTCTTTTGTCTGAACCCGGCCAAAGCCTACCAGCCATCTACCAAAATTATGGACCATAAGGTACAAATTTGATTTTTGACCCGATAGCGCCATCTGACGGCAATTAGATCAACCAGGTCACTTTAAGCGTTAGTTTCCACTGATGGCGATTTCCAAGAGATGGCGCTTATTTCAAGCCAGTCAAGTTTATGGACAAAACGTGAATGAAAACTACGACTATACAGATACAGTAAAAAAACGTACATAGTTACAGTTACTAGCGTCTAAGGCGCACTTTAATATTTTTACCTCACTGGTTCTTGAAGCAGTGACATGATAAAGAGAACCAAAACTAGACAATAGGTGAGTGCAACCAGCCATCAGCATTTCAGGATCTCTTACCTTAATATTACTCGATCGAGTTGGGACGAAAATGCCATAGCACACAGCACACCCACCATAACTATATTCAGGATTCCCAGAGCCACGAAATAGATAGGGAACAATAAGAGTGATCTTATGACCCATTGAAGCTCATTGTTCGCGTAGCTCGCATACTCCAAGAGATAAGTGGGGTGAGGAGTCATACTGGAACAAAATTTAATAACAACATACTTTTTAATAACCTTTTTTTCTTTCTTCATAGAAATATATTATATTGGTCGACAATTCACACACCTAATCCCAAACTTAGCGAAGCTTAATATACTGTGGGAACCAGATCATTGATAGATTAATTATATACCTACTTTATTTTTTGTAAATATATAAGTATACAATACACATTATCACCCAGGCACAAAAGAAACATTTGTATTTTTCACACAAATGTTTATCCAGGGTAGGGATCGAACCCACAACCTACAGCGCAGAAAGCAGAGCTACATACTCAGCTGTGAGGCTGGTCAAAAATAAATATTTTCATCTGGAAAATATAATATTTTTCATTAGTATTAAACGGGTATTTATCGCGTTTAATACTAATAATAATGTGTTCCGAACCGAAGTTTAAAAATGTATTGTCCAAATTATGTAGGATACTTACAATATACCGACAAATAGGAACGCTGCCATTGTCATAGAGTAATATGGCATCATGAGTTCGCAGTTCAACGAATCATGTATACCAATACAGTTGCCAGTGCTATATAAAGATAACATGTTGTTTGATGTTGCCAATATGACTATCCCAGCTATGTACGGGATCAGTAAAGGGGTGAAGTTGCGAACTACCTGGCCTAGACTGTGGTACCAGGATGTTGATATACTGAAACAAATTAATAAATGTGGGGTTGGGAGAGCAAAAAAATAAGTTTCCCCTTTTTGATTTTGTTATTTTTCAAAAAAGTGTGGTACCTTGAAAAACAAAAACAATCTATCCCGCGGGAACCGTACATTTTTCCGGGATAAAAAATAGCCTATGCGCTATTCCAAACTATAATCATAATCAATATATGCCAAATTCATCCAGATCCGTTCAGTCATGTCAGCGTGAAAGAGTAACAAACATACATCCAGACAACCAGACATCCATACATTCTTACAAACTTTTACGTTTATAATATTAGTAGGATTGGCTACTATACTCACCTAACTTTGAATGTGCACTTGGGGTCCAGTAAGAGAGTAATTTTCACATGCTGCAGAAGATTTTCTTTTCTAGTGATGTTGGGATTACTCTCGAATAATCTTAGCTTCATCGGTGATCGCTTTGAATGCCTAAAATTACATGATATGTTTTATTCACTATCAAAACCTGTCTATATTCTCAACTGTGTTAATTATAAGCTATCTCTGTGTCAAGATTATCCAAATTTTGTCTTGCATGTCTAGGTCTACCATGAGTTTTGACAATCTACACTCGCTAGCGACTGTAGTTAAAAAATTGTATGAAAACTTGTACAGCGCCTCTAGCGGATAGTTGGGTACTAAAACGTCATGTAGCTTAAGCTAGGTTCATATTACTGTGTCGGGGTGTGACGTGGCGCGACAGAATGCATATCGGTTTCATACATTTAATATGGTTAGGGACATATTTGCATGTCGTATCGTGTCGTGTCGTAATATGTCCCTAACCATATTAAATGTATGAAACCGATATGCTTCTGTCGCGCCACGACACACCCCGACACAGTAATATGAACCTAGCTTAACTATCCTACGTCACAGCGTACTACATACAGCGACTGTAGTTTTCGCTTCTTTGCTTAGATTTGGTACCATTAGTAACAATTTTGACAGATGTCATAGTAACGTACTATTACTACTGTAGTAACGTCGGCCAATCTAAATGTGACAACTCATGGTAGACGTACAGTTTGAGCGTGAAGAAGTAACAAACTAGATACACGTAAAATTAATAATAAGATAAACTTACTTTAGGAAATACCTCGGACAGAGAATCAGGGGCCTCACCACGAATTCATAATACATTACCGTATTAATATTACATTGTTATTTCGTACCATGACCTATGCAAATTATTATTATTATTAAAGTGTTACTTCAAGCTTCAAATGTGACGTTTCTAATACGGAATCGTTCTGGAAGACTTCGTGGTAAGGCCCCAGTATAGTTATTCAAAGGAGCTATTATTGCCTGTCTTTTCGGTACATTACTTGCGGTCAGTCACTTGAACTTTATTTTCTATGTAAGTATAATAATTTGTTAGTTGTTGTCATATTAACAAACATTTCATTATTATTAGTATCAAACGGGTATTTATCGCGTTTTATTTATCTATTTTCCCGACGTTTCGACAGGTTTACACACTATCGTGGTCACGGGATGTCTACGAAACGTCGGAAAAAATAGGTAAATACCCGTTTAAGGCCCAGAATACTCGTCACTCTATTCCATACGTAAAAGTTACAAAAAAAGTGACATAGGTCCGTATAGCAACGCGGATCTCCGCGGAATCTGACATAGCACGAAGCGAAATACCCAAATGACAAGTACGAAGAGTGCGACATGATAATATGGCTGCTCTGAATTATATAACGAAAGCGACAATTTATAAAAAAAACATAAATATGTTCAAGTAAATAGCTTATTTCAAAAAAAGGGCTGGGTTAATTTGTTTCAAATTAACCTATTTACTTTCATGTGAAATAGAAATTCAAAATACCTTACTGTTCTGGAGAAATTAGGGAATTTCTGAATTTTCAGAGGTGTTTTTGACATGATTTTTAACCAAGGTTTTCTAACTAATTTGTGTTTTAGCTCCGGTTGATTTATCACTTATATCCTTGAGTATCGTGTAGTTCAATTTCAATGTAATCTATTAAGCGGTAATAGAATGATTAGGGTTGCAATACTTGCAATTTTCAAAATGCTGGGCCTTAATACTAATAATAATGTGTCCGCATCGCGTAAGTTTAAAAATAAACACTTAATTAACTTACGTAAAGTAATGAAAGTACTCATGGTTCTTGGCCCACGGCACAGATAGTTCAGCCGAGACATGATACTCTGGACAACTCATTGTCGGCTCCACATACAATAGGTAGGCTTCGGGCAGAGTTACAAAGTCTTTCACTATCAACTCGTAGTACAGGCTATGTTGTTCTGTTTGTTGGATCACTGTGCGCTTTCTACCAAATGATAAGAAGAAAGTCGGCGGATTTACTTCGATTATGCGGGAATCGTGATCGTTTATATCAATGTTTAGTGTCACCTGTGAACAATTTTTGTTTATATTTACAAATAGCTTCCGCCTGCGGCTATGCTTGGGGTATCAACATAAAATATAGCCTATGTTCATCCTGAAAGTTGATTTTACACATTGGTGAAAGAATTTTTCAAATCGGTTTGAAGTTTCGGAGCCTATTCAATTCAAACGAACTAATCTTTCCTCTTTATATCTAAAGATCGCTATAAATGATTTGTATAGATAGCTCAATCAATCCAGATCTACATAAGACAGTCTCCAGGACATTCACGGTATTACCACATTTAATGGCAATATTGATACTAACCGGTTTTTTAGTCGGCGAAACTTTGACGACAACATGAGTCCAATCGGGGTGTTGCTTCATTAAGCTATGTAAATTGATTGTAGCTAGCTTTCTCTTGCCGAAGTTATTTGCCGCCCCAGTCCACCGACTCAACTTGGACAGTGACGCTGCCTGATTACTAAAAAATATTTATTAATTTCAGAGTGTTGCCAGCAATTTGTTCGTAGGACGATATTTTTTTTCCAAAATCCGAGTTTTATGAAACAAAGCCTTTATTCTGATTCTAATTATGCTCTGTCTCCTCGTGAAAACTACATGAAAATCCGTTCAGTCATATCGGAGATGTGCGCAAACAACCAAACAGGAGACAGAAAATAATGCCAGAATTAGCTGATTTGTGTTCTATTAGTCTTCTTTAGTCACCCACTTTCTTTTTATATTACTGTTATTCAATGTTAGAGACACCTAGTTCCACTGTTTTATTATATCTAGAGATAACTAACATTTTGGTTATGAAACTTAAAGTTTGCTAATGCTTTTAATTACTACACTTAACTTTTTCCCTTTTATATGAATTAACTATTTAATGTAGTGTATTTCAATAAGTACTATATAAGTACTTAATATGTATGAGAATAACCATCATTTAAGTAGCCTATTACAGAGCTTGGACACCGGAAAAAAAAAATCCGGTATCGCTCTAAATACCTACAATCTTTTCTTTTCGGGTAACCTATATTAAAACGGGTATTACACTGCACGGTATTCAGGGCCCGGTAGTTAGGGAGAGCTTGGCTTACGCTCTACGTTTTGCTCTAACTCTTATTACATCACTCTTAGTTAGGGTAGGGGTCCCATAAAATTGGGTAGTGTAATACTCGTCAAAAACGATAAATCCAAAAGGGTTTCGCTCAATTAACCGGTTAGAACGGACTTTTTGTGCCTCTTACCAATATCTATGCGTGCTATAGGTGTATTTTGCGTTACAACCGAACACCCATTCATTGTCATCCACATTGATTGCCTCTATCGCCACGAAGCGATTTTGCGGGAACCCCACCAGTCTTATCATCAAGTATGTCATTCTGAAATACAAAATAGTCAAAAATTTATTTACTTTTTCACTTCTCCTTAGATTACAAAGGATATCTTAAACGATGAATGATGAGGAGTAACAGGTTAGCGTGGTATGGGCATGTTATGAGGAGAGATGAATGTCATGTGACGAGAAGAGTGTTAGGTATGAATGTGGATGGATACAGGGGTAAAGGTAGGCCAAAAAAAGATGATGGACTGTTTGAAAGATGATTATGAGTAAGAAGTGAGTACTGAGATGACGGATGATAGAGGCAAATGAAGGACGAAAACATGTTGTGCCGACCCCACTTAACGTGGGAAAAAGGCAGGAAGAAGAAGGTCTTAAATGGTGAATGATATCACGAGGAAACTAGTATACCCTAGAATCAAAAATTCGAATGTTTGTCCATAGTTGTGCCAAATACGATGTTTGAAAGTAAGGTAGATATAAAATAAATATAAATATTGGTGGACAGTTCACACAACGCCATCTAGCCCCAAACTAAGCAAAGCTTGTACTATGGGAACCAGATAGTTGATAGATTAATTTATATACATTTTTTTTGTAAATACATACATAAAATACATAGTAACACCCAGTCACAAAACAAACATCTACATTCACACAAATGTTTGTCCTGGGTGGGGATCGAACCCACAACCTACAGCGCAGAAGGCAGAGCTACTACCAACTGAGCTATGAGGCCAGTCAACTGACTATATCAGACTACTCTGTTCTAAATTATGTAAATTTTGGAGATTATAGTTCTGATCTTGGTTTCTTTTTAAACTTATCCTCACATCATGATGACGCAAAGATTCTTAAAATAGCTAAACTCATCATTTCCTACAGTTTTCTGGATTCCAGCCAATGTTTACTGTCCTTCAATGATTTGTGGAATATGTTAATTTAATATGCTTTTAAGTAAATTTTCGCAGTTAAGAATTGTAGTACCTGGGTGACCGAGCTTTGCTCGTTTTTTGGGGTAAACGACGTTTTATAAAAATGAAACCTAGCTAGATCGATTTATCACCCACGAAACCCTCTGCAAACTAAATTTCATGAAAATCGGTCGAGCCGTTTCCGAGATTCAGATTATATATATATACAAGAATTGCTCGTTTAAAGGTATAAGATATAACAAAGAATACTAGTTAAGTAATACTAGTAAGGTATCTACACAACCAAGTTAAATATAAAATCAAATAATATATTTCAGGAAAATTGTTGATGAAAGGTTTATTATTATAATATAATCTTACTAATTCCATAGGTAATAATGTTATTTACTTACCCCTCAAACCCTGGTCGGGACACTTGGTAGATCCTGCGGTTATCTTCGTACCAGAACGCGTCAGCCACCATTGTAGCGTTGTTGAGAGGAGTTGAGGGTTTCAGAGTCATTGTACGATTGGCCTAAGGCAACAAGTGTATTATTAAATAGTGGAATAGTAGCTTTCGGCAGCATTTTTAGGTTAATTATTTTGCAAATAAAAAACATTAAAATAAGCTATTTACAGTATTTAACTGCAAATAGTTTATTTGACGTAAGCTTTTTTGCAGACGTCATCACAAAAAAATTTCATTCTCTATTTGTACCCCCTTTAGGGTAACATTTTTACAAACTTTGAATGTAGTATTTATATATTTAATCAAAAGCCTAAATAAATAGGTTTAAAGCTTCTAGCTTTAAAAATGACGTAATTTCCATATAAATTTATCCCCTACCAAGCTGTACTAAATTTCATTTAAATTGGTTCAGTAGTTGCGTGATTCCTAACACACAGACAGAGCTTATTTCGCAATTAATAATATTAGTAAGGATTATACTACAAACTATTAAAACTTAGTAAGTAATTTGAACTGATAAAATGAGCACATACCACGAAAAATTTATTCGCTTTCTTTTTTACGATTCGCATGTCCTCTTCAATTTGCAGCGTCTGAGGATCCACCAATGAGAACAGGAATCTATTGATGGCCATCACAACTTGCTTGCACCAAACTATGCTGACGTGGTCGGGCGACACCCACACACCCGGCACGGCTGTTGTCTACAACATATAGATACACCGTGAAATTTTAATGATTGTTTTCCCGCGGCAGAACAACTTACCATAAGCAGTACTTTCGAAACATAGAGTAAAAGTAAAAAAAAAGATGTTTTTGGTTTAAAATAATTTAAAAAGTATTCATCAACTTGAAAACGTGAGGAACGATAGTAACATTAGACGTAACTTGTAGGTACTATTCGAATCACACGCGCCGGGACGTATCGGGATGAATTACTATTGGTTCGTGGTCGCTTTCGAATTAAATTTTCACAATAGTATAAATGTATGTTTGTTTCTAATATTTAATTTGTTTATACAACGATTGTATTACCAAGACAAAACCATTTCGCAACAACCATTCTCGGTGTATAATGGTCACCATAAAATATCATTGAGGTTTTACTTCGTCTCGCTACCGATGTACCTACGTGGTCATCATAAACATAAATAAATATTAGTGGACATTTCACACAACGTCATCTAGCCCCAAACTAAGCAAAGCTTGTACTATGGGACTGGTTCCCATACTATGATTGATAGATTAATTATAAACTTTTTTTAGAAAAACACCTAGACTTCGAATAAACATCTGCGTTCATTAATGTTTATCCCGTGTGGGGATCGAACCCACAACTTAAAGTACAGAAGGCAGAGCTACTACCATACCAACTGAGCTGTGAGGACAGTCATAAACAAGTTTATTACAAAAAAAACCTGCACCTCAAGTCAAGATGTTAATCAGTGAATGAATTCATATTTTTACCATTCATACCTTTGGGAGTTATGGGTATTAGGCATAATGGAATCGCAGGATTAGTAGAAAATTACATCCTAAAATCATTCTTACCAGTGCATTGATGTAGCAGTTATCATCAGACGTCATACTAGATGGCACAAGAAAATCTCTCGGTCCATTTCCAAAGCTAATCAACACTTTATTTTCCTTAAAGTATATCTGGTCGTGTACGTTATTGATCCAATCTTTTTTCATTGCACGGTAAAATAAATCATGGAATTCATCAAAGACTATCACTGGAGTATTCAATGGTGCAGCTAATGTTATAGCAAGTTTCGTTTTGTAGAGAGTGCTATCGTATGCTAACAGACGGCTGGCGATAACTCCACCCTACGGATATATAAAATTTATATACAGACATTATTAATATATTATTAATTATACAAATTTATTTATAGAATGACAGAGGGAAATGGAAGAAGATCACATGTTGTGCCGACCCCACATGACGTGGGATAAGGGCAGGAAGATGATTATGATGATACAAACAGAACATCTAGCTAGATAATAGACGCGCTCTACTGATTGATGATATAACTTAAAAATTGGTCACCTTCACTGACTCCTACAACGGATCAGTTGGTAAGAGTGTCTAATGCTAATACTAGCATGAATAAATGGCTAATTCAATCCACAGCTATGTTTCAAACTTGAAATCTGAGCAAAATTTACTCAAGCTATTTATGAGCCTGATAGTATTCCGTGCGTGACAGGTTGCAAGCCCATCATCGCTTATAAGAATACTAACCCATGACGCATAGCTTCAAAATTTTGGTTCTAGGGTATGCCGGTGTCCTCACGATATTTTTCTTCACCATTTAAGAGTACTGGCATTGAGCACATATTTTTTTCGAATAGAAAAGTCATTGGTGCACAACCAGGTTTGAACACACGACCTTTGGATTATGTGGCAGGAATACTACCACTACACCACCAATGCTCTGTAATGAAAAATACATGTATCTGATACTTACCATGGAATGGCCAATTATAATGACGTGCATTGGTATTGTTTTAGTGTACTTGTTCAATGTGTATAGAGCCAAAATTTTGTTAACACTTATGGCTGCAAACTCTACTTGATCATGCAAAGTACCACCAAACAAACCAGTCAGTTCTTCATTGTAGCTTACTGGAATATAATTTAATAAATTGAGTTTCATGATGGCATACTAAATAATATTAATGAAAACCCCCCGATAATACTCTAACATGTCTTATTTAAAGTTATGGTTACCTTTATATTGGTTTTTCGAAAGAGTTTCAGTAGGTATTTTGTACAGTAAAATATGAATAGAAAAAATTTTTAACATAAATTAAAGTATGTAAGCTTACTTGTAAAAAAGTCAAAGTGGAAGTCATTGCTCTTCGATAGTGCTTTTCGTAGAGCCACAGATGCCAATGACCGAACCTGCATATGACTACCTGCATTTCCTGGGAGGAATAGCACTGGTATTCCATCAAATCTGAAAAAATCATGTGTATTTTATTGAATTATTTTTTATAATCTATACTAATATTATAAGGAGGAAAGTTTTGTATTTTTGTTTGTAACTAATAAACTCAATAACAACTGGTCGGATTTCAAAAATTCTTTCACTGTTAGAATGCTACATTATCCCTGAGTAACATAGGCTATATTTTATATAGGTACCTCTAGAGCAAAGCCGCGAGAGGAAGCTACTTAATTATGAAGAGAAACCTAATAATTTTATCCTTAGGTATAACTGCTACCAACTTATTATATTAATTAAAGAAAACTAAACTTTATACCACTTACCTAAGTTTTCTAGCTTTTTCAGTCCACCTTCCTTCACTGTATGCGTACAAGCCATATGCCGGGTAACGAACGTTATTGTTGAAGTGAATGCGCTAAAATATAGTTTAATATACTGAGTTTCAAGTGGAGAAGATAAATTAGTTTTTAAGGGTGAATTAAAATATTCTATATTATATTATTGAAATATTCTATAGGTCTTTTACTGCGGAAATTATAAAGCAATTTTTCAGTTACCAAATCTATTCTAATAATTATGTTGCTTCTAATAATTTGCTATAATGCCAATATTAACGGGAAGGACGGTATCTGAAATTTTTTGGCGGCTGCGGCATTTTCAACAGCTGTTTGGTTGTTACAGTGTAAACTTTACACGATTCAAGGACAACTTTATTTTCACTAATTATTGTGTACTTAGCACTGTAAAAACCAGTTTATTCGATTTTATTAGTTTGTGTTGTTAATCACCCATCAACTAAAACCCAGTATTGGCTACAAGGTCTTTTTTTTTTCCTTGTAGTGTAGCCAAACGAAGATAAGGAAGCAAGGAGCAGCGTCCCAGGTACCTTGCTTGTACCAAGTATAACTTGACATTGGGACAAATCCATCAGGCAGGATAGGTATGATTATAATACTTACAACAAATTGAGGATATTCGTACATGTACGTCATATCACAATAGTTACTTTTATCAGTGAAATGAACGTTTAAAACGCCGAGAAGAAATCCCAAAACACAAATAAGTGATGTGCCTTGAAGTATCTTTGTACGGTGATAATTTATTAGCTCCATCATTATTCCCGTGAGCTAAACGGTCTTTAGAAAGAAATAGTAAACCTATGTCGATTATAATGGTATCATATTAATTTTTACGAATAACGAACGCAAGGAGTCAAAGAGATAAGCAACATACATTAATGGACAAGCAATGAATTTTGATGAATGATGACCCAACCCTAGGGATATTCGATATACATCGATGCATCGAATTCACTCGATGTTTACATTACGATACATCGAATCGATCCGATGTTTTGAAAAGCTGTTGATTTCTTCGATGTATCGATATATTTCATGAAACATCGAATAAATCGTAACTAACTAGCTACTAGCTAACTTGCATTTTAATGATTCAATTGCTTTATTTTAGACGACAAAAAAACATATTGGTGGCGCTAGTTAGCGGTTGGCGGAATCGAGAAATTGACATTGGTAACACTGCGTCAGTGCACAGCGTGAGAGCAGACATTGAATTAAAAAGAAAGTTTGTTGGTTGACCGTTGATGTTGTTGTGTTGTGTTGTGTTTGGACAATCTGATTATATATGTGCCATAATTGAAGAAGAAGATTATATATGTGAAAACATTTAATTATTATATGTAGGTATTTATTTGTGTCGTAAATTAGCAATTTGCATACCTTGCAGATCAGAAGAGGATTATTAGATATTATAACTGCTCATTATCTATTGATTGGACAAGTAATGTAATAAAGTAAGGTTAGGTTACCTTATTATCTTTTTTATTTTCATGTAAACTAGAATTAAGTAAATTCGTTAATGAATAGAATAAAAATCTAATTATGTTGATATATTATATCTATTGATATGATATTTAATCCACGAATGTAAACTTTTGTACTTATATTGCACAATTTATTAGTAATCTTTGGTCATTTAAAAAATCAATTAAGAAACATTTATTAAATTCCCAAACACAGCAACACATTGGTAGTCGTTCTGGACCTTAAACAGTTTATAACATTTAAGCTAAGTATATGAGTTATTATGCCTAAATACTTATTTGTACTTGCAAACTTTTATTTTACTTAATTATTTCACATTATAATTTTTGTATAGTTGTGCTTACCCGATTGTATTTAACTTTTAACTTTAGGCTATGTTTTGTCATATTAATTAATTAGTTTAATAAGAATGTAATTACTGAGCGACGATGTGTGTACCACAGTTGCCACACACGCTCACCTGCGGCGTCACGGAAGACCAGCGCTATAGCAGCACTAGACGCTAGCGCTACTATAGCATACAGCTGAGTGACGACCCTTTTTGCTGTCATAATTAATTTTAGTTAATATTAAGTTTCTATTATGTTCTGTTTTTGTGACGCAAAATAAACTTATTTGATTTGATTTGATTTAATCAGTGGTTTACGTGGTTGTTGATGCATATAATTTTCTACGTTTTATTAATTGTTTAACTAAATAATTCCAGTGTATTCATGTTTGTGAACCCACCCAAATAAAATAAATAAATAAATACTGAGTTAATATTGAGAAAATTGTATGAAAAGGATAATGTATTCATATCTATTAGACGTGATTGTACTTCTTGTTATAAAAATATAGAATATTTTCACTCTTTACCTTTGGTATTAAAAAAAATACATAATGTTAAAAAATGTACTCGATGTTAGAAAAACATCGATGTTTTGAACCGAATGTATTGAAAAGCATCGATGCATACTCGCGATGTATTGCATCGAAAAAAGCATCGATGTATTTTCTAAATGGACACCCCTACCCAACCCAACCCCAAAGCCAAGCAAGACCAAAGACCACAGACAGAGAACAACACAACACATACAATAGTATTAGTAATATTGTTGTTCTTTGTGGTCAATATTAATAAATACTCCTGTCACGGCAGCACGGACGTGCGAGCGAGACAAGACAGGTTGAAAAATTATGTTTAATGGTTTAATCCAGGGGTCGGCAACCTTTTGGCAGGCAAGGGCCACAAGGTGGCAAAATAAACTAAAGACGGGCCGGGCCGCACTTGTGATATTAGGTAACCCTAGAAGCTCAAAATATGGCTCTCAAATGCCCATCTGTGAGACGAGAAGCATATTTATTTTTTCTTTAATTAACAATTGAAAAACTCTGTTCGCATAAATTATAAGTGCTACCAAAAATTGTAATGAACTCGCGCTTCGCTCATTTGTTCGTTCGCGGTCAGAGCGAAGCGCGTTTTAAGGCTGGGTCCACACTTATACGGTCGATCGTGGTTCAAAATGGCCCTGGCATAATTTGTGAGTTACGAGAAAAAAAATAGTCCCACAAGATTTGTAGGTAATAAATGATTTTAACTTTTGAATTAATTCTATGACATTGACAATACTTAAATAAAAAACACACTATTTGTGTTGTGGTAGGTACATAATAATTTTATTTACAGAAAAAAAAACACTTTGCATTGACAAAAGTACATAGTAGGTTAAGTATCTATATATACCATACATACCCGACGACCACCATACCGAACCGACTGTAGGTAGGATTTTCTGCGGTGTATTTGCCTGACAACTACGTCGCTCTGGTTTTTATATGTTTTCTCGTGTTATTTTGAGTTTTATTGCGTAATTTTGGTGGTTATTTTGCCAATAAAGCCCGGGTTCTTGACGCGAGTGGAAAGTATGTGAATTAGAGTGAATAGTTCTCTGCAAATTCCATCGGAGGAAATCCCGAAAATTTTCAACAAAACAGCCATCTTTTGTTTAAAATTGACTTGACAACTTGACTATGACTCTGTGACGTTGACAATACTTATAAATAAATACACTTGACACTAGCAAAATTGTTCTCTAAGAGACAGATGCGCGAGTGTAAAGTATGTGAATTAGAGTGAATAGTTCTTTTCAAATTCCATCGGAGGAAATCCCTAAAATTTTCAACAAAACAGCCATCTTTTGTTTAAAGTTGACTTGACTACTTGACTATGACTCTGTGACGTTGACAATACTTATAAATAAATACACTTGACACTGGCAAAATTATTCTCTAAGAGACAGATGCCATAATTGAAGAAGAAGAGAAGAGACAGATGCCATAATTGAAGAAGAAGAAGAAGACTGTAGGTACCTACTAAATTATATGCCAATGTTTCTTTTTATCTCCGATTCCTCGTGTACTTAAGGGTTCTCCCTAGCTGGCTTTGGCTGAGGCAGAAGTTGAGTGCTGCTGATTAACTGGTTGTGTATGTGCTGAGTTGCTGGTGGTGCTTATAACACCTCAAAACAGCAATTACTACCTACAGTTTCTGACTGACAAGAAATGGCCGTTGCCGGTTGCTGGATTTAGTTCCGTTCTGCAATGTGAAAGTGAAAATCGTGGTCAACGAATAAGTTTCCGGAACTGCACCAGTTCAGGAATCAAATCCAAAGTGGCCACGTACCTACCTGCTACCTAAAAATAGCTGTAAGCTACATCGATCATCAATTTTTGTTTTTATAATCAAAGGCTCTAACAATAAACATCATGAACATGACAGTAGAAAACTTCATAACATTAAGTAACATATTTATATTTATGATTATATTTCGTGTTGTCGCTTTGATTCTGAAGATCTATTTATCAGAATGTAGCTTGGTGAATGAAGGACCTGCATTTAAAACTTTACTATGCATTGGTTCCGGTGGCCACACAACTGAGTTGTTGAGGATCTCCAAGAGATTGGATTTGGAGAAATATAATCCTCGGATGTATGTAGTAGCCCGAAATGACAGCAGTAGTGAATACAAGATACATATTGCAGAATATGGGCAGAAGGAATACTCTATCCAAAAAATCCCAAGAAGTAGAAATGTTAACCAATCTTTCAGATCAGCCATTGTCACAACATTCTATGCAACTGTTTGCTCCTTACCTATACTTTTGCGCTTCAGACCTAATGTTATAATATGCAATGGCCCAGGCACTTGTATTCCTATTTGTATTGTTGCATTTATTCTGCGCTGCCTTTTCTTATCTAATTGTAGGATCATCTTCATTGAAAGTATATGTAGAGTGCGATCACTGTCCATGTCAGGAGCCATCCTACAGTATTTTGCTGATGTCTTCGTTGTGCAATGGCCTCAATTAATCGATGTCTGTTTCCGTGCCAAATATTTTGGTAGACTGACATAAGTTATAAGCTTGTCATAATGTAACTTTCATTTTCTAAAGGTAATATTGATGTTAAAATAAAAATAGTTTGTGTAACTTGAAAAAGTGTATAATCAAATAGATCTAGGGAGATCAGTACACATATATTTGCAGTTTATCTTAGTAAACATCTAGGCAGCATACAGATCTAACTTTGGTTCTCACAATTGTGTTAAAATAGGCAATAAGCTATAATACCAAAAATGCCATAAATGTTTTTAATGTACTTTTCTCATAATAATGAAGGTAAATTAATAAACATTTTTGAATATGGCTGGTCAGATATAATCTAGTCAAATAGTTTTTATTATTGTTTGTGATAAGCAAAACAATGTTTGTAGATACCTATATATTTGGTAAATAGCTTATCATATATTGTAACAAATTGTGAGATATAATAATACTAGTTAACTTAATAAGGCAATATGCATTACATACAAGTAGTTACTCATCAATGTACCCATTTACTATAAAATAATACAATAATACATTCCAGTAAATGACTTTCATTTGGAATTTGGGAAATAAGTACTTACCTACCTAGCATTAGTTCCATAAAATTGAAATTAACAAAAATTTGCTTATAATAATTATTCCTACATCTAAATCGCAAAACTGCTAAGTACATTTTTAAGTAGATGCATCTTCATTAATCAAATTCTAAAAACTTCTTAATTTATTAAAAGGCACAATAAACTAACAGACACAGTCTGATTCAAGGTTACAAATTAAATTGGCTCTTAATTTTCTTATCATCTGATAATACAAAACAAACTAAGAAAAGCCATGACCAAATTTGAATAACCTCATTGTCAAAAGATAATAGACTCCATACTTCCCAAAAAACAAAAAACTTAACTATGCTATTGTGATCACACTAAATTAACCTTGCTACCAGGCTTAGGTACAGTAGGTAGGTAAGGTACTATTGAAACATCAACAAATTTTCTAGTAGGTAGTGTTTTGGGATAAACTAAGTCTGAAAATATATTGCTAGTCTTGCTACTCACATCTCCAAATGCAATACAACACCGATGAAGTCTAGAATGTGAGCGATAGTAACCCAGTTTGTTTGTCGTAAGCAGACTTTTGTCCTTTATACTAAATTTCCATAGCAAATATTCTTACAAAGCTCTCTTAGTTACCAATTAAATGGACTATACCTAGGTACCTGGTAAAATAATTTGCCTAGAGACAATTGTATCAGTCAAGTTCACTTATTTTCAAATTTGATGTATTCTGAATCAAAACAAATGCATTTTCTTAAAACTCTTTGCATTGTTGATGCTTATGAAAAAGTTGAAAAGGTAGGTAGTAAGGTATCAAAAGTTATTTGTTCTAATGAATCATAAGGAATCTGAAAGGATCATTCATGAAGGAATCATATCTGTTTAACTTATGACTACCTGAACAATAAATCACAATTTGAAAAACTTAATTTGTAATTGTGTCAGTCTTAAACTATTTTATTCATAGCATTTATTGGAAAAATATATAGATATAAATAATAAACTCTCTCACTACTTAAACCACAACACTGGGTTAAAACTTTGATCATTATATTAGTTCTTCTTATTAGGATTTAAACTTGCATTTTGGGAAGACAAGGTGGTGGTGAGTGACTAAAGTCTTGCATAATATGATAACATAACATCTCACCATTTCAGAATTAAGTACAGCAGGTTTAGTAGGTATTTTTTTTTGTCACAGAAAACAAATGAAGACAGTTTTCTTAACTGCAGCATATACCCAAGCTAAACATAAGATTTGAACCAAAGGGTAACTGAATAATTATTATAGAGCATTTTGTCATGCCTCACTTGACTGAATGTAAGCACAAGTATAACTCATGATGAATGTATAGGTGACCAAGAAATTGGTTTACCACTTTTGATGACATCTCCCATTAACATAATTATTCGCTAAGGATTACTGTATTAGGAATGACAGATTCTGACGTAGCAGTTATTAATGTGTCAAGCGAAATTAGCCCTTGATGCTTTGTATGTGCAAATGATATTCAGCCTTACGAGTGGTAAACCAATTTCTTGGTCGCCTATACGTAAATCTTAAATGAACTGACTCAATTCCAAATATATAAGAATGTAAATATCTCCAAATGATTCAAAAATAAGGTCTAGTTTTGACCAACACACTGACAAAATAGCTAACAGAAACCCCTATTTATTATTGTGTTGGTCAAACAACCATAACTACCCTAAATTCGAGAGAACCTACAGTATTGCTAACTGTTACTTTAGGCACATTCGAGAATACTTTTAATAGATGACTGTATATATTATTATATATAAGTACAAAAGGAAGTTAAGTTTTTTCTTACAAAACTATAGTAATATTCAAGTATTATACTTATTCACACTTCATGGTTTGCTGTTGTCAACGGTATCTATAGATTGGTTGCTGATGGCTTCCTGCTTAGCACTCTCATCAGTTCCTTCTATTCTAAATTTTTCATCACCGATAAGGTACATGGCTTCATCGTATGTCGGAGGTGGTGGTTCGGAACTTGATGGTTGCGGTTTACTGGCAGAGGGGTTAGATAATAGGGCATCATATGAAGGAGGTAAGGTAGCACTAGAGGCTGTTCTGGGCACTTGTCCACCATATGACTGTTCTTGGACAGTTGCCAAATCCTAAAAAGAAATTAATAGTATTGATTTTATTGTAAGTACACAAACAAACGGGAGTCAAATTTAAACCTTGGGGAAGTGTGATTTTATATTAATAAAATCACTATGTAATTTTTATATCATGACAGTTTGAAGTAATATAACATTTTCAGACAACATGCATAACTCACCCTAATTATTGCCCTCTGATGAAGAAGCATTTGGATTACACTTTTTCTCCTCAAATATAACATGCTCTTCACTGCAACCATCATACCAGAACATATGAATATAGGTCCTACCAGCCACATGTGACCTAAGTTGCTCAAAATATAGCCATCCGCATCTCCCAAGGCTAAAACTGTGATGACTGTACCCACTGAAAATAACACCATGGAAAGCACGAAGTAAGAGTAGCTCGTGCAGTCACATCTGCCGAATCTTTGATCTTCATCAAAGTCGTAATCGCGTTGTCGTAATCGATGTAAACGTTGTCTTATGAACGGGCTATCGAATACGGTAGCCATTTTTCAACAAGATCGGCAATAAAGTAAAATAGTTAGATCAAAAAAATAGATGGAACACTCTCACATAATCTTTTGAGCTTGGACTTGGGTTTCTTGCTGGGATGGATTGGATGGAATGAAGAGAGCGCGCGCGTGAAACAAACAAACAAACGTGAAAAAGTAATTGTAGCCTGTAGATAGTACGTAGGTACCCGTCAAACAGATAACAACAAGAAACAATAAAAACAAGCCGACCAAACTTTTTTCAAACCCGCTTTCGTCTCTTGGATTCGATTTGCCACAAACACTAAATATTATGGTGAGCAAAATTTATTAATACTACATAAATCTTGGACTGGCTGGAACAGACTATATACCTACTTACTTATTGTATGTAGGTGGTAGGTATCTTTTCTGTTGGTTGCCTTGAGATTTATGTATATTTTATTATCTGTAAATGCTAATATTAAAAAAAACTGAATTATTTTGGTTGTTCGGTAAATTAAACATAGCGCTATTTTGTTTTAATGTTTCCAAATTATTCCATCGAGTTACCAAGTTCTTGATATTAATTTTATCATTTCATTGTCTTCAAATCCAAATTCAGTTTATTTGAACTCAATATAACATTATTATTATTGAGTTCATATTATACATACGGAAAAAACATGAAGATCACAAATTTTTAAACTTAACTAAAACTAAAATTTTATGTAGAGCATGGATAGAAATAAACCAAAATTTTAATTAACAAACAAGTACAATATCTATAATTTATCGTAGGTATTCTATCTGTTTAATTCTGTAAAAATAACACGTCAAAGCCGTGTAGTATGTCAATGTCGGTCGGTCTCGGTTACTGTTAATCAAATTCAAGTGTCAATTTTATTTTGTCATTTGTTTGGGATGGTTGGTTGGTGTACAGTATTATTTTAATAATTATTTTGTATGTTATATTGGTTGTAGATTCGTATTTTCGTATCGCGTGTAACCTTTCTTTTTATTATAATTTGAAGTGTTCATTAAACGAACTCATTCACTGTTATATTGGGTACGATGAAGATCATAATAATATGGAAAGTGCTTTTAAGTGTCGTAGTTTTTGGAGTAATCGGTAAGTTTATTTTACTACAGGTACCTACTGGCGAAGTATTCAGCATGATCGGTAAACAGTATTTTTTATAGTACCTACCTAGTAGTAAAATAAATAAGTAGGTAGTTACTTCACTCACCTATCTTTGTACCTACAGTGAAAAACAGATAAAAGTCGAGCCATTGTCCTGTGTTGAGACAGTATTTATACCTATAAAATAATATAATACAACGCAATACAAAGATACACTATCAAATAGGTATCATCCTGATAGTAAAAGCCATGCTCACTCACCATTGGTACTTTATTTAACTCATAGAAAACCTTTCAATACAATTTGCATAGGTTATGGTATAAAATCATAATGTAATATTAATTCGGTAATGTATTATGAATTTGTGGTGAGGTTGAGTTGAGAGTGAGCTGGTGAGTTGCATAATATGAGAATTCAAGTTATTCATTTTACTTTCAGATGGATCAACAATGTCAGTATCTCTTAGTACAGTGAAGAAGACTGTCCGTGGCTCCAACATTACCTTTACAGCAACTGTAGTTGGAAATGATAGTCCTGAAAGACAACTTAAGTTTGTATTTCTTGATGATGGACAACCATACCATGAACATACAGTAATTATTATATATATTTTATATACATAAATTTGATAAAACAAAAACAAATCTATCCCACTGGAAACCATACATTTTCCAGGATAAAAAGTAGCCTATGTGCCAGACTAAAATCTATGTCTCTGCCAAATTTAATTCAGATCCCTTCAGCCGTTTCAGTGTGAAAGAGTCACAAACATACATCCAGACATACATTCTTACAAACTTTCGTGTTTATAATATTAGTAGGATTTATAGGCAATGCTAAGTATTATAAATTCAATAAATGTGAAACAGTTGATATATCTAAAGACTATAACAAACAATCTATCTATAGTTATTAATTAAAATCACTGCCAGAGTTTAAATAAATAATACAGGAGTACTTTGAATAGGCTAGTTTTAAAATCTAAAGAATATAACAATTAGTATTTTTTTTTTTTTTTTAGATTGTCGCAGCCACAAATGTTACCACATGGACTGTGGAGTACCCTAAATCTCTTTATGAACCTGGTGAATATACCGTCACCGTTGATCTCTACAGAGATTATTATGTAACATGGTTTTGGGTTGATAAAGCCACCACTTCATTTCTATTAACAGGTATGGTACAAAGGATCTAATAATCTTATATATAAAAATGAATTACTGTTCGTTAGTCTCGCTAAAACTCGATAACGGCTAAATGGATTTATCTTATCTTGGTCTTGAAATGTTCGTGGAGGTCTAGGGAAGGTTTAAAAGGTAAGAAAAATTTGAATAACTGCCGGGAAAACCCTAAAATTTATTCATTAAAGTTCATATTAAATTATAATCACTCACTGTTGTCTAAGCAATGTAGAAGGTGGTACGAAGTTTGCCGGGACACCTAGTCTATAATATAATATTGATATTTTGCACCATGACCTATCAAATTTGTATTGAAGTAGTGTTACTTCAAGCTTGAAATTTTGACGTTTCTCTAACAAAAAGGTTTGTAAAAGCTTGTGGTAAGGCACTGTCTCTACTATAAGTATTATACTGAAAGTATTTTTTCTCTTCAGAAAGTAACATTAAATTGTGATTTGGCTTTACAAAAATGATACTTTTGTCATCACAATTTAATGTTAATTTGTCTTTTCTTCTGTAGACGAAAAAGCATAGGGAAGCTGGTTTATAAAATAAATTTTAAGAGAAATCCTTGATTCTCTTCAAATGTATTTTAAAAACAGTAACCACGGTATGTTATTAGAAATGAGTTAAATTATCGCGATGACCCCCAGGAGCTACTTGTTTCATCCAAGGCACCTGTCTGGAGGCTCCTTTTTATAATGTTGTTTCATACATTAACAGCTCTTAATATACTTATGTTATGACATTGCACAGAATGATTACATGCATGAGCGCTGGTGGTGTAGTGGTGGCACCCCTGCCTCACGATCCGAAGGTCGTGGGTTCAAACCTGGTCCAACCAATGAGGTTTTCCATTCGAAAAATTTATGTGCGCAATGCCAGTGCTCTTAAACGGTCTTAAAAGGAAAACATCGTGAGGAAACCGGGCATACCCTAGAACCAAAAATTCGAAGGTATGTGTCATAGGTTAGTATTCTTATAAGCGGCGATGGGCTTGCAACCGGTCACGTACGGAATACTAGCTATTGTGCAAAATGTGGGCATGTACCAAATGTCATGTTTGGACTTGCCTCTGACTACCCTCTTTAGATATCCTCAAAGGTCTAAGTAACTAAAGATCTGAGAAAATATCTATCGAGCCTGGGGATAACAGTCGTAATCACTAATTTTTTTTTTTTTTTTTAATTTTTGTTACATGCATGTATTATGAAGACGAAGCCATGTATCGACTGGGTGAAGCTAAGGAAAATAAACACTCTCATTTGAGGACAAAGATATTTTTATTACAATAACTGCCGACGTAAAATTAAACAAAAATTACGTCATTTATGTTTATTTCTTTGCAGAAACATTGAATGGAGAACTCATTCTCAATCAAAACAATATGGATCGCCCAAACAATTTCGTGGCCGTGAACAAAACTGTGCAGCATTACATCAAGCTGCCGGAGAACGAGTTAAAATATATTCAGGGAAATTCTTCTGAAGTGACTACATACTGGTTTATAGATTGTATGATTAGGGGGTCAACAAACGATTTCACATTTGATTACATCTACACTGATAACATGGGAGATCATAATGTAGAAGCTGTATTAGTTGCTAATAACCAACTGTTGCCAGTGGTTACAACTACTACCACTTCCACTACTACCACTACTACAACCACTACTACAACTACTACTACAACAACAGAAAAACCAACAACAACAACAGCAAACAGTACAACAATACAGCCCAACACAACAACAGAGAGTAATCAAATTTTGTCTGTACTGAAACTGAACGAAACTTTGAAAAGAAGGAAACGCAGTGTGGACACATTGAAATGTGATAATACTATTACTGTTGGTGATAATTATACTTACGGACGTTTCGTGTCTAAGTTGAGCGTAAGAGGTGAGATTCATCATGATTATCCATTTAATCCCACTACATACACCATGGCATATAGTTTAGACTATATTCAAGGAAAATCTTTAGACTGAATCACAAATTCATTTAAGCCCAAGAAGTCTATGTCTTCTTGAAGAAAATGTATTCATTTACTTCAATAAGGTTGAATTTCTTACTCAACATTTTGCTCATTGCTGAATTCCGCTCAGCAATGAAACACTTTCCTATACAACACGCAGAAATCAACTTGGCACCTCCGTGAATGTAAATCCCTTACAGCGAGGTGCCTAGTTAACTCGTGCGTTTTGTACATATCTTCTAAGGCTGTATTCGTCTAATATAAAAAATAGTCTTATAGACTTTTAGTACGGACGGCCAGTGCGTGCTAAAAGTTACCTAACTAAAACAGTTTCTATGGCGATAGCAAGACCTATACCATCTGTCAGGGTATAGCAGGGGTTCCTAAACTTATTTTGTCTACTGCCCACTTTGAGAATAAATTATTTTTTAGCGCCCCCATTTTTTCACCTACTTAAAAACCACTATAACTTCAAATTCAATTCATTATTGTGAGCAATATTAGCGTAAATTAAATATTTATTTTAAACGAGACTTTTACTATAGCCCGCAAGAGTTAACTTGCGCCCTGAGCGCAGTAGGTAGTACACAACTTCGCTCAGGGGCCTTACCACGAAATCTCCCAGAACGATTCCATTACAGAAACGTCACTACTTCCAAGAATATACTTACATGAAATAACAATGTAATATTAATTCGGTATTGTATTATGAATTCGTGGTAAGGCCCCAGGTCTCAAGATAACTCTGGGCTTTTTCTGGAACTCTTACCGCGCTGCTTTAGGCCTGCAGCGCCCAAAAGGGGGCGTTATCGCCCACTTTGGGAAAGGCTATATTTATAGTAAAAACATGAGACAACCTAAAGTAAAGTAAAGTAAAGTAAAGTAAAGTATCGTTTATTGCATGAAATACATGTAGGTAACAGGTGTTTTATGTATATAATGTGAGTCAATGTATTCCTACCGGTTTTACGGTGTGCAATGTCTGTGTATTTTTACCTAAGAGTATATTTTTCTAACCAGAACCGATATCAACGGTGAATATAACCGGCTCGAACTGGCTTCAACACGGAGCCCTCCTCGATCTCAAAGTGAAGTACACAGGATCACCGCCGTTCAACTACTGCTACCTGTACAAATTCGGCCAGTACAACGTGACGGGGAACGAGACTTGTAAAGATAAGACGAAGACGATGTCCAATGAATTCCCTATAATTCATTATTTCCCTGACAGCGACCAACATACTGTAGTTGTTGTCATCGAGAACGATATTGGGAAAAGTGTTTCGAGAGCGACCGTTAATATTTATAAAAGTAAGTTAAAAGCCTGTTATCCTCGTAACGCCCAGAGTGAATATCGTATGTGAGAAAATACCACCCAATGTCATCATCTGAGAACTTAATATGTATAGTGCTTACCGCCCAGGGCAAAATTAACTGATTTGAAAGTGTTCTAATAAACACATAGCAAAATCCTTTTTTTCCATATGTTATGACACCATTGCGAACTAGTTTTTGCTATTACAAATACGATATTTTTTGTTCTCCTGTGATGACATTGGGTCGTTGTTACAATATTATGTACATTTTATTTGTCATCATATGATGACATTGGCCTTAAGTAAATTAAAAAAATACATGAATTCCAACGTTTTATTTTACCATAAATCTTATAAAAAAAGTTAAACTCTTCTGAAAAGTTACAAAACCTCTTTAAACTTAAAAATCCAACTTCTGGATATAACAAAAAGCTTAATTAAGTATTAAAAAAATGTCTTATTTGAATTATAATCAGCCTTAGTTAGGAACAAACAATTGAGATCAAAATACTTCTTAGTCATAATCTAACAAGCTACTCATGGAATTCTTTGTAACAATTCCTGTGCTTTGTTAGACATAAGCTAACATTGCACGAGCTACATTTGGTTCTGGATTTATTGTAATGACAGTGGCGGCATCTTGCTTGCTTTTCTTCATACAGAGGCATATGTTTTGCGCCCTGTTGACGTTTTTCCTTCGATGGTAATAAAGTGGTGGGTTTACCTCTTTTGCGTTTAGCAGGGACACTTTCTTCCGGTTCTGACCCAGATGATACAGTCTCTTTGGTATGCATTACTATTAGCTTCTCGCCCAGATCCATTTTGAAGAAACGCAACTGTTGAATTTTTTTTTGAGGTACCCCCTTTTTCATTTCATCTTTTTTGAACTGCAGCCATGAATTGGACACAGCCAAGTCGAGCATATGTGAGACAAATCTTTGCGTCCACTTTTTCGTGCGGTACCTATTTGGACATACTGCTAGCATTCTGTCGGCGAGATCAACACCACCCATATGCTCATTATAATTCCGTACAACCCTCGGTCGATCAACAGACACATAACGCTTTTGCCGTTTACACCACCTTTGGCAGACATCTATGGTTTCTTTTGCTTCAACTGTTGACAGTAAAATGACTGGCTTATTATCGTACCATTTGGTTACAGCAATCTGGTTGTCATTCCTCACAATAGTGTGAACACTTCCCCTTCCACTTCTCTGCAGCTCTTTGTCGTCTTTCAACACAGGTCGTGCAGCAGCAGGGACCCTGTTTTTCATAATGGTGCCCGTGCAGCCAATTCCTCTGTTTAGAAGTTCGTTTGCCAGTTTTTCGGAGGTAAAGTATCTGTCAAAGTAAAGGGTGTGACCTGGTACAAGTGATTCAACTAGAGTCAAAACTGCTTTCTCACCTAATCCAAAGTCTGAATCTTCTAAATCTTTGTAAGTTGTTGATCCCTGATAGATATGAAAATCTATTACTAGTCCGTTGGGATTAGCCAAAACAAAGGCTTTCATACCTACTGGGTTTGGCTTTCCGGGGCAATATTGTTTTATGCCACAAGACCCAGTGAATGGCACAATCATCTCGTCAATGGACATGTTTTTCTCTTTTTCTTGTGCCCTACAGCCTTCTTGAATTTTTGTTATTAATGGCCTTACTTTCCATAACTTATCTTCTGCCCTTTGCTCTTGACTGATTTCGTCATCAAACACAACTTTGACAGAGTTTCTGATTTGCAAAAACCTGTTGCGTGACATGTGATCGGCAATAATTGCCACTCTCCACCTACTCTCCCAATACATTCGCAGCCATGGATAGTTTACAGAAGCCATTATAAACGTAATCCCGATATACACGTACAATTCATGTACATCTAAATTCATACTTCTCCCGTGTAATTTCACAGAAGTCTGATTTGTTTTTTCCACTACTAACATCATGAACTTATCATCTATATATTGAGCAAAATATGCAATTTTTTCGAAATTTTCAGAGTTATTGGGCAGATAAGTAGGCTCTGTTAATTGCAATTCTTTCGGTGGGAATTCTTTTTGAGACCAAATTGGAGCTACATTTGTAGAGGGGAGGATATTCCTACTACGGCGACCACGAATACCTCTTCTTCTAGATGCTACACGTGTGCCATTTGAAGGAAGACGCTGAATTCCACTACTTACTTGTGGGGTTATTTCGTCATCCGATGTATCAGAACAGATTGGAGCTTCATTTACAAAGGGTAGTATATTCCTACAACGGCGACCAGAAATACCTCTTCCACCAGTGGCTCTACGAATAATAGTTGAAGGAGGTTGCTGTAATCCGCCATCTTGGGCTATTTCCTCATCGGATGTTTTAGAATCACTGGAAGATGACTGAAGTGTATAAGGTGGATCACGGTCATCCAAATCTTCATCGCTGGGTATAAATGCTTCTGCTTCGGAATCGTTGAGGACTTCAAAAACGTCGTCGTCTCGTAAAGCTGTAAAACAAAGTAAATAGTAACGTAACTTGGAAATTTCATTTTACCAGACCCCCAACAAATTGGAGCTAATAACCATCTGGATCACGTTAGCTTTCAAGTAAAAACAAGCAAAATACCTAATTAATGCAAACAAAATCCGTCTGTTAGAATTACTTAGCAAATTACAAATACTCTGTAAAAGGATATATTATAACAAACGCCCAATGGTCTCACATGATACCAAATAAAAAATAGCTACAAATGCTATTGGCGCCCGATGTGATCGCTTGATCTCATATTTCTTGGCCTAGATATATTTTTTAAAATCCAACAGTATTCTCGCAAATAATATGGTGTATACACAAAATAACATCATATTATCATCATAGTAAATGATTCGTTGTTCAAAATAAGGGATTAATAAGATTTTTAAAGCTTTAAACTCACCCCGTCGACGTGTGCGCTCCATGGCCGCTCATTCCACTCGCAAAAGAGACTGATCTGTGGTTGGTGGGTTACTTGCTTGTTGTGTAAAATGTCAATAGCAAATCGACCAATCACTGACGAGTAGAAACAAAGCCGAAACGCGCGAAGTTTTGAATCTGACAGCGAAAATTTTATTTGTTCTCGGTGGATGACAGTGGGTCGTAATTATGATGACCTGATTTTTGTTACTGGGTCGGAGCGCATATTAGTATTTTGGCCTTAGGTGGTCACAACGGGCCTTACGAGGTTATGTTAGAAAAACAAATAATATACAGTATCGGCGAGAGCGAGAATAATTGAAGTGAAACTTCTAATGCGACTTCCAACAAGGTTGCATTAAACGTTTAACGCTACCATGGAGAGGATATGAAAGAGACAGAGCGAGAGTGAATGCGTGGCACTCGGACGCATGCGCGTTGTATACCTTTTACAGGCCAACGGGTGCGTTAGCAACGAGAAGTTTCACTTCTTCCGCGCGGAGAGACTCCACGCACTATTTTTTTTAATAATTTTCTAGTCTAGTATATTTTTTACTGAGAGTTGCAAGCCGTGAAAGATTGTCTTGTATATATTTTCAACTTAAGTCTGGGTGTTTTCTAAATTGGTGCAGCCGTTACAGGGTTATTATTAGAGGTACAAACACTCACCTAAACTTTCGCATTTATATTATTAATCTATACTAATATTATAAAGAGGAAAACTTTGATTGTTTGTTTGTTTGTTTGTTTGTTTGTTTGTTTGAAATGAATAGGCTCCGAAACTACTGAACCGATTTGAAAAATTCTTTCACCAATGTGTAGAATGAACTTTCAGGATTAACATAGGCTATATTTTATGTAGGTACTTCGCGGGCGACGCCGCGTGCAGAAGCTAGTAAAAAATAAAATAGAGTAGGTACCTATCTTCGCATTTATGGAAATTTATTCATCGTAGTTTTGTTATGCTAGTTTGATAAACTAGTTTTGGCTGTAATACCTACTTATTTTAATTTTAACTGATTTCTGCCCGCGGTTTCGCAGCTTACAATGCTATTTCAGACCACAGGTTATATCTGGAGAGCGCTGGTGGTCTAGTGGTAGTAGCTTTCTGATCCTAAGGTCGTGTGTTAGAATCCAGTCGTGCACCAATGGGTTTTTCTGTTTGAAAAAAAAAGGGTTGCTAATACCAGTGTCAAACGGTGAAGAAAAATATCGTGAGGAAACCGGCATGGCGACCTAAAAAGTTGACTGTCAAGTACACGAAAAGAGCCTCTAAGGCGCACTTTAATCCTTTCACCACACTGGTAAGAAAGAACTGATGACACACTAAGAAGAAAATTGCAAATCTTTTCAGCCGTTAAGACGTGAGTTTTTTAGATGTAAAGATTCTGACATATAAACAAACATTGCCATTTATAATATACTTACTAGTTGATGCCCGCGGCTTCGCCCGCGTGGATGTCGGTTATCGCGACTTAAAAACTTGACAAATTATAAACTACTAGCTTCTGCACGCGGCGTCGCCCGCGAAGTACCTACATAAAATATAGCCTATGTTCATCCTGAAAGTTCATTCTACATATTGGTGAAATAATTTTTCAAATCGGTTCAGTAGTTTCGGAGCCTATTAATTTCAAACAAACAAACAAACAAACAAACAAACAAACAAACAAACAAACAAACAAACAATCAAAGTTTTCCTCTTTATAATATTAGTATAGAAAACCTTCCTCGAAAACCACTCTATCCATTGGTGAAAACAGCGTGAAAATCGGTGCAGTACTTTTTGAGTTTATTGCGAACAGACAGACAGAGGCGGTGGAGGACTTTGTTTTATAATATTATGTATATATACCGCACATCTAAAAGTATTTGGCTAACTTTATACCTACAATACATTTTCCTTAATAAAGTACTCTACAAATATCCACAATTAATACTACATTTTATTAGTTGACGCGACGTGTTATAGTCAAATAGCAAAGTAATTTAAAACAAATATAGTATTAACTTCCATTGCGTATTTTTTACATATTTTGATCTCTAAGTGATCTTTTACCTACTGGTGATCAGTGATCATGCTAACTGGTAACACAAGTGACATTATGCCAACTAATACCACAAGTCTTGGTAACATAAGTGATATTTTGCCAACAACATATCGTAACATAACATATGTTACAATGTCTGGTAGGTTAACATTTTGCTTGACTATGTTATATTGTTAATTTTAACGAGTGCATTTCCTGGGCATTCGGAAATATTGCTAGACAATTCTTCAGATCTCGATAATCAGAGTTTAAATTTGGTTCACCAGCCCTTCTCAACGGAACTTCGAGAGACATATTTGTTTTGTCAAATCACAAATGTATGGTACCTTGTCTTTTCTTAAGGGCCGTAAGATACTTTTTTAGTTTAGTGATGTGCGTCATTAACGTAAAAAGTACTTATTTATTTATTTTCTTATCTTTTTTCCAGCGACAACACACGCACAGTTATCGGTCATCGTGATACCAGTGTTCTTCTGTTTGGTTGCTGTTATACTGGTAGTGTTTGGCATCGCGTATTACCAACATAGATCGAGGTATGTATCTTGGTTCCATATCCCAAAGTGGAATATAGGCATTTTTAACTTTGTTGTCCGTATCTGGGTGTTCCAAGGTCATTTTTCAAGTTGGTTTCATTGTGCCCGTCTTGCTCCAGAAACAGCTGGATCTATCAAGTCAGTTTTAATGACAAATTCTCCGTTTGCATGACAAACTTTCAGTTTGATTGAATAATTGTCAGTTTGATTGACTTATTGTCAGTTTGATTGACTAATTGTCAGTTTGATTGACTAATTGGCAGTTTGATTGACAAATTGTCAGTTTGCTTGCGCCCGACTAACTCTTGACTTTTCATAGTAGAATATTGCACGCCTAAATTCAAGTAGCGTAAGGTACTGACAGACGTGCTCATTACTAGCATGAAAGCATGCTTTTATTGAGCAAGTTCTCATTAGTCTGTATGTACAACACTACTAGATATTTTGTGCACGCATGCTATTAATGAGAACTTGCTCAATAAAAGCATGCTTTCGTGCTAGTAATGAGCACGTCTGTCAGTCTAGTGATTAGATTAATGCTTACAATGTTTTCGAAAGTAGAATAATGTTAACAAAGTACAGGTTAGCCACATAAATACCTTTTATGGCGGATATTTTGAATGCTCACAACCTGACGTTTCTGAAATGTAAAATCGCTAACTTTTCTTTTTAATAGAGGATTTATTTATGAGTGATTTTTTACCCGACTGCGAAGCAAAGGAGGAGGGTAGTGTTTAAGGTGTATGTATGTATGCGAGTTCCTTTAGCTGTACAAATTATCATAAAATCTTTTATGGTGGCTTTTTATTTTTTGCAATAAATACTAGTTTGATATATCTAACACTTCCGTCCACGGCGTCACCTTGAAAACCAAAAACAAATCTATCCTTCGGGAACCGTACATTTTTCCGGGTTCAAAGTAACCTATAATACAATCCAGATTATAATCTATATCTGTGCCAAATTTCATCCAGATCCGTTCAGCCGTTTCTGCGTGAAAGTAAATAAAATAAATAAATAAATAAATAATGCTGGACAATTCACATAGCATCATCTAGCCCCAAAGTAAGCTACTCAAAGCTTGTGCTATGGTACTAGATAACTGATATATTTAATATCATTATACTTATACATAGATAGATATTTTTTTATTAGACATAGAAAACACCTAGACCAACGGAACAAATTTCTGCAGATCGTACACAAATTTGTTCCGCAGCGGGAATCGAACCCGCAACCTCTTGCGTCGCAGGCGGACTCTCGCCCGCTGCGCCACTGAGGTTGTCAAAAGAGTAACAAACATACATCCGTAAATTATAATATTAGTAGGAAGTTACTGCATAAAATAACGAGTTGAAGTATCCTTATTTAGCTTTCAGTTTGGGTCATTTGGCTCTTTTCAATTCCAGGCATACAATCGAAGTGGCCGATTTCGACTTCGGCCAAGCACATCCCGACTACAAGACGTTCCGCGAGCGCCTGCGAGACAGTTTCAGAAATGCTTTTAATTTCAGCACTCGCGATGACACCGATCCTCTAACTCCAAACAGTATGTACGACTCCATGTAGAGATAGCTACGTAATGTATGTATGTATATAGTGAGATAGTTCTAATACTACAGACCGCGATACTACTTATGAGCTTTTTTTCAAATTTACCGTATTTTTAACCGATTTCAAAAAAGAGCAGGTACTCAACTCGACTGAGGTATGTTTTACGCGATTATTCCGCCAATTATGAACTGATTTTAAAAGTTTTTATTTGGTAGGTTAATATGTAAATAAAACGCGATAAATACACGTTTAACACTAATAATAATGGGTTCAGATCGCGTAAGTTTCAAATAAATACGTAATAAGACGTTTCTAACAATCTACTAAAACTTAATAGTGGTAGCGTCAAAAAAGGTGGTTTAAGCCGTTTTGATCGTTATTTTAATGTAAGCAATAATCAGTCTGAGTTCTCGGTCTGTAGTAAAAGTTCCCTCTGAAATAAATTTTATTTATACTAATTCATTCCATTTGTAAATATTTATATTTTTACAGTACTACTGATAAAAATGTTCATTACCATATTACAGGAATTACATTTTGATCGACTTCTCTGTTTAGAATAAAGTAGAGAAATCGATACAATATTTCGTCTTGTATTTTGGTAACATTTGTATAACAATACGCATCATCTCAGTTATTTTCGATCATGCGTAGTAAAGTATGTAACTTACCTGAAATTCGAATTTGTTTATAGAGGTGTACGGTTTAAAACTGTGTGAATATAATCTAGGAATACAAGCATATCGAGCGACCGGTTCTTCATCGCCTTGAACCGTATGCTTCTAAGGTTCGATTTTCTTTGTATAACTTCGAAGGTAAGATAAAATTTTAGTTAGCATGAAGTCCAAGTGCCACAAGTATTGTCGATAGAGTCGTTTTTAGTGTAAATATTAGTTCACCAATGAATATAAGGATGTACACAAAATTGCTTTGAGCTCAGAAGCAATAGCGTCCTCAATGCTTACTTAATGAATTTGAATCAGAGTTTTCGTAACCAGTTGCTATCAGATGCTTTTTAGTACGTGTTCGCAACCAGTTGATTCAGATGGTTTTCTGTTTATTCAACCGCGCTGTGCCCACGTAATTATCCGTTTACGTAAGTATCTTACTTAAATGCGTTGGTGAACTAGAATTTTTAGTTAGAATTAAGTGAGAACTATTGTAATTATACGTACTTTCTTGCTATTATTGATTGAAAATATTTATGAAAAACATATATGCTTTAAATAAAATGCTTGTATCTGTTTGTATGTATGATCGATTATCTATCTATCTATCGATTACTAATTGAATTGAATTTGTACCAAATATTGACAAAATTATCTTCATATTTACCAGACTGAATTATTATGTTTGTTGTTTGTTTTATAGTTATATAATTTAGTCAATAATTTCTCATTATTTACAATCTAATGATAAAAAATTAATATCATCTTGTTTTCGTGATAAGATTTAAGATATTTTTACCAAAGATGTTGCAATTCTAGAATTCGTTCTATTATGGTTTAGTTTTCATGTGATATCGCCCATTTCATTGATCGAGCATTGCTAGCTCTTAACTTGTATCTATTTATTTTACTTAAATAAAGTTGGTCATGATAACTTTATTTTCGAAAATTATAGGTTCTCTTAGCGCTTAAGGCCGGTTTACATCATTCAATTATTTAAGAAAATGCTTTAGTTGTAACGTGTAAGCGCTACTCGCTTTAGCTGTAGTATAGGCGACCAAGAAATTGGTTTACCACTTTTGATGACATCTCCCAGTAACATAATTATTCGCTAAGGATAACTATGACAGATTCTGATGTAGCAGTTATTAATCTGTCAAGCGAAAATAGCCCTTGATGTTTTGTACGTGCAATGATATTCAGCCTTAGAGTGGTAAACCAATTTATTGGTCGCCTATGCTGTCAACTTGAATCAAATAGGATCGGTTTCTATTTTTCTTTCAAGTGACGACCTCCCCGCGCCCCGCTTCAGTCCCCGCGAGTCTCTATCTTTGTTACTCTAGGAGAATAACGTGACACCTTCGTATTGAAACTCTACTGGTGGAAATGTAAACGTTCACTTGTAGGTGTGTGTAACTGCCTTTCAAGTTGCACAACACTCCTAAAGACTTGAATAGTGTAAACCTACCTTTGGTGTAGGATTTTCGAAAACAGTGGTTTTTGCATTCCATAAAGCATAAGTGCCATTTGTTTACATTCAGTGAATGGAAAATACATGGAAGCATTCTTTGAGCTAAAAAATGACCCCACAAAAATATGCTGTGGTAGGCGGGGCTTGTCAATTATGCGAAAAAAGTATATCAAAAATTCACATACCTAAGCAACACATAAGCTAGCACGCTACTCGTACACGGCAATTTAAACCCAAAAGTCGAAGGAATAAAATCGTCGTCAACTTTCGCGGATATTTCCGTTTTTTTGCGTTCACGTTATGGATAAAATTCATGAATTGCAACACCTGGTTATATTACAGTGAACATTCAGCCTGTTCAATCCTGTTTACATTATGGTCAGCGGGCCTAGGCTGCCGTGAAGTTAGCTGTTTCCGTGCGTAATAGACAATCTCTACATAGTAATAAAACAAAGTATCTTCCTCTGTACTCTTAGATATTTTGAACTACGGGTTTTCATCAATAGAGTTCTTAATTCGAGAGGAAGGTTTATACAAAACAAACGTATTTACTGTGCGAAGCCGGAGCGGGTCGCTAGTTTAGTATAAAAAAGATTCATAGCGCATGTCAAACGGCTATCTTCACGGCAGTCTAGATCCACTGGCCGTATTGTACATTCGATTATAATTTATTGTGTTAACCAAATTATTATAACTACTATGAAATCGACTATTGAAAATGAAAACTATGATTTTGTGATATATCTAGGTTTAATTGAAATAAGTATTTTTAATGATTTAAAATATTATGTATTACAAAAATGTACTACAGAAGTGTACCAGCAAATTTGTTTATAATTTATTGTTAAATTTTGTTATGTAAGGATGTAGTGTTCTTACCTATTTATTAAAACTCCTTGTAATACAATTTTGGACAAGTACTTACGTAAAAATTATAGCGCATAAGTTATATTATAATTTTAATCGTAAATTTATTTAAAATAAAAAAAAAACAGCGCAGTATAAAAGAGTTCATAGCACACTACTTTCTCGTACATTTTCATTTATAGTCATAAAATTTATAAATAACTTCAAAACGCTAACATTGCACATTTTAATTGCTGTGCAATTTGACCTATTACTGTTCTTCAATGAAAAGTTATAACTATCGTTGCAACATCTACAAGTTACCGAAACATGTTTATAATCTATACTAATAATATTATAAAGAGGAAAACTTTGATTGTTTGTTTGTTTGTTTGAAATGAATAGGCTCCGAAACTACTGAACCGATTTGAAAAATTCTTTCACCAATGTGTAGAATGAACTTTCAGGATGAACATAGGCTATATTTTATGTAGGTACTTCGCGGGCGACGCCGCGTGCAGAAGCTAGTCGTTTTATATAACACAAGCTGTTGCCCGCGATTTCGTCCAGACTGTATTTTTATAAACAAAATGTAGCCTATGTCTTTCCCCGTGATAAACTCTATCTCTTGGTCAAATTTCTTTAAGATCCGTTCAGCCGTTTAATCGTAAAAAGGTAACAAGCAAAAGTTACTTTCGCATTTATATGTGTAAGTATGGATGTTATAACCATAATTATGACGACCTCTGTGACGCAGCGGGCGAGAGTCCGCCTGCGACGCTAGAGGTTGCGGGTTCGATTCCCGCCGCGGAACAAATTTGTGTACGATCTGCAGAAATTTGTTCCGTTGGTCTGGGTGTTTTCTATGTATAATAAAAAATATCATAGATATATGTATGTAATGTATTAAATATATCAGTTATCTAGTACCCATAACACAAGCTCTGAGTAGCTTACTTTGGGGCTAGATGATGCTGTGTGGATTGTCCAGCATTATTTATTTTATTTATTTATATAATAACAATGTTTATTTGAGAAATGTTACATAAATATGGTGTATAGAGAAAAACCACTCTTTTACCATACCTCCGTATTTACTTGTATTGTTACACATGTAGTTTTGCCTTGTTTTTTCATGCTATTTTGTATGTTGGCCCAGAAACAGAAATTAAATTGTTGTACCATAATGTTCTCTTATTGCAGTTTTGTTTAAAGATAGTGATATATTGCTAAAATCATAAATGCAGACCTGATATATTTACACTTCTGTAGCAATAATTTTGTAGTAGCAATAAAATGTTATTGAAAAAAATGTTTGGTATTTTTAAAGTACTTACGGCTATTTTATATGTCTAAACTAGTTTACGCCCGCGGCTTCGCCCGCGTGATACCTAAAAACAAAAACAAATCTATCCCGCGGGAACCTTATATTTTTCCGGGATAAAATGTAGCCTATGTGTTATTCCAGACCATTATCGATATCAGTGCCAAATTTCATTACGTTCTGTTCAGCCGTTTTAGCTTGAAAGAGTAACAAACATACATCCATCCATCCATCCATCCATACATTCTTACAAACTTTCGCGTTTATAATATTAGTCTAAATATGTATTTTATTATGTTTGTCCTGACACTTATGCTATGCATTGGTAGTAAGCAGTAGCACATTAATACGTACGATAAGATAGGCAAAATAAAACAATAACAGGTTCATATACTTAATAATATAATCAATATCTATTTGAGTCATTCATTATGTTTATACAAAACCTGTTTTGTGAACCCACGAACTTAAGGTTGGCAGTTGCTTTCACTATTAAATAAACTTTGAGGTAACATTTTATCCTGCCTACCCAAATAATTATCACCTCATGCGGTCGCAGGTTCACCGGCCACTACCAACCTTTCAATATCGCAGTGGTTCTTACCTCGCAGTATCTTAAAGAAGCCATTATCACCCCAGTTCTCATTCCAGGAGTTTGCTGCGAGCCAATATTTCAAGCCGTTCTCTTCTCCCCAGCCAAGTAACTTGGCAGATCGATACCCTTCATTAAATCCACGAGTTTGCACGTAAACACCATTTGAATAATCTTTGAAGTCTGAGAACAACATGAATGATGCTTGAACTGGGCCGTTCTTGAACAGTTCCGCCTTAATATTCTCTTCACCTCGAATAGAGTAAACGTTCTTTCCATAGTGCTTATCCTCTGTATATGGTTTGCTGTAATCAGTGTTACATTTTTCCGAACATAAGAAAATCCCAGGTTCCAATGAACCGCATGGTGGTAAATTCCCCCCTTCAATATTGGTGTGGTCACAATCAGCAAAAGGGTATGGTTTACAACCGTCACCCGAATTGTAATGTCCACCTGATACTACACCGTTTTTCTGCCAGAACTCCCAGGCTTCGGTGGAATGTCCTTCATCGCAGGTGCTTTTACGTGGATCAGATGCACAGGTCAAAATATCAAACGCGGAAAAATGGAACTGATCGGTGCCGTTCGAGGCGATGCAGACTCGATCGGTCATAGCTTCGACGGCGGCAAACGCCCAGGAGTTTTTACAGTTTCCCTGGTCTCTTATTTCGTTTAATGAGGGACAGTTTGGCCATTTGTCTCGAGGGTCGAAACTATCGGGAAGGCTGGCAATGAGCTCGGCATCGTGCTCAACTTTAGGTAAAGCGTCTACTTTCGAGTGCGGAAGTACTGGATGTACATCTGCTCTGGAAAGTAGACGCCTGCCTGCCATCAGCGACCACTCAGGTGCGTGGGTGGCGGTGACGGCGACGGCAAAAGTCCACGTAAAAACGACTGTTGTGGCTCGTGAAGGGCCCATTTTTACTCCCCACCTGCAATGACTAAGTTTCGATTAGGTTTAGACCAATTTTATTCAGCTAATGACTGACAAGGACTAACACTAGAAATTATTCGTTAGTTGCTTTTTATACAGGTTAGCTGGTATTAAACGAATAGGTATACCTACCTACATACCTAGGCCAATAGTTGAAATTCTCAAAGATAATTTAGTCATTTAGGTAGGTTATAAAAAAACAAAAATAGTAGGTATACATTCCATATTTTATGAAAAGAGGATTTGGAATCCCTTTGTAGCGATGATTTTACAAAATCGTGAAGATTTAGCGGTAGACCCAGTAAGAGTAGGCAGGTACCTATTTATTAAATCAAATTCAAAATACATTTATTCAATAAAATCACAAGGATCACTTTGAAATGTCTTACATGCTAGGTGAATCTATGTGCCAATTCCAAACTAACCCAAGTACCTACTTAACTACGAGAAGAACAAGCAAGAAACTCGTCTTTTTGCGCGCTTTTTTGTAGGTAGGTACTCCAGTACTTTGGATGGTAAGGACTCGTAGTCTATCTTCTATATATCTATATAAGAGCTTAACCTGACTGACTGATTGACTGATTGATCATCGCTGAGCCGAAACCGCTGAAGCTAGAAAGCTGAAATTTGGAAGGTGGTTTCCTTTTATAACAAAAGCACCCACTAAGACGGGATTTTTGGAAATTCCACCTCTAAGGGGGTGAAAAAGGGTGAAAACGTTAGTATGAAACTTTTTAACGCGTAGAGTGATTTTCATGAAACTTTGTTTGTGCTCTGTAAATGCAAAATGAATGGACACGTGTTTCAGGATTTTTCAATATAACCATCAAAAAGGGGTCAAATGTGGGGTCAATTTTTGTATGGGAACTTTTTAACGGGTGGTGCGATTGGCCTGAAACTTTGTTTGTGTACTATAAATGTAAAATAAATGAACACGTGTTTCAGGATTTTTCAATATAACCTTCAAAGAGGGGTCAAAGGGGGGTCAATGTTTGTATTGGAACTTTTTAACGGGTGGTGCGATTGGTTTGAAACTTTGTTTATGTACTGTAAATACAAAATGAACGGACACGTGTTTCAGGATATTTCAATATAACCTTCAAAAAGGGGTCAAATGTGGGGTCAATGTTTGTATGGGATCTTTTTAACCTGGTGCGATTGGTCTGAAACTTTGTTTCGTGTTTCAGGATTTTTCAATAAAACCTTTAAAAAAAGGGGTCAAATGGGGGGGTTAATTTTTGTATGGGAACTTTTCAACGGGTGGTGCGATTGGTCTGAAACTTAATTTCGTGTTTTAGGATTTTTCAATACCTACAACTTTAAAAAAGGGGGTCAAATGGGGGGGGTCAATGTTTATATGACATTTTTTTAACGTGTGGTGCGATTGGCCTTAAACTTTGTTTCCTGTTTCAGAATTTTTCAATATAACTCTAAAAAAGGGGTCAATGTTTGTATGGGATTTTTTTAACGGGTGGTGCGATTAGTCTGAAACTTTGTGTACTTACTGTAAATACAAAATAAATGGACACGTGTTTCAGGATTTTTCAATGTAAACTTCAAAAAGGGGTCAAATGTGGGGTCAATGTTTTTATGAGTACTTTTTAAAGGGTGGTGCGATTGGTCTTAATTTTGGTTTGGATACTTTAAATGCAAAATAAATAGAAACGTATTCCTGGATATTTCAAAACAGCCCTCTAAAAAGGGTAAAATTGGGTGTCAAAGTTATTATGGGATTTTTTTATTAGTGTGATTTGTTTGAAACTCAGTTTAGTTAGATAGGTACCTACTTTAAGTGAACGAAGTCGCGGGCGGGACAGCTAGTTAGTAAATATGACCACATACGATGTGCACCTATTGTCATTAGTTATAGATAACTAATGACAAAAACAAAGCCCATAAAACTGCTTGACAGCCTACAAGGTCCTTAATGGAAAATTTTAAAGCAAACTAATCGAAGTTAAAAAAATACCTAGGCACATAGAATATTTGTAATTGTATTACAAAATAGTTAGATATGAAAATTTAAAATATTTTCATATAGGTATACCTTGTACCCTAGGTAGGTACCTAAATATTACCTGATTATATAATAATACATACTATTACCGAATAATGTTTGGGAAACAGGACAAAAATTGTTTAATTCAAATTTTATTTCAAAATAAGTAGGTAGGTAAGTAGTCATTTTGGTTCAATTATATTAGAAAGAATCTTTTTAATGTACCTACCTATAGCTTCTTGAGAGTATATAGGTACTAGGTGAAGCTTGGTATGCTCTTAGGTGCTACAGTTTCCATTAATACCCATAACATTGCAATGTTTTTCTCTTTATTCCGATAGCGTTAGGTCGTTTTTTGCGCACACAAAAGTAGTAGGTAAGTATATACTGGTGATCGAAATAATAATAATGATTATTATTTCGATCACCAGTATCTACCCTTATCTTTGCCTTTCGATTCTATGGTTTTTAATTTATAATTAATATTCATATTACTCGTATAATAATAAAATATTGATGGGCATTTCGTTACTTTAGTTACTATTTCAGATCACTTCATTTCGCACACTGGCATCCATCTAATCTCAAACTAAGCAAAGCTTGTAGATAGTTACAGGTCTTGTAAGTGCATGTTGTTAGAGGTCTAGATAGACATTACTTTTCCAACCATTTTTATTTTCTCCCCCTTTCATCTCCGGCTGGCGCGTCGCACGTAGCTTCCGGCCTTTTTCTTCCGGCGTAGATTGTACTCGTGTAGCACATTCGTAGACTCGTAGCCGTAGCTCGTAGAGGTAACGTAGTGGATAGGTACTTCATTTTTATTCCAAAAACTTGGGTAAGCTACGTCCATCTACTAGAAATGTCCATCGATAGTTTATTTATAAGCAACTGGTTGAGCTTTGCTCGGTTTTTTTATTGGTAAATCTTGTTTTTTAGAAAATGAAACCTAAATGAATGCTAGATCGATTTATCGCCTCCGAAACCCCCTGCATACTAAATTTCATGAAAATCGCTGGAGCCGTTTCCGAGATTCAGATTATATATATATTGAATAGTACCTGGTTGACCGAGCTTTGCTCGTTTTTTTGGGGTAAACGACGTTTTCTAAAAATGAAACCTAGCTAGTTCGATTTATCGCCCCCGAAACCCCTTGGATACTAAATTTTATGAAAATCGCTGGAGCCGTTTCCGAGATTCCGATTTTATATAAATATATATACATATACATATACAAGAATTGCTCGTTTAAAGGTATAAGATTATACTCGTAGCTATACCACTCCTAGCTTAGTTTAGTTTGTATGTACTGATATGTACTGCAGAGGGTCTACTTATGTAGATAAAGTTAGTCTAGATTTTGAACAACACTGAACAACGCTATAATATATGAAAACTCGATACAAAATGGTATGGGAATGATCTTGTTACTTATCGTCTATAATATATTCGCACACTATTTTTTTCATATATTCTACATAATGTATTTGTCTAGGCTCTCTAAAAAAACGATGTAAAAGTACAAACCAGATACTTTATTGATTATTATAGTATCGTAAGCACTAGGAAGGTATAGCTATAAGGTGCTCGTAAAACGATTTGGCGTGATTCGTTTGAGAAATGTGGATTCCTTCATTGTGGAATAGGTAAAAGTGTATTCAATACGTTTAATCTTCATCTAACAAAGGTTCCCCGGCAACAATATTATCTTCAATGCCACAATTGTCTTCGCCTCGAACAATCTTGAAGTATCCATGATCACCCCAGTCCTCATTCCAGGAGTTTGTAATGAGCCAATATTTGACGCCTTTGTCTACTCCCCAGCCAATCATTTTGATAGCGTGCCCACCAAGTTTTTTCCCGGAGACATACTTGTAAACGCCACTTTTATAGAGTAAAAAATCTTCATAGACTGTAAATGTAGCTTCAACAGGCCCATTAGTATACAACTCTGCCATGATATTGTCTTCACCGCTCACGCTGTAATACTGCTTGCCATGATGCTTATCATTTTCATAGGTTACGTTGTATCCTGCTTCACATTTATCTACACATTCAGGTGTATCTACTACTTTGCTGCATGGTGGTTTGTTCCCGGTAGCACCACCATGCTCGCATGCAGGAATCGAGTAGGGTTTACACCCCTGGTTAGAATTATAGTTTCCGCCCGACACTAACCCTTCGGTTACCCAGTATTTCCAAGCTTCTGAAGGGTAACCTCCTTGACAGCCCGAACCACAACTCGTGCAGCAACTTAAAAGGTCTTCCGCAGAAAAATGAAACTGCTTAGTAGCCTTAGAATAGATGCAGACTCTGTCAGTCATAGCTTCGACTGCGCCAAAAACCCAACAGCTCCCGCAAGAACCCTGGTCTCTTACCTCGCTTAGAGAAGGACAGTTGGTCCATTTCTCCCGAGCGTCAAAGCTTTCAGGAAGGCTGGCTATTACACCTGCATCGTGTTCAATGCTAGGAATCTCGTACTCGTTTTTATCTTCTAGGACTCCAGCAAGATTAATGAGGTATGCGAGGGGAGTGTCTTCTGGAAAGTTCCTGCCGGCTTTCCAAGATGTTTGCTGGGTGTTGATGAAATCGATAAAGGCGTCGGAGAGTGGGTTCAGCTCAGCGGTGAGGGCGATATCGATGGCTAGCGCGCAGGTTAAAATAACTATGGTGGCTCGCAAAGAAGCCATTGTTTCTTCTAACCTTTTCTGTAGTTCGGACCAAAGGTAGCTAGATCAATTTGTATAATGACTAACTGACTGACTGATACTAAAATGTTTTTTTATGGCTATTTATTGATAACCTAAGCTAAAAAATATGTAAGTAAAATATTTTCGTTCATAGCGATAAATACTTATTTCCGATAAGACAATAGTTGAAGTATTATCATAAATAACTTTGAATATTGCTAGGAACTTGAATACCATTAGTAAGTACCTACTAAATAAATAGTGCCTAAGTATTTCACTTTATTGATTGGCGAGCGAAGTGAGCAAAAATCTCAGTGGTAGCTATGCGTTTTGGCATTGTATGTTTGTACATAATTGTGTTTGTTAGAGCAGAACATAAGAACAGTTGATCCAATCTGTATGAAACTTAGAAGGTATAGAGGTTCTGTTGTGTAGATTTGCTGGAAAGCATTATGAGCTTAATCGGTGGAAGGGTTGTGAAGATATTGGGTACCAAAGTAGAAAAAAACTTAAAAAAAGTTTTTTATTTATTGAGTGGGGTATCAGTTGAAAGGCCTTTACTTGTACAGTATAAAATGGTTTTTATTTTTATTCTAGGATAAAACTATTTTTGAAATAAAAAAAAATATGAAAATTAAGAAAACCGCGGACGGCTTAGCACAGAAATTCTGCTCTGTAGATCTGCTGAGAAGCATAATGAGCTTCATCGGTGAAAGAATTGTAATATTGGTTTCAAAAGAAGAAATAAAAAAAATAATAATTCAGGGCGTGAATGAACAAATGAAGATTGTGCGCATCGCGCGCGAAATCTCAGTTCGGGGCGAATTACTAGTGTATACCTACTCGTAGTGTTCTTATCTTACCTGCCAGTCTACTAAGTAACTGGTGGTCTAGTGATAGTGGATATTGAATAGCCCTTCCGATCCTAATCGTGCTCCAATTAATTAATCTTTCGTTTGTATAAAATATCATCTACAGATGCAAAGGCGTGTTTACAATGTTTACCACTTAGCTGGTATTTTAATTCTTACATCTTATTCTTAGGTAGCCTACCTACTATTATCGATACAAACTACAAAACATGGAGTAAACAAAACAACAAGTTTAATGGTTGCTAAGTCAATTTTATTAATTAAGTTGATATAATTATAACTGATGTTAAAATGAGCAAAATATCAGCCATACAAAAAATAATAAGATCATCGCTAACTAAACTAGATAACAAATATTTAAGTTATGCGTCGCTCAATATAGGTTCTCCGGCGACGATCGAACTTTCAATGCCGCAATGGTCCTCGCCTCTCAAAATCTTGAAAAAGCCATTATCACCCCAGTCTGTATTCCACGAGTTCGCGATAAGCCAATATTTGTTACCATTCTCCACTCCCCAGCCGAGAATCTTAATCGCGTGCCCGCCTAGTGCGTCGCCTTCCACATGCTTATAAACACCGCTCTTGTAAGCGAGCAAGTCAGCGTATACCGTAAATGCCGCTTCGACTGGACCGTTCTGGAACAGCTCCGCTCGAATATGATCCTCTCCACCTCTCACTGAGAATACGTGCTTTCCGTACTTCTTATCTTTCTTGTAATCCACGTTGTAACCGTCCTCACAGGTCTTCAAACATTTAGGAGTCTTCGTATCACCGCTGCACGGCATTCTATTTCCAGGGACGTGATGTTCGCACGGGGGAATAACGTACGGTCTGCAACCCTGACTAGAGTTGTAGTTGCCACCCGAAACTAAACCAAAATGCTTCCAGTACTCCCAAGCCAAGGTGAGCATACCTCCATTACAGCCGAGTCCACATATAGGGCAGCAACTCAAAAGATCCTCTGCAGAAAAGTGGAAATGCTTTGTGCCGTTAGAGTAGGTACACACTCGGTCAGTCATCGCTTCGACGGCGCCGAACGCCCAGCAGCTTCCACAGGATCCTTGGTCCCTTACCTCATTTAAAGTGGGGCAGTCAGGCCATTTATCCCGGGGGTCAAAGTTGTCGGGCAGACTAGCTATTAAGTCGGCGTCGTGTTCTACGTTCGGGAGTTTCATAAAGTTGCTGTCGGGTAGTACGCCCATGAGTTTCTTGATGTGCTTGAAGGGCGTATCGAGTGGGAAATTTCTCCCGGCTTTCCATGTGAGTTGTTTGGAGTTGATTCGTTCGATGAATGCATCGGAGAGCGGGTGTAGCTCGATAGCGTCAGTGACGGCTAGCGCGCACGCGATTGCGACGAGCAACGCACGCAAAGCCATTGTTCTATAATGTTTTCTTGGTAAAGAATAAGTAGTGAATTTATGGACGCGCTACTCGAACGAATGTAGCTCGATGACTGAGTTCCGGCGGTGGGAGGCTACGATATCGGTGCTCACGCCATATAATTGCGTCGGACCAGGCGATGCGAGGGCGAGACAGCGCTTGACCGCACGTGTCGTAGGTTAACAGTACATCTGTAGTAACTAATAAAACAAAGCAAACAGATACGGCCGGACGCTTCACAGTGATTAGCAAATGTTTGTTTGGTATCGGTTGAAAATAATTAGTTGGGGATAGGGGACGAGCTGCCTGTGTATCTACACAACATCATGTTTATCTAATGAAAATGATATTGTGGTGTTTACTTAGGTAGGTACTAGGAACCTCTATGAATTCGTAAAGGAGTTTGCGACTGCTAATTTTCATTAAAATAAATTTAAATAAAATGAACACAAGGATTGATGCATTGAAAAATGGGAATGATTATTATCTAAGTAATTTAGGTGATTTATACAGTGTCATGTGGAACTTACACGTCTGGGTTCGGCGGGCAAGAGTCCTACTACACCACCAGTGCTTCTTGATAATGAGACATGTTAATTATAATAATTACCTACCAACTTTAGTAACGCTCCTAAATCTTTACAAAAAACATAAGTACTTACCTACTTATATAAAGACCACTAAATTCTGAAGGATTAGTAGGTATACCTACGTTGGTACCAGCCTAACGTTGAGATAATGCACGAATAAAGGTCCAGTAGATAAGCCATTTTTCTCGCCCTTTTCATAGACCTACCTACCTATAGGTATCAGTTTTATATCTTACTGGAGAAAGAAAACCTCTCGCACTTTTGTATTTTAACCAAGTTTGGCAGCACGAATCCAGGATAGATCCAGAAAAAATCTTAACAATTTACACTAACTAGAATACCTACCTACCTAATAATGTCCTACCCTCACCGAAAATCGATCTTCCTAGTGGTGTCATGGTTCTTTCAAAACAGTGTAGTTAAAAGATTAAAAGGCTCCTTAGACTCATAGAAAACTGATGAATATCCCTGCAATGGAGTAGTAGTGACATGAGTGAATTATAGAATGCCAAAACGAAAACTCACGTCGGATTCTGGCTTCACTAGCGTGAACTATGTTCACGGAATTGAGGAACCTACTTACTTATGCTGCAGCGAAAATTAACCCTCAATGAGTAAATTTATGTAGGTAGGTAAATCTACTAAAATAACATAGCCAAGGCCTCATAATAATAGGACTTAATCCGCTTCTGGCAACTGACCCCGAGATAGGTTTCAGGATATCATGTTTAATGTACCTAGTAGTAAAGTTTTATTACCAACTCGCCGTTACGGAAATCACAATATTTTCCAGAATTCGACTTTTTATATTTGGAAAAATACATCCAGATAAACGCAGTCTTGATTTAGATTATAGATTTGTAAGGTACCTATGAAAATAAAGAATAAATGGTAAATAGTGCCAACGCACTCTTAATCACTCTCACAACTTTTAGGTCAACACCAGCTCGGTGCTTGGGAAGATAACTTGTGTTTTTTACACACAGTAGGTACCTACCTAGCCTCGGTTTTAATACGCAAATTGTGAACAAAACCAATTCACTTATGATTCAAAATTGTTTTTATTCATAAGCTTAATTGAAATTGCATTGGTTCATGAGTAACTGAATATTTATGCAGGTACCTACTCTCTCATTGTGATTCAATTTTTCAGTAATATTGCATCGATGTACCTACTTGAAAAGCTTAGGTAGCTCTAAAGTACCTAGGTATTCAATGGTCAAGTCTCGCTCTGTGATATATTTAAACTTGAGAATGTTATTTTTTGGCTGCATAAGTCTAGGTAAGTACATAATTTGGCAAGAAGTTTTATAGGTAACGTTTTATAAGTTTTATAGGTACCTATAGCCTTCGCTCAGCCCACGTGGTATCTACTCGGAAAGTAGCCTAAGTGTTATTCCAGGTCATAAATTAGGCGTATTCCCAGTTTTATCCAGATCCGTTAAGCCGTTTCAACGTAATTAAATAAAAACATCAATACATCCATCCATCAAAACTTTCGCATTTATAATTATACTTACCTATAGCTATATTATATGGTACGAAGTAGGATAGCAAAAACATAAAATAAATTATCTTGTTCTCATGCTTGGAGTTGTTAGGAGAGTCCTTTTAATAAAACTTACAATCTACCTACCCACTTAATTTTCTTGTCACGGTGAGAATAATTTCTTTCACAAATTAAGTTAAACGTCAGAATGGCTAGCCATCTTTCGTTCTTTCAGTCCCAATTATTTTCTATTGTAGACATAATTTTCCGTTAGACCCAAGAAATTACCACTTAGGTACAAGTTTCCCGACAAACTAATTGTGTATCCACCTAGCTCAGAGCCCATTATCGGTGTCACACCGGGCACACCGGGTACAACGGAGCATTACCCCCTCTCCCTTAACAACGTATCCTTTAGCCATAGCCAAATGTAACTTTACTATGGTTCAGATAGGTTGCTTTTAGCCAAGTTATATTTTCATCATCATCTCCCTGCCCATATCCAACGCTATGTGAGGTCGGAACAATCTCATTGTCTTCTTGCATATCCTTCGAGAATCAGCTGTCATATCAGTAGGTATCTACTTAGGTACATCTTTCTTAATCATATCGTCTTTCACACTCACATGTATTTTCCATCCATCTTCTCTTATCTTTTCTATCCATCCACGTTCATATCTATCACTCATCTCGTCACATGCCATTCATCCCTTCTCATAACAGCTAAGTTACATTTTCATAATCGCAAAATAGAAACTACGACTTTTTAATTTTCATAGTTTTAATTCGTCACCGATTGTACCTACAGTTTCAACATGGTTTAGGAGGAAGGGTAGTCTAGGGCACACCGAGACATACCGAGAGGTGCTCAGCAGACTCAACCGAGGCGATAACTTACCAGTGATGGCCCGATATAGGCCGTCGCAGATGGCCGAAACATTTGGCCCGTTTAGACGCCCCCGTAACGTTAGGACACCCTACTATTGCACGAGATTTTCTGTTAAGACTCTTGTATATGATACTGTTGGCATAACATTCGCAAGTATTTTCTTATGGTCCACCGGTGTGGCAGTTTCTGAAAATAGACAGATTTCGGCTTGTTTGTGCCAATCGGTCTAGTATTTTTGAGGACTATGAGGACTATGTACAATGTAGGAAAGGATGTAGGTAAAAATGGATTGCGAGTCGGAACATTGGGACAAATGGGAATTACTGACAATGGTTACTTTTGTTATTTTCAGTAGGTAGGTACATTCGGGCAGAAAAGCAACTGTTTTAAAGACAGATTTTTTTAAAACATAGGTAATTATGTCTTACGTTGCTGCCTACTCTAATCAAACCACAGATCATTAAATAGTAACGAAACCCTTGTGTGTGTGCGTAGGAATGTGAGATGGATTTTGGTCCGGTCAATAACCTAATAGGTATAGGTAACTTACCCTACTTACCTACTTTTGGATGAACCTACAATACTCTTAATACTTAGTTGGATCCGTGTAAATAAACTCCATTAGATAAAAGCAATGCTCTTGTGACTAGATTTTCTAAAAGCAGCACGTCTTATGTATTAGGTACCTAAAAGGTGTGATAAAAAAGTTCCATTGAAATTCACTCATCTCTGTTCATCAAAAAAGATGTTCACGTGGGAAACTTTCTGGAATAGGTAAGTCTGTCGTAATTGACTAAAGTGATATCCGGCTATTTCGAGAAATTGAATAATTCGTCCGACCCTTCTCATTGCCCAAGCTGGGAGCACAAAGATTTAATTTACTCGCGTTACATTGTTTGTTTTTGCACACAGTGACAGACGCAATCGAATAGAATTCAATTTGAAGTGAGTCATCTCTTTGATCGCGATGTTTTCATTAGCCAAACGTGAAGTGTCTGATGAAGTCAGACTATCTTCCTTAGGTACAGTCGGGAATAGAATATCGTGTATCTACATTCACCAATACGAACTTTGTCCTGATGAAATTACTTATTTTCCTCATGTTTATTTTTTCTGTGAAACTTCATCGATGTAATTGAATCAGTCGTAGTTATTATTGTAGGTAATCTGAACATTATTGTTCTGAATTAGATGTGAGTAAGATATCTGAAGTTGAGCTTTATCTGTCCTTTACCTATCTACGTCAAAACTCAAAGCAATATCTAACTAAGCTCAATGATAGTGTCTAATTCGCCGTCCGCAAATAAGGTTCCTTGTTCCAAAGTAAGTATTTATTAGTGGAATAGAAACAACGTGTTCCGTTTCATTAGTGGGGCGGAATGTGAAGGAAACTAACAAGTAGGTAAGTATACTATGCCTATTAGGTACCTATTACCTAGATACATAGTGGAACTGCATATTTTTTTATAAGTACCTAACGTTTCAATGTCAAAGACCATCAAAGACAAACTGCGGAGTGATTATGATCTCTAATGAAAAACTTAGGTAGGTACCTAAGTTTTTCATATTGTTTTTCCTATCTACCTATTCACACTGCGTTTCAATATCACATTATGAATATTATTAAAATGAACTCAACTAAATAATAACGATAAGACCTAAGTCATATCTGTCATAGACACATAACTAAAGGGCAGAGGACATCATGATGATATGATAAACAATATTAAAGCAAAAACAGACGCAGCTGTTTGTAGAGCTCCGGTTTCATTAAAAACCGGCCAAGTGCGAGTCGGACTTACGCACGAAGAGATCCGTACCATTATCTATAAAAACGGCAAAAAAATTGCGTTTGTTGAATGGGGCTCCCATTCAACAAACATAATTTTTTTGCCCTTAAATATATTTATTTTATTATTTTTTAGTAGGTATACATACATCACCTGTGAAAATTTCAACCGTCTTACTATTACGGTTCATGAGATACAGCCTGATGACAGACGAACAGGCAGACGGACGGACGGACAGCGGAATCTTAATTATAGGTAGGGTCCTGTTCTACCTAAGGTATCAAGAAACAAAATACAATGAGCAAAATATTATCTTAACTGTAAGACAGTTTGAGAATTATTCCAGTTGGCTTTATTCGAAATAAAAATTCAACTTTCTGTCTTCAGACTTCACAACTCGTGTTATTCGGATGAATATTAAATTTTTCCTTGTAGGTAAGTAGGTACCTACTTAATTTATCCTTATATCCAATCAAATCCTCGCAATTGGAAGGCAGTGAGGTAAGTATAAACAGTACCTAAGTACCTACGGTGGTATCTATACTATATTACTATAAAAATATTATAATATAATATTATAAAGAGGAAAACTTTGATTGTTTGTTTGTTTGTTTGAAATGAATAGGCTCCGAAACTACTGAACCGATTTGAAAAATTCTTTCACCAATGTGTAGAATGAACTTTCAGAATGAACATAGGCTATATTTTATGTAGGTACTTCGCGGGCGACGCCGCGTGCAGAAGCTAGTTTTATATAAAAACAGTCTTGGTTTTTATCTAAATTTTGAAAACTTAATGGTTCAGCCAGGAATTTTATATAGATAATTATATAAGAGTCAACCCAACATAGTCACACTGTAGATATAAATGCATACCTAGGCTAAATGCCTAAGTATATTTTTACATAGTTGTTCCAGTCTCCATAGTACCTACCTACATATCTTTGCTTAGTTTGGGGGTAATGTCACCAATACCTAAATGTTTAATTATTTATCATTATTATTATTTACTTAGATAATTAAAGTTATAACTATCCGTACATTTCACAACGGGTAACGTAGACAGGTAGGTATATCTACCTAATGTTACAAAATAGACGTTTCAATCTCAAATTGTCAAGTATCGGTACCTAAGTAGGTACCTTCATTACAACGGAGTTGGTAACGTTATTTGGTTAAGAAGCTTATAATACCATACTAAGGCTTCTGTTTGTTTGTTATGATGGTAAACAGTTATCTTCCGTATGTAGATGGTTATATAGCTACTACTATTGGTTGGTTGGTAGGTACTTTGAGATTTATATTGTGAGTGAAATCCTCCTAATTTAAAAAAAGATTAACCTAAGTCTGATTATGGATTCTACTCGGCTGAACGGAATTCGATATATTTTTGGTTCCTCTTGTGAACGACGTTGATGTAAAACATCAAGAACAATTTGAAAGTTCCTTATCAAAACATATTAGCAATCCACATTTAATAGTTAGGTAAACAAAGTAGGTAATAAGGTTTATATTTTTAAACTTGTGATCTGAACACATTATTATTTAGTATTAAACGGGTATTTATCACGTTTTATTTACCTATAGTTTTCTGGAAATTTTAAAGGCCATGGAACGGAATATCAAATAATGATAGAGAAATGGAAGGAGACATGTTGTGCCGACCGGGAGACGATGATTTTGGTACGAATTATCAAAGTTATATTACCCCAGAAAGTCTAGGTGTTTTCCTTGCTAAACTTATCTTAACCACGCCGCTAAGCTGCGCTACACCACAAGCCTCTATAATCTGAGATAGCAACGGTAGGTATATTATTAAAGTGGTGTTAGTAGCAATCTAGTTTATTTTCTGAAGCAAATTAGGTACTTTGTTTAATTTGGACGTTGGTAGCTTTTTATTACTTTTTCGTGTAAGCCTATGTTTAAATTATGATAATTTGGTGTGTCTTACGCAGCTTGCTACCGAGCTTTTAACAGTTGTTTATTCATTTCAAGCTGGCGGCCAAAAGGTGGCCTAATTACTAACAAAACGATAGTCACCCTCGCAGCTCAGTAGCCAGAACATTCCGGAAGTAACCTATTTTGTTCTGGAAACTACAAAAAGGTCATTCCTGAAAAAAAGGGAAAATACTTTACTATAGAGGGAAAAGTTTTCCGGATGTCTGAGGCTGGCCTTATCTTCTGTATCATATAACAATATCCTGCGGTCCACCGACAAGCTGACGACACAAAATAACAACTGCATAAAGAAGGGGACTCCCCCACGTCTCTTTGTTATGCGGAATAGCCCAATGCAGTGCTTCTTATTATCAAATGAATTCCTAAAATGATTTCCTTCTTTTATCCTGTACCAAAAGACGCTGGTTGGAGCTTTTTGTGAAAAACTTTTTCAGTGGAAGTACCTTCCATTAGGTGTATTTTACCTTCTACCCGTAGCAGTACCTAATGATCCCATTGATGTGTGTTATCCGGTTTATACCTACTAACTACCAACGGCCACTTAAGATGAATCAGATTCTAATTACCTGAGAATTCAGGAAACAATTTTCCTTTCTGAGCATTGCTCAAAGTAACAATTTTACATGGAAGGGTCTTACAGTTTAATAATATTGTTAAACAAAAAAAAAACAAAACAGCATCTACTAAGCTGGCACGTGCGAGTGTGTTTTGTTTAGAATTTCGGACACCCTTCTTTTAAAACAACCTCGAAAAAAACCCGTTGTTATGGCAACACCCTTGCTAGAACTTTGAACCTCAGTTTGTGGATTAGATTTGAATGGATTACGAAATTGACTGGTAATTGTTACCTGGCGTGTGCTAAGAGGCTTTTGATTGGAAAGCGTATTAAAAGAGCGACGCTTTTATGGTTCACTGTGCAGGTTTTATTGAAAGTTACAATAGACGAGGGGATTTAGGGAATACAGATGTAAACGTGACTTGTACCTTTTAAGGCTCATTTGCGTCAATTCGACATTTTGACGAAATTGCTTTTGGTTCGTTCTTTGTAGAGATTTAGGTATAGCTGATGCGCGTGAATGAAACATATGGCGATGTATGACAGAGTTCCCGTAGCACGGCATTAACGCTGTCCTAGATCGCTTTGTTAATACTCATTTTAATTTTCATGTAATTTCATGTCCTATTCGTACCACATCGTTTGAGTTCGTAAGTATGACCGCTAAGTGTGGCTCCATGAGTGTAAGAGTAGTTAAAGTTTAAGTTGTTTTATAAGTTCAATAGCTATTGTGGTTAGGTACATCTAAGTCAAAAACCCAGCTGCTGACAGTAACTGGGGTTAATGGAAAAATGAGTGAAGCCTTAAGACATAAAACCTAAAGGTACGAAAACCCAATTTGCAAACTTTCCCGGCTATTAAGGGACCTTTAACCCTTTTTATGGGACATAAGACGCGACTGGCAATGTCTGTAATACCGAAAATGTAAAATCGAAAGTTAAAAGATTTTGGAAATAACGCTTTGAATTTCTAGGCTTTTTAATTACCTAATTAATAACTTTTTGGCGAGAAAGTTAGACAACTTATTTTAATTTTATTCTTCCAGCGAGCACTTAGTTACTATCGCAGAGTTTTTTAATTTGACAAGCAAAAACAAGGTCAAGTTTTATTCAGTTTTATCAAAATGATGGAATACGTTTCTCAAAATTTAATCTTCAGCGATTTTTTGAAAGCATCTTCTGGCGATGAATAATTCAGAGGCCAGCTTTAAGTCGATCGTAATTTATATTTACAGGGTTTTTGTAAGATAAGAATTTCCTTCGATCATAACTTACCAAGGGAAGCTTGAACTCGGTAGCACCTCACGTACCATGTACGCGAACCAAAGGGTTTCGTACATTTGGTTGAAGTGGAAGGAATTCTACTGTAACACTTCTCCGGATTGCTCGAGAAATGAACGGACGCACACCAATCGCAAGTAACCAAAAACAGTATAATGTGCCACTTACTTGATGTTCTGGGTTTTCTCTTGCTGCGAATCTTCTGCCGGCCGGCTTAGTATCCAGTTAACGATCTTCTGGATTGTTTTACACATAAAAACCACCATTTACACCATGATATTGTCTCAGAAAATTCGATCGCGGCAAATCAATATTGAAAATTTAGTTCAAGTGAAAAAACAGCAGATAGCGCTGTTGACGTAGTGGCGCATAGACACAATATTAATTGCGTCGCTGTGATTGGCTGAGCGATAGTGTGGTCGCGTCAGAATATACACAAAGTAAAATAAGTAAAATATCGCGTTCTATCCCATGGGCCTTTGGACTTATTAAAACTTTACATATGTAAATTAAAACTTTACATATGTAAAGTTTTAATAAGTCCAAAGGCCCATGGGATAGAACGCGATATTTTACTTATTTTACTTTGTGTATATTCTGACGCGACCACACTATCGCTCAGCCAATCACAGCGACGCAATTAATATTGTGTCTATGCGCCACTACGTCAACAGCGCTATCTGCTGTTTTTTCACTTGAACTAAATTTTCAATATTGATTTGCCGCGATCGAATTTTCTGAGACAATATCATGGTGTAAATGGTGGTTTTTATGTGTAAAACAATCCAGAAGATCGTTAACTGGATACTAAGCCGGCCGGCAGAAGATTCGCAGCAAGAGAAAACCCAGAACATCAAGTAAGTGGCACATTATACTGTTTTTGGTTACTTGCGATTGGTGTGCGTCCGTTCATTTCTCGAGCAATCCGGAGAAGTGTTACAGTAGAATTCCTTCCACTTCAACCAAATGTACGAAACCCTTTGGTTCGCGTACATTTTATTGGTGCCGAAACCAGGGAACCTGTCCCTCTTATAGATTAATTCTGAAAGTCTTTTGCCGGTCTGAGTTCATAGGGCCGCCATTATTGCATTTTGCTACACCTCTAATGATATTCATCTATTTCGTTACAAAACGTTGCGTGTCTTATCACTTACCTACATAGTAATTCATAAGGTTCAGTCAATCGTCATTATTGCCTGGGTTTGAGTTTGGGTTGAGTAGAATCCTACATACGACTTCTTGGGTAAGTACCTATCTACCTTCCTACCGATATTCTCATTACTTTGGTACCTACCTCTCTCCTCGACTGACAAATTCTGATCCTTCTAAAGGTTAGTGTCAAAACCGCGTAAAGGAAAATACTCAATTTAACCCAGGTACATAATAAATAACAATACTTTTCTAACTTTTCATAAATATTGCCCACAGCATCGTAAATTGCTCTTTATTTGTAGCAATAAGTTTAAACTTGGTTGAGAATACTTTATTTTAACTTAATTTATTGTCAAATCATACTGCAACAGTACTACAACATACATAAAGCCCATTAGATCAGTGTCCGCTCTAGGTACAGTTATTAATTAAATTATATTAATAAAGCGAACTCTTGAATAAAATAATTACATGAAGATACTTTGATGATATTTCAGCAGTCATATTCTAGATATTATTAGAGTAGATAAACTATTGATGGTAGTAATGTAAGTGAAACCTAAACTTGATTTTAGGAATAAGTAATATTGATATATAATTGTTCTGTCGTCTGATTGACCAAATAGTGATTTGTATTTTTTCTTTCTGATATTCTAAATGCCTAATCTAAAACAATTTATAGAATAAGGATACAACTTTTAATGTTTATAGATAATTTATATCAATAAGTTTCAATCACAGTTGTCAAACCAACTCGCACAAAATAATTTAACACAGATTTTCTTACAATTCTCAACGTTAGTTACGTTATTATTTTAGATTATTTTAGAGTTGATTTTGGATTCAAAGTTATTAGTATTTCACTGTGTACTTATATGCTTACAATAAGGAAAATTGATTTGAAAGTTGAAATTACTTATTTTACCATAACTTTATAGGCAGCATTGTTTTATTTTCTTTCTTCTCAACAAAAAAGTTTTTATCTGATAGTAATAATTAATTAATTCTTATTCATTTTCATACAGTAAAATAAGAAGTTCGTTATTCATCTGGTGATTATCTACATTAAATTATAAATTGAAGTCTGTCGTATATTAAGTATTAGTCTGTTCTTATTCCTTTTACTTGATTATTCAGTAAAATGTCTTACACACCAAGACGCCGGCTTAAAGTTAAATCAAAATCCATCAACATGAATTTATCAAAAACAATTCATGATTTACCAGCATTGCGACGCAAACGAACTTTAGCTCTAAATCGATTGACTAAAACTTTAGAAGTAGCTAAGTTAGCAGAAAATGACAAAAGCCAATTGGATAAATTTATGGCTTATTTTACCGAAGCTACAAGACACGCTGCAAGGTTTGAGGAGGCTCATGAGTCTATACTGACTATAATCGATTCATCGACTGAGGAGGAGGAAGATAAAATAAGATGCGACTGTGATGAAACATATTTCGAAATTCTCGCCATACATCGACGACTCACCGCCACAAGTGATGATATAAACAAATCATTCGACAATTCTTCTTCCCATTGCCAAAATACAGGAGTAAAGGTAAATCTACCTAAAATAAATTTACCTTCGTTTTCCGGAAATATCAAGACATGGCCTGAGTTCCATGATATCTTTCAATCTCTGATTCATGAAAATGATTCTCTCTCAGATACCGAACGGATGCATTATCTAGTATCGAGTTTGTCCGGGGATGCATTGGCTCTTATCAGAATCTTTCCTACCACTGGAAAGTATTATACTGAAGCATATGAAGCACTTGTTGCGCGGTATAAGGATAATCGCGAATTAGCTTTTACAAGCTGGAAGGAAATGCAAAATATTACCTTACCATCGAACAACGCTCATGAGTTCCGTCGTGTATTAGATGCGTTCAACGAAAACTTGGCAATACTTAAAAGGCTACAACTGCCCATCGAACATTGGGATTTTGTATTATGCTACCTGCTCCTTTCCAAACTTGATTCAACCATTCGCTGCGAATTTGAACAAGAACATCCCAATGATGAGCTTCCAACATATATGACATTGAAAAGGTTTCTTTATGCAAAATGTGATGCTCTTGTTCGTGACACACACTTTACAAGTGCTGTGAAAGGAAATGGCGCTGATCGAACACGTACTAACACAAATCAAAATGTTAAATCTAATACGAGCAAAAAACCAACAACATCTGCATTTTTATCAAACACTGAAACAAAGGCACCAGTAGCAAGTAATTCAACACCTGCTAATAATACAAACATGCTCAAATGTACATTCTGCGGAGAAAATCATTCGATTAATCATTGCTTGTCCTTTGCCCAAAAATCTATAGATGATCGGCTTGATTATGCTAAAGCTCAACATTGGTGTTTTAATTGCCTTAAATCATCTCATGGCATCCGGGATTGCAAGTCAATTTTTAATTGCCAAAAATGCCGACAACGTCATCATAGTCTGCTTCATCGAGACGATATCTCAGATTCATCCGTTGGCGAAGCTTCTAAAGAGAAAATAGAAAACACCCAACCGAAAATGTCGGCAACTACTAATGAACAACAAACTGTCCTGACTAATTTGGGCGATCGATCATTGATTCTTCTTTCAACAGCAAAAATTGAAGTTAAGGATTCTAATGGTCACTTTCATACATTGCGAGCATTGATTGATTCAGGCAGTCAAGCTCATTTCATAACAGAACAGGCTGCTAAATTATTAGGTCTTCAACGTACATTATCGGACCGAAAGATTAGTGGCTTAGGACAGTCTACATCATCGGTATCAGGGATCCTTACTCTGGACATTGGAATCGACGGTAAGGTGTTATACAACATCGAAGCACTTACACTGCCCACTATATGCGGTAAAATGCCTGCCATGAAACTCGACAAATCATCATGGAGTCATGTGAAACATTTACCGCTAGCTGATCCAGATTGCCATCTGCCAGGAACGATCGATATTCTTCTTGGAGCTGAAATATTCTCATCCCTTTTACGTAATGGAATTGTAAGCGGAGGAGCTAATAAACCGTCAGCTTTAAATACTGTGTTTGGTTGGCTACTAACAGGACACGTGGAATGTATGAAATCTAAGAACCTGGAAACGAGATCATTTTTTCTGAACAATGAAACATCAATTGGATCTCAATTAGAAGATGAATTGAAAAGGTTTTGGGAACTGGATAACATGGCAGTCTGTACTAAATTGACACCAGATGAAGAACTATGCGAATCAAAATACGTTAACGAACACTCACGCGATAACACTGGCAGGTATATAGTTACCTTGCCTTTCAAAACTGAACACACTGAGTTTCCTGGTTCGCGTGAGGTAGCATTGAAGAGATTTCGAGCACTTGAACGACGATTAACAAAGAACTCTGAATTACGTCAACAGTATAATAGTTTTATGCAAGATTATCTCAACAGCGGGCACATGAGTAAAATACCTACAAAAGACCTCGGCAATGGTAAATATTACATACCACACCATTCCGTCAGTCGTCCAGATAGTTCCACAACTAAATTGCGTGTAGTTTTTGACGCATCAGCAAAAGATGCCCGTGGAATTTCTCTCAATGAAACATTACTCATTGGTACAAAACTTCAAGCCAACATAATGAACCTACTGCTAAGATTCCGTTCACATATCGTTGTTTACACATCTGATGTACGACAAATGTACAGACAAATTCTCTGTGACAACATTCATCGTGATTATCAACGCATATTCTGGAGAGAAGACGAATCAAATCCAATTATAGAGTATCGTCTAAACACCGTGACATATGGAACGTCATCTGCGCCACACTCAGCGTTGCGTACGATCAAGCAGTTGATCCAAGATCACGGCCACGATTATCCAAAGGCAGCTGTTGTTTTAGATAAAGATGTATATGTTGACGACATCGTTAGCGGATGCTCTACTTTAGAACTAGCAAAACAAACAAAAGGGGAAATTATAGATTTAATGGCAAAGGGCTGTTTCCAACTTCGAAAATGGGCGAGTAATGTTCCAGAGTTACTTGAAGATTTATCACCAGAAGAACGCCTCATGAACAGCGAAGGAGTGCCGTTAGATGTGGAGACTTCAGATACGATTAAAATACTTGGCCTTAAATGGAATCCAAACGCAGACAAATTTCTGTTTGATGTAAAACCTTTACAGCGAAATTGCACAAAGCGAACTATACTCAGTGAACTCGCTCGTATATTTGATCCGCTAGGCTTTCTCGTGCCGTTAACCTTTCTAGCAAAATGTTACATTCAGAAACTATGGATTTTAAAAATTGATTGGGATGAAACACCTCCCGAAGAAGTTGTCAACCAATGGGAAAACTATTGTGATCAATTAGAGTTGATAAAAACATTGGAAATTCCTCGTTGCCTATCTGTAAACAATCTAAAATCTTGTCAATTTCATGGGTTTGCTGATAGTTCGGAATCTGGATACGGAGCGGTAGTGTACTTGCGAACGGAAGACTATAATAATAAGATAAATGTGCATTTTATATGTGCTAAATCTCGCATTGCTCCGGTTAAAAAGATATCATTACCACGTCTCGAACTTTGCGCCGCAGTGCTGTTATCTGACTTACTGAAATTTGTTGAAGAAACATATTCACAATCCTTTCCCGAAGCCACCACCATCGCCTGGTCTGATTCAACCGTTGTACTCGCATGGCTTGATTCACCATCTTGTCGTTGGAAAACATTCGTTGCAAATCGAGTAAGCCATATTGAAGACACGATCCCGAAGGTTAAATGGAATCACGTACCAACCGAGGATAACCCAGCCGATGCAGCATCTCGTGGCCTTCTTCCTGGCGAACTAGTGCAGAGTCGTTTATGGTGGGCGGGGCCGGTGTGGCTCATGCAGAGCATAGAACATTGGCCGAAGAATGTTAAAAAACAGGATACTGATGCCCATACTGAAGAACGAGTAATTACGCTACTAATGCATGATGATTCACACACATTAGATCGTTTAATTGAGCGGTTTTCATCGATTCGTAAAACACAACGTGTACTAGCTTACTCTCTACGTTTTATACACAATATAACAAACTCAAATAGATCTCATAACATTGCCGTACTCAGTCAGATAGAACTACATGAAGCATTACTAGTATTAGTCAAACATATTCAAACTAAACATTTTAATAACGAAATATGTCGCCTTAAAAGTGGTAAACTTCTACCGAAACAAATGAGAAAACTTAATCCTTTTCTCGATGAGCGTGGCGTCCTCAGAGTAGGCGGGAGATTATCCCAATCGGGGCTGGAATTTGAACATAAACACCCAGCATTGCTTCCTCGAGATTCACAACTAACATATCTTATTATTGAAGCAATTCATAAAGAAAACTGTCATCCAGGGATCAATACTGTTCAATATTTAGTTACCCAACAATTTTGGATCATGTCCCCAAAACGTGCTATTCGTCATTGTCTTCAAAAATGCATTAAATGTTTTCGTGCGCGTCCTGTTCCTCTTGAACCTTTTATGGGGGACTTGCCAGCAGCTAGAGTCAATCAAGTCAAGCCATTCTCTATGGTGGGTGTAGATTATGCCGGACCTTTTCGTATCAAGTTGGGAAATCATCGTGGAGCAAAAATAGGAAAAGCATACCTTTGTTTATTCGTGTGCTTTACAACGAAAGCTGTTCATCTCGAAGTAGTTTCAGATATGTCGACCGAGGCATACATAGCCGCGCTTCGTCGATTCGTGGGGAGACGAGGTAGAGTAAAGATCATACATTCCGACAATGGGACCAATTTCGTTGGAGCATGCAACAAACTGAATTCATATATGAAACAAGCTTGTAATAATAGTCATATTGAGTTTCGGTTCAATCCCCCTTCCTCACCCCATTTTGGAGGAATATGGGAAATTCAGGTAAAAGCTGTAAAATCACATCTTTATCGAGTTATTGGAGATCAAACACTGACATTCGAAGAGCTTACCACCGTTTTTATCCAAATTGAAGCCATGCTAAATTCCCGTCCTCTTTGTCCGATTAGTTCAGATCCGAATGATCTTAATGTATTAACCCCAGGTCATTTTTTAACATTAGAACCCCTCACGTCGATTCCAGACACGAATTTAACGAACCTTAAATTGAATCGTCTAGGCCGTTGGCAACTGCTTCAGCGGTTCCAACAGGATTTTTGGAATCGGTGGAAGGTTGAATATTTGCAATCGTTGACTCAACGGTCCAAATGGACCAAGCATTGCAAACCCTTATCTGTTGGTGCTGTCGTTCTACTCAAGGACGAAAATACCCCTCCATTACATTGGGCTCTTGCTAGAGTACAAGATTTACATGCTGGCCTAGATGGAGTCGTGCGGGTGGCCACAGTACGAACTGCTAATGGATCTATATTTAAACGATCATTAACTAAGCTTTGTGTACTACCCAGTGAGTCCGACTTAGTTGATACGGATCTCGTTTCAAATTAATAGTAATTATAATATTGATTCTTGTAAATACATTTGCTATTTGGGTAGGTGATTTTTCATGCGGAACAATTATGTAACTCATATAAAATACTCTGTTATCTATTTCATTTAGAATTATTTGTTCATTTTTTTTCTTTTTTATTCGTGCTGCCTTCCTAGGCGTAAATTTTCGTAATTATCAGTTATCATTCAATTCTTTTGTTAATATGAAAATACCATTGTGTATTTTGGTGGGCGATATGTAAAGTTTTAATAAGTCCAAAGGTCCATGGGATAGAACGCGATATTTTACTTATTTTACTTTGTGTATATTCTGAACGCGACCACACTATCGCTCAGCCAATCACAGCGACGCAATTAATATTGTGTCTATGCGCCACTACGTCAACAGCGCTATCTGCTGTTTTTTCACTTGAACTAAATTTTCAATATTGATTTGCCGCGATCGATTTTTCTGAGACAATATCATGGTGTAAATGGTGGTTTTTATGTGTAAAACAATCCAGAAGATCGTTAACTGGATACTAAGCCGGCCGGCAGAAGATTCGCAGCAAGAGAAAACCCAGAACATCAAGTAAGTGGCACATTATACTGTTTTTGGTTACTTGCGATTGGTGTGCGTCCGTTCATTTCTCGAGCAATCCGGAGAAGTGTTACAGTAGAATTCCTCCCACTTCAACCAAATGTACGAAACCCTTTGGTTCGCGTACATTTTATTGGTGTTAGCGATATTTTACTTATTTTACTTTGTGTATATTCTGACGCGACCACACTATCGCTCAGCCAATCACAGCGATGCAAATCAATATTGAAAATTTAGTTCAAGTGAAAAAACAGCAGATAGCGCTGTTGACGTAGTGGCGCATAGACACAATATTAATTGCGTCGCTGTGATTGGCTGAGCGATAGTGTGGTCGCGTCAGAATATACACAAAGTAAAATAAGTAAAATATCGCGTTCTATCCCATGGGCCTTTGGACTTATTAAAACTTTACATATCGCCCACCAAAATACACAATGGTATTTTCATATTAAAAAAGAATTGAATGATAACTGATAATTACGAAAATTTACGCCTAGGAAGGCAGCACGAATAAAAAAGAAAAAAAATGAACAAATAATTCTAAATGAAATAGATAACAGAGTATTTTATATGAGTTACATAATTGTTCCGTATGAAAAATCACCTACCCAAATAGCAAATGTATTTACAAGAATCAATATAATAATTACTATTAATTTGAAACGAGATCCGTATCAACTAAATCGGACTCACTGGGTAGTACACAAAGCTTAGTTAATGATCGTTTAAATATAGATCCATTAGCAGTTCGTACTGTGGCCACCCGCACTACTCCATCTAGGCCAGCATGTAAATCTTGTACTCTAGCAAGAGCCCAATGTAATGGAGGGGTATTTTCGTCCTTGAGTAGAACGACAGCACCAACAGATAAGGGTTTGCAATGCTTGGTCCATTTGGACCGTTGAGTCAACGATTGCAAATATTCAACCTTCCACCGATTCCAAAAATCCTGTTGGAACCGCTGAAGCAGTTGCCAACGGCCTAGACGATTCAATTTAAGGTTCGTTAAATTCGTGTCTGGAATCGACGTGAGGGGTTCTAATGTTAAAAAATGACCTGGGGTTAATACATTAAGATCATTCGGATCTGAACTAATCGGACAAAGAGGACGGGAATTTAGCATGGCTTCAATTTGGATAAAAACGGTGGTAAGCTCTTCGAATGTCAGTGTTTGATCTCCAATAACTCGATAAAGATGTGATTTTACAGCTTTTACCTGAATTTCCCATATTCCTCCAAAATGGGGTGAGGAAGGGGGATTGAACCGAAACTCAATATGACTATTATTACAAGCTTGTTTCATATATGAATTCAGTTTGTTGCATGCTCCAACGAAATTGGTCCCATTGTCGGAATGTATGATCTTTACTCTACCTCGTCTCCCCACGAATCGACGAAGCGCGGCTATGTATGCCTCGGTCGACATATCTGAAACTACTTCGAGATGAACAGCTTTCGTTGTAAAGCACACGAATAAACAAAGGTATGCTTTTCCTATTTTTGCTCCACGATGATTTCCCAACTTGATACGAAAAGGTCCGGCATAATCTACACCCACCATAGAGAATGGCTTGACTTGATTGACTCTAGCTGCTGGCAAGTCCCCCATAAAAGGTTCAAGAGGAACAGGACGCGCACGAAAACATTTAATGCATTTTTGAAGACAATGACGAATAGCACGTTTTGGGGACATGATCCAAAATTGTTGGGTAACTAAATATTGAACAGTATTGATCCCTGGATGACAGTTTTCTTTATGAATTGCTTCAATAATAAGATATGTTAGTTGTGAATCTCGAGGAAGCAATGCTGGGTGTTTATGTTCAAATTCCAGCCCCGATTGGGATAATCTCCCGCCTACTCTGAGGACGCCACGCTCATCGAGAAAAGGATTAAGTTTTCTCATTTGTTTCGGTAGAAGTTTACCACTTTTAAGGCGACATATTTCGTTATTAAAATGTTTAGTTTGAATATGTTTGACTAATACTAGTAATGCTTCATGTAGTTCTATCTGACTGAGTACGGCAATGTTATGAGATCTATTTGAGTTTGTTATATTGTGTATAAAACGTAGAGAGTAAGCTAGTACACGTTGTGTTTTACGAATCGATGAAAACCGCTCAATTAAACGATCTAATGTGTGTGAATCATCATGCATTAGTAGCGTAATTACTCGTTCTTCAGTATGGGCATCAGTATCCTGTTTTTTAACATTCTTCGGCCAATGTTCTATGCTCTGCATGAGCCACACCGGCCCCGCCCACCATAAACGACTCTGCACTAGTTCGCCAGGAAGAAGGCCACGAGATGCTGCATCGGCTGGGTTATCCTCGGTTGGTACGTGATTCCATTTAACCTTCGGGATCGTGTCTTCAATATGGCTTACTCGATTTGCAACGAATGTTTTCCAACGACAAGATGGTGAATCAAGCCATGCGAGTACAACGGTTGAATCAGACCAGGCGATGGTGGTGGCTTCGGGAAAGGATTGTGAATATGTTTCTTCAACAAATTTCAGTAAGTCAGATAACAGCACTGCGGCGCAAAGTTCGAGACGTGGTAATGATATCTTTTTAACCGGAGCAATGCGAGATTTAGCACATATAAAATGCACATTTATCTTATTATTATAGTCTTCCGTTCGCAAGTACACTACCGCTCCGTATCCAGATTCCGAACTATCAGCAAACCCATGAAATTGACAAGATTTTAGATTGTTTACAGATAGGCAACGAGGAATTTCCAATGTTTTTATCAACTCTAATTGATCACAATAGTTTTCCCATTGGTTGACAACTTCTTCGGGAGGTGTTTCATCCCAATCAATTTTTAAAATCCATAGTTTCTGAATGTAACATTTTGCTAGAAAGGTTAACGGCACGAGAAAGCCTAGCGGATCAAATATACGAGCGAGTTCACTGAGTATAGTTCGCTTTGTGCAATTTCGCTGTAAAGGTTTTACATCAAACAGAAATTTGTCTGCGTTTGGATTCCATTTAAGGCCAAGTATTTTAATCGTATCTGAAGTCTCCACATCTAACGGCACTCCTTCGCTGTTCATGAGGCGTTCTTCTGGTGATAAATCTTCAAGTAACTCTGGAACATTACTCGCCCATTTTCGAAGTTGGAAACAGCCCTTTGCCATTAAATCTATAATTTCCCCTTTTGTTTGTTTTGCTAGTTCTAAAGTAGAGCATCCGCTAACGATGTCGTCAACATATACATCTTTATCTAAAACAACAGCTGCCTTTGGATAATCGTGGCCGTGATCTTGGATCAACTGCTTGATCGTACGCAACGCTGAGTGTGGCGCAGATGACGTTCCATATGTCACGGTGTTTAGACGATACTCTATAATTGGATTTGATTCGTCTTCTCTCCAGAATATGCGTTGATAATCACGATGAATGTTGTCACAGAGAATTTGTCTGTACATTTGTCGTACATCAGATGTGTAAACAACGATATGTGAACGGAATCTTAGCAGTAGGTTCATTATGTTGGCTTGAAGTTTTGTACCAATGAGTAATGTTTCATTGAGAGAAATTCCACGGGCATCTTTTGCTGATGCGTCAAAAACTACACGCAATTTAGTTGTGGAACTATCTGGACGACTGACGGAATGGTGTGGTATGTAATATTTACCATTGCCGAGGTCTTTTGTAGGTATTTTACTCATGTGCCCGCTGTTGAGATAATCTTGCATAAAACTATTATACTGTTGACGTAATTCAGAGTTCTTTGTTAATCGTCGTTCAAGTGCTCGAAATCTCTTCAATGCTACCTCACGCGAACCAGGAAACTCAGTGTGTTCAGTTTTGAAAGGCAAGGTAACTATATACCTGCCAGTGTTATCGCGTGAGTGTTCGTTAACGTATTTTGATTCGCATAGTTCTTCATCTGGTGTCAATTTAGTACAGACTGCCATGTTATCCAGTTCCCAAAACCTTTTCAATTCATCTTCTAATTGAGATCCAATTGATGTTTCATTGTTCAGAAAAAATGATCTCGTTTCCAGGTTCTTAGATTTCATACATTCCACGTGTCCTGTTAGTAGCCAACCAAACACAGTATTTAAAGCTGACGGTTTATTAGCTCCTCCGCTTACAATTCCATTACGTAAAAGGGATGAGAATATTTCAGCTCCAAGAAGAATATCGATCGTTCCTGGCAGATGGCAATCTGGATCAGCTAGCGGTAAATGTTTCACATGACTCCATGATGATTTGTCGAGTTTCATGGCAGGCATTTTACCGCATATAGTGGGCAGTGTAAGTGCTTCGATGTTGTATAACACCTTACCGTCGATTCCAATGTCCAGAGTAAGGATCCCTGATACCGATGATGTAGACTGTCCTAAGCCACTAATCTTTCGGTCCGATAATGTACGTTGAAGACCTAATAATTTAGCAGCCTGTTCTGTTATGAAATGAGCTTGACTGCCTGAATCAATCAATGCTCGCAATGTATGAAAGTGACCATTAGAATCCTTAACTTCAATTTTTGCTGTTGAAAGAAGAATCAATGATCGATCGCCCAAATTAGTCAGGACAGTTTGTTGTTCATTAGTAGTTGCCGACATTTTCGGTTGGGTGTTTTCTATTTTCTCTTTAGAAGCTTCGCCAACGGATGAATCTGAGATATCGTCTCGATGAAGCAGACTATGATGACGTTGTCGGCATTTTTGGCAATTAAAAATTGACTTGCAATCCCGGATGCCATGAGATGATTTAAGGCAATTAAAACACCAATGTTGAGCTTTAGCATAATCAAGCCGATCATCTATAGATTTTTGGGCAAAGGACAAGCAATGATTAATCGAATGATTTTCTCCGCAGAATGTACATTTGAGCATGTTTGTATTATTAGCAGGTGTTGAATTACTTGCTACTGGTGCCTTTGTTTCAGTGTTTGATAAAAATGCAGATGTTGTTGGTTTTTTGCTCGTATTAGATTTAACATTTTGATTTGTGTTAGTACGTGTTCGATCAGCGCCATTTCCTTTCACAGCACTTGTAAAGTGTGTGTCACGAACAAGAGCATCACATTTTGCATAAAGAAACCTTTTCAATGTCATATATGTTGGAAGCTCATCATTGGGATGTTCTTGTTCAAATTCGCAGCGAATGGTTGAATCAAGTTTGGAAAGGAGCAGGTAGCATAATACAAAATCCCAATGTTCGATGGGCAGTTGTAGCCTTTTAAGTATTGCCAAGTTTTCGTTGAACGCATCTAATACACGACGGAACTCATGAGCGTTGTTCGATGGTAAGGTAATATTTTGCATTTCCTTCCAGCTTGTAAAAGCTAATTCGCGATTATCCTTATACCGCGCAACAAGTGCTTCATATGCTTCAGTATAATACTTTCCAGTGGTAGGAAAGATTCTGATAAGAGCCAATGCATCCCCGGACAAACTCGATACTAGATAATGCATCCGTTCGGTATCTGAGAGAGAATCATTTTCATGAATCAGAGATTGAAAGATATCATGGAACTCAGGCCATGTCTTGATATTTCCGGAAAACGAAGGTAAATTTATTTTAGGTAGATTTACCTTTACTCCTGTATTTTGGCAATGGGAAGAAGAATTGTCGAATGATTTGTTTATATCATCACTTGTGGCGGTGAGTCGTCGATGTATGGCGAGAATTTCGAAATATGTTTCATCACAGTCGCATCTTATTTTATCTTCCTCCTCCTCAGTCGATGAATCGATTATAGTCAGTATAGACTCATGAGCCTCCTCAAACCTTGCAGCGTGTCTTGTAGCTTCGGTAAAATAAGCCATAAATTTATCCAATTGGCTTTTGTCATTTTCTGCTAACTTAGCTACTTCTAAAGTTTTAGTCAATCGATTTAGAGCTAAAGTTCGTTTGCGTCGCAATGCTGGTAAATCATGAATTGTTTTTGATGAATTCATGTTGATGGATTTTGATTTAACTTTAAGCCGGCGTCTTGGTGTGTAAGACATTTTACTGAATAATCAAGTAAAAGGAATAAGAACAGACTAATACTTAATATACGACAGACTTCAATTTATAATTTAATGTAGATAATCACCAGATGAATAACGAACTTCTTATTTTACTGTATGAAAATGAATAAGAATTAATTAATTATTACTATCAGATAAAAACCTTTTTGTTGAGAAGAAAGAAACTAAAACAATGCTGCCTATAAAGTTATGGTAAAATAAGTAATTTCAACTTTCAAATCAATTTTCCTTATTGTAAGCATATAAGTACACAGTGAAATACTAATAACTTTGAATCCAAAATCAACTCTAAAATAATCTAAAATAGGAACGTTGATAATTGTAAGAAAATCTGTGTTAAATTATTTTGTGCGAGTTGGTTTGACAACTGTGATTGAAACTTATTGATATAAATTATCTATAAACAAACATTAAAAGTTGTATGCTTATTCTATAAATTGTTTTAGATTAGGCATTTAGAATATCAGAAAGAAAAAATACAAATCACTATTTGGTCAATCAGACGACAGAACAATTATATATCAATATTACTTATTCCTAAAATCAAGTTTAGGTTTCACTTACATTACTACCATCAATAGTTTATCTACTCTAATAATATCTAGAATATGACTGCTGAAATATCATCAAAGTATCTTCATGTAATTATTTTATTCAAGAGTTCGCTTTATTAATATAATTTAATTAATAACTGTACCTAGAGCGGACACTGATCTAATGGGCTTTATGTATGTTGTAGTACTGTTGCAGTATGATTTGACAATAAATTAAGTTAAAATAAAGTATTCTCAACCAAGTTTAAACTTATTGCTACAAATAAAGAGCAATTTACGATGCTGTGGGCAATATTTATGAAAAGTTAGAAAAGTATTGTTATTTATTATGTACCTGGGTTAAATTGAGTATTTTCCTTTACGCGGTTTTGACACTAACCTTTAGAAGGATCAGAATTTGTCAGTCGAGGAGAGAGGTAGGTACCAAAGTAATGAGAATATCGGTAGGAAGGTAGATAGGTACTTACCCAAGAAGTCGTATGTAGGATTCTACTCAACCCAAACTCAAACCCAGGCAATAATGACGATTGACTGAACCTTATGAATTACTATGTAGGTAAGTGATAAGACACGCAACGTTTTGTAACGAAATAGATGAATATCATTAGAGGTGTAGCAAAATGCAATAATGGCGGCCCTATGAACTCAGACCGGCAAAAGACTTTCAGAATTAATCTATAAGAGGGACAGGTTCCCTGGTTTCGGCACCAATAAAATGTACGCGAACCAAAGGGTTTCGTACATTTGGTTGAAGTGGAAGGAATTCTACTGTAACACTTCTCCGGATTGCTCGAGAAATGAACGGACGCACACCAATCGCAAGTAACCAAAAACAGTATAATGTGCCACTTACTTGATGTTCTGGGTTTTCTCTTGCTGCGAATCTTCTGCCGGCCGGCTTAGTATCCAGTTAACGATCTTCTGGATTGTTTTACACATAAAAACCACCATTTACACCATGATATTGTCTCAGAAAATTCGATCGCGGCAAATCAATATTGAAAATTTAGTTCAAGTGAAAAAACAGCAGATAGCGCTGTTGACGTAGTGGCGCATAGACACAATATTAATTGCGTCGCTGTGATTGGCTGAGCGATAGTGTGGTCGCGTCAGAATATACACAAAGTAAAATAAGTAAAATATCGCGTTCTATCCCATGGGCCTTTGGACTTATTAAAACTTTACATACCATGTTATGCTAGATTAAGTATATTGACTTCAAACTGCTTAAAATGTATAAAACGGCTCATTACAATTTCGTTCAACTGATTAAGTTTGAATTAGGCCAATCCAATCGCATTAGATCAGGGTTCCGAGTGAAATGGAGCGGATGACTTACCTACAATACTTGTGTTGGATCAACTTGAATTTACTGCGTAGCCTACAGCTAGCGAGGCAGTTCTTCCAATTGTGGGTAAAATATATGGGTTTTATAATAGAGCTTCGGTATACACAAAGAAAGTTTAGCAAGTTTTTTTTTATCCGAAAACATCTTTCTACATTTTGGACTGTTTTACGGGTAGTTTCCAACTGGACCCAAAAGCTTAATGACACATCTTATTAAACGAGGACAATCCGAGCAAGTTTCCTACAAGAATAAAACCCTGCTCGCTTAGTCAGTTGAAACTTTCTTTCTATCAAGACGGTGGATTATATGATTGAAGGTAGCAAATAGGTAGTAAATCATGAGCGTATTTTGGGTTTAATGTCTTTTGTGGTCTAGCTATCACCATAACGCACACCTTAAATACTGGTAAAATAACAAGTAGGTACAACCAACTATTTCTTCTACAGTTTATAATAAACAAAAGTCCGTTAGTTAATATATTAATATTGGTTTTCATATAAGGTTCTATCTGATGATATATTAGTATTCGTGAGCTAGCTTTGCTTTCCCGTTACCGTTTGTGGCTTCGGTCTCGATTTCCTGTGCAACAGGAAATTTCCGATCGTTCGTTCAGAAATCGCAAAGCCTTGGATAGACTTTTTTCAGTAGGTTTATAGGTAGAGCTCTTTGTGTTAGATGTCGTCAGTCTTAGAACACTTCAGTTTCAAAAAGGTGTGTGACTAAAGTGACTAAAGTGTTTTGGTTTGAAGAGTAGGTAAGGATGAATGCCTGAAAACTGAAATAAGTGAGACGTAAAGTCAAAGACCATTTCGTGCTTTTAATTTTTTTTTAAATCTTTATTAATCTTTTGCTGAGCGAATATGGAATTATGCTTACAAATTGTAGAGTAAAATACATAACCTACACTATTATCATGTCTCACATACAACGGAAAAAAGAAGGTTCTTCAGCTTCCAAACATCAAACTTAACTGAAAAACCTCTTCAGACTTATCGTGAATTTCACCAACTTCTGGTTTAACTATTTCAGAATAATGTGATATCAAATGCAAGTTAAATGTTAGTTTACTCTTTGATGAATACGATTTAATGTGTGAATGTGTTTTTTAAAATAGTTTGGTCGAATTCGCACTTAAAAGCTAGAGTCTCGCTAACCGTAACTCATTCCATATTTTTCTAAATAAAAGTAGATTTGTACCAATTTGTAGAAATCCAATAAAAACTGATATAAAAAACTTAATCTTATTTTCATAGTGAAACGGCCTTTTCACTTGAGCCTTATTGCATTGCTCTGTAAATCGAAACTATTGTGCGAATGGGACAAAATAAAAAATAATCGACTTAAAACGTTTGCTCTGCCGAGTCTAGGTTACATGATACGAGTATACCTACCTACATAGGTACATACCGTCAATTGGTCGTAATCGCACTTTCCATCTTGCGCCGAAAGTCAACCAGTAACGTACCTACATAAAAAAACCTACCTTAAGTACATAAGTAATTATTTTTTCAATAAATAAAGGATAAATTTCATATTTATTGTTTGGTTTAGTAAGTATTATTGTATTTTCATTCCCATTTCTTAGATGATATAAGTAGGTACTTATCGGTTCAGTGAATCGCCAAATAAAATGAAGTAGCATATTTTTATTTGGTAAAGTATTTTATTGAAATCATAAGGATAATCATTTTGAGTCGATAAGTATATTTGCCGATTTCATTTTCTCTCAAAATAATAATAAACATTTAAATAATATTGTACTTATCATGTTTTTAGGAGCAGTAAAATCTACTGGTAGCTGAGTATCGAGGTCTATGATCGGTAGGCGTTAGGTAGAGTCGTTCAACCACCAGTCTTAGCAAACATTTTTTACATTTTCAGTTCTAAAGTTTAAACCTTTTTGGTTATAAAATGTGACTGGTGACCGCGCTGCTATAGGTAAGTATAGCAGACGACAAGAACGTCGTCACATTTTAGTTCAATGAACCCGTTACAAACTAATAACGGTCACCTAAACTCGATCACAGCTAATAACATAATAGAAAGCGTGTTTTGATAAATATCTGATGAGCCATCAGATTCAGGGGTTTCTGGGGAGTTTAACTAAAGCATTTTCTTATCTTTTTTCTCTATCCTATGAATTCCTCCTAATGTTAGGGGAGCATTGCTGACCCAGTTCCGGATCGTTTCCGGATCTCTCCGGAGGGTTTACGGTTTCAATATTCGAGCCCCATATGCGCACTTTACCCTCCTTATAATGCACTGCGTATCAACTTACAATACACACCACCCAGCTTACATTGATGCTCGAATGCGTTCTATTTTTAGCTTTTAAAAGATTAAAGTTACAGTTCCTTGCGCAACGACAGCCTTCACAAGGTGGTCTAATCTAGTTCACAGGGCTGTATCCAATTTGCCGCTGCGATTGTGGGGCTTCGACCGCAAACTCTGTAATTGACACCGAAAGTAAAACCGCAACTTACAACGCGGAAAATATTGCCTAGACAATCGCTGCTAAAACGCGAAATTACAGCACGTCGCGCGACCGACAATCTCTAGTCTGCGCGGCGTATCCAATCTTCTAAATGCTTCATTGTTATTGTTCTATTACTTCCAATAAAATAACGTAATTCACCCGTCATCGAACAGCCTTATAGGTTTAGTTTAGAAAGTTGGCATCTTGTCCGGTTATCCACGATCCCTGCATAGACCACAGGGCTGCGGTTGTAGGTACAAAAAGTGGCTCTATCCAACGGCAATTGACTCGGAAAAAAGTGCTCTCCGTGTATCGAGGCGAAGAACCGGATTACTATGGCCACGCTAAGCAAAATTCATCACGATTTACGTACCGTAAACTCGTTACGCGCTCTATGCGAGACGTGAGGTGTCGGTCCGAATTTGTTTCTTGGAGCGATGATGTGGTGAGGGTTCAGATCGGTATTCGCGGGTAAGCGCTAAGTGCGTTGACGAACCTCGAGCCACGAGAGAGAGGCGCGCAGTCTATGGAGAAGTTCGCAGGTTCATTCGAGGGAGGTCTTGTTATCACAGTCGCTGTTCGGCGGTCGGACGGCGCGCTAGCTACGGTCAGTGTGCGCTCTCGCTTCTGAAACACGCGACTCGATCGACGACTCAAGTTTTGCGGACGATCGCGTTTCGACATTTCATCTGCGCTGGCCTCTCTCGCATCGCTACTGATCACGAACACTAAAGAAAGTGAAACTGCATGCTTGAGACGTGATAATAGATTGTGTAAGGATTTAAGACTTGGTGATAATTGGGTGAAGTGTAACAAGGTGATATTTGACTATTGAAAACTTTAGGACTCGTCTCGATATCAGCGCAGTTTTTAGTTTTAAAACTGTGTCTTGATTATTGATTCGCAGCAGGCTTTTCCGTTAACGGTAAGTGCGCAAAAAAAAACAATATTTATGTATGTATAAGTGGGTACCTACATACTTTTAAATAAGTATTTATGACAAAAATAATAACTTCCTCATCAAAGGTGAATGAATATTAAAGCAGTTAGCGGTACTTTTATGAGTTATCTTGAAACACATCGTGAATTTAGGTGATGGATGTAAATTGGATTTTAGCTCATTATAGGGGAGTAAAAGTATTCATGAGGGGAAATAAAAATGGTAATGGCATTATTGTTATGGCATGGTGGCTTCTGTCAGAAGGTCATAAAATGTGGTGAAATAAACTTTTGGCACTGATTACATACTTTCTTTTGGAAACTGCTGCTATAGTAGGTAGGTATTTTTAAACCTACGCCGAATGCCTAAAAGTATTTTTTTCTATTCATCTATGCCTGTTTAAATTCATTCTTGTGGATGCCAATGGTTTGGCATCATTCGGCTACTGCATTCGTTCAAGTGAAAAACATGCTCATTCAAGTACCAACAACATAGGTAGGTAATATTAACGTGAATTGAGAACATTTTAATATGGGATGGAAACCACAATGTGCTATCACGTGAAGCTGAAATGGTAGGTATATATTAATTACGCAATATTACACATGTAAGTATGTATACTATATTAATAATTATGTGATTACCTAAATATTTGCATAACAAAATTTGAAATTAAAAACCCTGAGACGTGTTAGCAGAATTGAAATACATAGGTATTTGAAACAGCAGGATAGTGATTGCAAGCATTGAGCGTGCAAATTGTTGCGTTTAATAAGCGGTATCATGTGGATTTTGTAATTGCTATCAAATTAGCAAGATTGATTTGATAAACGTAGTTTGCATAAGTTTACCTTGGTGATTAAGTAATATTTTCAAATAGATGCAGTTCCACACGACTTCGTTGAATTTAATTTGATAATCTTCGTGTTTGGACTTTAGACAGAACAGGGGCCTTATAAAAAGCACTTCGGACAATATCAAATTAATATAACTTTGATATATTTTTATACCATTACATGACCTATCAAAATTTTATTGAATTCAGCGTTTGAATTAAGCTGCAAGCTTAAAATTTGACTAACCTTTTACAGGTACCTTTTTACATTTATTTTTGTGACCTTTTAAAAAAAGAAAATAATTAATACGATTTGAGAAAAAGTATTATTCATAAAACGTACTAGTTATTACAACCCCGTGCTTTTAATATCAACTTCAAACGCCGATACTTGAACAAAAAACTACATTTTTCATAATCACTGCAATTTTTTTAATGAAGTTACCTACTAGGTACTAGGTCGTTATTAAAATACTGTTATTTATTTAGCATAAGAGACCGAACAGGAGATAAGATCTACTTTCTATCAAAATGCTAATTTGCAAACAGATTCCTATCTCTATTTCGTTATTAAAACAAGCGTGTACCTACCAACTCAATGTTGTACTTATAAAAATACAAAAAGTATTACGGTCCGTATCTATTAAGTATCTACCTATTATTGACAAAGTTCGATTAGTATGCGTCTTACGATACAAATACGTGCTTGCTGTCATATACCTAAGTCGATACGTCGATTAGTAGGTGTATCGATAGTAGATATGTACCTATTTGGATGTTTATATAATAATGCAGGATATTGTGTAACCTTTCTCATCTCGACTTTATGTAAAATAGATTTTAGTGATTCTTATGGTTGCGTAGACGACATAAGACCACGGCGTTGCGTTGATATCCTTTTATTAGATGTTCTATTATTATAACTAGAATAATATAATGATAATTACTAGAATGAGCACTTTCAGTTCTTCTGAATTTTCCTTTTTTACGGACAGGAATTGTATTTTTTTCCTAAAAACCTTACCTTATCATGAAAGTTTTAAAAATAGGCAATTCAGTGAAGCCCACAAACTGTATTAATTAGGTATGTTATGGATGATGATAGAGAAATGGAAGAAGATCACATGTTGTGCTCACCCCGCATAACGTGGGAAAAGGGCAGGAAGATGATGATGGCCTAAAATAAAGAATTACTTATTAAAATCTGATGGATTAATTAAGTAGGTACTTCTACAATTTGAAGAACTCATCTGGGAAACGAGCAAGATGTTCTTTGGCATAAGCTGTAATAAGCTTATTTTGAATATCACCGCGAACGGCTTATAACAAAATGTGCGTTCAGTGGCTCCTAAAATTGCTTATTCACATTTATGTAAAAAAACATTTATGTAGGTACTTAATCTTCAATTTTCTTGTAAGTAGGTGGGTAAAAAAATCTAGTTACATTTTTGAGGTACCAATCCTCAGAATCGAAAGATTTGAATTATCTACTAAGATACTTCACTATTAAAAGAATGCGTTCAAATATGTAGGTACATATGTTTAGCTGTATACATTACCTTATACCTATTAATAGCATAGGTAGAGTCTCGTCTAGAACGTGACACAACATTGTCCTAAGAAAATAAGATAATTTCTAAAGATATTGCGCGCACTTAGTGATGAATCCACGCGCAGATTAGATAACTTTTAGCCCGGACATCGTATAAAAATGTAAATTACATCAACAAAATGCTGTAAGTGAAAGAAAGCGTCACAAAGTTATAAAAAAGTTGCAGTTATGATTTCAAAGCACGGTATACATAATTAATTTATGTAAATGCCTTGTCCGACGTTGGGCGTTGGGATGAGTGCCCACTTATGGTTTTGGAGGTTTACTCGACTGTTTGTTAAAGAGGGTAATACTTTTAAGTGGTTTACGGAGGACCAAAATTAACTTCGTTATCGCAGGTTACTCAAATTTTAATTGGTAGTTAACCTAAAAATTTATTTAGTTTAGTATAATTGAAAAAAAAAAACTTAAAAATGTTCTGAATTATAAAATGGTCTCCTAAAGAACATGTAAAAGTAGGTAAAGGTAGGGTATAGGTATGTACGTACTTATTTAAGTAGTTAAAAAACAAAGACAGCGTACTGACTTATGGTTTTTGTTGATTTTATTGTAATGATCCCCACTAACCTGGCTCCACCAGTAGAGATTATGACAAAATTCAAATATTTTTTGGCGTTTTCCCCACCAACATTATTGTATCCTGGATGGTGGGGATTATGACGATAAAAATAATTTAGGTTTATTTTATATTTGGTTATGCTAGCTACTAAAATCAGTTAGAGTGTTTATAACGATTAAAAAAAGCGTGTGTAAATACGTAGATCCCAATAAAATAACGTAGATAACCTATTTAAAAACAACTTAGTAGTAAAAATGTCATTGGCTCGAATGTGATCAAAACATGGAAACGATGTCAAAAACCCGATAAAAGTAACGAGACAAACCCATGAAGATATCGAATCCATTCACAGGTCGACGTAATTTGGCAGACAAGCTTTTTCGGAAAGTCGTTTCTCCCGTGGCGTCTTTTTCACAGCTCAGAAAGCGTAAGCTGGGTCATTTGATAAAATATGTTTACCAAAAGGAATTTAGTTACCTAATGTTTAAATGTTTAGTATGCGACTGAAAGTATTGAGGAGTTTCCTTTGATAAAGTGGTCTGTAACCTAATCCAACTTTTTAGTCACAAAGAACATGCGTTAATTAATACAATTTGGCACAAAGTCTTGGAAAACGCAAATATAACAATTTATCTTGCATTATTGAATTCATATATATACCTACGTATAGTGTTGAGTGTTGACGATATTATTCTCACCTCAACAACTATGCTCTATTATATTTTAAAGACCTACACTTAGGTACAGGTGTATACTACAGGTTTTTTACTTAAAGCTTGAAATTGAAGGAGCCTTATTGTGTATCAGCTGTGTTAGTGACGTTTTTACCCCGAAATCGTGACTTGGCTGAAGAAAGAGAAGAGATTAATGACAGGGGCGGTGGCTTCGATCCGATGCTGCGCCGTTAAATCTCTTCTTTAACTAGCTTAGGTATCGAGCTAACCCCTTTGGGAAGGTAAACAAAATTTGGCCCCATTTTAAGAAAAAATACATAGGTTGAAACGGTTTGTCAACATTTACTGCTTTTATATGTATCACACTTTGACTATCACTCAAAAAATATTGCATTATGTAGGTACATAATATGCAACCCCTTAGTCTGTACCTATGTTCCTATTATTCATAAATGTTTGGAATATTAATACCTTTTATATTTTTTTTATCTAAACTGGCGGACTAAGCAAATTTACCAAGTTTTCGGATAATGGAACTGGTATGAAAATTGCTTAATAGTCGTCTAAAGATACAAAGCGGAAAAGACGGTTGGACGCATATATGCACTCATAAGTTAATCTTTAGAGTGGGTAGTCGAGTTGTATGGAAAGATTGATGAATGTGCAAGTGAAAGGGGGAAATGATGCTCCATCAACGCCTGCCCCGAGGGACAAGCCGTGCAGATACGATGATGACTCTCCTTTGAATGTACTGTCGATATCATCTTTGTATGGTATGCAATAGCTTGTCTATACCACAGAATACACAATTTCTAAAACCTAGAGATATAGGTATCTATAGATTTTAGAAATTGTGTATTCTATGGTTAACATATTAAGTAGGCTCAACATATTATTATAAGGTGCTTATTATACGAGTGTGTATGAGCAAGTGTTTATACAATAGTGACTTTGGGAACCCCAGCTATTTACTTTACATTTTTAACTTTGACTACTAAAAAAATACACTCGAATTGAGAACCTCCTCTTTTTTTGAAGTCGGTTAAAATGGTACTAGCTCAAGAACGGAAATATTATTAATTTTATGTTTATTAATGTTTTATGCATTCGGTACGAAGTTTTTAGTACGAGTTGGCGAACTACTCAAAACCTGGAGCGGAGAAATATAGATATAATCAGTGTCATAAAAACAAAAAGTTACTTATACGTTAACAAAGTTTCACAATATAAAATCACCCAAAAACAGAACGAGTGTGCATTGCCTCGTTCTCCTTTTGTCAGTATAGTCTTTATTACGTAGCTCTACACGAGTACCTACAACTTTTGGGAACGTTTTAAATGAATGGTAGGAGCCACATACAAACTAGACACAGACTATTCGTTCAAACTACCTGTATATGCAAATAGTTGAACGACTTTTCAGCAAAACGACACAGTGAAAATGCTTTCCTAGGTCTCTGAATGAGTGAATGAGTGATTGAGTGTATGACTTTATGATGAGAAAAAATCAAAAAAATAGTAATATTTTAGATCTTTTCTTATCATAAAGTCATACACTCAATCACTCAATTCACTAATTCAGAGACCTAGGTAAGCATTCCCACTGTGTCGTTTGGCTGAAATGTTTTAGGTGTTTTAGGTACTCATTGTGAATTTCAAGTTGTCTTTCACAGTTCTATTTTATTTATTTTTAATTAGCGATCTAATTAAAAATAAATTTTTAATTTGTGCCTAATCTAAAAAACATAACTCCTAATACGTTATCGCATGTAAAAGAGCTAAATAAACTTACCTATATGGCTTAAGTCTGTATGGTACAAACCCCTCGAACAAATCCATCAATCCAAAGCCATTCCAACCTTAAACAATGGATGGGTATCTCCAAAGTTGGCCTCGATTACCGTAAATTTGGGAAGTTTTGTCACCTTTCTCATAAATTCTTTCGGCGGTGCACTATCGTGTCCAAGATCTGGCAGGGTGTGTCAGTTCGGCACCGCTCGTTTCACATTCTGCCGGGGTAAAGTTGAAAGGCAGCTAAGTGTAAAGTGATTTCTTCCGTTAACTAAAGTGAAACTCTGCATTTCCTATTCGGCTACTCAATAGTTTCTTGATTAATGTGTTTGGCGGCTGCTATGTTACCATATCCTTAAAAACCCATAAAAAGTAGAATTAAAACATTTTATTCAATACTAAAATATTTTATTTTAAACAGTTGGTGATTACGTCAGCTGTAATGGTAGTTAAAACAATAATTGTTTGTGTATCGGTGTGTGAAATCAAACAATAGTTATGGATCTGCGTAGATGACGTGCGAGACCAGGACTTCAGATAGTTCTGATAGTTGATTTTATTTCCTCTTTTATTTGAGGCTTTTATCACTATAAGTATCTATTTTGTTTCTAATGATATGCAAATGGATACTTTATAAATTACGAACATCTTCACAGCTCTTTGCAAACCTGGCAGAACTGGCACACACAAAAAAAATAGTGGTTTATTGTACAAAACAGTTAATTTTGCACATTTTGCAGAGTTTTTAGTATTCCGTACATGACAGGTTGTACGCCCATCCCTGCTTATAGAAATACCCATTAGGTAAGGTACCTACTATAAAGTAAAGATATTATCTACAGACTATAATTATTCCTTCCTAGTATAGAATAGCAATTTAATGGAAACGCTAACAACAGTATCTAATGCCATAAAATCTAATCATCTCTAATTTACTGCGATTAGTCGTGCCAACAATGCCAACGATATCATGTACCTACTACATACTAGCATAAGAAGTTGATTTTGACTGTTTCTACACAGGTCAAAAGCATGTGATGTCAAAATAAACTTTACGTGATCGAGCTGGCTTATTATTTCAGTAAGTTTCCTAAGCACGTCAATTTTTTTTACGCTGCTAGGTACTTACATAGAAAAGCAATTGTCAAAAGTATCTTATCATAGGCTTCCAGTGCTGTAGTTAACTTGTTAAATCGCTTTGAAATAGAGTGTAAAACACCTTGTTTAAATGCAAATTGAAAAACGTATGCAAAAATGTAGCGCAGGTGACTCGCCGAGAGGAAAGTGTCTTTTGTTCTGAATTTTTAAATAACATTCTACAGTGAAGAGATGCTCACCCTACTTTTGGACACTTGGACGTGCACCTAACAGAACAATGTACACGTGTAAGTAACATTTTTCAACGTTTCCTGCGGTTTACTGTGATTTTATGAAGTCAGCAAAATATTGATGTTTGACAAAATTTTATTGCAGGCTGCCAAAATTAATTTGGTCACGTGTGGCAAAAACGTCACAACTTAAGTATATAACGCTCTAAAACCAGAGTACCTAACCTACACCTTGTAGTTCTCTGGAGTACCTACCTACTGGTTCCATGGATCTAATGATCGACAAAAGTATACGAGTACCTAGATCAAGATTGATTTCAATTGGTCAATTCGAAATGACGTAATAAAACTACCGATGTTGCAGATCTCCTGAGTTGTGGAACAGAGTCAAACCGCAAAGTTGTGAAACTATTTGAGCGATTCGACATCAATCAAAGATTTTGAAAGTCGATATCAGGAAGTAGGAAGTCGAACGGAAACTCGACCGGACCAGAAAATGCTAATATAAGAAACGACCGGAAATTCTAAGCATAAACTCCACAAACTTCCAACTCTCGCTTTTCACTAATGCCTCTGGTTTACTGATTACTCGTACCCGTCTTATGACGGTCGTATTATGATTGTAGACGCTACAGCCAATAGTTTGCAAGCATTAGGTATCTCCTGTTATTAAAGAACATTAGATTGAAATGCCAGATAAAGCAACTGATTTCAAATTAAAATTCAAAGTAAATAGGTACTTTGAATTTTAATTTGCCTTTTATTTACGTATCAGCCAAGACAGTCTACGATTGTCCAAAATTAAGTTCCTTTATTTAGATTCTATAAAAAGTAGTACCAGTAATATACTGGTCGTCGTTTATGAGAAAACCGAAGCTAAAGTTCACAGATCTCGAGACTTTAACCCCTTCTCGTGATTTGCTGGATGGGTGTTACGGAGCAAAAAGTTTGTAGTTAATTCGTGATACTCGGTTACGTTATTTGAGTCAGTTCTATAAAGAAGAGTCCGTTTAAGTCAATGGCATAAGATACAAATGCAATGTTTCACGACTCTTCTATTATTGAGTAGACTCTAGTAATCATTACGGCAGACGACGCAATAATCGTCACGAAGAACTTGCAATAAAGGCACGCCTTGGGCTATGGCAAATGCATTATTTGTGCAAATGCTACAATCTCTTTATGTATAAGTTCAGTTTCTATGAAGCTTTGCGCCTCGTTAGTTCATAAAAGATTAGAATTAGGTAAGCAACTTTCAGCACGGTCATAATTTTTTGGGTGTAAATCTGTTGGTATACTGTAATGTCGTAAGAATAAAGTCCTTATATGTATAAGGACTATAATTTTATTGGCATTCTTTCATTATAATGCAATCGAAAACAACATTTTGCAAATCTCATACTCGTAACATGGTCATACATACGATTGCAACACCTATCATTAGTAAGTTAAAAAACTATAGTAAGTTTTGTGAAAAGATATCCTGAGAGGTTTCGAAACCCAAGTAAACGAAACATCAAGAAACTTACTAAAGGAACCTGTTTACCTACGGGCAGGAGTGTAAGCGGGTAGGTAAACAAATAATTGAATCTTTTTTTTTTTCATTTATTACGAGAATTTCAAAATCACTTTTATAAAGAGCATGCGTGAATAAGCCATGAGAAAAATCATTAAATGTTTTATATTGTTCCGTAAACATTGATTGTAAAGTTTACCAATGGTCAACTAACCTAATGTCCTACATTTTGAAATGATTGTTCACTAACTCATCTCATAGATATGAAATACTACTTATTAAAAATTGTACGTAGATGAAGCCTCCACCACAACAAAGAGCATCATTTCCATCCAATTATGTCTTGACTAGCTGTTGCCTGCGACTTTGTCCACATATCGATTCTTCACTGTCCGACATTCGATTATAATGAAACAGAACCTACTTATATTCTGCTCCTAATAATGATTTGTCTACCTGTCAAATTTGTATTAAAATCCATACAGTAGTATCGAAGATCTGCGCGAACAAACAGAAATAATAGAAATCTATAAATCGCTGATTTATGTTCTCTACTCTAATTTCTTTCCATTACTCTTGGTTCACCCCCCCCCCCTTTTTATTATTTAACTTCAATGTACAGACATACTGTGTTTAACAGTTTCATTATATCTGTATAGAAGACAGAACATTACAATAGGTATCGGATCCTTATTTGGGTGTCAGCACATAATTAAATTCCATTCACGCGAGCGAAATGAGCGGCTCGCGGTGTAATGACGAACGTTTGGAGACATGAGGATGACCGTTAGGTGGACGTGATGGCATCTCCGATACTAACTATAGGCTTGTTAATTTGGCCGAAGCCGAAACCGAAGCCGAAATTTGTCAACCGTTAAAATAAACATGTCGGACTCTGATATCAGATATTTTTGTACTACCGAGCCTACTCACAAGCATACGGCCCACCTGATGGTAAGTGGTCATTTATGTTGCGCTTGCAACACCACAGATATCATACGTGCGTTAACGAATCTAGTTATAATAATATGTCGTTTTTTGTCAATTAGCACTCTTACTGTTTCCCATTATCCAATAGTATGTGACAGAATATTTAAAAAGTACTTTAAATGCACTCAACATAATCGGCAAGACGTCTCGTTCAACTTGTAATTGAAATCGTGTGATGAGAGGTTTTTGGTGGCATACATAATAAGTTATTTTATAACGTAAATAAAGTGTCCATTCATGTTTCAGTAAAATGAAGAACCTATTACGACCACTAATGAGCGGGAACAACTATTCGTTGAAACCTTTTAGCCGAAGCCGAATTTTGTCTTACGCCTACACTACCCTACCTACTCAATACCGTTACTCGATTGAGTCTCCACGGATATTCGTAAATGAGTTCTTATAGGTACAGATAGGTATATTTTGGGATGTGTGAACTGCGGTTGGCCTTATGACCTGGCCGGGAAATTAATTTGTTTGCTCTCTCCGATTTAAACGATTAATTGGCTACGAACGGAAATGCAAAACTATGGTTAGTTAACATTTCTGATTTTAAGTTATATTGGAGTGAAAGATTTATGTTCATGTGATTTATGGGTTTCAAACTCATTTATATTTAAATCAGATGAAAAGGCCGTTTAAAGATTTCACTAAAAAGTAGAGCACCATCAATTTAGTCGGAGCCATGTTTGTGTCATAGAAAATAATAGAAATTTTAATGATTCTTTAAAGAGACCGTTCTACTGGAGTAAAATTTACTTTGAACACCTCAAGTTATTCGCATAAGTACGTCCAAGTCGACCTGCACCATACTAACGTTAAATTTAATCACTACTTTTTCATTAAAAGTTAATTTGAGATGAAAAGGCAATCAAAAACAAAATGACGAAACAATCCAATTAAACTCAGCTTTCGACAAGTTTTATGTAAACAAACTTTGCTAATTGACTTGTATTTAAACTGAAATAAGTGTGCTAACTCATTATTAGACAGTGTATCTGATATCACCATTTATTACTCAGAACTTTGAAGCTTTTAGGACAGAGAAATTGGGACCTTCGTAATATTTACCTAAAATTTGAATAAAATATGGTAATTTTGCAGTATCAAGTAAATTGAAAGTAAAGTAATTCATAAAGTATATTATTCTGAAGTGGAATTATCAGTACGATAGAGTCTCTATATTTGTTTATTTAATAAAAAAGTCTAATATTGAAACCTCGTAAATTTTTAGAATCCTAGAAAGCTTTAGAAAAAAAACAATTGACTTTGTTTGTTTGCAAACCAGATTTCACAGCTGTTTCGCCTCGCGAGAGATAAAGAAGAATATGCTCAGCTGACTGCTAACGTTCACTAGTTGGAGAGGCACTCTGAGAAGAAGAAGAAACCAGATAGATATTTGGATGCTTGGTGCGACAGAAACGGCACTCTTCTACGATTGGTTGATCGTCTTTTAAAAACTCGATGTTATTACCTACTCCATTCATTGTAGGTAAGTAGGTACTGCATTTATTTGGTTATTGAAAAGAACCGACGGGTGTTTGAACTTCCACGACACACATGTTTTATAGGTACTCATAGTTATTCGATGATATTACATCGCCTTTTTCTTCTTATCTTATTCATACTCCTTACATCGTAATTTGAATGATGTCATCATAAAACAAATGAAGGCAAATAAGCTGGATTCCTCGAGACGAGACGACCTTGCGTTCACTTAAAACCTGGTTACCATAGCTTTCTGGCCTTGTCAGCATAATCTATAGATAGATTAATGAGTTTTTCGTGAGTTTATACTTCTTAGTTCTTATGAGATTCTAGTGAAGTATTTAATATGTCTATTTGTTTTTATTTGGATAAAGTTCTAGTGGGTACCTACTTACTTTGTGAAAACTCTTTGGCAGGTAACTATTTACAAAATAAATAATCATATTTTATTTTATTTTAAATAATCGTTAGAATCAGATTATGAAAAGAAATCAGAGTCACCGAAATCGTTTTTATTCGTCAATCAATCTCACTCAATAGCTATTCAAAACTCTCTGTACAATACGTCTCATAAACTCAACAATTATTATTATCATACAAAAGTGTGTATCATTGTAGGCGTTGACTCATCGATGAAGAAATATAGGTATATATTTCTCAGACGATTAAGTAACGAAATTGATTACATACAAGGTATTGTTTCAATTTTCAACCTTACATCATTGAAATTATGATCTTCATTATTACGGGCGCCACCTTGATGATCACCACTAGGTACTTAGGAAACTTCAAAACTCATCTGCTGTCGGTAATTTGGCCATAACTTTCAAGTAACGTGTCACGTTACAACATAGTTCGTGACTTTGATACGTGCCCGTGACCTCAAATAAACGCTTGTAAATTGCAATTTCAAAAATTCACGCATAAACAATTTAATGTTATGAAATCATATTATCAAAATGTAAATAATATTTTCAACAAATAAACCTTCTTAACTGCCCATATTTAATCACGTCGCAAAAAAAGAGTCTATCCAGTTAAAAATGAATTATTACTTTGTGTAATATAGTTTTTTTTGGACCTAGTTTTTTTTACATTGATTTATTATCGAACTGATTTGATCTTCGTTTGCGAAAATAAATTATTTTAATACTATGAGGTACTATTTATTTAAAAAAAAAAATTTATTTATTTATATAGGTGTCTAGGTTGTAAGGGTAAATAAGACTGTCCAATCGAGACTCAAGCGGGTCGTTAAGTTAACGCAAATTTATAATTTAATTGGTTTAGATGTACTTGTACATAACCCTTATGATTATTAACGTATACTCCTTTACGCTATTATATTGCTCATACAAAAGCAATGTGTCGGTAGAACAATAACTATTATTATTGTGAGCTGTAGTGAGCATATTGTTAGTAGGTAAAGTTATAAGCACTGGTTAGAAGCAAGAAATTTGGAGAGCTACGATAATAAGACGGTTCATAATTAGGATAAAGAAAATCGGTCCATGGATAGCCTTATTAATAGTAAATTCAAACACTGTTGGTTTGGCCAATGTATTTGCAAATTGCGAAAGTTCTCGAGGTACTCGAGTACGTAGGTACATGTAAAGTGATAATTTCCAAGTCCATCAAGCACTTTCTCTGAAACATTACAGTTTGTTTACATAATGAACGAATTACGTGCGAATAATATAAAATTTGAATTTGTTCTTTGAACATGATGACATTATTCACTCTCGTCGCCGCTATAAATTATGTAATTTAGTATCTAAATTATGCTTGAATTTTACTTTTGCAATTTTTTTTTGATACCTATACCAATATTACTGTAGAGTAGACCTTCTTGAAAAAGGCACTTTAGCAATGGTACGAGCTTAGTATTTACGAGTAGATAAAGTTAAGAACAGTAGATAACCTTACTTCACTCGTTTTAAACAATACTCAAGAGCGCAGCCCACGAAAAATAAAGTACTTAAGTTAGACAAAAGTGAAAACAATATCTACCTGCCGTTCGAAATTCCTCCGGTGAAACCATGTTCCCAAGTAGCAGTTCAATGACATTACCTTGTTTTGTTCATAAATGGCTAGAAATAGCAAAAAACCAGTAACCAGCAAATAAGCCGGTCTAAGGCCGGATCTAGACTGACCGTTTGATATATTAAAATGCTAACACATGTTACCTAGCAGCAATAATATAAACTCATTCACCATATTTGATTAGTTTACGAGTATATTTCATGGCAGATACTCAGGTTTCATTCGCCACTTCATATACACATTTATGGTGGCTTATTGTATACTTTATAGCAAGATTTTGTTGCTCAAACGTAGCTTACAATATACATAGGTAATATTTAACTGCTTAGCACCTCGCTAATCAAATTGCCTTTGAAAACAACCGCATATTAGTAGTTGCACCATAAAGTGTTACAATAGAAATTGCACCGAGCCGTTGGGGTTTTACCATGTAACAGCGGAAACAGTTGAAGCTACTGTCTGTTCGGACGCAGCTTGTGGTTGGTTACCCGTTGATTTACCGCTCAAGCTGTCCGTCTATTCCTAGCCTAAGCTGGCCGAGGCGGCAGGCCTCGACGCCTTTCACTTGCGTTTATGGAACGTTGACTTGGATTTAACTTTTACATAAGTCACAGGCTTAACTTCTCATTTAGAATTACTCAGAGTAAATTCAACGAACACCATAATTACGTAGAAATCTGCAAGCCTAGGGTTGTTTCTGCCTTCATCGCACCTAATGTATTGCGAGAAACTATTGTGGCTATTCATTTAATGTTGTTTATTTTTTATCTCGCGAACATAGATTCTGGCGGATTACCGTAGCTAATTTCCACCTATCGGCCGGTTATTCGGCGCGCAGCAGCAAATTCGTGGTCGTTAATGGAATTTCCGCATCGGAGGCGTACGCGGCGTTCGAACGGGCTTGTTGCCTGCTGCGCTAGCCATACCCACTCAACGCGGTTTTGCAGAGATGGAGTGAGGAGCATAAGAACTGATGGCGCCCAAACTAGGTGGTTCCGCAAGTTAGGTCATCTTAATCATACTCAATCTGTTTCGAGTCACCTACTGGGAACGTAGTAGCTTATGTGATTTTTGCCAAATTTTTTTTGTTTAAAATTTTTTCGTTTTAATCGGATTTAAGACTTTGTGTCTTTTGACTGTAGTGATATTTTGTAAAATGCACATCCAAGCATGTGCGGTAAATAAAATCTTTAAATAAATTGAAACATAAATCTATTATCATCGCCACTGCTTCAAATTGCAAGTTTAGCATACATAACAGATTTTTTTTAAATGAAATTTATTAGATTTTGTTTACCCTTCCACTACGTACGTCCCTGTCCAGTTATGCGCCGTGTTAATACCCGCCATCCCTTGCCTCAGTTCCAGAATTAATCGGATTAATTCCTAAACGCACTTCGCGACTTAAACCATCACTTGTGATGGTCACTTCTGAATGAAATATAATTTATATAAACCGTAGGAATATTATGAGTCCCTTTCCACCTTCTCGCCATCCGGTATAATTGGCCCCTTTCGTTTTACAGTGAGCTATGAATAATAAAATCGAAGCACAGCAGGGAACGTAATTCGGTAGGGGAACGATCAATCATATTCGCAAGTTTAATATTTTTTCTCTCAGACAAATGATGAAGCGGGAGATCTAAAGTGGAAATGGAAAAGGTAGCCGTAAAGGAACCCTCCAAAGCATTGTCAACCTTTTTCCCCGGATATGAAGAAAAGTTCCATCGCGTTACTTAACTCAATTTTTGTAAATGGGACTTAGAGGATTTTACTATAATAAAAATGAGAGATCTTTATGCATGTTCTGCAGTCCCAACAGTTTTCTATTTGAGTCCTGTTTCAAAGTCAGAGTCAAAATATATTTATTCAATCACAAGGATCATTTTGAAATGTTTCTTCTTCTCATTGTGACATTAGTTATTTCGAACCAGTGTGGTGAAAGGATTCAATTGCGTCAATTGCCAACATAATCGAGAGAGATATTTGAATACTTTTTTTGTGTGAAACTATTTTTGTGAACATAAAAACTAAATAATTCAAGGTATTTTTTCATATTCGATAGTGCTATGTGAAAATGCTTTATAAGTGACGGACAGTTGTGAAAAACGAAAAGTGAACTAGAAAATGTGTTTTCACAAAAAAAGGAAATGAAACTGCGGCGGTCACGCCAAACTACACCAGTAGGTAGATAAAGTTTTCCTATAAAGCGTCGAGCACAGTCATATGACGACCGTTACAATAACGTCGAACGTTTTACCTCCTTACAGGGCACGAAAAAAACTCTGAGGCGCACTTTGATTCTTTCTTCACTACACTCTTTCGAAAGAACTATAGTGACGCAATGTGAAGAAAAAACTTCTGCAAATGAATAACATTTATTCCTTAAAAGGTATTTTATTTATAAACAACGTAACTTTGTCTGGTTTCCGTCACCTTGCATTACTGTACGGTCATCCTATGAACATCACCGCTTTTTTAGAAAATCAGGTAATCGATTGTACAAACACGAGCTCAATTGAGTTGATCGGAGTTCCCCAATCTGAAAATAACGTGAGTTCAAATAAAGATATCCGCATTCACTCGGAATCGGTGCAGTGCTAGGTTTGCTTGATTTTAATCAAAAGTTTCAATTGGACTGCCAGTCGGCCGAGGGTGATCACGGTGGCGGCGGCTCGCTCGCAGCAATCGGCTCCCTGTTTCCACACTACACGATTCGTTTAACTTATTAGATATCTAGATCATTGGCATCGTACCACAATATCATTCTTTGGCTTTGGTCTGCCTCCATATTACTTAGCCAACATTCCGTTACGCTCGTAGGTGCAAACATATTAGCTTTTATCTGATAGATTATTTTTTTTGCAAAATTAACGTGCTAAAACCGATCTCATTTTGTTGTTACATTTGAGTCAGCCGAATCGTGTGGATTCGAATTATTGGGCCTGATCGGACTTTGATAACTACTCAGCCAATGTGTGTTCAAACTAATACCTATTTGCGATTCCATAATTGTTGAAAGTTCCGTATGACGTGCAGTTCGGCGTCTGTTTCCACCCGAGACACATGTAACTCGTTATAAGTTCTCCGGAGAAGGCGTGATCTTGACTTGCAGTACCGAAGCTGGCGAGAACTGCATACTCTCTAGGCCCCTAGCAATTTGTATGTAAGATCGTTTGATACAAGAAAAGCTTTAATGAAAAATGGAGGTACGAGTAAATCTCCAAAGGTCTCCGAGCCCACATTTAAGTGAAATAAAAATAAATTGCGCCCAAAGTGGGATAGCCGCTCAAATTAAGCACCTGAATAAATTGTGTGATAATCCGTAGCAGTCTTTTAATGCTTTCGAGCCGCCGGCGAGAAAGAATAAACGAATGAGATAATGATTACTCTCATTTCATTACGTCTCCTTGATCCTGGTAATTGAGGGAATTGGGTCGAAGTGTGATAAGAGTGGGAGTATTGGGTGTTATTGGGCGGTGCCATTAGAGACCTCTTAATCGTATTTAACGCCTTTATCACCTGGGGGTGCGCAATGGCCCGTGGCGGGAGAGCGTAAGGCGAACCAACCTTTCGGTAAATATCCTTTTGACGCTTTTATTTTGGGAAATGGCTTAGTTCCATTCATAACACGATATTAAACATAAACGCAGTTGGGTGTCTGATAACATAGCTCGCAGAATGAAAGGAATGCTGCTCTCAGTTCCGTTTTATAAAGTGTACTATGAGAATTGTCGTCTGGTTATGTCATTGACATAAGACGCAAAACGCGATGATTCAGAGTCTGATAATTTGGTGCGGACTAAAAATGGTAGGAACATCGAGTTTTAGTGGGGTCCTATCTTATATTTTGCTTTTTTTCCGGCCGCGGGTTGAGTTCATAATGGACAAAACATTAGTACAGCCTACATTGGCAAAAGCTTTTAAGGGCATTAAGTCTTGCGCTAATACTGAAAGAGAAAAATACGGTTCAAGCAAAAAATAAGGATTATGGAGATGCAACGTGTGGTATATTGAACAATAGCTGTATACTTCCTCTCTTTCAATCGTATGTGCTACGGTGCGGTTCGCTCGCCAAAGAATAAACGCATAATAAATAAATTAGGCAGTTTTATTAAGATATCATACAAAAGATACACCAGTTTCATAATAAACATCCTACACGTTTAGGTGCTAGAAAGTCTAGAAAGTCTTTCGTAATATTCGATGTGTCATCATGATAGGTAACAAATAGAAGCTGTTGGTACCTATAAATAGATAACAGACGGGCGAGTATGTTATAAAATTGGTAGAAAGCGCACTTAATAATAAATTGCAATTACAACTACAGGACTAACACCTTGTAACCTGTTACTAAATAAAATTTGTATACTTATAAATAGAAAAATAAATATTCACCATCTTTTGTTTGCATTATAGTTAATTTTGTGTCTGGTGATTTCAGAGCTAATCATCCCAGTAAGTATAAAATCATCTACATAATAATTAGTACCGATTTGATTAGATCTCCTAATTTTGGCAGTCACGATGGTTACAGCACAAAATCCATTTTAATAAATTGTAATATATTTTCAAGTTACATCCACCTAGTCCTATTTAGGGTAGTAACATGTAAAGGATGTAGGTATGTGAATTATTATATTTATAGAATTCATACGTAGGTATTTTTGAATAGTCTGACATAGCCCAGGGGAGAGAAATCTCGTTTGAGAGACACCCGTCAAAAAAGCAACTTGATCACTTTCGTATACACTGTCACGTACAGTACGGTACTAGGCTGGTTTAGTTAATAGTTATTGAGTATACTGGGTTTTTCTTTAGAAGAGATTTTATAATTTGAAAACGGTAGGCAAGAGTACTACTGATACCACGAGAGCTTTTGCAAAAATACTGGCATCCTTTTTACCAAAATGGCTTCCCCCAATTAGCGATAGCAAATTGCGTCCTAAAGCAACGGAAGGTTAATCCCTCTCAATTGTAGAGCCTGTGAATAGATCAGGAGTCGGACTTTCGTCCAATTTAAGGGTGCGTTGTTCGCTTATTACTTGGCGTAATGTACCCTTAACTTTTATGGGCCAAAGTTGGGAATGAGTCCACTCCCGTCCCCGTTTGGGACTAATATAGGGCGAGAGTTTTATCTCTACCAGGTTCCGCTTAAAGTGTTAATTTTATTGTTGTGCAGATGCTTTGATAATTTTAGATTTTATAATTTGCTAGAATTTTATTATTCGTTTCTGCAGTAAAAGAAGAGTCGTGTGTCATTCCATTTTTTTATCTTATGTCATTGACGCAAATTTCTTTGTATTGCATTTTATAATAACGAAAATGTTTTTCTTTGCAGGTAAGTTATGAAGAATGAAGAGGCGTATATTAAATTATTCGATAAGGTAGGACGACAACAAAAGATTGGTATACAAAGTGCATAAGCACAGCAATCTCCGCGGCACGAGCCCACTCAACTTTGTGTCGAAAGCGAGTTTACAGCTAACGTTATGAGACACCTAGGAATTTTAATTAACCACAGCTTCGACAAAATCTTTGTTTTAATTAATAGATATTATCGTGAATGATGCGAGTGCCGCGGTTTTAACTTGCCCTATAAATTGTACAGCCCTTACGTGCCTTCACACTTCATCGAATAATAGAGTAGGGTTTTCTGGAACAATTACTGAGAATATATTAGCGAAGAGGCGGTCGCGATTCGGCGGTTCTGTCCTGTTGTTATTAGGGCGCGTAGATGTTACCTACATGATAGTTACATGGTTGGATATGCTCTCACACATGTTACTTGTCATGTACACATGTATTTATTTTCGCTATAGCGCGAGGTAATTAACCTTAGGTTACTACAACTCTTGTGTAATAAGAAAAGGCCGTTGAATCAACGAATCATTGCATTTTTTATGTTAGATTGATGTAAATTCTCTGCAGTTAGTAGTGCTCTTACTGTTTCAAGACTATAATTTAGTAAAGGACGTTATTATATTAATCTCTACAGTTGTGATTTCTGGTTCATAAATGTTAACCAAAAACCATTGATATTTGTTAATACGCCCTTAAGAGTCGACCTTAAAATTGACTGTCTCGCTCTTTGTGATACTAGTGTCACTTTGGTTCAAGTTACTCTCATGTAAGCACGGCACCTAAAACTTATCTCTGGAGGTGCGTGAGTTGGAGTCTAGGGTGCTTTAAAAGTGTCATCGCTGAAATAATGCGACCATATCTTTACGCTGCAGGCGCTTTCGCTATCTTGGCCTATCAGCGTCTAAATATACGTAGCCATAATTTAAAATTATTTCATACGTAGCATCTATGTAATTTTACGTTTAAAAGAGAACCAAATAAAGTAGGAAGTGTTTGTTGTAGATGAGTTTGTGAGTGTTTAGATAAATGTTAGTTTTCTGAACATCTTATTTTCTTAGCTACTTCGGATTATTATTATTATATTAATATATTATATTCACTGAAAAAAGATAACACGCAAAAATGTGACCTATTTTCTATAGTCATAAAATTACTTAGGTACTTGGTTTGCCTAAAATTTTCGACCGTTCGACTAATTGTTCAACAAAACAACTAGCGCCCAATTTGGAGGCTTCCGGAAAAACAGTTGTTCACAAAACTTGTGTTCGAAATAAAAAGAAAGCAAACCACTCGGTTGTAAATTTTAGATTTTTCAGCAACGAGTGTGGGTCACTACCTAAATTAAATTCTTCCTCCAGCTTTACCATCAGCAACAGAAGTAAAGTAACAATTTGGATTATTCATTGTTATTTCTGTGGATTTTTCATCTATTTAGTAAAACATTATTAAGTATCTGGAGGAATAGGCCTTTCATCATGCTTCTCGTTGATCTTATGATAGCTTCATAATAGCGTCATCAATATCTTCTATTAATGTTTTTATCAAAAAAGGTTTCAGTTGTTGTCTGTATTTTGGTGTATTTATAATGAAAATCTGACGGACCAGTATTACCTAACCATAGCATATATTTGCAAATTAATAATAGAGAACAATATCTGGAACATCTAGAATATTCCACAAGTCTGTCTCCAACATATAATCCATCGGATTAAACTAACTTAAAATTTCTTATGTCGGCTTAAGTTAGGTTCCAACTTGATCGTTGGAGGGCTGTCCTGAATCGATCGATCTCGAGACTCAGATAATCCCTGATATGAGTTTCAGTTGATGGCTGTTACACAACGTTCAGCTAAGACCGAATGTTCATAAGTATAGGCTTTGATTAGACTGCGGCCTGAAAGTTTGTGAAGTTTTCGGAATAATTATTATAAGTGAAATTTATGGGTTCTTTGTATAAGACCATCGAAAATAAAAATAAGATATAATATGAGCGTTATGTTAGTGCTTATACATATATAACCAAAATTATAATAGTAACGTAAAATCAAAAGCATAATGCACACAATGTTATTATTGTATGCTGCGTTATTAACTACGAACGAAAGTATTCAGTAGACTGATTATTTATACGAGTATTAAGAACAGAAGAATAATAGTTTGTAAAATTTTACATAATATGGATATTATTGAGTGCACAACATTATGCACGAGACTTTACAGCCCCTTGTCAGCGGTTCCGACTGACTGAGGACAGGAAATTAAGACAACTCGCCAGCTGGAGTCGCGTACCGTGACTTATGAGGCTTCCACTGATTCAATTACTGACTTCAGCCTTCTACCAGCTCTGCGTTTTAAAACACAATTTTTCAAACAGCATTTTCGAATATCCGTTGACTATGGTAGCCACTTTTTTTAAAAGTATTGCTTCCTCCAATATCGGCTGTTTGCTGGTACTTGAAAGATTTTTCATTAAAAATGTGTTACCAGTATCTACAAACATATTGTACAAACATAAATACTACGGGCCGGTTTGTCAAAAACCTCAAAGCAATGTTTTTTTTTGTTTCGAATCTTAACTACTCGTAGAAAAATCGCAGAATGGTATACCTAGTGCAACACGTGACTTCATTCGCGCAACGATCTGAGACCATAGATCTTCACTTGCTACGATCCCCTCTCTTGCTTCATTCGCTCTGAATACATTCTTCATACATACATGCACGGCGGTTTAGTGTAGGTACTCTTGACCTGGCTTATTTCTAAAACGTCCCCATTACAAGATATAATATATTTATTATTATTTACCCACCCCGTAACCTAGGTAGTTTTGTAAACTAGTTGGAACTGTTGGAACTTCGTCATCTTTACATCGCATCGTGAAGAGTAAAGTTTGTATCGAGCTCTGGTGAAGTTTGGATTCTTGTTTATTATTAATGGGATTGTATATAGGTGCGAGGAAGGTTTTTAAGCTTTACGCAGGTTTGGAATATGATAGCATCGCGAACCAAAATAATAGACTTTTCTGAATTTAATTACATAGGCTGTTATTTCTTGGTTGTGTTTGTTTGTACCTATCACTGTACGACTGTACCTAGTATATAAAATTTTACCTTTTTACGGTTCATGAAACTGTTTTTGGTTACCGTTATAGAGCAAAAACGCGACAAATTATAATTTAATTTAAGCAATAACGATTATTTATTATTGAATTATACTGTCCGACGGTCTTCGTATCAACGGGTTTGTATCTATATAACTATGCAAAAATCGTCTCACAGTTAAATCTGAGTTTTTATTTTCAATATTCCAGCTATATGTATGGTATACGAATATGACGGCCACCGTTACTTAGAAAACCAGAGTTTTAGGAGTTCCAGTCAAATGCCACCGCAATCAGCCAGATAAGCTCTACTTATCCTCCCCTTCCTCAATGCTTTTAAAACATTACCTCATTTACTGATGCGGTGTCGACGAGGAAAAATTAGTCTGCTTCGTTGAGGGTCGTAGAACCTTTTTGGTTAAAAAACTCCGGGAAAAGTATATTGTATTTTAGATCTAATGGTGCCGAACTAAAATAAGAAAAAAACCTAATTTTATATTTTATAATTGTAATTTTAGAAATTGCTTTGAATTTCCGGTTCCAATAATTCTAAGAACTGATTTATTTATTAAGAAACGTGACTGTGCAATACATAACTTTTTTGGCCTAAATTAACGGTTTGAATTGTTATCGTTCCAAAGCCTGACAAAAATATGTAACTGGTAATCTGGAAATAACCTAATGATCGTCATTAGGTTATTTACAGATTACCCACGTATACTCGTAGATAAAACTGAAAGGACAATGAAAAAGAAACCTTTTAAACAAAACAGTTGGGATCAAATTATTTTTTTAGATTACATAGATATTATCTCATAGGTAAGTCTATCAGCTATCTAGTTCCCATAGTATGTACAAGCTTTGTATATTTTGGGGCTAGATCGCGTTGTGTGAAAGGTCCACCACTATTTACTTTTTTTTTTTATAATTGTGTAAAGCTGCAAACAAACTATCGGACCCCGCTTGTGGCAGATGTTGTATCTGATTAAAGATCCATGCATATTACAATGCTTATCTAATAAACGGCACGGACGCAAATTCGTATCTGACTCGATCGATGTACCGCGCATTTTGTCCGATAATTTGTTTGCAGATCAATGTATACTGTACCTAACCAAGACCAATTACATGACTTGAGCTTGTAAAGGTAATTTTGTTTCAACCCGAATCAAACAGAAACCGTTCTGTTTTGTATTAATTTGTGCTAACTAGAAACTCGACATGAGTTTTGCAATGTTTTTCCCCACTAGATGGCACATATGGCAAAGTAGAAATGTCTGGGTCTGTTGCGTTAAACTTTTACGGAAGTTGGTCAGATTTAGAACTTTTTGCCCGGATGATTATTTTGTTTGGCGTTTGTTTGTTTTCGGTGGAAGAGTAACTTTTGTTTTGTTGAAATAAACCTATGATATGCAACACTACTATTTGTTGAGCTTATGATTTTCATAATATTACATTATGTAATACTACAATACCATGTTTCAAGTTTTAGATGTTGTCTTTGGAAATATTTTTATTTATTTGTAGGATTATTCCTATAATATGTATTCCAGGCTTTAATGAGAATAGCATTTGAAATTTGAATTTGGCTACTACGAGTAGTTCATAATTGCCAACCTTGCTTTTATTATTTTATTATACTTTCATCACATCTAGGTAGTACCAAATAAACTTAATAAACTAACCATAACGATGCTCATAATAGTTTTGATCTGTTCTATTCTGACTCATAAAATTAGACCAAATAGCGGCCGAAAGTTTAATAGCCGTAATATAATTCAAGTGTAGATATTTTATACAGTTTCATTAACACAATGGGATGTCATTGGGGATGTGTTAACTAGGCTTGTTGTTTTACTCATAATTGGGTATTGGAGTCATAATTCAGTGATAACAAAAGGCGAATGGCATCGGATATATTGGTGTGATTCCAATTATATAATATTGTAAAATTGAGTCTGTCGAGTTCGGTCAGGGTAGCTGGGTGGTTTTGATGTAGGTGTTCATTAAAAAATGTGACAAAATCATTTATGTTAAAAAAACCGGTCAGGTTTTGATGGAATAATATAATATTGTTACTATAGATAAAATATTATTTACGGCTCTTTGGGATTTTCGTTGCATTCAATTCTGCCCTTATGGTGCTATTAGACTTTATAGCTCAACTAATTGCATTGAAATAGTCGTTTACAACTTTTCTATTCATCTGTACTGTATCAACAGAACACGAACAAAGGTTCACTGCCATTGTTTCAGGCGGCCAGACAACGCCTTAATGGTGACATTCGAGGAAACATTAATTAAGGTAGCAACGATTCACCGAATGGGAGCCTCGAGCTCTGTTTCTGATACACTAGTTGATATGGGACCTCTTTATTATGAGGTGATTTTATGAACCAGACAATGGATGTTTAGAAACAATTGTTCATTTTCCTGATAATCGGAGAATGAGCAAGAATGAGTAGGTAATCCTTACTGTGGTTGTTGGTGCGGCATCTTGTAGCATTGCTTTGGGAATGCCTCAATCTTGGTCATCGGATATGAAATTGTTATAAAATTTATGGAAATTAAATTTACAAGATCATGGTGAAATATACCTAGTATTTAAGTATACGCAAAAGACCCGACTGTAAAACTGATTTCGCATGTTTTGATTCAATAGATTGCACATTTGACACTGTGAAGCTATTTTTAGAGAATGATCCATTCCCAAACGATTGCACAAAGGATCTAAGGGTATATTTTCAACCCATCCAGATATGCAGGCTAATATTGTGGCTCCCTCAGGACGCTTGGATGAAAACAAATGTGTTTTGGCAAGGCCCTTGGATTGGAGTGATGCAAGGAATGGACAGCGAATCGGCAGAACTTCGCCCTAGTTACATAATTTTGTTATCTAGGAAAAGGTTACGAGCAAATTAGCAATTATAATTATTCATTTTTATGGATAATGGGAACTCTTTCGATCAATTATATTCAGTATTCTGCATAGTGTTCTTGTATTTTGAGGTCCGCTTGATTTTTGAGCTATTATTTTTGCACAACTCTCTAAGAATTTAAACTTTCATTCGAACATACCTACCTATTTGTGTTCTTTACAATTATAAGATATTTGAAATGTATATAATTTCAGATGTTTTGCGATAAACCTTTCTAGTTTTTTCTACATAAAATTGATCACACCAACCCTTACATTTTCTTCAACTAATTTAGTGGAAAACTTTGCAGTAATATGGAAAATGTTTACTATTTACGAAAACACTATTATGTTCGAATTCCAGCTGTCAGGTTTGCTCGCCTCATTCATCATTTTCTACACTTCATTAGGCATCGTTGGAAGCACGCTGTCCGTTTGGATGTTTTCATATAAAATACCGGTTACCGGCGCCGAAGTTTGACTACTAACCAGCACTTTACGTACAAGTACGCACAAGTATGTACCTTTAGAATAGTAAGTATGATGTGTTGTCATGCCGTAAAGAGCAGTAATAACTGGCTTTTTATTACCTTAAAAGATCCTAGCCATTGTTTGACCATATTTTGTACTGAGTCGACAGCTCCTCCACGGTCGACATGCTAATTGTATTAGGTACGTCTAATGATCGGTACTGGGTAATACGATTATGTATTCCTAATCTCTATGTTTCCTATGTGAACAAAGAATTTTGTTGTATTACGAATAGTTTTATAAAATCATTTATTTCGTCCGAAAAGGTAGTACCTATTGGAAAAATATACCCACACGTGAACACTATTACATATGTATTGTTTGGCACTCTATTATCCGATACCTGCCTATTGGGCAAAAGCGGTGTCACCTTCACGCTACTCAACGTAAATGTAATATTCGGAAAACGAATTGGTACCTACGTAAGTAAAAAATATATTTGATGTATAGGTACCTCCTTACTTAGGAGTAAGGTTGTATGAATCAGTGGAAAACTATAAAAGTATACTATTGATCAGCGTAACTAGGTTTTAAAAAAATTTAGTTTAGATAAATTAAATTTATCTTTATTTCAGTAGTTTTCACAGAAAATTGTTTAGCTAAGTAAACCTAACCCTAGGTGAATATCACAGAATTTGCTAAAAAGATTTGAAAGTTAGGCATCTCCTGAATTCATTATATTACATTCAACAGCCGGGTCGCAGCCTACTCTCGAATATAAATAGAGTTTTCTCAAATTTTCATGTAAACCATGAAGATTTCAAATTTTAACAACTGGATTCAAGAAACAGTAGTAGTAACAGTAGCTTCTTTTCCAAATCAATATGTAACTCAACGTATCTAAATGCATAGAAAATGGAAATCTTGCGCCGGCATTGGTACAGTTATTCAACATTGTATCTTTGTTTTGCGTTCTTTTTATATTTTCCAAAGATTTGGTTTTACCACCACGATTTGTTTGTTTCCACACCTTTTATACTAACCACATAATTTTGAGGCAGTCCTCAAAGGTAGCTGTTGTTTTACTCCCGAGTTTGACCGAGATGAGTTCCTTCCATCCCCTAAAGAAAGCTTTCTAATCAATGGCGGTTTTATCTCCGAGTTACGATCTCTACGAGCCTTTGGCACCAAATCACGTATCTATGATTATCTCAAAAACTCGCACTCCTGAAAATACATGTATGAAAACCTTATCTAAATGACTTTCCCGAACGTGTCTATCCGAAGCAAAAACAAAGAAGTACGTGATGTGGATACCAGAACAGCAATGAGTAGGCTTCACTTGCCGGTGTTTACTCACTTGCACTTTAGGTGATATTGAATGCCAAGGCGTATGGAGTACAAAAAGATTTATGCGAGAGTACAGGGTTTTTAGGGTTGATACAGAAGTGGCGGTAAGTTAGCTTTGAGCCTTAGACCATGAGCTGTAGATTCTTTTCCTAAAATTGCTTAGCTATACATTTTTGTATTTAATGTTGACAGGGTTTGCCCAGGGTCTCCAAAACCAGAAAGCTTCCTCAAAGTTGTCTCCATTAGGTTACTTGCGAGGTAATTTGTCGTAATACAATTGATGGTCGGTCCAGTGATGCCGGCGATCTCTCAAACTTGGTAACCAGGAAGAAAATACTCGTAAAACATTGCCAATAAAACTTCGCCGAAAATAAGATTATTCTACCTCATGTTACTTTCTCCAAGGATAAAGGATGATTTATACTATAGCGTATAGGGTTCAAAATAATCGACAAAGAGACAGTTCCTAGACTACAGAAGATCTTGAGAAAAGGATTGTTCCGTTTAAGAAGATAAGTATTTCTTGTGTACAGTCACATGCCAGGATAAACCAAACGTATTGCATCAGGTCTCATATTCTACTAGTGGGAACATTGGAGTAAGTTGATAAAGAAAAATCCTAGGTTATTCGTACTACGAAACAAGCAAGCCCAGTTTTTTCAATCTAAAAACACAAAGTTTACTTTAAGTCTTATTGAGTCCGCCTGGGATCTCGTTCGCAATGGTATGGCATAAACCGCACTTTACTTCGTTATTCAGCCGTGTTTGTCTAACGTTTCCATACAAGTTGCGAGAAATTGATACCGAGTTCACACGAACTAATGTTTGCTGACGGTAAAAATGTTATTACAATCGGGATTGGATACAATAGATTTCATACACGAAGCTTCCTCACGTAATATGAGGATTTGCGATTTGTGATTTATCGTAGTTTTCTTGAACAAAAACAAGAGGATATAATATATGGCAGTTGTTAGTAATCGTGTAAACTTTCAAAGCCCAAAAAAGAAAATGCAATAATAATGCTTAGATCTCATGATCATTCATTGTGTAAGATCACTGATTCCTTAGCTAGTATACTCGTAGATGATATAATATATTTGATCCACGTAAATGTTACATTAACTAACTAAAAAGTTTATGTGCCTATGTTTGGGTACGATTGATAGTTCTCTCGAAATTTTGCTCCTTTTAAGGAATCAAAATTGTGAGTTGTAACTCTTCAACCTTTACTGATGTCTGTGTCCTCAACACAAAATATTGTAAACATTTCATTTGACTCTAAACACCATCACCCTTATTTTGCTCGCCTCATGTCATTACGCACATTACACAAAGACCTCGAGACAGTTTCCTTCAAATAGTTACCAGTCCCTTTCTGGGCTAACGGAGGGTAACTAAATATTCCAAGTAAAATTGTGTTCACAACTCTCATTTCTTATTTTTAGGGTGAGTATTGACGCCCGAGGCAGAAATGTGGATTCAATGCGGCTTAATAAGGCAACGGGTCCCCTTGTCATAGCTACTGCCAATTTCCAAATGCATTTTGCGTGAGTGCTTCTATTATGGGGCTTCTGAAGGAATAAATTGAATTAGCTAGCTACTTTGTACATTTAAGTAAGCAAAGGGTTGTAAAATTAAACTTGACTCGCGAATATTTTTGATGGTGATTATTATTTTAACGAACATGCCTCTACTTACCAAATATAATATAATTAAAATAAATAAGAACCCTTTCAGCGTCTCTTATACCATTTGTAAACTAGTACTATTTCGTATACACAGTATAACATCCGGTTCAACCGGACATCGTGGTTTCAACCCTCCATATCACAAGCTCCTAAAAGCAAATTGACCTTATAGCTTATACAGGGTTCGAGTTTTGAGCTGTAGTCGATTTTGAGGCTGAATTAGAGCCCTTGTAGTGTGAGATTTTTTCCGGCTGAAATGGCATTTTTTTTTAAAACTAACACATCAACAATGATCGCAGGTACGAGTAACATCCCTAAATTTTGATACGACATTATAATAAAAATAAAAGCTAAAATTTAAAGCTCGTTTAAATAGAAAACCTTTATCTAACTTAGCAAGTATATTGACAACTATTCAATGTTTCATAGTGTACATTGTGTTCATCAACTTGATCTTATGTTCAACTTTCACTGCAATGTTGACATTCAAAACTCAACGGAAACTTCTTGGCAGCTGAAAACCGAGGCGGTATTACTTAGTTTGTGGAACCGAAATTTTGAAAGTTCGTGAATAGGTATATTATTATGAACCCTATTTTAATTAACAACAAAATGAATAAAGTTATGACATCGGGACGTGTCTCTGAGTCTGCGTATTGGGTCCCCGTTACAGCCTGTTTTATTCATAGGCCTCTTTGAATAAAGATGAAAATATTAAGGTCGAGGAAAACGCTAAAACGGTGACTTGGGGCTAATGTGGTTGGAGGTTAATAGTCATACATATTAATAGAAAATATGTGTTGACACCACTCCCGGGCTATTAGGTTCCGAAGTAAAAATGTGTCAGTCGTGTTGAAAATGTGATTGATGTTTTTTTTTATCCCAAGAAGAGAAAAAACCCATTTTGTAGACATCTCTTCAGATCTCTATATACTTAGATCTTTTCAGGATATTCAACTTATAATCTTTTCAGGTTATTATTATTATTAGATATCTTGATTACATTTTTTGTAAGAAGGATCATACAAAAAAGCGCTAGGACTGATACGAGTTTCTTGCCTGTTCTTCTCGTACGACTTATTTGTCAACTGGCGAGCGTGAATCTCGCGAGTGCGCGCGAGTTGGCACCTTCCGATTTTACCTACTTTTTCTGTCGTCAACTCGCGCGCACACATTTTTAAGTACAGTCATGCTAAAAAACTGATTGAAACCAGTTAAGTACCGACTATCTAGTAAGAAAGAAAGAAGAAAATATGTTTATCTCTCATTCTCTCTCTATTAACCGAGTCTTCGGTCGCCGTACCCGTGCGGGTACAGGAGCGGGGATTGACGACGAAGGGGATCGGGTGGGTATCGGAATATTATGTTTATTTGACATGACATGTTTGACTTATACAAAATAAACCATAAAATATGACTGTCAAATATATAAAACAATTTATTTTCCAGCTAATTAAATTTTCCTAATAATTAACAAAAATATCATACAGACTAAATGAGTGAAACGAAATCGCTCATTATCATCCAAATATAATAAAAATAGTAATCAACAAATATAAATTATAGCATTTGACGAATTATTACTTACTTATAAAATTAATCAGTTTTAAGAACTATAAAAATCACAGATCAGGGTTTGTTGTAAAAAAAAATTTTTAACATACGTTACTATTAAAAACTATGCTAAATATAATTACTTATATATATTATTTATATAAAAAACCACAAGATTAGACGTTCGATACATAAATCAATATAACTCCGTTGATAAATTCATTAAAGATGAAGGCCATCTACAATATACTACATCTATAACGTTTTATATGGGTATTAAAAGTTTAAGACACGATACGATTAGAGTTTAAAATAAAAGAAGAAATATTTTTTGTGATAGATAATATATTATGATGTAAAACAAAATGTCAAAAATATAGAACTGCTGATTTTCCTACTAACTAATTTTTCTTAATAATTACATCAACAATATCACAATGACTCAAGAATTTGGTTTATTACCTATTATGTAAATTGTCTTAAACTAAGAAAAAAAAACAACAATGTTGTCAATTCAGTTGTCGCAAAAACTAAACTAAACTAATTTGACATCACTAAAATGGATGGTATCCTTCTGGTTTTGATCGTTATGAAAGGGACGGTAACAATTAATGCTGTCAAATTAGTTTAGTTTAGTTTTTGCGATAACTGAATTGACATCATTGTTGTTTTTTTTATTTTAAGACGGATTTATTTTATATATAAAGTAATAATTATTAGCCAAATACTTGTTGATTGCTATTTTTATTATATTAAGATGATAATGAGCGATTTCGCTTCACTCTCCTAGTATGATATTGTTGATAATTATTAGGAAAATATAATTAGCAGGAATGTAAACAGTTAGATATATTTGACATATTTTGTAATTTTATTTTGTATATGTGAAGCTGTCATGTCAATTATATTCCAATATCCGATACCCGCCCGATCTTTTCGTCGTCATACCCCGCTCCTGTACCCCACATGGGCGACCAAAGACCGAGTTAATAGAGAGAGAATGAGAGATAAACATATTTTCTTCTTCTTTCTTTCGTCGGTAGGTACTTACCCTGTTTCAATCCGTTTTATACATGACTGTACTTTATACGTGCGCGCGAGTTGACGACAGAAAAAATAGGTAAAATCGGAAGGTGCCAACTCGCGCGCACTCGCGAGATCCACGCTCGCCAGTTGACGAATAAGTCTCTCGTACTTGGGTTAGGTTGGAGTTGGCACATAGATTCACCTAGCACGTTTCAAAGTGATCCTTGTGATTTTATTGAATAAATAATTTTCAATTTCAATTTCAATTTCAACAGGGGTCATCAGAAGCACGTTCAAACATTTGGCGCATGTAATAATTTTGCGCTGTAGGTTGCGCTGTTAGTATTCAATACGTGACTGTTTGCAAACTTATCACCGCATATAAGAATACAAACCTATGACAAACACCTTTGAATTTTAGGTTAGGATATCCCGGTTTCCTCAAGATCTTTTCCTCTAAAAATAACTGAAGAATTGTCAGAGATGAAAACAGAACGCAATGTGAAAGTAATACCACGTTTGGGTAGAATGAGACCTACAAATTTTAGAGAAAACGGTCTGCAGGAAACGTGACTGCTTTGTTAAAAACAACAAAAACAAATGCTATGCCAGGGAACTCTAATTAGTCACCGGCTGTAATGAGAGCTTCCACGATTGCTGGCCGCATGACTGACTTCGAGATGAAAATTTATAGTAATGCCGATGTTGCCAACCAGTTCTGACTCAATAGCCGCGTTTGATCTATTGCAACTTATGCTGATAGCACTTGTAGAAATCGCCGTAAATCTGGATGGAGCCAACTGCGTCGCTTTTACCTCAATAATTAACTCGGTTCCATCGTAAAAGAGTTCTATAGTAGTCTATGTAAGCGCATATTCGCAAAACTAAGTATATACTTAGGTAAAATATCTTTTTATTTATGACTGAGCCAAATATAAGCATTATATTCCAATTGGCGCAAAAGGCCAATAAAGTAATAAATAATTGGCAGTGGTTTACTTTAAAGAAAAACTATAGGTACAACATTATGTTAGACTGTAAGGTATATAATATTCTCTATGGGCCGTAGTTTTTAAGTATTTTCTATCTTGTAGGTATACTTAGAGTAATGTTGCCTGAAATAAAATTATTATAATTATTAACCAACCTTTAGTAAGTAAATAAGTAAACAAATGTATTGTATTCTCCATAAAATATAAAACTCTAGAAAAATTCGGAGGTTAACATTAACAAGCATAATCTTTTAGCATAATTTGCGCAAGTTAAAAGGGTTATTTTTAAGCTGTAAGAAAACAGACGGTAGGTAAGACGCGTATCTCGCTGTGCCACCTGGCAGCTGGCACATCATTTTTTAAAAATAAAGTACCTAGTCTAAAGGTTAAGAGACCATGCGCCATAACTTAGGTACTTACGTAATTTCATTAAACGACCACAAATTAAAGAGAGCACTGCTTTTTAAAGAGTTTAGATACTAGAATTTATCATTTGCAATAATTATCGGAATAATTGTAGATTAAAAGGTTATGATTGAGCCTTATCTATATCTGAGGGCTTAGACAAGCGGAAAAGCTTACGAAATTAATTTCGTAAGCTAGAGTCATTCCCATGCATTAAAAATTCTATTCTATTCTATTCCATTACCGTCTATGCCGCTTGTCTATAGGGGCTGCTCACTTATCTGCTCACACGTAAAAAATGAAGACGGAAACAAAAGATGGAGACATTTATTTTGATCATTGATTAGAAACAATATTTTTCTCGCAACAAAAACCCGCATTGCTCCAGACCGTATCAGTCTTTATCGCCAGGTATGTTTACTGTTTAGTACTTACTTTTACAGTCCTTTCGGACTTATGCCTCTCATCTCGTGTGATTAATGAGTCGCAGGGTTTACTACGCCACGTGTCCGTTAGTACTAAGAGCCTTATCACACTAAGCAAGTTGCTAGTGTGTTTTCACTGAGGCGAGCAGCAACCAGTAGAAGAGTTCGTACAGAGTATGAAACATCTGCTCTCGTGCCCTCTTAACCCGTAAATCGGGAAAGGAACGTAGGTAAATCGGGTTCTCGCGATCGAAACGCACGATGCTGCGGCACGCGGTAAAAATGATATGAAAACTTCCCACTGCGTTGGCGCAAACTGCGACGAAACAAAAGTAGTTTCTGACGTTCCTGACGTTTTTCATACTTTGTATCCTGGCACCGCATACCGCGTACTACAACGTTGTCATGGTGACACGAGTCACCGAATATAAGTAGAAAAAAATTATTAAGTCTATAAAAAACCGTTAGAACACTTTTGGAGAGAACGCGCTAGTGTGATAAGGCTCTAAGATACTGAGTCGGGCGGAGATGCCGTAAACAGTTGGGTTTTACTTTGCTGTTATTGTTTCAGGGTTAGGAAAGTTGGTTGAAGTTGGAACGGTAGTTTTTAGGAGAATGAGTTAAAGTTGATTAATGGTCCAGATGCTTTGTAGGAATATTTTACGAAGGGTCGGTGGGTCATGGCTGTAAGTATTATATTACTTTTTTTAATCGTGTTAATAAAGAACGAATTTGGCACATACACAAATAAGGATAATCACTATCGTAACAGAGCGTTTTTTACCAATTTATGCAGCTGAAAAGAATAGCGATTGAAGATGCCTTGAGCGTCAATTAGAGTTCATTGCCCGTTACGTAATTGACGCTCCATAGAAAACAAGATTTCCTTATTTTAGCTGATTTGTTGTTATTATATTTACCCCCGAAGCTGTAGAACATTATTTATCCGTCCAATTTACATTAATAACGCGAGGGGAACAAACAGACAAACATTCAATTCGTACCCACTTCACGTGCCGCTGAGCAATAAAACTAAACAATAACGTAATTTACATGAAAAAACGTCGATTCATACTACTCTTGGCAAAACTAGGATGTCATTCTATTTTATTATTTTCCGCGCTTCAAAGTCAGTTCGGTATGCGACGCTTGTCACCTCGCTGTATTTCGTGTAAGCGCCGAATACATAAAAGTAGGTACTAGGTATTACATAGTGTAGGTATAAGAATCGTCACAGAAAAGATAACAATAACATAACCGTTGCAGACAGTGACAAAGTTCTAACGTGTGCTCTCATACCAAGAATTGTAGAAAAATTAAATGACAAAACGTGTTCCCGCATTGCTCAATATTTATTACTAATGATAAAAAATCAAAAGAAGAATAAGAATTATCAGAGCCCAAGTATTGTATAAGTACTTATTTGTATTTGAAAACTAAGTCATATTCAAAATATCTTATACCTTTAAACGAGCAATTCTTGTATATATATATGTAAATTTAATCGGATTCTCGGAAACGGCTCCAGCGATTTTCATGAAATTTAGTATGCAGGTTTCGGAGGCGATAAATCGATCTAGCTAGGTTTCATTTTCCAAAAAACAAGTTTTACCCAAAAAAAAAAACCGAGCAAAGCGGTCAACCAGGTACTTTATATTAAATCTTGCAAGGACTATTTGAAACACGCTAGGTGAATTTTGGTGCCAGTTCTAGCCTACCCAAGTTCGAGAATAACATAGAAAAGAAACCCTCTGTTGGCTCAGGACGCCAGTGCGGAGCCAGCCACCCCCAAATTAAAAAAATTGCAAAAGTTCATTCCACAAGCGGCACTTTCCCTTTACCTACTGTCTTGAAAACTTTGAAAAGAAAGTCACTGAAGAAACACAAAGTCTCAAAGGGTTTTGTTTTCTATTTCCCTTAAATTCTACGGAGTAATAATTTTACGCTTAGCACACCCAGAAGAGTCATTTTGTTTTCACGCGCAATATTTAAAGCTATTTTTTACCTGATAGAAAGGAATTTGTTTCCAAAGTGCGGTCGATGCGTTTATGGTGCTACATCATTTAACTAAAACAAAACGATAAATATAACAAAACTAATTTGTAAAAAAGTGACAATATTGTCGAATTTTATGACAAGTGTTGTTTAAAACCTACAAATATGTAGAATTGTAAGTACAACTTTACAATTTTGTAAATTTTCCACCATTACAAATTAGTAGGTAAATCGTAATTTCTTTCTACAAAAACTTGTAGAATTGTAGCCAGCTACAATTAATTGTATTTTACAATTTGTAATGTTCATTAAATAGGGGCCTGGCTTTTGATATCGAATAGAAAAATACTATAATCCAAAAACAAACGTATACGAATCATCTCTTCACGCTGTGACGCGAAGAGATGATTCGTATACGTTTGTTTAGGGTTATTCTCATAAATTTCTACAGATTGTTATTATATCAGCGATTGTAGTGTCGACTTGTTTCAACTTGGCTAGGCTGCAGTTCTGCTCGCGTTCAAAAGAAGGTACACTACGCGATAGATCTTTCATCTTTATTCAAAGAGCGTTCATGAATAACCCAGAAGCGTAAATACAACTCCCGAGGGCGCTTGACTAGCGGTAGTGAATGATAACACGCCGCCTGTCGGGAACGCGTTACGGTGATTCGGTTCAAGATTTCTATAGAGCCGAAGTTTCTCACCGATAATGCAAGATTACAGAACTTCCAAGGTGAATTCAGTAAGAGCTCATGTTGTAAGCTCTTTTAAATTATGTATATGTATAATCCATAAAACCTAAAAATCTCATTAAAATACGAGACCTGATTTTAAAAATCATAATGAAAGGATACCTACTGTTTGGGAATATTTTAATGCTAGGTCAAAAACTAAAGGTAACGCTAAAATCATAAAACTAGTTTTTATTGCAAAAATTGAGCCATATGGATTATTTTGACATTTTCTATAGCTTTTGTCACACCTCATTTGTCAAAATCTGTCCAGCCGTTTGGGCTACAATAACAGCCAAAAGATCTCGCATACTTACACCATATCGACACCCTAAACACATTACGCTCCTTCACTTTGCAGTTGGGGAAAAAGGTCTTCATAATGTTTTGTTTTAGATATGTCACTGAAATTTTGGGTTTCAAAATATTATTGGATTTATTCCGGTCACGTCGAGATGAGGTAGTAAAATGTGTACTGCGGACATATTATTGTCCGGGGAACGAGATAGCGATCACTATATACAAACAACTATTTAAACGTTATGTTCTGGGTAAAGTTAGGCCATGACGGAAGAATATGGGTTAACTTGGAGTTAATAAGACACCAGAGTTGCGGACTGATTCATACGATCTTACTTATAATAAACAAGTAATTCTTGATTTTGTTGCCGTGTTCCAATCAAAAGGCAGGAAGGGCTGGGAAATACACGTATCCGACAGAACTTTCTCTTGGAAAGTGAAAACTATGAATCGCATCTACACGTATAAGGCTATTATATCCCGATGCCAAGACAAGTAACCATATTTGTTCAGAAGTTTCATTTCTTGGTAATTTCTTTGACTATGTTTAACTAGCTTATCGTGGATTTGACCAAATTACTATTCCCAGAATAACGTAATATTTCGATAACTACGATTTATTCTGGAGATAGTGCTTAAGATAAGTGGTCAAATTGGTTGCATTGAAAAAGTATTATCATAATCTAAACATTTGGCTACTTCGCGTTGAGTAGACTTGGGAATATAACCTCCCTATATTTTGTGCTCGTGTACAAAATATATCTAAATTATTCTGCCAGGCAATTATAGCACGCAATATTCCCGTCAGTCAGTTTATTAAGTCTCTGTCTGAAGCCTGAACATACATATGTGTAAGGCATTTTTCGATAAACATCAAGCTATACTAACATGAGAGTTTTATTAAAAACGTTCGCGAAAAATGTTCAGTGAAAATCGGCGCTTCCACCTGATGCGTTTTCTATTTAACGTTAAATCGAATTTAATCTTTCGACCTTTCAAACGGATGGAGGATTTCATTTAGTGTAAAAATGTGTTTCAGCTGTATTTACTTTTCAGTTTATCTGAAACCTAGTTGAGCTTTGTCGAATGTTCTTGATTAGGGAAAGGTTGCTTTCAATGTTTTATTTTTGTTCGAAAAACTTTGTGAGTCAAATGCACAAAAACGGGAGGAATAGCGTTTTGAATTTACCGTCACAACTCAGAAGTAAATCTGATACCTGACAATTTGATTATAATATTGGCTCTTCGCAAAACTCGGGCTCGAGATATTCGGATTGATTAAGAACTCCTGTTAATGTTCTCCGAAACGTTTTAGTATAATAATTATGATTACGACCAATTTAAACTTAACTCGTTATTGCGCTGATTACTACGCCGGATTTTCATTGACAAATTCTTGATCAACTTAAAATTGTCGAAGAATTTGATTTTCCAATTATTTTGAAAGGATATTAAAACGTCGATCAATCAAAATACTTTGTAATCACTTCCCCAGTCGTTACCGGTGCGGATTTTGATCAAATGCCAAAATCGCTACGTTCCGTTGTAGAATGAATAGGGCTGTTTCGATACATTTAACAATACGCCCGAAATTGGCGCAGTGCAGTCCTAATAAACTGGTGTATTTATATTTTAACAAGTCATGCAATAACGTTGCGTCTGTTCATTTCGCACCCGAAAGAATACAAGACGCCACAAACTCTATAGGTAACTACATACTGTTAAAAATACATGATAGGTACCTACACAATAATTATACGTTCAATCTCGATTGATGTTAAGCATTGCATTGGTACGAGTATAGTATACCTATAGTTACTTTTTTGGTTTTAAAATATATAATAGTTTAATATTTTTTAAGTAAATTCTGTTGTTTTGTGGTGACCGCTGTCACTATTCAAACTCCGACATGGGACAGTGAAAACTTTCGCCAGCGGACGGAGCTCGTTTGCATAGAGAAAGCGCCCGTTTTGTTTAAAGTTTTCTTTTTGTAAAATCTAAAGTGCTGTTTTATTTTGCACAATTCAGCCTTCAGACTTTCCACAACAAAGCTAAGCATTTTTCCCGTTACCCACGCCAAAATTTAATAAGGAAAATCTGTTAAATAAAGGCGTCGGGCGAGACAGGGGACATGCGTGTTATGTAGTTGACTTACGTGGCCTTGGGTTTCTGTCGCCGTTATATGCCGGCCGCTATTAGCAGAGATGCGAATAAAGACAGTAATCATTTCATCAAAACTGAATTGCCTTCGTCGTTAAATTAGTGACGTCAATAACTTTACTGCTTTTAAAATACTAGGACTTTAGTGACGTTTCGTGTCCTTTAGGCCCTCGGAGCTAATTTAATTTTGGTGAATCTTGATGCGAGGTTTCATTTTAATTTAGTAAGTAACGAATAAAAGAAATAAAACAGTATTTTATAACGATGAATGTTTTCGTTTTAGCTTTGACACTTTTATCTCGGTTTTGTAGTAGATACCTATTAGACAGGTACAATACATAAATTAAATCAGTTCTATCATTTTTTACATTCTAATTTATTTTTCAGAATATTCTTCACTAGCTTCCGATCGCGACTTTGCCCTCGAGGTACCTACATTATAGGCTAAGTTAAGTTTATTCTACGTATTATTGGTGAAAGATTTTTTTTAAATCGGTTGAGTAGTTTCGGAAATTACAGATTACATACTAATTAGATTAGATAACAGTAAATTTTACAAGTTAGTTAGTTAGATTTAGAAATTAATTTTATATTTACACTTGAAACTAGACATTGGACCCTAGTTTGTTTTACAATATTCTATACTTTTACGACATTATACATAATACAAGCTTGCTTAGTTCAGGACTAGATAGCGCTGTGTGGAATGTACATTTGGGTTTTTATTTAAATTTATTTTGTTTTTGTCTTCCTCTGACCACTTGAATGTCTTTATTACATACTAATATTAGCGTTGTCGTTGAAAAAAGCATCTGGGGCCTATTGTTTATTCTGTGAGTTCTGAAACTGGTCTCTGTAGACGTGGTGAAAGTCAATCAACAATTTCATGCTTGAATAACTATGCTAATGGTGTTGGTAATAACAACATTAAGCACGTCTTAGGGAAACTCTTGGAACTTGAAAAGGAAGGTTTTTGTTGCAGGAACATGAATTTCAAATCAAGCTAAAACAGATCTGGAATCTCATTTAGAATAGTGTCGGTGGATGCATATTGCGTTCCATATTTTCCAGGTCAATTGGCAAATACTCTTGGGTCCTTAGCACCAGTCGTTGTTGGTTTAGTGTTCGATCATTTTTATTTTTGGTCGAAAGGTGTACCATCAAAATATGGCTATATATTACCTATATTGTTTTTAAAATGTAGGTACAATTCATATTGTTTAAAACTTTCTTTGTATTTAACTTTAACACATAAAAAGTTACTCATATTTTTATTGTTTGCCTGTCCATCGGGCTGACTGTCGACTGTTTTACCCCTAAAATCTAATTATGTGGTATTGTGGTTGAAAAAAGTTCTAATGATTTATAAGGAATTTTCAGGCTTTGCATCTGAGTTCAAAAAACCGTAACAATATTTCATGCATACGGTGTGCGCTCAGTCATTCCGCGTGGCTGAACCACAATTTATGAATAACGCTAAATATGAAAGTTTTCATTAAAATATAAGTAAAGATATTCAAGATTTTTTTAAATACAATTAAGTTATTAAGCGTTTTTACTATGGACGTTATGTAGCGATAGCGGTATATTAAGGTTCATAAAATAGCAGTGATATCGCTAACATAAAAAACGCCCTTTGCGACTCTTATAGATCATAAATAAATAAATTTACGGCTCAATAAATATGTAAATTTCATCTCAAAGGACGCAAATTAATGCCTAATTTCTCTGTTCTGTTACGCATAAATTTGGTAAATGTATTCCTAAAACCCTTTTGATAAGCGTTGCCTGTATTTAATTTACAAAACCAGAATAAATAAAATAAATATTATCTTTAGCATGTTTGCGTCCGATTGCGTTTGATGTCGGTAAATAATACGATTTTGATAATTTATTCCGTTGGTTATTTGCAGGTTGATGGGTAATCGTCATTGATCGTGAATATTTTCGCCACTGTTTGAGGTAAATATGTATCTTCAACAAGCAAAATTAAAGCGCTACCTAATTTCTTTCACATAACAGTGAGGTACATAAAATTCTGTTTTTTTTATTTTGTCTGTTGTAGTCACAGTTTTTTTCTGATCAGTTCAAACATTATTAAGAGTAAGCCTTTTTCACGTGTTTTCTACCAGAACACTTTACGCCGCAACGTTTAACCTGCATCTAGTTTCCCTCCTGATAGCAATTGCCATGACTGAGATCACTAAAGGGGCTGCGATAAGCAGTTTGTTGGATCTATCGTCATTTTCCCCGATCCAATTATAGTCTCACTGTAAAGGAAGACCTTGTAATAACTTGTCGAGCTGCGCAAAGGCTCGTTTACAAATTTACTAGAAGATTGCTAATGCAGTTTCAAAATGCTTTCTCAAAAAAGGGCATTTGCTTAGGAACACTTCTAGTTAAATCCGCAGCAGACCAAATTTTTTCTTCCCTAGTTTAGATCTATTCTTTGTGGAAGGCAGTACTTTCATATTACTCGAGGTTTACTCGAAGGGGAAATATTTAGTGTAATTCCATTCTATTCTATTCGATTAAAGTTTTGCCGCTTGTCTAAAGAGGCAGACTATTAAGATATCTAAACATCAATGCTGCTGCGTTTAGTCCAGGGAAGTGCAAAGCCATTTGACTCTTTATGACATGACGTCACGATCTAGTCTTACAGTCTTACCCATAAACTTACTAATTACGGTTATCCATTAAGGAGCTCTGGCATGCCAACCTATCTAGTTTTTGGCTTATAACTTCTCGACATATTTGAAATATGGTTTTTGCAAACTCACCAACAAATTATATTAAAAACACAGTTCATTCCGAATGTTTTTCATCGCCACCAAAACCGTCTAAATCTTATCCAAAGCCATTGATTTACCAACAAAAGCTTAATTTCAGTTTTGACGTAAACATAATCTCCGTACCAACCAGACGCCAACCTTTCAGAAGTTTAAAACCGTGTTTAGCCGCACCTGCTAGTGACGTCACAAAGCAAGGGTCCCTGACAATTACGCTGAATAACGAGCCACGAGGGTCAACACAACACTATATCGGATGTGTAGTTCCAGTCAGTTTAATCGACGATTCAAGCTGACGATTTACTGCCTGTAAGTTTTGGCTAGTGAGTTTCTACATACCGCTGTGTTTTTAAACATATAAACAGGAAGCACCTGAGTCCTTTAGAAAATTATAGTAGTCTTACCTCCACAGGTACTAAGAAATTTGAGACGATCTCGATTCCTTCGAGGACGGATGGTGGGAGACCTAGAAGGATAGAGATGGTTGGCGTGATTTGGGGGAGACCTTAGCCAAGCAGTGAGACGAAATAGGTTAAAAAAAGAAAAAAAAAGACTATTGATTTGTGTAGGTGTCTTCCTACTACTTTTTAACTTATTGATCGTTGAGGCTTATTGATCGAAGACATAACTAAAATTTTTTGGCATTATAAACTTGTAATTTCGCAAATAAATTAGTCTTTATCGAAGTACTTAACAGTACCACATTCCACACCGCGGTTAATTTTATAACATTAATTTTGAAGGCGGCTACACGTTTCATTACGCGACAAAATTTCCAGGCATTTACGGAGTTATAGTGGAACAAGTGTGCCTGATATTCAGAGCATTTTCCAACATTTATGCCGTTCCGCTGAATAAATAAGATCGTTTTGAAACATTTTCGTGTTATGGGTGTAACTATCGGAAAACATTTCACCATTTCAGCCAGATGGTAGGCCTTTTTGGATGTAGACCTTGGTGATTTAAATATTACTACCTACCGTTGAAAGTAATATCTTATTATTAGGTACTTACCTATCACTGAAGTGTTTGTAGTGTAGTAAGAAGGAACCCAATGAAAATTTACATACATCACGCTTTTTGAAAATATGATTAATTACACACAATTTTACAAATATTTTAATGGTATTGTATTGCTATTAGGTTGCTGGTCCAATCATAATGCTATTTGTGCAGGAAGAACGTTGCTCGAAGTTGCATGAGCTCTAGGCTCATGCTAAAAAACTAATTGATTGAAAGCAGCAGTCAAAGCTATGTACATAGGTATATATGGCACATCATTCTCAGACTCGAAATCGAAATGTATCCAACATTCGTGTACGTTAAGATTATAATCCACTGTAGCGTCGCTACATAAACATGTAGGTGAACCGATTTCGATAAATTTTATCGAAATCTATCTATATTATACCTGGATTGAAACAAAAGATATTTTTATTTTTTTTATAAACGGAAGAAGTCGCGGGTATTTCCACAGTGTAAGCCATATACTGGCATAATACAGAAGCAAAGAAACTAAATGCATTTTTGCTAACTACAAGGGTGCGTAACGGTAACTCGTTACCCACGGCGCGCCATTGCATGTTACTAGAAAAATGACGCATACGTGTCAATGTGGCTCTGTTTCAGTGGCCAGTATGCCTTAAACCTACTGCACGATTTCGAAGAGAAACCACACGACTGTATTTATTCACTCTCGAAGTTATTCCACGGCAGAGGGCACAATTATCCCCAACGCCACTGCAATTTCGCAAATTGCTTTTACTTTTGCCGATGGCAAGACGATTCCAATTGCATGTCGCTGCATCTTTGCATCACGTCTACTTACTTATGACATGACTGGAGATACAGACCGTGCGATTTGGCTGAGATTGACGGAACATGTACAAGTATCTATTTGGACAAGGACGGCAAATTATGGGATATATTTAAGTACAATTTTATAATATGATGTACGGAGATAATTTCGCCATTTGAAATTGGTATCAGTGTTATTACAGTCCAGGATCTGGTTAGTCAAAGTACCTACCTTCTTAATTTATAATTGCCAGTAGATTGTCCATTAGACGCTAAAATTGAAACGTCAAGTTTGGTGAGGTGACGTTGCAATTTCAGCCATACCCTGCTCGGACAATTAACTTAAAATACATACTCACGTCCGATGAATAGACAAATTATGAATGGATTCTCTTAAATTTGTTTGTATAAAAATACATAGGTAATAAATAAACTTTCGATAATGTACAAAAAACTGAGTTGAATAAAATTACTTCATCTATACTTGCCCAAATTCAAGTAATTCAAATCCAGTGACGCGATAAACCAGCTGATGATTATGATGATTAAACTTGATTGCACATTCTACCTCTTGTTATAGTCTGTTAGTCTGTTAAATGAATTTCGTTGAAATACAATATTCTGGAATCATCGGAGACACAATTGGAGCGTCTGTAGAGTTACAGAACAACTTAAGTTGTCCTTTAGTCAATAATGACAACTTTCTAATTGTACATACTCGTACAGCTTATTTACGTGCTAAACATTTTATCACCAGCCTCAGTGCTGTATTTAGTAGTTTTATGTTTATGCCTTGAAGTTCCATAGAAACTTCGCACTTAATCCAAGACTTTACCCGAAGCTCACTTGCTTACCGGCGAATCCTGAGATTTAACAAACTTTGAAATTAAATTACCTATTTGTGAGATATGAAGTTTACTAACTTGCTACCTATTGGGGATAATGCTACTCAAACATTCTAGAAACATTCCTAGGAAATTTCATGTTACGCGCATCTAAATACTCATACCTCCGGTGAAATTTTGGGTTTAAGTATGATTGTAGGCTGTACTTAGCGTACCTACCTATATATAGAAAACTCATCATAAAATAATATTGCGGGGCTTTGTAAGATTCGCTAGTTTTATTTCATAAGGGAAGCAGATTAACTGATAGCATAGTTGATGAGCCGTGGCGGAGCTTTTAGTCGTGAATAAAAAGACTAAGGTTTTTGTGCGAGATTTTTACACCATATTTCCTTTTGACGTGCAAAAAACGGTTTACCCGCCAGCTTAGGAAAGGTGAAGAGTAGTTGAAGCGTTCTTACGTTAAAAGTTATAAGTAAGTAATTTATTCGCAATAAATCAGACTTTATCTAATCCCACCGAAAATTAAAACTTTTTTAATTTATTTATTTTTGTAAGTGTCATGTAGTTCTTCGTACCCGTTATCTCTGTTCAACTTACTTTAACTATTTGGTATCACGTCACACTGTTGGGCGATCATGTGCCACTACGGCATAAACTGTCCCAAACTTGACAAGTAAAGTATTGATTATTTTGTTAGTTTCACTAAAATTTTATTGATTGATTACCTCCTGTGCTGCAATATGCTTTAAGATTACCAACCTACCTACTGCAATAGAAATAGAGACTTACATAGGGTTAATAGAACGTATATAATTGATTACTCAGATACTGCTCCAAGTCGGTATATGTCAAGGGCGACGGGGCTTGCATACAAGTCTTGCATAGCAGAGTTTTTAATTTAATTCTTGAGTTCCATGAATAGATTAAACTGTGCATTTATCTAGTTTTTGCATGGAATCTAGCACAACTGCGTTCGTACGGTCATCGAATTCATCAGCGATTTCGCCATCAAGTAGTTATGTTTGCATTGCTGTATTTCGTTTTGAGTGTGCAAGTGAAATTGAATTACACTATGAGGGCGAAGACATACTCAATATACCACCTAGAGGTAGCAACTGCCGTTCATCCGAAGTTTACCATCAGGCGAGTCATCAAACTGTTTTTCTTTCTTATAAAATATCTGAGACACCAATGATTTAGGGTCGTCACAAAGTACTGATGTTCGATATTTAATGTGATGATTTAACTTAATGTATTCTAGCACTTCAAAACGTATAAATAGAGCTAGTCAGGTAGGTATTCCCTAAACTGTGTTAGTGTTGAAATTGCATAATTCTATTTTGTTATGATTGCGAAATATGATCGGTAATTCGTCATAGCACGCCGCAGGTGGATTCGGAATGAGAGGTCATTCGTGCGAGGCGATCGATCATAGGGCACATTTATAAAAATACTTATAGAAAACAGATTTTCGGCGCTTGACTACAGCGCTCTTGTTTGCAACAAACTTACTAACAAACTAATATAGTGGGAGTAGGCAATAGGATGAATAAAGTGTAGAATTGTTGTCCAATTCTTTTTCTTTTGTCCACGCTTTGCGATTGGCTAATATCCGTATTTGTGTATGATAAGAGCTACTAACATAAAGTTAAAACTTAAAATAAGACCTCTGAACCTGTTTTTAGGGTAAATGCATTCATAAGCAAAATAAAATAGGAATCCAATACAATAAAACATTGTAATTACAATATTAATTTGGATTTCGTCCACGTTTGAAACATATTTCGTCGGTTTGCTTTTCCATGTTAATCTATGTAAACAAATGGTTTGTGAACGATGGCTTATAAATCAATTAATTATTATCAATTAGTGGTTTTGTGATAAAAGTACTGATATTTAACTGTTATACCGTAATAATTATGTACAGGCAAATAGTGAGGCTTAATAGAGTTGAGTAGGTTATTTTGGAGTGTAAAAGCAGAAACTGAGGAACTTGAAGAAGAATAATTATCACTCAATCAAAGCTTTCCCCCAGCGACCATCGCGGCGTCTAGCCATTTATCTACGCCCATATAAAATAAAATATTTTTTAATAGACACAATACTACTGGTGATCTTGAACTACGACTCCACATTTTTTGCCTCAATTGATCATACATTATGCATTATACACCTATGTATAACATCATAAAAACTTCAAATTAAGGTCAGTTTGAATAAACCTTTCTGAATTGCGCAATTTTGTGCAGTGGTCATGCGTCGTGAAACATGCAATTATCCTAACACCTCATTATAATTTACACCACTCTATTCTTACAAAACCACAAATAAATTGACACAGTCAAGCTAGTTGTTTTAGTTGAGTAATGAAAATTTACTTGGTAATTGGACAGATAAATAGAGGTGCTTGCATGATAATAACCTACACGTAGTTTTACTTGTACATAATAAGTAGGTACTTATGTCTCTAGCAGTGCAAGATACATAAGATCGATTTAATCACACTCAAATATTTAGTCTTAAAAACTCATCGAGGTGTAGCATATTCAGTTAGGTGATTCGAGAATTGAAACACTACAAACCGAACACTTAGTGATTATATTGCTCCTTGAAGTATAAGTCTGGATACCGACAACTCAGCTAATCTTAGTGTGGGTTCAAAGCTATGTGAAGGCTCTAATCATAAAGATTACGATCTGCACAACAGATGCTGTATAGACACCTACGCTCTGAGTGAACGAGTCCTTAGATCTTGAATCAAGAAACGTGGGTGTGTTTTATCCAGTATTTTATGAGTCTACTTTACAAGATACATAGGATTAGCACCTTATCTATGTCTAGTAACTTTATATTTTACGATAGCATCCAAATTATGGGATGTGCTTGATGTACTATTTGAATCAAACTTACTAACGCGCAGTTCAAAGATGCGATAGATAGAGCGGTTTACCATCTTGGTGTCTGAAAACGATTATCGATAATTTAAAAAAAAAGTTGTTTTTCGATAATATCTGAACAATAATCCTGCAAAACTTACTCTAAGTTATTGGTTTCGACTATTATTTGAACGATGAAACGACTGACATTACTTTTGACAGTCGATCTCGTAATGGACGATACAATAATTTGAATTTGACAAAAAAAAAAAAAAATTGATTCAACTGAATTCGACGAACATTTCATTCCGATTATATCGTTATCGTTTTGCAAAGTAGATGCAATGTTTTATTCCGGTCGATGTTCGCACAGCAATCGTTCCGATGTCGCTCTGAACGCTAATGTATAAAAGCTTTCCTTATCGTGCATTCGTCCCATAGCGTTCTAAAAAAACAATTTAGATCCGAATCCCTGAAATCCTCATTCTTTTCTTGGTTTATCTTTATCCAAGGGACTCCATTTGATACGTCCTTCCGTAAGAGAACCTTATTACAAAGGAGGGTATTGGGTCAATTGCGCAATTAAGGTAGTCTAAAATACGGTTATAGTGTTCTTTAGTGGCTTCATCTGAACGAATTTGTTAGAAAAAAGATATTGGGTTCGATTCGATGCTCATGAAGTTTTTACTTTCGTGTTTTTTAATATGTCTCTGGCTGTACTAACATCAGATTTAAATAGTTTGTTGAGATCATTATTTTAACCATGGTAAATTTACGATTAAATTGAGAGACGTTGATACTTACACAATGTATGGTTAGTAAAAAGTAAAAGGCTCCAATAATATGTAATTATTTCGTCAAACTACATACATATAAATTTAAAAAAATATAAATAATTAGCTACTTAGATTGAATTTTCAAAAAAGCATGATAAGACTCGAAATAGCTTACAGTTTGGTCGTACTCTTTCAAGGAGTGTCTACTTTAATCTGATATGATGTTTGTTGGCTATCTTGTCATGGTAAATGGGCAGATTATAAGCTAAACTCCATTAAAATGAAGTTTCTACCTTTGAAGATTATTATTTTATTATTTTATTACAATAGATGCTTGCGTAGGAACGTACACACATAACCTTTGACCAGTGAAATGTTGCCAAACCTACTCCTATACTCCAGATTCAAATCAAAGACCTCCACTTTCCAAAGGTACACTTAAATCGGTTCGTGGGCCATCTTAAATCGCACTCCAGTGTGTAATAGATACGGAATGTTTCTTTGTTCAGCGATCTTCATTGCCCGATAAACAAACCTCTTCTGAGAAGCTCTGGGGAAACCACAGAGCTATGTCAAGCTAGAAAAGTTTTATTTTTGGCAATTAGGTATCTACAACTATGAACCACTTCATAAAAATGACAAACTTATTTTTGCGGTATAGGTTCCTACAGCTAATAAACCAGTAAGTACATTAATATTTTACCTCCGGTTGTGCGATTTCATAATCATGCCTAACGTATCGGCATATTCAATGGAAGCCTGGTAGTTGCATTGCGTACCTACTCGTTTCGTCTAATCGAGGCTTTACACCTAGTTGAATTAATCAGACTAAGTAATATTCACTAGGTAGTGGCAACGTAATAACATCGAGCACCAACTTGCTTCATCTAATCGAGGCTTCACATCCAGTTGAATTGATAGCAGGCATTCGACGCACGGCGGCTATTGGCAGTGATCGTGAATATTAATGGTATGATATGTTTTAGCGAATCATTGTTGAATTCCTGCCAAGTGGCGGGTAAACAACCGATCCATCGACGCTTTTAGGTCAACGTACTATATAATATCGGTAGTTTGTAAGTAGAAGAAAAATACTATAGTGGTTAAACCTTATACTTACCACTCGGAAAGTTTCCGTGCTTCGAAGGGCTTGATAAGCTACCGGCTATAAGAGGCCCTTCGACGGCTCGAGAACTTCTTCACTGCGCTGGATAATATAACGATTCATTCGCAAAGAAATTTCAAAGTGGTGTTTATCTGACCAGTATCTTTAACCCCAAAAGGGCTGGTTTTTATCTAAATATAAATAAACTTTTACGACTGGCTGTTTTTTTGTATAGTATAAATAATTCTCAAATAAAACCTTCAAGTTTAAAATAAAGTTTTTCTGTCCTTTTTGATATAGATTTTTAGCTCCCAAACGGATGGACCGGTTCCGATTCGGGATTATTTCAAAACTTCGCGGCTCAATAAAGAAACTAAGGCTGCATAAAGTAAACTTTGCAAAAATGTAATAGGAATAGAACAAAATAAACAAAAAACATTTTAGGAGATGTACCTAATCTCCATTGAATTACAAATCTCTTCAAACTTCCTGTCACGCCTTTTACAAAGGCAAACAAAAGAGTTTTTCATAAAATGTTTTGGTACAAAAGCGACAAATCTCGCTTCATTACTAAATTAGCACGACAACGATAACTTTGTGTTTGTTGTAAGCACCAGTTTGAACGTTATTCGTATACACATACACATAGTCGTAGATAGGCCAGAGTTAAAATACATCTAGTAGGAGGTTGATTTTAGTAAGTTTTTATAAACCGTTCACCTCTTAATACTTTCTAGCATCCTGGTACTTTTGACTTGAGTATCGATTGGTTTTGAGGTTGGGTTGTAAAATCTCCTTATGTGTAACTACGTGGAACTTTCGAATAAGACTCGAAAAATACGTGCTATTTAATTAGAGGACCAGTAAAATGGTAGGTGATCTAAAGCGTTTCTCTTAATAGTTTTATATGATCCTTAAAAACTCACTAGATACTCGATAGCCTGCAGGCTGATACTCGATAGCGTCAGAAACACGTGTCGACCTCTCTTTGGCGGCTATAATAACAGCTTCACACCTTGATGCTAGCACACAAACTACTTTCTCGCGTGTACATAGACGACACCGATTATATCTTCCTGATGGGTGTAATTTAAAAAACTCGTCAATTTTACTAATTCGACGATTGTGATCTGCGCGCAGTAATTGGTGTAAAACACGGCATTTTTAACTACCTTTTCTTGAAACAAGTTTTGGAGTTAGGAAGACTTATCGCACGTATAGCTTTGTTTATTTACTGTCGCACTAAGTAGCAGTTTGGAGCCTTTTTTTCAATCAGTGAGCAACGTTGTCGTGGACACTGCGTTTTAATCAGGTTTGATTATTGTAACAAAACTGATAAAATTGACAGCAAAAAAGAATATGATAAACTCCGAAACTGTCAGAATGTTTCAGCTTAGTTCATATTGAAAATCCAGCGGTGCAATGAAGAAACAAATTGACTTCTGGACAATTCAATTAAGTTCCACGTTAAGTGTAAGTTTGCAAACAACCGTGCGAGGAGCCAAGTTCCCCGAGGAAGTTTATCAAAGAGATTGTAGCCGAACAAGTTAGCCTTCCTAGTTTCGGTAGCAAGCGGTGACGTCACAGCTGAATATAAAATGCTAAGTAGGTATTCGTATTACCTATGTGCTTACCTAGTTACTTGTGATCATATAATATCTCTGTCAAATTAAAGTAAAATAAATACTTTTTTATAGCACATTTCAACACTAATACCTGACAAGTGCAATAATAATGTCAAAATCAGATGCAAAATGTTTTTAAGACAAAAAACCATAATAATATGTAAAATCTATCATAAAACCACCCTAGGTTGCCATGCCAAGCTATTGGGTAGGTACTTATAATATCTCAAATTGACCTTACATCCAAAATAGAATATAACGTCCCATCACTAACCAATGGGTTGTTCAATGAAAATCAATTGGGAATCATGCTTTGGCAACTAAAATAGATTTCCACCCTGAAATAGTATTATCTTTGAAGTACCGGGACTACTGCCTGAGTTCTTAAGTAAAGTTAAAAGCGTATAGAATCGCAACTCCTTAAAATTATCATATTATGAAAAGTTTGCTATTTATATACATGATCACCCAGGCTCGGTAAATAATCTTCTCAGATCTTTAGTTATTTAGATCTTTTAAGGATATCTAAACAGCGTAGTCAGAGGCACGTCCAAACATGATATTTGGCACATGACTACATTTTGCACAGTAATTAGTATTTCGTACGTGACAGGTTGCAAGCCCATAGCCGCTTATAAGAATATAACCTTCAAATTTTTGGTTCTAGGGTGTGCCGGTTTCCTCACGATATTTTTCTTGACCGTTTAAGAGAGCACTGGCATTGCGCACATAATTTTTGAGAATGGATAAACTTATTGGTTCACGATTAGATTTGGACCCACCACCTTCGGATCGTGAGGCAGGGGTGCTACCACTACACCACCAGTGCTCTTATAGGATTGATAATTAAAGTCATTGCCACTTCTAAGCTTAGCTTGTAGTTTATATGAACTAATACAGTAGTTCCACTTTGATAGCTGTTCGGTAGCTCTACCCGTAATGGCATTCCAATGGATCGACGAGTTATAAGGGTCAGCTACATCTGGCTAAGTTTATTGCTTTCATTTACACGAAGGAGGCTGGGTAGTTTTGTATGGAAAATGGCCTATAGGTCGTCCTGTTGGTAATCCTTTGAAATCACAGATTACTTGGCAGTTTATTAGTGGCGTAGCTTACATTATGGCGCGGTTTTACTATAATTTTATATTTGATAGTAGTATTTTTTTGTACCTGGGTGATATAAAAATCAGGTTCAAATTAATACCTACTTAATACAAACTTTGCTTAGTTTGGAGTTAGAGGGCGGTGTGTGTAATCTACCAATATACCTTAATAACTTATCTACACGATAATCGTGTAAATTACAGGGAAATTCAGGCAAACTATCACGTTTATTAAATATTCGTGGAAATGTTCATAACACGTTCCTAATATTGGTAGTTCAATAATATTAATGCATTTGAAGTTCTAGTTTCAAATTTGAGTAGAAGATACGTATCAACTTCCCCTTGAAACAGCTGAGCTCACGATCCAATCAAATATGATACCTACTCGTAACTGGATGGAGTTTCCTATTACAAATTCCCCTTTCTGTACTTTAGTTGGTAATATTATAATCATCCTGGAAATTAGATCTGCTTGAGCAGTTCCTGGCAGTTGCTGTGGCAAACTAACGACAAAATTAGAAAAGATCTTCGTAAAACTGCACCAATAATTATAATTTACTAAATGCTATTAACAATACTGTGACGAGCTTAAGCATTGTAGACAAAGGTTTTTCTACGGAAGAGAAGATAAAATGATACTGTTGTGATTTGTTCAAAAATGATACATTTTTATACAAAACTAGCTGTCCCGCTCGCGACTTCGTTCTCTTAAATTATGTAAACTGAGTTTTAAACAAATCACACTAATAAAAAAATTCCATACATAACTTTGACCCCCCTTTTAACCCTTTTTAGAGGGTTTTTTTGAAATATCCAGAAATACGTGTCCATTCATTTTGCATTTACAGTACACAAACAAAGTTTCAGACCAATCGCACCACCCATTAAAAAGTTCCCATACAAAAATTGACCCCATATTTGACCCCTTTTTGATGCTTATATTGAAAAATCCTGAAACACGTGTCCATTTATTTTGCATTTATAGTGCATAAACCAAGTTTCATGAAAATCGCTCCACGCGTTAAAAAGTTTCATACTAACGTTTTCAACCTTTTTCACCCCCTTAGAGGTGGAATTTCCAAAAATCCCGCCTTAGTGGGTGGTTTTGTTATAAAAGGAAACCACCTTCCAAATTTCAGCTTTCTAGCTTCAGCGGTTTCGGCTCGGCGATGATCAATCAGTCAGGTCAAGCTCTTATATAGATATAGATATATCACTTTGTCTTCTCCTCCGTAGAAAATACTCTGCTTACGGTACTCATGGTTATGGAAACTGACAGCATTTTCTTTACTCCTTTTACAGAAGCAAAACCGTGGAGTAGCAGCTAGCGAAAGATATATGAACTAAGTTAAGAAACGCAAGAAAACTTTTGCCTTTCAGAAACACACCATACTACGCCATACGAGTGGGCATAGCTTAGCATGAAATTAGCTTATCCACTTTATCGTTAAGATAATTATATTTTTCATTCAAGTTCATATTAGGTATCTACGGCTTATGATTTAGTATGTACTTATGATCAGAGCCAGCCATTAAACGCTACACTTTTATTGTGACCGTCTTTGAATTTTAACCCATTACTATGAGATAATAGTATGTGGATAATGGAGACTAAGTTAAGAGAATGAGATAGGTGTTGGGCAAACCTAATACATGTAAACCCTTGTTTCAGCCACTATAGCGTTCTTTAAGTGATTATAAAGTTCCACTTGACGCTATATAAACAATGTAGAATAAGTAGATGCAAATAAGCCTTATTAATTAGTGTCTTAGTACCTACCTACTCTAGCTATTCTTATAGAAGCTGTGATAAAAGTTAAGTGAAACGATGCACTAAATTAGGTGCATGAACTTCGATTAAAGTATGTCTACTACATGCATTATGCACTGAAGTAAAAAGTTAGCTTCCCGACAAACTTGCATGGTAAGCGAAATTAAATTTAGCATTTACGGGCACTTATAAACTCGGTGAAAGTAAACTTTCCTCTCAATTTTCTTTCTTTTTGACAGGTTTATTGTTTTATACTCGAAGTAGCGAGGTGCAGTCATCGTCAGAAATGTTTAGTGTCAAACATAATCTCAAATTGAACGAGCAAAATCTGAAACTCATGATTAACGAGACTTGAGCATAAATTATTAGGTTTTGATAGAAACAAAATTGTCAGAAAATTAATGATCGTTTCGATTCAAATTCAAGGTTATAATAGTCTGCAACTCACGAGTAGGTCGTTTAATATTAGAATAGTGATAAATTTTACTGATCACCGAAAAGCATCCAACATGGCTTAGCAATTGTTATAGCCGGGAACTGGTTACGTGGTAGGATATTTAAATTTTATTGTAATATCCTGATGGTAAATGAAAAGTTCAGAAACAGTAAATCTGGTTAAAAAGTAATTTCTGATGGCAACTGTACCTTCATTTTTTGGAAGCGTGTTGAGTATTTAATTATAGGCATAAAGGTTCAAGCAACAAAGAATATTTCATTTTTGTGTGAATATTTGTGTTTTGGAACCCGTGGTTTGGATTTCTCCGAGCTTTTAATTAATGTAATGTTTCTCAAATAACCCGTGTTTTGTATCATTTTAATTGTAAAGTTCACAATAATTAATTAATGGCAACGTCAAAATGCAAAAAAGCAAAGTAGACATCACTTACATTAACTCACGATATCATCTTTTTCTTCGTTTTCTTTATTTTTGAAATCGGTGTCATAGAAATCAATTTTGCCAGTGTATATATTTCGGTTATTCTCTACATTTGAATTTTACCTATTTCTGACATCTTCAATCTCTCAGAAACCATCGTTCTTGTCAGTTTGACGAAAACTGACAGCTGGTTATCATGATAATCACGTGACATACCTACTATTGGTCCGGGGACGTAGCTTACGATCGCTTACTAATGAACCACAAATCTCATTAAAACCGTTTACCAATACCCTATTACCACTACTATCCGGTGGGTTTCCTATGACATTGGTTAGATGTGTTTGAACTGACCTGAGTAATTAAATTTTCCCTGATTATTGCCAAATGTGTGGCCAAATGGAATTGAAATGCTACGAATGATTGAGCACGTGAAAATTCGTTACGCTGACGGTTTAGCTTAGATGTAGGTCACAGCTGGTTCACTACGCCACTTTCTATAATGAATAAATATTAGGGGCATTTCACAGAGCTATTTAATCCCAAACTAAGCAGAGCTAGAACTATATGTATTGTTAATTTCAGTTACGAGATGCTCCATATTATGTGAGACGGACACAGACTAAAACCGGAACTTATACTCGTAAATTCATAATAAAATCACTAAAATTAATAATCATGGGAATAAATCATGGGAATGCATTTATAGCCTTTGCCCAGCACACACACCCTAAATAAAGAACGTTCCTAAAGAGAAATATGATGTAAACTAAATAACAGATCACTGAATAAAAGTAACAAAAATTACAGATGACAATTTCTTACTATCAATTTCATCTTGACTAATCAATCACATTGTACTGATAGGTATTCTCATTTAGCAATGATAGAGATAGCTCTCTGCGTTATGCATTTACCTACCATTGGGCATGGAGTGATCTAGCTATCACTTAAAATGACCTGTGCTTCGGTTTGGGACCCTAGTTCCGGACGGGCAATGCGATATAAATTATTCTGTTGCAGTGGAATGCACGGGTCTGGTTAGCTGACCCCAGCATGTAACGACAAATAGGTATTGATGCAAAATTAACGGTTTGAGTTCCACATCTGGGTACACATGACAGTTTGTATTATATGTACTTTTAAACTTTCGCGATCTGAACACATTATTATAGTATTAGACGGGTATTTATCGCGTTCAAATTACCTTACCTTCAAAATACCTTGGTCACGGGTAGATCTACCCGTGACCACGACAGCGTGCAAACCTGTCGAAACGTCGGGAAAATATAAGGTAATTTGAACGCGATAAATACTCGTCTAATACTATAATAGTTTGTATTATCATTTAAAGTTAAGGTATGGTATTTTGGATGAGTTAGATACTTTTGGAAAAAAAAACCTACGGTATGTTTACCGATGAAGGCTCACAATTTGTTCAATTGGCTACCGTCAATTTTATAAAGAGTAACGTTCTTTTTTGCTTTCAAATGTAAAAACTGGTGTAGTCCTAACTTCATTTAATTAAATGCAAAGATAGGGTACACAAAATACCCTCTTACTCGGTTTGTTATGACTTTTCGCGCTTAATTGATATTTTCATGTGAGTGACTATATTGTCTCATGGAGAATTTTCTTTGAACAGCTAAAAGTATTCACTGTAGGATCCCGAGTTACCTAATTTAAGTCGAAATCCAAGTGGGCAACCCACGGTGAAAACAATATCTAAATGAAATTACTCAACAAATATTTTACAAGGAATTCGTTTTTTGTTAGCATGTTTTTATTATTGTTGCGAAACAGAAAGTTTGGGGAAAAAGCAATTTTAACCGTAAAACGACACCATAAGCTCTTATACAAGAGAGTTATCATTATTCAACAAACAATAAGCTAACTAAAATATCTGTTGTTTAATTAGCTTAATATACCTTTGTAGGTAAGCGATGTCTTAAAGTTCAAATAACCCTTGAAAGTACACATCATTATAAATTAGTGTTAAAAAAATAATACATAACATACTGGTCGTTTATCCCTTCACAAATCTGCAAGCATCCGGTATCTTTATTAAATGCAATTAAACGAAAAAGTTTAAATAAAATAACCCATTACGAAAATAAAGCAATTAGAGAGACAGTTAAAGTGCAGACAAAATAAGTGTACTTTCACACTTGCGTATCTACAATCACCATACTCCCACTCGCGTCGCCGAGAGTAGTGGGAATTATAGGGTAGTTATGTAGAGCACAGGGGTTGTAAAAATGTCCCGTATAATGGAGAATGTGAAGGGGCCTTTAATTAAAAGTCCGCGCGGCGGTCCTTGTGAACAATAAAACCTATTCACTTTGAATATTTAATAGTTTTTTTGTCTCTTCTTTTTCAAAAGTAGTTATTCATTGTCACTTAAATTTAATTAAAGTGTTCGTTTATTTTCTTTTTGTACCCAACTTCCAAGGTACGAGTAACCTTGAAACCTGTCTTTATAAGTCATGCTCAGTTTCAAAACGCTCATCTTTCTTGCTGTTTATTACTACTTTATCGTCTGTCGTCTGTTTGCTACAGATTTTTTTATTTATATTTAACGAAAAGCCTTCACATTGCCTAGAAAGGATTTATTTCTAAATTGCTCATGATATAGCAATATTTTTAACAAAATGAATACTTAGGTACTTATTAAAATCAGTTGTTTTATAGATGACCAACTTAATAAAAAAGATCTGGTAAACCAGTAAGGTGATAGAATTCACTCCAACGCAGAAACTGGTAATTGTATCATCTTCAAAATCGAAGTACCAACCGATATTTTGTACCTATCTGAAAATGAAAACAGACATCTAGACAAGTAAGTACGACCAATTCTACGTTGGCAGGCTGTACAGTTCTATTTCCCTAAAAGCGGTGGCCTTCATATTGACGTTCGTAATGTAACGGTAAATACAAGATCTTCATTGCTAATGGAGTAAAGCGATTGTTGCCGCATAAGTTTATGGCAATATATTATGTCTACCTATCTTAGAAGTTACTACATTATTGTCAATGTTTGTATTTAATTTGAATAAAACAAAAAAAGTGTTTTTTACACAACAATAGCGCAAGATGCAAGCGGCAATTTGGTGGTGACCGGTTTTTAAGGAAGTCGTAGCAAGACCAATTCTACGTTGGCAGGCCGTAATCCTGGCCATATTTCACGGCAAAGCTCGCGATGAAACACGCTTGCCACGCGTCGTTTTGATTTATGTACTGTTTTAGTACCGTTTAAAACTAAACTGAAGAAAATAATCCCTTTTATTGCCATGGCTTGGGAAGTATTGTTGTTTACTTACACTAAATTTAATGAGCAATGCATTCTGTAATGTAATAAGCTAAGGCGTTCAGTATTTGATTTACTTTTGGTAATTTACTTGTAAGTATTACCTAGTATGTATGTACTAAGTAAACGTTGTAGTTGTAGAACTAAGCCTAAACAATATTTTGTACCTACTAATATGTATTCTTTGCCTAAACGGAATAGTCTTTAAAACGCAACCAAATTAAAAACTACGAGTAACAGCTTTACTTTATTTTCTGACTTGTGAATCAGCGACTCACACTTTTTTATTTTACTTTTGTTCCTGGATAAAGTGGGAAGCGAACATAAATTGTGGGGTTTCGTACAAATTGCGTTCCGCCAGTAATGTATTCCATACGGTATCGGCATAGAGTAGGTACGCGACAGAGTCCAAATCTTCATCAAAATAAACGTGATGCTTTTATTTTTCTAAATAAAAAAACCTAAGCATTTTACTCTATAGCAAGCTAGAAGATAAGTTTCTTAAAACTGACTCTACATAATTATCGGATTTTCTACGGCATATCCGTAGATATCAAAGTTACCAAATATCTATTAATCAAAATCAGTGGCTGTACTTTTCAATTACGAGTACTGTAGGGTTGTATTGGGGAATCTTAGGCTCTGGTCCTATACTACTCTGTGCTATCGCGTCCATGTCAGCTGAATTCAACTAAATGAAACCTTCCGTGCTCTTGTGCTTTTCACACTTATTTTGCCCTTAATCAGTTTGAATTAAGGCGATTCGTCGCAGGTGGATTTTCTTGCTTAGCATGTGATATTAAACTTTGTAAAGTTTGCTTACACCACACAATTGTAAAGTTTGTACAGCTTGAAACTTTTCGCTTTTAACAGGATAATTTTGGGAATTTCTCGATTTTTCAAAAGTAAGACTGTAACCCCCAGGCTCGGTAGATATTCTCCTTAGATCTTTAGTTACTCAAATCTTTGAGAAAATCTAAAGATCTAAGGCACGTCCAAACATGATATTTGGCATTTGCCCACATTTAGTATTTCGTAAATGACAGGTTGCAAGCCCATCGCATATAGGAATACTAACATATGACACACACCTTCGAATTTTTGTTCTAAGGCATGCCGGTTTCCTCAAGATTTTTTCCTTCACCGTTTAAAGGCTTTGTATGATAGAACTCAATATGAGAACAAATATTTGGTATAAAATACAAGCTAGGTAATATAATTATACATAGGTCCTGTAGTTTCGTAAACCTTTTTAGGATAATTGGTATTTCATGCTCCTACCATTGAAAATTATTAACCATTTTCAAACGTGAATAAGAATAAGAATAAGAATAATTGTTTTGTAAAAACTGTGTTACAGGGTTTTTATATAGGTATCAATTAGTCTACCCATTTTAGCGTACAATAGGATAACATCTATTCAGTTTATCAACTACTTATGATTCTAGTAGGTAAAAAACCGTAATTGGTGAATCTAAAATAAGAATAAGGTCCCCAATCTCAAGTTTCCATAGGTAATATCTTTTGTCATTTTTTTACCTCTTTTACCTTATGAATAATGATTTTAATGGCTCGTCAAAGGAATATGTTTAAAAATCACTGACCTCAAAATAGGTCATTAATTAAAATTTATTGGCAAATTAACGAAAACGTGAGAGCCACCATTGTATTGTTTATGTTACGCAATCCCAAATAATGTACTGAATATACAATCAATCGAAAGTCAAACATGTCTCGTAGCGTGATTTACGTTGCATAATATTTCCCCTAAAACAACATCGCGAACAAGCTGTTGACTTTAAGCCATAATATTAATAGACTTTTGATTGTCTGTTTACGCCTTAAGCAATCAAACTATTATTATACATTATTGTACTTCCGAATCACAGAACTGCATTACACCCCAAGATAAACAGTCCGTACATAAATAAGGGGGACGATTAACAAACCGATGTGTACAGGGTCCGTAATATATTCAGTCGCTGATCCCAATTTGTCTGACCTAACGCAATATTGGACGCTGACCCCTTCCTATAGGTTTGCATATTTTTGACTAAACGGTTCCAGGTTTAGGCAGTTAGGGATAAAAAATAATTCGCTTATTTATTATCACTTTACGAGTTTAGATCTATCGCTTCCGCAAAATTTTATATGCATGTGACCGTTTTAAAAACTAATTTAATCTAATACTTTAAAAAAGGAGTGTTTTAATCTAATTTGTGTTATTTAATGATATATAGCAATGTGCCTTCAATCAGAAAAACTGTCAGTTTATGCCACTTGGTACAAAAATTTTGCATGGAATCAAACCTATACTTACCTCTAACAGGCACTTTCCCACTACGCCAATGTCACCATCATTAAAACAAAGTAGCCAAACATAAGTTGGTGTGTTCAACTTGTCTAATCGTTTTCTCGTTTAGCTCGTCGCATAAGCTCCCTCGGCCTTTAAGCAAATAATTAAATTTAAACTTGCTCGTTGGATTATTTTACGTCTAAGGATTATGGAACAAATCTTAATTATTACTTCATTACCTTTAACTGCTATTAAGATTTTTATAGCTTTGCTGTTGGAGGTAAACATTATTAAATGCGGTTAAGTATAGATTAGATAAATTTATAGATATGAAATTTAATTAAAACTGCGTCCTCTTTAATCGTACTCTATAGTAACAAGCAGATTTTGCATAAAAACAAAATGGTTGTTTTATATATAATCACAAAGAATGGCAGGGCTATTTTAGAGCACTTTTGCAATTACTATAGAGTCAAGGAATGCGACTTGACTCGTCATAAATATTGGTCATAGCTAGTCATACCACATGAATTCGTTTACATGGTTACCTACAGGGTGTTTCTGACATTTTGTTATGCAGTCTTAAATCTAAACCCCACATTTTCTGCCATAATACCTATCCAAATCCGTTTAGCCGTTACAGAGTTATAGAGGTACAAATATACGCACACACAGACGAACTTTCGCATTTATAATATTATGTAGGCTATTGATATTATGTTAAACGAATACATAATTTGTGATAACAAAAGGAAGGCCGGCAAATCGAAGTTATTTTAACTGCAGCCAATACCGATTCATACAAATGGGTACTTGGATTTATGTTCGGTGAAACACCCTGTATCTAGTACCTATCGTAATTTGCGATTGCAAGCTCAACCGATGCTACTTTATGATTATTCAATGCAAACGTGGGTTGTCTATGGCTGTGTGAATTATTCACTTCACTATGCTGCGAGGAATTGATGGGACATCCAATTTATTGCAACGCGTTTTAAGTTAACCCTTTTTGAAAAGCAGTTTTGCCGCTATATGATGATCGTAATGTAGAGACAAAAGTAAATAAACTGTATCTGTTTACGTTTGGAAATAACAGTACCGCTATCCAGTTATAGTATGACGGTTGCCGTTGTTTAGGAAAGTGGCGGTGCTGGTAAAATTGCGAACATTCTCATTTTAATTTTATACTTCGATCAATCGAAGCTTCGATTAATTTAATGTAGAGCCACTTAATAATGTAAGACTGGAAATGGGTTCTGTAGGTTCCGTATGATTAACTTTATCGTTATATAATATAGCTGAACTGTTTAACATGTATTTTATATACAGTGGGTAGACTATGTACATATATTTCTGTAATTAAAGAGTACTTACTGTATTTATTCAATAAAATCAGCAAAAGCTTGTTAGTATTTAATTAATGTTTATATCAGCGAATTCAGACACTTTTGTATGTACTGAAGATTTTTTTATACATAGGAGGGTGTTTTTTGGATACGTATGTATAATGTACTAACAAATAATGTGTATGTAACTATAATATTTTTTTATAATAAACTAGCTTAATCGCGATATGGTGTTGGGTTTATATAAAAATCTCATATACAAATAGCACTTTGTTTTGCTATTATTTTTCATTTTTACGGGCAACTTTTCATGCCCTGTAAACCCTATTCAAACTGTACTGACAGACATTTAAAAATAAAAATTAGCCAAATTGATCCAACTATTCTAAAGTAAATGGTGGGCATATTGTCTACATTATATTTTTATTTCTTTATAAAATTACCATAAGACGGTTGGAAGTTTAACCAAATGTGCGAGATTCACGTAATAAGGATCGTGAATTGTGTGCAAGGGAGCAAAGTCAAACATTTTCTCTTAGTTTAATTTATACGGACACTCTTGTTTGTTTTCCGTTATTAAAATTTACCGGCTCATACTCGTACATTTGTGTACACAGACCTTTTGTACGAAGACATGGGTTTGTTTATATTTGTTTAAACAACAAATATTAAAAAAAGGGATATTTAAAATTTGTTTTAACTTTTCACTGTTTTGCTATTGGAATATAAAAAATGTAAACACTTAATCTTATCTTTTTTTTAAATCTAATCTAAAGAGCTTACTGGATCCCACTATTGGTCAAAAGCTTGTCATCCCTTCTTGCGTTCGTCTCGTTCAAGGGTTTCTGTCAGCTGGTTCAGGAAGCGTGAGTCAAGTTCAGACCATCATGAGACATAAAATAATAAAATTAAATAAAAACGTTAATGCTTAAGACATCAGATTCATTGTGGTAGTAGGGACCATTACACAGTGCAAAACCTATAGATCAGTACAATGAGTTGCTCTTTAAGTCTACAATAGCCGTTAGAGCTCACCTGGGTATTGGCTCCGCACATCGTATAATCAACTACAAAGAGCCATCTTTCATACCAGACTTTATATGATGAGCTGTATAACAAGGGAATAAAGTTTATATTCCTCGTGCACATGTCCCATATGTCCAGTAATACCAAATCCTCGTGTTCACCACAATGAGAAGGACGCTTTTAGCAAAATTAAAACGTTGAGCTTTGGACATCGGGTTCGTACGTGTTTTATTGATATTAATAGAAATGCTTCGCGTTAACAAATGATAAAGCCATGTTGTGTAGAAGCTAAAATTATGTAAGCGGTGTAAATAAGCTAAAATAGCCTACCTGAGCTATGATACTACGACAAAACACCTTTCACGCGGATTTAGAATAATTTATCTTTAGCATTGGAAACTTTTACGGCATATAACTGCGTGATTAATGAACCCTTCATTGTCTAATTACAAAAGATACAAATAAAGCGTCCAAGCGCGTGACGCCACGCACAATGATGGCTTTCAAAGTCAATAAGTTACAATGATGTGGAGTCATAAAATAAATCAACACCATCTTTTAAGTACGAACAATTATTATAAAACATATGTATAATTATACTCTTATGTAGGTATGGATGTGTTCATTCATGGTTATTAAAAGTTGCATTACCAACTCATTAATACTTTAAATTAAATATTTTGGCCGGACGAATTCTGTGAACAGGCGCCAATTTATGTTTAATGCCTTTTGTTCAGCCTTCCCGTCTGTTCAATACCTTTTATACTTTACAAATCTGCAGAGGGCATGTACCTACATATATTTTGCTTTATCGAGACACATTTTGATTACTCCTTATTTTCATATGTATAATCTTAAAAGCATAGGTAGGTAATATCTTACTTTTTTGGACTCATGCAAGATTAAACTATTTTATGTTTCAAATTTTTCGTCATCTTGACAAAATATGTGGGACCAGCTTTATATTGATTATCGTCAGGAAAGTCGAATTTAATTTGAATATTCATTTATTAAGTTTGATGGACTTCAGAACAATACATTGAATCAACTGAAATACACAATTGTTAATTAGAGATTGATTGGTATAAGTGCATTCAGTCGCTGGAAAATTTTAATTATTGTAATATCATAATATTTATTACTCGTACTTTTTTTATCCCCTTTCATTGTCTATGATTGATATGAATAAGGTCAGATATTATAAAAAAATGGATCATCAAATTATTTTGATGAAATAAATGAATTACTTACGGTAATTATGTAACATTATAATAGGTTATTTTTTAAAGTGTTTAATCAATAGTTTATCTCCAGTTCAATGCAAATGCAGAGAAACATGCTCTTAAACAATCATGCACTATAAAAAACATTTTAATGTTATTGTTTTTTTTTTCAGGTAATTCACAATCTTGCTAATATACAAGAAGTGATTTGCTGTGGAATATTACAAGTGCAATATCGTAAGTACCCTTCTTATAATATTTTTTAAGGCCACTTTCCATTTTCATTTCAATACCCTCATTTAAAAAAAAATGGTTTTATAAATCGTACATTTTGTACATTTGGACGACTTGTTACTGTAGCTCTTTTGATTGTCACAATTATTAATAAATGATTCTTTGATTTCTAGTAAAATATCTACATAGGTCAGACACCTAGAGCTCTATTTAAATACAGCAAACTGGGCATTCGTTGCACCTACACAATTTATAGCTGGCTGCTATTTAATCTGTGGTAGGTACTGTGCGTCCGAATTTAACAGACCATGAAGTTTCATGCTTTGGGACTATTAACTGTAACTTTTTTATGAACTATTCGAATATAAACTACATTTATAGTTATATCTGGTCATATTAAAGCAAAAAAGAGGATCTATGTATTTTTGTTAATCGTTTAATCGTTCCTTTCAGCACTCTGAAAACCATTGACTATGTTCAAAGTAAGAACATTATTTTGCTATGTACATTTTATGCATTCCTTAATATAAAATTGAATAAGGGTCATTTCTATAACAAGAGTAATTCCTATAAATAGCGGTAACAAAATACCTAACAAATAAGCTCAACTCATTGAACCGGAAAACTAAATCGGAAAATGGACGACACTTTCAGGCAATACTTTTTTCTTCTAAGTGGTATTTTGGGACATTATTTCAATAGCTGTCCAGACAAAAATAGAACAAAAGAGAGTCGGAAAGTATTTTGAGCACGTTCTCCTGCCGAGCTTTGGCCTCCGTTGTGACTTTTAATTAATTTTGGAAAAAGTCTATCGGTAATCACGTTCGCAATGCAGCGAGTTTCACATTGTTTTTAAGCCCATTCACGACAGTGGCTCTTTTAGCGAATACTTAATTAAATACTTCGTACGGTAATACGGGAGCCTCGCTAATTTAAGGGGAAGAAACAAACAGTATTTAGAATTATCATTGGAAAATCTTCAGTAGAGGTTAAGGGTCGATTGCATAAATACGCAATAGACCACAATGAGCTTATAATATCATCTTACATACTTCACAGGCGCAAGTTTAGTATGTAGTACAAAAGGCGACTTGAGGCTTCTAGTCTAATCTAAACGCTGAAGTTTCCGTGGCGTTAATTAGAAAACAGGGTTGGATTACTCGAACACTCTTCATTTACTTAATGAAATAAGATAAGATTTGTTAAATAAGGTACCAAAAAGCAAAATGAAGTACCTAGTGTAATGACATACTCACGGTGCGTACGTGCGAAGGCCTAGCTAGAGTTTATTTAAGGTAGATTGCTAGTGTTACTATTTGCCCTGATTCTGCGTAGCTGGAGTTCATTTTAAATTTATTTCATTCGTTTATATTCAGAGTAAAAAACAACAGATTACATACTTATTGATAAATGAACGAAAGTTTTATTTATCCAAAATCAGGGGAGTAGCTTATTTGTACACTATTATGATTATTTACTATCTATAAATCAAGTTTTTAAACTTAGATCATTAAGTCTCAATGATCTAAATTTTAATATATAGCCTAGCCGATGCAAAGGAATCGTATCGCACTGCATCGCGTCGCATCGCACTGTGTTAACTGAGTCCCTCGTTTGTTAATGAACCGGCCCAATTTGTATCTAATTTATTTTGTAGTGCTCGGAATTAAAATTCAAATGGGATTGAGGTCCTTGGCGCTGTTCCATAAATCTCAATAGCCACCTAGATTTATCTGAGGAAATTTTAAATTAGATTCGGAGTTGGAGGTGCTTTAATTGTTGCCTTCAATTGAGTTATAAAATATACCTAAAGTATTAAAATATTTTGCTTGGTAAGCTCAAATAAGTAATTAGCAGTAAATGACGTAAATATACATTATGTTTATGGGCTTTCTTAATCCACATAAGCTCGTTTAAATGAAACCAAATATTTATAAGTCCCTATTTCTGAAAAAAACAATGAATAATTAAACATGGGATTGGCGTGACCATTTACCGAATCACATTACGGAGGACTCGAACCTGCTCGCCTTTACCTAAAGCCACTGCACAACCAACTATGCCGCCGTTCCACCACGAAACATTGGGTCCTTGGTTAGTGTCCATCGGAAATTGTCGACAAACATTTTAGAAATTTACTACAAAATACTCATAGCACAATATTAACAACACCATAGATTAATAAATTCATTAATTGTAATTGATCTGTCGCTACATAATCGCCCCCACCGGAATTTATACGCAGTAGATACGTTTGTATCTTGTCACTGCGTATCAAATAAATGAGTTCGTTCGGTTTGATTCATGTGAATGGGGAGCGGAAAATACCCAGCAACAAATAAAACGATCCGAATACGTAGAAAGGACCCGTGAATTCGGAAATTCACTGCAGTGCGGGCAGGGTTATCGCCGTCCGGCTTTTAGGCAGCTGTCCTACCAAAAACCTCTACGAATCCGGTTTTTTTTATCATTTTTTTAACATAACCCTATAAATATGGATTGTTAAAAAGATTTAGAAATATCCGATATTTCAGTCTACTCCAGCTAATCTTGTTTTGTACGAAAATTAAATACAACTTCATAAGTAGACCTTTAAAGATACGAAAGTAGAAATTTTAATAAATTGTTTTTACATTTTACCAGATTGTCACGGAGATTATTTCTTAATTTGAAAGCCTTCGTGCTCTGATAAACTCGAACGGCCTCTAGTGAAATATACCTAATTAGTTATTTCTTGGTTTTTTGGTGTTGAAACATATTTTATTAGTTTTAATAGGCAACACTGGTGTAAGATTGTTCACTCGAGCCTAGCATCCAGTTAGTTACTCGTATTTGAGTATAATATGGTGCATGTTAAAGCAATAAGATTTAATCTGTGCAGTGATAGCTCTAACTATGGAAAATTATCAGAAAAAATATTGGGAACCCTAAAAGTAGCTTTTGTGTTAGCTACAAACAAAATCAGTGATCATTCCTGAATGATGGCGGCGAAACATACCTACTTTCGACCACCTATTTAGAATTCAGAGTGGTTGAAAGCGATAAACCGACTGCTGGACATAATAACTGGTAGTAATGCCCACTCAGACTTGTTATAGAGCTTGGACATGGAACAAACAATAGTACTCACTTAAGATTTCTTCACTTTGTTGTTCATTTAGTCAATATAATTTATAAAAAAGGCCTTGTAAAAGAAGGTTTTTTGTGGCCACATCTCGCCAACATCATGAGACCATCACTATTGGTTACATAATGTTGCATAATTATTCAAGTTACAAATTTTATGTGTTCCAAATTTCAGCTCAATTGGATGAGAGTCTAAAAATCAGTTGCTAGACTTGACCATACATAAGACGATTGCTCATAAGTAATGATTTGAATATTTTGTAATGATATATTGGCATATATATAAGGCAGTGTTTTCACCGACTATCAGCTCTGTCTAAAACAGTAGCAAAACATCAATTGAGATTTCTAGCATTAACACAATCCACAATCTCGTACAATTTGACCACCTATTTACTGGATCTTCAAAGTGACACGAGCTTGCTTTGGCCCCAACAATACCCCTTTAATTGAATAGCCACTGTTTATATTATGTTATTGTGTCCTTGTATTAAATGTTATTGAAACTGTAGTTCGTTGTTTAGGGAAATTGTACTGGGATTTGCTGGTCGCTCTGTTGGTCTGCTTTATTATCTTTACAAAGCGTAAATAGCAGTTTGAAAAATATAATTATTAAAAATTATAGGTGTGTTTAATAAAATATACATCTATTTGTACACCATTGGTGTACGATGTATTGTTTTTTTATTATTCCATTGCATTATAGAATTATCAAAGCACAAATAACCTTCAATTGATGAAACACCTGTTATTATTGACAATGCCTCTGTATCAAATTCAGCATATTGCGAATTTGCGAGGCACGATCTATATCCAAACAGAGAATGATTAATTTCCTATTGGACAGTGCAGGTACGGGCTTGAACGCGTGTCTTGGATAACATAAATAACAGATGAATGGACGCAAAGGACTAATGGAAAATAATTTATTCACTGACGAATACACAAAATGAGCTTTCATGCTAAAATTATACGTTTTGCCTAGCCTTTTAAAGTTATAATGGTTATATAATAGATTCACACAAATATTCAATAGGTAGTACATAAATACTGGTTTTTGAGAGCAAATAAATTGTCTTGGTTTCGTAAAGAATGCGGGTGGAATGCGAGACGGCTCAAGTATCTTAAATAATCACTTTTAAACGTGTTTCCTATTTATTTTTATTGTTTAATTTACCTCTGCTTTGTTTGCCCCTTTGTCTTTTTATTGCATACCGGCGCGAGCATCCCGTTATTCAGTTAAGTTTTAAAGAAATACTTCCTTTAATCTCATTATTGTGAAACTCCCAAACTGCGACCCTGTTCGGGTTCAGGACATTATTATTGGCGAATTCCGCCCAGGATCGTTACGTCCACCGAATTACTTCGCGCCTTGATAAGTATTTTTTTTATGAAAATTGTCGGTGAGACCGAAATTCTCTTTACTGCAAGTGAAACAAATTGAATCGCAAAATTTTCTATGAAATTACATTTACGAGTATGTCCGTCGGTTATTGATGTAAAAAGTTTTTATGGTTGTTCAGAAGCGAGAACTTTTTTACGACAAGTCTCGATTTGCGCCGCGATAACGACTTCCGATTTATTTGTCTCATCATTGTAACTTTTTCTGGTATTTTGAAAGGCTCAATTTTACTTTTAGCTTTGTTTTACTTTTTGAATAGATACAAAAAGCAATGGAGTTAGTCAGCTGGAGTGAGAGAGTTCAAGGAATGGAAATGGGTCTTTTTGTTTTTCGTGCGTTTCTCTTGTGGCGTATTCGTCTGTTTCCGGAGGAGCGTAGGTATCCGTGCAAGCGGAGTTTGTGCTCGACTGGGCTGGAGCTCCGCTGAGTGGGCGAATGGTTCCGCTTCTGATTCTCGTAATTGGTAAATCTTAGCTGACGGGGCTCTTTGCAATTAAAGCGGGCTTCTATGCAGCGGGCTCGGATGAACGGGATTTAATGCATCAGCTACGTAGAGTTAGTTAATTAAAGAGGCAGGGTTTGGATTTTAATGCGTTCAAAATTAAACTTCCTGACTTTGGTAATACGGGATATAATAAAATTTTAATAATGTATCTATAGAATAAGTAATCATAACAATTTAAATACTTATGACAATATTTTAAATTATCAGCCTTATTTATTTCTGCTCTCTTTAGAAGCAAGCATAGCGCTTGCTTATATTGAGATAAAATGATATAATTTACTCACATGAAATACCTTTGCTATAAACGTAGTGTAAACAAAAAAAAAACATTTATCTTTAAGACCAAAGTTTTTATGACTAAGAAACGATGTCGCACGACGAAATATTCTTGTGAATATTTTGTCGTGCGCGAGACATCGTTTACAAAAATAAATCGAAGCGAAGAAGACAACCGTCAGACAATAAAACAACCACAAGGCCGTTCGCATTGTTCACGCACTTTTGTCGCTCGCTGTACATAATTGATTCACTTGCAAATTCTAAGCACGTAGCGAACTTGTCCAGGACTGTACGTGTTCGCAATCGATCTCATTTTCGATACATTACAGTTATGGAGGCGCGAATCAATTATCTACACATGTTTGGTATTGAAAACACTATTTCCGGGATTAAAGTAAAATAATTGTTACAGTGTCGTACTCCGATTGTACCTTGATCTGCCCCTTGGAACTTACCATAATCGAGAATGTGATTACGAGTACCTTGTACTTTATTCCGGTCATGTCTGTACTAACTTATTAATTTGCATTTGGAATTGGCTTAACTCAAGTTAAATTTGTTAATTCTGGTAGGCATCACAACAGGGTATAAAGGCAAAGAATATTTCATGAAATGAAAGAATATTTTGGTAAATTTGGTTATGTAGAGTTGGAATACATTTTATACGGTATCGTCTAAATGTCTCAAATCAAGCCACTGGACCAAGAGCCAGTCGCTTGTAATTTCACACGTTTTTCTCTACCTACTTATGGTTTTCCCATCGATACAAAGTATACTTACTTAGATTCTGCAAGCATAAAAAAGTAATAATAATAATAACACGATACCAAAATCATAACATATTTAAATATTTAGGTTCATCGCAGTGAATGAAAACGTTCCATAATGTCTGAGTAATATATAAAGCCTGCAAAAAGCAGTCTTGAGGTCGAGAGCCCAGTTTTTCTCGAGTTTTGATTTGCGGGATATTGGATTTCCGAATGATCGTAAAAATTGCTTGATATATTTTAGATGATATATCCGCCTTTTTGTTGAATGTTAAATGGAAACTGAACTTTCAATTTAGAAGAGTTACTGATAAATTCGCTGCAAATCCAACCACTTGTTTTGAACTTGTAGATATAAGGTATCTATGTACATATACACTTTCATTTACTTATATTCTATCTTATAAAGAAATCAGTAACTTGGTACAGAAAAATCCATTTATTTTAGCAGTTTCTGAAGTTTGTCTATATTATGCCTATGAATATTGTAATATGGTAGCACGGAATAACAGACCTTCAGTAGCACAGATGGAAATGATTTCTGATAAGTTTATATAACAAAAACAAAAATAAATCAACATTAGTACTTATTCGGTTTTATCTGTGTTGTTGAGACATTTATCCCCATTTTAATGCTAATAAAATTTGTACCAAAGGAAAACACGCAGAATAACGTTCAAAAATGGCTACACCATTATCCTATCTACCCTATCTCATCGCTTACCATGGAAAGTTCTTTTGCGGAATAAACGAGTTAAATCAACCATAAATTTACCCCGAAATGGGCTTCTCGAATAAGTTATCATCGGATACTAGGAACACGGAACGCCGAATTTTATCTCCTGATAACAGTTTGGCTTTCTTTGTACATCTTCAGTTTTCTAAAAGGCGTCGACAGTCATATTATAACGATTTTAATATACCACTTTACCATTCTTTTTTTAAGCTCATAATCGTGCTACTTTTAGACGTAGCTATTTCCTATTATTTCGTCTTGTATCGAATTTTAGAGTCAATTCTTATATTTTACGGCCGTCATGAGATAGTATCCGCTTCTAAAGAAACCAACGTTAAACATAAACCTTGCTTGGTTGCTATTATGTATGTCAGTGAAGAATTTTTACTTGCTTAGGCATTTTTATTTAGATGGTAATTATTCAGATAATTTCAGAATTACTCTTAATCAAATCTTTAATAACTGTCCAACTAAAACTTGTTTGGAAAAGATCGCTTTTAGTGCCAAGGCTGCCTAACGTATGTATGTTCTTAATGCCTATTAGATATGAGCTTACATTAAAAAAATATTGTATCCTTAAACTAATATAGAAATTAACGGTTAAAAAATCAAATATAGTCTATTCTTAACAGTGCTATTACGCTAGTGGGTGAACTGAGTTTGCAATTTATGCGCATGGTTTTAGGTACACATCATAGTCTCAAGGCGACGGGACTTGAGTCAGAGATACATTCGAATTCCTAGCTAATGATCTGCCTATTATCTAGTATTATGTTCTATTATGTTTTGATATAGGTAGTTCCGTGGAATATCATCATCATTATCATCCCACGTCAGTCTATTGCCTCTCCCACCCAAGAAGCAACAGTGAGCCCGATGTTCGGCTTATACAAACTTTGACATTCATTTTCATTCTCATAAAGTTGTATTGTTATTCACGAAGTGATTGATTAAAACAAAGATTATTTTATAGATTCAATAAGCCATACTTTCGCATGAATAATTAACCTGATTACGGCTACGCAAATAATACCTTAATACCTGCACCTACTTAGTGCTAATTTTCCGCCACATGTCCTTCATTGTTGACTAACTGAGTTTTTCCTCTTACAAAGGGAATTTAGGTATTATTTGGCAACACTGATATTTTGCATGTAACTTAAATAAGAAAATTTACTAAGTCGATTCTAAAACCATTCTGTTTCAAACTACGATCTACCTACCTTTATTAGCTGAATACTCCTCGTGGACGGACCATTTCTTGGCTTCCACAAATTGCGACGTTTGACCGGTAAGTTGGTAAAGTGGTTTCCATTGCAACTGCAAAGCCACTGGGAGGTAACTGCGGCTTTGTAGTTATGCTTTTAAGAAATTATGTTAGCAAATTCAATATTGCGTATAATCAACTGATATTCATATTTTATTTTTCATTTGAATAGATTTCGATATTAAAAAAAAACATAAAAATATATGCTTACGACTGTAATCCCCTGGCTCGGTAGATATTTCCTTAGATCTCTAGTTACTTAGATATAGAGAGGGTAGTAATTAAGAGGCACGTCCACACATGATATTTGACAATGCCCACATTTTGCACAGTAGTTAGAAATTTACATATTAATTTAAAATATTTTTTCTCTTTATTGTTTGGATGTATTTAAGTTGGTACATCGTCGTTGGCCAACCGTAGTTACGTCACGACGGGTGAGGAAGACGAAAGAGGACGACTAGACTCGTTCATAAAAGACTGACTTAAACAAAGAGACAATATGTACTTTTAAACTTACGCGATCTGAACACATTATTATTAGTATTCCAGTACTCCAGTCTACCCGTGACCACGACAGCGTGCAAACCTGTCGAAACGTCGGGAAAATATAAGGTAATTTAAACGCGATAAATACCCGTCTAATACTAATAATAATACAAAGAGACAAGTGGAAGAATAGAAGTAATAAAATATAGTAGGTAAGTACTTAGATTTTTAAAGTTAAAAATGTATAATTTGTAATAATGGAATAAATTGTTATTTCTTATCAAAAAACCTGTTAAGATCCATAATGAAAACAATAAAATATTCAAATTACTCCATACATTTTGCTCGCAGCCACAATAAACCTAATAAAGCTTGGGAAAGTTTAATTGTATCTGTTGCTAACACGCACAGTTCACACGACTTTGGTATTACTTTACCTCTTGCGCGCACTTACATAATTAATTGTTTCACTGGGACGCGCACTTTAGACAAAAGAACTAGGTTTCTAGATGTTGACTAGATCTAGAGTATTGTATATGCTGATTGATGAGTTTGGTAGGAGAGTCGATTTTTCTCAAGATACTGCTTCGTAATATTAAAAGTAGCTGTCTGCTCTGCGGTGTCACCCACGTTGAATACTAACTCGCTAAAACATAGTCTATAGTGAGTAATCTAGCTATCTTAGAGATTTTGCAAGTTTAAAGAACAACTAGCTTCAGCCCACGGCTTCGCTCGCATGGTACATTGAAAAACAAAAACAAATCTATCCCAGGAGAACCGTATACATTTTTCCGGGATAAAAAGTAGCCTATGTGCTATTTCAGACTATAATCTATATCTGTGCCAAATTTCATCCAAATTCATTCAGCCGTTTCATTGTGAAAGAGTAACAAATTTACATTCATACATTCTAACTTTCGCTTTTATCATATTAGTAGGGGTTTATAGAAGAAACCTACCGCTGTATTTGCGTTTACAACCATCGAAATGGCTGTTGGTTGCGAAGGATAGCTCGTAAATGTTTGTAGCTATGTTTGCATTCACAATCTAAACTAGGAACACAGGTAAACTTTGCAGGTTTACCATAAACAACAATACTCATATCAAAACAACTCTGAAATAAACTATAGCTTTTTTTAAATTTGTGGCCAGGGATTCACCATCAGATAGATAACTTGACGAGTAGTTATATTGCAATAAAGCTTATGACAGTTTGGACAATAATGATGGCTAACTAAGCATAGATACTCGTAATAGCATAATCAAATTAATAAAGGGCGAGTTAGTATATCGGACTTCGATTGAATCAACAATAGATGCTTACTGGATAATCTGTTGCTAATATCCTTACTATCGTGCCTGTTTTGTTAGCAGATTGTGCAACCGCTTTCACTTCATCAGCACGTTCGATACTCAATCTAGCGTTGTATGTACACGATTTCCTCATTAGCAGGCTTTTGTTAGATGTGTCAGATCCGTATGTTCGAACGTGTACCTATGTCACAGAAGAATTAATACTACTATCGCAATGAAGTTTCACTTCGAGATCACCTGCACATAGTTATACATTAGCACAGTTGCAAGTGTGAAATCATCACTCAGCCCGTTTGCACCTACTGTTGGGTATAGGCCTCTTCTTTATTACGCCACTCTTTCCGGTCCCGAGCAAGTCTCGTCCAGTAGTTGCCGACTACGATGACAATGTTATTGGACCATCGGGCGGGTGGTCTGCCTCTTGACCGTTAAACATTCCACTACTCCGTTACCGCCAATCATCCCTTCTTGCCAAGTGTCCTGCCCATTTCCATTTCAATCTGGCGATTCGCATACCCACGTCCACAACCTTTGTATAATGAAATGTGAAAGAAAAGCGTGGAATGACTCCTGAATTTTGTTGAATGCAACGCAGACTCCTTACCGTTATACGATTGTTTTTTTTTACAAACAGCTGATCTAAAGTGATACAGCAGATATAGTTCTCCTCGATCCAGACAGGCTCTAATCAAAGTGCCGAAGGTGTCTCAATGAACAGACCATTCAATTGAAATTAAACTCTATCCGTAGATACTAAGTGCTATAATAGAGTGTTCATAGTTTTGCTGGTGTAACCTATGTTTGCAAGTGTTTGAATTGTCTCCTATTGCGATGGGATTGTCTGTCTCCTTTATGATTAACGGTGTATTGTCGATCGTTTTGATTGCATTTGAACCCTCGGTCGGTTATCTTGTAGTGGGCTTGACTTTGAAACTGTCTCAAGTAAAACTACTTAACATCAATCAAATGGTGCTTTTATTAGGGAATCCAGTGTTTCTAAAACCAAATAAATACATATACTCTAAGCTAAGGTCCTATTCAATTAATCGAAAACAAAAACTAGTCATCTCTACATCTTGCATTTAATTTTACAATGTGTGAGTTTTGTCGAAGCTTTTTCATCTTTAGAAAGCTCAATTGTGTTAAATATAGTTCCTTGATAAACCTACGCTTTGTATATGATATTATTATTTAATCTGCATATTTTCTGTATATTTCTACAACAAAGATAAGAGTATTTTTGAGATGAACAAGGAAAAGGCGTGCCATCTGCCTATACTCACTCGTATGTCTCGAAAAACGCCTACCCGCTTGCCAAGATCTTAGAAACTTAATACAGTAGGCGTTTCTGCCCTTTCTATACAATATGGAATATTATTAGAAACGGTAAATATACTTAACTGTAACATTAATCACAAAAACGGCATGTTCGCAATAATATCCCTTTCTTAAATTTCAGGTGAAAAAGGGCTTGTAGTATAGGGTTGATTTTTACACACTATTATATTTCTTTTTCCCAACTTGTATGAATATAGGTACATACAGTCACCAACAAAAGTCAATGAACAGGTTAAAACCATGCATAATGCTTATACATCTTAAAAGTAGCTGATCAGCATACCTAATGCTAAAAGACATGCTGAATATCGTAAAGATTTTAAAAACCTATCGTTACTATAAGAGTTTATATAATACGAATTATAGAAGTTTTAATGTGTTCATTGATTTTGATTGGTCAACAGTCCTTTTCATATATTCAAGATGATTTACGCGTTGGTAAACAGCGTTAAGTGAAACTTCTTTACTCATATACCGGACTTGTAATGCCTACGAATAGCGTTTATGAGGTAATGAGTATTTACTAATTTCACTTTGTGGAAGCACCTATCTAATGGAAGGTTTATTTTTTTTTCAGATCTCAACGTAAGTTATTGATTTTGCAGTCTGTGTGAAAGAAGGTAAGACTCGTTTACTTACCTTAATAGAAAAGTGCATGAAAGAAACCTCTGAGGCGCACTTTAATCCTTTCACCACACTGGTTCGAAACTAGTCACACGATAAGAAAAAGAATGAAAAGGCTCTCCCAAAATATGACATTTCAGTAGTCTAGTAGCAATCTCTTGTAAATTAATAATGCTAGCTTTTACTAAGGAGATTTTCCCTCACAATAAAAAGCGGACTTTACTGACACACAAAGTCCCAGATACGTTTACAAAGTGACAGGGTATAATAATATTAATGTAATTTTGTATACGAAGAAGAAAATTGAACATAATGACGACAGCGCATTTTCTTTAGAAAGTAGGTCGGGCTGATGAAGCGCCTCTTAGAAATTCACTTTCAATGCAGTAAAAGTCAACAATAACATTTGTAATCTGAGGCTTGAGAACCGATTTCCGTAGGAAAAATGTGTTTTTTACTGAATTCTATTATCGATCCATACCATACCTATGTGGAAGTGAATTTATGAAAAACATTTGATGCTATTGTGAATTCATCTGAACCGTGCCCAGGTTAAATATAAAACCTACTATGGTTTGGGTGATAATGCTACATAATAATCAAAACCAAAACCCCTTTTCTACAATTTGATTATGTAAGGTACAGATTCAATGTTCGACATCAACGAAAATTTCCGTTCTACCTTTCTGCATAAGTTTAGAAACAGCTTTCGTGAACAGTTTCAAAGTCTCATATTGGTTTTTCCATTGATATTGATTCGATCAGTTCCAATTATATTTTATTCTCTTCGTAGAAATAAAATTCATACTTGACATAGCCCACTTACAAAGACAAAAATAATTTTATGGCGCATTATGGTCAAAGAATATACTGCGATGTCCAATAATGTACATAAGGCCATCATCTATATCTATAAAAGAGCTTGACCTGACTGACTGATTGACTGATTGATCATCGCCCAGCCGAAACCGCTGAAGCTAGAAAACTGAAATTTGGAAGGTGGCTTCCTTTTATAACAAAACCACCCACTAAGGCGGGATTTTTGGAAATTCCACCTTTAAGGGGGTGAAAAAGGGTGAAAACGTTAGTATGAAACTTTTTAACGCGTGGAGCAATTTTCATGAAACTTTGTTTGTGCACTGTAACTGCAAAATGAATGAATACGTGTTTCAGGATTTTTCAAAAAAACCCTTTAAAAAGGGTAAAATGGGGTGTCAAAGTTAGTATGGGAACTTTTTAACGGGTGATGCGATTGGTCTGAAACTTTGTTTGTGTATTGTAAATGCAAAATGAATGGACACCTGTTTCAGGATTTTTCAATATAACTCTTAAAAAGGGGTCAAATGGGGGATCAATGTTTGTATGGGATTTTTTTAACGAGTGGTGCGATTGATCTGAAACTTTGTTTGTGTACTGTAAATGCAAAATAAATGAACACGTGTTTCAGGATTTTACAATATTATCTTCAAAAAGGGGTCAAATGTGGGGTCAATGTTTGTATGGGAACTTTTTAACGGGTGGTGCGATTGGGTTGAAACTTTGTTTGTGTACTGTGATTGCAAAATGAATAGACACGTATTTCAGGATTTATTAATATAACATTTAAAAAGGGGTCAAACGCGGGGTCAATGTTTGTATAGGAACTTTTTAACGGGTGGTGCGATTAGTCTGAAACTTTGTTTTGCGTTTAAGGATTTTTCAATATAACTCTAAAAAAGGGGTCAAATGGGAGGTCAATGTATGGGAACTTATTAACGGGTGGTGCGATTGGTCTGAAATTTTGTTTGTGTTCTGTAAATGCAAAACGAATGGACAAGTGTTTCAGGATTTTTCAATATAACCTTCATCATCATCATCATCATCATCATCAGCCTATAGCAGTCCACTGCTGGACATAGGACATATAACCTTAAAAAGGGGTAAAATGGGGTGTCAAAGTAGTATGGGATTTTTGTGAGTTGTGTGATGTGTTTAAAACTCAGTTTAGATATTTTATGTGAACGAAGTCGCGGGCGGGACAGCTAGTTTTTGTATAATTTAAGTCCAAATGTTTGACTTAGTGTACGTAAAACACGGATCGTAGAAGTACTAGATATAGTAACATTTCGTATTATACCGATTACGAAAAACGTCAACAGATTTTATTATAATAGTGATTGTCAAATCTTCCGCAACCTTTTATCAGCTTAGGCATTATCCTCGTGTTGTTTTAGGACGGCCAAGTAAATTACATCTGGAGTAAATCTCATCCCAAATGTCTGCTGCGTCGTGCGACGTGAGCACAGAATAATATAACTCAACATGCAGTAGGTAAATACGAAAGTATACTTGTTTATAAAAACTCGACATATTATTAAATAAGTATTAAGAAACACATTGCCCCCGAAACGTAAACTACTTCTGAGTAAAATCGAATTTAATATATTTGTGTCTGCTTGTATTGCTATTCACTAGTGGGTGACGTGTTGATCTTTGTGTTCATTTTAGGATACATCAGTGATCATTTATTTAACGCTCTTAAATTTGCAAGTGGTTTTTATTCTGCTTTTGCAGTTGTATCTTTCTTTGAAGAAACTGATACTTATTCTGTGTTGTAGGGGTGAAAGACGAGACAAGGCTAATACGACTTAATTACTTCTCCTTTTTCGGTTGTTATTTTGCTTCTGTTTAAAATCAGTGGGCTATAAGGTTTGTGGTTTCACCTTTCACGTGAGAAGAATAACTTGTGATGGCTAAATTGGACATTGAAAAGTTTGTTTGGCAAAGAGTTGGTGCTTGCATTAACTTATACAACTAGAAGCCTGGATATGCATTATTGAACGCAGATGGTGTTTTACCATTGTGTGTGTGGTCTTTGGAATAAACCACCATAGGTTTAAAATTAACTTCTGTTGGTTACGCTCCAAAAAACTCGTTCTGATAAAACAAGAAGTATATTACTTACCTGTATAAAAACTAAACGTTCAGCCAGTAGGACAACTACATTTTCGCGTGACAAATAGGCGTACAAAAGATTGTTCATAATCGTAGTTTATTTACGGAAGTGAAATAAAATAAATGTAAAGAAATCTGTAATAAGTACCAACTGTTCATTTTTATGGTCTGAATCAACTTTAAGCATGACATAATATGTAGTTCTGTGACAAAATTGTGTATAAAAATGGTGATGGTGACCCATTCAAGGATTGAATTCCCAGAACATTTAAAACGAGTAAATTACGAGTAGCTTCTTATGCTTCTTACATAAGTTGATATTAACAAATCCTATGTACCAACTTACGTATATGCAAAACTTGCTGGTTAGATTGAAACACGACAAACAACATGAGAAGCTAAAAGAGCACAACTTAGCACTTAGCTCAGTGGTCACGATGTAGTAACTTTTACTCATTAAGGGGACTCCGGCGTTAAGTATTGTCCCATTGTTTACGAACTATGCCACAGAACTATTTCAACATAATTAACTAATTTCGAAGCCGGTTCACATTGCGGTGCTATTCAGTGATTCGCAATTTTCGCAAATGAAGTTATTACTTTTCGAAACTAGAGCTGATTGGATGCTGATACTGTTTCAGTTTAAACTAGGATATAAACTGGGTATTAATGATAACAAAGCAATATTTTCAATCTGTTCGGGATTATCTAATGTTATAAACTTGAAATGGCTTTTTTAGACCGAAAACCTTTCAATAGCTACCAACCAAAAAAACAACACAGGTTTTTGTAAAAACAGTAAATACACCTTAAAAGATCAGTCATCATAAGTAGGTTCGTCTTACAAGTTCTACCAAAATACGTGTGAACGGAGTTCGGAGGCAATTGGCGGAAATGTTTGGCGACAAATGGCAAAGGCAAACATCCCTTTGACGATTGAAAGCTAGACCCTTAATAGTTGACACGGAGTGAGTCAAAATATACTGCAGAGCATACACACAGTTAAAGTCGGTGCATCGTACATGATAATATTAATTTTAAGCAAATACTCGTAATTCTAAAACAGTGTTATATCAAAAAAACCCTAATAAAGAATCTAAAATTTTACGAGTACTTTGAGAGATTTTGTCCCAAGGAACAGTAAAAAAATTCACACATCTTTTGGCATAGCTAATAATCGTACGGAAACAAGTCATATCTACGAGACAAATTCAACTCATCACCGATAGCTAGTAGCCATATGAATATTATTTGGAAAATTGAGCTGTGCTGTTAATAGGTACCCTAGGATGAACCGTTCCACCCCTCGGCTGCAAGTGACATTTAATTTACACTTTATTTTTATGGGGATTTTCGGCTAGAGTTTTGTCGAATAAAAGCACCCCTTGCCATGATGGCGTTGGATTTAATATTATTGATGTTTACGATATCGAGTTCCGTGGCCCTGAGTCTGGGGACAATTTATTACTTTTCAACGTGGTTTTATTAAAAGTAATTGAGATGATCCAGACATTCTCACATTACCGTCAGATTTTTTATTACAATAAAAATGACTTGCTTTTATGTAATTAAGGGTGTTATGGAAATTGGGTTTCCTAGAAATCAGCCCTTTGAAGTGGTCAATGTTTGGCTTTAAACGTACTCTACATCACTTGGCCCTATCTAATTGAGTTTTCGTCATGCATACAGGAAGGCAAAATTATACAGTGAAAAAATTAAGTATATCTCTGGGATAAAAATGAGCTTTTCTTTCAACTTACTAAAGTACGAGTTGTCACTCGTAATGAAACTTGGTTATTTCGCGAGTGTTCTCACGCCAGCCGCTTACGACTCACCATAAATATACAGCTTAATTTATACAGCTCCTCTGCTACGCTCTGAAGCTTTAATAACAAAGTTTAAATTTATACAGATGTAGTATTATTTATTATTAAAATTGTCTCACAAGATAGAATCCGAACTTTATCAGAGTTCTCTACATTTCGAATGCTCATACCAGCTATCATATGCATAACGCAAAAAGTACTCCAAAATGGCCAAGAGTTTGATAATTAGTGTGTGGAGTGACATCGCTATCTTTCTCAAAAGCTGTGACAAAATTCAAGGAGAGATGTTTCCTGTTTTTATCAAGTAATAAAATGTTAGCTAGCGGTTACGAAATTCCGCTTCCAGACAAAATTTCCTTGCCGTGTAATAGAGTTGTAAATGCTTCTTGTACCTATACAATGTGCTTCCTGTATTCTCAAGGAGTATCAAAAAACGAATTAACCTAACTGAATAACACAACTTCCTGTAGCGGAATGAAAATCGATAAGGAAGAAACGAAACGGAATAACTTTTCTGCGTTGAATTTTACAAACCAAATTTTCATCATCCTATTATTTGTAGGTACTTAGATATTTAGAAACTTAGCAGGCATAGTTTGTATCTAATATTGAAATTACAGCTTAGCAATTTTTGAAATCTTAGCAGTCATATTTTATGATGAAACATCTAATTAGTAAAGTACCTTCCTACTTGTTTACTTCTATTATTATATAATAACAAAAAGCTAAGACCAATCGATATTTAATTTCATTCCAAAAAAATAACAAAGTTATTGTGTTGTTAAGAGCCATAAAATTTATCGAAACAGGGTAAAAGGTACATCAACTTATATTTAGAAATTAGAAGTTACAAAATAATAAGGAGTTTGGAATCTTGTAATGAGTTTATTGTAGGTACTAGAAAATTATTTCTTATTATACAAACCTGAAATAACCGGTAAGATAATAATGGCTTTAGATTATTATTTCGTTATAATGTTGGTTTTAGATTATTGTTTAATTTTGTTGTATATTCTGCCTTTAGTAGGCACAAAACTACGTAGATTTTTTTGTTGAACGCATAAAAGTCATTTGTTAGGCAGCCCTACAGGAAAAGACAAAAAAAAATTGTCAACTGGCACCGGCTTGTTTTCCTCGACACTCTCAATATTGATTTATCCCCGCAATAAATCCAAACACGGGATTAATCAAGCTAAGTTTCGTCGGATTGGAAAATATGTCGATCGGTGTTGTCGCATAAATCGTTTGTGTAATGAAAAATTACAAAATGAAACAGCCGTTCGGTTTGTGGGCTATATTTTTGGCATATTGCTTTTCAACAACAAACAAATTGGAATTGAAGTTCCCTTCACTGGGTGAACTACATATTTCAAAATATGAATATGCTTACTTTTAAAGGTGAGTTTAGTTTTTGTCAATTTTATTTACCAACTTAAACTTTCTATAAATCCAAGCTTGATTTAAACGATTCAATTCCTCAGTGTTTTAAATGTTTATGATATAACGTTACCCCTGTTAATTAACTACTTATTTAAAGTAAGTTCCTAGTTCTTAAAATGCTCTAGTTGCCGACAACTCTGCCATGCCCTCAACTCTATGAACCATGCCTTCAAAGTGAGAGCAGCGTTTAATTTTTGAACCGCACACTACATTTTATTTGCAACAGACTTCACTGCGATCGCTATTTCGTTTGTGTTGTACCGGTCAGTGCTTTGCCAACTCTCGCTCTATAGTGCATAAGCGGTTTATTTGCAGATATTTCAACTACCGTTTTTAACGGAAAATTATACGTTCTTTTCTGGGTTTTTTTATCAGAGGAAATCAATAGAAAACTATCTTAGGGTAAAATAAAGAAGTTTGGGAAAGCAATGAGGAAAAATGTGTTTTTCTTTTATTCAAATTGGAATGAAATTTCTGTCCGGCGATAGGCCTCTTTCCATTTTGCGATAAGATCTAAGTTTGGTAACCCGTCTTTTTAACTGCCTGCCGTCAATTATCATTAGAATGTTGGGACGGCCGGGTGACTCGTAACTCAATATTAGTGCCTATAAAGGTGAGTGATAACCGAATATCCTCTTGCTCACTTCCTCTCCAGTTTGAAAATGGAGATGGAAGATAATAGGAAAATACGCAATATGCATAAAGCACAGTGTAATGGACCTGTTTTCGCCATCTGAATAATATCGAACAGTATGCGGATTCTTTAGAATCTCCTATTCGAAGGACATCAAAGTTTTTATTGTTATTTCGATACTTTTATATTCGAACTACAAACGTTGCAAACACAAATGTCTGTAGGTATAAAATAGTTGAATATGTTTACGAAAATGTGATTTCATCTACATACCTACTGACTAGCACCCCAATGTCGTCGCACCAGGGAATACAATCAAGGTACAGCTATGTACAGAAAAAAAATTACTCTGTGTTAGTTTACTAGTCAAAATACTCCTACGTAAATACCTAAGTTACTCTAGAAAATTCAAATTTAATAGGTCAGAAATGTTTTAATCCATGACTATTTATAGTAGAAATTAAATTAACAAACATCCAAACTGACCCCCAAAAAAATTTAATTACTTACAATAAGGACAAAATGCCTTTGCGTAGAGCCTGGGGCTATTACGATGCAATCCTTGTACCTACGACTAGATGTCCGGAATTCGTGATTTGGACAAACTGACCCCTAACACGGTTCTCTGAATTTGTATGTAGGCTAAGAGTTATTTGTGACTTTGACATAAAGGCTGACAATCTGTGTCGCGGTAAACGATTGGCTTAGTATGATAATACCTCTGCAAAATCTTTTAAATGAATAGCAACTCTAGTCACGAAGCAATAAAGTGTAATCCAGCTGAGTGCCTACAATTATATTTATTTTTAATGTGCAATATGTGCATCTCTTTCTATTGCGTAACTTTTATCTCTTCTAACCTACTGAATTGGCCCGGCAAGACCGGCCCGTTTGTTTTTACTGCTAGTTTCTTAATGCGGTGTACGCTTAACCTAATTTAGGTTAAAATTCAACGGGATAGAATCATGTCATGTTCTGCAAGTATTTTTTCTGATCTGGGTGTAGTTGTTCTTATTTCCAGGACATAGGAAATCCTAGTGGGGGCCACTTTGTATGGGTCAGTTAGGTAAATGTTTATTTATTACTGTTAAGTTTTACTAAGGAGTTTGTCCACTTAGTACAACTTATGTAAAGCGATGCAAACTTTTATTTTTCGAAAACCAGAATGAACAGTTATTAAACAAACTTAGGCTTACCCAAACCGTTAAAAGTAAATAAACATAATATAAAGCTAACAGTAAAATTCTCAAGATTCCTAGAATAATAGTCTTGTAGACTTAGAATTATCATTAAACTTACAAAGAAATATTTTGTATAAATACTTTTGCATTTAGTAATATTCACGCATAAGAACATTGCAAGATACTTTCGAACTTATTTATTGAAATAAATGATCATCTTATTTCTGATTGCCTTTTTGTTTGCGTGACACTTGGCACTTGGCTGCTATCATTCAAAAACATAAACAAAACATGTTTTTTTTTTGGTCAGACAGTTAAAAAAGTCTTTGAATGAACATCGAAAAACGGTAGGTTGTAGAAGCTATAAGAATTCTACAAGCGAGCTTCTCACAAGCTTGGCACGTCTGCCTTCCTCCTAAACCGATTAAACCCTGTTTTTTTAAAACCGTGCTTTCACTCTGCGAAGTGAGTACTGAGATGACGAGTGATAGAGAGAAATGAGAGAAGAACACTATTGTGCGGACCCCTCATTAAGTGCAAAAGGGGCAGAAAGATGAAGAAGCTCTTCACTCTGCGGTTTTATTTCTACATTTGCATATTATGTAGGTCTAGGTAAGAAAACTCTTGAATATCAATACAATAGGTATCTTCATAGTTACCTCTGTCAAAACGTCCGACATAAATATGTCGCTCACCGCTTTCTTCGAAACCGAAGCTTTACAGAGCTTGCACAAAATACAGTTACAACTACTTACAGGCTTTTAGACTGGCAAGACGTGCCGCGTTCGTAATGAACCAGGATTTCAGGAAGAGTTTCCGTTAAAATAACACATTTTTTTTTAAACTGGGCAAACTAATTTCAGTTGAATATCAACTAAAATTGGTCTTCGGAAAATGATGTTTCATTTCAATGTGTAAAAAAAACATAATATCATCAAAGTCATTAATATTATACACTAGTATTATTATAAGATAAAGTTTGTTAGTATGTAGGAGGTAATCTCCAAAACTACCCATCAGATTTCAAAAATTCTTATCCAATGTTTAAAACGAACTTTTGGGATAAACATAGGCTATATTTTATGGAGGTACTTGAGAGTGAAGCCGCGGACGGAAGGTAGTACTTTATAATATAAGATAAGCATCTTTTTTACAAGTCATATTTGTATTTTATGGACATTTCACACAGAACCCTACCCTCAATGTAAACACAATTATCCTAAAATAGCTTCTATCTAGAACTCATGGTAGGGGTGCTGGCTGGCAGAGGTATGTAGGTAGCATCTCCTGACAGGCCTGGCACGTGCATCGACCTCTAAACCGTTTACTGCCTCTGGACACTACAAACACTATTTACATAACTATCTAATGGGCTATAATATAATGTAGATACTCTTAGCACCGCCCTCGCTCTATAGCATTCAGAGTAGGTCTGTGAAAGTACCTTTTGTCAACATGTCCAATTACATTTTAAACCATGACTATCATGTTGAGGCGTTTCATCAAAAGCTCAGAAGGTAATTATTTATTTTTTGGCAGCAATGTATTTTAAATAACAACTCAAGTATTTCACAAACCGGCAAAGAACAAAATGATAAACGGCGAAGGCAAATTTAATGCTTCAAAATAGCTTTATTGTTGGGAAATAAAACGGTCAAGTGGTTTCACCATAGTTAATTTACCATCGGTTACAAACATAATTTAATAAACCACTGACTATCTATATTTAGAGTATTATGACAATCATTGTATGTCCCGATAACCGATAAAATAAGGTTCGATTTTAAAAGACAATGGAAAATATAATATTTATAACAATTAGTGACTGTTTGTTTCTAATTTAAAGAATATCCGTAAGTTATTTCAAAATCGTAAGATCCCTTTTCGTTTTCGCGATTATATAGTGATACAAGTGATATAATAAGGCTCTGTGAGGATCCAGTATTTTCCTGTTCAGGCATGGAGCTCTTAAAATGGGTAATTAATTAAAACAGAAGCCGACTGTTCTTACAGTTTTTCTTCATTGCTTGACGAAGACATAATTATCTCGTAGCATGCTACGACGTAGCATACTAATTTCTGTAAAATTACAACCGGTGTATTATGTTTTAGGCGCGCTTCACAGTTATGCAGTTATGTTTTTTCGAATTTTCATATAAAACTTTAGCCCTTTCTTCCTTTCACCCCCTTTTTTGGGTAATGATTAGTTGGTGTTAATCTACATTCATAATAATTTGATCAAAATACTTTCAGCTGTTACAAAGATAAAGACGGACAAACATACACACACAACTTTCGCATTTATAATATTACTAGTGGTCGCCCGCGACTTCGTCCGCGTTTCATTCGTAAATATTTTGTTTAATACAAATACAAATCAAAAAAATCTAAAACCATGAAATAAATACCCGTCTAATACTCATAATAATGTGTTCAGATCGCGTAAGTTTAAAAGTACATAAATCAAACACCATGAAAATCGGTCCAGCAGTTCTCGAGTTATAAGTGCTCGAACAAACCCGTCTTTTTGTATGTGTTTCGTATGTAGTGTATTTAAACCAATAAGTGTCCATTTATTTTGCAATTCATGTATCTAAATTGTGTTTCAAACTAATCACTCTTCTCGTCAAAAAGTCCATACAAACTATGACACCCCTTTTTTCCCTTTGTGAGGGTTATATTCGAAAACCCTTAAATGTGTGTCCATTTATTTTGCCTATTAAGTATTTAAACCGAATTTCAAACAAATCGCACCACTCGTCGAAAGAACTTTGACACCCCATTTAACCCTTTATAGAGGGTTGTTTTGAAAAATCGATATATACGTTTTAAATTATTTTGCATTTAAAGTATCCAAACCAAGATTCAGACCGATCGTACCACCCCTTAAAAAGTTCCCATATAAACATTGAGTCCCCATTTTACCCCTTTTTAAAGGTTATATTGAAAAATCTCGAAACACGTATACACTTGTTTTGTATTTACATTACACGCACAAAGTTTCATGAAAATCGTACAGCGCGTTAAAAATTTTCATACAACCGTTTTTAGCCCTTTTCACCCCCTTAAAAGTGGAATTTCCAAAAATCCCGTCTTATTGCTCGCCTACATACCAAGACAAACATACCCTTCAAATCTCAAGTCTGTACGACCGGCGGTTTGGGCTGTGCGTTGTATCTATTCAAATCAGTCAGGACTTATCATTTTATATAGTAGATTAGAATATGATATAAATAATGCCTACCGGTGGAAACTTTTAAACATCGTCGTTCACAACCTCCGATATATTACGGTCAGAACACGATAGCCGCCGACTTTTATAAAACCGAGGCTTAAGCGGTATTATGTCCGAGATTAGCAACACGTTGTCTGTAATTGCGTTGTGTTTAATTCCATTATATACGAGTATATCGGCACCGCATCGCGTAGCAATCCGATTAGAAGCGGCATTACCTACTGAATGCGCTCCCCATGCAAGGCTGTTTGATTTTGCTAAATACAATGGACAGGCTTTAGCTAATGTTTGTAGAACTAGAATTTGAGTCCTCGTTTACAATCGAACACCAAGTTTTTTTTATAAGATAAAATTCCTTTTCATTATATTCTTTTCTAGCTGTTACCCACAACTTCGAAAAAAAAATCAATATACCATATTCATTACTAGCTTCCTCTCGCGGCTTTGCTCGTGAGGTACCTACATAAAATATAGCCTATGTTACTCAGAGATAACGGTGAGAATTTTTGAAATCGGACCAGTAGTTTATTCGTTACAAACAAAAATATAAAAATACAAAAATACAAAACTTTCTTCTTTATAATATTAGTATAGATTACATTATTGAAGTTTTAGTAGGGATCCCTATTTTTTTCTAGTAATAAATATAGCCTATGTTACTCAGGGATATCATGTATCATTTTAATGGTGTAAGAATTTTTGAAATCAGAACAGTTATTTTTGAGTTTATTCGTTACAAACAAAAATACAAAACTTTCCTCTTTATAATATATTAGTATAGAAGTATAGATAAGTACATCGTTAACAGATTTTTTACTTTTACATAACGGTAGTAGTGCATGGGACAGCTTATTCGGTTAAAAACTTTTAAATAACCAACTATCAAACAAGGTGCCTTATTTATTTAGCAAAAAATAACCTTGGTTTATTTTAATAATAATAAATACCTACTTATTAATATATATTTTTATATAAAAAGTATACTCGTCCTTATTAAAATTGTATAAGCTCTAAAAGCCTCCTGCTTTGATTATTTCACAGAGTATTTAAATAATTATTTGCTATTAGCAGTAGTAGTACTGTATTAAAAATACCAGATATCTCATAAATGAACAATATTAAGCGGGAATATTTTACAGTGAAATTAAAATACGGATAAAGTTTTATTAAAAAGGGTTTTGCAGTAAATTGATGTTTATGGGACTGTGAGCGATAAAAGTAATTGTTCCGTTATTTTTGTAATATTACGGCTCAAAGGATTTTACTCTTGAATTGTTATCTGAAAATAAATTTACCAATAGCGTGTGAAGGCTTGCAAAATCAATCACGATTCAAAATCCTCAAAACAATCAACGCCATAATCTGGCGTTTTGTTTTTCTTAAAGACTCGTTTTGTTTGTTTCTTTTTTTAAGTTTTTAAAGACTCGCCATCGGTTTAGCCGATGCAGACTCTGAATCATAAAAACTATAACTTCAAAGCTTAAAGGTGGTATAAAAACTAAAATTAAGCAAACAAAGTCACGGGATGTTCCACTAGTTTTATATGCCATAAAATGCACGTTAACTTCCAACTTATTTTCCGTCGAGACAGAGCATTTCATTTTTATCCATTAGCAGTACGATACAGCCAGACGTCCAGTAAGCTCGGTAGAGCGTTGGAATCATATCATAGAGTTTATTTTATACGAAGTATAAAGTTGTCCATTAATAATGCCTGGTTGAGAAATAATTTCAGTTTGTTCTAAAACTATAGTTTTGTTGAAAAATGTTCAATATTGGAGCATTTTTTTATTAACATGCCATGCTTATAAGATAAAAAAAATCTTCTATCTTCGATTTTAGCTATGCATTTGTATCAAAAAAGTAATACAAATTCTAGAAATTGCTACTATATTAATAAGAAATATTAGTTCTTAGGTACTTATCAACTTTCTTATTATCAAATATAAGTAGAATGCAGAAGGGTCTAATATTACGGATATTAGATAAAATGACTACGTCTTGCGTTGGCAAGGCGCAAATGACACGTCGAACGTCAACTTACGAAGTATTTTCCAGCAATCACTCCTGTATGAAAATAAAAAATTCGAGAGTTAAATTTTGTAAAAATAAAACGTTAATACTTACTTAGATTGTACAATGCGGACGGTAAACAACGCTTGTTTTCATTGTAAGCGGTTTAACGGCGCGCGGCGGCAGGTGGGAAAAGTAGACAGGTAAGACTCTGAGTGTTGAAATGTTCGTCTAGGGATTGGCGTCTAACTTTATTAGCCAGAGGATCCATGGAAACCTGTGAAAATATCATCAGATTTTTTTTAAAAGTACTATAACTTGGAAATGACAGCGTTAAAAATTAAAAAAATGTAATCGTCGTCGCCACAAATGAAAAATAAGAGGCAAGTTAAATTCAATCATGGTAATGTTAATAATGCTCTCTGCAAGGTTCTGTTCTCAACAATACACAAGAATAATTTCAATAAAAACATTATTTTGCTACACATTATTGATCCATAATTTTGTATTGGTCATAGAAATTAAATTCTAGTTCGTGTGTTTACACTACGGATGATTTTGTGTAGTAAGTAGAGCAAAGCATTAGTAGGAATCAGGGCTTTGTCACATATTTGTACCTAGTTTCCTATATCGATCTATGAAGGTGTCTACCTTTATATTTTTAGTACACGTAAATACATCACAAAATAACCTAACAGTAACGCTAAGTACCTGTACCTAGTACTTATCTACCCACTTGCACCTCACATGTCTAATCTGTAAGCACATAGGTACCAGACGTGCGACGCAATCTCGGCTTTTAGTTGCCTACTTACGTTGCAAGATGCTTTTAGCGACCCGAGACACTTCGCAACTTAGTGTTTCAACTTTATATGACTTCACCTAAGGCCAATAACACCAACTTTACAAACTGGCATTAGTACAATCATGAGCTATGTTGGATCTCTGTATGTGTCTGTCAACTGTCGGTTTGCTAATTAGCTGATACTTGCATTAAGACTGCACAATTTTCGTACTATGGAGGACCTAAACCTGGCTATTGAGCCGTGATGAAGCCTTTGGATGGCAATTCCATTGTCTAAGTAGGTAACCACTCATAAAATTATTTATTTAAACGATAGGCTGTTATGTTGGTGAACTTAACCCACTCTTAAAACTACCACTTACGTGGCTTGTCATTTCTTTTAGGTAATAAAGCTGCGAGCGTGTCTAGAGAGACATATCATTCGGTCGCTTAAATTGGTAAGCACATAAGTACGCAGGCATATAACGCAATCTAAAAGCATACTCAGCTTTAGTTTGAAACGTTACATTCCTAGACTATGTTTTTAGCATTCCGAAACAAATGTGCCTACCTTGTACGTATTAATTATACAGTATTCATCATAATTATAATGGCTCTTAAACACACAGATGCAATGAAATGAAACAGCGCCTTGGACAGACCCACTACGTAAACTTTACTACTATTTGGTAGTAATTACTACCAAAAATAGTTTATGAAATATCAAGAAGGTAAAATTGAGAAAGCGCTTGAGAGAAACTTGAGTATCACACTCACTCATCTGTGTTATAATAGGTAGTACTAAAAGTTCTAAAGTGTTAGGTGTGTCAAGTAATACGTAATATTTGGGCAACTGGCCACATAAAGCATACTAAAATTATTTTATCTGATTTTTGTGAAGTTTATTTGTTAGCTGTGGTAAAAAAGACGTCGTTTGTTTCAACGGGAATCGACTTGCGCTGGCACGACACCAACTCCTATGAAAACTTAATTTTTGTACCTGCAAAAATGTGTCACAGAAATAGCAGTTTTGTTCTTTTTAAAACTTTTACGATTATGCCAGCATCAAGAAAGAAATATGAGTGCACTGACCCAAGGCGGTATCTCTTACGAAAAATTCAACAAAGAAAATATGAACAAGATATTTTCAGTGTTTATGCTCAAAAGAGGTCAGCCTAAGTGCCACATAACATAAAGCAGAAGATAGCGAAAATGCCATCATTGGTAAGAATTTAGCACGTGAATATCACCTCTATTTCACGAAAGTTACGGGTGGGTTTATTGCGTGTGTGCGTTAGATAACTAGTTATGTGTAAAAATGACCCACTAAATAATACAAATAGGTGTGTAATCTACATCAGATAGGCGGTGCAATAAAGTGAATGTGATACGTACAATAAGCAGCGAGGGCACTGGCAACTTTGTTTTTGCCCTACGGTTATCCTGTTGATTTATGCTGCTCCTGCCTAGAATATGATTACCCACTACGTGTCGGAAGTGCCCTTAATGGATATAAACGTCGTATTTAACCGGCAGCTCGCTAAATATAAGGTTTTTTTGGCACTCAATTGCCGACGCATTATTTGGACGTTATTGTGTGGTTATGGGCTTGATTGCACACAAATGGGCATGTTATTAGTGTGTATCTATCGAATAAAATCAATTAGTTACTTTAGGTGACGACATAATAATTAAATGAACACATTTTTTTCCGTGGAAATTTCTTGTTGAAAGAATTGAAAGGTGTGTTTTTAAACTCTCTGGAGCAAATATCGTTTGTTAGACTAGTTATTATGGCTTGAAACTATTAATAAAGATGAACATTTGCTATAGTGAAATACTAGCTTTTTACTTCAAATGGTTTCACAATATTATTATTAAATTATCTATACTAATATTATAAAGAGGAAAACTTTGATTGTTTGTTTGTTTGTTTGTTTGTTTGAAATGAATAGGCTCCGAAACTACTGAACCGATTTGAAAAATTCTTTCACCAATGTGTAGAATGAACTTTTAGGATGAACATAGGCTATATTTTATGTAGGTACTTCGCGGGCGACGCCGCGTGCAGAAGCTAGTACTTAATATACCGATGCTCTGTAGCTTTGGCTCAGCTCACGAATATCATCGGAGAACTTTTCGAATACCTTTAAAGCCTGACCTATTATTTTATACGAACAAAAGTCATTAATATTCTATACATTATATTCTTACTACTAACAAGAAGATTATTGATACAACTTACAAATAATTTTGTATTAACTATTCTTAGTTGTAGCTAAAGCACAGATATAAAACTATACGCTGCAGTAATAATTAGTCCCAAAAGTATCCTAGGTGAGGTAACTATCCGTAGTGATATGACTCAATCCAGGCTTTATCCTTCCGTCCTTGCTCTATATCCAACGAAATCACAAGATTAGTCATATGATTCGTGCGTGACCGACTCTGCTTCCCTCAGCTTATTTGGGGCAGGCGGGAGTCAGTTGTAATCTAGCCTCAAATAAATGAAACAGTGAGGTGACTACATACGTTTCAAAGTCAACTCACACACACAAACATTTAGCATCGAATAGCAAATTTACGAAAACAGTCATGAGCTAAAGTCGCGTCTACAAAGAATGAAGACTGCGATGATTGCTGATAAATTACATATTATACCTATACCTTAGGTTACCTCCTAGCTTAACGTAAAGAGACTGATTTTACTGTATCTTTTATATACCGTGCCCCAGCTTACATCATTCGGGACAAACGCAAATTACTGATGGTTATGTAACAAATGTGTTTGTACGGGGTCAGTGTTTCGCGTTGTTTTCGAGGGAACCACTGACGCGCACTGAATATAATAGCAATAATCATTTGTTACGATTAGAGTTTATGAGCTTTGTATCATGTAGGATTGGATTGTTTTATCAGACGCTGACGTTTGTGTTGTATTTTATTTCCAGCGATGCTCATTTTATTTTTTATATGTATTTTTTTTAGGGTTAGTTTTGTGAAGCACCTTTTATGTGTCGCTTTTCAATTTCATAAAAGGGCTCCTGAAAAATAAGATAAACATTTGGGAAAAGTTTGTAATTACGTTTCGCCGACGGACATCCACCCGATTTATGCTCGGCTTAAGCGGAATTGAGTTATCCGACTAGCTTAACAAGCTTTCGCATGTTTAAAAATATACGTGGCTTTGTTAGAACCCCGGCTTCAAACATCGCACGTAACATTTCTACACAATCTCGCAGAGTGGGTTGACAGACCGTAAAATTTGTACTCTTATCTAGCTTACATGATCATCGATTCTGCTCCCAGAGCCTCAATCGCATTTTCATGAGACCATAAAAAAGCTGAGTCTACACGTACGCAGCTGCATATATTCACATAAAATTTAAGGTAAGTATCGACAATATTGCGTGTCATAAAAACTAAGAAAAGACCAACAAACCGCCTTAAGAAACAAGCCGTGTCAGAAAGTAGGAATTTCCTTGTATTTTCCTTAGACGCTAACAAGGGGTCCCTACATGACTGGAATATCTTTGTCACCAATTTCCTCAGACGAAGGGCTTAACGCTTCGGTAAGTTAGATAGCCTCACCTTAGTTAGGCCTCGGGGCACGTCAAGATCCTGTATTTTATGGACTGGTAGTTCCATACTTTGTAAAACATCCACGCCGATGGCGGATACCCGCATTATTCCGTTAGAGTCAGATAAAATTACTCCATCGTTCTGCTTACGCTAGATCCCTTCAATAATGTATGAACCCTGCTCTATATTTTTTTACAAACCTAAGGAGCTTTTTTCGGAATTCAGAGCCTTAAGTGAAACGTTTAGTTTCGTTAGATATTCGAGGGACCTGACTACCCAATCTGAGTCGAGGCAGGATAGCAACGATAAACAGTTACTTGAAATATTCTTCGATAGATCGCCGGGACGCGCGGGTTGAGGCCTATATATCACTTAAAACGACAAGGCATAAATCCATGGGCCTGTCTGCTCGTTATTTGCAGTCGCCACGTGAGCCGCCGGTTTCGGGTGAATATTAACGGTATCGCCAATTTTCCGCAAGCTTAGTTGCGCGGCAATTTCTCGCCAATTGAACAATCGCATCGGGGGTGTGGCGGCTTACGGCTGGGGTGTCGATAGCACGCGCTTTAAAAAGTTTACAAGATCCCGTCATGATGAGTCTTACGGCTGATTTACTCTTATTACGGTCTGCGATCACCGATTACCGTAACCAATACACCTACGATCTTATAACGTTCAAAATGACCTTACCTACATCAATTTTAAAACATACATACATAAATAATGTGCCGAACTTTTAAAAACTCGTTAGCGAGCTTTCGCTTAAAATTAATAGGGTAACAACTGAACAATATCGAAAAACTGGAAACATTCAGAGTACTTTTTAACGGTTGTGAATCGTTTTCATTTATTTAACTGCTTATTAACATATGAAAAATGTTTTCGATAGCTTAAAATGGACTATAAATCCATATCTTTATTATATTAGTATGTATAGTGGTGCGATGACATCACCAAGTCCCTGACCAGAAATAAGAGCTTTGGTCATATGAACTTTCCTCTGCACAAAATATAATATCCTCATTAAGTATGAGTTATACGAGTATTAGTGTAGGCGGTCATTTAATGCAGGAGTCGGTTTTCTAGCCCTGTTTATGACAGCGAACTAATATTTAGTGAAAATTTTGAAAACCAATGTACCTACCAAGTTTACTTGTGTTTAACGTTGACGATCTTTTAATGTTTTTGAGTCGTAAAACAAAGCTATCACAGTAAACATTCAACCTGTTTGTTGTTGCTATTGCTTATCCTCCACGTTTCGAGAGGACTTCAATGTTGCACCGTCCGCTGCCGCAGGATAGCTATTCAATTTAGCTGGTTGTCATGTGCACGCATGAACACACATACGAGACCTGCGGGGCGTTATTCAAAACTGCAACAATTACCTAGTGCTTCTGATTCCTGAATGTGCAGTATGAACTCGGGGAATGTGAATCACAAGGAAAATGAAATGGGAAACGAATTTCGTGTAGTTCGACGTGAGACTTTGTTTAGTAAAACCCTTTGCGAAAGGCTAGTTTGTATAGATTTGTTCTACCGATAAAATTACTGTTTTAAATTGTTAATATAGAATTCAGTAAATATTTAAAGCAGCATGAATTTAGCTAAGAGCTCGTATGTAAAGACAATATCACAGAGAATTGACTCAAATTGAAGGATTTTAACTATTTTTCGTTTTATAACATCCAATTGCTTTCTGATTGGTCAGTTTGAGTGGCTGATCAGCAATACATAATTGTAATAATCGGATACTCTACATTATAGCGATTTCCCAGGAGCAAGTAAGTGGGAATCTCATTAGCAATCCACATCTGCGCGTGACAGATGACTGATTCTGTAACGTACTATGTAGGTACTTTCACTGCTTATTGCTTTTTCCCGCTTTCGGGATAATTATTAGTGGGCTTGTTTCTGATTATTTATGTAGCTTGAATTTCGGTTTAAAATTATAATTAATAGTTTGCCTCAACTAGACCTTAGGTACTTACTATTCAAACTTAGTTGGTATAGATTACAAGCAAGATGTTTTCATAAAGTGTATAATGTGAAGATATTGTTACGGATTCCTTAATTAGTTTAAGTAATTCAGCAAAATTAGGTGTATTTAATAATTTATTACTTCAATGATCGTCTATCTTTATTGATCAGACTTTTATTTTTTTTTTAATTTTCATACAAAATCATCCATTCAATTCGATTTGACAGATCACAAATCTTATAAGGATCCCGTTTTTTACTGTTGATACGGAACCCTGAAAAGTTCGGATATTTAAAATACTCTATCAGTAACATATTTCTTTTGCATCGCCAAGTTTTGCAAACATAAATGCAACAGAGTGCAATAACACTAACTTCAAACTCCAAGATTGAACTTCTGCAAATAGATATGATAAAACGTGGAACTTCAAATACAAAATCCATTTATCTATAGAAGGATTCAGCAGACAAGAATACGAGCATGAATATGAATATTCAACTGCAGTACGGCACCGTCGCATATTATATTCGAGATAACAAGGTTCGTCAGCAAAACGCGACATGGCCAACGATGGCGGAGTGCAAACGATTTCTGCTAACTCCACTACACCCGCCGCTCCTTGTCTTGGCACCAGCATAAATCACAATCCGATTATTCCACACATGCACATTTCCGATACAATGAGACTGTGACAAAGTCGAAGGCAGACTTACGAAGTTTAAGCCCAAAGGTAACGGCCCCATATAAACACTAAGAACCGATTCCCACTTGGTTTTAAAGCCGTGTTACTTACGAGGTTTCCAACTCCCAAATCCGGATTCGAGCGTCCGACGCGAGCTAAACAAGTTTCTGAAATAAGCAGCCGTAGCGTCGCACACTTGTTCCTTTCGCCTCCGGGATACGGGGAAAGAAAAGTGCGAAGGCCGACGGTTTCTCGGAACGGATGCATATGCACGGCCAGACGCGCAGGGAGCGCAAATTTCTCTTGTTCGAAATTAAGTTACGGATCCGTTCAGAAATTGTGTTTTATATTTTGCTCTGGAGTATGTGAAGCTTGAAAAAACTTTGTAGATAGTTTCAGAAGCTTTTCACTGCTATTTCTTTTAGCAGCTGCAGGCGAGTGATAGTTTTGATTCTGAATATTATACTTACCATTGAAAAATTGATGCCTAATATAAAACTGTGAAATAATCTAAACTAGTTTATGTACTTGTACGCTCACTGTTATCAATAACACAAGTTTAAAATAATGATTCTCATTGTGAAATGTTAATTTCTTTCCAGAATAAAGTTCTTTAAAGTAGGTACTATATTTTGTTGGTGTTCGAAAATCCGCTGTACTTACTGAAATAAGCTTAAACGCTTGAAATCACAGCTACTTAATTAACATCTATTAAGCGACCTCAAATGGCTGCGGAGCGGGCTATGCATACGATTAACATGCCACCGAGTGCATATAGCTCTTGTGTAATTATGTAAATTTCCGTCAACATCTCTCATTCACTTGAGTATAAATGCAAAATTTTACATAAAAGCTGAATATAATAAGTAAAAGTTTATTAGAGTGCATCTATGTAATGTGCTTGTAACTTAGTAAGCGTTTAATGGTTCAAAAAGCTGTTAGTTAACATTTTAATAGTACCATAACTCGAACTTTAAAAACCATTTCAAAAAAAAAGTTAACAACTGATTTTTTTTTGTCGAAATTAGAATTGATATAAATGTAGATCTGCGTAGAGGTAAATTTGATTGCAAACTTCAAGGTAAACTTCCAATCTTCTATAATTTTTAGAGTACAATCGTCAATTTGACACATGCTCAAATTGAACTCCCCTCACCATTGATATACATAATATTGTTATATAAGTAGTTACTGTATTGTATACCTCAATGACCTTCACGCTGTCGCTATTCTGTAGTATTTTGCTTACTACTTTCGTGGCGCGAGGTATTACCTATATAGACAAAAATGAAAGCTACTGGTTTAGTAACCTTAACTCAGTGGACCATTGTATTGTCTCTAGTATATAAGTAAGTAACACCTGCTACGCAAATTGCATGCACCAACTTCGAGTTACGGCATTGAAAACAAAAATTGGTTTGGGTTTAGTGATTTTAATTATGGATTGTCACGATCATTGAGCTTTATCCTTAAGGAATTAAACATTATTATCTACGCTCAGTATCTACGTATGACTTATTATACGAGTATTATGAAAACATATTTTTTTCGAAATTCGAAATTTAAAATCAATGAATTTTTTATTCATAAAAAATTTAAAAAAATACTTTACCTATTACTGTTGTAAGTAGGTGCCTTAACCATATTGCGCATGCAAAGGTAATCTTGATTTTACGTCTAAAAGTTGGTAAATTTCTTGTATTTCGTTAACCTACGCAGGATTTAAAGTAATTTTTATGTATTTGTGTTTTGATTAATGAATCAAAAGGCTGTTGAACCAAAACGACCTTTAAACCACCCACACAACAGTTTACTTACATATCTCAACACAAAATACCATTGCTCGCGAGCCGTTGCGTTGGTAGACATCAACGGGTTTACAATCTTATTGCCGTTCGCTTCAAGTTTCTAAACATCGTGAGTAGGTATCAAGGCAAGCGATAGGTAACTCTATCTACTCCCAAGTCTCGAACCGGACGCACGTTTTGCCACGGTAATAAACAGGTGGATTTAAAAAAGTTTAAGTTTGAGTTTCGAAGCGAAACTTTGTGGATTGAAACTTTTTATACGAAAAAAGTAAATAAGTTAACAGTTCTGATCGGTTCCTTTTTTAAATAATTGTTTTTTTTAATAATATTTTTTTTGTTTCAGATGTCTGCAAATGTGACTTGTGATTGATTTTTTCGAAACAAAAAGAGTGTGTTCATTGAAATGTGAATAGTGTGCAGTGATCAAATTGAACTTTTCTTGTGCGTTTTCTTAGTATTTCAATGAATTTATACGTGTAATATCCTTTTCTAACAATCAGTTTATTGAAAATCGTTTGCCATGGAGACGGAGGAGTTGACAAAACTTGTCGACGGTATCTACAAGGTAAGTTATCCTTATTAACCCTTTACATTACATTTACATTACGTTTAATATTATAGATGAATCACAAAAATATTTACATTTCTTTTAAGCTAGCCTTACTAAGTTAAAAATATGACGTAATGAGATCAATCAAAAAAATTACGATAAAACTTGATGAAAAATTTGGAGAAATTCATAAAAATCAGAGAGAATAATTGTGGGGATTCTTCAAAGTTCAATGCGAATTGATTGAATTTTCTTTACATTGAATCGCCAAAAAGTTATACAACTTTAAAAAGGTCCCGTTTTCGAAAAAAAATGAATAGCGGTATTTTATTAGACGAATTGGATAATGAAATTCCACCACGATTGTATAATCTTTTATAAAAATAGACTTATACAATTAAAACTGTAAACAAAATAATTTGTATGGCCATAACATTTAAATTGATTATAGGTAGCTATTCTATTTAAAAATTGTGCAAATTATGCGTTGGTATGTACTAGACTAGTAGCAATTTAAGCTGACCTTTGCAATCAATGTAAATGAATATTTAAAAAACTTGAGTTTCAATGCTAAGGTGAAAATACAAAGGTGAAAAAGCGTTAAATGAATATAAAAGCTGTAAGTGCACCTGTTAAATGTCAAGGCCACGCGATGTGGCGGTGGTACCTGATGTCAGCCGTAAGGTTACATTCCTTCTCGATTTCTCTAACGCCTTTATACCGAAAATACTTTATGTTTTTTCCCCGCATACCAAACTGACTTTCAATTTCTTATTTTTTATAGCACTAAAATTTTATGGTACTGGTTTGAACTGATATCGTGATAATTGGACGAGATTTTTTTTGAGAAACCTGTCGGTGCTCTACTGTGTGATAATTAATTTCACAAACGGTTCCAACCAATAAGTAGATTAAGTAGATTATTTTTAACACAGATTGATAGGCCACTCAAGTCTTCGGGGCTTTTGAAGTCGTTTTACACCATGATTTGTATTAGATCTTCGAAGGTCATTATTTTTGTGATTTATACTAACGAGGGAGGTGGTGTCTGTTTCGCATACTGAATTAACATTTTAAATAAGAGCATGAGATAAAAAAAACCTTATTAACATTCACTAGGGCATTAAACCAATTAATCAAGGAAACACATTTCCTATAGAGAAAGTTATAAAATTGATACAGTTTTTGCAAAAATCAAGGCAGTTAACCAGTCCGCTTCGGTGCTAGTTGATACATAAATAATATCCCGTGCTTCATCGTTTCCATAAATTATACCAACATCGAGATGAAGTGAAAATGGCCAACATCAAAATGAATTAATTGTTAATTAAGTCCCGCTATTTTGTTTTAATAATTAGTGAAGGACTAAAAATACTTTTAATTAATTTTCATTGAACTTTCGGGTTTAGGTAATAACTTATTTGAGACATGCCTCTTACGTGTCTGTATGAAATCGTAGGTCATGTTTGCAAAATATTCCAAGCGCGTGTAGACAAACGAAAAACCAGCCAAAGCCTCTCAAAATTAATGACGTCAACGCGCCAACCTTAAATTATGGAAATGGAGAAAAAATTAAAACACAATTTTAATACGAAACTGTGATAACACAGTACGTGACTGCTATAAATTTTCCACTTTTTACTTTGCTGTCACTTAATGGAAATGCGAGGGGGAAAATTAGGACATTTCGCCTCAACAGCACAATTACGTGGTCTTTGAATCACTTGACTGAGTAGCGTTTAGAAAAAAACACAATCTTTATAAAAGAAAACATCGGCATTTTCTCGACGGTTTTTCCTTTGTCGGATGTGCTTTTATAATTTTTGAATTGTTTGAGTTACTCAACAGCTTATTGAGATCTAGCGAAACAAACATTTTTGAATGAGGAAAAAATAATCATAAACACTTGACGGTATCGAAAATACTGCCAATTCTCTTTACTAAAAAAATATAGAACGATTGCCACAATGCCACAATTATATTTGAAACCAGGAAAAATATCTACATCTTATAAGAGAGCAATTTAATTAAAAAAGGATCTTCTTGCGTCGGGATCTAAGCAGAAGAACATAATGGTGATTTAAAACCAAGCAGCCTTCGAACACAGCAAAGTCGTTATATAACAATCCGAAGAAGAAAAATAGGTGTAGCATAATTTCTTCTCATAATATTTTACACGCTCAAGAAAATGAGAGTCAAGGTTATGAATGCCAAACGCCTCTTCCCTGTAATATGCGACACATTTGTCTTGGTTGCGATATCGTGTGTCGCATCGTAACTGAACTACTGTCAGACCTATCTTACCATAGGCCCTTACACTGTGAAATATAATATTCTACAGGCCAAAGTTCGCTGGTTTGGTGTCACCCTGTTTCCTCTCCAGAATGAGATTGCCCCGCGACATTAAACCGGCCAAATGTAAATTTTCGCCGCTGCTCTATCTGTTTGTTCATTGCTCGTGTGAACTTTCGGCACGTAAATGTAATTTTTGTTAAAAATAAGTTTCAATGTGAGAGACATTATGATGGAATGCACACCATCTTCTTGGTAATATCTTTAATTTATCACAAAACGTTGCGTGCTTCCCCTTACTCTAAAACAGGAACTCAGCTACATTAAGCACATTTCTGTTAGAGAATAGTACATTTTATAGAGTTATCACATACACACCACAGGTTTCAATAGCTAAATGCTTGTAGTGAAGAGTTTTTTTTATCTAGATTAATTTCACGTGATATTATGGCAAGAGCATTTGTGCAGCATTAAATCTAGCAAAACTATATCTTGCCAGAACGCTGGTCGTCTGTTATATACCTCCACATTAATCATCATCTGATAAGTATCATTGTTACGATAGCTCACAGTTAATTCTAAGTTGCCTGTATTTACCTTGCAGTTTTGAGCGACCTATGTGTGTTTTAGACCATGCACGGTACTCCCCCGGGTAAATCGCTGTCCCCACTTATTTGAATAAGAATAGCCAGGTTCAAATCCCCAGAGAGACCAACAGACGGTCGACTTCGTACACCGTCATGGTCGCTGTGCAATTTAGTTGGAAATGTAGTTTATTGTCTTCCCAAGAGATAGTTAACTAAGGGCCGTTTTGTATGTGCGTGTGGACGAGCGCTAGCGTTGGCTAAATTATTTTGTGGGGTATGAATCAAGGAACCATATAGGAACAATAATCTATGTAGGAGATCCTATGTTTAAAGGAGAATGATGGATGACTCATCAATATTTTGGGTATGCGCAACCTAAAAGCATGTTCAAATCATTTTGCAATAATTACTGGCTTAGGTAATTCATCTTCAGCTAAAGATTTAAAGTACTGACAAAAAGTAATATCGATTCAAGCCGTTTGAGCCTCTCATAGAATTTGATAGGGTCCATAAAGCATGATACTTGGCCTTCTTATAGATTGCTCTAGGAAGTTGGATTAAGCAAGGAAGCCCTCTTTCGATTTGTTAGTCAGAACGATCACGATCGGCCCCATTGACGTTGGAATACTTGAATAACTTACTAGTTATACCGTGGCTTGATTTACATAAGTTTTTACAAGGGGCGTTTCAATGTTTGTTCATATTGAAGTTAGTCTAGTCTTAGCTTTTTCTTCTTAATAAAAGCTACATCAGTTAATTTTATTCTAAAGCTTTAAAATACCAGATATACAAAATCTACCGTAATTGGTCAATCTATTTGTGGGTATGTGAACATGAAATAAATAAATCAAACTATGGTGACTTATCAAAGTTAACTACGCCTATCCTTAGCATTTTTATCGAAGTCTGTGAACCACAACAGTTAACCTTCACTATTTTATGCTATCAGCAAAAAACGCTTGAACATAAAACCACATCTATAAAACATGTCTTAAAACACACAAGGAGGAGTTTCATAGTCTGTGAAGCTGAGAGAAAATATAAATAAAATTTGTCTTTCGGGTCGCATACGTATTAAGTTTACGCGCATTCGTCCAAATACAATTTTAAGAAGGAAATTGCCTTCCAGTAGAACCCGTACAAAATGGAAGATGTGATATTAAATCTGGATGACAGTTATTAGGACTGCGGAGTACCGCTTTCTGACTCGCGACAAAATGTATCCGAAAATGAAATGAGTACATTTTTGTATGACAACATTTTTATGCTTGCGAATTAAGTTTCACAATCATAGCATTCGTTCGAGCTTCCAAGTTATTAAGTTGTCAGATAAAAGTAAAAATATACGAAATCCATTGTTTATGTTTCGCACTAAACTCACAAAACACACTGCAGTAAATAAAAATAATGTACTAAAGATACATAAATGCAGACATAATGCTCAACTAATTATAAAGCAGTTGATAACTTATTATAAACTTAACAATGAAACAGCTTGAAGCACAAAATTCATGATATTAGTGAATCAAAGGTCTAACTTTACATTAATATTAATATAGAATAAGCATGCTTTAAATTCACTTTGTAAGACTGACTGACCTACTGAAAATGCGGAATAACGCCAGATGCGATGAGATGAAGCTCAATTGTTCGAAAGATTAACCAACAATGGGCATGCCTAAGAATACGCCCTGGGGTAATAACACCCTTTGCAAAAACACCGAAAATTTATTTTACAAACGCTCCCCGCACTGTTTTTCCCTTTTGTTGTAAAAAAATAAACATAGCTTTTTTTTCGATCCCCAAGTTGGAAACACACCTTAATGCTCAATTGGATTCCGTAAACAGAGAGTCAAACTAAACCGAACAATTTGTTAGTATCGAGTTGTTTCCTTTTAGTTTTTTGCAGTGTTTTCTTTTGACAAACTTTGGTGCTAGTTATTCGTGAATATATAAATGGTTTTAAGTTTTTGAAGTCTTTAACCTCCGATACGTACTTCAACTCATTCACCATACTAATGAATAATCTTTTTACTTTTTTAATTCGTTAATCACATATTTCTCGAAAAGTCAATTGTCGAAATATTAACATGGGGAAAAACATAATTATACGAGTACTTACATGAAAAACATTACGGCAAGCAGGTTTCGCTTACCGAGCAGAAATGATATCATTAAAACCGTAGCTTCAATTTACATCTGCCCCGCGAAAATGGTTGTCGACATTAGTATAAAACTTAATTCCTTCGAAGAAAGGAAACAGATGCCGTCAAACATAATGTAATTATGTCTGTATGTATTTAAGGGAGACACAGGCACCCTCCACGGAGCATTGACGCTCAACGACAGCTGAACAAGGGAAAAGCTTGCTCATTTTGTATAGAATAGAATAGTGTTATCACGTAGATCATTCCCGTGTTTGACAATACTCGATACATCAGTAGTACATTTCTTTGCCGTTTCTTAACTATTTTAGCAGGTAAAGTAAGATAGAGCCAGTACATTTATAGCATTAATGCTTTGATATACTCTGTTTTTTCAAGTAAGTTTGTTTCATCCATTTTGTATTTGTGGACTAGACGAGCCGCTCTAAGGCTTTGCAGCTAATAAGGGCGAATTTTGCCGTTTCCATATTTGCACAAATTACGTTAATGCTTACTGCTTCGTTCGCCAGGAATGTTCCAATTGATGCAGAAGAGTAGGTACTTGGTTATAAGGGTTATTGTTTTAGCTATTCTCAAATTTACTAAATTGCAATTTAGGTTTTGAAAATATAAGTATTTAATCTGCTTGAGTACAGGAGCTGGTTTTAAATTAAATTTCGATTATGGCTAAAATTGTTAAAGGAAATGTTTACCAAGTCTATTTAATAAATAGATAAGCTTTTAATTTTGCTTGGGGTCAAGTACCTTTTTCTTTGGGTAAATGTCGTTCATGTATCAATTATCGCACAACACTTAAGTAAAAAAACTCTTTGTTTTACATTTGGGATAATGTTTTCGATTAATTGTGCCTCCATCGTCGTCACAACACAACACCCCAAAACGGGATGGCATCACCCCCTTAACGTGGCATATCTGTGTAATAATTACATTACCTTTCCCTTCCTGACATCTGTGCCGTTGATTGTCGTTCATATAATTGCCTGTTGTGATTTGTCCTCTGCTTTTTCACCGAAATTGTGATGCGTTCCGTGAATTTGCACAATTTCATTTAGTACATTTTCTCATCTACGCACCTTTTTTTAACTTCAAAGAGGTAAAAAAGCAAACACTCTTTTGGTCTTGTACCTTGTTAATATTGTTTACTTATTATCACATATATTTTAATTAGTTTTTACGTAAGTATGTACATAGGTGCTCATTACATAAATATGTTTCCTAATTTAACGAAAGACTCCTTTGCGGTTTCTTACGGTATTATCTGTTGGTATTCAAAGATACACGCCACAAAAAACAGCTTTAGTATAAATTCTCCAACACAAAATAATAAGGTATGTGTTAAATGGTTTCCAATTAATTTTCAGCATCATTTGGCATTTATGAGAATAAACATGAGTTTCATCACCAAAACAAACCCTGTTTACATTCTGTTTGATTGTAAGCTTGTTAAAGGGTTTTCAATCTGAAATCGACACTGTGATTGTTTATTTATATCTCTGGTTGTAGATACCTATCTAAATACGTATAATATTTACCTATTATGAGTATATATTATGTTGATCATGTTTCAAAAAATTTCATTGTTTTGGTTAAAAATCTTATTGTTTACCTCCACAAAAATATTTGTTACATACTGTGATTTTAATATTTTATTGTAATATTTTACACGTGGGCGTGACAAACTGACAAAATACATCGATCATATTGTGTGCTGCGTGTACTTATAACGATAGCTCATATTGTTCCTTATTTTAACACAGTTGAAAAAAACTATTTTCTCACAGCTTTAGTAGATATCTCCTCACATCGGTTACACAGGTAGTATTGTGCCAAGAAATCATATCTTTTAAATCTGATCTTTTGGTCTGCTTGTTATACAAAAATTATATAAATAAACAAACATTTGCGACAAGTAGGTACCTACCTCTACTGAATAAGTTAATAAGCCCAGTAAGCTTGTTTTGCTATTTTAATATGTATTTATACGACACAACAAAGCGAAACTTTACAGAGACTTACCTGCAACTTATTCAAGCATTGTAAAAGGTCAAGGAAAGCTGGCGAAACTAATGCCAACTGCATTATTGCAACCAAATCTACTTCATAAGCTTTATTGTTAGGTTCCTTTTGAACAGTAGGCAAAGTACTTCATAACGATATCTTTTTATTCATTGCATCTACATAAAAAGAATTAAAAAATCTTTAAGATCAAACCTAGAGGGTTTGTGAACATATAAAATTTAACATACATAGATATTCACCTTATAATAAACTACTGCACAATAACTATAAATTATATGTGTTATATAATAGTCAGTCTCGTGCCATTGTTGGGCAAACGACTCTCACATTTCAAAATAGGAAATCAAACCAAAATGTTTAACATTTTGTTTTCATATAACCACATTTAAGTAACATTTTGTTTTCATCGCACGGTTTCATTCGAAGGCAACGAGCGTCTCCTGCGGTCTCCGTGACAAATGCTCTCCACCCGAATTCCACTTTTTGCGAAGAGTAAAAGCTTTGGTACAAAAAGTTACAACAAGTATAAGATTTAGCAATTTTCACAGTGAAAGTTAGCGGCGCTAATCAAATTATGCGATTAGGTTCATCCACGCGACAAACAGCATTTATAAGACTTTATTGGTGGATAATTCTAATGACAAATATTGTCACAAGATAAATTAACGTTCCATAATATGGCTTATTCCAATAATTCCCTACTTTCCAATTTGAAAATGATTAGGTTAAATTCACCGATAGTTTCAATAAAATTATCCGTGAATGATCCACAAATTTCCCCATAGACTTTTGGTTAGTCTAATAAGCCTTGTAAAGTGAATTTAGTTGATTATGAACTTTAATACTGCTGTAGGATAATCAGCCTATGAATTAATATGATTGGCTGAATAAAATAGTGTTTGTGAGTTTTGTTTTTATCTAAATGGTTAATAAACACATCTCAAACAGTCGTAAAAACTCACTCTTCTAACCTTGGTTTTAGCTTTGATTGTATAAATACGAGGCAATATCAAGAGCATAGTTTCAGTGTACGTATGAACAAATCGAGTTCCAATCAAAGCTGATTACAATTCCGCATGGCTGCCAATGGTTAGCACGTAAATCCGATGTGGATAAATATTTGCACGACAGGTTGTAAGCCGTACGTGCCCCGGCCGGTTAATAGCCGGTACAGTTACTCGGACTCTTCAAACTTCTATTTAAAGCCTTTTTTGCAACTTCGCAAGATAGGAAAAAGAAGGCCAGCGCAATTGTTAAACCATGGTTACATTTTCTTATTATCTAAGCTACTAAACGTATATACGAATTCAAGATGTTTAAAAATTTAAAATTAAAATATTTTTATTCAATATAATCACAAAGGTTATTTTGAAACGTGTTAAGTACATGCTAGGGGAATTGAAAGTGGCAACTCCAGCCTCCCAAGTCCGAGAAAAACAGGCAAGAAACTCGTCTCGGACCTTTAAACTTGAGTTGGTTTGAAATTCAAGCCCAGTTTGTTTGAATCATAGAGTGACGATGGCACATCAAAACATTTAGCGTTTGGCCTACTACTACCCACAGTGATAGTCAGGTGTAGCACCGGCTTTTAGAAAAGCATCAGTTTCGCATGTAATTGGATGTTTGATTTTGCTAGAGGAATCAATAATTGCTGCTTGCCTTTGATACGCCGATACGCTGTGCAAAGAAGCCCAAGTACCTATCATTTGATTGCTTCTTTATTTAAAGTGTTTTCTTGAATAACGAAATTATACCAACTGCGTATACTAACCTTTGGCAGAGTGTACGAGTTTTTCACACTACCAAGTATGATTTCCAATCTTATTTTATTCAAAATATTCATGAGGACAATTTTGCTAGTGATAGTAGCAACTCCAAACAAAGTCATATTACGTATGGGTAACAAATAAATCGCAACAAATTGGGCGCTAGCAATTTTATAGAAAAAAAACATTTTGGCAAAAGCTGCATTCAAAATGCTTCTGTCACTATTTCCATTGTTTTGGCGTAGTGTGCGCGGCACATAGAACCGCAAGCACAATTACATGAATTTTAATTCCTTCCCCCATGCTGAGCGATATTTGAGGAATTTCATTACTGGGAAACTCTACCTAGACGTTGGAATTTAAACCTAACGAAATACAAGTTTTCGTCCAAACTTTTGTTATTATATCTCAATTCACAATGCGAGAATAAAGTTACAAAGCGGTTCAAAGCCACCAGTACCTTTTCTTATTATTTATTTTACCTTTTTGGATTATTCGAGCGCGCTACGGAGATAATAAAGGAATTTACTCTGATTATCACTTTTCGGTTAAACATGATTGTGAATGCGAAAACAGAAACACAAATTACTAACGGAAATTGAGTAGACTCAGGAAATAATTTGATTGGTAAATAATATTTCAATAGTATTGCTGCATAGTACTTATGCTAATTTCCGACAAGTGGAATCTATTGCGGCACCTTGTGCCTGTACCTACCTACGTGGAATGCGGCAGCAACAAGCAACTGTTTCGTGACTGAGCTTCGAATTATTATGCGTAATACGCGGCGCAGTTGCTAAGCTTTGTAGAGCGGAAAAAATAGCGTAAAAACTTACACCATGCTATTGCAACTTTAGTTATGGTTACATAAAAGTTCCTGATCAGCGCTATATTAATACTATTTATGAAATCTGAAACGATTCGTCCTTAGCAATACGACCAAACTCGTTTAGGACCTATCCCCAGAATGTTGACACTCTATTTGCATATGACATAACTTTATAACGAGGATAGTAATTAGGGGTTATTACCAGAAGTGGATCAAATCCAACCCTTTCAATGCCATAAACAACGTTAAATGCTTACACTAAAAAACATAACGAATAAATCGTGTAAAATTTTATTTCAAACATCTACCCACTTAATTTGGGATCAATTCATCACTTGCGGTTTATAATGAAAGAACCGCAGCGAATTCCACAGTGGTCCAGCGTAATTTGCAGCTCTGTGCGGGAATTTGCAGCGTTTTTACTGTAAGTCTCATTTTAAAATGAGTATAAAAACCAGCAATAAAATCTTAAAACGGACTACTTTATGTCAATTTGATCGTGCGAGTCCGTGTACATAAAATGAGGTTGGTAAATTATACTGTTATGTTAAAATTAGTGCTAAAGTTTTATTCCTGTTTTTATACTCGTATTAGTTGCACGATACAGGCAAAGCACTTATGTTATACATAATAATATTTAGCACATAATTTTTATACATAGATATTTATTTGTCTATGGTAGGTACCTATCTACAAACTAAGCTACCAAGAAAATGTTGTAAGTATAAAGTTTAACTTTACTACTACTAGTTACTTATAGGAAGTAAAGGAATGCGGCAGTAACATAGCAATGACAGCATGATGATGTATAACGAGATTAACGATAGCCTGATCCATGATTAAAGCGAGTATGAAACATACATGAGTAATAACGTACGTAACGGATCTAGAAACAAGATTTATTTTATGTATTTGACAAAAAATAAGTAGTTATATTCATCGGAGCCCGGAATCAACGAAGCTACAAATAATGTAACTAGTAACTAGGTTTAGATATACTTACAAACTATAACAGGTTTATATATACGTTTACCTTTACCATTTTTCCGAGGTTTCGACCGTGTTGCACCAACCGTGGTCACGGGATGACTTGCTTTTTTAACGAAAGTGTAAGAAATAGGTTTAGTTAGACAGTGAGTAACTAAGTAGTAAATTAACTAAGTAAGTACTGCTTTACCCCAGCTAGGCTCACGCACCTAATTATTAAGGTCTCAAATTGTAACATGAAGCAATAAATAAACAAATGATGAATATGGATAACATACCTACACAAATCTGTAGAAACAGTTAGTACCTACCACATTAATATCAACACTTACAACTTTTTGTTTTCTTGTCGTATAGGTTACTAGGAATAATTGGACATTCCTCATACTAACAGCAAGATCGAAACAGATGGAACTAATATGACTAACTTACCTAAAACTTGACCTTGGCCGTACTTGCCTTGGTGGTACGTACTAACTATTTTTTTATATTGTGTCTTTAACTCTATTATGATTGTCAGAAAAACGCAACACTTACTTTTGGGTAACGAATATCATTATAAATAATGTCGGAAAACAATGGACAACATTATTCACAGTTGAACGGTCTGCATACAAAAACGCTTACCTACACGATGGCCTTGCTCTAAAGCTGGTAGGTTTAAAGTACCTACTTGTATTGTAACTATGTTAGTAGGTAGATTTTAGTGTAAGTTGTGCCCGAGAAGCGAAAAACAAGCGAAACACTAATCTTATAGATAATAAAAACATGGCAATTTTAAATTTTGCGCATTAAGAGTATCTAATTTTTAAGTAGCAGCTCTGAAGCTTAGAAGCGTAAGTATCTATAATTAGGCACCCAGAATCACATAATGCACAAAACTGTACAATCCGGCAGTAAATAAGTAGGTAAGTATTATAAAGACTAGCACGCGAAATACGTTGCAAAGTTATAATTTTGTCAGTCTAAAAACTTATCAAATCGAGACCATAAAGTTAGATATAGGCATGGTAAAAGTACCTTGATAAAACAGGTATTAGTATTTATGGCCACAAAATTTTGTTATGTAGGTACCTACTTCGGGTTGCTAGATGTAGTTATGCCCACGATGGCCGATTTACTTATGCAAAGTGAAGTAGATAGGTAAACCCGCGCTGCAATAATTTCAGCTTCATTATTCGCGCAAGAAATTATCGACTTTTGCTAAATCTTCCAGATAAAGTTCGAGCCGAAGTTGAGCTAAGAGTATTTGTGAAGTCCTGCAAGTGAAACTTTGCAAAAATTAAACTTTCAAAAGTACGGAATCAAAGCCAGGAGCGGTCGGCGTTCGGGCCGCGTTCATTTGAATTACGTCCTCTCTCAGCCTTTTGTAGTCGACTTCATTTAGCGAACTTAAAGGAGATTCTTTTATTTTGCGCAGGCAAAGAACTTAAGAGGTGCATTGTTGAATCCGTAACAAATTGCACGACGTGATTACGTTAAGAACTCTGGCTTCGGGCAAAGGTGCAGCTTAGATTGGAATTTAACAGTTATCTCTTTGCCATTTGCAATGAATTTTAATCCTCAATGAAATCGCCACTGTCTCGGCAATGGAATTGTTTAATTAAACTTTTTATTCAGACTTTGCAAAATTTATTTTGCGTGAATGAGAAATGTATAAGTAATTCAGTTTATTCCCGTTCATTAAAATGAAAACTGTACAAAACTACTGGTAATATGTTAACATTCAAGATTGCAAAAGTAATATAAAAGTGTGTTCGTCGGATAGTCCGGTAAAAGGTATAATTCTTTCAAAGAGTTGCTTGAAACAGCGACGTATATTGCAAAGCTGAAGTGCAAGCAAGTACAAGAGTTGCATTATATCGTTGTTGACTTAATTTTTAGTCGTATACAAAGTTCGCCTGCAGGCTCCTGTAAACAAGGCTCCGCGGCAACAAGTGCGAGCAAACACCTCGGCGTGCCTTCCACTGCATACTTGTTAAAAAATGTTAAACTTCATATACGAGGCACAACAATGTGTCTTTGTTGCGCTTTAAAAAATACAAACAGAAATGGCATCGTTTATTAAAACAAAATACTTTTTTATTTATTCCTGTTTTTGTTCCAGAATTCTGTATCTGATTAAAATTCTACTAACTAACGTTTTAGTTTAATTGAATACTTGCGGATGGACGGCATGGTTTTAATTAAAACTGGGTATTATCACCGTCTAAATTTAGGGTTCGTAACAAGATTTTGTACAAATTTGGCTGATATTAAAAATCACAAGTTATAATTGAAACACACCTCGACCAACAATAATTTATATTTTCCATCGTTTTTGATTAAAACATTCAATGACATAGTAAAGTCCCATTATGAATTTTAAAACACAATTTCTTTCCGGAGGATTCTGATCGTACGTGTTCGTAGAACATTAGGCTCAAAAAAGGGTACAGGGAGAGAGAGTCACGAAGCTCGCCTTAGGCAATTTTGTACCAAATGTCGTGTGGTACGTGCCGAACAAATAAAGAGGATAGGATAAGCCCCTGTTGCAGAAAGCTCGGCCCATCGTAGATTACAGTTATAGGTAGTACATACGTACATACAAACGTAGAAGGTGCAGCATAAGTGTATAAATAGGAAATACTTTTCTTTGACTAACAAAATTAAATAGGTTTCGCTATATCATCTTCAATCTTGAAGGTATGCAACCAAACAAGTACCTATTACGTTGGTTTTTTTTCTCGATGAACCGGTATGAAGCATGATAAGATTATAGTTTTAGTTAAATCAGCACTCCAATCTAATACGAAGCCTAACATTTGAGGAAGTCACAGCACAGAGTTGTCTTGGAGGTTTTGCAAGAAGGAAGAAGTTTTGCAACATTTAGAAAGTTTCACGACATTGACTACGGCGTTATACATTTATCTACTCACTACGACATTTGAGGACAAGTTTCTGTGAAAATGGCTTACCTAAAAATAGTTTCCTCTCAAATAAAACTTCCCAAACTACTTGTGGAATATATTTCTGGTTTCAATTGGTTTAAGTGGATAACGCAATAATTTTAGAGCTTGCTTTCAGAGCGTTTTATAGCGATTAAGCAAGGATAATATTATGAACCTGGTACGTTACCTTAGTACCAGTTACCAGTTACCAGTTACCTTATAGCCTTTTGATAAATTTAGACGCAAAATTGAATAAACATAGTTACGTATTAAACATTTAAAATTAAATCTAGTAAAATTCTAAAGCAAGAACCGCTTTGCCAAGGAACGTGTTAAAAAGCCACTTTCCCTAACAATTCGCCCTTTAGTTAATTTTTCTAAGTGCGAATCTATTTTTCACCCCTGGCCGTCTTCTATGTGAAACACCCCCGAAGATTTACGTTCTCGACGCGAGCAATAAGCGGGCCTACCTATATCTAGAGCAGGCTGTTCGGTATTTTAAAAAGGTACGTCTGAATCCGGTGAAAAATTGCTTCCCGCCTGCCCCGGCCCAGAAGCCATATATTACAGCCTTCGTCGCGATTGAACGGAGCATGAAGATGGGGACAGATAACTTTATAACGAAGTGTTTATCCCGTCACCGAGGTGACATTATGAAAAACAAAAATTAATGAACGTTATTATTCAACAAAATATATTTTGCTCCCTTTATCAACTTCGCTGTATGTTTTTATGTAGGTTTTTATTTATACTATTTTACTTACTTGTGAGGTAGAACCAACTAGAACGCAATAATACTGACAATATTAGGAAAGAAGGTATATACTTTGAAAAGGGTGTATTTATTATGATGTGTAGGCGCGTACTCCGAAAGAAGTTGCGGAAATTCAACCATAAGGCATGCAGCGGGGAGTATATGTTTGCATGAAAATAAAATTACGCTTGTGAATTTGCAGGAAGTTTTACTAGTAAAACGATTGCAGTATTAGAAATGAAATAGTACATGATCACGTGCGTTACAGCAAGAGCAAGTTTCATGGTCTTCTACAAGCAAGTCATGGTGAAATTAACATCGGCATCCATTACACACATGCCGGACTGCAGAATTTTGAGTTTGGCAAGATCGTAAAACACATTAGCACGTAGTTTACCCTCACACGCCGTCGGAAGCTCAATATAGGGGTTGAAGACTACATCGGCTTTTTGTAATGTGACTATAACCCAAAGATTACGATCAAAATATAGACCATTTTCTGTCCGACGCTAAGTGAACCGACAATGCTTACTGTAGAGAATTTTAATGAGACTCTATATATGTTTTCTAACACAAAGACTACCAGGATAAAATTAAACTATTGAAAATCCCCTACTATTAAAGTTTCGTTTTATTCTCGAGTCCATTCGAGAAAATTCAATAAACCTAGAGAGAATTTTATTCATAAAAGAAAATGCGTGCATTCGCCGATACGTGCTTGAAAGCTGTTTGTATATCTATATGTAGTATTTTTATGTTGTTTTGTTCAGTCGCTATCACATTGCTAGTCTCGTAGTTTATATCATATGTGTTCGAACTCACATTGATAGCACTTTGTATTCACCGGAGAATGAGTTTTACTTATGTATGCAGACAAACAAGTGGTTTTGAAGCGTTTAGCGCTTCGCTGCAAGAAGTAAGTAGGTTTGCGATATTTGCAGAGGAATGCCGTCATCGAGTGGCGGCAAGCTGGCCACACCTCGGGTAACGAGGCCAGCAAACCGCACTGAGCAGCATCCTTGAAAGGCCACATTCCAACACCAAACTTTGTTTACGGACTATCTACCTAAAGCCCCCATTTTCTGCTTCTATTGCACATTATAACTATGAATGACCTTATCTTCTTATCCGCCATCACAATTGACTAGTTTCGCAAGCTCGCTAGTTCTTAGAAATGGCTGTCCTGTCACTTGCATAACAAAAAGAGCATTGACTATTGAAAGATAGACTATTTTAATTAAATTTGGTGCTTAATGAAAACAGCTGTTATATCAAATCTGTTATCGGTAAAATGGCTCATAAATAATAATACTCTAACCCGCAATGTCTTCGTTGTTTCAGAACATCTTGGATAAATTCAATCCGGGTGCCCGTCAGATGATAACGGCTGGCAAAGCTTATTTGAAGGCTTTGCATGGTGAGTATCTAATGCATTTCAATAATAATAAAAGCCCATTCACAAAAATTGCTAAAGATATTTCTATAAACAAGAAATCGATGGCAACTCAAAGAGAAAAGTAGCATATTATTTTAAGCGTGTCTAGACATAAATATGAGAAGAAATGCAATATGCATCGTAAGAGGTTTCATAATAATAGTAAGAAAGTGAAATCTCCGAGGCGGGACGCGAATAAATCACAGTGATGTGAATCCAGTGGAACGTATACAATTAATTTATGTAGTGTAAGCCAAATAGGCGCATCTATATGCAAAACCTCAGTGTTCCGCGCTTGCTTGGCTGCGGAAACTGGGGCGTAGTTTGTGCCAAATTGTCTCTGTTGGCTTATCTAGAGTATTATAGCCCGCGCTATAGTAGCAATAAACTTGGGCATTGTGCACGATGTATGGCTCTTAGCGAGTTCCTACTTTATTTTGAGGATGCTTTGGGGCTAATTTCGTTTTATCGCACAACAAAAATTAACCTTATTACGGGAGCGTTTTATACGTATGTCTAAATTACTTCAGTGGCACGATAAAGCCTGCTGAAATTGGAGTGACATCAACAAGAGAGACCATAAGTATAGGTTAAAATGTAAGTACCCATTACGCAATGGAACTTTAATTTAGTTTCTCAGAGGGTATCGCGTCTTGAATTTGTTATTAGCTTTTAGAATATGCCGTTTATTGAATCCTCGATACCTGTTGATAACAAAATTTAAAACGGATCTTAACTTTGAAATCCTGAATGAATTTATTAACTTGGAGTGGATTTCATTATCTTAAATCGGTTCTTTAGTTAAACGACTAGGCACATACAGATTGCAAAGATTTTTTGACCTGAATATTTGGCATCAATTACTTATTATGGTGACGTGAGCAGTCTTGTAAATGGAAATAATTTAAGCACTGCCTTTTAGGGAAACCCTAGAAGGTTTTAAGTGCAGTCAATTAACTTATGTCCTAAAGATACCATGGCAAGTTTTATTCTATTAGCTTTGGCTTAATTCAGACTTTTGATGCACACATTGAAAGTGCATTTTGTGTTCCTACCCTTAGAAAGTTAGGAATGGCTAAAAGATGTACTATCGTTGCTTCATACAGAATTAACGGTTGGGTTTATTTTTGATAAGTTGTAATAAAATCATATTTACTTTTGATATTCGCCTAACTAAATATTGACGTTTATTTTGTAGGTACTTACAGAAGTCGTTAGAACCTGTTGTATATTTTCTCGTAAGCTTGTTTTTTGTTTGGTGTCTTTAGAAGTGAAATTACAAACATCGTAAATTGGAAAGTGTTTCTCAATTTACCTTACAAAGTAAACAATTTATTATACATACAAATAAATATCGTTGTCTGGCGTAGGAGGGATATCACTTTCATTATTTGATAAACAAATTATAAATCGTCGAGTTCACTTTCATACGAGTTGAACTTCGTTCGTGAAATATTACCTAACATAATAATAATGTTACTTGCACTATGTCATTTTTTTCTTTTTTTATCCCTGTTCCCTTTACGACAGGTTTATTTTTGCCACCTTATGAATGCTATTTATAAAAAAAACCTACCTTTGTAAAATGTTAGGTACAGCTCATCCAACGGATCTAGGCATTCGTGAAATTAGCCACAGGTGCGAGTTTGCTCAGGTACAGTCCCACCGTCTCTCTCCATATCTCCAATTGCTCCCGAAAAACGATACTGCGCAGCTCTTGCGGCTAATTTTACCAATATCTCGACTTGTTGCGCCAACTCTACTTACTTTATCTGCATTAAAATTAATATTAAAAAACGCGATCATGTGTTGACGCAGGCGCCGCAGCTGCTTCAAGACTTTATGTGGACGCAGTGGGTAAGCTGGGCAGACAAGCCCAGCAAGGCACGTGGGGAGGATGCGCGGACATCGGTATGTGTACCTTCTGATAAGTGTACCTTAACCTCAAAGCTGTATTAAAAAATATTCTTACCGGTAACCTCACTCAACTTTTATATAAAATACTAGCTACCTCTCGCGGCTTTGCTCGCGAGGTATCTATATAAAATATAGCCTATGTTACTCAGGGATAATGTAGCATTCTAACGGTGAAAGAATTTTTGAAATCGGACCAGTAGTTTTTGCATTTATTCGTTACAAACAAAAATACAAAACTTTCCTCTTTTTAATATTAAGTATAAGTATAGATATAAACTAGCAACACGCCCCGGATTCAACCGGGTATCAAAAGAATCTCTATTTTTTTAAATAACATATCCTATTGTTACTCAGGGATAATGTAGCATTCTAATAGTGAAATAACTTTTGAAATCGGTCCAGCAGTTTTTGAGTTTATTCGTTACAAACAAAAATACTAAAATACAAAACTTTCCTCTTTATAATATTAGTATAGATTGGTTTAATACTTACCTATCTACTTGGTGTAAATAAAGGTTTATGTTTATATTACAAAGTATAATATTATAAAGTTTGCAAATGTTTACAAAAATATGTAAAGCTTCTAATCTAAATGTTTTATAAATATTTCGTCAACTATTTTGAACTTATATAACAATTTTTGCATTGGCAGGGACTGCTCTTATGAAGGTCGTCGAGGTTTATCGAGAGATTCAAGATCAACAAATGAACATCGTAAGTGTGCTCTTTCTATTTTTATATATATACACGAGCTGATGCCCGCAGCTTCGCCCGCGTGAATGTCGATTATCGCGACTTTTCATACAAACATTCATCCCCCATTTTATCCCCTCGGGGGGTAGAATTAATCAAAATCCTTAGCGGATGCCTACGTCAGAACATCTACCTGCATGCCAAATTTCAGCCCGATCCGTCCAGTGGTTTGGGCTGTGCGTTGATAGATCACTATGTCAGTCAGTCAGTCACCTTTGAGCTATATATATTTAGATGTAGCATACATCGATGTATATATGGCTATTTTTGAAGTCATCAGAAAATATAAGTACTTACGCAAATTAATTATATTGAGGTATATTTTGCAATCACGGACTTGGCATTAAATTCGTAGCTTACCCTTTGTTCACTTTTAAAACCTCTACATTATTAAGATTTTTTTATTTTCCACTATTCACTACCTTTTTCTTTATCTACTTTAAACCCTTTCAGCAATGGAGCGGAACTTTTGTTGGCGATCCTTATAAATAAATCCACAACTTATTTGTTTGTTTCAGCTGAAGGCATTCTACGTAGATTTGCTCGTCCCCTTGGAAACTAATCTCGAAAAAGATACGAAAGTAGTACAGGTCAGTCAATAAGATTTTTTCTTTTATAATCTTTTGAAGCACCCCTTGTTCCCAAGGATTATTTACTGGTACTGATTCCACCTTGAAGTAGGCTTAACGTTCTAAAGTGAGATAAGAGTTGTATCTAAACGATCTGAAAAAACGTACACAATAGTCAAAAGTATTTGATGTTATAACAAATATTATTTGAAAATATGGATACAAAACTTGTTAATATTTTTACCTTCACCATAAATAAAAAGATACGACTCCATAAAAATAATTGAGACTGTAAAATGTCCCTTTCACCAGATGCGCCCAAGTTGTTCATAAATTTCATAAATAATATGTACACTCAGGATTTTAAGAGAGTGCTTTCTTGCAGTCTGAACAAAAACGATTCTTGCAACAACACAAACTTCGGTCGGAGAGCTACAGCAAAGCTGCGGCCACGATCAAAAAGCAACGCAAGAAGAAAACAAACGTAACCAAAGTTGGCTCGGCTATGGACAAAGAGATGAAGGTATGATTATGATGCAAACTTCAATCAACAACTTGCCAAGCTTGTATTACTGTTTCATAATATGGAAAACTTAAATCATTTTCTGTTCGCAGAATATGCAAATACTGGAAGAGGAAAAAACCAAACTGGACGCTTTTTGCGAACAAAGTCTAAAAAATGTAAGTAGCTCATATTAATTTGTCAAACTTTAGATGAAAATCTCAATAATAGGATCCTTACCACGGAGTGACAAAAAAAAGTGCACAATCCATAATGGCAATGGGTAAATTAAAAAATAGTTACCTACGTCACCATTTGGCCATCAGCCACATCGTTTTCGTTGTAAACATGATTACTTGGCTGTCTCAAATCTAATTGTCCTTGGTCACAGGCCATGACCCAGGAGCGACGCCGCTACGGCTTCGTCCTAGAACGTCAATGCTCGCTGGCTAAGCACTGGCTGGCGTACCACACTGCTGGATCAGCGTCGTACAGCTCAGGACTGGACGAGTGGCTCGAAGTGTCACGGACCCGCGAATACCTGCCGCCCAACGTGGAAGCCATGTTCGTTAGCAGAATGAGAGTAAGTGTTATTTCGATTGTGCTCATTTCAAAATTGATATTTTATTATGTACCAATATTACATTGCATGAAAAGAAATGATATCACGTCACTGAGTTTTTGCAGTATAATACAGCTACTGCTATGCTTTGATGACTTAGTATCGGCATGTAAAATCATTGAATTTGTTGCTAACACCAAAATATAATATCAATATTTGATGTTAAAAATACTTATACGAGTATATCAGCAAGATATCAACATATAACTAAGGATAACTAAGTATTTTCTTTCGGGGCTTTCTAAATGGAGCTATTAGGATTAAGTCACGCATCGAGGTAAAATGTCACACCCATTTAGCGTTCAACATGAACTTGAACGCTGATAATAAAGTTTGTGACATGTTTTCATTCTCCATCAAAAGTTCGAATGTTGAATGTTCATGATGTTTTGATGTTTAATCACGCCGCAATTCCAATGAGAAATACTTTCGTAGTTATTGCGTTGGGACGACATACACCTCTTTTTTTTCTAAACACCACGCGAGCTAAGCCGCGCTAGACGCCTAGCACGTCATAACGTTAATAAAACGTTCCTCTTTTGTTTATCTATCGTAAAAATCTGTCTCCACTAACGTAAAATTTTTTTATGACCTGTTAGATCGCGTATTGGACATTTAAGTTTGTTTTTTTCGTCGGAACGACGATAAATCGGAAGGGGACTGTTAAAATATAATGGGAAAAGAATTGGCCCTAGGTTTATTTATTTTGTTTTTATACAAGTATGACGACACGACTAAATATACGAGTATACCCTAATGGTCACCATGGTAAATAGTTAACAAGACGATTTATGAACCATAGCAGTGTGAAGTCAAAACCAGGTATTGTAAGCGATGTCAGTAAAGTTTTATCAGAAAATCTAATCTTTAGTTTAATCTCTAGCAAAATGTTGTTGTTTACAGCAAGTCTCATTCTGGACCGATGAAGACGTGTACGCGAGCCCTCGGATTGGCGATGACGACGACCGAGCGTCGGTCGGCTCGGCGTTGAGGAAGACGCGCTCAGTCGACGCATCATGTTTGGATGTGCGATCTATCGCTGAACTTGGATCACCCGCTCAAGGGCTTTCGAGGGCGAAGTCTGACTTCAATATTCAAGCTAGCTCACTCAATGGTGATCAAGGTAATCTAAGTTGAGCCATTACAGCACAATTTTCATATATATATTACTCTCTACGATTATTTATACCTACTTCTTATTAGATTCAATACCAAGAAAAGAACGCAAGTAATTTTATCATAAAGAAATGTTGGCTGATTAGTCGCGATGATAGCATTCATTCAATTCACGTTGACGTTCATACTAAGCTCTTTGATCATGGTATCGAATGGCGTAAATCAAAGTGAGGACGATTTAAATAAGATTATTAAGATATGTTCCATCTTAATAATCTTATTTACATCGTCCTCACCCAATATAAAATTGCCCTATAGGTAGGTATGGTAGGATTTATTCTTTATGTCTTTGACATTAAAGTTACCGGAAGATTCTTTTATTTTTAACTCTGTTCTCGATTTAGTTTATCCTATTGGGATCAGGTTTAGGTGTCTTTTGACTGTTAGATATTTAAGTATGCTATTATTTTCCTTAGACATAGATCGAGACACTCGCATTGCAACACGTCCATCCTCTCTCGCGCCACCGACCGGCACTTCCCGGGACCCCCCACTCGCAAGGGCCCTATACGCGTACTCAGCCGCCGGAGACAACCAGCTCAGCTTTCAGCAGGGAGATGTCCTAGCGCTGCTGGGGGAGAGGACTAAGGGCTGGCAGTATGGAGAGAACTTGCGCACACATCATGCTGGGTGGTTCCCGCTTGCGTATACTGAGCCGGTCGCCAACGATGATCTGAGGTATGATGGATTTTTCTTGTATTTGCTGTATCTTTTCTTATAACAGTTGCCAAATGACACGGATACGACGGATTCCGTTAGATCCTTGTCCTTGTTCATATAAAATAATAATACAGTCTAACAAAAATAGATTTGCATTGAGTCGTGACTGTAAAGTTACGCCGTTACCTACAGTAAACCATAATAATAGGTAAGCTTTTATCGCAAACAATACGCTCTGGTTATTGACAGTTACGTTACAAGTTACTTGTTGGTATTTTGCCAACTCAAATTGCATAGCCAAACACATTAGATAGATTATTATCGGTAGTGGAATTAAGATAAGGCAACGGCACACTTTTGATGCTCTGCTAACGACAGTCAACTGCCGTTATAAGTAGAGATAATTAGACATCAAATGATTATAATCTGCTACTGTACTGCAACCATTAGGTATACCTACATTGACAATTGACAATTAATGAGTGGAAACTTGTGTTAAAAATAATCTGCTGAACAAATGATGGTGAGACAATCGTGTCGTTGTGGTATTTACTGTAGAGTATTTTGGGTATCCATATTATACTTATAAGGTTTTATTTGTCTTCCAGCAGTGCATCGCCAGCTCGTTGGAGCATGGCGCAGACTCCGAGCGAGGCTCCGCCGCCGGCTCCACTCACACACGCGCAAATCACTGCTACAGTGCACACACACAACCATCCTTCCACCAGGATGTTCGGCGATACGGTTACTGCTCATCATGTCAATAAAGTAAGCTATCTAATAGTTGTGTAAACTATTCACCCGTCAAATCTTAAGCTCAAAGATACGGTCTTAGCCAAAAATCATGGGGTGACAAATTCCAAGTCATATATCTATATGGTGCTTGGCATAGTAATCCTTTGATGATGAGAACTCGTCAACACTCAATCGTTTATCCTTTCATAGTATCAGCCAGTTTGTAAAGTTACAACATAATGGAGGGTCGCAGAGTTACTAATATGGCAATCAAAAGTTGTTTATGTTTGGGTTATTGTTTTTTCCCAGGCTCGCCTTGGAAGCGGTTCTCCAGGTCTTCCACCAACTTTACCAGCTCCGTCTCCGAGCGCTCTCAGTACTTCAACGAGTGCCAGCTTCCATCCCACGACCCCGGTCGTGCCCAGCGTTGGGCCTATCAAGAACTCATCGTCTGCAAGTTTCACTACACACGCGGTGATTGAAACTAGGAGCTTCGGCCCTCAGACATTACCACTACGCTCTCAGGTAATTCTCTAGTCACGAAAGTGTAATTGATCAAACTTTCTACCAAATTTGTGTCAGTTTTTTTTACTATTTTGTTTTTTTACGTCAAACACTTGGCCCAACTTGCTGTGAACTACTCATTCATTTTTTGAGTATAAATTAGTTATTGTCTTGAACATATTCTTTATTAAAATAAGCTGATAATGCAAATTTTTAAACTTTATTATAATTTGTGTATTTGAAGATCAATATAAATAAGCAAAAATATGTTTTCAGATGACCCAAAACAAAGCTGGTCCAGCCAAAACAGTGGTGTCCGCCGTCGGAGCGGTCGGCAATGTCTCTCTCCACAGCTCTAACGATTCTGGCTTTTCCAACGAGCCGCCGCCGCAACCTGATGTCGACTATAGCGATGAGGAAGCTCAACGACTTCGTGTACCTATCAGGTAAATATTCTATCCAGATTAAGTACAAAATGACTGCTCAAACTGTTCTGAGATTCTTAGGCAAATGTTGGAATATTTAAACAAAGATTAGTTCTAAACAACTTTTAAACTATTTTGAAAAATATCCACTACATGTAAAAATCAATAAAGATCAATTTGTGCTGTCGTTTCGATATATATTATTTTTGTTCACCTTAGAGCTTTCAAATAGATGCTTTACTATTTTGTTGCTTTTTGTGTTGTCGTAGCAGTAGTATTTATTTGTGTTTTGTTTATTATTTGTAGTAAAGCTGCCCAAAAAGCGTATCTGCTCAAAACTCAAAGCCTCAAACGCGGCCCTAAAGCTCCCAACTCGAACGGTTACCTTACCGATGACCAACAATTAATGCTGCGCAGTATGCTGGACATGGACAAAGATTCTCAAAGGGTAAAAAGAACTAAATCCTTCTGGAAATTTGGCCGTACGACCTCAGACGAGATTATGGAAGGGATGTCTCTTTGGGAACATAGAGATATTGTAGACACTGTACCAGAGTACAAGAAGAAGCTTTTTGGAAAAATAAAGAAAGAACTAAGACCGGCACCTGAAGTGCCTGATGTAAGGAAACCAGTCTCTCCAGATAAATCGCCACAGCCTGAAAAAACAGCAGTACAAACTCGTCCAAAAGAAACAATTGACAGAAAAGAAATGAAACTATCGAATGGAGGCATACGCCAAGCCAAAAGTCTAAATTCCATCCAAAACGATGAAAGAAATGATAAAAATAGAAAGGGGATAGAGGACTACCAGCACAGCCAAATGAATAAAAAGAGTATGTCTGAGAAGTCTATTGTTGAAGAAAAACATGAAGAATTTACTCCTAGAAATGAATCCAGACATTCCGACATGACTAATACAAGCACTATAAAAACTAACTTCGAGAATAGCTTCTATAATGATGAAACAGGTGAAGGTTTTGTTATGAAAACTGTAAAACGTAGAGAAATACTACAAAGATATGATAATGATAGCAGCTCCGATGTAAACTCCGTTGCATCGAGCACTGACCCGTACGATTGCATCATAGTAGACGATCACATGACTTTGAGAAAGCAACAAGAACTTGATAGACGTCGAAAGCAACAAATAATGGATAACGATGTCAAACAACGCAAAGAAAATGATTACATGCCAGAGTTTGAAGAGATTGAAGTAACACCAATCAAACCGCACGTGCGAGCGACGATGTCTTCCGAAAAAGCCAAGAGCCCTTCACACGAGAGGAGTCCATCTAAAACCATGGAATTCAAGACGTTTAAAGACAATTCCAAAGAAATAAAAACATTCTCAGCTTCTTCTGAAACATTAAAGTACAAAGATAATGAACATATCGACCGTTACGGTAATAATATAGAAAGAAACAACAATAATATTCACAGCGAAGATGCGTATAATGAACATGATGAAGGAACACTTAAATACAAAAAAAGGACAAGTGAAGAAAAGAGTCGTTCTAAAAATATCTTTGAAAATGGTAAAGCCCAAAAACGAGAATATCCACACACTGAGTCTAGGAACCAAAAGAAAGATGCTAGATCGTTTGAGAACCGAGAACCTAGAATTGATTATTCACTTGATCGTCGACAAGCAAAGAAAGAGTTTGACACAAAGACGAGGGAAGGTAGAAGAATCAGAACCAACCGGAGTTACGATGACAGTTCCCTTCCTTACAATGGGAGAGGTAAAGAGGAACGATTCTATGAATCCAACATTTCTTACTTCAGTGACCAAGAACGTCGCGTTTCTCGGTACGATTATGAAACAGATTCCAAAAAAGCAGAGAAATCTAAAATACGCCAAGAAGAGGCGAGACTCGAAGCTCGCCGTGTAGTAGACCGCCGTAGTGAGGGACCTTACAGCGAGTCAGACGATCAGAAGTTTAACGAGGCTCTGAAGCAGCAAAGGCCCCAGCTCCTTCCCCGTACAAAGCTATTGAAGAAACCCGCGGAAGGACAGGAGTTACCTGAAGATGGGCATACCTTTGGACCGTGGTATGACTTGTGGGGGCGAGAGCAGGCAGTTTACAAATAAATATAGTCAGGTTTGTGTATTCTCATTAACTTACTGACCAATTGATTTACGCATAGCTTTTCTGCTTTCTGCAAAAGACGAGTGTTTGTAGTTAGTAGGTTTCTTGTTATTTTGTTTAAGCTATGTTTAATCTATAGTTATTTCATTAGCTTAAGTTACTTTTATTAAAAAAAGATAGGTTACTTGTGTAAAATTCTTAGTTATACTCATTTGTAAAGAAAATTTTACTGGTAAAAAGGCCTGACTTTATATAAATAAACATTTTCCAGGCCTCAACAATTTGCAACCGTGAAACTAAGGAAGGCATTAACAAATGACCGATCGTCACCTGCCATCGAGTAATGTTAAATAATCTTATGTAGATATTATAATTGATTATTATTATTTTGTTAATTATTATTAAATGTAAATTAGCAACACCATGTATTTTGTACAGTTAAATATTCATAGTTTAACAAAAATATATCACATTTTTTACAATAATCCAAATGGTTGTTTTATTTGTATCTATGTATCTCTTGAATAACATAATATATTGCACAGATAAAAAAAAAATAACAAAGTTATTCAGTCATTCACCTACTGAAGACATGGGAAGACACACTATAAAAACCTTTACGATATCAGCCAATATAAAACCAACTGAGGCGTTTCATGTTTTCCTCCACCGAATCAGCATGGCATTAGGCTCGCAAACAAAATACACGGAAACTACATCCAGTTGTCGCCAAGTACAATACAAACACATCTAAGCAAACAACTGACACGGCACGAGAGAAGAAAAATCAACGTCAATTGGCCCCACGCGACAATGGCCTATGATTTATTGCGTTTCCGTCTCCTGTGGGGCCGAACACGAAAAATATTCGATATGTTATAACGCAATAGGCCTATTTATAAGGAAACGAGACGGGGACGGAGCGGCTCGCAACAGAGGTGCCAATGTAAAATAAACCTTTCACAAACCACATAAAAAAGAAAATAATTTTCCGTTGAATGCCTTTTGCCTGCTCAAATTCAATCTGCTTCGTCTATTTACTTAACAAGCTACACTATGTATATCAATAAGGTTCTTTTTACATTAACTTTTTTCTCAATTCTGTATTCGTTGCTCTGTAACATAGACTTCTGAAATATTCGATATGTTAGTCGGCGCCTAGGGGTGTCGCCCGTCAATTATACGCACAAGATTTCAGCAAGGAAAACTGGGTTTTGTTTGAGCTCTTTTGAAATCGATACGGGCCCTCAGGCACTTCAGGGAGGTAGTGTGAATTCAGCGAAAAATATATTAAATCTCGAGAAAACAGATACCCAAACGAAATTAAACTTCTCAATGAAATCGGTTTCCTATGAAGGTAATTTTTATGATTGAGAGAATCATAGTTTCGAGTATGAATTTAAATACATACCAAAGATATTATAAACAATTAAAGTTAAATTGGTATAATATGAATCACTTAAATTGGTGATTTCCATGACTTACAGAACGTGTAGTGGCTATACCAATTTTAAACTAAAATGTAACAAAATAAAACTAAAGAGAATAAAACGTTTAGTCCAGACTTAGCACTTTTTCTAGAGTTTGTAACAAGCCAAATAGCTGCGATTACGTGCAGGAAACCCCGACCCGGGTAAAAAGACATGCATGTAGGCGAAGCCTTCGTTTTGTAAACATGCTCGAGCGGCGTTTGCAGCTTGGAGGGAAACCACGATACTTTTGAAATCCTTTTCTAAAGCTTATTCTGACTTTATGGTGGTTAGTGACGCGAAGTTTTCAAGTCCCAATGCAAGTCAAAAGTATTTATATATCTGCAAAAATTTGTTCCGGATCTAGGTGCTTTGCTATCACGTAAGTAGGCGCTCGTATTTTCTGTTACTCCAGGAAATCTTTTGGTCATGGCTATAAATGTAGGCTATGTAAATAATATTCAATTCTACGCCACGAGAAAAATAAGTTTGAATCGTGGTCTATCGCCACTGAGGGAATACAAATTCTTGGCTAGTAAATCTAGGTTATACACAATGCAAATGATTTGGAAACCGATCAAGTAGGCGATATAACAAAAGGAATATGTTCCAATATCACAACAAACAGCTGCGGAACCGTCGCCAGCCCATATAAAAATCAATTTGCAGTGCAAATCGAGCGAGGAGACCAATACTTTCCAAGTCATCGAGTCCCTTAAGCGCTCTGGCCTGGAAAAATCCACAACTTTTGGCAAAAATATGCACCAGCAAATTTTTAAATGCATTGTCTGTCAAACACAGATGCACAACGAGAGAGGTTTCGCTTTAATTTATCTGTAACTGTTTTACGAAACAGATTCCTCATAACTTGGGTTTTGTTATGTGCGGATCGATTTTATCGTTTAATTTTTTCTACAATTTTCTGAAATTTAACACAATCGAAATAATATCAGCAACAAATACGACACGTTCCAGCGTGCACATTATGATCTAATCATATGCTGTGGCCTTATAAGGTACTTAAGTTTCTGAAAAACAGTCTCTTTTTGATGTTCTTGAATTTCTGAAACATTCAAATTTAAATTCAAAAACCCCGTGTAACTGGGTTATGTAACCCTGGATCGTAATCCATACGATAAGAGTCATGCAATTTGGCACCGCGCACTGGTCCTATCACATTTCGATGCCAAGAGGCACGCAACATAGACCGCCGTTTGAGCTTCGATGGCCTAATTTACGTTAAATGACCGCTTAATGAACGCCCCTGGCCTCGTTGACTCCTGAATTGTGTCTAGATAAATTATCATTCGGTGGTCTGGAAGCGGGTTGATGGGAAATTTCACGACAGAATTGGTAGCTTTTTTTTCCTGTTATTTTAATGAATTAATTAAGTCACTATTGACAATATTTCCCGTAACACAATAAGAAAATTAGTACAATACAAAAAAAATATATAATTTTAACAAATATTAAAAATGAAACAATTCAATACTTTTTTTTAACAATTGTATACCTACTTGAAGTTACGAAAGGTAGATTAAAATTTTTATGTTGCCGAGATGCTCTCAGAAGTCAGCGAAGTTGTTGTCCCAAAGCTAAGTAGAGCACGGGTTAATTTTATACATACTTTTAGGGTTATAGATTGATTGATTGCTTCATTACTACGATACATACCTATTACGAGTAGGTACCTACCTCAGAGAAATCGTCGTGTCAATTAGCACAACGATACCGGAAGTATCAATTAAGGTAAGGGACAAAACCCGGTTTTACAGGAGAGCAGAAATAAGATTTTTTTTGTAAATTAGTTTGTATCTTTTTTTCCTGTGGTCCTATTTGAATGCTTCCAAGACCAAATCGTCTTAGATTTTTGGTATCTTTCGTACTAAAAATTCAAAATTCTGATATATCTTACGGTTTCGTAGATAGCCTGTCCCTTACATTAAAATTCAATGTAAAGCCGTACCTTACGCTAATTAAAATTTAGTTAAAATAAGTCTGCAGTAATGTAAGGAACAGATGTAAGTATAAAACTGATAAGTAATTTTAACGTAAGGGTCTATGACTAGTTTTAAATTTGCTGTAAGTAAACAAGAACCTTGCAATCATCATCATCATCATCATCATCTTCCTGCCCTTTTCCCACGTTATGTGGGATATATCAACCTTATTTTAATCGACTTAGAGAACAGTGCATACCTACTTTTAACATTACGCCAAATAAAACCATATTGTAACATCTTATTAATCTTATACCTACCTATAAACGAGAAATTCTTGTATATAATTATGTTTACAAGAATCTGAATCTGAATCTCTGAAACGGCTCCAACAATTCTGATGAAATTTAGTATGCAGATATTTCGGGAGCGATAAATCGATCTAGCTAGGTTTCATGGTAAGAAAACATCGTTTTATCAGTGTTTTCAGGCAATAAAAACTTTAGAATACTAATACTTACATCTATTGGCGAGAAGTAATACTATTTTTATTTTTATTATTTTTTTTAAACATTGCAACAAGGTCCATCTAGAACTGTGTCAATCGATCATTTCGTGTGCATTTCGTCAAAAATGATTGAATCACTCGCGTATGGATTGAGATCGAATCAAAGTGATCCAATCAATCGTAACCGACACAGGATTAGCGATCAGCTTAAACAATAACTAAACTGTTTTACCGACATAGCAACACTACTTGACCATAGATGGCGTTAAAATCGAAAAATATTATACATATTTCATCATAAATACATTCTGATCGCACCGACATGGTACATGGAACTGGGCAGTAAGGCGGGTCAAAAGTGATCGAATCACATATAAATTCGTGATTGAATCACTTGCGTAGGTATGGGTTACGATCGAATCAAAGTGATCCAATCAATCGTGATTGACCATGTCTAGAGCCTAAACAACAACTGTACTGTTTTGCCAACACAGCAACACTAAAGCTACTTGATAAATATGGCGTTAAAATCGAAAGATATTATTCATAATTCGTCAGAAATAATTCGTATCAAAATATAATTTCCAAAAATACGAGTTACCAAAAAACCCAGGTCATCCAGGTACTAATAAAATTAAATAATCCAAAGGCATATCAACGTAAAGGACAACATTGAAAAAACCGCGTTACATCAAAGCAAGTGATTTTAGTGTAAGGGTCAAAGTATTTAATTATTGAGACATACATTAATTGAGATAAAAAACTTCACTTGACAAGTTTGTTACGTTACAATTTAAGATAATTTTCTGTTTAGAACTTCTGAAAATTTGTACCGTAAGGGACATTTTTTTGAAGATATCGAAATTTCAAGTATACCAGTCGATAGAGCAGAAAATTTTAGATAGAACTGCATATTCAACTCATTTTCGATAAAATGTCCCTTACGTTAATTGATACTTCCGGTATCGACAAGTCAAACTAAGGGTAGTAATAGTAGTAGATTTTCGTCAAATTACGAAAATGCAAAAATCGCTTGACCACATAAACTAATAACTGATGTAGGTATAAATGAAATTAGCCAGTAACAGCCAGTAACTTGATATATATCAAGTTACTATAGCTCTCATATACCTCTTGATTTCGTATTTTAGCTCTCTTGTATAGCGATTGAAGATCTTAAGCCTGTAAAAAGTTATGCCCAATCCGGGGGTATATTGGGGTTATAGCGTGCTATAACTCTAGACCTTAGAACTTGTCTATAGCCGGCCTATGTCTATTGTCTATTTTAACGGCTCTTCTATGCATCTCTTCTAGCTCTCAAATTAGCGCCTAAATGTTACTTGGGATATCCTTGTCAAAATTGCAACATATCAATTGCATTGGTTGGTATTACCTTTTTTCTCCGTTTTGATGGAAACCCACCCTTAAATCTCATATATCCCAAAGCTCTTAGAAGAAAGGTAAACTTCAAGTTTTATTGTGCTGAACGATACTAACCCAAAGTCCGAAAGTGTGACGACGGAAATGAAACCCCTGCGGTGCGATAGATTACAATCAATCAAACGACTTGGCTTTTCGTACGTGCACCATCCATCCATGTTTGAAATAAAGAAGATTCTTTATAACTAAGGTTATTTTTACTCATCCAAAAAATCTCACTCACCTCGTTGAATAGGTACCTACTAATTATGGATTTTACGTCATTTCCTTCAAATACAATTAAAAACGTCCAAAAGTCATGCTTCGAGCTAGTGCCAAAATATGAAAAGATCAACATAAAATTTTACCGTATTGTACTTATTGAACTTGTAAAGTAGATAGGTACGTAATACTTAAACAACTAAGTAGCAATCGAGGAGTAAAGTATAAGAAAGAATGAATGTGTCTAGACTGCGAAAAACTGCGGGCCAAACAGTCCAACTTTATAGTGTCTCGCGTGTTATTGTCCCACTTGTGTTCGGGCCAAGAGCGATACTCTAGATAGTACCCGACTGGTAGCTATGGCACATTGTAGAAAAGGTGCTGAATATTGTATAATGCTAGAATCATTTTTTTTTTCTTCTTCATCTGCTATGATCATCACTGTCTGAAATCGACTGCTGGACATCACCCCAAAGATTTTTAACTTTGACTAGACTTGATAAAACTGAATTTCAATTTGAATAAGAAGCACCACCCTTATTCATCGAGACGCCACCATTATTGTATTTTGATCTTCGAAAAACAAACAATCAAACTATTTCGTTATAGCTACCATTAAGATACCAAAAACTAGCAGCCAGACAAAATTGTAAGTCCACAAATTGCATTACAGAAACTATTTGACTGAGAAGACAAAGCAGAATAAAATGTTAAAAATTCAGCTTTTTAGTAGTTGGGTTTGAGAGCTGTTACATGTTACATTAACCGAAGAGTCGAGGGAAGTCTCGGGAGAATTTAATCTCCAACACATTCTTTAAACATTTCCATTTGTCCTGAGTGGTTTCCACGACGCGATGATATGGTAAGCCATAAAAAGATACAAGATCTATGTATATTATAAAGTAGGTACTTGTAAGGTCCTTATAGTCATACCTAATTCACTCTACCGCTATTGTAATCTAGCTAAAACATTTCAATCAATAACAAGTTTATTCCTTTAGTTTTTTTACGTTTGACATAGTAGGTTACATAATACATTATGAGTTTAGTTAGTACAAGTTTTTAAATTATATTTTTAGGAGTAGCCATAGCGCACCATTGCCAATATCATATGTACGTATAAGGACTTCGTACTAACATAAAAATAAAGACACAGTCTCAAAAGCCAAATTGTAATCTTTATTATTGAATACCCTTCTTAGGACGACTATTTATGATTAAAACTAGGTTATATAAGGACTTTGTACTAACATAAAAATAAAGAAACAGTCTCAAAAGCCAAATTGTAATCTTTATTATTGAGTACCCTTCTTAGGACGACTATTTATGATTAAAACTATGTAGGTTTATATATTTAGCAGACCATTACATTTTAATCTAGGACAGCAAAATAACACATTAAAATAACACACACAAAATAAAGAACATTTTAAACGTAGCGAACAGCAATGTAGAACACAGGAATTATATTACTTATCTGTTTTAAAATGGTATACTGGATGGGCTGGTGGGTACTCAGAGCCGGATCTACCGACAGGGTGCAGAGTGAGTGTCTCGGTACTGCTTCTCTGGCGTCTTCCAACTCAAAAGGTCCCCTCATGACCGTTGGAACCGCTTTTATACCATTCTCGCTCGGCACCACCTCTGACTACCAATAACAATTTATTTATTAAAAATAAATTGTTATAATTAGAGAATTTATAATATAATACTTTAAAAATTATATTACGAATTAAGGTACGTGATACATACAAGTGATACATTTTAAACAATTAATTAAAATAATTTAATTAATTAAAGTACTGTAACAAAAGTTATCAAAATAAATATTTTAATAGTTGAATAATCTTTAAAAATCACATTTTGAATTATCAATAGGTATACTACATTAATAAGTTTATATTCAACAATAATTATTTACACAATTTTAATTATGACGGAAGTCCGATATTATTTTAAAACTAATCTTAAATTACTGCAAGAACGATAATGATCATTCATAAAATTGTTTTACGATTTTAAATAATTATTTAAAGACTCCTACATAGGATAACTTAAGGTTTTAATAATGATTGAACAATTAGTTACAACTTCCGATTTGCCTATCAAACATTTTCATATTTAAATCTGAAATATTGATAAAATAAATATAACACAGTCACAATGGTATCAACAAAAATGTAAATTGATTTATCTACTTATTTATAAGCTTCTTATTTACTAAATAAGATCTCACATACGCATATTGAATATCGCTCTCCGTCGCTCACGTATGACAATGTCTTATCTTGACTTTTTCAGGATTTGAGCATGGAAATCTTTTCTAGTATTAGAAACAGTTTGTTTTCAATTTGGAGATAAAAGTTATTATATGTACGAGTACATATAATAAGTTTTAAACTTATTATAAATATGAGTACATATAATAAGTTTTATTTTATTTTAGGTAGGTACTTACAGAAAATAGAGGTTTTAAGTTAATGTTCTATGCGTAAACCATTGATGAATTAGTATCATGGTCTAAAGCATAATATTATGTAATATGTCAGGTTTTAAGAGTACTATACTGTACTTGGATAACAAATAATAGGGTAGTACAATATTCATTGTTTTTAACTAAACAATGAATTCAGAAAGAGTAAGGTAGAGCAGCCAGATACTCTATCTATTCAGTCATTTTGTAAAAACAAAAGATAAGTCAAAAACTAGCACACTAGCTAATAACAGATATCACCTCAATTTTAGTAGTCCCAAAAAATATCGGTAATAAATAATATCCCTTGGCTGGCAATAGTGAGTATTACGCGGCGAGTTGACAGCTGGTGACTCCATGTTTACCCTCGGAAAGTAAATGTCAATAAAGTACAAGAGCACCCTCTTGGGGGAAAGTATTGAGCGCCAGTTGTTTTAGCCTCGAATAATGCAGTGGCTGTAGGTACCCACTCACAGAACTCTGAAAGGTATTCCAACTATTTTCACTACCGTATTCTTAACATGTTTGGTAGGTTTTTGATTTTTATGTGGAATTTTAATAAACATTACAGAATATAACAGGATAGAAATTCTTGCAGTTTGTGAATGGATTGTTTTTTAAAAATAGTTCATGTTAAAATAATAAAAAATGGCTATTACTAATTAACCTAAGTTATCAAAAACTGTTTATAGTAACTCAGAAATACGATCAATATAATATATACAAATACGTTCCATTCTTTGATTTTCATTTGGCCAAGTCAACCCGGTATAATATTTAAAAAGATTTACCTTTTTGCGGCTTTCTTTGTTGAAAAGTTACCGGCAACTAAGTGAGTTTTCTTCCGCGGCTCATTCCAATAGCTTGAAGCAAGCCAGGTGGAAGCAAAATGAACGAATGAACGACGTAATTTAATAAAACCAGCTGAATGAGACGGTCTATTTGAAATTATTATTTATTTGTATCTTTCTATTTAGCTGTAGTTTCGTTACCTTTGATAAAATACTTTAAAAGTACTCTGTAGGTAAGTACTTATTTGTAAAGGTTTTAAGCACTTTATAAGGACCCTATTTGAATCTGCGTCCATTAAACGAGTTACAAGGATCTCTGCCAGTCCACTGATTAACGAGGTAACTTGTAAAATACACACTGTTTAGACGAACAAATATTCACTAACGGGGGACTTTGAAGTATTTTGGTTTTAAGACGCGGTGGTCAGCTGATCGCGGAGTTTTGCTGTTTTTCAGATGCTTTACCCTCGGTAAATAAGGGTAGTGGAAAATAACTGAAAGGTCACTGAAAATAATCAATATTTTATCTCTAAAGTCTGAGTTTGAAATTTTGTTTAAACGTCGTACTAACTTTAATATTAATTCTCGAAAAAATCTCATAAAATAAACAAAATATGCTTCTCCTTCTAAAGTTGAGGTCATTTTCATATTTTTTTACACCAACGGGTAGATAATTTACTTATAAATAAAATGTGTGTTTTATTTTTATTATTTAAATTTAACACAAATTATTATTTCAAATTATTACAATTCGAAAAGATAAAACTTAGACTTTTCTTGCAATGGGCAGAATGCCGCTGGCCACTAGCTAGCTGCCGCGCCTTAATTTGATTTGCAAATTTTCGAAAATGGGAATCTTTGATGTAACTCATGAAGTTCAAGTACTCTACCCATATCTTTGCAGATTGTTGGACCGTGTATATAAAATTTAAAAAATTGTAAGAAGACCTTTGTGAGTAACAAAACAATAGTAATGTGTATTATATAAAAGTTTATGGTGTATAAAAGACCGTGGATGCGTTAAAGGGTTAATAATGGGCGACAGGACGACCGTAAAATATAATGAGTCCTTCTATTCTCGTTAAAGTCCAAGTATTACGGTTATAGAAGTTAAATAAAAGTACTTTGTAAACAAGATCAATTATTTAAGAGAATGTTTTTTCTTGTTTTTTTCTTACAAATAGGTTGGGAAGAATGCCTTTGTTATATTTAAATACCTAGTTAATTAAGAGTAGGTACTATTTAACGAAGTCCGACGAATTATGTATTCGATTTTGAATCTTATATCGATGTCATAATGTCATTGCACAGGACTTCATGAAAACAATGTAGGTAGATACTCTACATATATTTATTCTGTGACTCTACTTACACCTTGTATTTAGAGCATTTGTCACTCAAGATACTCTGACTAATTTTCAATAGATATAAATAAATATTTAGATTATCATGTTTTGAAAATAAAATATCAAAGGTTTTATATAACACAAGGAAACACCTCTACTTAGGCATACTTAATAAAAATTTCATACCTACTTATTTCGTATTGTTTTGTAACGTAAATTATTTTTTCCAAAACTGCATCCAATCACATTAGATAACACAATAAAGTACTTCCACTGTTTTTGCAACTTCAGATTGTCTTCTTCCAGTACATTTAACCCCTGTTCGTGACGTCCAAATTATCCAGACCTGTGCCTTGCTTCACTGCCATCAATTAATCAAGTGATGGCGGGGTCACGATGGATGGTCATCGTGTTAGATAGAACTGAGACATTGTCTCCATCTAATGGTGCAGATCTTAATAGTATGTTGTCTCTAAACCACTCTACTTGTGGAAATAGTTTTAGGGTTCCATGTTAAAACAATCTCATTCGTTTTCAATTTTCGCAGAAATATATATTTTGTAATGTACATAATTTGTGTCTTCTACATCTTGAAACCATGTAATTTCAGCCAGACGTCACACATAGATAACACAAGTAATATGGAAAATTTGAGAATATCTCATAAAAATTATCATTTTAAAAGCTTATCTGCGTACATCAGAAGGTAAACAGGGTGGTATTATAATTCGCAGAGTAATCTTCAAAGTAGCGCAGCGGTCCCATTTTGATGTAAGCAGAAGTTAAATCTATCGGAACACTCGTTTCGTAGCTAGGAGGCCACAGACAAAGCATTCCTCTTTTTGTTCCAGACTTAATTAATAGAGGGGTTAAAAAGAGTATCTATGTTAAAAAGGTTGAGTCTTTATAATTACCTACCTTAATATTAACCGCTGTTGTAAGATCAATATTTACATAACTACCACAAACTATAAGACTAAGGTTGGATTTGATCAACTTTTCAACTTTTAGTATTAATTACCTATCGGTTTCTATAGTAATTTCAAATGCAAGTTAAATGCTAACTCTTTGGTAGCTGGTATTCATTCTGATGATAGTACTAAAACGAGTTTAGTTGAATTGAGGCTAAGTAGTTTGCTTATTGTTACTCCAAGCTCCGGTACTTACGTTTTAATGGTGACAGTTAAACGCACGCCGGAAAGTTTTAAGCTTACTCCTTGGGTTTTTGTCCGTAGGTAGGTAATTAGCTATTTTGAATTCCCTGTATAACGACATGCCTTTTAATTCAGGAATGCAGTTTTATGTTGGTTTTTGATCTTCGTCGTATTTAGAGCCAAAGATGATCAAATTGAAAAGAGTTTGTTAGTGGATGTGTTAATGCTTGTCTTATGTATTTATAGCGTTCTGTTAGTACTATTAAAATAAATACATTATATTTGCAGTCGAATCTCTTGTTCACTTTTACTACTCGTAAGTAGCTTATTTTAGTTACTCTTATCAATTTATTCCGAGTAAAATAAATCAATTTAGTTATTGCTCCGCCTAGCGGAAGGAGGCGACAACCCTGCTCTTTATTGCCTTCCAAATCAGATGAGAAGCTTCCGATTTCCTTGTTTGTTTAATATTTCCTGCAAACATCGGAATTACCTGTGTTTTTGTACGCCTGCAGGGGATTTGTCATAATAATTCATTTCCACAAAGAAATCAGTTTACTTACAACATGCAATCTTTGCAACTGTTGTAATATAAAGTTTAGATAATATGTGGTTACCACAAGAAAATTACACGAATATACTTATATTTTTTTCTCAGACTTATATCTAAATACTAGATATGTAGTAGTAATAACGTAGATAAGTTAAAACTAATAATACGTTAAAAACTTTATTTAATAATTATAAAATACATGTGAAACAGTTTACTTATCTAGAAAACTTAATCATCATCCTCATTTCAGCCCGATATCACCCACTGCTAAGTAAAAGGCTTCCTTTTTGTAAGCAATCCTTATTGGGTCCTAATTCCAAATCGTTATCTTACCGAGACAATGACAAAGTACATATTACATAATACTATATTTTTTTTACGCAGATGCTTTTATGTATGAAAACATCCAAGCAGAAAAATAAAACTCCCCGTGTCACCCCAAAAACGTTATAGTGGTTGACACATTGAAAAGACTTCTCATGGAGGCAGAACTCATTGAAACCTCCCATTTGAACGGAAGTATAAATCAAAGTCAACGCCACCTGACGCGGATGAAAAATACAGAGCGTTTTGATATCAACAAGTTAGTAATATAGAATTGCCGTAGTCGGAGTTAGGTAAGGAGGTATTATGTCTGCAACTGGGTGCCACGGAAGATGTTAAGTCAAGTGCAGTATTTGAAAAAGTGGAAAACGCGCGGGGGTCCGGTCAACGCAACGGATAACAACGTAAGTATAAAATGACCATGAAGATAGCAAGTCACGCTAAACGTAAAAATCGGAGTGTATTCATTGTGAATAGGCTTTGTAGGTAGCTACACGTGGACTACTAAGCCGATATCAAAAGGGGCTACAATAAAATCTCGGCTACATAAAGCCTACTGAGCGAATCTACTCATGCTAGGAATCCCTATTCACGCGACAAATCTTTTGTAAGGGGTGCACCCACATCTTGAGTGTCTAGACATAAGCTAAGCGGGGCTTAAAATCTTTATAATGCAAAAACTTTTATCATTTTTATCCAATCTTGAAACACAAAAGCTCATGTATATTACAAGTTTTGCGAAAATTCGGAAAGTTTGTCTTTGGGTCCTGAAAAACAAGTTAAACCTAGGACCTTGTGATAAAATACTTAGTTTAGATTTGTTCACCCGATTCCTCAAGGTACCTACTCTTCTTCAAGGTATTCTCAAACTTGTCGAGTAAACCCAACACTTTGTGATAGTTTAGTTCAGCCTGCAGTTTTAGACTCGTTCACACGATACGAGCTACTATTTATAATTTAACAAAGCCATGGAATCTCATACTTGGCTGTTTTTTTGAAGTTTGTTTTTTAGAGCCAACATGAAAGTCCAAATCAATAACTGAAAAACGCGAGCTTAACTCAAATCCTAATTCAAACTCTGATACCTACGTAATAGATTAGAGGATTCTCACATGCTCAGTGTAAACAACTCTTAGTGCTTATTTAGAGCAAAGTGAATATAAACAACTCTGTCTTCAGTGTAATTAAGGCGATGCACAAACGGATCAGTTAGCAAAACGGTTCCCAAACAGTGAGCAAATCGCTTGATGAGCAAGCGGCACTCGGCGCTTCCCTGTCAAGACGTTAATTCGTTATCTAATTAGTTGAGTCCCAGGGCAGGGTTGAAGCAAAGACATGGACGGGGGCAACTGTAACTTCACTATCCTATTTTCCAAAAAAAACATGCAATAATGGGGGCAACGTATTTTTTTTATGGAAAATTAACCGCAGAAAAAAAAAAAACTTACCCCCTCAATATTACATCAACAAGCTACGACCCTGGCCGCGACTGCAAGCCAGCCGGATTCCAGACTCGTGTGAAATAGCGCTAATGAATCAATTCAACTTTGTTAAATAAATAGGGAATTCTATTTATAAAGTAAATGTTTTAATGATTCTAAAAAACTTTAACGTCCTAAAAATGTAAGTACGTACAATCATGATTAACAATCAGACATTACATGATATGTAAAGTCTGCTTATAAAATTGTTGATTGTTTTTAATTTTCACTTTTACATCAAAATTGTTAAAATACCAAAATGATTAGGTATTTATACCTACGTGTTATCGTATGCAGTAACAAATAACGATAGTGTCTGTAGAATCTCTATAGAGGATTCTAAATAATAGTTTTAGCTATGTCTTTGTACCGGTTTCACAAGGATTCCGTGAAAATCCCACCCTTTGCCTTTAGTCTGCGACATTGAACATCACTTTGAAATCGAGTTTCGCATAACCTCTTACAGGTATCTAAATATTCCAAATTCAGGTTAGCAGTGGAGGCACGGCTGGTTTATTTGACAGGAATATTGATTTTTATTTAGTAAAATTAGTTTTCTTGGAAAGCCTAGTTGCCGAAGTAAGTCGTTTGGTAGTCTGCACCAGTTTAATAGAAAAATCATCATAATACGAGTATTATGTCTCCGTTAAATGTTTTCAGCAGCGAAAAATTCAGCTGAAAATTTATTATATTTTTTTAATAAAAAATTTAAAATTTACTACTTTTGCCGTTGGAAAATCGTATCCATGTCATTCAGGCTACTTTAGACTGGCATTGAAAGGTTTTTTCAATGCGCCACTTTACATGAATAGACGTTAACGATGTCCGAATCACAGGGGAAATTACACGAGCTAAGCTGAATGCTGCACGGTGAAAGCAAGAATAATTTCCAGGACAAAGGACTACCTGCAATGGAAGTACTTAGAGAACTTAATTTTCAATAAAGACCGGGAAGTAATACCATAAGCTTTCTCCTATTTCACTAACAAACAATAGGAAACACCTTATAACGTTTTTGTTAAATTTTGTGTTCACTAACGAGATGAATTCACTAAAGAATTCTTGAACGATTTATTAAGAGAACTAGCTGTCCCGCCCGCGACTTCGTTCACTTAAAGTATCTAAACTGAGTTTCAAACACATCACACAACTCATAAAAATCCCATAATAATTGACCCCTTTTTTTAGAGTTAGGTATATTGAAAAATCCTGAAACGCGAAACAAAGTTTCAGACCAATCGCACCACTCGTTAAAAATTTCCCGTACAAACATTGACCCCCCATATGACCCCTTTTTGAAGGTTATATTGAAAAATCGTGAAACACGTGTCCATTCATTTTCCCAGTACACAACCAAAGTTTCAAACCAATTGCACCACCCGTTAAAAAGTTCCCATACAAACATTGACCCCTGTTTGAAGGTTACCTATATTGAAAAATCCTGAAACACGTGTCCATTTATTTTGCATTTACAGTACACAAACAAATTTTCAAACCAATCGCACCACCCGTTAAAAAGTGCCCTACAAACCTTGACCCCCCATTTGACCTCTTTCTGAAGGTTATATTGAAAAATCGTGAAACACGTGTCCATTCATTTTCCCAATACACAACCAAAGTTTCAAACCAATTGCACCACCCGTTAAAAAGTTCCCATACAAACATTGACCCCTGTTTGAAGGTTACCTATATTGAAAAATCCTGAAACACGTGTCCATTTATTTGGCATTTACAGTACACAAACAAATTTTCAAACCAATCGCACCACCCGTTAAAAAGTGCCCTACAAACCTTGACCCCCCATTTGACCTCTTTCTGAAGGTTATATTGAAAAATCCTGAAACACGTGTCCATTTATTTTGCATTTACAGTACACAAACAAATTTTCAAACCAATCGCACCACCCACCCGTTAAAAAGTGCCCTACAAACATTGACCCCACATTTGACCCCTTTTTGAAAGTTATATTGAAAAATCCTGAAACAGGTGTCCATTCATTTTGCATTTACAGTCCACAACAAAGTATAAGACCAATCGCACCACCCGTTAAAAAGTTCCCATACAAACATTGACCCCACATTTGACCCCTTTTTGAAGGTTATTTTGAAAAATCCTGAAACACGTGTCCATTCATTTTGCATTTACAGTACACAAACAAAGTTTCAGGCTGATCGCACCACCCGTTAAAAAGTTCGCATACAAACATTGACCCCACATTTGACCCCTTTTTGATGGTTATATTGAAAAATCCTGAAACACGTGTCCATTCATTTTGCATTTACAGTGCACAAACAAAGTTTCATGAAAATCGCTCCACGCGTTAAAAAGTTTCATACTAACGTTTTCACCCTTTTTCACCCTCTTAGAGGTGGAATTTCCAAAAATCCCGCCTTAGTGGGTAGTTTTGTTATAAAAGGAAACCACCTTCCAAATTTCAGCTTTCTAGCTTCAGCGGTTTCGGCTCGGCGATGATAAATCAGTCAGTCAGTCAGTCAGTCAGTCAGTCAGGTTAAGCTCTTATATACATAGGTATAGATGTATGTTTTGAATATTTGTTTAAACTAAGCTCATTCTATTACTTCTTAAACTTAATAAGTTTATTTTGCTGAACTTGTTTTAAAAGTGGACCTTTGAATAAAGTCTGTACCTACGTAGGTAAGTGCTCGTATCTTGTATATTTTCAGAATAGAGTTTCACCTGATGTAATGCAATGCTTTGTGGTTGTGGGTCGCTTTGCACAAGCTCAGCTAAATATAATCCCACGAGACAAAGATTTTTGCGCTCATGGCAAACCCAGAGTTAACTTATAAGTGGGAATAAAAAGTTTTTATGCCGTGATTTATTTCAAACACTGGTTTTGGTTTGGTTTTTGTAAAAGTAGTATAACTTATCTCTTATTCTACAACTTTTACAGTGACAACAATTAAAATTCCAACTACACACATTTTTCACTATGAAACTCGCTGCATAATAATACCTCCCTATTCATAGTTTGACAGAATTATTCGCAGGGTATGGGTAGCACTAACTTCATCACATCCGCCGCACCAACTTTGAGATAACTATAGCGACTATCTACTCTAATAACTGCTCTGACCAGTAACTATAGTAGTTTGTTTTACGAAGGAAAAATATATTACTTATTTTATGTTTCATTTCCATTTTGGAAAATGACAGTATTCCAAAATCATTAAAGCCCTTTTTGTTTCAGGGATTATGTATAATGTAGTTATGTAATAAAGCAACAATCCAGATTAAAAGCATCTCAAATATTTAGATGTAGCGGAAGTTAAGTTATATCACGCCTAATGTTGCCAAAACGGACATAAAAGAGCGTAACGGAAGGAATAAAAACGAGACAGACTGGAAAATGCAATCGGAATTTTATATCGGTCTTACTCGCTTCAGTAAATTATAGTAATTTATTGTAAAGATCGTGAGTTCGATTCTCTGTCGTACACCAATAGATTTTCCAGTCGAAATCGAAGTAAGTATGTGCAATACGAACGTTGAAAACGTTGGGGCATAATGTCGGGATTGAATTTTTGGTGCTGGTCTCATGCGATTTTTCTACACCGTAAAGTTCATATAACTGAGGTCATCGATACCTTTAATAAATAAGTACCTACGCCCAGATGAAGATTACATTATAAAATTTAAAAGCTTATGACAAACGCTTCTTGCTGGTAGAAACCTGTTTTATTTGTACTAGGTGCTAGCTACATCTGTGCTATAGGTGCATTTCACCAACTATGTGAGGTAAATTTCTTGATTGGAGCGTCAAACGATTTTACGCTGAGTGACACCCTGAAGCCTGTAAGCTTTTCCAAACTAAAAGCTGAAAGGTTATAAAAGTGGCTACTGGGGCTACTACATGGAAACGGAACAAAATGTTGTTACGCGTTACAAAAATTAGTGCGTGAAATAGTGGGTATTTCGACCACAGACCGATAGTTTGAAGCAGTTTCAAACATTGTTGTAATAGTTACCTACTACCATAACTTAAAAAGAACATAATATAATTCTTTGATTGAAAAAAATTATAAACCCCTTTTTTTATTTTGGAAGTCATCCAAAACAAAAAAAAAGAGTTTATTATTTTATATCCAACTAAATTTTCCTGATTTGGAAGTGAATCAACAAACCTTTTAAACTAAAGTTTTTGAACCGATCGCTCCTAACGTAATTAGAAACTACAATATATTAGTGGCGTGGTGTGAGGTCACCATCTAACCCCGCATTCATCTCCATAGCGCTGTTCCGGAGATCCCGGGTCCACTACACGTCAAGACCTTCTTGAGGTTGAGATTTATGTCTTGACCCTGGGTATAAAACAACGCCTACAACGCGGTGTCTTGAAAATAGAGACATAATTATGTGTGCGCTTTGATTGTTCACCTCCCCTGGCTTTTGTTGATAATTACAATCAACTTGTGCAAGTAAATGGTAGGTAACAACTGTATGATATTATTATAGACAAGTTTCTGTTGATAGACACAAAATATAATTTTAGAATACTTATTAAATTATTTTTTATACGATAAGTATTACAGCCAAGCCATCGATACATTTTCTAGCAGATTAATTATGTTAATTGCCTATGCTTACTTTTATGAAATTTTATTGAAATATATATTCTGTCTAAATCAAAAATAAACAATATTTTCGCCTCTTAAATCACAGCTGAACACATTACAAACAAACCCCACATACGCACTGTAGCAATAACTTAAAGGCATTCAACATCGATTTATCAATGCTTCCATGTTCGCTGTGCGCAGCACGTTTCAATAACAGAGACCATAAGTTGGCTACCCTGGGTTCCCTAAACTTACAATTAGGCTTGTACTTTGAAATGGATCCATTTTGTCATCCATCTCCGAACTTCGTAGTGAAACTGTTTTGGATGCACTGATTTACAAAATTATACTGGAAGTGATAGGGATCTCTTTGGTCTTTGGATCTTGTATTAGTATTATATAATAACTAGTAGTCCGCCCCGGCTTCGCACGGGTATTTATATATAAGTACCTATAAATGGTCACGACTTTAATTCCCATTCTCGGTAGATATCTCCCAGATCTCTAGTTACTTTGTTCTTTGAGGTTATCGAGGATATAAAGTCAGAGGCACGTCCAAACATGATATATGACACATGCCCACATTTTGCACAGTAGTTAGTACTCGTACATGACAGGATGCAAGCCCATCGCCGCTTAACTAATCTATGACACACACCTTCGAACTTTTGGTTCTAGGGTATGCTGGTTTCTTCACGCTGTTTTCCTTCACCGTTTAAGATCACAGGCATTGCGCACATAAATTGTTCGAATAGAAAAACACATTGGTGCATGACCAGGTTTGAACCCATGACCTTCAGATCGTGAGGCAGGGGTGCTACCACTACACCACCACTGCTCTCAAATTTAACAAAAATTTCAAATTTCAATATTATAATACACACACGTCTAACCATACCCTGCGTCAGGTTACTAAAAAAAGAAAATTGTATAGAAAGTTTTAGTATTATTATTTTAATGAACTTTTTTTAATACAATGTTTTTTTTTGTTTATATTTTTTATTTATTTTTTCACATTGACTCCATCCTGTACACATCCTGTACACCCAGTGACGCCTACAGTGCATAAGCTAGCGCGGCTCTCACGCAACTTTTTTCTATTGCTTACATTTTTAATTTAATGGTATCTTTTGAATGGAATGTCCGAATTGAGTAATTCAAAAAACTATATAAAGGTATTGAAGCAGTCTAGAATATGATGTGATTTATTTTGATAAGGATTAATACTAAGATACAAATAAAGAGCGTTTTTCTAAGAGTAGCCTTTCAATTAAAATTTTAAAATAAAAGAACTCTTATTGTGGCATAACTATAATAGTTGGACATATGCTATCGCGACACTTTTTGTAAATAATGATGTGTTCTACAAAGTCGTAGTACATTATTTTATTCTATCGTCAATAGTTTTCGCAGCGCACGCGATATAAAGAATATTTTAGGTAATTTTTTTACACCTTGGCTTACATTATTGAAGTTTTAGTAAGGATCCCTAATTTTTTTGAAAATATAATATAGCCTATGTCACCCGCTGATAGTGTAGTTTTCCAACAGTGAAAGAATTTTTCAAATCGGTTCAGTAGTTTCGGAGCCTATTCATTTCAAACAAACAAACAAACAATCAAAGTTTTCCTCTTTATAATATTAGTTTAGATATCTACTTAAAAGATCAAAAACTACATGGTACACTGAATGTTTTTTTTTTACTATACATTATATAAACAATATTTATGTTATGGCTATGTTTTCTATTAACACCTAACCGTACCTATACCTTTCTACCTACAGTTTTAGTGATATTTGCCACCATCATGTGCGATGTGCTGGATAAAATAAGGAATAAGTGTATTAGAGGAAGTCTGAAAGTGGCACCGGTGATAGAAAAGATGAGGAGTAATAGGTTAGCGTGGTATGGGCATGTTATGAGAAGAGATGAATGTCATGTGACGAGGAGAGTGTTAGGTATGAATGTGGATGGATACAGAGGTAGAGGTAGACCAAAGAAAAGATGGATGGGCTGTGTGAAAGATGACATGGGTAAGAAAGGAGTAAGTACTGAGATGACGAGTGATAGAGGGAAATGGAAGAAGATCACATGTTGTGCCGACCCCACCACATAACGTGGGAAAAGGGCAGGAAGATGATGATGTGCGATGTGCTGGCTATCAGATTTAAGTAGGTAAAAATAGCGTTAGCACTTTATTTACAGGTTGATTTTTGTTACAAAACTTGTTAACAACCAGTACCTACTTGCTTACACAGATCTCACATCTCAATATATACCTAGGTAGGTACTAAATAAACAATGTACTACAATCAAAAATACATCAGCAGCATTTAAATCTTCCTTTCCATCAGATTTATCTCCGAGTCAAAGTGGAAACATTTTGATTGCGGTCCACCGCTAGTCCGTCGTAAACCAAACTTTCTTCAGCTAACGACGAAACGCGGCGCGATCACACCATTTTCATCTCTAAACGCTATTTAGGATAATTGCTTGAAATATTACAAGATTGACGATTTACGCAATTTTCACAGAGACTTTTCTTTAGTAGCGATTGTGTCCAAAAATAATTAACAAAAAAAGTCTAATTATTTAAGGAAAAAAGGGGGAAAATTACTTAGAATAAGGAAACCACGATGATATTATTAATTTAAAAGCTTTTTTGTTTTAGTTACTTAAGTCATGTGGTCGCAAGAGTTCCACAACTACCTACCGTGCTTTTAAATTTAGTTTAACGAGTTTTAGACCACAAAGGACTGACGTCAGCAAATAACCAAAGCTGTGAAACACAGATAACAAGCCTGCGGCCGTTACTCACGGTCCCCCTCGCCGACTACGCATTTATTATTGAAGATTTGCAAATATCATGGCCGACGAAAGTTCATTTTCACCCCCTAGCGTCTGTCTAGCATACAGCACGTGTGCACACAACTCTAGGTATCGAGCTAACGAGGGACATTGTACGTAGTGTCTCCAAAATAACCGCAAGCATAAAGTATCTGTCACATCGTAACTCTGTGCGACATTATTGCGACACCGGTAGTGTGTTCTTGCCTTATTGCCTGCGCAGTTCGCCATCCGCCAGCCCTCGGCTGAAGTGCAGCCACAAATAACGGCGGTAGGGACGCGTAATGTTTTATTATACCCATTTTATAACCGCGAGAAGAATGTAATCTCCTTTATTTACTGGAGAGCGCGGAAAACGGATCGTTTCGGTATGAACGAAAATATTAATAAAGAGTTACGCAGTAAAGTCATATTACGATTCTATAAATACTTAGGTACCTATCATATTATTTTGTTGTGACGAATGTTGATAATGAACATAGCAAGTACCTAGGTACTATAATAATAAAACAAAGTCGTATTTTGCTCGAACACTAACAGCTCTAGAACATTTAGACCGATTTTCATGATTTTTTATTTGTTCGATTTGTCGCCCCGAATAGCAGCACTTGAAAATAAATTAACCGTGGACGAAGACGCAGGCAACAGCTAGTAATATATAAAACCAAGGATTTCTCATTCATGTACTGAGTAACATTTTATTTTTCCGAAAGTAAGGTATATACTTAATCCACATACCTACCTACCATACATTTAGCAGGCAGGTATTTAGTCCATTTGTGTTATTTCAGAGTAGGCAAGCTTTTTATAAATAGGCAAGCTCAGCCGACTGAACTTTTACTTTGTGAGAATCCCGGTCTTTCACAGAACATTCTATTATTAAGCATTAAAGCACCGCGTTTACTCTAAAGATATACCTACCTGCCTACCGTCGGAGTAAACAGAAAAGGACTTTCAGCTGGCGTTCGCCGACCGAGCATTTCATTATTTTCTCGTCTAATTTTCTGCAGGTTTTTAAAAGAGCACTCAACCCTAGCATAGTTCAGACTTCAGGTTCACGCTTGCAGTCGGCAGCTCGCGTCATTCAAAAGATCATTGTTACCTGCTAACGTTTGTGACAAACGTTCTCGAAACGTGAAAGCAGGGAAACGAAACGGTGCAAAAGTGCAAAAAACGTCTCCGAAGTAGGTACCTACCGACAGGCGAAGTCAAGGAGGCCTTTCACACCGAAATGAATACGCAAGTGTTTCAAAATTACGACCCACGCTTTATGGTGTGTGAGGATAATATTAAAATGGCGGCGCAATAACGCAGGTATGAAGTATATCGACGAGACCGTCAGAAGATTAAAACAGTAATTTATGTGCACAAAAATGAAATAAGTTGCCAGGATAAAAACGGCATGCAAACAATAACTGTACCATCTATATTTTTATAAGTCAAAAGAAAGTAAATGAAACTTAAAGTGTTCTACCAGGGCTGTGCGACTTATAGACTTACAAAGCTTTAAGGTTTCTTTGAGTTAAACGATGATGTAAATTATGTATATTTTTTTTTAAAGTGCCTTTATTTCTACTACCTAGGTACTTGAGATTTTGTTTTTTGTTCGTTTTCACTTTCGGTAGAAGTCGAGGCGACTTAGAACATAAAATAAACACATCATTTACATCCAATCACAGAATAAATAATGAAATATAAAAATACTTACCTTTAGCATTTTTGGTACCTCACAAAAAACAGGTTGTTCTATTTATAATCGAAGGTACTATCAAGATCAAGAGAGACAATCTCCACTCAAATACATTTTAGTAAATATTCTCAGAAATGGAATGGATTTTTTTAGTGGGTAAGATGTCTTATAAATATTATATTAAATCGTATATTATAATACGTATTTGGCGTTCATTGAGGATTTTTTCCGAGAGTAGGTATATACCTAATACCATGCCTACTAAGAAAAGTCCACTGTTGGTACATACCTACCTAGGGTATCCCATAGCGGACCTTCATTGACCGTGGTCTGTGGTGATATGGCTGATCATAGTATACCTACCAATGCTATGATATATGTATATCTATGATATAGCTATGATAGTATAAAAGTTCCAATTGTTTGGTATTATATTGATAATTCAATTATTTTAAAGTAATTTGAACCTAAAAGTTCAAATATCAGTGCAATATTTGCAAACAAAACTTTCTTTTTGCGTGTCCTTTTTTGTCCATATCGTTGGACGCAATATGTTGTCGCTGACGGCAGTGTCCAGCTGGCACCAATGCCAACACATTTTAAAATGGAATCATAAATATGCGCATAAAAGGCTCCACATTTCATTTCATTAACTTTCAACTTATGAATCGACAGGCTCCTAACTTTAACATAATTTATATGTAAAATTCCTAAATGTTCCCCTGTCGTTTTTGTAACATTGAACGATATCGTATTGAAATAATGTTGGAGATAAAAATATTTGGCAATATTTTTACTACTATAGACATTTAGACATTAACTATAACCTGTTTAGTAGGTGCTTAATAATAGATGGGGCAAAATAATGTACTTACCTCTCCTTTTTAGTCACAAAATTTTGTATTTTACTATTTGAATCTACCTATAGATTTTGAAACTGTTTTCAGGTAGGTACTTAGCTAATTTCTGTTACTTAAACGATTAAATTATTAAATTATTGAGCGAGTTAAATTATGATCATTATTTCTCGTGATAGGTACCATACTTATCGTAAGTATTACGAAGTATCATTTTGAATTCTTGAAACTAAATACTTAGAAAAGCAATGAGGTCGCGAAATAACAACTAAACTTTTTAAAGCATCGGTGTCTATTTTTTTTCGTTTGTTTTAATTTTATTTCAGTTGATTATGTAGTGTTTTGTTTTTGGATATTGTTTTTAACAAAGTTAGGTTACAGGTACTAAACTTAGTCGCGGGATTTCCTTTAATATCTGAGTGGAAGGTTAGAAATAGATTTATGCAGCCGGATAACAATATTTAGTAGTAGTAGTGAGCGAAAGGAGCCTTCAAGACGCACTTTTAATCCTTTTACCACACTGGTGCTTGAACTACTGACACGATAGGTAAAAATGAGTAGGTAATAACTCTACGGTGTATCTAGGTAGGTATTTGAAACGCAACGTTATCGTTATCAGCACTTACATAAAATAATAGCACACATTATTTGTTTGTATTTGATTATAAATGAATAACGCTAATTAAGTTTTGATTAAAAAATATGTTAATAGTGTAGGTACAGAGTGTTCCGTAAGTTGAGATTTCGTTGTCCGGTCGCAATTTTTGATTTTCATCATCTATAACGACTTGCAAAGACACTTGCACAGTAACTATGATAAATCTGTGGATACATCAATACTTGCACCTTACAAAACTGTAAAAACGGTATTTCAGCTTTTTCTCCAATATCCAAAATTTTATAAAATAACATAAATTGAAACGCACGTGAAGCTCACATTTAGAGAATATAGTTTTTTCATATTTTATGTAAATATCTGGCTCCAACCCTATATTCTAGATAGGTACTTAAGTACATGACCTAAATGACTCTTTATCAAATTAGTGAATTTACTACTAGCTTCCACTCACGGCTATGCCCGTGAGGTACCTACATAAAATATAGTTTATTATTATTTTATATAAATGTAGAGATTAATTCCTACAAACAAACAAATATTACCTTTTTATTAATGTATAAATCCGCTCCTATATAAACACATAACTGCATTAAGCCACCCAATCAAAGTGATTCTGCAATAGGACTCTTCGACAGCGAAATCAAAATGGGTCTTTTACGAGTCACGGTCATCTCGGCGTGTTTGCTCGTTGTCACCACTGCTGAACTGCATCCGCTCTCCGATGCTTTCATCGATCACATCAACTCTAAGCAAACACTATGGAAAGCCGGTAAGAACTTCCCGCACAACGTGCCTTTGAAACACCTCAAGCGACTACTGGGTGTTCTTCCCAGCAAAAGAGTTTCATCATCACCTAGGGTCAAGCATGACCCAGATCTGATAGCCAGTCTGCCGAAAAGCTTTGACGCTCGCGTCAAATGGCTCAACTGTCACTCTCTAAGTGAGATACGCGATCAGGGATCCTGCGGTAGTTGTTGGGCTTTCGCCGCCGTCGAAGCGATGACTGACCGTGTCTGCATCTACTCTAATGGTACAAAGCAGGTCCACCTATCTGCCCAAGATCTAATGACCTGTTGCAGTGACTGCGGTTATGGTTGTCACGGAGGATCTCCTTTTGAAGCTTGGGAGTACTGGATGAAGAACGGTTTAGTATCGGGTGGAAACTATAACACTAGCCAAGGTTGCAAGCCCTACTCTATTCCTCCTTGCGTACATCACGCCCCCGGTTACAAAGTAAATGCTACGAAGAATTGGCCACCGTGCTTCGACGAATACTTAGATACCCCGAAATGTTCAAACACTTGCGATGAAAGTTACAGTGTGGCTTTTAAAGAAGACAAGGTGTATGCGAAGAACGTTTTTACTGTCTTTGATGGAGAAGATCACATCATGGCCGAATTGTTTTTAAACGGCCCAGTCGAAGCTAGTTTTTTGGTTTACCTTGATTTTTTCACCTACAAGAAGGGTATTTACTTTTGTGATCTAAACATAGAAAATATTGTTGGTGGGCATGCTGTCAAGATTATTGGTTGGGGAGAAGAGAATGGCACCAAATATTGGCTTATCGCAAACTCATGGAACTCGGACTGGGGTGACAATGGCTATTTCAAGATCCGTCGAGGAATGGACGATTGTTTTATAGAACAGAATGTTGTGGCCGGTGAACCGCTTTTGACTAAAGAATAGATGAATTAACTGTAATCCCTGATCAACCTAAATTAAAAATAACTCTGCCTTACTTTGTAAATCAACTTAATGTTGAACTGTTTATGTTTACATATATTTGGAAACCTTCACGCATTTTTAACGCGCTCCGTCTTATTATTTATGGGTGTTCTCTAAACACTCAATGTTGTGGACATGTTACATATGTGCCTACCTCCACAATTAAATTATATTTATATAATAAACAACTATTTCTAACCTATCTACCTGTGTATTTAATAAAGCACTCCTTTTTCCGACACGTTATCGTTGAGGCGTTATTGTCTGAAAATAAACTTATTTGTTTAGAAACTACTTCGTTAGTAGGTAGGTACATCTATCTATATCTATATAAGAGCTTAACCTGACTGACTGACTGACTGACTGACTGACTGACTGACTGACTGATTTATCATCGCCCAGCCGAAACCGCTGAAGCTAGAAAGCTGAAATTTGGAAGGTGGTTTCCTTTTATAACAAAACCACCCACTAAGACGGGATTTTTGGAAATTCCACCTCTAAGGGGGTGAAAAAGGGTGAAAACGTTAGTATGAAACTTTTTAACGCGTGGAGTGATTTTCATGAAACTTTGTTTGTGCACTGTAAATGCAAAATAAATGGACACGTGTTTCAGGATTTTTCAATATAACCATCAAAAAGGGGTCAAATGTGGGGTCAATTTTTGTATGGGAACTTTTTAACGGTTGGTGCAATTGGCCTGAAACTTTGTTTGTGTACTGTAAATGTAAAATAAATGAACACGTGTTTCAGGATTTTTCAATATAACCTTCAAAAAGGAGTCAAAGGGGGGTCAATGTTAGTATGGAATTTTTCTAACGGGTGGTGCGATTGGTCTGAAACTTTGCTTGTGTACTGTAAATGCAAAATAAATAGACACGTTTCAGGATTTTTCAAAATAACCTTCAAAAAGGGGTCAAATGTGGGGTCAATGTTTGTATGTGAACTTTTTAACGGGTGGTGCGAATGGTCTGAAACTTTGTTTGTGTACTAAAACTTTGTTTGTGTCTGAAACTTTGTTTGTAACTTTGTAAATACTTAAACTTTGTTTCCTGTTTCAGAATTTTTCAATATAACTCTAAAAAAGGGGTCAATGTTTGTATGGGATTTTTTTAACGGGTGGTGCGATTAGTCTGAAACTTTGTGTACTTACTGTAAATACAAAATAAATGGACATGTGTTTCAGGATTTTTCAATATAACTTTCAAAAAGGGGTCAAATGTGGGGTCAATGTTTTTATGAGTACTTTTTAAAGGGTGGTGCGATTGGTCTTAATTTTGGTTTGGATACTTTAAATGCAAAATAAATGGAAACGTATTCCTGGATATTTCAAAATAGCCCTCTAAAAAGGGTAAAATTGGGTGTCAAAGTTATTATGGGATTTTTTTATTAGTGTGATTTGTTTGAAACTCAGTTTAGTTAGATACCTACTTTAAGTGAACGAAGTCGCGGGCGGGACAGCTAGTTATTTCTATAAAATTCATGGAATGCGAAATAAAACATTTTACATAATGAAAATAGAGTAAATATAACTAGGTACCTAAGTGAAAAAAGTTTTGGGTCCAAATAATTACAAAAACATAGAATATTTGAATCTGACCACTTGGCTTAATTGTTGCGTAAGTATTCTTTTAGAATTCTTGCCTTGATTCTCATGTCTAACTACCTCTATACTTACAATCTTCAGTCCGAAACTGGAAGTTAAACTCTACCTACCTAATAGATATTGCCCACTCCAAATAGTAATTTCAGTAACATAGGTAGGTAGCAAAAGGAAAACACAATCACCGAAAACGAATAACAACTCTACATTCGGAAGTAACGTTACAAAAGTCAACAATAGGACAAAATAACCCTTTCTATCCGTAAACAATACCACCCTCTGGACACAGTATACATACAAAGAACCAACAGCTCTAACGTTATAAGTTGTAATATAGTTTTATTAATAGCACCACTTAAAAAACTAAACCGATAAGAACACTATGTGGTATTAACCTGCCTTCCGATCCTAAGGTTTTTCAAAGTTCTAGCATTGTTTCTAAAAAATCCATTGTTTCAACCGTGAAACAATAGATTTTGTGCCCACCGGGGCATAATATGCCGAATGTAATATTAGAACGTACCTCTGACTACCCCTCTTTATATACTAGACACCTTCCGCCCACGGCTTTGCCCGCGTGGTACCTTGAAAATAAAAACATATCTATCCCACGGGAACTGTACGTTTTTCGGCATAAAATGTGTTATTCTAGACCTTAATCTATACCTATCTGTGCCAAATTTCATCCAGATCCGTTCAGCCGTTTCAGCGTTAAAAGTAACAAACATACATCCAGACATCCAGACATCCATACATTCTTACAAATTTGCGCGTTTTTAATGTTAGTAGGAAATGCTCCAAAATCGAAGTAACTAGGGTTCTAAGAAGAAAGTCTACCAAAGTCTAAAACCTGGGGATTATACTCTAAGCATGATTACTTTGCTTTTTCTTCAATGTATTTTTTTAAAATATCTTGGTTTGTTGGTGTCTTTTCTAGTTACTTTACTGTTTTGGTTTTTGTATTGTGTTAAGTTACGTCCCCTGTATACCGTCCCATTAGATCTAAGCACCACTCATCGAATCGAACGCAACCTGAAGTTAATTGAGACAAAATTGAAACCAGATACTTCTGAGAGCCTTCAAACTTGTAACTCGTGGAAACGTTATTAGCGAGGTAAAGAGTGTTTTAGCTCGAGAGCTTAGTTATTGTTTACTTATTTACTGGCACGATAAAATAAAAGTCACAACTAAAATATATTTTCTACTTTTGCACAGTGCAGGCTTCAAAATCAAAAAGAAGATTACAACATGTACCTTATAAGTATAAAAAAGATCTTGCCTGTTACCATTCGAGCGCGCAATTTCAAAAACTTGATAATTTTTTATTTTCACTGGCTCTTTTTCTACTTAAACTCATTCGTACCTACCTACGCAATATCAAGCGGTCGAAAGGAAAGTCTTGTGGAAAATTGCTAAGAAACAAGTTTCAATGGACTGGCTTACTTAAGGCTTTACCAACCTGAATCATTTTAGGAGTAGCTTTCATTGTTTGGTTAATACGAGTACTTACATGTAATCGGAAATAAACAATGAGCATTAGATGTGTCAAAGAACTTAATTAGAAGGTGCTAAAGTCTCAACATTTTGGCTTATATGCGTCAGTTTGCCAAAGACTTGAATGATGAATCAAAGCATCTATCGCTACTTCTTTCTGTTTCACATAGCACCTAAATGATTTGACGACCTAATCGTTTCCGAGTAGCAGTGTTTATCCCTACTTGGTAATTAATAATAATAATAATAATAAATAATATGCTGGACAATCCACACAGCATCATCTAGCCCCAAAGTAAGCTACTCAAAGCTTGTGTTATGGGTACTAGATAATAATTGAATTGCGGAAGCGTACATCGGATAGTTTCATTCTGTTTTCAGTCCTCCACTGGAGTAAAATTTTCTATTCGCTTTGCGAATATTCGTCGTCGATGCTTGATAAAGTTTACAATTTCCTAAAATCCTAAATCCTACTTAGATTTTAGACCTAAGTATTTGATTTAACTAGATATTGCAAATAAGTATATTTTCTTTTATTTCATCATTATTTATGTTGGCTGGTGTTTAAAGAACTATGTACTAAAATTCTTGCAGAAAGTTATTATTATTAGGTACTTATGTCTTTATTTTTCTCATTATTTGAAGAATTTTCCTTGTATAAAATCCTTTTCCGCAAAAGTTTTGTTTCCGTTCTGAGAATCCGATGATATTGTAATTGTAGTCATTTTATTCATCATTCAACAAAACTATTAGCTAGGTATTGGTATTATGATTGGTACTATTAGGCCAATCATCGAGACAGATAATTAGTTTGTACGTAGATAAATAATATTTCCTTTATTGCGGAATTCTTTGAGGCAAGAACTGCCTAGCCCCTAGTTAGTAGTCTTACGATACGCTTAAGAAATGAGATCTCTAAAATAATGTGATCTAATAAGGTAGATCAAAATGTCTTAAAAAGCACTTTTTAACAATTTAAAAGGTACTCTTGGTCCTATTATTTTACCCACTCTGTAAATCTTTCAAGCAAAATAAAATGTTCTACTTAACTCTAAATAATTGTTGACGATTATATTATTGATTTGATCTCCAAACAACAACTTAAAATAAGTTAAGCATAGATTGGTAAGTACCTACCTAAAAACACGAATCATTTAGGTAGGTGATTCGTGTTTTCAGACTGGTCTGTGTACAATGTAGATTCCAGTTTACGTTCGTCGCTAGCTACCGACAACATGTGCGTGTCAGCACTGTCGTCATAGAATTAAACGATCGCGACGATTATTAGAGGGCTCAATCAAGACAACCAGCATGCATTGTGCAACGCCATCAGTAGGCGAGTAATCTTTAGACAATGAACAAGTGTGCCCTCTGTTTCACGGTTATTATCGTAGCTTTGATAACAGCCACTGTTCCCGCAGGTATGGTAACCCAATTATACAGTCCTAATTTAAATAAAGTGTTATAAAATGTGAAGGTAAAGTGTCAAGATACTTACGAGTAGGTATTAAATATAAAATTTTAATAAAAATAATTATATTTATTATTAAGGAGACACTCTGTTCAGTAGGTAGGTACTTAGTTGTTTGTTGTTTGACACCTATTTTTTTTTGTTTTTAGTAGCAAGACAAGTTTTTATGATCACACATTTTATTCCTACTTAGAATAAAAGTGATATGGCTTAAATATTCTTCATTATTTACATAATATATAAGAAAAACTTATCATCATCATCCACAGCCCACTTCAGTCTTCGCCTACTGGAGCTTGTGATATATTGATCTTCCTTAATATGTGCCAACAACCAGGATCCCGTGTTAATCTTGTACATGCGAGTTATCCATTGCCCGTAATTTTGACTATATCGTTGACCTAACCCTTACAAAAAAGTCACATTTCAAGCTTAAAGTAACACTACTTCAATACAATTTGTATAGGTCATGGTAATGGCATATAAGGTCACATCAAAGTTACATTACCTTGATATTGCTCGAAGAGCTTGTGGTAAGGCCCTGTATCTACTTCGGACACCATTCGTTCTGCTGTGTTGTGTAATGTTGTGTACTATCTAATTAGGTACATTTGAGTTCTGTTCCGGGTCTTCGTCGTTGTCCTCAGTGTACAGACACATAAATTTTACCATTACTCTCTGCGTATTAAATAATTAAGCTATATAAAAAACAACTTATTTTAAAACGAATAAAACCTACCTACATACCTACAGATCAACAACTCCCTCTTTCCATCCAATAAATATGTTGAAACTTGAGTAAAACCTATCTCATGTGAACTTCCTTATAGCAAACGTGATTTTATGGTGATTGAATATTCATGTTTTACTGGCTTCTTCCAAAACAATGTTATTGGGTTGTATGATTTGCAATTTTCCTATGAATTAGGTACCATATCACAACGACATAAACTATCTATCCTCGTAACTGGGTATATTTTTAATCTTTGTTGCAGCCTAACATACAAAGATGATAAGATTATTTTCCGTACTAAATACTTAAATGTTTAATTCGACAGATATTTGCGAGTCATGTGTTCCTATAACAAAATGTCCACTATTGGCAAGTATGGACAGGGATGAACAGCAATCCTGGATGCTGAAATACCCTTGTAATAACCACCATCCAGATGACTATGGAATATCTCCAGGATCGGGAGCATTTCAAGGAGACGTAAGTACCTAAACGTGAACCATCTATTTTTCCTTTAACCTTAACCTTTGCAGCAAATGCCCTTTCTTTGTTGTTCTTATCTTTTGGTTATACAGTTTTTACTCTAATAATACGAGTATTTATGTAGAAATACTTACAAATATTAAAGTAGCTTTTAACAGGATTATTTATCAGTTTTATTACTACAGTTATAGAGAAAGTCTGGATGTAAGTACGTTTTTTATAATCTATGTAAATGTAATTGGTAGTTCGAGTATATAATATTCAGTGGATCGGGTGGATGAGACACGGAATTTAGGTGTTATCTTCGATAGTCAGCTTAGGTTCGAGACTCATGTACTAAGTCTGGTAAAAAATTGTTTTTACCGACTAAAACTACTTTATAACATACGCCACCAGCTTTCAGAGGCTTCTCGTGTAGCTCTTTGCGAAGCTCTCATTATGTCAAGGCTAAATTACTGCGACGTAGTGTATGGTCCACGGCTACTAACCCGGACTCAGCGAGTGGTACAGCGCGTCCAGAATGCATGTTGTCGTTTTTGTTATACCATTGCACCTCGTAGTCACATCACTCCTTATCTTAATATAAAGTCCATGCTCAATATGGAATCGCGTAGAGAGTTGCACTTTGGGGGTTTGATTTTTGATGTTATTAAATTCAATAAACCGGAGTACTTACACTCTAAGCTTATTTTCGCTGACAATAGCACTCGATGCTTGCGCTCGATTAGGTCTGCACTCCTCTATCATGGCCACAAAACTGCAGCGTTTAGAGGTAGTTTCCGATATCTGGCAACGAAGTGTTGGAACAACATACCACCACCAATACGTAATCTCAATACTAAATTCACATTTAAATCACGTCTTAAGCATTTACTGCTACATAAACAAATGGAAGGAATTCCAAAACGCTTCGTTTGCCTATTATAGGAATCTCCAATATCGTTATTTCTTTGTTTCAGTAATACAAAGCACATTATGTTTTTTTTCTTTTATTTAATTTTAATACGCGACAACGGTCAAACAGCATCTTATTTTAGTATTATAGACACACCGTTCTACTTGTTGGTGTCTCGTTCTTCTGGTTACCTCATTTAGGTGATACTGAAAATCAGTGTTTGCTCTTGAGCAAACTATGCGCTGAGTTATTGCCTTTTTGCTTCGCTGCAGCACACACTGCATTCTTTGTAACCATTTTTTTTTATTTTTGTGTTACCTGTTTTCTTAAGCTGTATCATCATCTCACCCACATGTTGCATGATCTACTTCTTTCTTGTCAGCTTGTTGTGTTGTTACTTTTGTTACATGCCTATACTTATGTACCTATTGTGTGTTGCAGAAGCAAATAAATGTTTATCTATCTATCTATCTATAATAATAGAGTAATATTCGAGAAAAACTGGTAGCATATTGAGTGTAGGTAATTTCATAATTTTAACAGTTTATATTTTCCAACATTGATACACTAAACAGCTCTTTAATGCTGCTATTAATCACTAACCAAGCTATTATTAATCTACCAACCACGATAAATCGTTTCATAAATAACAATGTAATTAAAACACTATAACGGTGGTTTTACTGTTGCTGATGATAAATTGACTCAAAATATTTAGTTAGTTACTAAAAATTTAGTTTAAATTAATATTTCATTGATAACGTGCATTTTAAGGATAGCTATATTTTATTCTCATAGTTTGGTAATTGTCTACGGAGCAACTTAAATTCCCGACAGGCAATATGCATTGTTTTGTAAGTACACGTAGAACCGGGGTCGAGGGTTTTTAAAAAAATATTTACTTTGGTACCCATTACATCTACATATGCACTTATCAAGGTGGAATGAGTACCTACGAGTATACCCCGAACCCGGAAACAATTATTAATAACAAGTCCAGTATTCTTGTGAGCTTGCAGCAGCTTGAGCAGTAGAAATACCAAGTTTTTTCAAAATGACATATTTTAGGTTTGCTGTCCAAGTCAAGTATGGGGCGTAGAACCGAAGAAAACTTCAAGTAGACTCACTGATAGGAGCAAAGGTTTCCAGGATACACCCGGTGGCTTCAGTGATCAGAGTCAGTACCCATATTACTTAAACCATAATAGTAATACACAAAATAAAGATAATATCGGAGCCAATACCAATGATTGGCACAGAATCAATAAACAAGGGAATTCAGAAGGTACGAATCAAAACAATGGTAGACCTAGCTTAGAGCCTTCAAGATGGCCTTCGGCATATAGAAACCAGTATTGGAATGAACGACCAGATAGAAACGAATGGGATATAGGAAATCCAAATTTTTATCATGGCAACAGTCGTAGATTAAATAATAATAATAGAAGCAATTATAATAGTGATTACCCAAGAGCTGGAAGAAATAATTATGATAACCAAGGAACAAGACGAAACCAACCGGATCAAGTTGACGGTTCATATAATCAAGGCATCGGCGGAACTCAAAACTATTCACAAACTCCTTACTATCCCAGTAATAAACAACCAGGTAACTTATTTTTCTCTGAATTAGCATCGGTTTTAAAAAATATTTTTAACAAGCGCTATCAGATGAAGATTACCTAATCATAAACTCTAAGTGTATCTACATAAACCAACTTTCTTAGAAGACGCACATCAACACACACCTAAACTATAGGTCTAGTGTATTTTTCTTTCGGGATCTATGAATTTTATAAGGGATACCAAAAAACTTAGGCAAAGAAAAGCACGGAGCGTTGTACTAAAATCCATTATTATTTCAAAAAATAGAGCTAGAAATTAAAACTACTGTTCTGTACACTTATAGAGTACCTAGACTGATTTTATTAGTTTAATTATTTGAAAGGTGATAAACTATCTAGATCATTGATAATATTCATAATTTTTATTAATTAATTTTAATTCCAATAGGTACTTAATTCAGTAGTCTTCATGAAGTAGAACAACTGCTTGTAGTTATCAGGTATATCCAGAAAATTTCCACGGATAACGAAGGCAGTATTCAAGCAAGCACCTGTGAAAAATACGCGTTAAAGTAGTATTTGCCCGCAGGTAATTCCTTTGGCAAGGCGGGTCAATGCGACCGTCTAACGAGCTTCCCTCCGGACCCTCAGAGTGAATGCTGCGGCCGTGAGGCGTCTGACGATGACAGGATTACTGGTAACTTGCTTACTCTACCTTTGGCTACATTTACGCAGAAATCAGATCGCCAGCGACCATTATTTCACTCGACTAGGTAGAGTGAGAGTAAAGCCTGATAAACTCTTGATTTATTTATCTGATGTCAACTGGCAAAAAAAAAATATGCCTGATTGTGTGACTGTAACTGTAACTGTGCGTCTGTCTATCAGCATCGTAGTATTACTCATAACGAGTCTTTGGTCAGTACAGAGGAATTATTTATAGAAAATAATAACCAGTCAGTATGATTCACAGTTAATTTTTAGGTAGTGACTGCGACAGCATGCTTTAGGTATAGACTAACTCGCCCTTGGCGATAGGTAACAAAGAAACGTTTTTGATACAGTACAGGTTTATTGAAAAAAAAATGACAATTTTTTTTCCCTGTCTATATGTACCTACCTACTGAAGGCATTATCATAAGATAAGTACCTACACGTGTTGTCCTAATGTTTATTACATTTCTAGGTACTCCGTTTAAACTTAACGATAAAAATCAGCTGGAGACCAAATTGACGAAAACCATAGACGGTATTCTGAACTATTCTGCACTCTTCTTTATCTTTGGTTTATTTCTACACAGAAAATGCACAATTCAATATATAACGTAAATTTTACAACTCTTCTTACAAACGCTATGTAAACGCGATGTATAAAATCAAGCAATATCATCACGCGAAGATCACGTCGTGATGGAACTTCGATTGGTTGATTTCAGACATCTCTTTGCCCACACCCAAACTAAACCATAGAATAACTTGCAATTTTCTGCACAGATGCACCAAACTATACTCATAGTGATAACTTTGCACCTGCTTTTAACAATCGCCGCAATAATTGGAGACAACCAGCTCAACCGATTTACGGCTGGCCCTACTTGCAGTTCAAAGAAGGAGATAATAACACCGCAACTGTAAATAATAACACAATAACTGTAGTTAATGGAAGTAAAGATGGCACAGTGGTGGTTGAGAACAGGATTTCTGGTTGGTATTTTTGATATTGTTCAGACTGCTTATCCAATACATTGAGAATTTGTAAGTAACTTATTTTATACCTAGATTATAAGAAAATGCACACCTAACAATCGTTCGCTTCATCATCTAAATTACGTTTTTTTAATAGTACTTCGTCACCACTTTGAGGTTTTCCCTCAAGTGCCACTAGTTAAGAGTCTTATGTAATATTTTAGGTGGTAAAGAAACAGAACTGACCCAGTATCCATGGACAGCTCTGTTGATCGCAACATTCGAGAACACATTCCTCCGGACATCATTCAACTGCGGTGGATCTCTCATCAGCTCAAGGTTCATTCTGACGGCTGGACACTGCGTGTATGATGCCCAGTCTGTCCTAAAAGGGTACGCTTGGTTTGTTGCCTATTTGACCCTGGCTGCTAGGAAAAGACGTTGTTTGTGTGCTCTATAAAGAATTATCATATTTTTGTATCAAGAGATTTGCTGGAAAATATTTATTCTTCTGATGATCTATAATTTTTTTAATTTTTCAGTGTCCAAGTTTTTCTAGCAGAGTTTGACAAACGCACTTTTCCCATGGACTGCAAGTTAACCGCCGAAGGTCGAAAATGCATCGAAAACATCGCCATACATAGTGAGACCGTGATCTTACACCAACAATTCGATGAAAATAGACTACAAAATGATATTGCGCTGGTAAAATTGCAGACTGATGCACCGTACACAGGTATAGTTAAGTTTTAAAAACTAAAAAGAAAACCGACTTCAAAGTAGCTCATAAATATTTTTCTCATTGATGCCATTGTGAGAACAGGATCAAATTTAAATGAGACCACACTGGAAGCACCAGATATCAAATAAAAAAGAATCATCAAAATTGATTTACCTACCCAGTCGAAAGTTCTGAGGTAACAAACATAAAAAATAATATAACCTCTTCCTTTTTTGAAGTCGGCTAAAAAGATATGAGAAGTAAGAACTAAGGCCCATGAATATAGACATACCTACATTAAGAGTGCTTATAACGGTTTTCATACGAAACGCAACATTAATAATTCCGAGTGATATGATAACCTAGCCGATCATACCTTACCTCACCTGTACCTTTACTAGGAGCTTAGTGCATTGGTGTTAGTTTCAGAGATAATGTACCTATCTAAGTTAACTATAAGAAGGCTACAAAATCGTGATATCGTTACCTGTTTCATTTATGTATCAACTTCTACGAACTACGGCGTAGACTTTGTAGATGTGTCTCTACGCATAGCGTAGGTAGCCTCTACAAGAGAATATTCCGGAAATCCACAGAATCAGAAATATTTATCAAAATATGCCTACCTTCGTACTTACTTGCATTTACTTAGATTACTAACTACATTTACCTACGCTTAAAAACCCCTCATAATGTTTAAACTATGCCGTTAATAGTAAATTGATTTTGTAGGTACGTTTTTTTCAATTTTGTTTGACGAGTGCTGCTCCTATCACTTATTAATCTGACTGTTGATACCATTAATCAGTCCAACATACTATTACTTCTGTACCTATTCCTCTGTCAAAATGGCGGTCACTGTTTCTTAGAACCAAGCTAAAGATGATTCCAGTTACTAATTGCTATTATCGTACCAAGTAACGAGAAGTTTATGAGACCGACGTCCTAGCAGTCTGGCTTAGTTGAGTATCATAACTTAGCGACTAGAAAGTACAACTATTTTCTTTAGCTCAAGTTGGTAGGTAGCTTAGGTTTTTACTTAGATATACCTACATTCCTAAGTTAGGTCCATCTATTGAGAGGTAGTTTGTAGAAACTGTGTGAAACTAAAGAAGCGATTGTATCAATAATTTCACTGATAGAAATCGAAGCTATATAACACGTTCTATATATCATGTTAAGCAGGTCTATATAACACGTTTACCTTTATAATTTACTCGACGTTTTGAACATATTGCAACGACTGTGGTCAATCACCGGATGACTGCAATGTGTGATCTACGAGTGTAAACTAAATTATATTTTTAAAGTTGGTGATTTTTTTCAGGTGAGCAAGACTGCTAGTGAAAGATACAAATTCTCTATTAACCTGGTTGAATCTTGTTTCAGACTATATCAGGCCGATATGCCTCCCGTCCATCAACATAGACAACCCTGAGCACGCCCGGCTGACTCTTGCCGTCGCCGGTTGGGGCCGAAACGGACCATACAAGTCCGACATAAAGCAATCCACTACAGTCCACTTAGTGCCCCAGCACGACTGCAAAAAGTTCTATCCGGATCTGACGACGCGGCATTTATGTGCAGCCGGGTATACGGGCCAAGATACTTGCAAAGGAGACTCCGGAGGTCCGCTAATGGTCCTGTACCGGGGGAAGTACTATGTCGTTGGAGTGGTCAGTGGCAAGCGGACCGACGCACCCTGCGGTTCCACCGTGCCTTCGCTTTACACTAACGTGTACCATTACTTGGACTGGATCCGGACCAATATACGGGGCTAGTCTTAACTTATCTGTATATTATTTGCTTTATTCCGATTGTTTCATAATATTTTGATAACCATTCTAATAAAGTTATAAAATTATACTTATATTTTTTTTTGGAAATTCGAAAAACACTGAATTTCATTTTTAGAACTTATTGAACTGATAAGTCAGCTTTTTATTACGTGCCCATTTGTTACAAATATTCATCCGGATGTAGGAATAATCCAACTCGAAGCAAATCTTACGATCAGCTCACTGGAAAAGTTGAAACAGCTTGGAATGAGCTAGACACAAGTCTTAGATCATCAATGGCGCAAGCATAAGACAGGATTGGAAGTTAACTTTAACTGTCTGACTAATAGGTAACCATGTAACAGCTAGACAGCAATAAAAATCACGGCGAACAGTTAAAGACACTCCTACATCCGGGTTTCCAACGTTTTCAAGGAAAACCCGATCAGGATTGTGCGAAGAATAGCGGTCATTGGACGAGCACTTTTGAGGAGAATGGCTCTCCCGGGAAATCTGCCGCCCTGCGCGCTGTAGTCCAGAAGAAATAATAGTCTTACTTACATAAAAGTTTCACTCAGCTGATAAAAAAGGGACAATATTTAGATTAACAGTAAGATTTTTTTAAAGTCTATTAAATAAATTACAGTGGATAACAGCCAACATCATAGCATTTGAAGTAGCTTTGAAGAAAACCCACTAGTCAGAAGGATGCAGTTCCGGCACTTAGATACTTTTACAATAACAGTTTGTATTCTGATTTTTTTTACGTTCATAATATAGGTAGATCTAACGGACACAAATTATGTTTTTGATGTTTTTTTTTACCCCCAAAAAGTGGTCGAGAGTAAAAGTATTTTTAAGTGACTCAGGCAGAGCTATACTATAAGTAATAGTGTTTGCTCATTTGAGTGTCTGCAGAGGCTGTAGGATTGTGTCGGCCGTTTGATGGGGAACAGTAGAGTCTGTCTCAAAGAGCGGTTAGGGGACAGAACGAGTGGCATTAATTAACAATAGGACGCAATGCCTCGTCATCTTTACAAGCAACTTTTGGCTTATATATACAAGCTCTATACCTACTTTAAAGTCTACAGTGATAGCACCTACACATAAATTTGTTTGAGGTTATTATGAAAGAATTAAGAAGGTATGCTTGCGAAGTTCAACGCAAAATTACGACATTTGGATGGGTTCCGATAACGCTATTTTCATCTAAGCGCTTCCTTGCGTTGCACGACTTAAGCGGTTGTAAGTTCATAATATAATGTTAATACCTACCAGACTGATAAAGATGTGGAGCCTTTATTGAAAATATCTGTCACGAATAAGGATAAAAAATGTAGCCCACGACTGATTTCCCTAAACACTTTAGGATAAGACCCTGTATTAAGTCAAGCAGAAACACAAGATTGTTTCCGTTCAATAGGTCTAATCAAAAAGGCAAAATATTATAGAGAGCGCGAAGCCCTCTTGTCATCAAAATAACAACGTTCTTATGAATGAGATTACCACATGAGCCATAGAGAAGTATGCTTCTTAGTAGGTTAATCTTCCTACATATTTTGTTTGACGAGTAACACCAACAGATCATACTGCTCTGTGGTGGGCTCTGCAATATTTCTCCTCCGAGAGCCTAATCTCCCAGATGGGTATTCGTGCTGAAACAATCCACTTTTATTGGCGTCTCTTTGTCGAATATCTCGACATTCATGACTTGAGATTTTAGCAACAAACATTACAGGAATCCTTGAAAACTTTTTGATATTAGCTTCAGCTTTGTCGCCCATCCTGCGAGATAAAACTAGATAATAGGTACAGTAGATAAAATTCATAGTAAACTACCTGATTATAATATTATGCATTATTATGGCTACAGAATTATTAAATAAGTCGGTAAGCAGGTAAATACCTATAAGTATGAAAAACATTGCGCTGCAACTTACGTAATAGGAACCTATTCTGCTAGATTTTAGGAAGACCCACTGTCAGATTTTAGACACTTTTGTGAGGTGCGCGTTGAAATCTTTTACTCGGAAATTATTATTACATAGTTGAATTTTAAAAATAATTCGCTCATACTTTCGTATACTTACTCGTACCAACATTTACATAAATAACAAGATAAAACAGTTGTAAAACCTTTGATATAGAATGCAAAACTGATCATCGCACACTAGACTGCCAATATAATGGGCTGCTGTCTATTAATAGACCCGCAAATTCCAATAAATTGTGATTAAAACCTACCTTCTACATCCATCCAAGCTACCGATTAAATTTATTCGCTGTCGCTAACGCGTGTGTGAACAATAACAAACAGAACCCCTCATCTATTATTGTAAATAATGCAATGATATCCGAAACTCGTTTCTTATGGAGCAAGTCGTACCGTACCTATCCTGTCAGTGTATTTCTGTCTTCGATACTATCTGGACTGCTTGTGTTATACCTACGAATATTAGGAACCAGTGCTCTTGTGGGTTTTTATCTCCAAGTCTTGAAACCGAATCGCAAGAAATCTAGCAACGATGCAAGGTAAAAATAATCCTATAAGTACAAAAAAAATTGATTTACCTACTTAGATAGGTACATAAGCACCGCCTAGGTATGGACAGTATTATTTCTAAGTACCTTTTAGGAGACTTCATGAACTATCTATCAGAACTTTCAATTCACCTTACAAAGTAGGTAAAAGTCTCACTTGGGTGAAAGCTACCTACGTACCGCGTCTAGGTCTCTAACTTGTAGTTATAAGCTAAGTAGGTACTATCCCATAGGATGTGGTCATCAGATGACTTAAAAATAGGCTGTGCTTGTAGGTGTTCATCACACACAAACATCCAAATGAGTTTTCACGTGAAAACTCATTTCTACATAAGATAGTAGGTATCTAGGTATCTAGAATTAAGTAGGTAGGTACCTAAGGACTTAATAGGATTTAAAAACTCAACAGGTATAACGCGAGTGGTAGCTATAACAGGATGCGACAGCGGACTGGGCTGGGCGATCGCAGCGCGGTCAGCGCGTGAGGGTCTTGTGACTATCGCCGGGATGTTTCAAGGCACGGACACAAAAGCGGCTGAAGCGCTTCGCAAACTTTGCGCACACCCCTATTCTTTGGACGTCACTAATCCGAAAAGTATTGCAGGATTCAGGGATTATGTAAACTGTATATTGAGAGAAAATCCAAATTATAGTAAGTTTACAAAATGTACCTTAATTTTTATAGTCCTTTAAGTTACTAAACAAGTTGACTATTATAATATCTAGTAGGTACCTACAATATTAGGGATATGAAACATGATGTGCACTATGAAATTGTTTGTATTATGTAACTAAAATAACTTGGATGCAAAGTCCTGTTCTTTCCAATTAATCTAAATGAAACTTTCTGTTGGTTTACTTAGGTAGGTACCTACTTTAATGTTTCAGAACTGCACGCTATTGTTAACAATGCTGGAGTGATGACAATCGGTAACTTTGAGTGGCAGACACCTTCGATGTTCGAAGAGACTATTAATGTGAACCTCCTTGGAGCTATGAGAGTGGCGTCCGCATTTCTGCCTTCACTGAGGAAAAGTGCTTTAGAGGTAGGTAGGTATAGTTCATCCAACGGATCTAGGCATTCGTGAAATTAGCCACAGGTGCGAGTTTGCGCATGTCTAGTCCCACCGCCCCTCTCCATACCTCCAATTGCTCCCGAAAAACGATACTGCGCAGCTCTTGCGGCTAACTTCACGTATGCCTTGACTCATTGGGCCAACTGTACCTAAACAAAGTTATAATGTTAAATGTTGTAGGTAAACTTATTTTCAATCTACTTTAGGTAGGTACCTACGGCTAAAAATATGCCATGACAATCAGCCAAACAGACCACCAGACTGGACACTACCTAGAAGCCACAGACACGTTTAGGTATGCTAATCGCATGGAGTTTAGTTGACGTCAATAAGTAGATAATAAATAATTTATCAGACATAGGTAGGTACACCGAGTTTGGAGTGATAATATAAAATAAACCTAAATGATTTAAAAAAATAATGGCTCGGTAAATCTTCCTCAGATCTTTAGTTACTTAGATCTCTGAGGATATCTAAAGAGTAGGTAAGACAAAGGCACGTCCAAACATGACCTTTGGTAGGTAGGTAGGTAGGTACATGGCCACATTTTGCACAGTAGTTAGTATTCCGTACGTGACAGGTTGCAAGCCCATCCCCGCTTATAAGAATACTAACCTATGACACACTGAACTAATAGTAGATTAGTAGACAAGGGCTGTAAGGCATCAATTGCAGCCCGAGATATTTAGGCGCCCGAGCGCATGCGAGGGCGCCTATAGTTCGAGGGTGCAATTGATGCTTACACCCGAGCTAACTACTCTGCTTTACATCTCGATTGTGAGGTAAGTAGAAAAAAACCGGCATTACAAGAATAAAACATTTTAAAGTAAAAGTTTTCTATTCCCGCTATTTTTTTTTTTCAAGAACGAAATTGAGCTTCGCCGTTCGATATTTAAAATTGATGACTATTATACTCGTACGAAGACAAGGCTGAATAGCGAAGCGACCTCTTTTGTCATTGGGCTAAATGCATGAGTTATTGTTGTTAAATTATTCGCTCATTTGAGCAGGCTTATAGTCATAGACTTTACTGCCTAGTCTTGCGTAAATTAATTTCTTCCGTTTTCTATAATCTAACTTAATCTAACCTAACCTAACCGCCATTTTCTCCTTGGCCAACCAATTCCAATCGCTAAATGCATGATGTCTATAATATTGCCAGTATGATGGTTAGATGTACGCGAACTTTTTGAAAGAGTGAAGTTTTTTTTTAATTACTTACCGCCCTAGGGCTTTTCTAGCTACATTATTACCCTAGAGCGCTAATTGGTCACCTACAGGCCCCATTTGGGGGTAATAAGGACCTACTTACCGAATATGAGAGATGTAAATTATTTTTATTGTCCTATTCCCCACCAACCAAGATAAAAAATGATGGTTGGGAAAACGTCTAAACTTTTTTTAAAGTTTGTAGGTGGGGACATTTTGCTAGGGATTATGACAATAAACCACAATTGGCTATTTGACAGTTTTCAAAAAGATACTTATAAATATACGTAAGTTTATTTTAAACCTCTTACGATTATCTTTTCTCAAAAAAAGCGTTATTTATCAGAAAAAAATGTATATTTCCCACCAGTGATTTGAAATTCGCGCGAAAACAGCCGATCACGTGACATTTCTGACTATGACGTCACGGGTCTCGGACGGATAAAAGGATAAGTCCTGACTGATTTGAATAGATACAACTGCTGGTCGTACAGACTTGAAATTTGGAGGATATGTTTGTCTTGGTATGTAGGCACCCACTAAGACTGGATTTTTGGAAATTCCACTTTTAAAGGGGTGAAAAGGGCTAAAAACGTTTGTATGAAACTTTTTAACGCGTTGTGCGATTTTCATGAAACTTTGTTTGTGTAATTAAATACAAAACAAATGTTCACGTTTCAAGATTTTTCAATATAACCTTTAAAAAGTGGTAAAATGGGGGCTCAATGTTTATATGGGAACTTTTTAAAGGGTGGTACGATCGGTCTGAATCTTGGTTTGGATACTTTAAATGCAAAATAATTTAAAACGTAGGTATATATCGATTTTTCAAAACAACCCTCCAAAAAGGGTTAGATGGGGTGTCAAAGTTTTTTTGACGAGAGGTGTGTTTTGTTTGAAACTCGGTTGAAATACTTAATAGGCAAAATAAATGGACACACATTCAAGGGTTTACGAAAATAACCCTCACAAAGGGAAAAAAGGGGTGTCAAAGTTTGTATGGACTTTATGACGTGAGGTGTGATTATCTATCTAATACTATCTATACTAATGTTATAAAGAGGAAAGATTTGATTGTTTGTTTGCATTGAATAGACTCTGAAAATACTGGATCGATTTCAAAAAAATTTTCACCTATGTTTGAATGAACTTTCAGGATGAACATAGGCTATATTTAATGTACATAGGTACTTCGCGGGCGACTAGCGGAAGCTAGCTATTTATTTATATTTATTTATATTTAATTAAATATCCTGACAAATTGTTTATACACGTTCCTAAATGTCCGAAACTCACATTCTGAAACTCAGCTGAGCAAAAGTTAGGATTACATGCAAATAAATTTGCAACCTTAAATGAATCGATTTTTGGCTGATTTTCACTATCAGCTTTTATATAGCCTGGCTCCATTTTCTGGAACTTCTCACAAACACAAATTAAAATATTTTAGAGTAAATCTTTTCACCAAACTGCCAACGATAAAACACACGACATTTTACCATTGAGATGCATTTTTACTGTGACACTTAGAGAAGTGACGTCACGCGATGGTCAAGCATGGCCGCCCGCGTTTCGGCTTTTGTAATCGACGGACAAAAAAACTCTAATGAATATTTCAAAAACGATACATTTACAATTTATTTTAATGCAAAACACATATTGTATGAGTATTGTGAACCTATAAGCTAATGTATCTAATATATTAAATATGTTATCGTTACTATTGTCAAATAGCCAATTGTTTGCAGAACGCAAGCTCGGGGAAGCCTCGTATTATAAATGTGGCAAGTCACTGTGGTCTACGGCCACTACCTGCGTTCGGAGCGTACAGTGCCAGCAAGGCAGGCCTGCTCGCGTGGACCCGAGCCCTGAGGCTCGAGCACCGCTCCATGGGACTGGCTGCACTAGCGTTTGTACCTGGTAAATATTAAGTGGGTACCTACCTTCTGGGGATATTGGAAATTTTAGGGACCTACATATTTAACAAGTTTTCCAAACGTTTTCATGAGAGGATTTTCTCCACGTTTTATTGGATTACCGAAGAGTTTTAGGACAACATGTTGTCCACCTTATACCTACTCGTTTTTTGACGGGATTTCCGACAAAATATTACCTACATAGTTTGACTAGCTTCGCAGCTCAGTTTATAGTGACTGCCTTTTGCGATGGAGTTCGGGGTTTAACTCCTACCCAGGACAAAATAGAAAAAGACACTAATCATGGGTGTATAAAACATTATCTTTTACAGGTGGCTTCATAAGTTCAAGCAACATAATCGCAAGACAAATCGAACAAGGAAAAGCCATGATAGAAAACTTACCAGAAGAACAAAAAGATAGTCACGTGAAACATATCACAGCACTCACCAACTATTTAGGAACGGCTGTTTCTATAAACGCTAGTTACGATTCTCTTCATGATGAGAACATCCTAGGGACATTCGTGAAAGCACTGACCGAGGACGACCCAGCAGAATTGTACAAGGTTGAGTCGTTGAGATATAAGCTTTATTACAGTCTCATGAAGCTTCCATTTCCTGAAGCTGTTCAGAATTGGTTGGTAAAAAAGTTCGTTAATTTTCCCGAAGTTAAATAAACTGAAATGTTATGTACCTACCTATCTAATGTTTACCGTACCCTCCGATTACTCCGAAGCATTGATGAAGAGGTCATAATGTTGGTAAGTATATAAATAGGTAGGTACGTACCACTGGCGGTCACCCATCCAAAATGACAATCCACCCCATAGAGATAATATTACGAGTACTACCTACGTAGATCACTGATCCACCCGTACCTACTTAGGTAATTTGATAGTACTAGACTCGTCATGTTATCATTCCCATACTTAATAAAACCTGATATAAATAATGTAGGTAGGTACCTAAGGTAGGTAGGTAGGTAGGTACTTATCCTTAAACCTATAGTAAATTTTATAAATAAGATAAGTTTGTGGTTTGAGATATTTATTTAAGTTTAAATTGTAATAATCATGCAAATGCAATTGCAAAAGACAGAATAAAAAAAACATAATTTGCTTAAGTGACGCCATCTAGCGAGCGATACCAACGAATGATGAGCAGGTAAGTTTAGGGTCTTTGGCTGAAGGACCCAGTTGACCCAATAGGCAAACAATAGGTACAAAAAAAACAAGCACTAATGATCGCATTACCTAATAAAAGTATTTTGTAATCAGTTTTTTTTCTTTTTCTATTAAGGCGCTTCCCTGAGCTAACGGCCTTGACAGTTTCGTCAGTTTTGTACCGCTAGATGGCGCTGGCTACAGCGCGCAGCGGCGTGAACAATAAAACTCGAGATGAGCCGAAAGGTCAGCGGCCTCTCTGTTAGAGTTTCTAATTTGAAGAATTGTTATATCAAAGATATTAATAAAGTAAGCAGGGTATGCGTTAGCATCCTACTAGTCTGTGGGCAGGGTACTTATATAGAGTAGGTACCACCGGTACCACATTGTAGAATGAATTTTCTTCTTCAATCAAGGCATCTTTTTGAGAACAATTTTGCCAGTGTCAAGTGAATTTTTTTAAGTATTGTCAACGTCACAGAGTCAAGAGTCAAGTTGTCAAGTCAATTTTAAACAAAAGATGGCTGTGGCTGTTTTGTCCAAAATTTTCGGGATTTCTTCAAATGGATTTTGAAAAAAACTTATTCACTTTAGTTCACATATTTTACACTCACGTCAAGAACCCGGGCTTTATTGGAAAAATAACCACCAAAATTACACATAAAATCTCCAAATAACACGAGAAAAAATGTAAAAACTAGAGAGACGTTTATGTTCATCCAACGAATCTAGGCATTCGTGCGTGAAGTTAGCCACAGGTGCGAGTTTGCGCATGTACTTAAATATACATAACTTCACGAATGCCTAGATTCGTTGAGCCAACTAATTTATAGTTGTCAGTCAAATGCATTGCAGGAAATCGAGGAAATCCTAGAATGAATCTAGTAAATTCGAGTGGGACACTTGACAGTTGACATTGACACTTATCAACCGGTCATTTGGTTGGTTGCTTACATTAAAATTTTGTTTGGTTCGATCTCAGAGTAAAGATAAATAGAGGAAATCTAATAACTTGTCAAGTGTTATACTCCTTTGCATGTGTAGCGTTATTACACGCCTAAATTTGAAAGGCACTATAGATATCTAGTTTTAGCGTGTTGCCTCTGTATTTCTATCTCTATTGCGCAATGTCATCCCTACTTGATAGGATTTCTGTGCTTGGGATCTTTTGTGTCCCAAACAAAGTCTTGTGCGGTGCGTTATTTAGAAATTCATGTATTATTTACTAGTTTCAATTAATTCAGGCAAATCAACTACACCAAATTAAGCTAGAGTACATTTTTGATGGTTTGTGCAGTGATTTCAAACAAAGGAACAGCAAAAAAGGATAATATTCGTGAAATCATTTGTGTTCATTGGTGAGTTCAGTGTTTTGCTACTTTTTCATTAAAAATGAGAAATAAATACATCGTCTTCATAATATTTTTAATCACAAATCATGCTGCTATGCCTGCAGCATGATAATTTTGCGTTTAAGATAGTTTTTATTTGATTTCGTACTGAATTAGTTATGTTCGAATAGTGTTGTAATTAAGGTATCGATATTTTTTGTACAATAGCTTTTTGTACAACAAAATTTGTGTTAAAATGTTCGTTGTTCGTGATGGGGGCATCTTTTATTGCGATTAATGTTGATGGATTAGTGTATTTAGTCAGTAATTTGTCAATTAAGTAGCAAAACTGTACTCACCAATTAGACGAATATCGTTTCAAGAATTATAATCCCTTTCTTTTGTTCCAGGTTGGGATGTAGGTATAAAAGGCAGCGATTAGCAGGCCAGGACTTATATTTTTCTGTCTTACAATGGGAAAAATACCGTACCATAAAAGAAAAAAAAACGGAAACCTTATAGGATCACCTTGTTGTCCGTCTGTCTATCTGCTGTGAAGACCCTGATATTTATGTACCTACGTAGTAAAATTATCTTCGAGCAGGTGCATTGAAAAGAAATTTACGATGCAAGATACGTGCAAGATACACACAAAAAAATTACCGTTCTCGGCAGCCGGTTAAAAATAAGTGTCGTCATCTAGGTATAGGTACCTACTTTTATTTCAGACATACAACAAATTTTAAAAGCTGGTTGGGTTTTAGTTGGTATTTGTAAATAACTATAAGCATTTGAGAAATCATAGTTATTTTGAAATCACAGAAAGACACCTCAATTTTATTCATAATAGTTATTGATAAATTTTATTACTTTTAATAATAAATGTAAATAAATTAAATGCAAGTAGATCTTTTATTTTAAAAGTAGCTCACTCCTTAATGAAATCCTACTAGCTAATATTATATTAGAAAAGCTATTATCTTTGTGAGGATGGATGAATCGCTATTTGTTACTTTAACAAGATAAATGTGTGGAGTGGAGTAGTGGTTATAAAGTTATATTATTGACATTCCAAGCTACGATCTACGTAGGTATCTACATCTTATCCAAGTTTCATCCAAATCGGTCCTAAGGTGTGATTTTACATACATCAACATCTAAACATTATGATGTAGGTACATAATAATTATACAGATATCTACTTAAAAACTTGCAGTCCATTTTAAAATAACTTACGTGGCCAAATTACGGAATATTGCCGGAATAATTTATAGGATTTCTATCTACTTACTCTCTTTTCTATCCGTACAAAACTATTTTAATTTGACAAAAACATTCTTACGCTATTCAAAGTCAGTCCAATAAATTTTGCATATTATTATAATATGCAGCAGCCCGCTAATCATTGTAATTATCGACATCAAACTATCGATATGACCCCACACTAGCTTTTCACTCCAAACTCATGTACAGTGTACGTGCATGTGTGTGTAAAATTGAACGTTCTCACAAATCTGTGATTATTCTTCTCTTTCTAACACAGCAAACACGCCATTTGCCAAACAAAGATGACTAAATGGTGAATTTTATACTTCCACCCTTGGTTCGATCGATCATTCGATTCGATCAATTTGATTAGTCGAATGCAAGGAAATCTGAGGGAAATCCCAAGAATACGAAAGATACAATTTGGAGTTTGGATATTCCGAATTATTTTTAGACCGTTGTGTTGTGTGGTGGATGGTATCTAAGAATTGGGAAATAACAGCCAGTCGTTGTTTGGGCCAAGAGAATTCCAAGTATAAGTTATTACTAGCAAAGAGAATATAATCACTACGTATTATTACTAGTATTTCTATCTAGCCATCCCAGCCAGCATGACATCATCTTGAAAAGAGAATACCTACTTAGAATTTCTACAAGTTTTATAGTACAATACCTACGCTTTTAATCGCGGGATAAGCGAACACCGAACGGACGCTGCGTAGTGCAATTGTAAAGCGTAATTTATATGCCGTATGTTTGTGTTTACATTAACAAATACCTAATCCTTAGTACCTGGTGAAGTGAGCGACAAAGTTCAAATAAAAATCTTTGTTTTCGAGTGCCACATAAGGCGCCGCGCGCATTTTGTAAGCTACAACTACAGGTAAGCTTGTATTTTTTTCTAGATACTAACAAAACATCAGTCATAAGTACCTAGGTAATAATAGTTTATATACTTACCTACTTACTTAAGTAGGTACTACGAAAGAAACTAAACTACAATAAAACAACTACCTACTGAATAAAAAAATATATTTAAAAAATTCTAGCCACTAGAACTATTGTTCAAAACTTCTTAGTAGGTAAGTACATACTTTACTTCCAAGTAAGCAGTCCTTATTGTATCATACCTATACTGAGGTAAGTATATAATATGTATTGATGTTCTGATATTACTATGCTTAGCAATAAAATTATAATTATCACAAAAAAGGAGAATACCTACTAATAACTCACTAAAAATTAAATAAACCACTTTCTATTTAAGTTTTATTTTTTTAATGCAAAGTTAGTTAATTTTGTAGATAAATTGTAATTTTTTTTTTTTTAATTTAACAACACAAAACAAAAGGCTTTGTCGCTGAGCGACCACACCGCCTAATTGGTACATATTTACAATATTTAAACAATCAAAACAAAGAAAAAGAAGAAAACTTAAACTAATCTCTACAAAAATAACACAAAGCAAGATTGTACATTTTGCGAGCCTCTTTAGACAACAATTTAGGTATTGATTTGTCCAAAACTAACCAAGTACCTAAAGTGCATAAGTAGGTAATGTAGCCTCCTAAAAAGTTACAACAATATACCTACCTACACAATTTATTTTCAAGTACAACCAAAACAAATCTTCAGTAAGTATTTAGATCTCCATAATTTTACAGAACCTGAACCGCAGCTGCCTTCAATGCAGCTCTCCCAGCTATCAAAAGATGCCTGCTCAGAGGCAGAGCAAGAGAAAATCAACAAAGCGAACCAAATGTTCTTGATGGAGGTCAATGACATTCAGAAAGAATTGTACAACTTTAAGGTGAAGGCAAATGAGATCCGGACAATAGTGAGTACTTACAATAAAAATACAGCAATGAATATTAGTTGCATGTTGTTTGCTCAGCTTTATATGTATAATCAAATCATCTTAGAAAATGGTTTTTTGAAGAAGTTTCTGAGGAAACCTGTATTGTCCTAAAATCTAAAAAATTTAGATTATTAATTTAAGTTAACTATTCTATTAATACCTACCAATTAACCTATGTGGAATATTAAATACTTACCTACTGCTAGGAGGAATTTAAAATAAAAACATTATACATATATATCTATCTACAATCTCAAAAATCATAATAACTATAAATCTGAGGTGCCTTTTTGTCTTAAAATATATTTTTCCCTTTCAGATGCAACATGATATAGATTTAGTGAACTCAGAAATGCTTTACAATCAGTTTGGTAAAATGCAGCTACAAGAAGAAAGTGGTTTAAATGAACTAATAAGATGCTTTGTCAAATTGAACCTAGAAATAGCAAAAGCTAAAGCTCTTATCGCTGAAGTGCGAAAGCATACTGTGTAAGTACAATTTAATTAATTGTAGGTATTTTATTGGTTTAGATATGCCTTCCTATATAATATACTCATTGCTAATGAATGAGTCATTATCATCACATCATCATCATTATCATCAGCCTATAGCAGTCCACTGCTGGACATAGGCCTCCCCTAATGAGCGCCATTGCGCCCTGTCTTCAGCTCGACGCATCCAGCCTCCGCCAGCAGCCTTTCGCAGATCGTCACTCCACCTAGCCGGAGGGCGTCCTACACTACGTTTGCCGAGCCGCGGTCTCCACTCGAGAACTCGTTTACCCCAACGGTTATCGGTTCTTCGACAGATATGGCCAGCCCACTGCCACTTCAGCTTGCTAATTCTCTGAGCTATGTCGACAACCTTAGTTCTGTGTCGGATAGTCTCATTACGGATTCTATCCTTCAGAGAAACTCCGAGCATAGCTCGTTCCATAGCTCGCTGAGCGACTTTAAACTGGTGGACTAGCCGTACCGTGAGTGTCCACGTTTCGGCTCCGTATGTCATGACAGGTAGGACGCACTGGTTGAAAACTTTCGTTTTCAGACATTGTGGTATGGGTGACGAGAAGACTCGACGTAACTTTCCAAAAGCTGCCCAACCCAGCTGAATCCTCCTCTTAGCCTCCTTCTCAAAGTTGTCTCTACCTAACTGTAAAATCTGTCCGAGGTATGTGTACTGCGAAACAACTTCAAGAAGGTTGCCATTAACAGCGACAGGTCTCGGGTCAATTTGGTTATTAACCATGACTTTGGTCTTATCCAAATTCATGCCGAGACCCATCATCCGTGAGGCTGATGCTAGGTCGTCCAGCATCTGTTGCAGCTCCTCCAGCGACTCCGCCAGTAAGACTATGTCATCTGCGAATCGTAAGTGTGAGATGTGTTCGCCATTTATGCTTATGCCCATGCCTTTCGCGTCCAAAGTCTTAAACATATCCTCCAGCGCGCTTGTGAACAGTTTCGGAGATATCACATCTCCCTGTCTCACTCCTCTGCGCAGCTGGATGGGCTTAGACTGCTGGTCCTGTACTCGGACACTCATGGTGGCGGCTTCGTACAGACATCTCAACACTTCGATATAACGATAGTCTACTTGGCATCGCTGTAAGGATTCCAGAACAGCCCAGGTTTCGACAGAGTCAAAGGCCTTCTCATAGTCCACAAAAGCCAGACACAGGGGCTGATTATACTCTTCTGACTTCTGTATAATCTGCCTCACTGTGTGAATGTGGTCTATGGTGCCATATCCTCCGCGAAACCCGGCCTGCTCCGGTGGCTGGTATTCGTCGAGTCTTCTGGCGAGACGATTCGTGACAACCCGAGAGAATAGCTTATAAACGTGGCTCAAGAGCGAGATGGGTCTGTAATTTTTAAGAAGAGTCTTATCTCCCTTCTTAAAAAACAAAACCACCAAGCTCTCGTTCCACGCCTTTGGAGTTCTCCCACAGAGAAGGACGGAGTTAAAGAGGTTCTGCAGCTCCTGCACAACAGGAGCTCCTCCTGCCTTCAGAAGCTCTGAGGTCACTCCGTCTTCACCGGGGGCTTTTCCATTTTTAAGCTGTCTCAGGGCCAACACGATCTCGTCTTTGCTGATTTCCGGCAGGTCGTCGGTGTAGTGGCGGGTGAGGGTGGCTCTGGAATCGTGGCTGTTACGCTGGGGGCAAGGAGCATGTGCCGCATATAGCCGGCCATAGAAGTCCTCGATCTCTGACAATATCTCTGGCTTTGACAATACGGTTCGGCCATCGCGTGTTGTTAACTTCGTCAGATGGCTCCTGCCAAGCTGCTGAGTGAATACTTTGGACCCTCGGTTTCGCTCTATTGCCTCTTCAATGAGACGTGTGTTGGAGCTCCGAAGGTCGCGCCGTACCATCTTCGCAATTCGCTTGTTCAGGTCTGGCCTCTCTGACGAAGTGGCCTGAGTGGTTTCCCGTCTTTTTGTCATTAGCCGAAGAGTCTCATCCGACAGTTTGGACTTCTTGCCTTTAGGCTGCATTTGGCAGAATTTGATGCCCTCGTCCCTTAGTGTTCCAACCACGTTTCGTAGGGCCTCATCAACGTCCTCGGTGGGTTCCGCAGCAACGAATCTATCACCAAGAAGCTTCTGAAACTTTTCGGTGCCCGCCATGATCTGGAGCAGATTGGGTCGGAGCGTGGACTTCATCAGACGGTTTCTTTCAAGCTTAAGATTGATATTCAGAGTGCCTCGGACAAGTCTGTGATCAGATCCGGTATTAAACCTGTTGATCACGGAGACATCTCTGAATGTGTGCCTTTTATCCGTCGTAATGAAGTCAATCTCGTTTTTTGTCACATTGTCGGGGCTTCGCCACGTCCACTTCCTGTGGGGCTTCTTCTTAAAGAACGAGTTCATCAAGAAGAGCCCCTCCTTCTCTAGAAAGTTGACGAGCATTTGCCCCCTGTGATTTCTGCTTCCATATCCATGCGGGCCCACTCTGGATTCGTCACCAACTCGGACTCCCACTTTGCCGTTAAAGTCCCCCATAACAACGTTGAAGTGAGCCTTCGTGGTGTTATGCAAGGCTTTGGATATGTCCTCGTACATATCCTCCACCTCATCATCCAGATGTGCCGAGGTCGGTGCGTATGCCTGAATGATCTTCAAACTATACCGCTTGGATAGTCGAAGGATCAGGTACGCTACCCTGTTCGACACACTGGAGATTTGTAGAACGTTGTTACAGAGGGCCTTATTGACGAGAAACCCAACGCCACCCTGTGATTTTTGGTCACCCTCGCGGAAGTACAGAAGATGGCCCGAGTCTAGGGTAATGGTGTCCTCTCCCTCTCTACGGACTTCACATAACCCCAGGACATGCCACCTTATGTTCTCCAGCTCCACTTCCAACTGCGCTAGATGTTCGTCGAGCCTCAGAGTTCGTCCATTGTACGTTGCCAGGGTCAGTTGTTTGAGGTAGCCTTCGGTAGCCCGGTGATTCTTAGCACCCCCTGTCACGCCGTTACCATGGCCGCTACCATGGCCAGGAATAGCATGACGGCCGGGAACTGGGGGCCATTTCCTAGTTGTATCTATCATAAGGGGGTTTATGCCCATAATCCCCACGCTGGGCAAGCGGGTTGGGGATCGCAGGACACAGCTTATCGCACCGCCAACGCTGCTGCCCGTCGACGGCCAGAGTGTTTAGCTGTGCCGATGTAGGCTGTGCTATGCCGCCATCAGCCGGCTGCCAGAGCCTCGTTTGTTATTTAGCAGGGTGCACCACGTGCAGGTGAGGTTGGCTTGGGTACCGAAGATGATGGATGTTGGAACCCCGTACACCCATTATCATCACATAGCTGTCTAAACAGTAGCCATTTATTTTATCAGTTTGTCTTAGGTATAATTTGATTCAGATCTTATAATGCTTACTGACCCATATAAGATCTGTATCATATGTATAACATTATTATTTACTGTTTGTAAATGCTTGTGTCCAACGCTCAGTAAAACTGATCATCATCATCATCATCATCTCCCTGTCCTTATCCCACTTCATGTAGAATCAGCACAACATGTTCTTCTTTTCCACTCTCCTCTTTCAGCTGTTGTTTTCACGTTCAGTCTTTTAAAACTCGGTAAAACTCGATTTTAGTTATTGGGGTTCATTTTTTCACCTGTTAGTTGACAGTGTAACTCACTGTTAACTATACTTTTACTTCTTTCCTGTTCGATAAATTACGCTACAAAATTTGAAGGAGTAGGTACTATAAATGTAATGAATGTGGAATTCAGTTTCTGCTCTGGAGTAATGGCTTCCTACTATAACTAACATATGCAGGCACCTCATGAAAAATACTGCTGCCAAAAACAACATTCTGCTAATATTCAATTAAACCTAAGATATCTGTAACGTGACGTAAAATAAATGATTTCTATTCTATTCTATTCTATTCTATATTGTAATTGCGAAAGTACTAAGTATGTAGGTACTAATTTTACTCTTGCCAAAAGTTCTTATAGGCCTTTATACTCAATTTGATATTTAACCATTATATCAAAAACTTTTTTATCCTTGATTTTAGAGCTCGTTTTTCAAGCTGATAGCATGAGGATGGAGCAATAAAAGATTTGTTGAAAATAAGTTATTTCCGAAGGGTACATTTAAAATTAACTAATATTTTACGAGATGAACAAAATATTTTGTTGCAAACAATCATGAAAGTGAGAACAAATGACGAAACCATTGAGTAGAAGGCCCCTTATGGCGACACCAAAACGCAACGTTAGCGCGTAATAACTTGTCTGTGGTAATCTATTATAATTAAATCCCATCAAAAACATAAATGTGAAATGAGAGCCAAGTTCAATAATAGGTATGCTTTAGTCGTTGACTTCAGCGACAAAAGAAGTGAGATCTAAACGGGTGCCAAGTACAATGGTCAGTCCTAAAACTTATTTATAACAATATGAAATATTTTTAACAACTTTAAAATATAATTTCATCTTAAAACTTAGGATATTACATTGAAGCCTAAGGTTGGCTAGTTCTCATATACGAATTAACTACTTACTTACTATGTCCAATCGCTAGTTTCTACCAGCAATCCACATTTTTAGAAGAATAAAATAAAAACTTGCAAAGGCTATACCTAATATAATTTGTACTCTTAAGAAAACTAGCCAAGTCAGACCTTAGGCTTCAATATAATATCCTAAGTTTTAAGATGAAATTATATTTTAAAGTTGTTAAAAATATTTCATATTGTTATAAATAAGTTTTAGGACTGACCATTACTGACCAGTACTTGGCACCCGTTTAAATCTCACTTCTTTTGTCGCTGAAGTCAACGACTAAAGCATGCCTACTTATTGAACTTGGCTCTCATTTCACATTTATGTTTTTGATGGGATATCATTACTTTTTGTACAGAACTTATTGGTAAGTAGGTACTTATTCTTATATTATTATACTTATATATCTACCATCAAGGGCGGCTCAAACTATTGGCACATTGTATAGGTACATGTAGGTATACCTAAGTAGGTAGGTACTTACTGAATAAGTATACGTACTATACTACCTATATCTATCTTTTATGTGTAAGCCATTATCGTCAAAATAGTGAACCATAAATACAATAAAAACTTACAACCGCGTGCGCGATATTATTACGCGGTCCGGCGGCGGGCGAATAAGTCACCTGCGGGCGGGGTGGGGGAAGATGTCGCTCATCGCTGAGTACGCCGAATGCGGGCAGACGCGGGGCAAACGTCATTGACGGTTGTTAGATAGGTAGGTAGGTACACTCAGCTAGAGCTACCTACGTTAGCTAGGTAGTATGTACGTACTGTACTGGTCATATAATAGAACCATATACTTACGCTAAGTATGTAGGTACATTTAAAAAAAAACTGCCTTTCCTTTCCTAAGATTATGGTAAAATGGTAAATAATCTCCTGAAAGTGAAACTTTAATAGCTAGACAGTGAGTTATTGTTATTATAAGCTACCTACTTATAAAATAACGTATTGTGTATTTTAGTGTGTCAGATAGGTTGGTACCTACCTACTTATAGTCAGGTAGGTACCTACTTACTTAATTTGACAAGTTATATATAGTATTCTATTGAGCAAGTGTACCTATCTAGGTACACATACTCAGTAAGTATCTATCTACCATTGCGCTACCTACTTACGTAGGTACGTGCTAATAATTTGAACTGTCCAATGTCCATGTTAGTTAGGTTGCTATGTAAATCCTACTAAACGCGACAGACAGTTTGTAAGAATGTATGGATGCGTGGATGTATGTTTACTTACTTTACTTACTTTTTATCTCGGAAAAATATAAGGTTCTCGCGGCATAGATTTGTTTTTTTTTTTCAAGGTATCACGCGAGCGAAGCCGCGGGCGGAAACTAGTACTGAATAAGTGTACCTACTACCTACTTACCCGACACATCTTTGCTCTTACTTATATTATAGGCGCTATAAGAGTTCCTAAGAGAATGAATTAATTGAAAAAGTACAATAAAAATATAAAAATTTACAAGTTTCAGATTTATTCCTTGTACCCCACTACCTACCTGGATGCCAAATTTGAACGTTCTAGGTCATCTGGAACTGGGTTATAATTAACGTCTATAGGTCAGTCAGTGATACAATTTTCCATAACAAACCATTTTTGGATGTTAATATCTAAATAACCGTTTGAGGTGTGTTTATGAAATTCGGTGCACATATTTTACTCGCAAGTGGCAATAGATGAGCCAAATTTGACTTGTTTATGTGAAATAGTTTTTGAGTTACGAGGGGGTGAAAAATGACCCAAATGGTTCCTGTAATATTACACACTGTGCGCGCTTCGCCCGTTCGCTTGAACTTGGCTGACACGCTGCCGCGTGTCTAGATAAAAAAACTTAGTAAGTGCATACATATTAGTACATCCTTTCGTCATATCTTCATTCCAGATCCCCCAATGAGGCAAAAGACGTTCTGACAAAACATCAACTAAGTTCACTAATCACAAAGCTAAATATATTGAAGGCTCTTATAACTTGCAATATGATGCCGATGAAGTGGGCTAAAATACAGTTCAACCAGAACTTCTCGCAGGATAAGTTATTGAAGTCGCAAGTAGCTCAGACTCTATTAAAGTCCAAAACAAATCTTGAGTCCATAACGCCGGCTCTGAACCACAAATACGGTAAGTTAGTACCACTTCCACTTGGAACAGACTACATTATTTAAAGATTGTTCAAAAACAATGTTACCTGCATATAATGATTAATGAAACTTCAAAGTTTAATTAATAAATTAAATTAAATTATGCTATCCTTTATATAAAAATCATCATTTTATATTTTTCAGTGCCTTTACCAAACTCTTCACTCTCCAAAGCATTAACTACAATGAACAATATGATCGGCCATCTATCAAAGCCAACATGCAGATCTTCTACTCATAAAGTTCAAACCTCTGAATCTGCGTCAACTGTCACCGATGAATCACTGCCAACGCCAACTTTAGTGCCTGCTAACATCCATAATACGGAGAATGGTAAACCGAAGACAACAGGCCTACTCAACAATTCAACTAACTTCTTCCAACGTGAACAAAACTTTACTGCTGAAAAACAAGGGCCAACATTCGAGTTTAGGCCTCCTAGTATCTTTGATGACCTTAGCAAACCAAACCCTAACGATCCGATATTGTCCAATCCGGCACCAACTACTGCTGGAAAACAAGTGCCAACATTCGAGTTCAAGTCTTCTGGTATCTTCAGTCACCTCGGCAAACCAAAGCCTACCGATCAACCGAACGGTCCGCCATTGTCCAATCTGGCACCAACTACTGCTAGAAAACAAGTGCCAACATTCGAGTTCAAGTCTTCTGGTATCTTCAGTCACCTCGGCAAACCAAAGCCTACCGATCAATCGAACGTTCCGCCATTGTCCAATCTGGCACCAACTACTGCTGGAAAACAAGTGCCAACATTCGAGTTCAAGTCTTCTGGTATCTTCAGTCAACTCGGCAAACCAAAGCCTACCGATCTATCGAACGGTCCGGCATTGTCCAATGCGGCACCAACTACTGCTGGAAAACAAGTGCCAACATTCGAGTTCAAGTCTTCTGGTATCTTTAGTCAATTCGGCAAACCAAAGCCTACCGATCAATCGAACGGTCCGGCATTGTCCAATCCGGCACCAACTACTGCTGGAAAACAAGTGCCAACATTCGTGTTTAAGCCTCCTAGTATCTTTGATGACCTCAGCAAACCAAAGCCTACCGATCCGCCATTGTCCAATCCGGCACCAACTACTGCTGGAAAACAAGTGCCTACATTCGAGTTCAAGTCTTCTGGTATCTTCAGTCACCCCGGCAAACCAAAGCCTACCGATCAATCGAACGGTCCGGCATTGTTCAATCCGGCACCAACTACTGCTGGAAAACAAGTGCCAACATTCGAGTTTAAGCTTCCTAGTATCTTTGATGACCTCAGCAAACCAAAGCCTACCGATCCGCCATTGTCCAATCCGGCACCAACTACTGCTGGAAAACAAGTGCCTACATTCGAGTTCAAGTCTTCTGGTATCTTCAGTCACCTCGGCAAACCGAAGCCTACCGATCAATCGAACGGTCCGGCATTGTCCAATCCGGCACCAACTACTGCTGGAAAACAAGTGCCAACATTCAAGTTTAAGCCTCCTAGTATCTTTGATGACCTCAGCAAACCAAAGCCTACCGATCCGCCATTGTCCAATTCGGCACCAACTACTGCTGGAAAACAAGTGCCTACATTCGAGTTCAAGTGTTCTGGTATCTTCAGTCACCCCGGCAAACCAAAGCCTACCGATCAATCGAACGGTCCGGCATTGTTCAATCCGGCACCAACTACTGCTGGAAAACAAGTGCCAACATTCGAGTTTAAGCCTCCTAGTATCTTTGATAACCTCAGCAAACCAAAGCCTACCGATCCGCCATTGTCCAATCCGGCACCAACTACTGCTGGAAAACAAGTGCCTACATTCGAGTTCAAGTCTTCTGGTATCTTCAGTCACCCCGGCAAACCAAAGCCTACCGATAAATCGAATGGTCCGGCATTGTCCAATCCGGCACCAACTACTGCTGGAAAACAAGTACCAACATTCGACTTTAAGCCTCCTAGTATCTTTGGTGACCTCAGCAAACCAAAGCCTACCGATCCGCCATTGTCCAATCCGGCACCAACTACTCCTGGAAAACAAGTGCCAACATTCGAGATTAAGCCTTCTAGTATCTTTGGTGACCTCAGCAAACCAAAGCCTACCGATTCGCCACTGTCCAATCAGGCAACAACTACTGCTGGAAAACAAGTGCCAACATACGAGTTCACGCCTGCAAATGGCGAGACCACAGCAAAAACTACTGATTCACCAATTGGAATGGAACATGATATATCTGGTCTAACTAGTAAGTATCCTACAATTGTTTTACTTATGGATTGATTGTAATGGATCGTCAATGACATATTAAGAATAATAATAAACAAAAAGCACATACACAATCATCACATAACAATCTGTAATTCCCAAGTTTAGTAGACATCTCAAATGTGTAAGTAGTTACATAGATCTTTGAGGATATGTAAGGGATGACTACCCATCAGAAACAGGCCCATGTTTTTTACCGCATAAAATAATACTAACCGACGACACACACCTTCGAGTTTTTGATTCGATGTTTCCCTTCACCGTTTCAGAGCACTGGCACGGCGCATAGCTACATTTTTTCGAAAAAACTCATTGATGCGAGACTCAGTCTCAGTGCACATTTTTTTTTAATTTATGCCTGGATGGTATATATATGGATATTCAGTTCTGTCATCATCAACCGGTGTTGGACCCGCTGGACCTCGTCCTTGGCACCTCTGAGCTGGTTCTATAGTTATCCGCCGGCAATCCCTGTTCTCTGCCTTAGGTATATCTATAGCGCACGGACTGTGTATTCGGTTAATGTCTATCTTCTTCTTCTTCTTATATATAAAAATGAATTGCTGTTCTCGCTAAAACTCGTAGAACGGCTAAACGGATTTATCTTATCTTGGTCTTGAAATGTTCGTGGAGGTCTAGGGAAGGTTTAAAAGGTAAGAAAAAATCGAATAACTGCCGGGAAAACCCTAAAAATAGCCCTTTTCTATTTCCCATGCAAACGTTTTCTAAATAAGTACGAAGTCTGCCGGGTCAGCTAGTATATTAATAAAAGCTGCATGTTTTAGCTCCACCCCAACGTCAAGAACAGAACCACGAACCAACAAAGCCTACGACATCTAAATCATCTGCACCATCAGCTAACAGTGAACCCACGGCTGGAGAAACGATCGGCACTCGCATCATTAGAAAAGTTATACGAAGAATGCCCATGGAACGTCAAAATAGTCAAAAGGCGCAAGGTACGAAAACATTAATTTTTACCTACTTACAGCTTTTCTTAGCCTTAATAAATTACTAACAATTTCGGGTACCGTCTTCTGGGCGCCTTATGCACACTTTTTATTGGATATTTATTTGTGAGAACTTACTAGAGTCATATTTCAGAATCTCCAACGCAGAGCGCTGAGGCGTCTTTCGATACCTCAACACAAAAAAGCCAGCAACCTGAACCTGATCCTGTGGAAACAAATGAAGAAACAACACGGGAATGCAGCTCACCAACAACGTAAGCTTACCTTACCACCAGTTTAGAGATTACTACTGTGACATTTGCGAGATCGGTACTTGAATCTGACTATTTTAACCGGCTTCGTAGAAGGAGGGTACTAATTTGTTTGAGGTGTGTGTATGGATGTATGTATGTATGAATAAAGGCGGAAACATACTCGAATCAAATGAGACACGTCGGATGTTCATAGTATGATTCTAGTCATAGAAAATAGTACAATTTGATTCGAGTCGACACGCGTCGCGTTTCATCGGGTCGCGTAGCGTGTTAATAGTATGTTTCCGCCTTAAATGTATGTGTAGTCCAAAGAGCTCGACGGATTTTGACAAATATAGAGTCGTTGGATTCGTCTGAATCACCAGAGTGACATCAAATGTCAAAAAATCTTACATGGCGGCTGTAAAAAGCTATTTCGAATCATTACTGTCGGTTTGGAGTTTGTAAGAATAATTTAACCTACCTATTTTTCGCGTGATTGCCTTCTGTATGCATCTATTCACGGGATTACATACAATGAAACACAATATGATTATTATTCTTATTAAGAGCCTTTAGTGTCCTACTGCAGGGCAAAGGTCTCCCTTCCTTCTTTCTTATTATCAAATGATTAATTATTAAATGATTATTATACAAGAATTATATTTTATCACGCAGAATAGCCGAAGATAAGAACGAAGCCGGTGAACGATTGTATGAACAAGAAAAATACGAGGAAGCTGTTGAAATGTATAATGAAGCTATACAACTACGCTCTGATACTTCAGCCTTCTTCAGCAACAGAGCCGCTTCTTTAATGAAGTTGGGAAAATATAAGCAAGCATTGGAAGATCTACAAAAGGCTACCGCTATAGATCCTATGTGCACGTCAGGGTATATCCGTATAGCGAAGTGCTGCCTCACTTTAGGTAAACAATTTAATCTTTAGAAAAATCAGTAGATTTGAGCTGAGTATATTTCGCTTTTAAAAACGACCAGTAAAGCTCTCTGATGTTCCATACGAACATAAAACCTCTACTGTGCCATATAGCGGCTGAATTTAGGGAATTCCTCTCTTAGGATTGGGCTGCGTGTTGAAGTCAGTCAGCTAGTCTGCATTAGAATTTTTATCTACACTTCTACATTTCAAACAAACAAATCTCTCTTTACTTCGTGTGTAGCGTGACATCTTGAACATTTCCAGGGGATATCGTGACCGGAGAGCAGGCGGTGCGGCGCGCCGCCGAGCTCAGCGGAGAGTCCTGCGTGAGCCGCGAAGTATTCGCATTCGCAGACCTTCGAAGAAAACTAGAAAATGCCCGCATACTAATGCACAACAAGAGTTATTACGACGCCCTGTCCAATATCGAAACTTGTCTGAAACAATACAACAATGCCTGCTCTAAGTGCGTATATTATCTTATACCTTTAAACGAGCAATTCTTGTATTTATATATTATATAATCTGAATCTCGGAAACGGCTCCAACGATTTTCATGAAATTTAGTATGCAGAGGGTTTCGGGGGTCATAAATCGATCTAGCCAGGTTTCATTTTTAGAAAACGTCGTTTTTCCCAAAAAAACGAGCAAAGCTCGGGTCACCCAGGTACTTTTTTTTATGCTGCCAAGGGTAAATTCGACCAAACTAGTTTAACTATCCTCAGATTAAATCGTAGTTATCTAAACTGTCATTGTAATTGCATTTGATATGACATTATTCTGAGAATAGATACACCAGAAGTTGCTCAAATCCACCCTAAGTCGGATTCCACCAATCTTTATAAAAATCGAAAAAAAAATATTCTATTTTATACTATGCATCTTAATCATAATATTCAGCCTGTCCTCCTACTGTTGGGTACAGATTTAGTGTTATTACAAGTTTAGTCGAACCCGTCTTACGGTAGTTTTTTAGCTGATATATAAGATATTCAACAATACTTACTGAATTTTGGTTAACCATTATATTATCTTATTTTTAGGACGAAGCTCATGAAAGCGGAATGTCTAGCAATGGTCAGAAGATACCAGGAAGCCCAAGATATCGCGATCACCATTTCCCTTTTCGAGAAAACTGATGCTGACGCTTATTATGTTATAGGGCTTTGTTCGTATTATCAGGTAAGTAATCTAATAATACATCCGGCGATGGTTATATTATCAAAAGATGTAGAGACCGGGGGTTTGGGGGAACCGACCGAAGGCAGGGCTGCTATTGAAAGACTTATTCAAAAGATGGAACCAATTATCAAAGAGCTAAAGAGCTGGTGGGTTTCCTCGGACGGAGAATCAGTATAGCTGTCCAACGAGGTAACGTTGCCAGCCATTCGGGTACATTACCTGCGCTCAATGCCTTGAACTCTTGTTTTATATCAATAATTTGTTGCTTGTATCATCGTAATCATTATTTTTTTACCATAGGATAAAGAGGAAAAAGCAGTAGAGTATTTTCAGAAATGCTTGAAACAAGAACCAGATCACAAGAAAGCTCAAGCAATGTTCAAAAAGGCAAAAATAATAAAAACTGAAAAACTATTAAAAAGGACAAAAGAACAGGGTAAAATTTATTTGATATTGTCTTTAAAGGTAATACTAAACTTATTGGTTCAAAATTATTCCAACATGCATGTTCTGTTTTAGGAAACGAAGCATTCAATAAGAGCAACTGGGAAGAAGCATTGCGCTTATACAAAAAAGCGTTGGAAATCGACAAAAACAATAAAGAGGTGAATGCCAAGCTTTACTACAACATGGCTACCGTGTACGCGAAACAGAATGAACCCATGCTATCAGCACAAGCGTGCACACAAGCACTAGAACTAAACGAGAATTACGTCAAAGCTTTATTAAGACGTGGCCAGTGTTTCACAGAACTTAACTATCGCGATGAAGCGGTAGCCGATTATGAAAAACTTTATGAAATCAACCGTAACAGCGAAAACAAGCGCTTACTGGATGAGGCTATTAAGGAGCGAGTAAAGTTCAAAAAAACTAACTATTACTATAAGGTTATGGGAGTCGAACCAACTGCGTCACAAAGTGATATCAAGCGTGCTTACAGGTAAAGCCACAAAAATGTATACTAGGATTCTGTCTTATCCTGACGTCTTTGTATACAGACAGATATTTCACAAAAAATAAATATATAAGAAATTTCACATAATTACGCGGGTAGGTGTTGAATTACTTTGACTTATGTTGTATGCAGATGCTCTATTCTACCGTTGTTATTTTCAGAAATTGTGCTCTCCTCTACCATTCAGATCGCTACGCGGATGCGGGAGATGCATGGAAACAAGTGCAAGATAACAGATTCAAGCTATTGGGCACAGCCAATGAAATCCTACTGTCCTATAATCAGTGTGACTATGATGATGATGACAATTCTGATGATGACGATGATGACTATGAATCCACTTGTAGATGGTGATAATAAGTAAAAAAGTAGTATCATAAAGTATCCATAGTGTAACACTGCACACTCCAATAAACCAAACACAATACAGATGCGTGCACTTCCCAAAACTATATTATATAGAGTCGTGGTACAAGAATAATTTTAACGTGATTTAGTTAGATTGAACAGAACCAATATTTTTTTTAATGTACATATTACTATTATAGATCATCAATTATATTTTTAAGATTAACTAATACAACTGATACTTAAATCTAGTAAAGCCTTACAATAGCTGTGATATTATATTTGTTATAATTTTATTGTACAGGGTGTATGTAAATCGTGTGCCCTATGTCATCCTGGGTGTTCGTAATTAGAGGGTATGTTAAATAGTTAGCGCTTTAAAACACATTGTGTAATTCACGATTATAGATATTTGTAGCACTTTATTCTGTAAGTAGTTCGCTTTGTAGTTAGTCTAGCTTCAGATAGTGACTTGCAATAGATCCTAAGCAACACCTACCTCATTAGCTCTATATTTTCTTAAATATGGCAACATAATATTCTAGGTACTGCATTAGGATGTAGTATACATTCCATTTATGTAAAACCAGCTACGCCCCGCGGTTTCACCCGCGTGGTGATGGACACTATAAAATCTCTTTATATATTTGTAAATTATAGCCTATGTGTTATTCTGATGTGTGAGCTAACTAAATTATTGTAAAGTTTCTTTATTGTAAAGTTTCTTTCATCAAAACCCATTCAGTAGTTTTTGAGTGAAAGAGAAACAAACATACAGTCTTATAAACCTTCACGTTTATATAAGTAAGATTTACGAGTGTAAGTTTTTAATCACTCATAGTTTTTATATTTTATGGGTATCATAAGCTCTTACAAGCCGTCATGTTTCAGTAACGTTATGTAAAATATTTGAACCTAATTTGAATCATGTATGCAACATGCATTTATAACCTATTTATATACTATCTAATCAATACAATTTGTCCTATAAAGGTACTCATAAGTTAAAATAATGGTATCAATGTGAAATTAGGAATAATAATATAAGTCTGACTAGGAATAGCAGCGACATTTTATGTGGGTACCATAGCGTGCAAAGCCCCAGGTAAGAGCTAGTTATGTTTGATTTCTATGCAGTTATTAGTTTAGTACTGTAAGTACTTAAGTTTTTTTTAATTTTGTGTGATAAAAAATTATATACCTACCTAATGTATGCCATGCAGACTTCAAAAAAGTCATTTTATGATTATAATTATACCTAAATCAATATTTTTATTATATTTAATAGTAAGTAGCTACATGACAAAGCCAGTGTACATACATACATAGCTTTCCATCTCCTCACTGTCTCACCAATGTTTCCGTACATATTTTATCATACATACACCAATAGAGTTGCAACCGAACTAAAAACAAAATATAAAATAGAAAGAATACTGACAACGCCTGCCACTATCTGAGGTTCCATAAAAAAAAACGATATAGGTCCTCTATTTATCATAATATGCATATAATCCTATTGAAATCTTTGCATATAATAACCTGAATCTCGAAAAGGGCTCCAACAATTTTCATGAAATTTAGTATGGTGTCGGGGGCGATTGATCATTTATTTAAATCAAAAAAAAAACGTTCACAAAAAAAATGAGCAAAGGTAGTACAATATGTTTAATACAGCTAACCAGTTTTTTCTTCTTTGTCTCTTGTCACAAAGTCACTTGTTTGTTTGTTAAATTATTCGCTCATTTGAGCAGGCTTATAGTCATAGACCTTACTGCCTAGTCTTGCGTAAATTAATTTCTTCCGTTTTCTATAAATCTAACCTAACCTAACCGCCATTTTCTCCTTGGCGGGAATCCACTCAAATGCTAGTCCCTCACAAAGTCACTTCACTTCACTTCTTTATTTTTGGCCTTGTCACAAAGTCTGTCAAATTCTCAAGTCTGACAGGACAGTTGACTGACACTTGTCAGCCGATCATTTGACATTTGGTTCGATCAATTCTATTGAATTTGATTGGTCGAATGAATGGGTGGAATGGAAATTCCAAAAATGCGAAAAATAGAAATACAAATCATTGGAAATTCCCATGAAATTCCGAAATATTTAAACACCGTTGTGTAGTGTGGTGGATGTTAACAAAGATTTGGGAAATAACAGCCGGTCGTTGTTTTGGCCAACAGAATTCCAATCACTTATTTATTCCCATCTGCCCATCCCAGCAGGAATGACATCATTATTGCGGCTTTTATCGAACACCGAACGGACACTGCGTAGAGCAAGGTGTAGAACCTAATCTCTATGCCGTTCGTGCGTGTTTACATCTATTAATTAAGAATCCGCACCTAAATAGTAGTGAAGTGTGCGGCAAAGTTCTAATACAATTCTTTGTTTTCGAGTGCCACATGAAGGCGCCGCGTACATTTCGGAAGCCACAACTAGAGGTAAGCATTGTGAATTTTTATGTATTCTTTGCACAACATCAGTCAACCAGTCCTATGTACCTAGGTAAAGTTAGGTATGGGTGCTGGTTGCTAGGCCAGGATACCATAAGTACCTACTATAAAATAAACTAGGTATCCTTCAATAAAAGTATACTACTACGGGCTACTACTGAATAAAATAATGAATATTTAATATGGTAGAAAATTATAGCTACCTACTATTGTTCAAAACTTTTTGTACTTGTCTACCTTAACTTTGTTAAGCAGTCCCTAATGTACCACCTAATACCTACCTATATATTGATGTTCTGATACTTACTACTAAGCTTATCAATAAAATTATCAGTATCACAATAAAAGACAATGCAATTCCTGATGAAATATCATTTCATAATTTTTGTCATAGTAGCTAGGTAACTTCCCAAAAAGATACAACAGTAGTATACCTACACATTATATTTTCAAGTACAACCTGACCAAATCTTCAGTAAGTATTTAGATCTCCATAATTTTACAGAACCTGAACCGCAGCTGCCTTCAATGCAGCTCTCCCAGCTATCAAAAGATGCCTGCTCAGAGGCAGAGCAAGAGAAAATCAACAAAGCGAACCAAATGTTCTTGATGGAGGTCAATGACATTCAGAAAGAATTGTACAACTTTAAGGTGAAGGCAAATGAGATCCGGACAATAGTGAGTACTTACAATAAAAATACAGCAATGAATATTAGTTACATGTTGTTTGCTCAGCTTTATATGTATAATCAAATCATCTTAGAAAATGGTTTTTTGAAGAAGTTTTTGAGGAAACCTGTATTGTCCTAAAATCTAAAAAATTTAGATTATTAATTTAAGTTAACTATTCTATTAATACCTACCAATTAACCTATGTGGAATATTAAATACTTACCTACTGCTAGGAGGAATTTAAAATAAAAACATTATACATATACAGTCGTGGTCAACTAATTAGGGACACTCTTTGGTTAAACCGAATTGTGAATTTATTTTTTATTTTCCAACGAGTCTAAACCATATTCCATATCTCTTACATGTAAGTATAATTAGTCATTTATGTGCCCGATTATACAAACAATAACAACTTCTTAAACATTAAACCTCTTTACAGTATAGCTGATAGATTATCGTAGTGCTATTTGTTCAAATAATGCTGGCTGGCCATTTAATTAGGGACACTGAGATATTGCGTTCTATTTTCAAAATTTGAATCTCAATACTTTTTTACTTCTTCTCTTATTGTTTCGTGGTAGTTTTGGCGGCAATCCCGATATTTATTTTAAGTTTTGAAAAATATTTTGAAGAAAAATGGGTAAAAATAAAAGTTGCGATCCAACACTACGAAAAATTATCATGAAGTTTGTTGTCGAGCATGGTTGGCCATACCGAAGGATAGCAGAACATTTAAATTGTTCAAAAACTATGGTATACAATGCAGTGCAACATGTCAGACGCAATAACACAGGTTTAAATGTGCCCAGAACAAAAAGATCGAGAAAAACAACTCCGCAAGAAGATAGAATGATAGCCAGGTTAGCTAAGAAAGATCCGTTTCTAGGCTCTATTTTAATTAAACACGAAGTGTTTGGGACAGACGAAAGAGCTGGTGTCTCAGCTAGGACCGTTCGACGACGTCTGGTAGAAGCAGGGTTGTTCGGAAGAGTGGCTCGCAAAGTACCGTTGTTGAAGAAAGAACATAGAAATGCTCGTTTGGCGTTTGCACGTAAATATGGACATTGGACCTACGCCCAATGGCAACATGTATTATTCTCTGACGAGACCAAGGTTAATTTGATTTCTTCAGATGGAAGGCAATACGTACGGCGTCCAGTAAAAGCGGAAATGAATCCAAGATTCACAAAAAAGCAGGTGAAACATGGCGGTGGAAACATTAAAATGTGGGGTTCATTTTCTGGACGTGGAGTGGGACCTGTGAGGAAAGTTCAGGGTAACTTAGACCAACATCAATACAAGGCAATATTGGAGGAAACGATGCTTCCCTATGCTGAGGAGCATCTCCCTATTATATGGACGTTTCAGCATGATAACGACCCAAAACATACCGCCCGTTCAGTCAAGTCGTTTCTTACCAGTCAGTCAGTATCGGTGCTAGATTGGCCAGCAAATAGCCCGGACCTTAACCCAATCGAGCACCTTTGGCACGAAATCAAGAAAAAAGTAGCCACTTATCGTACCACAACTTTAGATGAACTTAATGAAGCTTTTTGTGAGGCATGGGCAAACATTCCTGTCGAAACATGCCAGAAACTGATAATGTCTATGCCACATCGGTGTCAAGCGGTAATTACTAACAAAGGTTTTGCTACTGGGTACTGATTTTACACGTAATAAAATGGAGCTGTTAAAGATATTATAATACTGCAGATTATTAGTTTTGTTTAACTCTATTTTTCATTATAGTTTACTGTCCTTAATTAAATGTCCAGCTACAGAATTATACCTTAAAATTGAATACATGTTCAACCTTTGATATTAAATACTTTTTTCTATTTATTTATTCTTTTATTTACAGCCATTTAAAGCATAATAATCGGACCAAATTATGCAAATAATAGTTACTGAGAAATCAATAGGGTTTTATATTTGTATGTACATAACCGGTTATTGTTCTTCACTATCTTGCATGTCCCTAATTAGTTGACCACGACTGTATATCTATCTACAATCTCAAAAATCATAATAACTATAAATCTGAGGTGCCTTTTTGTCTTAAAATATATTTTTCCCTTTCAGATGCAACATGATATAGATTTAGTGAACTCAGAAATGCTTTACAATCAGTTTGGTAAAATGCAGCTACAAGAAGAAAGTGGTTTAAATGAACTAATAAGATGCTTTGTCAAATTGAACCTAGAAATAGCAAAAGCTAAAGCTCTTATCGCTGAAGTGCGAAAGCATACTGTGTAAGTACAATTTAATTAATTGTAGGTATTTTATTGGTTTAGATATTTATTCAATCCTTATTTTACTATTTTTTCAATAATTAATGGGTATAGTAGATGCCTTCCTATATAATATACTCATTGCTAATGAATGAGTCATTATCATCACATAGCTGTCTAAACAGTAGCCATTTATTTTATCAGTTTGTCTTAGGTATAACTTGATTCAGATCCTATAATGCTTACTGACCCATATAAGATCTGTATCATATGTATAACATTATTATTTACTGTTTGTAAATGCTTGTGTCCAATGCTCAGTAAAACTGATCATCATCATCATCATCATCATCATCTCCCTGTCCTTATCCCACTTCATGTAGAATCAGCACAACATGTTCTTCTTTTCCACTCTCCTCTTTCAGCTGTCGTTTTCACGTTCAGTCTTTTAAAACTCGGTAAAACTCGATTTTAGTTATTGGGGTTCATTTTTTCACCTGTTAGTTGACAGTGTAACTCACTGGTAACTATACTTTTACTTTTTTCCTGTTCGATAAATTACGCTACAAAATTTGAAGGAGTAGGTACTATAAATGTAATGAATGTGGAATTCAGTTTCTGCTCTGGAGTAATGGCTTCCTACTATAACTAACATATGCAGGCACCTCATGAAAAATACTGCTGCCAAAAACAACATTCTGCTAATATTCAATTAAACCTAAGATATCTTTAACGTGACGTAAAATAAATGATTTCTATTCTATTCTATTCTATTCTATATTGTAATTGCGAAAGTACTAAGTATGTAGGTACTAATTTTACTCTTGCCAAAAGTTCTTATAGGCCTTTATACTCAATTTGATATTTAACCATTATATCAAAAACTTTTTTATCCTTGATTTTAGAGCTCGTCTTTCAAGCTGATAGCATGAGGATGGAGCAATAAAAGATTTGTTGAAAATAAGTTATTTCCGAAGGGTACATTTAAAATTAACTAATATTTTACGAGATGAACAAAATATTTTGTTGCAAACAATCATGAAAGTCAGAACAATGACGAAACCATTGAGTAGAAGGCCCCTTATGGCGACACCAAAACGCAACGTTAGCGCGTAATAACTTGTCTGTGGTAATCTATTAAAATTAAATCCCATCAAAAACATAAATGTGAAATGAGAGCCAAGTTCAATAATAGGTATGCTTTAGTCGTTGACTTCAGCGACAAAAGAAGTGAGATCTAAACGGGTGCCAAGTACAATGGTCAGTCCTAAAACTTATTTATAACAATATGAAATATTTTTAACAACTTTAAAATATAATTTCATCTTAAAACTTAGCATATTATATTGAAGCCTAAGGTCTAACTTGGCTAGTTCTCATATACGAATTAACTACTTACTTACTATGTCCAATCGCTAGTTTCTACCAGCAATCCACATTTTTAGAAGAATAAAATAAAAACTTGCAAAGGCTATACCTAATATAATTTGTACTCTTAAGAAAACTAGCCAAGTCAGACCTTAGGCTTCAATATAATATCCTAAGTTATAAGATGAAATTATATTTTAAAGTTGTTAAAAATATTTCATATTGTTATAAATAAGTTTTAGGACTGACCATTACTAACCAGTACTTGGCACCCGTTTAGATCTCACTTCTTTTGTCGCTGAAGTCAACGACTAAAGCATGCCTACTTATTGAACTTGGCTCTCATTTCACATTTATGTTTTTGATGGGATATCATTACTTTTTGTACAGAACTTATTAGTAAGTAGGTACTTATTCTTATATTATTATACTTATATATCTACCTGCAAGGGCGGCTCAAACTATTGGCACATTGTATAGGTACATGTAGGTATACCTAAGTAGGTAGGTACTTACTGAATAAGTATACGTACTATACTACCTATATCTATCTTTTATGTGTAAGCCATTATCGTCAAAATAGTGAACCATAAATACAATAAAAACTTACAACCGCGTGCGCGATATTATTACGCGGTCCGGCGGCGGGCAAATAAGTCACCTGCGGGCGGGGTGGGGGAAGATGTCGCTCATCGCTGAGTACGCGACCGCCGAATGCGGGCAGACGCGGGGCAAACGTCATTGACGGTTGTTAGATAGGTAGGTAGGTACACTCAGCTAGAGCTACCTACGTTAGCTAGGTAGTATGTACGTACTGTACTGGTCATATAATAGAACCATATACTTACGCTAAGTATGTAGGTACATTTAAAAAAAACTGCCTTTCCTTTCCTAAGATTATGGTAAAATGGTAAATAATCTCCTGAAAGTGAAACTTTAATAGCTAGACAGTGAGTTATTGTTATTATAAGCTACCTACTTATAAAATAACGTATTGTGTATTTTAGTGTGTCAGATAGGTTGGTACCTACCTACTTATAGTCAGGTAGGTACCTACTTACTTAATTTGACAAGTTATATATAGTATTCTATTGAGCAAGTGTACCTATCTAGGTACACATACTCAGTAAGTATCTATCTACCATTGCGCTACCTACTTACGTAGGTACGTGCTAATAATTTGAACTGTCTAATGTCCATGTTAGTTAGGTTGCTATGTAAATCCTACTAAACGCGACAGACAGTTTGTAAGAATGTATGGATGCGTGGATGTATGTTTACTTACTTTACTTACTTTTTATCTCGGAAAAATATAAGGTTCTCGCGGCATAGATTTGTTTTTTTTTTCAAGGTATCACGCGAGCGAAGCCGCGGGCGGAAACTAGTACTGAATAAGTGTACCTACTACCTACTTACCCGACACATCTTTGCTCTTACTTATATTATAGGCGCTTTATGAGTTCCTAAGAGAATGAATTAATTGAAAAAGTACAATAAAAATATAAAAATTTACAAGTTTCAGATTTTTTCCTTGTACCCCACTACCTACCTGGATGCCAAATTTGAACGTTCTAGGTCATCTGGAACTGGGTTATAATTAACGTCTATAGGTCAGTCAGTGATACAATTTTCCATAACAAACCATTTTTGGATGTTAATATCTAAATAACCGTTTGAGGTGTGTTTATGAAATTCGGTGCACATATTTTACTCGCAAGTGGCAATAGATGAGCCAAATTTGGCTTGTTTATGTGAAATAGTTTTTGAGGTACGAGGGGGTGAAAAATGACCCAAATGGTTCCTGTAATATTACACACTGTGCGCGCTTCGCCCGTTCGCTTGAACTTGGCTGACACGCTGCCGCGTGTCTAGATAAAAAAACTTAGTAAGTGCATACATATTAGTACATCCTTTCGTCATATCTTCATTCCAGATCCCCCAATGAGGCAAAAGACGTTCTGACAAAACATCAACTAAGTTCACTAATCACAAAGCTAAATATATTGAAGGCTCTTATAACTTGCAATATGATGCCGATGAAGTGGGCTAAAATACAGTTCAACCAGAACTTCTCGCAGGATAAGTTATTGAAGTCGCAAGTAGCTCAGACTCTATTAAAGTCCAAAACAAATCTTGAGTCCATAACGCCGGCTCTGAACCACAAATACGGTAAGTTAGTACCACTTCCACTTGGAACAGACTACATTATTTAAAGATTGTTCAAAAACAATGTTACCTGCATATAATGATTAATGAAACTTCAAAGTTTAATTAATAAATTAAATTAAATTATGCTATCCTTTATATAAAAATCATCATTTTATATTTTTCAGTGCCTTTACCAAACTCTTCACTCTCCAAAGCATTAACTACAATGAACAATATGATCGGCCATCTATCAAAGCCAACATGCAGATCTTCTACTCATAAAGTTCAAACCTCTGAATCTGCGTCAACTGTCACCGATGAATCACTGCCAACGCCAACTTTAGTGCCTGCTAACATCCATAATACGGAGAATGGTAAACCGAAGACAACAGGCCTACTCAACAATTCAACTAACTTCTTCCAACGTGAACAAAACTTTACTGCTGAAAAACAAGGGCCAACATTCGAGTTTAGGCCTCCTAGTATCTTTGATGACCTCAGCAAACCAAACCCTAACGATCCGACATTGTCCAATCCGGCACCAACTACTGCTGGAAAACAAGTGCCAACATTCGAGTTCAAGTCTTCTGGTATCTTCAGTCACCTCGGCAAACCAAAGCCTACCGATCAATCGAACGGTCCGCCATTGTCCAATCTGGCACCAACTACTGCTGGAAAACAAGTGCCAACATTCGAGTTCAAGTCTTCTGGTATCTTCAGTCAACTCGGCAAACCAAAGCCTACCGATCTATCGAACGGTCCGGCATTGTCCAATGCGGCACCAACTACTGCTGGAAAACAAGTGCCAACATTCGAGTTCAAGTCTTCTGGTATCTTTAGTCACTTCGGCAAACCAAAGCCTACCGATCAATCGAACGGTCCGGCATTGTCCAATCCGGCACCAACTACTGCTGGAAAACAAGTGCCAACATTCGAGTTTAAGCCTCCTAGTATCTTTGATGACCTCAGCAAACCAAAGCCTACCGATCCGCCATTGTCCAATCCGGCACCAACTACTGCTGCAAAACAAGTGCCTACATTCGAGTTCAAGTCTTCTGGTATCTTCAGTCACCCCGGCAAACCAAAGCCTACCGATCAATCGAACGGTCCGGTATTGTTCAATCCGGCACCAACTACTGCTGGAAAACAAGTGCCAACATTCGAGTTTAAGCTTCCTAGTATCTTTGATGACCTCAGCAAACCAAAGCCTACCGATCCGCCATTGTCCAATCCGGCACCAACTACTGCTGGAAAACAAGTGCCAACATTCGAGTTCAAGTCTTCTGGTATCTTCAGTCACCTCGGCAAACCAAAGCCTACCGATCAATCGAACGGTCCGGCATTGTCCAATCCGGCACCAACTACTGCTGGAAAACAAGTGCCAACATTCAAGTTTAAGCCTCCTAGTATCTTTGATGACCTCAGCAAACCAAAGCCTACCGATCCGCCATTGTCCAATTCGGCACCAACTACTGCTGCAAAACAAGTGCCTACATTCGAGTTCAAGTGTTCTGGTATCTTCAGTCATCCCGGCAAACCAAAGCTTACCGATCAATCGAACGGTCCGGCATTGTTCAATCCGGCACCAACTACTGCTGGAAAACAAGTGCCAACATTCGAGTTTAAGCCTCCTAGTATCTTTGATGACCTCAGCAAACCAAAGCCTACCGATCCGCCATTGTCGAATCCGGCACCAACTACTGCTGGAAAACAAGTGCCAACATTCGAGTTCAAGTCTTCTGGTATCTTCAGTCACCTCGGCAAATCAAAGCCTACCGATCAATCGAACGGTCCGGCATTGTCCAATCCGGCACCAACTACTGCTGGAAAACAAGTGCCAACATTCGAGTTTAAGCCTCCTAGTATCTTTGATGACCTCAGCAAACCAAAGCCTACCGATCCGCCATTGTCCAATCCGGCACCAACTACTGCTGGAAAACAATTGCCAACATTCGAGTTCAAGTCTTCTGGTATCTTCAGTCACCCCGGCAAACCAAAGCCTACCGATCAATCGAACGGTCCGGCATTGTCCCATCCGGCACCAACTACTCCTAGAAAACAAGTGCCAACATTCGAGTTTAAGCCTCCTAGTATCTTTGGTGACCTCAGCAAACCAAAGCCGAACGATCCGCCATTGTCCAATCCGGCACCAACTACTGCTGGAAAACAAGTGCCAACATTCGAGTTCAAGTCTTCTGGTATCTTCAGTCACCCCGGCAAACCAAAGCCTACCGATCAATCGAACGGTCCGGCATTGTCCAATCCGGCACCAACTACTGCTGGAAAACAAGTGCCAACATTCGAGTTTAAGCCTCCTAGTATCTTTGATGACTTCAGCAAACCAAAGCCTACCGATCCGCCATTGTCCAATCCGGCACCAACTACTGCTGGAAAACAAGTGCCAACATTCGAGTTCAAGTCTTCTGGTATCTTCAGTCACCCCGGCAAACTAAAGCCTACCGATCAATCGAACGGTCCGGCATTGTCCAATCCGGCACCAACTACTGCTGGAAAACAAGTGCCAACATTCGAGTTTAAGCCTCCTAATATCTTTGATGACCTCAGCAAACCAAAGCCTACCGATCCGCCATTGTCCAATCCGGCACCAACTACTCCTGGAAAACAAGTGCCAACATTCGAGATTAAGCCTTCTAGTATCTTTGGTGACCTCAGCAAACCAAAGCCTACCGATTCGCCACTGTCCAATCAGGCACCAACTACTGCTGGAAAACAAGTGCCAACATACGAGTTCACGCCTGCAAATGGCGAGACCACAGCAAAAACTACTGATTCACCAATTGGAATGGAACATGATATATCTGGTCTAACTAGTAAGTATCCTACAATTGTTTTACTTATGGATTGATTGAAATGGATCGTCAATGACATATTAAGAATAATAATAAACAAAAAGCACATACACAATCATTACATAACAATCTGTAATTCCCAAGTTTAGTAGACATCTCTAATGTGTAAGTAGTTACATAGATCTTTGAGGATATGTAAGGGATGACTACCCATCAGAAACAGGCCCATGTTTTATACCGCATAAAATAATACTAACCGACGACACACACCTTCGAGTTTTTGATTCGATGTTTCCCTTCACCGTTTCAGAGCACTGGCACGGCGCACATAGCTACATTTTTTCGAAAAAACTCATTGATGCGAGACTCAGTCTCAGTGCACATTTTTTTTTAATTTATGCCTGGATGGTATATATATGGATATTCAGTGCTGTCATCATCAACCGGTGTTGGACCCGCTGGACCTCGTCCTTGGCACCTCTGAGCTGGTTCTATAGTTATCCGCCGGCAATCCCTGTTCTCTGCCTTACGAATATCACCTCCCCACCAAGTATCAATATTATTAAATAGTTACTTTATACCTTAAAATAGGACTTATTCAAGTCATTTCATATGCTTGCGCTACTTTACAGCCAAAGGCACTGCGCACGTGAAATATAACCCCGTGATTGAAATCGAGGTGGTGGTGAGAGCTGGCGTCTCCGATAGAATCCTCACTAAATTCCAATGCATCACTTGTATGAAGGTAAATTCTACGTTTCATTTAGTCACTGCATATTTACAGCTCGCTTCTCTCACTGACTACCCTTTGAAAGTATAGGGTGTTTCAGCATTTATGTAGCTAGTTGTTCGAAATTACTTTTTAGGATATAAGTAGTGTGAACTTATCCCTTAATTAAGAATATTATTTCATTATAAGTATAATAATATACCTTACTAGCTTCCCGCCCACGGTTTCGCCCGCGTGGTACCTTACCTCTTATTTTTCCTTTATGTTATTGTTTTCGTCAATTTTCCAATGTTTTTAATAGTTATTCTGCTATTCGGGACGGAGACAAATACAATAAATCAAAAACTTTGAAAATCGGTTTTGCCGTTGTAGAGTATATTAGTGTTCGAACAAACACGACTTTGTTTTATACATTTAAATTAAGAAAATAAGTTTAAAAAACAATCATGATTACAGGAATACAAAGATAAATCCCTAGAAGAGCTCCGTCTCGGTGACATGATGGCCAGAAGCTCTTCATCAGACAGGTTCGGATCGCCACAACAACAAAATGAAAAGTTCTTCCAGAAGAGTAAGTTCAAGTTTTCAACCTTTTGTACCTACTGAAAAGTGAATAAGGGGGCTGGGAAGTATAATAATTAGTACTTACCTGGATGACCGAGCTTTGCTCGTTTTTTTTTGGGTGAACGACGTTTTCTAAAAATGAAACCTAGCTAGATCGATTTATCGCCCCCGAAACCCCCTACATACGAAATTTCATGAAAATCGTTGGAGCCGTTTCCGAGATTCAGATTCTATCAAGAATTGCTTGTTTAAAGGTATAAGATGATACTTCCCAGCAAATCTACATAGGACAATCTCTTGACCTTCCAAGTTTCATGCAAATTGGATTCTTAAGTTCTGCTCAAGTAAATATAATACACAAACATACAAACATACAACGCCAAATCGCCCTACTTGCCACAGACATTTGAGCTTACTTCGTTCGCTCAATCAAAAATTATTCTTATGATTTCATTTATAGCAACAGGAACGGCTCGAATGCGCTTCACCCCACCGATTGTTAACGACAGTGCAAACTATCAAATAGTCAAATACCAATGTATTACTTTCATGAAGGTAAGCTCCACGCTCTTACATTTTGAGTAGCTCGCTTCGCTGACTAGTTATCTACCCTAATGCTTACGCATTAATTGTACGTATTACTTACTCAATATACATATATCGTACCATACTAACACTGCATGAGTGCATATCGTAATCGTGTACCAATTGTACGTTTTTTAGCTATAATAAAGCTTATCGCTAACCTTGTAGTTCAAAGAAAAATGTGCCTGTTAAAACAGTAGATTAACCTGCATCTCGATTACAGGAATACAAACGCAAATCTTTAGAGGAGCTTCGTCTACAAGATTATATTGACGGTCGTAAAGGCTTGCCTCAGAGCGGGATTAGTTTACCAGAAGAACAACCAGGCCGACGCAAGCTAAAGCCTATCTGTTTGCGTAAGTACATTCTAGCTCCACCTTTACACCAAGGTATACTAGTGGTTCGCCAAGAACTGAACTCGCGCGCGATGTCCACAATCCTCATTTCCACCTAATATCATTACAATCCCTTCACTGATATGCTCATATGCTTCCCAGCAACTTTTGACCTTCCAAGTTTCATGCAGATTGGATGAACGACACTTAAATTATGCTCCAATAAACATTTGCCAACATTTCCGCCAAATCGCATGTTGCTTTCAAACTATTTTCCTTTTAACTATGATTTCATATTAGCCTTTGAAGTGCACTTTAATCCTGTCACTATGCGACTATAGTAAATTCATTTGTTTTTATCACTATGTGATCTAATTAATTTGTAATACTGGCCTCACACCTCACTAGGTAGTAGCTCTACCTTCTACACTGTAGGTTGTGTTCGATCCCCACCCAGGATAAACATTTGTATGACGTTTGTTCTGAGTTTGGGTGTTATTAAGTATTTAGAAAAAAAAAGTATATAAATTAATCTATCCAATGCTTCCCATAGTACAAACTCTGCTTAGTTTAGGACTATATTATGTCGTGTGTGAAATGACCACCAATATTCATCTATGTATATACAGTCGTGGTCAACTAATTAGGGACATGCAAGATAGTGAAGAACAATAACCGGTTATGTACATACAAATATAAAACCCTATTGATTTCTCAGTAACTATTATTTGCATAATTTGGTCCGATTATTATGCTTTAAATGGCTGTAAATAAAAGAATAAATAAATAGAAAAAAGTATTTAATATCAAAGGTTGAACATGTATTCAATTTTAAGGTATAATTCTGTAGCTGGACATTTAATTAAGGACAGTAAACTATAATGAAAAATAGAGTTAAACAAAACTAATAATCTGCAGTATTATAATATCTTTAACAGCTCCATTTTATTACGTGTAAAATCAGTACCTAGTAGCAAAACCTTTGTTAGTAATTACCGCTTGACACCGATGTGGCATAGACATTATCAGTTTCTGGCATGTTTCGACAGGAATGTTTGCCCATGCCTCACAAAAAGCTTCATTAAGTTCATCTAAAGTTGTGGTACGATAAGTGGCTACTTTTTTCTTGATTTCGTGCCAAAGGTGCTCGATTGGGTTAAGGTCCGGGCTATTTGCTGGCCAATCTAGCACCGATACTGACTGACTGGTAAGAAACGACTTGACTGAACGGGCGGTATGTTTTGGGTCGTTATCATGCTGAAACGTCCATATAATAGGGAGATGCTCCTCAGCATAGGGAAGCATCGTTTCCTCCAATATTGCCTTGTATTGATGTTGGTCTAAGTTACCCTGAACTTTCCTCACAGGTCCCACTCCACGTCCAGAAAATGAACCCCACATTTTAATGTTTCCACCGCCATGTTTCACCTGCTTTTTTGTGAATCTTGGATTCATTTCCGCTTTTACTGGACGCCGTACGTATTGCCTTCCATCTGAAGAAATCAAATTAACCTTGGTCTCGTCAGAGAATAATACATGTTGCCATTGGGCGTAGGTCCAATGTCCATATTTACGTGCAAACGCCAAACGAGCATTTCTATGTTCTTTCTTCAACAACGGTACTTTGCGAGCCACTCTTCCGAACAACCCTGCTTCTACCAGACGTCGTCGAACGGTCCTAGCTGAGACACCAGCTCTTTCGTCTGTCCCAAACACTTCGTGTTTAATTAAAATAGAGCCTAGAAACGGATCTTTCTTAGCTAACCTGGCTATCATTCTATCTTCTTGCGGAGTTGTTTTTCTCGATCTTTTTGTTCTGGGCACATTTAAATCTGTGTTATTGCGTCTGACATGTTGCACTGCATTGTATACCATAGTTTTTGAACAATTTAAATGTTCTGCTATCCTTCGGTATGGCCAACCATGCTCGACAACAAACTTCATGATAATTTTTCGTAGTGTTGGATCGCAACTTTTAATTTTACCCATTTTTCTTCAAAATATTTTTCAAAACTTAAAATAAATATCGGGATTGCCGCCAAAACTACCACGAAACAATAAGAGAAGAAGTAAAAAAGTATTGAGATTCAAATTTTGAAAATAGAACGCAATATCTCAGTGTCCCTAATTAAATGGCCAGCCAGCATTATTTGAACAAATAGCACTACGATAATCTATCAGCTATACTGTAAAGAGGTTTAATGTTTAAGAAGTTGTTATTGTTTGTATAATCGGGCACATAAATGACTAATTATACTTACATGTAAGAGATATGGAATATGGTTTAGACTCGTTGGAAAATAAAAAATAAATTCACAATTCGGTTTAACCAAAGAGTGTCCCTAATTAGTTGACCACGACTGTATATATAAATTTCGTTAGTCTCGCTAAAACTCAAAAACAGCTAAACGGATTTATCTTATCTTGGTCTTGAAATGTTCGTGGAGGTCTAAGGAAGGTTTAAAAGGTAAGAAAAATTCGAATAACTGCCGGGAAAACCCTAAAAATAGCCCTTTTCTATTTCCCATACAAACGTTTTCTAAATAAAATGTAGAGTCAATTTGAACTTTATAAAGTTCATATTAAATTATAATCACTCACTGTTGTCTAAGCGATGTAGAAGGCGGTACGAAGTTTGCCGGGACAGCTAGTTAGTTATAATTATCTGATTATTAATAATCAGCTAATAATTCCTTATGCGCTACTTTACAGTCAGGGGAACAGCGGACGTGAAGTTCAACCCGACGGTTGAATATGAGCAAAAAACAGGAAATCAAGAAATCCTCATGAAACTCCAATGCATCACTTGTATGAAGGTAAGCCTTAATCAAATGTCCCACAACGCCAGAGAGTAAGTAACAAGCGAACAACTGTTTTAAGCTCCGCGTAAGTACTCTTACTTATAAAATACTAAGATAATTCAAAAAAGGTTTCAAATTCAAAGTCCAAGTAAGTACTAGGAAAGTATAATCCATGAAGAGGTTTTCGCGACTCGTGATCTCTTGATCACGAGTCGCTAAAACCTCTTCAAAAAGGAATTTTACTGTAGATTTACAAAAATCAAGAGTAAAATTCCTTCATCATTTCTGCTATTCTGTTATTTGGTATCGAAAAATTAATTTATGTCAATTAGTTTCAATTATTAATGTTGATTACAGGAATACGAAAATGAATCGCTAGAAGAGCTTCGTCTCGAAGACTATCGCAATAACCTTTTAATTGGATCTCAACAAAATCAACAAAAAAGCGATGCCGCCTTCGCAGCTAGTAAGTTATGATAATAAACACAAGCTTTACATTCATAATCATTTACTTCACTTTTCTTATCACTTGTCACTGGTTCTTTCGATCAGTCTGGTGAATAGATTAAAGTGCGACTCAGAGGCTCCTTTCGTACACTTGAAACATGTCTCCGAATTTTTGAAGAGACATGCGACATAGCCTGTTTCCTTACGATGTCTTCACCGTTTAAGAGTATTGTCTATACCAGTATAATCTTATATCTATATAAGAGCTTAACCTGACTGACTGACTGACTGACTGACTGACTGACTGACTGACTGATTGATCATCGCCGAGCCGAAACCGCTGAAGATAGAAAGCTGAAATTTGGAAGGTGGCTTCCTTTTATAACAAAAGCACCCACTAAGGCGGGATTTTTGGAAATTCCACCTCTAAGAGGGTGAAAAAGGGTGAAAACGTTAGTATGAAACTTTTTAACGCGTGGAGCGATTTTCATGAAACTTTGTTTGTGCACTGTAAATACAAAATGAATGAACACGTGTTTCAGGATTTTTCAATATAATCTTCAAAAAGGGGTCAAATGTGGGGTCAATGTTTGTATGGGAACTTTTTAACGGGTGGTGCGATTGGTCTGAAATTTTGTTTGTGTACTTTAAATGCAAAATAAATGAATACGTGTTTCAGGATTTTTCAATATAACCTTTAAAAAGGGGTAAAATGGGGTGTCAACGTTAGTATGGGAACTTTTTAACGGGTAGTGCGATTGGTCTGAAACTTTGTTTGTGTGCTGTAAATGTAAAATGAATGGACACCTGTTTCAGGATTTTTCAATATAACTCTTAAAAAGGGGTCAAATGAGGAGTCAATGTTTGTATGGAATTTTTTTAACGGGTGGTGCAATTGGTTTGAAACTTTGTTTGTGTACTGTAAATGCAAAATAAATGGACACCTGTTTCAGGGTTTTTCAATATAATCTTCAAAAAGGGGTCAAATGTTGGGTCAATGTTTGTATGGGAACTTTTTGACGGGTGGTGCGATTGGTTTGAAACTTTGTTTGTGTATTGTAAATGCAAAATGAATAGACACGTATTTCAGTATTTTTCAATATAACCTTCAAAAAGGGGTCAAATGGGGGGTCAATGTTTGTATAGGCACTTTTTAAAAGGTGGTGAGATTGATTTGAAACTTTTTTTGTGTACTGTAAATGAAAAATAAATGGACACCTGTTTCAGGATTTTTCAATATAATCTTCAAAAAGGGGTCAAATGTTGGGTCAATGTTTGTATGGGAACTTTTTAACGGGTGGTGCGATTGGTTTGAAACTTTGTTTGTGTATTGTAAATGCAAAATGAATAGACACGTATTTCAGTATTTTTCAATATAACCTTCAAAAAGGGGTCAAATGGGGGGTCAATGTTTGTATGAGCATTTTTTAAAGGGTGGTGAGATTGATTTGAAACTTTGTTTGTGTATTGTAAATGAAAAATAAATGGACACGTGTTTCAGGATTATTCTAAATAACCATCAAAAGGAGGTCAATGTTTTTGTATGGGAACTTATTAAAGGGTGGTGCTATTGGCCTGAAACTTTATTTGTGTACTGTAAATACAAAACGAATGGACACGTGTTTCAGGATTTTTCAATATAACCTTCAAAAAGGGGTAAAATGGGGTGTCAAAGTAGTATGGGATTTTTATGAGTTGCTTGATGTGTTTAAAACTCAGTTTAGATATTTTATGTGAACGAAGTCGCGGGCGGAACAGCTAGTATATTATATATTTGCGTCCGCCGGGGTCGTCACGCTAGCGGCCTTTAATCGATTGTTAAAGTCACTTTATATTCAGTTAAAACATCAATATTATCGAATCTATCTATCAATGACTAGTACCTTTAACTGAGCAATTCTTGCATATTATATCTGAAACGGCTCCAACGATTTTCATGAAATTTAGTATGCAAGGGGTTTCAGGGGCGATAAATCGATCTAGCTAGGTTTCATTTTTAGAAAAAGTCGTTTATTTACCAAAAAAAAACGGTCATCCAGGTACTATAGGTACTTACTTAAAATACGAACGTAGGTATATCTATAGCGCACGGACTGTATATTCGGTTAATGTCTATCTTCTTCTTCTTCTTATATATAAAAATGAATTGCTGTTCTTTAGTCTCGCTAAAACTCGTAGAACGGCTAAACGGATTTATCTTATCTTGGTCTTGAAATGTTCGTGGAGGTCTAGGGAAGGTTTAAAAGGTAAGAAAAATTCGAATAACTGCCGGGAAAACCCTAAAAATAGCCCTTTTCTATTTCCCATACAAACGTTTTCTAAATAAGTACGAAGTCTGCCGGGTCAGCTAGTATATTAATAAAAGCTGCATGTTTTAGCTCCACCCCAACGTCAAGAACAGAACCACGAACCAACAAAGCCTATGACATCTAAATCATCTGCACCATCAGCTAACAGTGAACCCACGGCTGGAGAAACGATCGGCACTCGCATCATTAGAAAAGTTATACGAAGAATGCCCATGGAACGTCAAAATAGTCAAAAGGCGCAAGGTACGAAAACATTAATTTTTACCTACTTACAGCTTTTCTTAGCCTTAATAAATTACTAACAATTTCGGGTACCGTCTTCTGGGCGCCTTATGCACACTTTTTATTGGATATTTATTTGTGAGAACTTACTAGAGTCATATTTCAGAATCTCCAACGCAGAGCGCTGAGGCGTCTTTCGATACCTCAACACAAAAAAGCCAGCAACCTGAACCTGATCCTGTGGAAACAAATGAAGAAACAACACGGGAATGCAGCTCACCAACAACGTAAGCTTACCTTACCACCAGTTTAGAGATTACTACTGTGACATTTGCGAGATCGGTACTTGAATCTGACTATTTTAACCGGCTTCGTAAAAGGAGGGTACTAATTTGTTTGAGGTGTGTGTATGTATGTATGTATGTATGAACATACTCGAATCAAATGAGACACGTCGGATGTTCATAGTATGATTCTAGTCATAGAAAATAGTACAATTTGATTCGAGTCGACACGCGTCGCGTTTCATCGGGTCGCGTAGCGTGTTAATAGTATGTTTCCGCCTTAAATGTATGTGTAGTCCAAAGAGCTCGACGGATTTTGACAAATATAGAGTCGTTGGATTCGTCTGAATCACCAGAGTGACATCAAATGTCAAAAAATCTTACATGGCGGCTGTAAAAAGCTATTTCGAATCATTACTGTCGGTTTGGAGTTTGTAAGAATAATTTAACCTACCTATTTTTCGCGTGATTGCCTTCTGTATGCATCTATTCACGGGATTACATACAATGAAACACAATATGATTATTATTCTTATTAAGAGCCTTTAGTGTCCTACTGCAGGGCAAAGGTCTCCCTTCCTTCTTTCTTATTATCAAATGATTAATTATTAAATGATTATTATACAAGAATTATATTTTATCACGCAGAATAGCCGAAGATAAGAACGAAGCCGGTGAACGATTGTATGAACAAGAAAAATACGAGGAAGCTGTTGAAATGTATAATGAAGCTATAGAACTACGCTCTGATACTTCAGCCTTCTTCAGCAACAGAGCCGCTTCTTTAATGAAGTTGGGAAAATATAAGCAAGCATTGGAAGATCTACAAAAGGCTACCGCTATAGATCCAATGTGCACGTCAGGGTATATCCGTATAGCGAAGTGCTGCCTCACTTTAGGTAAACAATTTAATCTTTAGAAAAATCAGTAGATTTGAGCTGAGTATATTTCGCTTTTAAAAACGACCAGTAAAGCTCTCTGATGTTCCATACGAACATAAAACCTCTACTGTGCCATATAGCGGCTGAATTTAGGGAATTCCTCTCTTAGGATTGGGCTGCGTGTTGATGTCAGTCAGCTAGTCTGCATTAGAATTTTTATCTACACTTCTACATTTCAAACAAACAAATCTTTCTTTACTTCGTGTGTAGCGTGACATCTTGAACATTTCCAGGGGATATCGTGACCGGAGAGCAGGCGGTGCGGCGCGCCGCCGAGCTCAGCGGAGAGTCCTGCGTGAGCCGCGAAGTATTCGCATTCGCAGACCTTCGAAGAAAACTAGAAAATGCCCGCATACTAATGCACAACAAGAGTTATTACGACGCCCTGTCCAATATCGAAACTTGTCTGAAACAATACAACAATGCCTGCTCTAAGTGCGTATATTATCTTATACCTTTAAACGAGCAATTCTTGTATATATATATTATATAATCTGAATCTCGGAAACGGCTCCAACGATTTTCATGAAATTTAGTATGCAGAGGGTTTCGGGGGTCATAAATCGATCTAGCCAGGTTTCATTTTTAGAAAACGTCGTTTTTCCCAAAAAAACTAGCAAAGCTCGGGTCACCCAGGTACTTTTTTTTATGCTGCCAAGGGTAAATTCGACCAAACTAGTTTAACTATCCTCAGATTAAATCGTAGTTATCTAAACTGTCATTGTAATTGCATTTGATATGACATTATTCTGAGAATAGATACACCAGAAGTTGCTCAAATCCACCCTAAGTCGGATTCCACCAATCTTTATTAAATCGAAAAAATATATTCTATTTTATACTATGCATCTTAATCATAATATTCAGCCTGTCCTCCTACTGTTGGGTACAGATTTAGTGTTATTACAAGTTTAGTCGAACCCGTCTTACGGTAGTTTTTTAGCTGATATATAAGATATTCAACAATAGGTACTTACTGAATTTTGGTTAACCATTATAGTATCTTATTTTTAGGACGAAGCTCATGAAAGCGGAATGTCTAGCAATGGTCAGAAGATACCAGGAAGCCCAAGATATCGCGATCACCATTTCCCTTTTCGAGAAAACTGATGCTGACGCTTATTATGTTATAGGGCTTTGTTCGTATTATCAGGTAAGTAATCTAATAATACATCCGGCGATGGTTATATTATCAAAAGATGTAGAGACCGGGGGTTTGGGGGAACCGACCGAAGGCAGGGCTGCTATTGAAAGACTTATTCAAAAGATGGAACCAATTATCAAAGAGCTAAAGAGCTGGTGGGTTTCCTCGGACGGAGAATCAGTATAGCTGTCCAACGAGGTAACGTTGCCAGCCATTCGGGTACATTACCTGCGCTCAATGCCTTGAACTCTTGTTTTATATCAATAATTTGTTGCTTGTATCATCGTAATCATTATTTTTTTACCATAGGATAAAGAGGAAAAAGCAGTAGAGTATTTTCAGAAATGCTTGAAACAAGAACCAGATCACAAGAAAGCTCAAGCAATGTTCAAAAAGGCAAAAATAATAAAAACTGAAAAACTATTAAAAAGGACAAAAGAACAGGGTAAAATTTATTTGATATTGTCTTTAAAGGTATAAACTTATTGGTTCAAAATTATTCCAACATGCATGTTCTGTTTTAGGAAACGAAGCATTCAATAAGAGCAACTGGGAAGAAGCATTGCGCTTATACAAAAAAGCGTTGGAAATCGACAAAAACAATAAAGAGGTGAATGCCAAGCTTTACTACAACATGGCTACCGTTTACGCGAAACAGAATGAACCCATGCTATCAGCACAAGCGTGCACACAAGCACTAGAACTAAACGAGAATTACGTCAAAGCTTTATTAAGACGTGGCCAGTGTTTCACAGAACTTAACTATCGCGATGAAGCGGTAGCCGATTATGAAAAACTTTATGAAATCAACCGTAACAGCGAAAACAAGCGCTTACTGGATGAGGCTATTAAGGAGCGAGTAAAGTTCAAAAAAACTAACTATTACTATAAGGTTATGGGAGTCGAACCAACTGCGTCACAAAGTGATATCAAGCGTGCTTACAGGTAAAGCCACAAAAATGTATACTAGGATTCTGTCTTATCCTGTCGTCTTTGTATACAGACAGATATTTCACAAAAAATAAATATATAAGAAATTTCACATAATTACGCGGGTAGGTGTTGAATTACTTTGACTTATGTTCTATGCAGATGCTCTATTCTACCGTTGTTATTTTCAGAAATTGTGCTCTCCTCTACCATTCAGATCGCTACGCGGATGCGGGAGATGCATGGAAACAAGTGCAAGATAACAGATTCAAGCTATTGGGCACAGCCAATGAAATCCTACAAGATAAGCGGAAACGCGCCAATTATGACCGCAATCAGTGTGACGATGATGATGATGACAATTCTGATGATGACGATGATGACTATGAATCCACTTGTAGATGGTGATAATAAGTAAAAAAGTATTATCATAAAGTATCCATAGTGTAACACTGCACACTCCAATAAACCAAACACAATACAGATGCGTGCACTTCCCAAAACTATATTATATAGAGTCGTGGTACAAGAATAATTTTAACGTGATTTAGTTAGATTGAACAGAACCAATATTTTTTTTAATGTACATATTACTATTATAGATCATCAATTATATTTTTAAGATTAACTAATACAACTGATACTTAAATCTAGTAAAGCCTTACAATAGCTGTGATATTATATTTGTTATAATTTTATTATACAGGGTGTATGTAAATCGTGTGCCCTATGTCATCCTGGGTGTTCGTAATTAGAGGGTATGTTAAATAGTTAGCGCTTTCAAACACATTGTGTAATTCACGATTATAGATATTTGTAGCACTTTATTCTGTAAGTAGTTCGCTTTGTAGTTAGTCTAGCTTCAGATAGTGACTTGCAATAGATCCTAAGCAACACCTACCTCATTAGCTCTATATTTTCTTAAATATGGCAACATAATATTCTAGGTACTGCATTAGGATGTAGTATACATTCCATTTATGTAAAACCAGCTACGCCCCGCGGTTTCACCCGCGGGGTGATGGACACTATATCTCTTTATATATTTGTAAATTATAGCCTATGTGTTATTCTGATGTGTGAGCTAACTAAATTATTGTAAAGTTTCTTTCATCAAAATCCATTCAGTAGTTTTTGAGTGAAAGAGAAACAAACATACATTCTTATAAACCTTCACGTTTATATAAGTAAGATTTACGAGTGTAAGTTTTTAATCACTCATAGTTTTTATATTTTATGGGTATCACAAGCTCTTACAAGCCGTCATGTTTCAGTAACGAAATGTAAAATATTTGGACCTAATTTGAATCATGTATGCAACATGCATTTATAACCTATTTATATACTATCTAATCAATACAATTTGTCCTATAAAGGTACTCATAAGTTAAAATAATGGTATCAATGTGAAATTAGGAATAATAATATAAGTCTGACTAGGAATAGCAGCAACATTTTATGTGGGTACCATAGCGTGCAAAGCCCCAGGTAAGAGCTAGTTATGTTTGATTTCTATGCAGTTATTAGTTTAGTAGGTACTGTAAGTACTTAAGTTTTTTTTTAATTTTGTGTGATAAAAAATTATATACCTAATGTATGCCATGCAGACTTCAAAAAAGTCATTTTATGATTATAATTATACCTAAAACAATATTTTTATTATTTTTAATAGTAAGTAGGTACATGACAAAGCCAGTGTACATAGATCCATTGATAAATCACCCTTTTAACGGCTTTCCATCTCCTCACTGTCTCACCAATGTTTCCGTACATATTTTATCATACATACACCAATAGAGTTGCAACCGAACTAAAAACAAAATATAAAATAGAAAGAATACTGACAACGCCTGCCACTATCTGAGGTTCCATAAAAAAAAATGATATAGGTCCTCTATTTATCATAATATGCATATAATCCTATTGAAATCTTTGCATATAATAACCTGAATCTCGAAAAGGGCTCCAACAATTTTCATGAAATTTAGTATGGTGTCGGGGGCGAATGGGGCGATTGATCATTTATTTAAATCAAAAAAAAAATGAGCAAAGGTAGTACAATATGTTTAATACAGCTAACCAGTTTTTTCTTCTTTGTCTCTTGTCACAAAGTCACTTGTTTGTTTGTTAAATTATTCGCTCATTTGAGCAGGCTTATAGTCATAGACCTTACTGCCTAGTCTTGCGTAAATTAATTTCTTCCGTTTTCTATAAATCTAACCTAACCTAACCGCCATTTTCTCCTTGGCGGGAATCCACTCAAATGCTAGTCTATACTAATATTATAAAGAGGAAAACTTTGATTGTTTGTTTGTTTGAAATGAAAAGGCTCCGAAACTACTGAACCGATTTGAAAAATTCTTTCACCAATGTGTAGAATGAACTTTCAGGATGAACATAGGCTATATTTTATGTAGGTACTTCGCGGGCGACGCCGCGAGCGGACGCTAGTCCCTCATAAAGTCACTTCACTTCACTTCTTTATTTTTGGCCTTGTCACAAAGTCTGTCAAATTCTCAAGTCTGACAGGACAGTTGACTGACACTTGTCAGCCGATCATTTGACATTTGGTTCGATCAAATCAAAATTTGATTGGTCGAATGAATGGGCGGAGTGGAAATTCCAAAAATACGAAAAATAGAAATACAAATCATTGGAAATTCCCATGAAATTCCGAAATATTTAAACACCGTTGTGTAGTGTGGTGGATGTTAACAAAGATTTGGGAAATAACAGCCGGTCGTTGTTTTGGCCAACATAATTCCAATCACTTATTTATTCCCATCTGCCCATCCCAGCCGGAATGACATCATTATTGCGGCTTTTATCGAACACCGAACGGACACTGCGTAGAGCAAGGTGTAGAACCTAATCTCTATGCCGTTCGTGCGTGTTTACATCTATTAAATTAAGAATCCGCACCTAAATAGTAGTGAAGTGTGCGGCAAAGTTCTAATAAAATTCTTTGTTTTCGAGTGCCACATGAAGACGCCGCGTACATTTCGGAAGCCACAACTAGAGGTAAGCATTGTGAATTTTTATGTATTCTTTGCACAACTTCAGTCTATCAGTCTTATGTACCTAGGTAAAGTTAGGTATGGGTGCTGGTTGCTAGGCCAGGATACCATAAGTACCTACTATAAAATAAACTAGGTATACTTCAATAAAAGTATACTACTACGGGCTACTACTGAATAAAATAATGAATACCTAATAAAATATGGTAGAAAATTATAGCTACCTACTATTGTTCAAAACTTGTACCTACTTGTCTACTTTGTTCCCTAATGTACCACTAAGTAGTAGCAGTCCCTAATGTACCACCTAATACCTACTATGTATTGATGTTCTGATACTACTAAGCTTATCAATAAAGTTATCATTATCACAATAAAAGACAATGCAAATATATGACAATGACAATACCTCACTAAAGCAATTTTACAAATTAAATTCTATTTAAATATATTATTTCATAATTTTTGTCATAGTGGCTAGGTAACTTCCTAAAAAGTTACAACAGTATGTATACCTACACATTTTATTTTTAAGTACAACTCAACCAAATCTCCAGTAAGTATTTATATCTCCATAATTTTGCAGAACCTGAACCGCAGCTGCCTTCAATGCAGCTCTCCCAGCTGTCAAAAGATGCCTGCTCAGAGGCAGAGCAGGAGAAAATCAACAAAGCGAACCAAATGTTCTTGATGGAGGTCAATGACATTCAGAATGAATTGTACAACTTTAAGGTGAAGGCAAATGAGATCCGGACAATAGTGAGTACCTACAATAAAAATACAACAATTAATATTAGTTGCATGTTGTGAGCTGAGCTTTATTAATCAAATCATCTTAGAAAATAGTTCCACTTGGTGTGAGGAAACCTGCATTATCCCAACATAAAAAAAAGGTTATTATTTATGTCAATATTCTTATAATACCTACCTAATTGTATATGGAATACTAACTACTTACCACCTACTGTGCATAAATGGGGCATTTGCTGTTATTACATTTTAATGTGCCTTTACTTTCTCAAAACATTCAATTATATTTTCCAAAAAAAAAATCTTCTGTACAATCTCAAGATTCAAAAGATGTCTAAAAATTGCTGTTCTTTTTAAAAAATATTTTTGTCTTATTTTAATTTTGCCCTTTCAGATACAACATGACATAGATTTTGTGAACTCAGAAATGCTTTACTACCAGTTTGGTAAACTACATATACAAGAAGAAAGTGTTTTAAATGAAGTAATAAGATGCTTTGTCAAATTGAACCTAGAAATAGCGAAAGCTAAAGCTCTTATCGCTGAAGTGCGAATTGATACTGAGTAAGTAAAATTTAATTAAGTGTAGGTAATTTGTTGGTATAAGTAAATGTTTTAATTTCATTTGTGTTGGTTAGTCAAATTTACATTATTCAATATAAATTAAATCGTTATTTAACTTACTTTTATATAAAGTATCTGGATGACCGAGCTTTGCTCGTTTTTTTTTTGAGGTTACCGACGTTTTCTAAAAATGAAACCTACCTAGATCGATTTATCCATTTAGCTTTTTTGTATTTTTTAGATCTAGCCATTTATTTTATCAGTTGTCTTAGGTATAACGCGATTCAGATCTTACAATGCTTTCTGACCCATATAAGATTTGTGTCATATCTTATATATTTACTGAAATTTGTAAATGCTTGTGTCCAACAATCAGTAAAACTGATCATCATCATCTCCCTGTCCTTATCCCACTTCATGTGGAGTCAGCACAACATGTTCTTCTTTTCCACTCTCCTCTTTTAGCTGTTGTTTCCACATTCACTCATTTAAAACACAGTAAAACTTGATTTTAGTTGTGGGGGTTCTTACCCATTAGGTGACAGTGTAACTCATTAGCCACTTGAGCATACACGTTTGACATTTGAGCCCCCCTGACACGTCCGATTCGCGGAGTTACTTAATTTTCGATAAATTATGCTGCAAAATTTAAAGAAGTAGGTACCTATAAATGTTATGAATGTGCAATTCAGTTTCTGCTCTGAAATTAGAGCTGTATCAGGCATCTAATGAAAAATGAAGCTTCCTGCTGATATTGTAATTGCGAAGGTCATGTGCTACTAATTGTGTAGGCACTAATCCTACTCTCGTTAATAGCTCTTATACCGACACCAAAACGCGACGTTAGCGCGTTCTGATTTTCCTGTGGTAATCTACTAAAATTATATTACGTACTTAGTAGGTACAAAGATAATAGGTACAAACATCCTTTAGTAATATATACGAGTATATCGATGACATCCTTTCGCCATGTTTTTATTCCAGATCCATCAATGAGACGAAAGACGTTCCGACTAAACTTCAACTAACTCCATTAGTCACAAAGCTAAATAGATTGAAGACCCTTATAACTTGCAATATGATGTTGATGAAGTGGGCTATAATACAGGCCAATCAGTACTTCTCGCAGGATAAGTTATTGAAGTCGCAAGTAGCTCAGACTCTATTAAAGTCCAAAACAAATCTTGAGTCCATAACGCCGGCTCTACACCACAAATACGGTAAGTTAGCATTCACAACTTCCACTTGGAACAATATGCATGATTTATTAAAGATTGTTCAAAAAATAATGTTACCTACATAATATAATGATTAATTAAACTATGAGTAAACCTATCCTAAATCTTCTTTTATAAAAAAATCATCATATTCTATTTTTCAGTGCCTATACCGAACTCTTCACTGTCCAAAGCATTAACTACAATGAACAATATGATCGGCCATCTATCAAAGCCAACATGCAGATCTTCTACTCATAAAGTTCAAACCTCTGAATCTGCGTCAACTGTCACCGATGAATCACTGCCAACACCAACTTTAGAGCCTGCAAACATCCATAATACGGAGAATGGTAAACCGAAGACAACAGGCCTACTCAACAATTTCATTAACTTCTTCCGACGCGAACAAAACTTTTCCTCAACCGATAAACCACTATTACCTGAATTAACGGCACCAACTACTGCTGAAAAACAAGTACCAACATTCGAATTCAAGCCTCCTAGTTTATGTGGTGACCTCGGCAAACCAAAGCCTACCGATCTACAAAACGATGCGCCATTGTCCAAACCGGCACCAATTACTGCTGGAAAACAAGTGCCGACAGTCAAGTCAAAGCCTGAGAATATCTGTAATTATCCTGTAAACGTCCTTGGTGAGCTCCGCAATCTATGGGACATTTGTTCATCGAACGATCCGCCATTGTTTAAACCGGCACCAACTACTGCTGAAAATCAAGTACCAACATTCGTTTTCAAGTCACCTAGTATCTTCAGTGACCTCGGCAGACCAAAGCCTACCGATCCACCAAAGCCTAACGATCCGCCATTGTTTAAACCGGCACCAACTACTGCTGAAAATCAAGTACCAACATTCGGGTTCAAGTCACCTAGTATCTTCAGTGACCTCGGCAGACCAAATCCTACCGATCTACCAAAGCCTAACGATCCGCCATTGTTTAAACCGGCACCAACTAGTGCTGAAAATCAAGTACCAAAATTCGGGTTCAAGTCATCTAGTATCTTTAGTGACCTCAGCAAAACGAAGCCTACCGATATATCGGTAGGTATACCAAAGCCCGACGATCCGGCATTGTCTCAACCGGCACCAACTACTGCTGAAAATCAAGTGCCAACATTCGGGTTCAAGTCACCTAGTATCTTCAGTGACCTCGGCAGACCAAATCCTACCGATCTACCAAAGCCTAACGATCCGCCATTGTTTAAACCGGCACCAACTACTGCTGAAAAACAAGTACCAACATTCGAATTCAAGCCTCCTAGTTTATGTGGTGACCTCGGCAAACCAAAGCCAAACGATCCGCCATTGTCTAAACCGGCATCAGCTTCTGCTGAAAAACAAGTGCCAATATTCCCGTTCATCCCTACTAATATCTTCAGTGACCTCGGCAAACCAAAGCCTACCGATCAATCGAACGATCCGCTATTGTCCAAACCTGCACCAACTACTGCTGAAAAACAAGTACCGACATTCGGGTTCAAGCCTCCTAGTTTATTTGGTGACCTCGGCAAACCGAAACCTACCGATCTACCAAAGCCTAACGATCCGCCATTATCCAAACCGGCACCAACTACTGCTGAAAAACAAGTACCGACATTCGGGTTCAAGCCTCCTAGTTTATTTGGTGACCTCGGCAAACCGAAACCTACCGATCTACCAAAGCCTAACGATCCGCCATTGTCCAAACCTGCACCAACTACTGCTGAAAAACAAGTACCGACATTCGGGTTCAAGCCTCCTAGTTTATTTGGTGACCTCGGCAAACCGAAACCTACCGATCTACCAAAGCCTAACGATCCGCCATTGTCCAAACCTGCACCAACTACTGCTGAAAAACAAGTACCGACATTCGGGTTCAAGCCTCCTAGTTTATTTGGTGACCTCGGCAAACCGAAACCTACCGATCTACCAAAGCCTAACGATCCGCCATTATCCAAACCGGCACCAACTACTGCTGAAAAACAAGTACCGACATTCGGGTTCAAGCCTCCTAGTTTATTTGGTGACCTCGGCAAACCGAAACCTACCGATCTACCAAAGCCTAACGATCCGCCATTGTCCAAACCTGCACCAACTACTGCTGAAAAACAAGTACCGACATTCGGGTTCAAGCCTCCTAGTTTATTTGGTGACCTCGGCAAACCGAAACCTACCGATCTACCAAAGCCTAACGATCCGCCATTATCCAAACCGGCACCAACTACTGCTGAAAAACAAGTACCGACATTCGGGTTCAAGCCTCCTAGTTTATTTGGTGACCTCGGCAAACCGAAACCTACCGATCTACCAAAGCCTAACGATCCGCCATTGTCCAAACCTGCACCAACTACTGCTGAAAAACAAGTACCGACATTCGGGTTCAAGCCTCCTAGTTTATTTGGTGACCTCGGCAAACCGAAACCTACCGATCTACCAAAGCCTAACGATCCGCCATTATCCAAACCGGCACCAACTACTGCTGAAAAACAAGTACCGACATTCGGGTTCAAGCCTCCTAGTTTATTTGGTGACCTCGGCAAACCGAAGCCTACCGATCTACCAAAGCCCAACGATCCGCCATTGTCTCAACCGGCACCAACTACTGCTGGTAAACAAGTGCCATCATTCGAGTTCACGCCTGCAAATGGTGAGACCACAACATAAACTACTGATTCACCGAGCAATAACCTCAACTGCATGGGATTTAAATCTACGTTTAGTTTTAATAACCACAATGGAATGAAAGATGATGTACATGGTCCAACTAGTAAGCGTCTTATTGTTCTACTTATGGATTACAAAGGGATACTAACCGATGTTTCCCTTCACCGTTTCAGAGCACTGGGTCGGCGCACTGTATATAGCTACTGTATTTTTTCTAAAAAATCCATTGATTTTAACTAGGTTCGAATTCGAAGCCATGACTTAAGTAGGGACCTATCCGTTGGCAAGAGTTTTACAACTTCACCATCAGTGCATTCTAATACCTACATCCTTAATATACAAGGTGAGTTTTTGGTCATTATAAAGCCGGCGTCCAATTCTTTTATTACTTAATCGTATTTGTGTCGTGGTTTAGTTATTGAATTTGATAAGTATTTCTTACGGAACTGAATAGTCGAAGAGATTGACGAAAGTGTATTAAACACATGGTAAGGCGCGCAGAGTCAACGACCTCGCAGACTCCCTAGTCCCAACGGCCCGCCGCCCGCCGCGCCGTGCGCCGAATTCACATGCTGACAAACGAGTAGCAACTACTATCGGTTCTCATATTATCGAGTAAGTTTCGTGTTATTAAAAACAAAAAAATGATTTATTATTTATATTGTGTTTTGAGTAGGGTTACACATATAAATTACGTTGGCGCCGGCTTTAAACTGACCAAAAACTCACCTTGTATACTTGAAATACAAACGTGTATCTACAGCGTACGGTCTGTATATTCGGTTTAATGTCTATAATATATTCATGAAAGCTGTATGTTTCAGCTCCACCCCAACGTCAAGAACAGAACCACGGACCAACAAAGCCTTCGATGTCTAAGGCATCTGCACCATCAGCTAACAGTGAACCCACGGCTGGAGAAACAATAGACACTCGCATCATTAGGAAACTTAGACGTAGAGTGCCCGTGGAACGTCAAGATAATCGAAGAGCGCAAAGTGCGAAGACATTCAGTTTAACCTACTTTTATATCCTTAGTAAATTACTAACAATTTCTGGCACCGTTTTCTGGGCGCCTAATGGACACTTTTTATTGGATATTTATTTGTGAGAACTCACTAAGATCATATTTCAGAATCTCAGATGCAATTCAGATTCAGTTAAAATATCAATAGTATAATATATTTAAAATAGAAACTACTACAGCGTACTTTCTGTATATTCGGTTTTATGTTTATAATTAAAATATATTCACGAAAGCTGCATGTTTTAGCTCCACCTCAACCTCAAGAACAGAACCACGAACCAACAAAGCCTTCGACATCTGAGGCATCTGCACCATCAGCTAACAATGAACCCACGGCAGGAGAAACAATTGGCACTCGCATCATTAGGCAAGTTGGACGTAGAGAGCCCGTGGAACGTCAAGATAGTGAAAAGGCGCAAGGTACGAAGACATTCATTTTTACCCACAGCTTTTCATATCATATCCTTAACAAATTACTAACTATTTCAGGCACCGTTTTCTGGGCGCCTTATGGACACTTTTTATTGCATATTTATTTGTGAGAACTCACTAAGATCATATTTCAGAATCTCAGATGCAATTCAGATTCAGTTAAAATATCAATAGTATGCAAGGTGAGTTTTTGGTCAGTTTAAACCGGCGCCCAATTCTTTTATTGCTTAATTGTATGTGTGTCGTTCGTTTAGTTATTGAATTTGGTAAGTAGGTATTTCGTACGGAACTGAATAGTCGAAAACATTAACAAAGTGTGTTAAACACAATATGGTAAGGCGCGCAGAGTCAACGACCTTGCAGATTACCTAAGGCCCCCAGACTACCTACCCTACCTATTTGCTACACGTACCGAGTGAGCACGATAGAGTCTATCTCGCTCAGTCAACATGTGATTGGAAAGATTATCTCGTGGGCGGTGTTCGCGATGACATGTGATTGGTCAAAGTCCACGTGGACTGATAGGTGCATTTTGACCTTTGTCGCCGCCGCCGCCGTTTGGCGCGTGCCGACAAACGAATACCAACTACTCTGCCTTCATATTATCGAGTAAGTTTCGAGTTATTATTAATATCAAAAAAATAGATTCATTATTTATATATTTTTTTGAGTAGGGTTACAGGTATAGATTACGTGGGCGCCGCGCCGGCTTTAAACTGACCAAAAACTCACCTTGTATACTTGAAATACGAACGTGTATCCATAGCACACGGTCTGTATATTCGGTTTAGTGTCTATATATTCATAAAAGCTGCATGTTTTAGCTCCACCCCAACGTCAAGAACAGAACCACGAACCAACAAAGCCTTCGACATCTAAGGCATCAGCACCATCAGCTAACAGTGAACCCACGGCTGGAGAAACAAGAGACACTCCCATCATTAGGAAACTTAGACGTAGAGTGCCCGTGGAACGTGAAGATACTGGAAGAGCGCAAGGTGCGAAAACATTTTTACCTACTTTTATATCCTTAGCTATTCATATCCATAATACATTACTAACAATTTCGGGCACCGTTTTCTGGGCGCCTTATGCACAATTTTTATTGGAGCTTTATTTGTGAGAACTTACTAGAGTCATATTTCAGAATCTCAGACGCAGAGCCCTGAGGCGTCATTCGATAGTCCAACACAAAAAAGCCAGCAATCTGAACCTGAATCTGCGGAAACAAATGAAGAAACGACACGGGAATGCAGCTCACCAATAACGTAAGCATACCACCAGTTTAGAGATTACTACTGTGACATTTATGAGATCGGAACTTGAATCTGAGTATTTTACCCGACCTCGGCGACTTCGTAGAAGAAGGGTACTAATATGTTTTAGGTGTATGTATGTATGGATGTATTGCGCAGTCCAAACAGCTAGACGGATTTTGACAAACACAGTGTCGTTGGATTTGTCTGAATCACAAGAGTGACATCAAATGTCATGAAATCCAATATGGCTGTAAAAAGCTGATATCAATAATTACTGTGGTTTGGATTTTGATAATATAATAAACACCTACCTATTTGTTACGTGAATGCATTTTGTTTGCTTCTATTCACGGATTTTTTACAAAAAACTATACAATGAAACACAACGGCACAAAATTAACTTGTTGTCTCTCAAATGATTATTTATTAAACAAGTGTTTGCAAATGGTGTTTCAGACAAGTGTTCAGATCCATACGCAGAATGGCCGAAGATAAGAACGAAGCCGGTGAACGATTGTATGAACAAGAAAAATACGAGGAAGCTGTTGAAATGTATAATGAAGCTATAGAACTATGCTCTGATACTTCAGCCTACTTCAGCAACAGAGCCGCTTCATTAATGAAGTTGGGAAAATATAAGCAAGCATTGGAAGATCTACAAAAGGCTGCCGCCATGGATCCAATGTGCGCGTCAGGGTATATCCGTATAGCGAAGTGCTGCCTCACTTTAGGTAAACAATTTAATCTTGAGAAAAGTCAGTAGATTTGAGCTGAGCATATTTCGCTTTTAAAAACGACCAGTAAAGCTCTCTGATGTTCCATACGAACATAAAACCTCTACTGTGCCATATAGCGGCTGAATTTAGGGAATTCCTTTCTTAGGATTGGGCTGCGTGTTGATGTCAGTCAGCTAGTCTGCATTAGAATTTTTATCTACACTTCTACATTTCAAACGAACAAATCTTTCCTTACGTCGTGTGTAGCGTGACATCTTGAACATTTCCAGGGGATATCGTGACCGGAGAGCAGGCGGTGCGGCGCGCCGCCGAGCTCAGCGGAGAGTCCTGCGTGAGCCGCGAAGTATTCGCATTCGCAGACCTTCGAAGAAAACTAGAAAATGCCCGCATACTAATGCACAACAAGAGTTATTACGACGCCCTGTCCATTATCGAAACTTGTCTGAAACAATACAACAATGCCTGCTCTAAGTGCGTACATTATTTTTTTATGCTGCCAAGGGTAAATTCGACCAAACTACTTTAAGCACTATCCTCAAATTAAATCGTAGTTATCTAAACTGTCATTATAATTGCATTTGATATGACATTATTCTGAGAATAGATACACCAGAAGTTGCTCAATCCACCCCTAAGTCGGATTCCACCAACCTTTGGGTACTATTTAATATAATATCGGAAAAAAACAATTTCAAATTTGAACAATCCATTAACATCATATGATAGAGTTTTGTATAGATGAAAACTCTTACGTTAGTTTTTTGCAGATGACATAATCATGTAGGATATTCAATAATACATACTGAATTTTGGTTAACCATTATATTATCTTATTTTTAGGACGAAGCTCATGAAAGCGGAATGTCTAGCAATGGTCAGAAGATACCAGGAAGCCCAAGATATCGCGATCAGCATTTCCCTTTTCGAGAAAACTGATGCTGACGCTTATTATGTTATAGGGCTTTGTTCGTTTTATCAGGTAAGTAATCTAATAATACATACGGCGATGGTTATATTATCAAAAGAGGTAGAGCCCGGGGGTTTGGGGGAACCGACCGAAGGCAGGGCTGCTATTGACAGACTTATTCAAAAGATGGAACCAATTATCAAAGAGCTAAAGAGCTGGTGGCTTTCCTCGGACGGAGAATCAGTATAGCTGTCCAACGAGGTAACGTTGCCAGCCATTCGGGTACATTACCTGCGCTCAATGACTTGAACTCTTGTTTTATATCAATAATTTGTTGCTTGTATCATCGTAATCATTATTTTTTTACCATAGGATAAAGAGGAGAAAGCAGTAGAGTATTTTCAGAAATGCTTGAAACATGAACCAGATCACAAGAAAGCTCAAGCAATGTTCAAAAAGGCAAAAATAATAAAAACTGAAAAACTATTAAAAAGGACAAAAGAACTGGGTAAAATTTGTATTTGTTTTTATTTGATATTGACCCTAAAGGTAATACTTAAAGGTTCATATTATTCTAACATGCGAGTTCTGTTTTAGGAAACGAAGCATTCAATAATAGCAATTGGGAAGAAGCATTGCGCTTATACGAAGAAGCGTCGAAAATTGACAAAAACAATGATGAGGAGAATTCCAAGCTTTACTACAACATGGCTACCGTTTACGCGAAATTGAACAAAACCATGCAATCAGCACAAGCGTGCACAAAAGCACTAGAACTAAACGCGAATTACGTCAAAGCTTTATTGAGACGTGCCCAGTGTTTCACAGAACTTAACTATCACGATGAAGCGGTAGCTGATTATGAATCACTTTATGAAATCAACCGTAACAGCGAAAACAAGCGCTTACTGGATGAGGCTATTGAGGAACGAGTAAAGTTCAAAAAAACTAACTATTACTATAAGATTATGGGAGTCGAACCAACTGCGTCACAAAGTGATATCAAGCGTGCTTACAGGTAAAGCCACAAAAATGTATACTAGGATTCTGTCTTATCCTGACTTCTTTGTATTCAAACTGGGGCTAAAAGACCTTTAGTGTTAAAGCATATATAAAAAAAAAGGGCTGGTACACTTATCCCTACCAAGCTATCCCTACTGGTAGGGATAAGTGCACCTTTGTGTAGATCTATTTCTACCGGTAGGGATAGGCGCACAGAACATTTCTTATTTCTACTCGGTTATCCCTACTGGTAGGGATAAGTGCACCTTTGTGTGGATCTATTTCTACCGGTAGGGATAGGCGCACAGAACATTTCTTATTTCTACTCGGTTATCCCTACTGGTAGGGATAAGTGCACCTTTGTGTGGATCTATTTCTACCGGTAGGGATAGGCGCACAGAACATTTCTTATTTCTACTCGGTTATCCCTACTGGTAGGGATAAGTGTACATTTGTGTAGATCTATTTCTACCGGTAGGGATAGGCGCACAGAAAATTTCCACTATTCCCTACTGCTATTTTTTAATTTTTGCTATTTTATTTTTTCGCTATTCAAAGCAAAAATACTTATACTTTTTTTTTATTTACTCTTATTGTGGCTTAAATATAATAGTTAGACATATACTTTTTGTATATAATTATGTGTTCTACAAAATTGTAGTACATACCTACATTATTCTATCAGCAATAGTTTTCGCAGCGCATTCTAAAGCATCGTGTGTGTGGTATACTGTTCCTGGATAAAGTTGATACTTTTTGGACATTGTGGTAGATCATCATTGTCATCACGCCATAATCATTCATCCATCACGTTAGGTATAATTTTCAAGTTTAATCCCGTTAATTCAAGTTAATCCGTAATCAAGTTTGCGGATGTTATAGGTGTATATTATAGGAGTTATAGGTAGGAGTAATAGTTATATGAGATCTAGTTTGTTTGATAGCTGTCAAAATAAAAACAGAAATAGTAGAAGTGTACCAGCCGAAAAAAAATTGCGCTTTACATTTAAAAAGTTGATTGATTTCACATAATTACGCGGGTAGGTCACAATTTTACAGAGACATCGAAGTAAAACTCTGTGATAACCATAATGCCTATGCATCTAATACATAGTTTTATGTTCAATCAACACCACACTGAAGCTTCATCTGACCTTTCAAAATGGCCCTTGCTAGTTTGATGTATAAAATATACTTACTTATTATATTTTTAATTTGAATTACTTTGACTTATGTTCTATGCAGATGCTCTACTCTACCGTTGTTATTTTCAGAAATTGTGCTCTCCTCTACCATTCAGATCGCTACGCGAATGCGGGAGATGCATGGAAAAAAGTGCAAGACAACAGATTCAAGCTATTGGGCACAGCTAAAGAAGTCCTTGAAGATGAGCGGAAACGCGCCAATTATGACCGCAATCAGCGTGACGATGATGAGGATGATGATGTCATCATCATCGAAAAAGAAGTTGAAGTCATCATCATCAGTGATGACGAAGATGATGTCTATGAATCCGCTTTTAGATGGTGATCTACATACATACAGTATCCATAGCGTAACACTGCACACTCCAATAAACCAAACACAATACAGATGCGTGCACTTCCCAACAAAATAAGACTCGTGGCCAGATCCAACAATAATATTAATGTCGGTTAGTTAGATAGAACTATTCATGGCCGACCCCTCATATAGTTATGTGGGGTCGGCACAACATGTGATCTTCTTCCATTTCCCTCTGTCATTAGTCTTCTCAGTACAGTAAGTTAGATAGAACTTTAAATATATCTTTAAGATTTAATAATACAACTGATACTTATAATATCTATAAGCCTTACTGCTGTGATGGATGTTTATGTTATAATTTCGTTATACATAAAATGTATAATTAAATTATGATGTATGTAAATAGGGTGCCCAATGGCACCCTGTGTGTTGTAATTTTATCCATGAAATTATATCCCAAAGGGTATGTTAAGTAGTTAGCGCTTTCAGACACATTGTGTAATTCACGAATATAGATATTTGTAGCACTTTATTTAGTAGATAAGTAGTTCGCTTTGTAGTTAGTCTAGCTTCAGATAGTGACTTGCAATAGATCCTAAGCAACACCTACCTCATGAGCTTTATATTTTTTAAATATGACAACATAATATTCTACGTACTGCATTAGAATTTAAGTTGAATCACTCATAGTTTTTGTATTATATTATATACCTGCTAGCTTCCGCCCACGGCTTCGCCCTCGTGGTACCTTGAAAAAGAAAAACAGATCTATCCCACGGGAACCGTACATTTTTCCAGGATAAAAAGTAGTCTATGTGCTATTTCAAATCATAGTCTATCTCTGTGCCAAATTTCATACAAATCATTTAAGCCGCTTCAGCGTGAAAGAGTAACAAACATCCTTACACCCATGCATACAAACTTTTACGTTTATAATATTATTAAGAAGGATTACAGGTGGCCTATCACAAATCTTACATGCATGTAACATGCATATACAATACTAGCTGTCCCGCCCGCGACTTCGTTCACATAAAATATCTAAACTGAGTTTTAAACACATCACGCAACTCATAAAAATCCCATACTACTTTGACACCCCATTTTACCCCTTTTTGAAGGTTATATTTAAAAATCCTGAAACAGGTGTCCATTCGTTTTGCATTTACTGTACACAAACAAAGTTTCAGACCAATCGCACCACCCGTTAATAAGTTCCCATACAAACATTGACCCCACATTTGACCCCTTTTTACACGCTTTATATTAGCTTCACCTGTAAGTTTGTATGTTTGTTTGTAACCGACTTCTTTGGGCGCGATTTTGACCCACTTTAAACGGCCAGATTTCGTTCAAACTTTGTAGATTTATCGAGGACCGATGACAATACACTATTTTGATAAAAAAATTCCATTTTATCAATTTGAAAAAATAAATTTTGATCGTAAAGCACTCTCTGATGCTTCGCATCATGAGTCGTGCAATAGTTTAAAATAAAAAAAACACGCTATTATAAATAAACCAAACTAAAAAATATAAAATAAATAATAGTTTAAAAAAACTAAAAAACACGCTTTTTATAGAAACCGAACTAAAAAATAGAAAATAAATTTAAAAAAAAATATTTTAAAAAAAGCGTGGGGTGCTTTTTAAGATATTATCGAAATGATAATCACTCTACTCATATCTGTCAATAAAATATTTATAACTATTGACACCATGCACCCCACACTTTTTTTAAAATATTTTTTTTTTAATTTATTTTCTATTTTTTAGTTCGGTTTCTATAAAAAGCGTGTTTTTTAGTTTTTTTAAACTATTATTTATTGAAGATTATATTGAAAAATTCTGAAACAGGTGTCCATTTATTTTGCATTTACAGTCAACAAACATATCTTCAAACCAATCGCACCACCCATTAAAAAGTTCCCATACAAACATTGACCCCATATTTGACCCCTTTTTTAAGATTATATTGAAAAATCCTGAAACAGGTGTCAATTCATTTTGCATTTACAGTACACAAACAAAGTTTCAAACCAATAGCACCACCCGTTATTAAAATCCCATACAAACATTGACCCCCCATTTGACCCCTTTTTAAGAGTTATATTGAAAAATCCTGAAACATTGTGTCCATTCATTTTGCATTTACAGTACACAAACAAAGTTTCAGACCAATCGCACTACCCGTTAAAAAGTTCCCATACTAACTTTGACACCCCATTTTACCCCTTTTTGAAGGTTATATTGAAAAATCCTGAAACACGTAATCATTTATTTTGCATTTAAAGTACACAAACAAAATTTCAGACCAATCGCACCACCCGTTAAAAAGTTCCCATACAAACATTGACCCCACATTTGACCCCTTTTGGAAGATTATATTGAAAAATCCTGAAACACGTGTTCATTCATTTTGTATTTACAGTGCACAAACAAAGTTTCATGAAAATCGCTCCACGCGTTAAAAAGTTTCATACTAACGTTTTCACCCTTTTTCACCCCCTTAGAGGTGGAATTTCCAAAAATCCCGCCTTAGTGGGTGGTTTTGTTATAAAAGGAAGCCACCATCCAAATTTCAGCTTTCTATCTTCAGCTGTTTCGGCTCGGCGATGATCAATCAGTCAGTCAGTCAGTCAGGTTAAGCTCTTATATAGGTATAGATATATACTATCTAATCAATACTATTTTTTCCTACATAGGTAATAATAAGTTAAAACGATGTTATACATGTGTAATTTGGATTAATATAAGTCTTTGATCTGGAATAGCATATAGGTGACATTTTATGTGGGTACCAGGCGTGTAAAGCCCCAAGTAATTAAGAGCTAGTTGTTTTTGAATTTTATGTAGTTATTGTACTGTAAGTACTTAAGTTTTTTTAATTTTGTGTAATAAAGAAATATAATAATGTATGTCGTGTAGACTATAAAAAACATTTTATATATTATAATTAAAATACTATAAATCTATATATTTATGAATTTTAATATGTATGTAAGTAACATCTTCCTCAATCATATATCACTCGACAACGCTCTCTTTGCACACTGTTTCTCTCTCTTTCATTCATAGTTAAGCTCCTTGACAAAGCCAGTGTACCTAGATCCATTGATAAATCACCCTATCTACGGCTTTCCAGCTCCTCACTATCTCACCAACATTCTCTAATAGATTTACTGTACATATTTTATCATACATACAACAACATATAAAATAGAAAGAATGTTACAATCGTATCGTTTAGTATAGCTCATATTTATTCAACGTAGGTACTACTACAGCTACCACAAAACTAGCCAAATATTCATTAATAGCTATGGTGACGTCATTGCGTGTTTCCTGAACGGTACCTCCCGGCCAAGGCCATCTTATCTCCAACCAAACACTCAGTAGCACTCGTAGTGACACCTCTGGTGGACGTGTAGTGCCGTGCACAACAATATATTATCGGACAAACCACACACTGTGCAGTAAACCCAATTTTTTTTATACAAAATGTGTTCTCTGAAAAATAAATTACAGATTTAATTTGCCTAGTGTTGACTTCGAAAGAGGTCATCAGACATTCTTTGAATTATGGCGGAATCTGGATCGAATTCCGGTGGCGAACCGGTAAGCATTTTTTTTAATAGATAAAAACGTTACATATTATTATATTATATATCTACCTACTTAAAATATAGACGTACAGATCATTGAAAATATTTAAGTTGGTACTTACATTCATTTATTTAAAACTAGCTTCCGCCCGCGTGATACCTTGAAAAACAAAAACTAATCTATCCCGCGGGAACGGTACATTTTTTCGGTATTAAATGTAGCCTATGTGTTATTCCAGACCATAATCTATGTATATCTGTGCCAAATTTCAGTCAGATCCGTTCAGCCGTTTCAGCGTGAAAGAGTAGGTACATACTCAAAAAGTACATAGATACATCCGACATCCAGACATCCAAACAAACTTTCGCGTTTATAATATAGTTAAACAAATAAATTGCGAAGTAGTTAATATTTAGGTAGATACATTATTCTGTTAGACTTTAGTCTGTCATTTATAGTCACTGACAATGGTCCATGCGTTCCAACCACCCTCCCACATTAGTTACATTCCCGTCTTAGGCCTTAAGGAAATTCCATTTATTGCCAGTAGTGACAATAGGGTTCGGCCTACTTCTTTGTGATAATATGATGTCATAAAATCGATACGACTGGCGCCTTCCGTTACACGCAAGTGCGTTACGCATGGCGCCAGTAAAGCTGTACATTTAATCTGGGGCTGTAGGTACCTTATTATCCCATAAGGGATAAATTAAAATATAAACCCTAAAAATATTTTTAGGGCTCCGAAGAACGAAGAATCTTTTTAGTTCTTTAGTCTTATCCTACCTATACAGAGTAGGTAGGTAGGTAGGTTATTCAGAGCCTAGGTATTTCAGAGCCATTACTCGTTGAATATATTGTAGGCTTAGATCATAATAATTTAAGTCTTATATATACACTAGTAGTCCGCCCCGGCTTCGCACGGGTATTTATATATACCTATAAATGGTCACGACTATAATTCCCAGGCTCGGTAGATATCTCCCAGATTTCTAGTTACTTTGATCTTTGAGTAGGTACTCGTACATGACAGGATGCAAGCCCATCGCCGCTTATAAGAATACTAACCTATGACACACACCTCGAACTTTTGGTTCTAGGGTATGCCGGTTTCTTCACGCTGTTTTCCTTCACCGTTTAAGAACACAGGCATTGCGCACAAAAATTGTTCGAATAGAAAAACACATTGGTGCATGACCAGGTTTGAACCCATGACCTTCAGATCGTGAGGCAGGGGTGCTACCACTACACCACCAGTGCTCTCAAATTTAAAAAAAAATTCAAAATTCAATATTTATAATACACACACGTCTAACCATACCCTGCGTCAGGTTACTAAAAAAAGAAAATTGTAAGTATAAAAAGTTTTAGTATTATTATTTTAATGAACTTTTTTTTTAATATAATGTATTTTTTTGTTTATATTTTTTATTTATTTTTTCACATTGACTCCATCCTGTACACACCCAGTGACGCCTACAGTGCATAAGCTAGCGCGGCTCTCACGCAACTTTTTTCTATTGCTTACATTTTTAATTTAATGGTATCTTTTGAATGGAATGTCCGAATTGAGTAATTCAAAAAACTATATAAAGGTATTGAAGCTGTCTAGAATATGATGTGATTTATTTTGATAAGGATTAATACTAAGATACAAATAAAGAGCATTTTTCTAAGAGTAGCCTTTCAATTAAAATTTTAAAATAAAAGAACTCTTATTGTGGCATAACTATAATAGTTGGACATATGCTATCGCGACACTTTTTGTAAATAATGATGTGTTCTACAAAGTCGTAGTACATTATTTCATTCTATCGTCAATAGTTTTCGCAGCGCACGCGATATAAAGAATATTTTAGGTATTTTTTTTACACCTTGGCTTACATTATTGAAGTTTTAGTAAGGATCCCTAATTTTTTTGAAAAAATAATATAGCCTATGTCACCCGCTGATAGTGTAGCTTCCCAACAGTGAAAGAATTTTTCAAATCGGTTCAGTAGTTTCGGAGCCTATTCATTTCAAACAAACAAACAATCAAAGTTTTCCTCTTTATAATATTAGTTTAGATAGATTAGATCTTTTAATCTTATATTCTAAGATTATAAGTAGGCACACTTACGAGTACATAAGTACCTAGGTGGGTAAGTGCTTCTACACGTAGGTACCTACCAACTTACCGACTAAGATGCTGGAGTTTAGAAAAAAGGATTTTTGTGCTTTTCATACACGATAGGGTAGAAATTAGAAGCTTCATTGTTGGAGCTAGAGGTCTTATAAAATAAATTACGAGGTTATCTACATTAACCCTTAAAAACTCGCTCGATAAAGTGTCTCTACCGACTTACGCGCTCTTATGTAGGTAAATGCCTGGTATAACATAAACTAAGTAACACGATGAAAAATATGCACATGAATTTTGTTAAAAGTAGGTAACCTGACCCTTGAAGTTATCCCTAAGGGTAGATTTTGACCAGCATTAGAAACCTCTCAAATACAAATAGATAGAATGTCAGTTAACCTAGGTAGGTAAGTTTACCATTTATTTTAGGGATACTTAGTACCTACTTATCTAAACCACTTAAAAAGTACATAGTTTGGACGAATCTAATAAGTAGGCTACATATGTCAAACAGTTTTGTCCCTGTTAATTGCAATTTATTTCAGATGAAACCAAAAAACACAACATTGAAAAAGGAATCTTATCAAGACAAAATAGAACGTTTGGATCAACTCGTGGATGAGTGTCAGATTCAATTGTGCAATCTTATGATCAAGTCACGGGAGATCAAGACTGAGGTTGGTAGCAGGTACACATTAGGGTCAACCGAAACAAAGAATGACAATTAAGTGATCTAAGAGAATAAAATAAAGTCTCGACCGAGACCGTGAACCGTAAGTCTACCATGAGTTGTCACATTTAGATTAGCTGACGTTACTACAGTAGTAATAGTACGTTACTATGACATCTGTCAAAATTGTTTAAACTACAGTCGCTAGCGAGTGTAGATTGTGAAAACTCATGGTAGACCCTCCGAGACCTGGAATAGCTAAATTAGTGTTCAAAATGTTGTAGCACAAAAATAGCAATTTTTCTGCATTTTCGCTCTTCAAAGAGTGTCGCCTTGTCATATAGCGTTACCCTCGTTAGAGCTATTATTAATGCTTTTCTTTTAATAATAATGTTTTAGACGTATTTTTCTGGCCATCTGTATAGATACTACCTACCATACCTACTATCTAGTAGGAACGTAGGTACGTACCTAACATACCATACCATATTTTTTTTTCTCATTTCTAAATTTTGTTATTTTAAGTACTTACGCCAGTCTATTTTATTCTTTTCGTTATCTTTCAGATACAACATTACATGAATTTCATCAGAGACAACTGTGCTGACTTTACAGACCCTCCAGATATTATTTACAAGCTATCAAATGACTTACTCAAAATGGTCCTGGAAAAAGTACAGGAAAAAGTTCAGTCTGATTATACTGAATGGCGCAAAATTATGCAAGTACCTACCTATAATATTATACAAAAAAAATGGTCTCGATTGCATTAATCCCCAGGCTTGGTAGATAATTATTTCCTCAATCTCTCTAGTTATTTTGATCTTTGAGGTTATGTAAACAGAGTAGTCAGAGACAGTCCAAACATAATATTTAGCATATGGCCACATTTTGCAAGGTTTTTAGTATTCTGTATGTAACAGGATAAAAGCCCATCGCTGCTTAAAAGGATAGTAACATAATTATGACACACCCATTGATGTATTAAAGCTATTTATACATCAATGCACACACCTGAATTTTTAGTTCTAGGCTAGGTAAGTTTTACGGTTTCCTCACGATGTTTTCCTTTTTCGAATAGAAAAATTCATTGGTGTACGACCAGTAGTGCGATTACGGAACTCTGATACAATCAACACTTGTCAAAACTGGCTCAAATTGATTAAATAAACACTCTTATGTCATATCTCAAATCACTTGATTACAATGAAAACGTATTGACATTGATTGTAAGCAAAGATCCATAATCGCCCCACAGGTAGGTTGAATACTTAGACTTCTTCTGCTTATCAATAGCTACAATCAACATCTATTTAATTTTAATATTATTTGCACATTTTCATATGCTCGTATTAATCATACGAAAGTTATGTTTACATTAAAAACTTTAAATTCGTTCTACTGACAAGCCGAATAAGATTTTTTTTCTAGCTCAATCAGTTATGTAGGTAGGTTACTCATCTACCGTTAAGTACTTCATAATAACAATCAAAATCATTTCCTGAAACGATTATTCTGCTTCCTGTTGTCGTATTTTAATTACCTACGTCCGAAATTGAAATCCCAGGCTAAAGAGTTTCACGTAGATTATGATATCCCCAGACTCGGCTTTGAGACGTCAAAACAAGAACTTACTAGCCAAAAGTTAAAGGAAATGAGTAGCACTATCAAAACCAAATCGTTTTTCAATGCGGAGTTGCAACCACGCGAAAATGAGAAATTAAACAATCCGGTCACGTCTGCCGGGAATCAAAACACTGGGAAGTCTGTCACCGAAACATCAAAATCATTTACGGGTAAGTTTCATGACTAGTTTTAATGCGTCTTTGTTCTTAAATGCTTAGGGAAGTACGTACCTACTTATTCATCAAGCAGGCCCAAGGTTACCTACTATAATATCAATATTATTTTTCACTAAATATGTTTAGTGAATGTTAATTATAAAAGAGTAACAGCCTTTCAACCCTACCAATTGGCGATTCGCGAGCGAGTTCAGAGCGATTTTCAATATATATGTATATATATTGAAAATCGCTGGTGCCGTTTATATATATATATATATATATACATATACAATGAGTAACATAATATCCCTATAAGGCCGGAACGGGAGTATTCTATACGTCATTGCGAACAACGTTTGTTCAACGACTTTTAAAGTTTCAAAGGTTTTCATTCATGAAATGTCTCTTAAACTTTGCTCCAATACGTACCTTGACACCACATGAGGCAACCCTATTAACAGCTGTTTTTTGACCTTTAGGTGTGAACTCTAGATGAAATAGGTAACAGAACGGACACCAATCAATAATGTGCCTACCTAGCCTACTTACTTAATAACGAGGTAGCTTAATAAGTAACTTCTGTTTTTTTTGAAGGCCTAGTTGGTAGGTACCGTGGTATTTATTGGTAATTATAATGTAAGGTCACTTCACGACTAAAATCCCTATGCACGGTAAAGATCCTTTCAGATCTCTTTGTTAACTACCTACCTAGTAGGAGATAGGTACCTACTCAATTTTGTACCTACCTACTTGGGCCATAAAGGTATCTTGAGTAGATACCAAAACGTGTGAGAGGATGTTTACCGTGCCTGAGGATAAAGCCGTGACCATAATTTCACTTGCATTTTTCCAACGATGTACCTATTATTGTTGATCGGGGCATTTTTCAATCCAATTTTGTACCTACCTACTTGGGCACTAAAGTCAAAGGTTGTGACTTTTCTGTCTTACTAATCTTCATTTTTATGTGAACAGCCTATTTCTCATTGGTTGCTATCTCAGGCTATGTTTTTGCATCTCTGTCTCACTTTGTCTGCTGCCATGTCAGTTGTCAATCAGTTAACGGCTTTCTGTTTGAAATTTTTTTACTGCAAATTGCAAAGTTTTATATGTTTCTTTGGTCTTTTATGCGTGGTTTTAGGCTGTGAGAAAGTTAAAAATAGTTATAATGTGCCTTTCAACAAAAAAGACACCGACTCCACGTTGCAGAACATGTACAATTTGTCGAAAAAGATATGGTCGAATAAAGAACAAAAAATGGATATTTATGATGAAATTTCCTCTAGATGAAGAAAAGTAAGTACAAATTGAGTATCATACTGGAGAATTTTGTATCTTTGTACTGTCTGCAGAGCATAATAAATGAATAGATACTCGGCAGGAAAAATACTTTCGTGTTTACAAACAGTATTGATGTAGCACAAGTATCTTCATTATTTATCGATAAACTTTATTACATAATTATTAACATTATTAGAAGTTTTGGGCTATACATAAGTACATGGCTTTTGTTAGTGATATTTTCAATGGTGTGTTTAATTTTAGATGTAGACAATGGGCGCAGATTGTCGGAATTGAAGATTTGGCCTACATTCCTATTGAAAAACTTAATGAAATGAAATACGTTTGTGGAGATCATTTTCATTTGTATGCTATGATGCCTGGTTCATCACCGTACTGGTCGCGAAGAAACAGGAGTAGAATCATCTAGCTATAAGACGATTCAGTGTGATCCTTGTAATCTTACTGAAAAAAATCTGTTTGACTTTGACCGAGCGAGGCGAGTCGAGCTATCACACGGCACAATAGCTGTCTACTGACACATCAGCTGCTCGTACTTTGTATAATATCCTTAAGTTTAAGTTGTACCTAAACGTAAATTAACGTTGAATAAATTTGATTTTTAAATCCATAATTATTATTCATTTTATTTGTAACGGTAATTATTTTTGTTAATTTTGTAGCTGGAATCCACGATGTATTTCATAATAATTTATCGATATCGATATAATCAGGAATAACCTGAGAACATCCCTATGTTCTTATCGTTACGTTGGTATAACGTATGCTGACTGACACTGTTGACGTTTTTATTTTTAAATTAGTAATAGGTGGTACATATGTTAAATGAAGTTTATTAAAAAGTCTCTATGTTCCATCTCATAGACGTAGTGATTATATTCTCTTTGGCAATAGGTACTTTTGGTTGAATGAAATGTCATTTTTAATCAGTCGCAATAGCATTCGTTCCTTGCAACAACTGCAACAAGCAATCTCTCGGTTCGCGAAACTTTATTAGCGTACGATACGATGTAGGTTTGGCGAGTGGATCGGTCGTGCTGGTACAGTAGCATGGCCTCCACGCTCCCCTGATCTGACGCGCCTTGATTTTTTTTTGTGGGGCTACCTCAAGTCTATCGTCTATCGCGTCGAAAGCCCATCAGTAGATGCCCTCAGAGTGAAAATAATTTCAGCGTGTGCGGACATAACGCCTGAAAAGCTTCGGAACGCAACAAAAACGGTGGCTCGCAGAGCAGACATTTGCATCTTTCGTGAAGGAGGGCACATTGAGCCTTTCCTGTGAAATGTGTTGTGTTGTGTGTGTCAACAGTGATAAAAACGTGTCAAAATTCAGTGATAGATAGGTAGCTTACTAATAAAAAGATATAAAAAGATATCGTGATTTTAATCTTCGACCTTAATTTCTACGTAGAATTATGTAAGTAAGATCCGTAAAAAATTGAAAATAATTCTTTTGAAAACTGTAGTTACTATTATCTCATCTGGAGCATGGCACACGCGTTCAATTGTCTACGTGTGTGTGTGTGGGTCCGACGCGATAGGAGGGTGCGCGTGTGTTTGTTACCTACGCAAATAGTAAACAAACACATAGGGTTGTCACAAATTTATCATAAAATGATTTGTTTTAAATTGTATTGGAATTTCAAATATGATGTATTGAACCTTTGCACACGGCAATGTATTCTAGTGCTCGGTCTAAATACACCCCTTTTGTTCTTATAGGGGTATTACGTTACACGCTGTATATATAATTGGAATCTCGGAAACGGCACCAGCGATTTTCATAAAATTTAGTATGCAGAGGGTTTCGGGGGCGATAAATCGATCTAGCTAGGTTTCATTTTAAGAAAACGTCGTTTACCAATAAAAAAAACCGAGCAAAGCTCGGTCAACCAGGTACTAGACCTTTATATCTCCCCTATCCTTGAAAATTTCTAAATATATAGATGCACGTTTTAATGAAACATAATTTTTGATTTGCTTTTTATGTTGATATGATGAATGGTGAAGAGTGGTTTAAAATCTTTTCGCTATGATTGATGGAAATTCGTAATATTTGTTATATTTTTACGCACACAGTAGCAAAAGTTAAAAAACATAAGGCACCCAATAGTTTGCACATCATACACCTACCTAATGACGTGATACATTTCCAGCTAGTCCTAATAAGAGAGATCTAACTAAAAATAAATAGGAGTAAGTAATGTAGACGAGACTAAATTGCAATGATAGCTGTTTATTTTAGGCGCGCAGCTCCACAAAAATGGTACGACAGAACAACAAAAATCAACAAAGCCCTCGGTGTCCAAGCCATCATCTGCACCTGATAACAATCCCACGGGTGATAAAGTAAACCACAAGGATACACCCAAACCATCAGTTGTGGGTTCTTCTACTCAAGCGGCACAAGCGCCAGGGGTTGGATCAGCTACAAATAAAGCGTCAGCTACTGAAACACCTTCAAAAACACAAGCGTCGGCTTTCAAAACACCACAAACTGCTTCGGAACGTGGATCTGGTGATCGCGAGCCGGCAGACGTCACACGCAGTGAGTATTACACGGTGACACTATTATATTTCAGTTGCAGTATAGTTCGCTCAACGAATCTAGGCATTCGTGAAGTTAGCCGCAAAAGCTGCGCAGTATCGTTTTTCGGGAGCAATTGGAGGTATGAGGGGGGGAAGGAACTGTACATGCGCAAACTCGCACCTGTGGCTAACTTCACGAATGCCTAGATCCGTTGGATGACCTATAAGTTACATAATAACACATCTCTGAACCGTATCGTCATCAAAATTCTATATCGTCTCTTTTGTGCTAGATCCACCTTTCCAGCAAGAGAGGCAAGAACCAGCAGAACAGTCTGTATCTGAGCCATCATCTACGCCTGGGACTGACAATGAACCCACGGCTGACAAAAACTGCGGAGACACTCGCACTGTCTATGGTATCAGACGACAACTTAGATCGTCAGAAGAGTCAAATTCAGTTCTTAATGATTTTTTTATGTCTTTGAAGCCTAACAATATTTTCAGTAAGTCTATCTAATTCTAATTAAATAAGTTGTAAGTTTATTCTTATTCTAGTTTCGCTGTTTGCATTTTGTCTGTCCGTCCGTAGGAAAGCCCCTTTTTTGAAAACAATTGCACATTGGACAGTTGAGTTATTCATGCACCAATACATCTCCATCTATGTAAAGTGAATTTGTTTTTATATATATATACCCTATGTATTGCGTACCCTATTAGAGCGCTGGTGGTGTAGTGGTAGCACCCCTGCCTCACGATCCGAAGGTCGTGGGTTCAAACCTGGTCGTGCACCAATGAGTTTTTCCATTCGAAAAATTTATGTGCGCAATGCCTGTGCTCTTAAACGGTGAAGGAAAACATCGTGAGGAAACCGGCATACCCTAGAACCAAAAATTCGAAGGTATGTGTCATAGGTTAGTATTCTTATAAGCGGCGATGGGCTTGCAACCTGTCACGTACGGAATACTAACTATTGTGCAAAATGTGGGCATGTACCAAATGTCATGTTTGGACTTGCCTCTGACTACCCTCTTTAGATATCCTCAAAGATCTAAGTAACTAAAGATCTGAGGAGATATCTACCGAGCCTGGGGATTACAGTCGTGATCATATTTTTTTTTTTTTTTATGTATTGCGTGAAATATAAAAAAATTGGTTTGAATTTGCGGTTCTATATAAAAAACATTTCTCTAGTTTATCGTGGGTACGTAGACATGGGCGTTTTCGTAATTTTCCGCAAACGGATACGTAACCGTTTTATAGTTTGCATATCGATATAGAAAACGGTTTTCAGATATCGATATCAGTCGTAGGAGTTGCAAGCGATAACATGATTTTTAGCTACGCAAACTAACGAAACAAGTTAACGACAAACGCAAACTGATAGGTACAGTTATATTAGCATATCGATGTAGTAGTTATAAAAAGTTTTTATCAGTTTAACTAAGTTCTTGTAACTACGGTGATTTTTCTTCATGCTTTAATCGGCTCAGGACTAATAAAAAAGTTTTTTAATGTAAGGAATAATCAATTATCAAAGATAGCTCTTCTGGCGCATTTAAAAATCGTCAATTTAGATACAATGATTGTTGATTGTTTTTTTTTAATAGTAGATATTTTTTGTATTAAATTTAATACAGTCGACTAACTTTACTAAGTATACCTATCCTAGTACTTACTATAACTTTATATATTTCTTTTTTTTATTAGCCCTCTGAATATTTTTTTATAGCCTTGTAACGGAGGAGCACACTATGATTAATGATAATTTATACGTGAAGCGGGTCTCCTACTTTACTGACGATATTAACTGTCGAGTCACAAGTCAGGGTTCGGGAGTGTCCGTTCTGCCAACTCTGTGATTTTGATAGCACACAGATTGAGATACTTAGCTCAATCGCACTGTGAGTACCTACCTATCAAACCCTAAGGTTCGGTCGATAGTTGTCTTTTTTTTTTTCTTTTTTTTCGGACTGGACAGAATGCTGTTAGGTTGTCTGACAACCTGTGACAGCTTTACACGGGCTATTATTTACACGGGCTATTGATATTTAACATACTGGCCGAGACTACCTAAAGGTCTCGTCAAAACGCAACGATAGCACGTTCTAATTTTTCCTATGGCGCCATCTTGTTATATTCTGAGTAAACTTATTTCATGGGTTTCTGTGAGGGGTGTCGTTACAGCCTTTTATTTATTAGCCCTTCTATAACAAAATCAAATTGTAACAATAGAAATTCAATCTTATTTCTTCGCAGTCTAGGTCTAATTTTAACTAGTATCGAGCCAAGAAACCGTTATAAACATGGACCAAAAAGAGTTACCAAAGTTAATAGAAAGTAAACCATATTGCTAGCTACGTAAGAAATATTTTTAACCACACCATTATCGTGCAAATATGCCTAGTATAACGCCATATTCGCTTCATCTCTCTTTTACCCGTGAAACAATCCATACTTAGAAAGAGAGGTAGCGAATATCAATCGGCGTTTCGTTCGTTTGCCGTTTCATATCGTGGTTCGTCTATGGTAGCTAACAGTTGGTTGAGTGAGGTTTTGCGTTTCCACTATATCGGTTATGTTGATTGAGATTATCGATACGCTATGTTACCAAACTCATAGCCGATATTAGTTACGTTTTGTTATATCGAAGTCATGCCTATGGGTACGTAAATTTAAAAATTTAATAAACCCCCGACATAAACTTTGTCCGACATTTTGTGGCGGCCATCTTAGACCGATTTCCATCAAACATAGCTATGAACACTCACGATGAATTCACCTTTCAAACAAAAAAAAAATCAAAATCAACATCGGTTCATGCGTTCGGGAGCTACGAAGCCACAGGCACGTCAAACTTATAACACCTCGTCGTATTTGCATCAGGGATTCAAAAAGAGCTTTATCTTCTAGATGCACCCAATCAGCAAGATGCAACCAAGCCTTCAGCGCCGAGGGAACCCTTTTCATCTACGGCTAACAATAAACCCATGGCTGGGAATGCAAATGATGGTAACCCTCGCACTTTTTATGTTGTCAGACGACGTAAACCTTCCGATCAACACCACGATAAAGAAAATACACCACAAGGTACAAACAAAACGGTTTTAATATAATTTTGAAGTTCGTCATCATTAGGTCAGTCGTTTCGCTGTATTTTGCCTGTCTCTGTCTTCAAAGTACGTGAAAAAACCATTATGAATCTGTCGCATTTTGCCACCAAACATCACCTGTATATCGTGGGTATGAACAGAGAGCTGTTTGTTTTAGATGCAACCTTTGAGGAAGACCCACCAAATCCTCTTTTGTCCAAAAAATTATCTCCACCTGTGGCTAGCAATGCACCCATGGCGTCAAAAGCATCCGGCGCTGCTGACGGTCGCATTATCAGGAAGGTCAAACATAGAGTTCCCGATCAATGCCAAGATGAAGAGGGTAAGGCAATTTTATTTTAGAAATTCTTAATATACCTACAGCTAGGTACAAAAAAGACTTAACTATACAAATACCTACATGCTGAAGGCCAATTTTCGCCAAGTTTCCACTGTTATGGTGAAAATCGAAAATAAACATTTTAACGTGGACGACGAACGGATACGAGAATTCAAACAAAAAAATACTTACAATATTAATATGTACCTACCTACTCACATAATAAGGAAAACACAAAAAAAAGAGAAATATAATAATGAATAATACAGTGTAACTCGAAAGGAAAAAAACTACCAACGAGTCACACCAGATCCGATCACTATGTGACTCATTGGGAGTTTTTTTAACCTATCATATTTTTGTTGACCTCGCGCTATCTATGTAGACCCATACCAAGTTCCGTTAAAATATACTTATCAAAAAACAACAAGCTTTATAGGAACTAAGTGTATAAAATTCTAAAAGTTGTTCTAAATGAGGAGAAAAACTTCTTTTGGGTAAATTACACTATCGCTATTTCAGCGATAGGATTAGCTAATGAGAATATTTTTGACATTATTTCAGTAACGAGCACTCAAGAGTCAAAATCCGAGACTCCAACAAAAGAAATACAGGACAAATGTGAAACGCCAAAACAGGAAACTGAAGCATTGTTAAATAATAGGTCAGTTAGTATTCAAGACTCAGCTGGTAGCTTTTATATAGTGTTTGATATTTATTTTTGTTGGGCTGCAGCAAATGTATTCTCTTAAATCTATAAAGCTTTATGATGAAGACTTCTTACTAACATCGTAAAAGCTGTTTATAGCACAACTATTAGGTGGGTAAGAATATACCCAGATATAATATGGTCTCACAGCTCAGATGGTAGTAACTCTGCCTTCTGCGCCGTAGGTTGTGGGTTCGATCCCCACCCAGTACCAACATTTGTGTGATGAACGTAGATGTTTGTTCTATGTCTGGGTGTTAATATTTATTCTATGTAAGTATTATTAACAAAAAAAAATAAGTATATCTTATACCTTTAAACGAGCAATTCTTGTATATATATATATATATATATAATTGGAATCTCGGAAACGGCTCCAGCGATTTTCATGAAATTTAGTATGCAGAGGGTTTCGGGAGCGATAAATCGATCTAGCTAGGTTTCATTTTTAGAAAACGTCGTTTACCAATAAAAAAACCGAGCAAAGCTCGGTCACCCAGGTACTAGTAATTAATCTATTACTAATCTGGTTCTCATAGTACAAGCCTTGCTTAGTTTGGGGCTAGATGGCGTGTGAAGTGTCCACCGTACTATTTATTTCTTTATTTATTAATTGTACTTATCATTATTATCATTCATAAATTCACAAAAACTAAAAAATTCAATGCAACTAGGTAAGTACTTCATTTATTATAAATATACCTTTAATTTACAATATATCCTTACAGAGTGGCCGAAGAACATAATGAGGCTGCTAACGAGTTGTTTGATAAAAAACAATACGAGGAAGCAATTGCAAGGTATACCAAGGCTATTGAATGTAACCCAAAGCAAGTAGCCTACTTTGTCAATAGAGCAGAAGCACGCATTATGTTGGGAAATTATAAGGAAGCAATACAAGATGCAAAGAAGGCTAATTATAAAAAGGGGTATTTGTGCTTAGCCAAATGCTACGTACACTTAGGTAAATATTTATCTGTTTACGCTGAGGTTTATAGATAGTGAGGCAGGGGTGCTACCACTATACCACCAGCGTTCTAAATTCTCTTAAACTCATTTAAAATTATATTTAAGGTGATCGTGAAGTGAAAAAGGACAATTTCGAAGGAGCATTAAAATCATACAATGAAGCATTATCCATATATAGAAGCAACGATTATAAAGACGCCGATATACTCTGCAAAATAGCCTTCGTGTACGAGAAACAGGAATTGATGACAAAAGCCCATCGCAATTACACGGATGCGCTAGAAATCGATGAGAAGTGCGTCGACGCGTTGCAAGGACGCATTCGGTGTTACATACATTTTCGCGATTACGAGGAACTGGCGGATGATTATGAAAAACTTTTCCAAATTATATCCTCCTTTCATAATTTTGTCTTACTGAAAAATGCTCGGAAACAGAAGGAGAAAGACATATCCAATTGTCCTTATAAAATTCTTAGACTAGAAAACACTGCATCCTTAGGCGCTATAAAGAAGGCTTACAGGTACGCTGCAGCGAGGCGCGAGCTACACACATGCAATCAAATACAATCTATAAAAAGTTGTGATAGTAATAAATATAAAAAATGATAGAAAAATATCTGTGTTACGGAACCATAGTTGCAATCAATTGAAGCTGATAAGCAACAGTGCTGCTATAACGTATTTCTGATACTAACGACAATATACCTAAGGCAATAAAACCAATAGGTAAAATAATGTAAAAAATTTAAGTCGATTTTTAATCTTCCTTTTTAATAATAATTCATAGTTGGGAACTAGAAGCTGTCATTGATACTAACTAGTAGCATCTTCAGGTTAATTGTATTACGGAAGGTTTACTGCATCATAATAATTATGATGCAGTAAACCTTCCGTAATACAATAAAAATAAAACAATAAATATGATCACGGCTGTAACCCCCAGGCTCGGTAGATATCTCCTCAGATCTTTAGTTACTTAGAACTTTGAGGATAACTAAAGAGGGTAGTCAGAGGCAAGTCCAAACATGACATTTGGTACATGCCCACATTTTGCACAGTAGTGTATTCCGTACGTGACAGGTTGCAAGCCCATCGCCGCTTATAAGAATACTAACCTATGACACATACCTTCGAATTTTTGGTTCTAGAGTATGCCGGTTTCCTCACGATGTTTTCCTTCACCGTTTAAGAGCACAGGCATTGCGCACATAAATTTTTCGAATGGAAAAACTCATTGGTGCACGACCAGGTTTGAACCCACGACCTTCGGATCGTGAGGCAGGGGTGCTACCACTACACCACCAGCGCTCTTGCTCATAATTATTATTTTTAAGTTATTGCCTCAGCTACATAGTTTGTAAGTAGGTATCCGAATTACCAGCACTGTTGCTAATAGAAACTGATTGTAATTGATTGCAATAAGAGTTCATACTTAGTCAGTATATTTATTTTTTTAGTTATTGTATCCATTCTGACGACCTCAGTGGCGCAGCGGGCGAAAGTCCGCCTGCGACGCAAGAGGTTGCGGGTTCGATTCCCGCTTCGGAACAAATTTGTGTACGATCTGCAGAAATTTGTTCCGTTGGTCTGGGTGTTTTCTATGTATGATAAAAAATATCTATTTATGTATATAATGTATTAAATATATCAGTTATCTAGTACCCATAACACAAGCTTTGAGTAGCTTCCTTTGGGGCTAGATGATGCTGTGTGGATTGTCCAGCATTATTTATTTATTTATTTATTTACTGTTACTGCTATTATAAGATCTTTTGTAGTGAACGACGTGCATCTAGTGTAACTAAGTACATAAGGACCTATTTCCTTTAATTTTTATTTCTTTTTCAGAACATATTCCCGTTTATACCACCCAGACAGTTACTCAGGAATGCCAGAGGATAAGAAAAAACGCATGCAAGAAAAGTTTAAGCAAGTTAACACAGCACATAAAACTTTAACACAACTTCACGCCAATGACAAGAATGCCGACGACGAAGAAGATGACGACGACGACGACTTGTAATCTATTCTCAGGAATCCTACTTCCTACTAATATTATAAAGGCGAAAGTTTGTAAGGATGTCTGGATGTTTGTTACTCTTTTCCGCTGAAACGGCTGAACGGATCTAGATGAAATTTGTCACAGACATAGATTATAGTCTGGAATAGCACATAGGCTACTTTTTATACCGAAAAATGTACGGTTCCCGTGGGATTGATTTGTTTTGGTTTTTCAAGTAACCACGCGGGCGAAGCCGTGGGCGTAAGCTAGTAATCTATAAGTAAACCAAACTAAGATCGGTTTCGCACTACGTCCCATCCAAACCCGTGAAAATATGGTTCGGAATAGTTTTAGAACTATTACTACCTATGGTAATTTACGCAATAGATCCGATTTTCGTCATTCTTAATTTCGTCACGTAAAATGTGGCTTCTTTCTTCTTTTAAAAAGGTGGCTTCTTTCTTCTTTTAAAAAGGTGGCTTCTGAATTGCTTGGATTTACTTGTATCAGAGATCGGTCTAGTGCGTAAGCAATATCCGAATTCGGTCCGAGTTTTCTAGATCCATATTTTCACGGGTTCGGATCGGACGTAGTGCGAAACCGCTCTAAACGTAACTATCTACATCTTATACCTTTAAACGAGCAATTGTTGTATACCTATATATAAATATATAATTGGAATCTCGGAAACGACTCCAGCGATTTTCATGAAATTTAATATGCAGAGGGTTTCGGGGGCGATAAATCGATCTAGCTAGGTTTCATTTTTAGAAAACGTCGTTTACCAATAAAAAAAACGAGCAAAGCTCGGTCACCCAGGTACTGAAACTAAATGGGACAACTCCAAGTTTTGAACTGATGTTTACAGAGGCGTGGGGCGGGGGGTTATGTTTTTCGATAAACACGATGCGACATAATCTGAAAGACAGAATAATGTTGAGATTTAAATTTGGAACGAAAATCAAAATATTATTATGACTAAATTGTAGTTAAAATATTATACACCCATTTACATTTTGTTTAATATGTACTAGCCTAACTCCGCGATTTCACTCGCGTAAAGTAGAAGCTTTTAATGGGTGCATTCAAATTCAACCCCCCCGTTGTTTTTTACCCACGAGAATACTTAGGTACTTAGCATAAGATACTTAATAATTATTACTTAATACTTAATGTTAGACAATTAATGTCATTTGCTTGCATTATTGTAATAAATATAAATATTGGTGGATATTTCACACAACGCCATCTAGCCCCAAACTATGCAAAGCTTTTACTATGTGGACCAGAGCTGAAAGACTAGTTATATACTTTTTTTTTGTACACACATACTATTATCTAGACTGAGTATCAGAAATTTGTATAGCTGAAATGAGATATATCATCTCATGGTAGCCCCTAAAAGGGTATTTCCCTAAAAGCAGTAGATGGCTAAAAACGGTCCTGGCGAGAGGGCTCCCGCTGGTAGTGTGTCCTTGTCTGACGCCTTGCCAGATAGCCAGACAAATAGTGGGGTGGCGTTGATTTAGGAGGAATCTCAGTAAAGGGCGGAATATTGACAAGCAATTCTGAAACATTTGCTACAGAATCCTATACTTTGATTTTTAATCCGAGATTATATTTTGTCAACAAAGGGGATACCACTATTAAAAATTACCTTATAAAATAGAAGTTTACTCGATTTGTTTAAAAACGTATGATATGGTTTATTTTCTAGCTCAAATTAATAGAATAAAAATTAGCATTGACTGCTAATTGCTGTCATATTGTGTCCAAAGATGGACTCATCTCGAGATTGTTTTAACGTGTGAATCTCACTCAGAGCGAGCGAAGCGGAACCTGTAGGTCTACCATGAGTTGTCACATTTAGATTAGCTGACGTTACTACAGTAGTAATAGTACGTTACTATGACATTTGTCAAAACTGTTACTCATGGTACCAAATTGTAAGCAAATTATGAGCGCAAACTACAGTCGCTGTAGTACGCTGTGACGTAGGATAGTTAGCTACGTGAGGTTTTAGTACCCAACTATCCGCTAGAGGCGCTGTAGGCAAGTTTTCATACATTTTTTTAACTAAGTCGCTAGCGTGTGTAGATTGTGAAAACTCATGGTAGACCTACCATGTACGTCTACCATGTCACATTTAGATTGGTTGACGTTACTACAGTAGTAATAGTACGTTACTATGACATTTGTCAAAACTGTTACTCATGGTACCAAATTCTAAATGAGCGAATAATTCCAAATAATATTCCAATAATTCCAAATTCTTAATGAGCGCAAACTATCTATAGTCGCTGTAGTATCTATGACGTAGGATAGTTAGCTACGTGAGGTTTTAGTACCCAACTATCCGCTAGAGGCGCTGTAGGCAAGTTTTCATACATTTTTTTAACTACAGTCGCTAGCGAGTGTAGATTGTGAAAACTCATGGTAGACCTACTGAACACGTGAACCGTAGGTATAGTATACCATACATTGATTTCGATTCGGTATCCACTTATCATGGCCCGCTCCATAGCTCTGAGCAATCCGGAAATTCTACCTCAATTTGATATTTTACAATTATATTTTTAAAAACTTTTTAGAATAAAAGATTTATAACTATATTATTAGATTTATTAATATTATCTAGATATTTTGATAGATTTGTTTGGTACATTTAAAATTAACTAATATTTTACGAGATAACCAAAATTGTTTGTTGCGAACAATGTTGAAGCCATGAGTAGAATAGCCCTTATTGTGTACCTGTGCAGACCTTTGCTCATATTCACATTGATTGAGTACCTATATACTTAAATATATTCTGTAAGTAATGTCTAATAAATATGTTTACAATATAAAAAACTGTTTTAATATAACCATGATATGTTAGTTAGTACCTATATAGATAATATACCTAGGTAGGTACTATACCTACTCCTATAATACCTACTGATATTATGTGCATTGTATAGTTTTGATTTTTTGGTACAGTGAACTGTAATAGTTATAAGATTCAGTCAGTCCACGTGACCAAGTCTAACATCCATCATTGGATGGTAAAAAGTCAAGTTGGGTAAAAAGTTAGTAGATTCAGAAGACCAATCAAACCTGTCGTCCCGTCCCACTAGGCAAAGGTCTTACAGGTTATCTGTGCATAATCTTTAGTTGACGTTGACAACACTTAAAATCAATAAAAATACTTAAACACTGGAAACGTTTTGTTGTAATCAAATCACTGATCCTAATCATAATTATTACAGATAACTGGATATAATCAATAATCATCCATCCTATTATTCTAATTGCGAATTGTCTCGATGGTCTCAATCCACTCAAAAGTCAAAACAAACTCATTCAATTCTATAGGATGACAGGAGTATATTCTGTGGTCATGTCTGTACTACAGCTACAGACTGTGTTTCTATTTAGTAGGTAGGTAGGTAAACGTAGTGATTATATTCTCTTTGGTAGGTACCTAACTAGTTTAGTACCTCCTATTGATTTGATTTTATGTCCTCGGGTCCTACTATCGTGAAATCAAATAAATCAATCATTGTTTTTTGGGATTTTATGGAGATTTTTGTAATCCTCTAGCGTTCTTATTTCAATTCACATCGTTTGGTGAAGTTTGTGAATTATGGAAGTGCATCTTGGACCAAATTTAATTGACGAACCGGTAAGTTGAGACCTAGTAACAGATTTTAGCTTATTGATTTTTATGTCTTATTCACTTGGTAGGTACACTATCTATTTATTTAGTATCCAAAAATAAGAGGTACCTGCTACCTAGTATAAAGATATGTAAAAGTTTACTTGTAGCGAGATTGGATGAAATCATATGATCATAGAATAGGTGTACAGTCGTTGGTTGGTACATAGGTAATCATTCTTTCAATTATTTACTCATGTTTATTACAACTGTATTAAATCTGTAAGTAATCTATACACAGTACCTAATATACAGTCACTAGGTAGGTACTTCTATACAACTTCAAATTATTTACAATAGGGATGGGGTGGATGTCATTAGATAGTAGACAGGTAGTGAAAGTAGTAAGCAGGCCTCATTCAACTTGATAGTTACTGATGTAAAACTCGAGTCTCACTCATTCCTATATAAATTTAATACCTGATATAATACCAGGCATAGAAAAGTGCATGCGACGGAGATGCAAATGTTGAGATTGATGTTTGGAGTGACGAGGATGGATAAGATTAGGAATGAGCATTATTAGAGGAAGTTTGAAAGTAAGTTAGTAGTGACAGAAAAGTTGAAGAGTAATAGGTTGGCCTGGTATGGGCATGTTATGAGGCGGGAGGAAAGCCATGTTACAAGAAGGGTGATGGATATAAGAATAGAGGAAGACCTAAGAAAGGATGGACTGTGTGAAAGATGATATGTGTACAACTGTGAGTGACTACTGAGATGATGGATGATAGGGGAGAGTGGAGGAAAAGAACCTGTTGTGCCGACCCAACCTAGTGGGATAAGAGCACAAAGATGATGATAATACCGGGCATATACTGGACCATGTACAATGAAGGCTAGGTAAGGGTTAGAATGATCAAGGATGCTGGTTGGTATAAAAACATTAAAACTATGCAACAACAATAAATTATTTTAGTGCAAAGATATGTATGTTATATACATACAAATCTTTGCACTAAAATAATAGTCCTAATATTAGCTTTTTTTAATAAGTACAAATATAAAATTTGTAAAGATACTTATTCTAAAACCTACCTTGTCTGGGAATGTACTTCCAAAATCATGTTCAAAACTTAAGAAACTTATTTATTTCTAGAATTTGCTTTACAAACTACAATGCAAAATAAAGGTATTCAACACTGTTGATACTTTGCCGCACCATGGATATAATCTTGTGGCCAGCAGCAGCAAGTATGGTTTGGTATTTGTTGCTGTACCAAGTGGAACTTTGTCCGGTAAGTGTATTTTCTTAATAGCTATTAGAGTAATATTAATATTAGCTTTATCTGCAACTTCATTTTATTTTAGTTGTGTCCTTCGATAAATCTCCCAGCCAAATATAATTAAAATCTGTTTAGCCATTTAATTGAAAGAGTTAACAGAGTTAGTTACATTTGCATTGTAAATATGAGGATGGATTAACTTTCTATTAATTATTCTACTATTCATCATCTTCCTGCCCTTTTCCCACGTTATGTGGGGTCGGCACAACATGTGATCTTCTTCCATTTCCCTCTATCATTCGTCATCTCAGTACTCACTCCTTTCTTACCCATGTCATCTTTCACACAGTCCATCCATCTTTTCTTTGGTCTACCTCTACCCTTGTATCCATCCACATTCATATCTAACACTCTCCTCGTCACATGACATTCATCTCTTCTTATAACATGCACATACCACGCTAACCTATTACTCCTCATCTTTTCTGTTACCGGTGCCACTTTCAGACTTCCTCTAACATACTCATTCCTTATTTTATCCATCCTTGTCACTCCACACATCCATCTCAACATTCGCATCTCCGCCGCATGCACTCTTTTCTCATCCGTTCCCTTGGTGGTCCAACATTCAGACCCATACAATACGACAGGTCTTATGATCGTTTTGTAGATTTTCCCCTTAATTTTAAGGGGCATTCTCGGATCACACGTAGTTCCTGTGACCTGTCGCCATTTCATCCATCCCGCATTTATTCTATTCCTTACATCCCGATCAATCTCACCATCATTCTGTACTACTGAACCGAGGTACCGAAAATCGGAACAGGCTGGTAGGAATACACCATCTAAGGCAATAGGGGTAAAACTAGAGGGACCACCGAAGTCGCAGAACAAGTGCTCGGTTTTTGTTCTGCTGATCTTCAATCCGACACTCTCTAGTTTACCTTGCCATTTTCCCAGCCTGTTCTGGACCTCAATTGCGTTTTCTCCGACAAGAACAATGTCGTGGGCGAACAGCATACACCAGGGTGCCTCCTCCTGTATGTCCGATGTCAGAGCATCCATTACCAGGAGGAACAGATAAGGGCTTAAAGCCGATCCCTGGTGCAAGCCTACAGCCACATTGAACTCATCGGTAACGCCAGCTTCGGACCTAACATGTGTACTAGCTTTACTGTACATGGCCCGAATAAGCTGCAGGTACTTCCCTGGCACTCCTTTCTCTTTCAAAGCCCACCACAGAACCTCCCGGGGTACTCGGTCGTATGCCTTTTCCAGGTCAACGAACACCATATTATGTAAGTTTGTGTGTGCCAGTCTGTGTTTTTCGCACAGCTGGCGAAGTGCAAATATGGCGTCCGTCGTCCCTCGCCCTGGCATAAACCCGAATTGGCTCTGTGATATCTCACTCTCTTCTCGCATTCGTCTCGCTATTACCTTCTCCCAAATTTTCATACTATGTGACATGAGCTTTATTCCTCGATAGTTGTTGCAGTCCTGTACATCACCCTTGTTTTTAAAGATGGGCACCAGGGAACTGTTGCACCATTCGTCCGGGATCGCCTCCTCTTGCAACAACTTATTGAAGAATAAACTCAGCCACTTCCATCCATCCGCACTTAGTACTTTCCATACTTCCGCTAGTATGCCATCTGGTCCAACCGCTTTTCTATTCTTCATATTTTGCACAGCTTTTTTTACTTCATTCGTATTCACGTCTCTCACCAAACCCATGTTTACTGGGACATTTTCTAACACTCCACTCCAAACATTCTCTTCATTCATTAAATTTTTAAAATACACTTTCCATCGCTCTTTTATGTCATCATCGTTCGTTAAAACCTTTCCTCCATCATCTTTTATACATTTAACGTGCATAATATCTCTTGTATTCTTCTCTCTTTCTTTAGCTATGCGGTACAGGTTTTTTTTGACCACTCTGCGTTTCCAGCGATTGGTACAATTTATCCTGTACCTTGGCCCTTGCAATAGCAACAGCTTTTTTAGCTTTCCTTTTACACTCCATATATTGTACTATTCTTTTGCTCTCTTTTATACTGTCATCTCCACTATCATCTCCTTTCCATTCCTTAAATGCATTCTTCTTATCTTTCAAAACCTTTTGTACCTCTTCATTCCACCACCAAGTATCTCTATCTATTTTACCTTTCCCTTTCGTTTCTCCAAAAACATCCTTCGCCACACTTCTCCACACTTCTCTTATACACTTCAATTATTCTACTATTAATGTATTGATATCAACTTATTTATGTTTTAGTTTATTACCTTCACCAACTGATTGACAAAGAATGTGAACCACCGCATATGTCGGTGAGCCTGCCAGAAAAACCAACACATGTCTCCGTGAGCTGTGACTTTGAGTTCCTGGCTGTCACTGGAAAGAAGATCCTTTGTATTTTCAAAGTCACTCAATTTCAGAACCCTGTAAGTATTAGCATTAGTACATTCATCAAATACAGAAAATTATAGTACCTACTGTTCTCATGGCTTTTGAAAATCATGTTTGAGAAATTTTATGACAAACTTTCTGTTGATTGTGACTAAATGTATTTTTTTGAGCTAAGTAAGCCTATGTCCTCAGGAAACAGTCTATCTCCTTGTCGAATTTCATTGAGATCAGTTTACCCTTTTAGTCATGGAAATCACATTTATAATATTAGTTTGGGTTAGATGGACCTACCTACCTACCTATTTGCATTTTAAATCAATAAGTATTTCTGTATTTTCAGGAAATCATTGAGGGCTCTAAGCCTAAAGTGAAAGTAGCACCAATATTATCTATGAAATACGACTTGAACTCACCATCCTTTGTCTCTGCTATGCAATGGAACCCTTGTATTCCAGATTCCATAGCTCTGGCTTTCTATAACGGCACTCTTTTGACGTGCCAAGTTAGTACTGGACAAGTGAAGAAAGTGGCATCTAAAGCTAGGTAAAGTACAAAATTTAAATCAATATGTTGTTTCTACTAGGACATTTCACTATAACATTTAGACCCTTTCCTTAAAGGGATGGAGTACTATGATAAAGAGAGGAAAGGTCTCTCAATCATGGTGACTAATTAGACTAATTATATAGACCGTAATGGAGCCATTAATGTTTTGTACAATGTACTACTCACGCCCCCTGAATAACGCGTAGTGAAATACGGTTTTAAATTGACTTAGTTCCTAGTGTCCAATGAAATTCTTCAGGTTTTAGCTTTGTATTAGACATTTCAATCATGAATATTTCAGATGCATCTGTTGGAGTCCTAAAGGAAAGCAACTAGTAACTGGCAACAGCGATGGATCTTTACATCAGTTCAAACCAGATCTGACTCCTGCTAAGGCAATACCTGCGCCGAACTTGTATGAAGGAGACCCGGCTGAAGTGTTGGCTGTGTACTGGATATCCACTTTCCAATTCGCTGTGGTCTATAAGAACGCTGCTGCATCTGAAAGTCGACCAAGTAAGTTTTTCTGATATCTGAAGAATACTGAAATAAAACCGGCGAAGTGTTCTCACACTAAGGGTTCTCTACCAGTATCTTTAAAAACGGCAAAAAAATCACGTTTGTTGTATGGCAGCTCTCTTATATATTTATTTTATTCTGCTTTTTAGTATTTGTTGTTATAGCGGCAACAGAAATACATCATCTGTGAAAATTTCAACTGTCTAACTATCACGGTTCATGAGATACAGACGGACAGACAGCGGAGTCTTAGTAATAGGGTCCCGTTTTACTCCTTGAGTATGGAACCCTAAAAAGTGTGATTGGATTCTGTCTGCTTTTGAGTTGAAAAGTTATATGTTTGGGGCTAATTCTAAGTATAAAATTTTTATCTTTTTTTATTCTTTCAGCTGTTACAATAGTAAACACACCGAAAGGAGGCCAACCTTCATGTCTCAACTATGAAGATATTTGCTACAGTATGGGGTCCACCAGGCCCTGGTATTATTACCTTCATGGAGTGGCACAATGGTATGTTTCACAGTTTAAGGAATTTGGAATTGATCTGTATTTTCACATCTTCCTGCCATTTTTCCACGCTATGTGGGGTCGGTACAACGCGTTTTCTTCTTCCATTTCCCTCTATCATCCGTCATCTCAGTACTCACTCCTTTCTTTCTCATATCATCTTTCACACAGTCCATTCATCTTTTCTTTGGCCTACCTCTACCCCTGTATCCATCCACATTCATACCTAACTCTTTTCTCTCTGTATTTTCTCTTAATAAGGTTAATATTTGTTTGAATTTAGTCTGGTCTTATTCATATATGGTGTGTTCAAATTACGAGTACACTTTGTTAATTATATTTGTTTTTGTTTTAGGAATATGATTCTTGCTGCATCATCAAATAGCATGGAATTGGCGACGATTGGATCTGCAGATGGCGCGAACTGGTTACAGTGGTGTCAGGTATTTTGGATTATAACAAAACTAATTTCATCCCACGGATCCACTATGTATGTGTAACTAGAGAAACTTAACTTATTCACATAATATGGTTTTCATACAAACTTCTACCTTCCGCGGCTCCCCTTAGAGGTTGAATTTCGGGACTTCCTTTCTTAGTGTAAGTCTACGTGCTATAAGAAATGAATCCTCTAAATTTCAAGTCTCTAGGACCAGCGATTAGGTTCAGCGTTGTCTGTCAATAAGTCAGTATTATGATTATTATTATGAGTGTTATACAAAGATTAAGAAATAAATAATCAACTTTGTAGTCATCTCTGTTATTCATAAGTTTGTTATTTCCAGTCTGATGAAGCAAGGCCTGAACTTCCACTGACTGATAAGAAGCAAGAGAATTTTCCTGTAGGAGTGTGGATTGATCAGTGCGCCATACACCAGCTGACTTGGGGTAAGTCGTATTACTTATTGAGTTAGGTCACCGAACCTGCCTGAGAGTGGTTTAGAGGGCACATCCAACTAATGTTATAAACGCGAAAGTTTGTAAGAATGTATGGATGTTTGGATGTCTGGATGTATGTTTGTTACTCTTTCACGCTGAAACGGCTGAACGGATCTGGATGAAATTTTGCACAGATATAGATTATGGTCTGGAATAACACATAGGCTACATTTTATCCCGGAAAAATGTACGGTTTCCGCGGGATAAATTTGTTTTTGTTTTTCAAGGTAGCATGCGGGCGAAGCCGCGAGCGGAACCTAGTTACAAATAAATAAAAATATTATCTTACATTAAACTAAGCTTGTCAAAATAATCTTTATTTTATATAAAGTAGTGTTAGTTGCACGAGACTGATGTTCTAATGACTAGACAGACCATCAGTCCCGTCTGTTTGATGTTGATTGATGTTCAGGCGTCCGAGTTGGCCACTACATTATTATACAATATTTTTCAGAGGAGAACAAAACTCTCCCTCACATGCCGCTTCTACACGTGGTGTCTCAAACGGGACTACTGACGATATTCAACGTGATCAATTTGAATAAGCAAGTGCCGCAAATATGCTGCCCGCCGCAACAACTGACATTACCAGCTGATGCTATGACTTGGTATTGCCATCATACTGTAACTCTTACTAGTCTTACTTATATACTCTTACTTTTTTTGACGACCTCAGTGGTGCAGCGGGCGAGAGTCCGCCTGCGACGCAAGAGGTTGCGGGTTCGATTCCCGCTGCGGAACAAATTTGTGTACGATCTGCAGAAATTTGTTCCATTGGTCTGGGTGTTTTCTATGTATAATAAAAAAATATCTATCTATGTATTTTAATGTATTAAATATATCAGTTATCTAGTACCCATAACACAAGCTTTGAGTAGCTTACTTTGGGGCTAGATGATGCTGTGTAGATTGTCCAGCATTATTTTATTTATTTATTTTTTCAATATCTTTCATGCACATGTTTAGTTAGTTACCTATTTCTGTCTATGTTTAGTGTATTGATGGTAAGTTCAAAACTACAGCTTTTACTAAATGCATTTATAAGTATATACGGTACCTAGCAAAACAAAAAATAATCTTTAAAAAATGTTGTTAGTCTGGTTATTCCGACTAATCTCCGAAACGGCTGAACCGTTTTTTACGATACTTTCACTAGCAGATAGCTAACATCTTAGGTGATTGAGAATGTAATGCAGTATTCATTTAATTATAGTGTAAAATATTTGATTTCAGTGACATTCCCGGCGAAGATCCCAAACCGGCAGTGTCGTCCACTTCGTTGCCTGAGCCACAGGTAATTGTAGTAGGCCGTTCATTGGAGACCATAGATAACACCTTAGGCTCGGCGCAAACAGGCCACCGATCACAGCCACCGGTGGCCAGCGTTTACGTTTACATGATCACTTCTGTAATCCCCAGACTCAGTTGGTAATCTACTCAGATCTCAAGTATCTTTGAAGATTTCTAAAGGTAGTCAGAGGCACGTCCAAACATGAAATATGGCACATGACCACATTTTGCACAGTGATTAGTATTCCGTACGAGATAGGTTGCAAGCCCATCGCCGCTTATAATAATACTAATCTATGACACACTCCTTCGAATTTTTGGTTCTACGGTGGCCAGCGACTGCGACTTAACTCACTTTTTCATACATTTTGTATTGACGCGCTGCACACGAGTAGCCAGTGGCGGCCACTCGCTAAAACTTCAAAATATATGAAACGACGCTTTTGCTGACCACCGGTGGCTGTGGTCGGTGGCCCGTTTTGCGCCGAGCCTAACTCTTACTCTTTTAAATAAGTATAGTTCATACAACGGATCTAGGCATTCGTGAAGCTAGCCACAGGTATGAGTTTGCGCATGTACAGTTCTTTCCCCCCCCTCCTCATACCTCTAATTGCTCCCGAAAAACGATACTGCGCAGCTTTTGCGGCTAACATCAAGAATGCCTAGATTCGTTGAGCCAACTATAACTAATAATTTTTGAATAGTAACAAGACTTCAACTACTAAATAACAGCCCCAGACTGCCATGGTGCCTGCGCTGCCAGCCGCTCAGTCGGGCCGGTTCAACACACCGCCAGCTGCCGCATCTATTAAAGTACCAAACTTTAGTGTCGCACCTCCTCTCGCTATAACGCAAAACCCTGAGAAACAAGTGGAGAAGTCAGTACCGCAGTTTCAAGCCCCGCAGTCTCAAGTCCCGCAACCTCCTCAAACCACAAAGGTATGAACGAAAAAACAGAAGCATTTCTTTAAGGGAAATATCCGCGAAACATGACAACAATTTTCACACCTTGAACTCTTTCGTGGATTTGCAAAAATTTTATTAATGTTGACTTTATTCCCTCGACGTTTGGGTTTGAATTGCCGTGTAACGTGTAGTAAGCTTCTTTAAATTTTGAATATAATTCTTTGGCAAAACTGACGAGCCACGCCCACCAGGGCTCTATTTTTACACGCTTTTTATTAGCTTCACCTGTATGTTTGTATGTTTGTTTGTAACCGACTTCTTTGGGCGCGATTTTGACCCACTTTAAACGGCCAGATTTCGTTCAAACTTTGTAGATTTATCGAGGACCGATGACAATACACTATTTTGATAAAAAAAATCCATTTTATCAATTTGAAAAAAAAATTTTTGATCGTAAAGCACTCTCTGATGCTTCGCATCATGAGTCGTGCAATAGTTTAAAATAAAAAAAACACGCTATTATAAATAAACCAAACTAAAAAATATAAAATAAATAATAGTTTAAAAAAACTAAAAAACACGCTTTTTATAGAAACCGAACTAAAAAATAGAAAATAAATTTTAAAAAAAATATTTTAAAAAAAGCGTGGGGTGCTTTTTAAGATATTATCGAAATGATAATCACTCTACTCATATCTGTCAATAAAATATTTATAACTATTGACACCATGCACCCCACACTTTTTTTAAAATATTTTTTTTTAAATTTATTTTCTATTTTTTAGTTCGGTTTCTATAAAAAGCGTGTTTTTTAGTTTTTTTAAACTATTATTTATTGTGGGGTCATTTTTTAGGTCAAGGAACACTACCGAAATCAAAAAATATTATATCTATCTGGGGGCTATCTTTTACACAATTTTATGTTGAGCGAATCTGTCACCATGTATAACCTATTTATTTTTACTTATTGTTTAGTTTTATTGCAAATAAGAATTATTTGATTTGATGGTTTCGAATTGGTCTATAACTTGTTATTTCTTAGCATGCTCTCATCTCACTCATAAAAATATCATATAAACATCATGACAATGCCATGTCAGTATATATATGAAAACTTGATGTATGTTCACAAAAATAGTGATAATCATAATGTTAATACTAGACTTAAAAATAAACTCGCTGTTCCCACGGTTAGGCTCACTAAAGTAAGTAAATCCTTTAAAGGGCAATGTGTACGCTTCTATAACAAGATCCCAAGTGACATGCTTGATTTATCAATTGGAAAATTCAAAAATGTAATTAAACAGAAACTGTCTAGAAAAGCTTACTATAAAATATCAGAGTACTTAGATGATAAAAAAGCTTGGGATGAATCAGCTCCAACTCTGCTAGGTATTCCTTACAAAATTAACAAGGATCATACAAAAAAAAAAGCGCTAGGGCCCAGCGAGTTTCTTGTCAGTTCTTCTCGCACTGGGGATAGGACTGGAACTGGCACTATACTACCTAGTATGTAAGACGTTTCAAAGTGATCCCTGTGATTCTATTGAAAATAAACATATTTTGATTTGATTTGATTTGACTATTCCCCTCACACACCCCCAGTATCTATTGGACGTTCTCTCCCTGTCGATGAAGCACGAAATCTGTCTTGAGGCGACGCTCAGCCGCGGTCTTAAGTAATTAGATTTTAATTTCAGGCGCCACCAAAGTCGCAGACTGTCCAACCGGAGACACCACTGCCGCCGCCAGAAAACGCAGCACTAAATGCCGAACAGGAAAAAATAAACAAAGCAAAAGTCAACCAAGAACTGAAGAACATGCTAGTAAAAGAAGTCAACGATTTTCAAAATGAACTTTACAATTTCATGCTGAAGACCCGTGAAACTCAGGCTAGAGTAAGATTTTCATCTTTAGTCACCCTTTAAAATAAACGCAAGCTACACTTTTAAATAAAAAAGATTATTTTGATTTAGGTCGCTAATCTAGGCGCCTATTTAGCCCGTTGGGCCGAGCCCTAAGATTTCCTTGGCGTGAAGCATGGACGTTGCTTAATTCCAGTAATTTATGTTACTCCATTTCAGATACAACGCGATATAGAATCTCTAAACTCGAACTTCAATTTCAATTCGTTGGACACTGAAAAGCTTAAGAAGGAATGTGCCATAGATGAACTAAGGAATGCTGTAGTACAACTGAAGTTGGAGCTAGTTCGCGCTTGCGCTGTTATCGCTGAGGCGCGCACGCATTCCAAGTAAGTTTTTACTTCATCTGCAGATCTGCAGCCTTGGATCCAATGCGGATCGATTTAAGACTCAATAGTTTGGACGTACCGGTTTTCTATGGAAGTTTTCCTTCAGTATTTTGAGCTCGTGATAAATAAAAACAGACTTTTTGATTGAAAAACCTTTGTGCACGACCGTTACCAGGATTTAAATCACACCTGGACGGAAAAAAATTCCTAGCTTCCGCCCACGGCTTCGCCCGCGTGGTACCTTGAAAAACAAAAACAAATCTATCTCGCGGGAACCGTAAATTTTCCGGGATAAAAAGTATCCTATGTGCTATTCCAGACTATAATTTATAACTTTGCCAAATTTCATCCAGATCCGTTCAGCCGTTTCAGCGTGAAAGAGTAACAAACATACACCCAGACATCCTCACAAACTTTCGCGTTTATAATATTATACACATAGTAGGATACAATCTATTCATCATATAAACTTATAATTTCACTATTTCAGTGCCAGAGAGTTCCATACATGGAGTCAGGCTGACCCGCTAACTGCCAAACGCGTGGCGTCAGTCGAGAAACTGGCTTACTACGTGCACACTCAGTTGGAGCAAGCGCAGGAGGCTTTGGACTACAAATGGAGCCAGGCGTCTAGAAACCACGAATGCAATGCGTAAGGACCATTCGATTGACTGGCCTCACTTGTTGGTAGTAGCTTTGCCTTCTGCGCTGCAAGTTGTGGGTTCGAACCCCACCCAGGACAAACATTTTTGTGATGAACACAGATGTTTGTTGTGTCTGGGTGTATCTTGTATGTATCTTTTCTATGTTATCTATGTATGTATCTTTTCTATGTATGTGTTTACCAAAAAAAAAGTACATAATATCAGTTATCTGGTTTTCATAGTACAAGCTTTGCTTAGTTTGCGGCCACCTATGTTTATATTTTTTTATAAAATTATAGGATAGCAAATAACCGAGCTCAACTTTTAAATCATGTTACAACATGGATAATTAGTCTAGATTTGACAACGTGACTAGATGTGAATCTTTAGTAATTTGTGCCACTAGTGCTTTATTCACTAGCTAGTTGCTAAAGGCTCCTACACACTATGCAGGCGGGTTTTTGCCGCGAGGATATGCCGCTATGAGTATTTGGCTCAAATACACCCCAGAAACGCCGCCGGCCGAGCTGCCGGCATAGCGTCTAGAAGCCTTAATATGCCTAAAAAATATCGTGATTCTATTGGAACGAAGTTCTTTATCGCGCGTTGTGAAAGGGGGCTAGACGGAAAAAAATTCTCACGAAAAGTTGTAACCACACTTGCTATAGTTGTAAGCCGTGCGGCGTGCGCATGTTTCTCTGTCTGTCTCTCTTTCTCACAAATTAATCGAAAGGAACTTCGTTCCATCCGGGTGTCCCTTGACACCTCTCAAGTTTTTTTTTTACAGTCCTGGAAAGCGTATGATCCGACCGATACTAGACGACGTTTACCAACCGCTAGTGAAGCAGCAGGAGATACTGAGCAGGCAACAAGCGGTACTCCGCACTTTGCGTAAAACACTGAACGAATGTGACGTGGGACCGGTGTTCAAATCATCTTCGTTACTGAGAAACACCCCGTTCAAAAACAAGTGAGTACAGTTCATCCAACGGATCTAGGCATTCGTGAAGTTAGCCACAGGTGCGAGTTTGCGCATGTACAGTTCCTTTCCTCATACCTTCAATTGCTTCCGAAAAACGATACTGCGCAGCTCTTGCGGCTAACTTCACGATTGCCTAGATTCGTTGAGCCAACTATACCTAAGGGGTCTTGATGTCATATAATTACAATTTAATATATAAATAATTCATCATACTGAAAATTTGTTAAGCCAGTCGAATCATTCTACGACCCTGTTATTCTCAATCCAGCCTGATTATAGACAAATTCCATTGTTTACTGTGATTATTTCCGGTAACGAAGTGACTAAAGACTGCAAGTGGTTCAGTTAACTTGGTCAAATTCAGTTGCATTTTTGTTGGCGTGCTTAGATTTATAACATAAATCTATTTATTTTAGGGATCCTCTGTCAAAGCTCACCAAAAACATACTAAATATGAGCATAGAACCACAAAACGCTAAGCTAGCAAAGGGACTACTCTCCGCACAGAAGCTGGAAACATTAAAAGATGTTCTAGCGAATCGTAAAACTGTCAAAATCAAGCCTGTTAATGTGCAGTTGCGACAGCAATTTGTGTCTATGAAGGAAAAGTACGAGAAAATTGTGAAAGAGAAAATAGCTCAGGCTGAAGCGATGGAGGAAATGAATGAAAAGACGATGGTGCAATCACAAACTCCGGAATACCAACAAGGTAAGTTTCAAACGAACGAGTTCCCAACTCAAAGGACCGTTTATGTTGAACCGTGGCGGGAAGTCGGTGGAAGATGACTGTTCAAACAGTTCGTCGTATCATTATTTTTGGGAAACCTATGTTCACACCCTTTCTGGCTGATGGTGACGAGGAAAGTGTTACCAAGTGTACCACTATTACATTTAGATAAAACATCAAGTTGCCCAACCGAATCTGCCTGAAATTAGGTAAATAGAGTAATAATAATATGTCATCCCAAAACAACTGTTCCATCCAGTCTCTTTCTCTGTTAGACCTGCCCAAACACATCTATGTTCTATGCAGAAGGCGGCTATATTAAACACGCGCAGACTTGTCCGAAAATTCTTACTAGATGGCTTTAAGGTGAAGGTGACCAAAACTACATCGTACATACTGAGGTGTACTTAGCTTAGGCCCGTGCAATTTAGTTGCTTTACCGGGTTCTACCGTTGGTAAACCGAGGAAAAGAAAGAAAAAAGAACAATAATAAAAGTCTTGAAATTTTTTTCTAGATGTTCAGCAAAACCAATTAGTGAATGTAGAAAATATTGAACCGAAGCAGGCACTACAACAGGAAGTGACAAAGCATTCCATCTCCGCGTCATCTTTGATGCCATATAATAAAGTCTCGGCGGAAGTAACCACAGTCGCCCGCACTTTGTTTTCTGACGGTAAGACACTCAAGAAAATTAAATAGACAACCGGATTTTCTGCGGTGCATTTGCCTGACAACTACGTCGCTCTGGTTTTTATATTTTTTCTCGTGTTATTTTGAGTTTTATTGCGTAATTTTGGTGGTTATTTTGCCAATAAAGCCCGGGTTCTTGACGCGAGTGTAAAATATGTGAATTAAAGTGAATAGTTCTCTTCAAATTCCATCGGAGGAAATCCCGAGAATTTTCAACAAAACGGCCATCTTTTGTTTAAAATTGACTTGACAACTTGACTATGACTCTGTGACGTTGACAATACTTATAAATAAATACACTTGACACTGGCAAAATTGTTCTCTAAGAGACAGATGCCATAATTGAAGAAGAAGAAATAGACAACCCCTTTTGCCCCTATGTTCAAGTTTGTTGGACGAGTAAAGGCTTCTGCTGGCTGATAATATTGACAGATCTATTTCCATATTTATATCTAACTCTTGCCAAACTTTGTCTGCACGTTTTAAGTAATATATTATGTCCCGTTCTTCCAACATTTTTTATTGATGATCCGCTCCTATTGGTTGTAGCGTGATGTTATAAAGCCTAATAGCCTTCCTCGATAAATGGACTATCCAACACAACAATAATATTTCAATTCCAACCAGTAGTTCCTAAGATTGCGCGTTCAACCAAACGAACAAACAATCCAACTCTTCAGCTTCATAATATTAGTATATATAATATGTTTATATCTATTTCCAGATCCATTACACGAGCCCGTATCTCCACCGCAACAACAAACCACGCCATTCTTCACACAAGCTCCCGTCTCGCTAAACACAACGAGCGTTCTCAAAAACATGTTGCAAGCTAAATCTAAAGCTAATTTAGCTGACGGCAGCGACATTAACAACCTGTTTATGGGACAAAAGATATGCTCTCCCACCGGTATCAATCGTAAGTAGTTCTAATGTAAAAAGGTTTAGTGGTGCACAGATAATATCATAAGGTGAAAATTACAGCCTCCAAGTCTATAGTACTTACATATAGTACAATTTTGCAGCAAAAATATTGTTTCTGCTGCAAAATGATCAAGATAAAAATGATTTATAGGAAAGGATGTTCAGTTTTGATTGTTTTGTGCTGCTTGGTATACTAAATTTTATATTTACCAGCTAAGTACAGTTTTTTAAAACTAAAGAAAACATTGTGAGGTAAAAACTGATCAAAATTTCAAAAACCATTGTCATCCCTTTTTCATTTTACTAACCTTCACAAAAGGGACCATTTTGTCTATGGCATTGTAGCTCCCAAAGATGTTGATCGATTTTAATCGTTTTTTATAAGCTCATGTCTGAGTGATGTCAGTGTGTCACTGGAAATTAGTACAGCCGTATTCAGTCAGGGTCTTTTTTGTATCATAATTTTGTTCCACTTATATTAAACGCAGTATGTATTTGAATTTCCACCAATCCACATTTTGAATTTCATACAGAGACCGAAATTCAATAATTAAGCTGTTATCTATAGCCGATTGTAACACTAACCGGCTATTCCTTCGCTCGTGATCAATAGCCTTAGTTTATGGAGTTTTTTCAGAGCCGCCGAAAAAAGTCCTGAGTGCGAAAAAGAGATTAGTTAATACAAATATTATTGCAAGTGTGCTGGGTTAGTGTGAGTTAATACTTTCCAATGCAAAATATATCTCCAGATAACCAAATATAATGATACTTTCTTAATATTATAAAGCAGACAGATTTGTATGTACCTATCACTACATACATATATTATTAAACAAAGTCCTCCGCCGCGTCTTTCTATCCCTCTGTCTGTTTGCGATAAACTCAAAAACTACTACACCGATTTTCATGCTGTTTTCTTGAGTGGTTCTTGAGGAAAGTTTTAGTATATTATTTGTCAATTTTTTAAGTCACTATAACCGACATCCACGCGGGCGAAGCCGCGGGCATCAGCTAGAATACAGTAGTTTTTAACAATAATTAAAAAATGTAGCACACTATCCACATTTTGATCCTGAAAGAAAGGTCAGCATAATACTTATGGTTTTCTTAGGCCAGTAATTATCACTTTAAATATACTCTTAGATAATTATATTTTTTTGATTTATTAAAAAAGCAAACTTTTTTTTAGGTTCGACAGCGCCTGTGTTGGCTTTACCACCATCAACTATATTTTCATCCAAACCGAATTCCGATATGAACAACATGTTCAGCAAACCAACTTTGCCGATGGGACCTGCAAAATCTAAACAGTCACTATCGTTCCCTGAAAAAAGTGTTCCAGCACCGCAACCAGCTCAACCTTTCTCTGAAAAGCCACAAGTGACGCCAGCTTTCGAATCTGCAAAGATCCATAGCGAAACTGGCGAAGTAGAGTCCGCAGACCCGCCTAAATCTAAATCTATGACAAACATCTTTGGAATGAAACCTTCCGCCACTAGCACCCCAATCCCTGATGTATTGAAAACTACGAGTAACCAAAATATCTTGAAACGTGAATCGAACAAACCTGAGAAATCGAAGGAAAATGTGCCTAAAAGCGATGACGCTAAAGAAAATAAGACTGAAAATAAAGAATTGAAACCGTTGGGTGTTCAAACGGTTAATAAGGGTTTGAGTTTTGGACTATCTGCAAACAATTCTAGTCATTCCAGTAAGTATGTTACAGTATATTTTCGTTTGTAGTGCTAAATCGTGGCCCATTAAGCGTGTGTTTCCTTGTTGAAATTTGATTATCAAGTTATTCTGAACAAATTATTAACTTTCAGATGAGAAAACACAATCGGCTTTGAAAACAGCTGAGTCTACAAATGAAAAAACTGATAACAAAAGTACTGTTCCTGAACCCAAAGTAACATCAACCACTGCTGGTATGTATTTTATAAAAAAATAATAATAATATATAACTACCTAGGTGCATTGTGATAGGATACTAACTATACTATAATCAGCTACCAAATAATCTGTTATTGCCATTCGTACAATAAAAAAAAAAGAATTAAAATTTTAAATAATCAACATCATTTACAGAATCCACACCAGCAAAGGAATCAACACCTCCGAAAGAACGTACATCAAATGAATCAACACCAAAGGAATCAACGTCATCAAAAGAATCAACACCAAAGGAATCAACGTCATCAAAAGAATCAACACCAAAGGAATCAACGTCATCAAAAGAATCAACACCAAAGGAATCAATGCCATCAAAAGAATCGACACCACCAAAAGAATCGACACCACCAAAAGAATCGACAGTACCAAAAGAAACAACTCCACCAATAGAATCAACACCAGCAACAGAAGAAAAACCAGCCGAATCAAAAAGCAGTGCGTCTTCCTTATTCGGAGCAGCCGTTTCTTCCCAACCGAAAACAGACTCATTCTCATCACAAAACTCTTCAATATTTGCTTCTACCAACCCACCCACAGTCTTCGGAGCTAAATCTATTTTCGGCTCTAATAGTTTGACATCGTTAAGTCAAACTCCTGCCATTCAAACTTCAACCGCAGCATCCGTGTTCGCGTCAGCTTCTGAACCTGTCAGTTTTGGATCCGTGACTCCTGAGGATATTTTGTCCACGCCCACATTTCCGAAAACTGACACGGTTACAACCACATCAGTTTCTACGCCATCGTCAGTTTTCGGTACAGTTACCACTAACACTAGTGTTACGTCATCGTCGTCATCAGTACTTGGTCAAGCTACCGGAGCTTTTACTCCCACAACGTCTTTATTCACGGCCACCACTGCTTCGGCCTTCAGTGGTTCTGTATTCGGAACAACGACTCAAGCGTCAGTGTCTGAAACCACTCCGACGCCATCGTCGGTGTTCAGCACTGCTGCAAACCAAGCTTTTGGAAATACTACCCCTCCTACAACACAAACATCGTTATTTGGATCTGCTACAAACCAAGCATCTGTATTCGGAAAAGCTGCATCTACTCAATCAATTTTCGGTGCAACACAAACGACTCAAGCGTCAGTATTCGGAACTCCTACTCAAACGACTCAAGCATCATTATTCGGAACTCCTACTCAAACTACTCAAACTTCAGTTTTTGGCACACCTACTCAAACGACTCAAGCATCGGTATTTGGTACTACACAAACAACTCAAGCTTCTGTCTTTGGCACACCTTCTCAAACCACTCAAGCTTCAGTATTCGGAACTCCCACACAAACAACTCAAGCATCAGTATTTGGAACTCCGACACAAACATCTCAAGCGACGGTTTTCGGAACACCAACTCAAACAACTCAAGCATCAATTTTCGGCTCACCAACTCAAACGACTCAAGCTCCAGTATTCGGCACACCTACACAAACCTCTCAGACAACTGTATTCGGAGCTTCGACTGCAAATAGTGGCGGCTCTCTTTTTGGTGGTGGTGAAGCAAATCTGTTCGCATCAGCCAGTATTTCAACTACTAGCGCCCCGACTGGTACTAGCGGTGGGAATATATTCGGAGGAAGGTAAGCAAATAATTAGTAGCCGAATACCCGTATTCTATGCAGTTGAGACGACCCGCTATACAGGGTGTAATCGTTAAGTGTGCACAGGCGATTATTCCGTAACTATTGCAGATATCAAAAAACTTTAAACTGATATCGAAAGTACTTTACCTAATGAGTAAAATGACATTAATAACTTTTTTAAAATAAAACTTGAAATATCAAAAAAAAATACATTAATCACTCCCATACATTTAGTATGAGATAGTAGAAAGGTTTTAGTTTCCTTATTTTAAGTGGAATAGTACCTACTCATTTTACCCTTGTCATTTTATAATTATGTACGATATGAAGGTATTAATGAATTTCAAGTAGATACACGTGTAGATTAATTATCTTACCACTTCAAATTTATAATCAAATCAAATCAAATCAAATCAAATAAGTTTATTTTGCGTCACAAAAACAGAACATAATAGAAACTTAATATTAACTAAAATTAATTATGACAGCAAAAAGGGTCGTCACTCAGCTGTATGCTATAGTAGCGCTAGCGTCTAGTGCTGCTAATAATAATAAACCTTGTTTCAATATTGTATTGATTTGAACTAGCTGAAAAGCAACATACTAAATAAAAACAAAAAGAAAGATACTCTTTGGTGTTCGTTCTAAATTCAAATTCTTTATCGCGGGTTCTCGTTCCCGCCAATTTATTGTATTTTTCAATTTGCGTTAATAATCGTGATTGTTGCATTTATTGATTGAAAAATGGCATATTCCAATACAGAAAAGAGGGACATGTTAAAAATGTACTACAAACATGATTGTAACAATAGGGCGGCCATTATCGCCTACAGAAGAGAGTACCCAGATAGAGAAGTTCCTTCTGGTACGTATTTACGTAAGTTGGATAACAATTTGATAAATTATGGATCTTCTAACAGAAAAAAAGGTTCGAGAACAAGAGCTCCGGAATTTGATAATGACTTAGATAACAATATTATTAACTACGTAGTAGATAATCCACAAGAATCAACGCGTTCAGTGGCCCGATCATTTCCAGTGTCCCACAATTATGTACACAAGTTATTAAAAAAACACAACTTCAAAGCATTTAAGATAAAACCTACTCAAACGCTGCACAATGATGATCCTGCTCGTCGGCTGGTCTATTGCAATTGGCTAGTCAATAATTATGTCAATGTAAGGTCAATTTTATGGACCGATGAAAGTAATGTTTCAAACTGCGGCATTTACAATAGAAAAAACTCGCATTATTGGTCAATTGACAATCCTCGCTTAACTACTGAAGTTAGAGCTCAGGTGCGATTCTCAATTAATGTGTGGTGTGGTATTCTTGGAGATCGGATCATTGGGCCATATTTTTACAGTGGAACCTTAAATGGACAGAGATATTTCTCCTTTGTACAAAACGATATGCCAAGTCTCTTAGAACCAATTCCAGACGATGAAAGAAGGTCGATAATTTTTCAACAAGATGGAGCACCTGCACATAATACAAATATTGTAATGAATTTCTTACGAAACAATTATAATGGCTTAATAGCCAATAATAGTGCAACCCCTTGGCCTGCCAGATCCCCGGATCTCACGCCTTGTGATTTCTTCCTATGGGGATTTGTCAAAGACCACGTGTACGCTGAGAGAGTACACAGCCTAGAAGAGTTACAGAATCGTGTACGTCGTGCAATTGCTTTAATTACTCCGCAAATGTTAAAGAAAGTTCATTTAGAAACTGTAAATAGAGCTCGTCATTGTATTGCACAAGGAGGACGTCACTTCGAACATATGCTTTGAACACAAAATTTTGTACTTACTAAGAAATAAAATGTATGGGAGTGATTAATGTAATTTTTTTGGATATTTCTCGTTTTATTTTTAAAAAGTTATTAATGTCATTTTACTCATTAGGTAAAGTATTTTCGATATCAGTTTAAAGTTTTTTGATATCTGCAATAGTTACGGAATAATCGCCTGTGCACACTTAACGATTACACCCTGTATATGATACGAGTGTTACCTGCGACTTCGTATGCGTTAGATTACTTTAACGCGTAGCGTCCAGCACACCCGAGAAATAGGTAAAATTATATATTTTATTTGTCAACCGATTTCGATGAAACATAGCTTCAATCCCAGCTGATCTCAATATATGAGTGAAAACTGCATTCGATTTGGTTCAGCCGTTGCAGAGATTAGCGTGCACAAACGCAGAGATCAACAGACAAAAGAGATTTTTTTTTCAAAAACGGTTGTTTTAGTCTAAGTACTAAGTTCTTTAAGCACTAAGTTTTATTTGAAAATATCATAAGTACAGACACGGCTTCTCTACGATTTTATTATATGTATAGATTAGTAACATTCTATGTAACTGGACAATATACCATACGTTTTGACTTATTAAGTTGGCAGTCGCTATGGCGTGCGTACAAAATTATTGACCCATTATACTAAAAATGTTCCTAGACGCTTTTATATATACCTACTCTCCCTAACGAATGTCACCTTAAATAAAAATCCGGGTCCAACAGCATTATTATGAGATTGTTTGAAGAACAACTTTCATGATATCAACGACCATGTTTTCAGTTCTACCGGCTCTGTATTCGGTGGGGGCGGCGGCAATGTTTTCGGCAAAACTACTTTCGGGCAAGCAAACAACAATTCGGCCAACATATTCGGTGGCGCCGCGTCTTTCGGCCAACAGAAACCAGCCAGTAACCTATGGGCAGGCGGAAGTAATACTGGTGGTTTCGGCTCTTCTGGATTTGGTAACTAATACTTTATAATACAAGTGTGAGAGTTCTATGATAAGATGACATAATCTAATAACTGTTACAAGCACTACAGCGTCTCGTAAAAGTAAAAAACCTTGACTCTGTTAATATACCTTAATTATCCTACTATCCTACTAATATTATAAACGCGGAAAGTTTGTAAGAATGTATGGATGTATGTTTGTTACTCTTTCACGCTGAAACGGCTGAAGGGATCTGAATGAAATTTGGCACAGATATAGATTATAGTCTGGAATAGCACATAGGCTACTTTTTATCCCGGAAAATGTACGGTTCCCGCGGGATAGTTTTGTTTTTCAAGGTACCACGCGAGCGAAGCCGTGGGCGGAAGCTGGTGTAAAAATAAATGCAAAGGCATGTTTACTTTTTTTTGTCAAAGAATAAATGGATTGTATGAGTAAGGTAGGGATAGGGGGAAACGGATGCGATCAACCGATCAAGACCTATATAGCACAAAATGGAGGAGGCCTAATACCCAGCAGTGACTAGACAGGCTGAGAATGATAATGAGTAAAAAGAAACTGATGACCTTTTCTCACTCATAAATTTCACTCATTAGGTCAACAAACGACTCAAGCGTCATCTATGTGGGGCGGCGGTACTGGTGGTAGTTTTAGCGCGCCATCTGCCGGCGCTTTCGGAAGTCCGCAGCAGAATGCCGGCTTTGGCACGGGGGAGTCACAACCTTCGTCTGTGTTCGGCACGCCACAACAACAGAGTGGTATGTTATCATTTTTCATAATATGAATATTATGAAATATCATCAACTTCCTGCCCTTTTCACACGTTATGTGGGGTCGGCGTAACATTTGTGATCTTCCATTTCTCTCTATTATTCGTCATCTCAGCACTCACTCCTTTCTTAGCCATGTCATCTTTCACACAGTCCATCCATCTTTTATTTGGCCTAACTCTACCCTCGTATCTATCAACATTCATACCGAACACTCTCCTCGTCACATGTCATTCATATTTTCTTATACCATGCCCATACCACGCTAACCTATTACTCCACATCTTTTCTATCACCGGTGGAAGTTTCAGACTTGCTCTAATATACGCATTCCTTATTTTATCCATCCTTGTCACTCCACTCATCCATCTCAACATCTTTTTTTTTTATTCTTTTTTTTTATTATTAAGAGCCTGTAGTGTCCCACTGCAGGGCAAAGGCCTCCCTTCCTTCTTTAAATCTGAATAAGTTAAATAAAATTGTGCATTCATATAGCTATGATTTCAAGAACTTCCACTATAGAACTTTGCACCTATTCATATCTCTACACTTTTATCGACGTCACCATCAACCCCGTACGCCGTTTATTCCAAACTTGGCCCCTTTTAAATTATTTGTTGGGTGGGATAACGTATTGCTTTTAGCTGTTTGGTGGAAATTGGTGGAGTTTCTAGGATCATCAGCTGGGAAGAAATCTTATTTATAATTTTTGTTTCAGCCCCTACCTTCGGCGGTACATCAGCATTTGGGTCCAAGCCAGCCTTTGGTCAACCAGCTGGGTAAGCTGAGTTTTTCAGATTATTTATAATATCTAGACACGCGGCAGCGTGTCAAGCCAAGTTCAAGCGAAGCGAACGGGCGATGCGCGCCTAGTGTAATATTACAGGAACCATTTGGGTGATTTTTCACCCCCTCGTAACTCAAAAACTACTTCTCATAAACAAGTCAAATTTGGCTCATCTATTGCCACTTGCGAGTAAAATATGTGCACCGAATTTCATAAACACACCTCAAACGGTTATTTAGATATTAACGTCCAAAAATGCCTGGTTATGGAAAATTTTATCACTGACTGACCTATAGACGTTAATTATAACCCAGTTCCAGATGACCTAGAACGTTCAAATTTGGCATCCAGGTAGGTAGTGGGGTGGATACAAAGGAAAAAATCTGAAACTTGCAAATTTTTATATTTTTAACGTACTTTTTCAATTGATTGATTCTCCTAGGAACCCTTACTAGCGCCTGTAATATAAGAATAGCAATCTAAATAGATGACAGTCGGTCATTATGTGGATTTTAATAGGGTCTTGACGTGAATATAATAACGAGTGGAAGTAGTGTCTTGGATTGGTAAGTAGTACACTCTTACCTAGGTATACAATGTGCCAATAGTTGAGCCGTCTATGCAGATAGGTAAGTATGACTATAGGTATGTATACCTACAATGTGCCAATAGTTTGAGCAGTCTATGCAGGTAGATAGATATGGCTAGATAACTATTCAGGCCTAGATTATAGTGTGTCTCGGCTTGTCGGATAGGTAGTAGGTAGGTATAGGTACTTATACAGTAAGTACTCAAGTACCTACCTACCTGCTTAGTATGTACCTATACCTACAATGTGCCAATAGTTTGAGCAGTCTATGCAGGTAGATAGATATGGCTAGATAACTATTCAGGCCTAGATAATAGTGTGTCTCGGAATGCCGGATAGGTAGTAGGTAGGTATACTTATTCAGTAAGTAGGTACTCAAGTACCTACCTACCTGCTTAGTATATATACCTACAATGTGCCAATAGTTTGAGCCGTTTATGCAGGATTATATAAGTGTAATAATATAAGAACAAGTACTTATTTACTAATAAGTTCTGTACAAAAAGTAATGATATCCCATCAAAAACATAAATGTGAAATGAGAGCCAAGTTCAATAAGTAAGTAGGTATGCTTTAGTCGTTGACTTCAGCGACAAAAGAAGTGAGATCTAAACGGGTGCCAAGTACAATGGTCAGTCCTAAAACTTATTTATAACAATATGAAATATTTTTAACAACTTTAAAATATAATTTCATCTCATAATTTAGGATATTATATTGAAGCCTTAGGTCTGACTTGGCTAGTTTTCTTAAGAGTACGAATTATATTAGGTATAGCTTGCACGTTCTTATTTTATTCTTCTAAAAATTTGGCTTGCTGGTAGAAACTAGCGATCGGACATAGTAGGTAAGTATTTAATAATAGGAAGGTAATTCGTATAATGATAACTAGCCAAGTTAGACCTTAGGCTTCAATATAATATCCTAAATTATGAGATGAAATGATATTTTAAAGTTGTTAAAAATATTTCATATTGTTATAAATAAGTTTTAGGACTGACCATTGTACTTGGCACCCGTTTAGATCTCACTTCTTTTGTCGCTGAAGTCAACGACTAAAGCATACCTACTTACTTATTGAACTTGGCTCTCATTTCACATTTATGTTTTTGATGGGATTTTCTTTTCATGAGATTTACTTGAAATTTACTCTTCCGTAGAAGAACACTGTCCACCATGCTCATGTTAGAGGAAAGTCGTATTTATTGTCTCTGTCTTTTAGGCTTCCGAACTGGCGTGATTTCATTTAGTAAGATTCAATTATCCTTGTTTTTTAACTGATTGAACGAGCAAGTTTTTAATTTTCAAACTTCCGTGTTAAGGTTCAGTACTCCGGCTGGGGGAGGCGGCGGGTTCGGCGGTTTCGGCGGAGGTTTCAACAAGAGTCCGACCGGGTTCGGTGCAGCCGCGGCTTTCGGAAGCGGCGCCACGTTCGGCGGAGCCGCTTTCGGCAGCACCTCGCCCGGGAAAGTATTCGGAGGGGCCGCGGCAAGTAAGTTACATTATGTTACAAAGTAACATTGAAAGATCCGCTCTTTAACCGTAGTACGATTCAATGGTCCGATTGACCGGACTACGTAAGAATGTTTTTTTCGTAACCTGTTGGACCGGACTACGGAATATTATTTAAACTTTTTGTTAAGTAATTTTCAGGTAACTGCGTATATTATAGAGCATTGATTTGATAGCTATATATTTCTGAAAATTGATGTTTTGCCACAATTTAGCTATCAAGAATCTAGATTATTGTAAATATCATAGACATTGTGACATTGACAATACTACTAATTTTGACACTTGAAACTGGCAAAGTTGATCGCAAAAGAGACAGACGACATTTTTTTTTCATAGAATAAAGAACTTGAAACATGAATGGGAAAAAAGACTGTTGGTTAAAAATATAATTCCCATACATTTTTGATAGACCTCTCAGCTTAATTTGTAGAGTAGTGGCTCTGCCTTTCGTGCTAGGTTGTGATAAAAAAATTGCAAATATAATTGTTTGATATTTGTCAGGTTTCGGCTCACCAACCCAGCAATCAAATGCTACCTTCGAAAACTTGGCCACACAGAACACGCTCACGTTCGGCAGTCTGGCGCAGTCCCCGCAACAACAGCCGCAGCAACCTAGCTTCAACACGTAAGAACAGAGTGGCTATTACGGAACTCTAGTTGCAATCAATTACAATGAATATCTATCAGCAACAGTGCTGTGATTGCGAAATTCTAATACTTACAAACCATATACCTATGGCAATAAATCAAAATATAATAAATAATAATTTTATGGGAATAAACATTCCATAAAGTAATTCAGACCGAAACAGAGATGGCGGGACGAACTGGACAAGTTCCTTGCAGATTGGAACAAAATCGCTCAAGATCGCGAGGTCTGGAAGGATTGGGGGGAGGCCTTTGCCCAGCATTGGGACACTAACGGCTGATATAATAATAATAAAGTAATTCACAGCTGTTATCTAGAAGCAATTAGCAATCATGTTTTGATAGTATCAGAAATACGTAATCGCAGTTATTTCTTTAAGTGAGCACTTAAGAACGACTTAACTTTATGCATTAATTTGTTGTAAATTCATACAATAATCGCATAGAACAAATCTATTTAAATTTGTATCTCAAATTTCCGACACATTAAAAAAAGTTAGCCTAGACTTTATGCATTAATTTGTTGTAAATTCATACAATAATCGCATAAAACAAATCTATTTAAATTTGTATCTCAAATTTCCGGGTAACTTAAAATTGTTTGCCTCTAAAATCCTAGATTATTGCTAACATTCAAAAAACTTAGCCAAATCGGTCCAGCCATTCTCAAGGGCTCACCAATGAACAAGATTTAAAGTAGATATTTTAAATTGAAAACTTAGTGCTTGTTCACGTTGACTCGCGGGCGCGGTGGCGGGCGCGGTGACGAAATATCAAACATATGTAATAATTCCAAGTGTTTACGTACGAAACGCACGTGCGGTCTAACTAGCGGGCAAGCTAGCGACTGGTGCGCGCGGAGCGCTCGCGGTCATTTCCACGCGTGAAGATGTTTGTGTGTGGTCGCGATGTCAGGTAAGTTCAACCAGTTTGAACTTGTCGCTAGAAATAAAAGATCGTCGTCCATAATTCGACCTCTGACAATACGTACAACTCGCGCGAACGCCTGGCGGTTAATGTGAACACCAGCTCGCAACGTTTCCCGCGCCCGCAACCGCCCCCGCGCCCGCGCGTACCTACGTGAACAAGCACTTATAGTATCTATAATGTATTTAATTATTTTTTTTGTATTCCACAGTTCGCCGTCATTCACCGGTTGGCGCGGCTGATGCCAAAAAGAGCGCACAGCTCAAAAGCGCTGTAGAGAGTGATATTGGACATTTACAATAATGTTATAGTTTCCAATGTTGTATTATTAACCATATAATATATAGACCCATAGTTTATGTAATGATAATGTGAAGCTATGTTCAATTTGAGCCAACCTTTAAGGTGTGATTCCGATGATAGCGGCAAGCGACCGTGAACCGACTGCATTATGAACACAATATTTATTATACATCTTATGAAATATATATTCCGAACATAATACAGCGTCTGGACGCAGCGTTGCCTGCCGACATAGGAATTATACCTTAACATATTTAGATAATAATAAGTTATTTGATGGTTGTAATTATTAAATATGTAAAGTTTAAAGTCGGCAAGCAGGCTATTTTAGGAGTTGCATGTTTTGTCTTCTTTATTCATTGTGCTATGTGCAAGACTAATCATGATAACTGTAACCTATTATAAAATTATTATGATAATTATAATTAATAATATAAACATTATTAGATTAATAATAGACAAAGATTTTTTTTAATGACGTCTTTTTTAATTATTTTTTCCATTTAAAACCGATTGAGCCTAGCATAATAATACAGTTAGATAATTATTTATTCAAATGGACGCATTGGCTTGAAGAAAAAATGCAATGTCTAGGAATGAGCCGTAGATCGTACATATGTATGGCTTCAACTATACCTACTGCATCTGGGACTAGGTAGAAAGTTTGCATGCAATCTCTACTGGCTGGCTACTGGCTATGCTCTCAACATGCATGCAACTCAACAGTCTAAAAACCGAGTTGTTCGTGTGATGTTTGGTATAATGCGACCGTGAGTAGTGGTAGGTATAGTTGGCTCAACGAATCTAGGCATTCGTGAAGTTAGCCGCAAGAGCTGCGCAATATCGTTTTTCGGGAGCAATTGGAGGTATGAGGGGGGGAAGGAACTGTACATACGCAAACTCGCACCTGTGTCTAACTTCACGAATGCCTAGATCCGTTGGATGACCTATATATACAGGTACTATCGGTAAGTTGAACTCGCGCGCTCGGGTCACGAACTGCCGCGTAATATTGCTGCGGGGAGTGTGCTGCGACAGTGGGAAGCACGAAATCAGCACTTTTGGCGACTGTCAGATGCCCTCTTAAAGAGGACCGTTTGACTAAACGCGTGGATCAAAAGTCTGGGTAGGTATAGGTCATCCAACGGATCTAGGCATTCGTGACGTTAGCCATAGGTGCGAGTTTGCGCATGTACAGGTAATCCTTCCCCCCCTCATACCTCCAATTGCTCCCGAAAAACGACTTATTCGTCAACTGGCGAGCGTGAATCTCGCGAGTGCGCGCGAGTTGGCACCTTCCGATTTTACTTACTTTTTCTGTCGTCAACTCGCGCGCACACATTTTTAAGTACAGTCATGCTAATAAACTGATTGAAAACAGTTAAGTACCGACTATCTAGTAAGAAAGAAAGAAGAAAATATGTTTATCTCTCATTCTCTCTCTATTAGAGAGAGACCGATTGCTTGGCTTTACAGCAGGATATAGGGGCTGTATGTCGTTGGTGCGAGCAAAATAAAATGGAATTCAACCCTACCAAGTGCTCAGTTATGACTTTCGGTCGAATGCGACACCCAATTCACTATGGCTACCAGATCCAAGGTGAATTACTTGCCCGATCCACAGTCATAAAAGACTTGGGAGTCGCATTCGATCATCAGCTTAATTTCCACGACCATATGACTGCCGTGGCTAAGGAATCGTACAAAAGGCTGGGCTTTGTGCTAAGGAATGCTCGTGACTTCAAGAGTGACCAAGTCGTACGACTTCTGTACAGCGCTCTGGTCCGAAGCAAGCTAGAGTCCAGCTGCTGCATTTGGAATCCGCATGAAGTCACGTATGCTCTCCCTTTAGAGAAGGTTCAAAAGGCTTTCCTAAGGTACCTCTACAAGAGAACGTTGGGATACTACCCCTATATGTACCCTACGAAGTTTCTGCTGGGGTGCCTCGGGTACAACTCCCTGAGTACACGGAGGTCATATGATCAAATGATCACCTTCTGCAAGATTGCACGTGGCGCCATTGAAGCCATCGATTTGCACAATGAGCTCCTTCAGCTCTACGTCCCGAATAACTACATTCGGGGCAGGAGCCGCCGACTATTGGTCAGTCCCGCGTGCCGCACCCTCGCGCGCGCCAACTCCCCGCTGCCTCGCACTCTCAACTCTCTCAACAAGCTAGTAGCTACCTATCCACATGTAGACATATTTGATGATGAATGGAAGGACTTCATTAGTGAATGCATGAGATTTTGTGAGATAGATGGATGATATAATTAACTTTGACATTATTATAATATTATTTTAAATTGTAGGTATTATCATAGATCCAATCACAACGAGTATTATAGTATTTAAACTGATTTTTTATTGTTATTATATAATTATAATTATTTTGTTTTTATTTGAATTTGTTATTGATTTACTGTATTCAGAATGTATTTTGTAGTGTAATTATGTACTTTAATTTTTATTAGTTAGTGTAAGTGGTTTTTTTTGTAACCGTTCTAATTAAATAAATAAATAAAATAAATAAATTAGCCGAGTCTTCTAAGACCGAGTTAATAGAGAGAGAATGAGAGATAAACATATTTTCTTCTTCTTTCTTTCGTCGGTAGGTACTTACCCTGTTTCAATCCGTTTTATACAGGACTGTACTTTATACGTGCGCGCGAGTTGACGACAGAAAAAATAGGTAAAATTGGAAGGTGCCAACTCGCGCGCACTCGCGAGATCCACGCTCGCCAGTTGACGAATAAGTCCAAAAAACGATACCGCGCAGCTCTTGCGGCTAACTTCACGAATGCCTAGATTCGTTGAGCCAACTATACATTGACTGGTCACGCCCACCACTACCGCACTAAGGCCCGTCCAGTTCGATCTGAATGTGTAACGAGGAAAAGTTACTGAAACTTGGTCCGTTGGAAAAGTTCGCTAATGAACGATCGATGAATTTTGAATGTAAACTTCGGATGAATTTATTAAAAATGGTGTGAACTTGTAACTAACGACAGCGTGCCAACTAAAAGGAAATGCATTGCAAATGAAATGGGTCAGCGAGATAATAATCAGCGCGTTTCTTGTGAAGTTGTAACAAGAATATATTTTCTATCTCTATGAAAATTCTGGGACAAGAATCTTATATTATTTTTATTATGCGCATGAAGTCGCGGACAACAGCTAGTATAGAATAAAAACACCTACTTACCAGTTAGGTACTAACCTAGTATTTTATAACTAGCCGACCTGGCTTTAAACCGGAATGGGTTGGCTGGTAAAAAATGCCCCCTAGGCATTAAGCCCTCCTTTTGTCACACATTTTTTTGTAATTTGTCTATACTAATATTATAAAGAGGAAAGATTTGATTGTTTGTTTGTTTGTTTGTTTGTTTGTTTGAATTGAATAGGCTCCGAAACTACTGAACCGATTTGAAAAATTCTTTCACCAATGTGTAGAATGAACTTTCAGAATGAACATAGGCTATAATTTATGTAGGTACTTCGCGGGCGACGCCGCGTGCAGAAGCTAGTGTACAATAAAGTATAAATAAATAAATAGATAGTTAAGTAGTAAGTTACCTACCTAAAGCGCCACCAACAATACAATTGAATTCTTGAGTTCCACTCGTTGTCCACAGGCCGAGTCAGACTGATTGAGTATCTACCCACTTGGGTAGGTATGTAGGTACTATGTAGGTACCCTTCCAAAATTAAATGGTGTCTGGCGGAAACAATGTCCGTGACCGTGACACGTTACAAAAAAAATGTAGGTAAGCGAGCGATGTGAATGCCCTCAGTAAAGTGAGGGTTGGCGTTTTCAGTAGCGCTTGAAAAATACTATGTAGATATCTACCTACTTAGGCAAACTGAAAAGAGGCGGTTGGAGTGAGCTGGCATCTGGCATAGGAATATTTCTTTTGAGAAGTGGGTACATAAATACCCATGTGATGCAAAAGAGATGACGAGACGATCGCGAACACGTTAAGAGATAGGTGGTGATATAACAAATTAGAAAAATCGAAATGCGTGAAAGATAATTTATAATGAAAAGATTATGATTGTTAATGGTACCTAGTTATTTGCCCATCTGAATTTGAATTAGCCCAGTACGGTATTATTATGAGGCTCTCATCAAAAATGCGTCACGCATTGCCATAAAAAAAAAGACTGTCAGTGTCAGTAGGTGTCAGTCGAGTCTCATGTCATTCGTTCGACATTCAGTCGATTTTTTTTTTCTGCGGTGTATTTGCCTGACAACTACGTCGCTCTGGTTTTTATATGTTTTCTTGTGTTATTTTGAGTTTTATTGCGTAATTTTGGTGGTTATTTTGCCAATAAAGCCCGGGTTCTTGACGCGAGTGTAAAGTATGTGAATTAGAGTGAATAGTTCTCTTCAAATTCCATCGGAGGAAATCCCGAAAATTTTCAACAAAACAGCCATCTTTTGTTTAAATTTTAAAATTGACTTGACAACTTGACTATGACTCTGTGACGTTGACTTAATAATACTTATAAATAAATACACTTGACACTGGCAAAATTGTTCTCTAAGAGACAGATGCCATAATTGAAGAAGAAGAAGAAGACATTCAGTCGTCACCTGTGATTTGATTTTCACAACACAACAAAAAAAGCTATCACTTTAACAATGATTATATTCTCTTTGCGCGGCCGATAAATGGAAATAGATGGCGAAATTTTACATCAAAATAACTGTTTTCCCTTTATCAAAATTAATTATTAGTTATTAATTTATCAATGCATCATTTTAAACTCATACTTTGATCCCTATCCTTGTAATTAAAAAATTCAACCATGTTTATGTTCCCTATCTGTTTATTGTTTTTGTTTTCGTCAGTAAGTGGTTCTGATGATGTGAAGAGTGATAACGTGGGGGCCATAGACTGCAGCACATTGCGGTTAGGTCAATACATATGCCCAGATCCCAATAAAGATCAGATAAATCCTGATACACAGCAATTTCAGGGATGTGTTATGGGGAAGGAGATCCCTTCCGAGGGCGAAGCAGAGGGTAAACAAATCCTATCTATAATAATTACTATTCTGGTCTAGACTAAGTTTAAATTTTCTTTATGATATTGTGCTAAATATATACCTATTATTTTACAGTGGAATGCATTGCTGCAGAAGGAATAATTTGTGATTTATACAATAACTCCACATTTACAAAAAAACTCCCTTGCAAATGGACGTGAGTGATTTAATTTTTATTATTTGCACTTTTCATTCATGCTATAATTCAAATTTAAATTGTGATGATAACAGTAAATTATAACTTTGCTTTTGCAGGAATGGATATTCTTTAGAAATTGCTCTGCTGCTCTCAGTCTTCCTAGGCATGTTTGGGCTCGATCGGTTTTACTTGGGATACCCTGGTATTGGATTGGCTAAGCTCTGCACACTTGGATTCATGTTTCTTGGACAGCTGTTGGATATTATACTCATTGCAGCTCAGGTAAGTATTCCAGATTTTTCCGTACCTCAAAGCTCAGTTTGTTTTGCAAGCATTGTTAATTTATACACCTATAGTTATGCAGTTTTAAGCTTTAATCCCCCTTTTAATCCTCTTGTTAATCTAGCTAGAGTATAATAAACACTCATAAAATTTAATCTGAATTCAATTAGTTGTTATAAATTAGAGGTACAAACAAACATACACATCACAAACTTACATTTTATGATAATGTCATAACAGTATTTTTGCAATTGTAGTATTTTCAATTTCAGGTGGTAGGCCCGTCCGATGGGTCAGCTTATGTCATCCCATACTATGGAGCTGGGGTTTCAGTTGTTCGCAGTGGCAATGAAACCTACCTGCTTCCTCAAGCCGATTGGCACAACATCACTTGACAGTGGGGTTTTATTAACTATGAAGAGTATGATGAGTATGAATGGACATAGTTCTACAGTGATCGGGAAATAGTAACAGTTGTGATAGATTATTATAAGTGTATGAAATCAGTCAGGGGTGGTCTGTGTAACTAAGGCAGTGACAATATTATGTCTCACATGGAAATAATTAAAAAGAACATGTGTCTTGATGTACATACATAATTTAGTAATCATAACTTGGCAAGAATGTATTACAAAGGGGACAAAAGAAACTTATTAAGTTAATTCTTGATTGCTTAGGAAAAAAGTCATTTAGCTAGTTAAGCCACATTGCACACTGTAAATACTAGATAGTAGGTATGTTATTATTATTATAAGACTAAATTTATTGTGTTTACTGTTTATAAAAATATTTTATGTAAGTCTGGATAATAAAATAGGATTTAAAACTTAACAATATTTTATTTCATAATAGGTATAGGTATTTTGCTACTAATGTAATTCTTAACATTTATCTTGTATTGTAGGTTGAGTTTCCTGTATGGCCACATCACTAGATGGTGCTGTTAGTGTAAATATCACAGGTATGCTAGACAATACAGGATTTTCGTGTTTTTCTAGTAGCCGTATCCAGGATAGCAGTGAATCTCTTGATGAGGAACCTAAAAAGACAACATTTTATAAGTTTTAAAATAGGTACCATAGATCAGTCAATCACATTATAGATGATTTTAACTCTAACCATAGATTAAACATTGTTTAATCATAAGTTTTTGTAACATGTATGCAAAGTTTTTGGAACATCTGCTAAAGTAAATTCCAATAATGAATTAGAATGCAATTAAATCACAAAACGCAATAATGTACTGTGTCTAGTATTTTCTATAACTAAATTAGTAAGGTTAACCTGTAGCGCATATAGCCACTATTGTGCCATCATCTTGTTCGTGAACTGTGTTCTGAAGTGAAGGTAGTTTGGTGCTGCCTATGAATCCAGGTATTCCAGGAGGCTTTTCCAGGTCCGAGACATCTGCAAGTAAAGATGTACGTCAATCAGGGCAGAGACTATGTAACAAAAAATAAAAAAAATAAGTATTTACCATCAAGATCTTTATCATCCGTAAACTCGGGTCTTGTCTTCCCAAATAGTATAAAGTATGTTACAATATGCTCTTTCAGGTAAACCTCATAAGGTCCTCTGATCACCAGTGGTTCCTCAGGTGGCTGCTGTGATAGAAGTATCCTCTGCGCTGGACTTTGTGCACTGACTACCCATGTCTTGTCCAATGAGGCTTCTATTTCTTCTGTCTGACAAAAATTATATATATTTCTGGATTTGTTTATGTTAACTGCAAAGAAACTTTGATAATAGAAAATATACTTGTTTATGGCACATTTTACTCAAATACTGAACCCCACTTAACTGAGGCATTATGATTTTTGAAAGGATATTAAATGTGGTGTGTCAGTATTTGATTTGGACATTTGTAAGGTAGATATTGGAACTACATTGTAATACTCAAGCAGCAATACATATAAAAAAATGATACTTCACCTGCCAGACATTAACTTGAGTCAGTGGATCAACTGAAGTTATTCTTTGAATAGCTAGTTTGGCCAGATCTAATGTATCATTAGGCAGCTCATCTGGCAAGTACCAAGGACTGAGGTTCTTGAACTTAGGCATCCAATACATCATTCGCCAGAACTTGCGAAGAGGAATACCCCGACGGCCAAATACGTTAAGTAACATTTGTTCCATTTCCGAGTCGGGCATCACTTCTGAAAAAAAAAGTAAATCATGTTGATGCTTTTAAATACGCTTAACAGAAAAAAGAGTTCTACTATGTACATACTATTATCTTCCATTTGTTCTAGCAAGTCTACTCCGCACTGTTGCTGCTTTGGATAATGCATAAACTCTGACTGAAAAATGTTTGTAGGAATAAACTTCCCTTTAGGTAAGACTTCTATTAAAGCCTTGTATGCTTCAACATCTTTGTGTACTCCAAACTCTTCCATTCTAGCCAAAGCTGCATAAATAAATTCAACGTGACCTCTCCTTCTCTTCTCGCGAGTTTCAAACAGTTTAATTGCCGCCAAGTAAGTGTTCTTATCTTTCTTTTTTGCTACCAGGAAAGGGTCGTAGACAGTTATTTTGTTCTCAGAACTTTCCCATCGTTTCATTAGGACATAAGTCGGTTTTATTCTCACTAAGCTCCTGAAGATTCTAGTAGCCATTTTAGGTTATGCAAGTTTAGTTAACAATTACTATTATTCTACTTGATTATTTCTATTCTAGTATAGGTTGATGAGAATTGTACATCAAATAGTATTAAGTCATAAGTATACGATTATGTATTATGTTATTTTTGAATATTTCGTAGATAAAATAGTAGGTACACAACATAACATTACACAAATATTAACACACAGTCACACACCCTCACACACACACAACACAACTAGAGCTGTAAAAGTTGGAGACAAGAGGGAGGATATAATCACTACCTATTCTATCTACCTACAATAAACCCTAAGACCTAGTTGATCTTTACCTTAGACATTTTTTTTTGCCATTTGGTTAGGTAAGGTAAGCTAGCAATCACCTAATTAGTTGAATTCTTAGTTAGTAATTAATTATTTTTCTCAAAATGGCAAAATGCTTGAGCTACAAAAATTATAACGTGGTCGTCGTGTTTTATCTGTAGCTAGTTAAATGCCGCTCATTCAATAGCACAACTTTCCCGCGTTTGGAACAGGTTCATTCAATTTCGTTTTCATTCATTTTACGAGTTTCGTTCAAGTAAAGTAATTTCCGCTTTCTTTTCATTCTGCCAGTCAACATAAAGCGTTTATCGGGAGAGGTTGTCGCGAAATTTCAAAACTTGTGCTACGTACTCAATCTCGTAAGAAAATATACAAACGCTAAATGGTTTTGATTTCTTAATAGATGTAGATGTTAAAGTGTTTTATATTATTAATTAGATACGTATGAGATATTTTAATTAAATAGTTCATACTTACTTGTGTTGTAAAAGTAAGAATATTTCATAAAATTCGAAGATGGTTAAGGGAACTTTAATTTGTACCTGTTTGCTCTTCATCGGTTTACATACAACTGGTAAGTTTTCATATAATATAAATTTTGAGAATATGTTCTAAAAGATACATACAGGTGACTTCAGTGAATAAATAAATTTGGATAATAGGTGTATTTATAACTAACAAACTCGCGTGGATTTCCTGATTGACTTCAAGTCTTACGTTCGTAGAGGTAGTTTATTTACTAATAAAATAGTAGGTATCAAACCTAACCTGCCCTTTTGGATGGGGAAGCCTACAAAAATGCATTGATAATACCTATCTACATATTGTAGGAATATAATTGTGTAACTAAATAAATTAAATGCTCTCTTTATTTGACCAACCACATTCAACTTCCCACATAGTACTTACCTACCTTATGTTACTTAATTTAAGTACTTTTACAAGGACCGAGTAGGTACTACTTATTATCCAGTTTCATACAGTGTTACAGTTATATTTACAATGTGACTTCTTTTTTCTCTTCCATAAAGAAATACACTATCTACGATACACGTGTATGGGAGCTAGAGAATATAACCCAGAGTCAGATAGCATACCTCATCTACTAAGCGGTGAGAATCTTGAAACGTCTCGAATTTGGAAGGGGAAATCGCGGTTAGGTTAGGTTAGATTTTAAAGAAAACGGAAGAAATTAATTTAAATAAGACTAGGCAGTAAGGTCTATAGACTATTGCCTGCTCAAATGAGCTAATAATGTAACAAAAAAGCGGTAAATTAAAACTACGTTGCGGTTGCTGTAGTGTGACTTTTTCAGTTGTTTATTATCTTCGAGGCGTGTTTCGGGCGCAGTTCCAACGCGCCCACGCTAGCGGGCTCTACGACGATGCACGTCAGAGACAGAATAGAAATAGTATTACTGTCGAGTGTTGACTTGCCAACAATACCTCACACTTGTGGAAGATAAACAAAAGACGTGTTAAAGTAGGTTGATCAATTTCTTTTCAACTCACTGGTTAGTATGGTTTCAGCTACAGAGACAAACAGTGACGGACCTCACTCATACATTGTGACTTATCTTTTCATTGTTGGTGGAATTTGTCGAAGTCCAATGTACCTACCTAGTTAAGTTTACCACAAGGGGTTTTAACTCGATTTCTTAAGCTAAATTGTTGCATACACAAGTGAATTGGGACTCTAGGTATTTGAGTCATGTTTTTTTTGAGTCGAATAATAAATAGGACATTAAGAGAGCTAGCCGGCTGTAGCCATCTCCTCTGGCCATAAGATATGTAAACTGCCTGACTGACACACCTGCAACATACCTAATGTCGCCTTCCTTCCTACACGCCATAAAACTATTATGAGAAAGTTAGACACATTCACTACATTAAAATTTAGTACATTTTGCAGTATTTATTTCCAACAAGCGGAACCCCCGCGATTTCATTCAGTTAGCAGTTCGTAGGTACCTAGGTAGAGACAAGGGCGGACCCAGCCATCCAAAAAAAAAAAAAAAATGACCCACCCCTAGATCCGCCCATGGGTAGAGATGATTCAGTCTAAAAATGCACGCCCCTCCACTTGTACTTGTACCGCATGTAGAGGTAAATACATTGGAGGGGCGTGCATTTTTAGACTGATCTACATACCTACGTACTTACTTACTTTGAATTTACTAACGCAATAACAGTTTTCATCCATTTACATCTTACGGAAATATTTAAGAAATCTGAATTTATGTATTTCTTAATTTCATATACAATGTGTCTAAAACAAATTTAAACAAAGTGCCTTATAAAATGAGATTTTTCTTATACCTAAACTTTCTCCCCTCTTCAGCCTCAAATTAGGTTAACCTAATTAAGAAGAAATTGATCATCACGTCATCACAACAATTTGTCTTAAATAGGTATTATGTAAACCAATTAATCGTAGAGCTATAAAACAATTTCAACTTTCAAGTAGATATGAGTTGGTAGGTAGTTACCTACAAGTTATTCAACTTATGAGTATTCTAGTACATAATATGTCATATTGAAGAATAAATTGCCGAGCAGGAGAACAATACGAGAAAACTCCGTACACAAGTTATTTTCCACTATAGTCACTTCAGTCGGTAGCAATTATGCCCTATTCGATTCAATACTTTCGTGATGAATATCGATGATTGATGTACCTTGTAGCTGCAGCAAAGCGTTGGCGTTAGATCTAACAAATTGTATTTAATTCATAATACTTCTTATAAATAAATATGTAATTATTAAGGATCAGTAATAGGTTGTTAACCGATTTTTTGGTCTGCAAACTCTGATTTAAAATAAATAACACCATTATTATGTAAGTTTCAATATTTTTATATATACTTAATATACAGATTACAAAAATGTGCGACAAAAGGAGGGTTTAATCCCTAAGGGGCTTTTTCTACCAGCCAACCCATTCTAGTTGAAATCTAAGTCTGCGCACAATAAGAAACATAAAAATCTTAATCTAAAACTAAAACATACCAAAAACGATGTCTATTTATTATAATGTACTTGAGCCGTTATGTATAGAGTTCCAATTCCAATTTCACGAAAATAACTCCATGTTTGGTAAAATTAAAATATAAAACTAGTAGGTACCTATGTGAAGGGTGAAGGAAGTTGATATTTTCAGAAGGTTATTTTCCGTCGGAAAAGGGGCATGATTACCATGCGATCGGACACTTCCCATGGGACTTTCAATACCCGCTTTTGATTTTGTGAAGGGAGGCAGAAAACTGTTTTGTCTAACGCGAACTTCGTTGTTTCTAGTCGCAGCGTAGGTGGGTAATGAGTTGAACTATTCCTGTAAGTACCTTTACATAGCAACTTTAGCTACCTTAGCTTCGTTGAATGTGAAGTGTCAATTGACAAGTTCTGTACTTATCTGTACCTAATATAGTAAAATAAAAAAGTAGGTAAATGTGCTTGAATGTATTCTAGATGATTTATATAGCGTTAAGTGACACATTTACTCATAGCTAGTGCCTGCGACAGTTTTTAGATGGAGTATGTACTTGCCTAGCATCCCGTATTTCATCTCAGCTTAGTTGGCTTTATCCATAGCATTGACAGGTCTGTGTTCGGAGCTAACTTATGTTTCTCTAATCCGTTTGAGCGCACATCGTTTTCACGAATGGAAAAATCCATTGGTACCTAAATACATGACCGGAATTGTACCGACGACTTTAAGATCAGGCTGTTACCACAACATCAATAGTGTTCTCGTAATATTTTGTATTTTATATAGATTTAAATTCGCATTATCACGGCACTTAACTAGTTTAAGCTTATCCTGTACTTATTCCCATACTAAGCCAAGGAATAGAGTATTTCCCACAGCCCGGGTGATCCAGAACAAATATTATTGCAAGATAATCTATTGATTCATTCTTTCACCCAAAGGCTAATCGGGATTTATGAGGTAAACCGCGTAGTTTCGGGTGCGATTCCAGTCAGATGAAATTGTTTTATCCAAATTTACGACCCACAGGAGGCCGGCTTTAATATTTTCCCGGGAAATCTGATCTGTATAAATAAATTATTATGTAATAATGAATCCTGTCTGTTTAAGCTGGGTAAAATTTAAATCCACCTGATAAATAAATAAGCGAGGCATTTTGCTTCCTTCAATTTAAATTACTTTGTTTTTTTATTCAAATCTAAAATTATTTAAGTACCTACTTGTTATTTGAAATTGTTTTGAATAGTTTCAGGATTAAATTTAGATTTAGATTTAACGTCGATTTAGTATTTTATTAAGTAATAAGTATCTATATCCATTAAATGCGATTCCCATCGTAATCATCAATGAGAAGACGTAAATACTAAAGATCAATCTTTCCAATTCACTCCCCAAGGTGATCGGGAAAATTGCCTGCAAATGAGACGATTAGCGGGACAGAGAGACACATTAGTGTCAGTCGCGATAACACAGATTTCCTTACAATAGAGGCGATGAAGTAAGTCTTCCTTACAAAAAGTTACTGAGCGATGACAAATGACCGGCCCAAGTCGGAGACATCAGCGGGATGTGGGGTGGGATGGGCGATCAAAGGACGGTTTGACTACGGGATTCGAAATTTATATTATCTGGTAAGACTTTCTCGTCTGATTGTTTTTTGGGCTGAAATCGACACCTAAATTCACCTATTACTGCAGGTAATACGTTTCAAAATAACCATTGTAATTACAAATATCTTTGATGTTTTTTGTGCATCTCAAAACTTTTGATACAATCAATTTATATTTTTTGAATGCACAAGCTGAGTTGAAAAACGACTGCTCAGTTTGAAGATCAATTAACCATTTCTTTCAGTAAACACCGCTTTATCAAAGTAAACAATATTCTCACGATCGTTAGTTCTACACAGTGAATTCCCGTAAAAGTATAAATCGTGTCCCGATATTGAACTGTTCCAAGGACTCCGTAGGGATTGGCGATTTGCTTCGATCATTCGAGCTTTGTTGCCTACGATTCCGGACATGATTTCATTGAGTCTTTTTGAATAGGTAGCTCTTTTGCCTGTTTTTAAATCGAGGATTCCTATTGTCGGGTTTTTCTTAACGGGATTATATGACATTAAATAAGTACCTACGCACGAACCAAAGAATGTAATGGCGGATTCGGCCAAACTAGTTAAAGGACCATCCCCTGAATAAATCGTAGTTATCGAAGAATAAACTGGGCCCATGTTAGATGTATACAATACATGTGTATTGTATATGGCTCATGAATGCAATAAATACTTTGCATTTGAGTATTAGGACATTACTTACATTATTCTGAGAACAGTTATAGGTAAGTAGGTTTACCAGAACTCAGAAGTTAGTCAAAACTAATTAAGTTTCTATTTACCAACCCATTATCAAAAGGTAAAACTAGAAGGTACATGTAGCTTATAATATTTCAAAATAATTTCAACCACTACTTGAAACTTTGTTTTAAGTACCTATTTCAATTTTATTATCAGGCCTTCCCTTCTATCACAATCGCGTACCTTATAGATGTACCTACTCACTGACTAAACAGAATTTCTGTTATGTGGGTACACTTTTATAATACCAGTAGGTATTACCAATTTAACTACCTACCAATCCAAGAAACCAATATCACACTTGTTATCGAAAGATACGGCTGTCGTATGTCTATAATAGATTGGAAATCTCTTCGCAATCTTTCGCAAAGTTTTATCTCACACTTTATATCAACACTTTGGGGAATTTCCCTCAAAGTTACATCTTATTACGTAGTTTTTGGGTTTATCTGTTAATTAGGTTGTTTTATTATGTTATCATATTTTCGTGGTATGATTCTCTCAATGTCACAGTAAACAGGAGGTACCTACATACATACTTACTAGAGTATCGTATGTGGTGTGTCATGGCCTGCCCTAGTTAATGGTGTATAGATTGCAACAGATCAGAGAGCAATTGTTCGGTAGGTGTAGGTAGGTACCTACCTATATAAAGCCGCAAATTATACATATCTGTCTGAACTAATTGGTTGAATTGAGCTTCACAATGTGTTATTGTTTCTCGGTATGTAGAGGGCATTGAATTGTAATCGTATTGGATATCGATATTACCTTTAAATTTAAAAAATATATAACTTGCCCTACAATTAACATAGGATATAAGAAAGGTTATGCCTAAATTACCTATAGGTACATGAAATAGCGCAGTTATCAAAGCTAAAAAACTAAAATCGAAAATAAACTCAACATATCAAACCACGTTCACCATTGTACACAACTCAAACTTTTACCTACCCAAGCAATTCGTTTGTTTCATTGAATGGCACTAGAAAGAACCATTTAATCATCATACAATATTAATGATATATACGTATGTAGGTATCTATTGTATGGAATCCTAGGAAGAACATTCCAAATGATGTCATTTTAAATTCCATTGAACAAGGACTCCTTCAGCAGCAGGTACCGACTACCTACTGGTAAGCACCTGATTATTCAAGATAGGTACTTTATTAAGTAAGTACCTACTTACCTACCTGCTTATCGCTTTACAATAATCGATTCATTCACATGTGTCGGACCTTGATGCAGATTAGGTATTCATCTCGAATGTTCTACGAGAAATTGATGAAATGTAGCTAGGGCAACTCCGTCATCCGTAGGTAATAAGGCTTCATCATAGCTATGTATCGCTAGATTTCAACCTTGTCCAACTCCACATCAATATTTTCCACTGCTCTAGTAAGTACCTATAAGTAAAGTAACAGGTAATCCCAATCACATAACACAAACAAAAATCACATAACCACATCGTATACGTAAGCATCTAGGTATGTATGTACATCAACGTAAACAAGACAAAAGTACCAACCTACCTAGGTATAGTGCCTTAGCAATTTTGTATACGCATCAAAACAAACATTGTAGCCAGCCGCTGACATGGTGTCAAGGCAAAAATGACTTCCTAGTCATCATACAATTGGATCGGTCAATTGGCGGTACTCCCGAGCGATTCTTCATAAATTGGTGCTTGATCATGCTTCGATGAGCAAGTATCAAATGTAGGTGTGATGTGTAATACACAAAACGCACACATTCAAAAAGATCGTACGATGCCTGCCAGCCAATCAGAAAGAGCTGTGTGGTGGGCTCGGCTCCCCACCAGCTATTTGCCGTCGCGACGGAATGCACGGTTCTTAGAACGGTTAAAAATAACTACCTGTTTGACCAGATAAACGATGGCGAATGTTTTCGAGGCCATTGCCAAGATGAGGGAGGGAATTAAGGGGTACGGTCACTATGGTTTATAATCAACCTAATAATTATTCTTGTTGTGTCACTAATTTAAGAACTAGTGTGGCGAATGGATTGAAATGTGCTTCAGTGACTCCTTTCGAGCATTTGACACACCTGTTCGAACTTTCTAGGTTCTACGACATGCCGGTTTCCTCAACATGTTTTTGTTCACCGTTTGTGTGAGTACTGGTATTATAGGACACATACATTTTTCAAACAGAACAATCCATTGGTGCATGAGAGAATTCAAACCCACGGACATAGGATCGAAAGGCAGGGCGAGCCTCTACCTCTAGCTAGACCACTAGATTATTTAGTCAGACTTTAGCGCTCTAGTCTCATTAACCCTTTTCACAAAAACAAATTAACGAAGTAAAGAGTACCTACGTCATATCATATCTAAAAATAAATTGACCATAAATCCAGATTTATTTTAAAAGAGTTTTTTAATGCCGTAATGCCGTATCCTTTTTATCAAAGTGAAGTTTTTTTTATGTTTCCAACAACTTGGATCTTTATAATAAACCAGATCACACATTTTAGGAATAATTATTATTTTGCTGTAAAGGCTATCTAAAATTGTACCTATATGTACCTACATATCTATCAAGAAATTTCCAATCACATGTATCTAACCATACATAACCCATACGCAAACAGCTGTTAGCGCGTGCATACCACGTGAAACGCGATCGTGTTCTATACTATAATGAATGACGTCGTTCTCGTAAATACCACAGTACGAGCACAAAAAATAGTTTCTAGCTATACGCAAAAGTAATAATATTTTTTAAACAAGATGAAAGTAAATTTCAACTCTACGTCTCAGAAATAATGCTAACACCTTTGGAATTTATACGTTTTGTTTGTTTGATAGGTTCTTTAAATTCATAACAACAAAAACTCGTACTTATTGGCTAATTTTAAACTCGACATTTATTGTAAAAAGTAAGTACGGTACATATTTTTAAACCAATAGGCACGGTCTCTAACTAGTTTGTTATTCCGAAAGAAGTTTGATGGCAATCCACGATTTTATCTAAACTCAGAAAACTACCTTACCCACCTCTTTTACAAGTTAACCTCTTTTTGGCCACAGTTTAGGTAATTGTAGGTAAGTATTTGCTGTCATTGAAGTATACTACGAGTATGCGTTGTTGTAAAAACATTGATAAAAATAGGTTATTCACTAAACATAAACAACTTTGGCATTCCACCAAGGCCATGACCTGAAAACATACTGTTAAGGATTTGCCCTAATTTACGAAAAAAATAAAAATGTACAGACAGCATCACAATTTCTGGAAAACCAGATTGAAAAAAAATAGGTCGATGTTAGCGCTTAGGATACATCATACCTAATTCATCACAGTAGTATATATTATTTTGTTTTTGAGACCCCAAAAATTACACTCTATGACAGGGGTTGGCTTTTTCCACTAGAGTGCGGAAGCAAACTCTCGTACATTATGAATCTATCGATAAGTACAACGTCTCAAAGAAAAGGCTGAGATTTCCTGAACTTGTTTAGCTTTCTTCAAGTTTGCAACCTTCCAAGTTGAAAGCAGCTGTTTGAAAATTTAAAGACCAGTACAGATATATAAAAGCATGTAACTTGTACCTACGACTCATTAAATTAAACTTTGGAAGAAACTGCTTGAAAGCAACAAGTGTTTTTTAACTGAAAACTATAGGTATCGATATCGCTCAAGTTAGCCCGCGATGTTCACTCGAAATTCTTAAGTTTAAATATGTTATTATTGTCTTGTTTGGCTGAATATTGGTAATGGTATATTATAATATAATGGTATAATTGGCAGTGGTATACTACCTATAGGTAATTTTCTCACCAAATACTTTGTATTGTCCACAGTTGCCATCAAAGAGAAATGCAACAGAAACGAGGACCTACTCCAGAGATGTTCTATGGCACTTCCTGTGTTGAGTTCTCCTGATATCTCCTTTGCACTAACCAGAGAAGAACTGGACAAGAGTTGTCTGTAAGTATTATAATATTAAAAACTAGCTTCATATACTTGCGCCAATCGTCAATTCTTCTGTATAAAGCTCCTCCGTTCGTGCGAGTTGACGATTTACATTTTACATCATTGAAATATAATTTCTGATATTGCTCGTTTATTCATACCTAAGTATTTTGCACATATTATGAATGTTCCAATAAGCTGACTTGACGAAATTACGATTAGATTATACGATTTGTCATAATATATCATGGCGCGACAACTCTACAATTCATAGCAAGGATCGTTTTACGCTATATTTATGGAATCACTCCTTCAAATAGTATTACGAGTATTATGATTACTAACTTGTGTCATCAAGTTACAAAAACATAGGACTGGCTTTTTTTCTGATACTCTATTATGAGGCTTTATTCTGGGTTATAATTACTTACACTTCAAGGAAGAATATCAAGATTCTAATTAATTTTATTGTGTGCTTTATTGTTCTCCATGATAAATTGTTTGCAACCTCAAAATGTTTACTGGAATTTTGTCAGAAAGCTTTTGTTTGAATAAATTAATGTTTACTTATGTAAAGTAATAACACCCTTTAGGTTTTTTCTTTTGTGAGCGGCAGTTCGCATCAAGGTGTTCAAGTAAAAACATGTACTTAATAACGAACCTATTGTAAAAACAAGGACAAACTAGAAGGGTTTGCTTACAAAGATTTTATACGCATGTAATTTTTTTAGGCTTGCTTATTTAGAAAGCAACGACACGAGTTTTTCATGACGAGTGCGTGTACTCTGATATAATTTCACATATGAGACAGGACAAAATGCTCTTGTGCGTTTAATTTAGAAGCATGTGTAGCCAGCTGTGAAACGAGTAGCTTCAAAAGATGTTATAAAAGCATTTTCACGGTGGATGACTGACACCCTGCGGCTCTGGATTGTTGGTGTCGTAGTCATCAACAGACAACTTTTTATTAGGGTGGGAGATTTTCATAGGGCGTGTAATATTTAAAGTAATCAATAATTGCCTTTATATAATAAACACAACCAAATTGAAATTTAAAATGATATTTATTCAAAATAAACACACAGATCATATTCTATATTACATGCCTTCCATCCGAGACGAAACAGTAAGAAACTTGTCAGACCCTAGCGCATAACAGGGAACAGATAATTAAATTTAGTTTCCGTCATCACGGTGTAGTTTTCCGCTATCATGGTAAGGCGATCGCTCTATGCGGCGTAACTTTGAAAAGTGATGCAAGTTCCGCTAAAGACTCAGCGGGCTAACTTCTGAACAGAACCGGGGCGCACGCAGCTCATCTTAATTTAGTGCTCTTGTTTGCGGTAAATAGCAATTTGAAACTAGTTGTCCGACTGAGTAATTTCACTCAGTTCAGTCAGAGTGACGCTTGAATAGCTAATGAAGCGCTCGGGCCGTGTCCTAATAGCGCAATGTATTGTTTACCTATGCTAATAGACGGTCTAGGAATGATAATCATCGATATGAAACAGAACAAGTGAGCATTTCAACTATTTTTCACCTTGAAGACTTTAGAAGCTAGCAATTTATCTTTTTCATTTCTATTTATTTAATTTAAATGACGACTGCTAATAATGAGTATCAAGAGTAGCATTTTAAGTATTAGTCTAATATTTGTACAGACATGAATTAAATGATACCTATTTTAACGTTTGTTCTTGCCACTAAAACTCACTTTTTAGATAAAGGCTAAGACGCGCGCTATAAGCTATAATTCTTATGGTGTAAAGTTGAGAATAGATAAAGTTGCCACGAGTGGACGAATATAAAATAGTTGCCATAAATTGCCGGATGGAAACAGCATTGGATAGAGCAAAGCCATCAGTAGCCAAGTTCTGGAAACAAACGCTTTTTTGTAGCTAGCTACTTCCATGCTTAGTCCAATCTATTATGATTTTTGAGGAAAAGACGTACTTACTTACCTATATGTCAATAATCAATATTCCTTATACCTCACTTTCGTAATTTTAAAATGACGTGCCTAGATATTTTTTTTATTGTACATGAACATGATTTTCTAACGTGTAGACCTGTATATGGGTTGGATCAATCCTTCACCCAAATAGAAACTTGACAAGTAAATTGTTCCTTTGGCATTACTGTATGCACTGTAGCATGCTATAGCGAACTTCTTGAGGGTGGGTAATCCGGTTTTGGATGAATGGAAGGAATGCAAGTGATTTATGAAACTCTTTTTAATAATTAGCTTATGGAAATAATCAGCGGTTCGGTTTAATGTTATTGAAGCCGACCTCGAATGATGACGTCTTTTGCCTGATCGAGATTCGAGATTCAACTCATTGATGCAAGTTATACCTTGAATTTGATCTTCGATGAATCTACATAATCGCACTATTCTCTCGTGATAACAATAGTAATCATAACAAAGTTATATAAAACTCCGTTCACTTTGTTTGCGAAATGTTATTTTTACGCTTATAGGTTGAATTTCAGGAAATATTTTCTCAGTGTCCTCTTACACCCTGTGAACACGCCCTTCAAATTTCAAGTCTCACAAGCTCATAAGGCTGTACTTATCGTTGATTTTTGTTCTAATTTGATTTATTGATTTTAGTAACATAATTAATTATACCCAGTTAGAGTACAAGAGTAGAGGTAGACCCAAGAAAAGATGGATGGACTGTGTGAAAGAAGATATGTGTAAGAAGGGAGTGACTACTGAGATGACGGATGATAGGGGAGAGTGGAGGAGGAGAACCTGTTGTGCCGACCCCACCTAGTGGGATAAGGGCAAGAAGATGATGAATTAATTATACCCAGTTCACCTTGATACTAACTTTGTGATGATCGCAGTCCGATGAGATTTCTGTTGTTTTTAAAATAAAGTTAACATGATATTATACAACTTTAAAGGTAATAATAAATATTTCTCAAATGCTCGACATTGTTTCAGTGAATTGCGAGCAGGAATCCGCTGCATAGAAAACTACACGAACACATGCATGGAGAAGCAGGAACAAGTGGTATTCCGTCGGATATACGCCGGGATCATCGAGGTCGTGCAGGACCTCTGCACCCGGGGGAAGTACCAGGAGGAGTACCTGCAGCATGCCGACTGCGTCAAGAACGTGCGGCAGGAGTATGAAGTTTGCAGCAGAAAATATGAGGGTACGCTGATGACGATCAGCGATCATCAACAGGCGGATAAGTACGAGACTGACGAAAGCATCGGTGCTACTCATGAGGAGTATTTGAGAACTGTTTGTTGGTAAGCACTGTTTTTTTTAATTCATCATATTCTACTAAGATGGCCGTATAATATACATACAAGGTTTCTCAACTATACAAAGTCGAGGACACAACGAACCCGAAGGTCCCGGGGGTAAGTCATTCGGTAGCAAACGTGCAATTTAAACCCGCTACAAACTTATATTCCGGGTCCCGTGTATTATACGTCCAAAATCTATATTGCGCGTATCCTAGCATACTATAGTAACAGCGTCGTAGATATGGCGTTACGTAGATAAATGTTTCAGTGGGATACTTTCCCCCCACCCTAAATTATTGTTCTATCTGATATCTAGTTCGTAAAGCACAAGCTTTGCTTAGTTTGGGGCTAGATGGCACCGCGTAATCTATAGTTAAAAAAAAATGTTTCAGTTAGCTTTTTTTATTTTGCAGTGTTTACAAGTCATTTTACTATGAACTAACGCGCCCATGTTTCTCACTCCTTGTAGCATTGTTTCTTACCACTACGTAATCGCAATGGAAATATACTGAGAATCAATTAGTATAGAAAAAACCACGTTCACTTATATGCACCTCTGTCGTGGAGTCTACCCGCCTACTCGTACGTAGTTATTTACTGAGCTTTTGGCTTGCGTATCTGTTGTTTATTATTTTCATTTTTCACAACGTAGGTATCACGTCATCCAAAAGCTGTAGGTTGAATGTCGATTATTTTCTGCGACGTAAACACGTCTGGGGCGAACTTGTTATATCCGCAGCGGTCACTTCACCATTCTCTTTGAATTGAAGTTATTGAAATAAGATTTCGATGAGATGAATAACTTTGTTGCTACAATATAGAGCAATTTGTTTCGTACGTAACGACAAACGAGTTGCTGTCAATGTGGCAATAAAAGTACCTACATTATTTTGTGTTTTAACCAGTTTAAAAGTTTAAACCAGTTGGTTTTAAAGAAGATCAAATAAATAGATTATGAGAATATACCTAGTGTGTTGAGGAGCAGACTTCACACAAGATGCTGTCTTCATATTATAAATCCTTTTAAAATTAAAGTAGCAATGCTTTTATCTCAAAGCCAAAAGAAAAATGGTACTTAATGACCTTCATAATACTGGTTTTCGAATATCTTGATCTCAACTGATTCAATGACCAAATTCACGTGCCTAAGTACCTAACCAAAAATACCAATTCTTCCTTGTATTACTATTTAGAGTCAATCTGACGTTATTTAAAGTGTAACTTAGCTTTTTCCACCCAAGGGCTGCCACTCACATTTAGATAAATAACTACCCTCCTGTTTTCCCGAGTCGGCAACAAAAAAATCAACGAAAATTTGTTCAACCAATTACCAAGCTCCCAAAGTTAACATCAGACGCGTCTTAGCGCTAATTGGTTTGCCTCGATAATCTAGTTTATTGGATGTTACCCTGCAGAGTGTAAACCTACCTGCTTGCTACGTGTCTGACTTCACCTTGGGCGCTTATCAACAAAGAGCGACATCTAGATCGCTGTATTCTCTCGAGGTCTTCTAGCATGAGCACCGTGGCAGCGTTTTTCTAAGCGGAAGAGAAGACAAAGTGTCATTTTTCTATGGTCACTTCGCGTCAACGCTGTCTATACGGTGTTCATGCTGCAGGTTTCTTACAGCAAGTAAGGACAGAATTGTTTAGCTTTCTAACCCTCTCCACAGTCTCTTCTCATGCCTCATTAAGGCTTCGCAAGAAGTTGCAACAGCCTCACTTGATGCTTAGATGAAAAAGTCACTGTTAAAAATACTTTTTAAAAATTCGGACAGAGTTGGTGTAAAACGAGCAAATCTTTAGAGCAAATCTGGTAGCAGCTGATCAGCCTACTACTAGTTACGAGAATACTATAAACAAATCTAGGAAGGATAGGCGAATATTTTGTGTAAAGGTCGATGCTTCTCTATCACCCAAGTTCGCTGAATCCATACTGCGTAATAAATCATTCAGTAAATATACCTTGCTCAGTAAATACTTTGAAATTGCCTGTTCTGAAAGTTTGACTATTATCATGAAAAGAAAAAGGTACTTGCTGGAAACTAAAAAGTCTGTCCGAGTATTTTAACACAATTTATTAATAGAATTTATCCACCCCTTTCAAAGTAATTAAAATTTGATAGAGAAGAAAAGTAATTGGGTACCATTTCCCCATTTAACGTAACGAATGTCGTCACAATCGAAGTTCTGCAAATTAAGCCGTCATGGAACTTATCTGCAGAACTCGCTCGCTTCAAAGAGATCGAAGAGACTACTCTTGAATATTGAATAGTCCTTGTTAGTAAAATATTCAACAAATCGAACAGGTCCTACTCAACTAATAATACAAAAGTTATAACCAGACAGGCATTGTTTTACATTAGATTGTTTTTAATGTAATATTATTGCGACAGATTTAAGTTCAATATCGCTTGGTTTTAAAGCAGTGGTCATATCCGGATCCTTACTTCTAGATTATTATTTTAGTCGTAGAAATATATCGTAAGCATACGACATATTTCTACGGGCTCATAGCATCATCAGAGTGGACTTACTGTAAGTTAGGTTATAACTTCTTCTGCGCCGACGCGATGACCGAAGCTCCATTTCGGCCGATATTAATATTTGTCTATACAATTTGCATGTAAATAGCCTCCCGGATTCTTTGGGAGCTTATTTTGATGTGTTTCAGACAGTTATTGAAATTTGCTACTTCTAGTTTTCATTACGGCGAAATGATTTCTGCCCAATCTCTTCAATTGGTCAACGTTAGTCTGATACTTATTTTGTAGACTCACTAATAGATAAGTTATGTACTTCAACCACGCAGGCAAAACCGCAAAAAAAGCAAATTTCATTGCCCCAACCAGTGGCTGGTGACGTGTAAGATAGGTATCTTCTAGGTAATAAAAAAAGCGAAAAGATTACAAAAATAAAATAATCGTAGTAAGAGCACTGGTTGTGTAGCAGAAGAAAGTAGAGCAACGCTGCCTTTCAATCGTAATGTAGTTGATTCAACTTTTCCACTTGAATAAAAAACCTGCGTAGTGCTGCACTGTCAAACGATGAAGTAAAACACCATGAAGAAATCCGCATGTCTTTCCTGTTGTTCCTGGCTGACTAGGTTAAAAGGAGGTTGTTCGGCAAGCCTTTTCATCTATAAATAGTCCCAGGCATTTATCAAAGCCTGAGCTTATAAGGTTGTCTAACTGAGTAAAATATCTAGTTGACATTGGTTATATCAGGTAGAATAAATTCATAGACTTTTTTTAAACGCAGGACGTTTTACAGCTGTTTTCAGTCACGAATCTGATCAAAAGTTGTACAAAACACTCCATAAAATCAAATAGTCAAAGGGTGTTTTTTGCACCCCCAGTCATTAAAGCCTTATTAACATTCAGCAAGGATTAACTGCTGTACTTAAGGCACTCTCAGTGTGTTAATGACTTCTTTATCAGCTTTTTATGAGTTTTCAACCTGGAAACATTTATTTTTGTGGCACCATTTAGATATTTCGAAAAGCTAAGGAAACAGTTTTACGAATTAAGTTGTCCTTTAATCCTTAAACTTTCGCGATTATAGCACATATTTATGAAACTATGTATAAAGGGTCTAACTATAAAAGGTAAACGCTATTATAGTTTTATATAGAGCTTCGTTCAAATTCAATGCACATTTCAATTAAAATTCTATTCCGAAAATAGTAGGTGTACGATAGATTTTCACAGTTCAACGTCAAAAGGCCAAAATGGTTGCAAAATTACAATTTCATTGTGCACACTACTGTGTTTGAGTCTGCTAATTTTTTTTTCTAGTTAAAATATTCCGGCACTATCACAGGATTTATACATCGCTGGCCACGCACTGACACAATGGAAAGATGAATAAAAACATTGCTATTTTCAGTAGAAAAACAAAGTTGCTTGCACTGACACCGTCGCGTTTTAAACTAGCAGTTTGTTTTAATATTATGTTTATATTTTCTATTTTATGTTCGAGTTTGCACAGTTTTATTTACGCAAACACTAAACTAAAAAAGCATTGCGAGGAAACAAGGCGTGACAAAATTTTAACAAAATGCTGTTTGTAAATGGTTTGAATTCGGAATTAATATATTTCTGTTATATGTTCCATCTATTTTATATCTGTTATAGGTGTTATAGGTCTGTTATAGGGCGGGTATAGGTGCGTTGGTCGTCCGTTAGTCGTCCGTTAGCGAGATGGGCTGACGACATAGCACCCGTCGCGGGCCGGACCTGGATGAGGCTAGCAACAGACCGTGGACAATGGCATATGCAAAGAGAGACCTATACCCAGCAGTGGGTGAAGTCAGGCTACGGATGATGATGATAATGATGATAATTCTGTTATTAATTTTCCAAAAATCTGTATGTCTCTTGTACCACGTAGGTAAAGGTAGAGCAATAACCAATACATATAGGTATAACTATAGCAATAGCGATCCGATTGAGGTTTGGGAATAACAGTAATTTGGGCAACTTGTTTCTAGTTATGTAAAGTTTTGAACTTCACAATTGGTCCTTTCATTAGCAAAAAGTTACTCAATGACTTTTCATAGCCGATTTCTGTGATATTTTAGCCAAATTCGTATTAATTATTCAAATCTCAAGCAAAGGTGCTCTAAAACTTGGCGCCCATCCAGCTACTGCGCCTGAAGTGCTGGCTGACCTTGATTGATACTTTCTACTATGAACACAAGGTCTTTCAAAAAAGTAATCACAACTTCAGTCGCGTTGTGAGGCGTATAATGTGAAGAACATAATAGCGACACATTTCAGCTTAAGTTTCCTTCAAGGTTTAGACGTTTAGACTCAATATACAGAAATCCCTGGGATTCTGTCTTTAAGGCTATATAAATCTGAAGAGGTTATGTAATGCCATTTTTTAAAATAAAAAGTTATACCCGGTCATGTAAATATATAATTTTATAATGAGATCGTATTAATTTATTCTCATGCACGCTCTATGCTAATACATCTTTGCAAAGATTGGTGTGATTTCTGAAGTTTTCTCCATGTTACTACAGTCACTTCAAAAGAGCGATATAAAGTTGGATTTAAACATTAAAGTTTATAACTTTTGCAATGAGAGCACAGGTAAATTAAAATGACAAACTTTAGTTTGGAAAATGGAATGAAATGGACTTGTCGTCATATTGTACCTATTACATTTAGGGTCTATTACATTGCCCCAATATGTATGTATAAAAACAGCTCATACAAAAAAAGACACGTGATAATTTCACTCGTTTTATGATCGTATCGCGCTATCTTGTATTGAATGAAATGGACTTGTCGTCATATTGTACCTATTACATTTAGGGTCTATTACATTGCCCCAATATGTATGTATAAAAACAGCTCATACAAAAAAAGACACGTGATAATTTCACTCGTTTTATGATCATATCGCGCTATTGATGCAAAGGTGAAAAAAAAGGTGTACGTAATATCTGTCTCATCAGACAGATTCCCTAATGCTTCCAGTAGACTTAGCCGCCATGAGGTCGGGGACTGGATAATTTATTATAATTATAATACCCATGTAAGGCACCTTGACTGGGAGCCGTTATAATATCCGCCCCATGTGAACTGTTGGTAGTCTCAACCCCAACTGTTCCGCAAGACTTCTGTGAACACTTAGCTTTACACACCCTAGTGATACAGTTTTTGTATATTTATAATATCTTCACCTCAAATTGCAATGCATCAATATCAAACGTGTTCTGCGAAGTCCACCGAACAGAGTGGAGCGCTTATCGCTTACAAACGGAATAGTATTTCTGAATAGTACTTTGAATAATTCCTCGTGAATTTTGAAGCGCATAACATTGTATTTCAGCTAGTATACTGTTCCTAGACCGGCTTTTGAAGGTGATTTGGACTGAAATAACTGAGCTACTGGAATAACTTGAGAAACGATAGCGACAAAGGCAGTATTGCGATGAAAATGTGTAAAATCTTAGGTTCATTGTTAATGATTACCTATTATCCACACGGAGTTTTTTATACAATAGAGTAAAACTAGCATATAATACCGTAACCTATAGGCTCTTGCAATCCTAACGGTAGGTATCACACGCCTATTGCCAACCTTTCCTTAAAAGCTAGCCATGAGTATTTGTACGTAGCTTCAGTGTTTGTAAAAAAACTAGACCCAGTATTAGGTACGATATTGTTTTAAAACTGTCATGAATTTCAACTTCAAGCCACTATAAATTAAACTTGACTAATGCTATTCGAAATAACTATTCCCAGCGGAGTTGCTTGAAACATGTGTAACTTGATAACGCGACATGTTAAAGTCTAGTTTAATCGTGCTTAGAAACGTGTATTGGTAATACTATTATGTTCATTATGTTTTGGCATGGCAACTGGTTTTAAACATTTCCTGAGGCCAAGTAGAACTTGTATTTTTGAACATTTTGCATAATAATCACACCAATTTCTAAGTGTGTAGAGACTATTGCCAGGTGTATATATATGTTGTATGATAGCGTCGCATAGTGTTGGATTCCACAGTAATTTATCTGAACGCGGAGCCATATTTTTATTCGCCTATGGGAAAGTAATAATAATAAAGTAATAATATTTATATTATGTCCCTACGAATAATTTGTATTCTATTGCGCTCGCGTTACTCTTTTGTCTCATTGACTTATTCAGAATTGTACGCAATCATTCTCAAACATACGTCATGTAAATGTGCTGCGCGCAACGTTGCGTGTTACTGAGCGGGGCGTTGCAATAACCTGTTGCGTGGGAGGTTTTATTTCAAAAGTTTTATTCTTTTCTCGTTTTCAGCTCGTTTCAAGAGTACCTGACATGTTCCGAGGCGACAGTGCAGAGATCCTGCGGTGATGAGGCGGCATTGTTCACAAGTGCGTTTCTGAAGCGAATGGCTTCAAACATTATAAAGGTATTAAATTACTACTTATTATCCATTTCAGATAATGTTCGATGTCATTGTGATTGACACAAGATCAGAATGATTGTGGCGTGATATAAGGAGATATTATATACGAATTTGAGCGAAATAAATACGATAGTTATAAAGAAATGCATTTTTGAAAGGAAACGGAAATGTCAAACACTGAATTTATGCAATACGGCATGGATCTATTCGCAATTTGCTTACTAGGTCTAGATCAATGTGAATAGATCAATCAAAATAACAATTTAATGCTTAACTACCGCGTAAATTATCTAAGACTATCGCCTTGTTAGAAATTCTGGAGCACTCCCAACCAACCGCACTACACAAAGTGGTTTACGGTCGTTTGGATACCTTTATTTAAGTTTTGAAGTTGCGCACTCTCACTTTCAAGCGGTTTTCATCTTTTAAGAATAGAGATTATGGGTAAATCCATAGTGTCTTTTTAGAAATCTGCTATGAACTTATTTAAAAGCAGTAATTTTTCAGTTAGTTCGTTGGGTGTTTGTTAGTTGGACACTTCAAAAATTTAGTTTAAAGTCCAATCGATTTCTTGCATAAATCTACAGTAAACACGAAGAAAATTGGCAAAATAGTTTATTAATACAGTAATTATAATATGATACGTAAGTACTTGGAGTTCTGTACAAGAAATGAACTTGGTTTTTTTTTCTTTTGGGTTTATACGATTTTTATTGACATTATCTATATATATAAAAATGAATTGCTGTTCGTTAGTCTCACTAAAACTCGAAAACGGCTAAACGGATTTATCTTATCTTGGTCTTGAAATGTTCGTGGAGGTCTAGGGAAGGTTTAAAAGGTAAGAAAAATTCGAATAACTGCCGGGAAAACCCTAAAAATAGCCCTTTTCTATTTCCCATACGAACGTTTTCTAAATAAGTACGAAGTCTGCCGGGTCAGCTAGTCTAGGAATATAAAATAGGTACAAACCTAAACATTTTCCGGAATCAACAACAAGTAATATTTGCAAAGTTACCAACTTTATTATTTGTTTGATAAGATTACAGAGTCGTGATCATAACAGAAGCCGCAAAAAGCCTCGGTTACATGGACCGGTTATCTCACTACCTATCTAAAAAACAATCCTTTTCCCGTAATTCCCCGAGGTGACAGAAAATCTCGTATTATTTTGCACTGCAAAAACATCTGCAGAGGACACTTTTTGACGATAGCAGACGTTTGAGATATAATCATAAATGTCAAACGTTTTGCGGTCTGTATTGTCATCAGAAGGAGTAAAAAGATGTGTTAACATTTTATTCCGACAAAAACTTCTAACACGTATGTATACGTCAATGCATAAATTGGCCCAGAAATTATGCCATACATATTCACATCTCGTTAGAAAGGTAGTTAATTTTTTCATCTCGTTTTTATCTTTTTTAATATATTATGTAAGTAGGGAGGGATATATTAATTTATTGTACTTCATTCTTCACTTTCTTATCTTTTTGACTGAACCGCTCTTAAGTCGTTAGGGTATTATAACTAGGAGTCTTTCGATTCAGTCTGTGGCTGCAAAAACCGCCCAAACGAGATTTCAGCTATTTGCTAACATTAAGAGATAACTTTTGGCATTCTTTCAAATTGTTAACATGGCCCCAAATTCGGCGGCACTCGTGACCGGGTGCTCGGACATTATGGTTTCAGCATTTTTGTAAAAAATAAAAGCATGTTTCTGCGATAACTTATTACCTATTAATTTATAGAAAATGTTTTTGAAATCAAGTTCAATGTCGTATTACTTAGGTATGTTTATATTAAAGAATTTTATTTTCTTACTAGCTTCCACGCGCGGCTCCACTCGCGTTTTACCTACAAGTACCTAAAAGTAGCCTATGTGTTATTATTAGGGGTCGTAAAGTACGCGTATTCCAAGTTTCATCCAGATCCGCAAACTTTCGCATAAGTATATAATTTAGATAGAATTGGCAACTTTGAAAATAAAATTTTGAGGCTACAAATTAGAAAAATATACTTCTAACGTCACGGAATAGACATTAAACATTAGGGAAATAATATTCAACAAAGTTTTTTATGACTATGGAACATAGCGTAGCATGATATTTTAAATATTTTAATAGTCCTACAAACCCATAAAAGAATAGAGTCATAATATTTATAGAATTCGAGGCTAGCTTTAGCTTAGTACGGATTTTGATTTTACAAAACTTTATTTATTTTTCTTGCGTTTCCCTTCATACATTTGCCTGCCACGTCTCTAGTGGAAACTTACGGCAGTGGAGATAAATGTTTGGATGGAAACAAAACGAAATAAAGTTTCGTAAACTATAAAATCCGTACTAAGCCCCCTGATAATTATGTAGATACCTACATGTAGCAGACAGAAAACCGTACAAAAAATATAGTGCAATAGAAACATTTGTTAGCTTGGTCTAAACAACTGTATTTACTGAAAAGATGAGGAGTGCTAGATTAGCATGGTATGGGCACGTGATGAGGAGGGATGAAAACCATGTCACCAAGAAAGTTATGGGTATGAGTGTATCTGGGTACGCAAGTAGAGAATGGCCGAAGAAAAAGTGGTTTGATTGTGTGAAAGAAGATATGAATGTAAGAGGAGTAGACTCAGAGTTGACGAATGATAGAAGTGAGTGGAAGAAGAAAACATGTTGTGCCGACCCACTTAGCGTAGGATAAGGGTATGATGGTCTTAACAATAGGTACGTCTCTAAGATATCCCAGAATCGGTATAGCAGTCGAAAAAGAGCTGAAAATTCTAGAACAACTTGTGTAAAGTACTTCCCTGCATTAAGTTCTTTCTAGCTATCTCCCTCAGCCGGATTTAGTTAAGCCTGAATGCTCGAATCATGAGATTTGCTTGAAAATCCCGAGATTTAACGGGTGCTTGAACTTTTGAGTTATTCAAAAGCAACTAGAAATGAAAATAAAATATTGTAATTTGTGGGTATGTAAACATTTACACAGCCGCAAAGTACCATTATTTTATTTAGTTCAAATTATTGTGTGAAGGTTAAAATGATTTAATTACTTATAATTGAAGATGCCGTCTAAAGGTAAAAAAATTATAATAAAAAAATCTAGTTAAGTTTAAGTAGTAGGTTTTAATTTTTAATTTTACTCTCATTCCGCTCTTATAATATACTAGCTTCCGCCCGCGGCTCCAGATTATAATCTCTGCCAAATTCCATCCAGATCCGTTCAGCCGTTTCAGCGTGATTGAATAACAAACATTCATACATTCATTCATTCATCCATCCATCCATACTTTCACATTTGTATTATTAATAGGATTAACAAGACAGTCGGATACCATCGCTAGATACTACAATTTAAGTATTCAATTAAAAAGAAAAACAGCAGTTCGGGCCAAATTACGTTTTTCTGAAATAAACAATTATTGTCATCTTCCGAACTTCGTTGTAAAAAAATCAACGCTACTTTTGTGCTGCTCTAGTCGCCCCCGGACGTTCCAGTGGTGATAGACATAATTTTTGTAAATAATAAAAAATAATATTTTTTTTATTTTTCTTTTCAGAGCTTTTGCCTCGAATATCGGGGGCAAGAATGCAGCCAACCAGACAACGCTAGTGATACCAAAAATAGCTTAGTGTTTTTGGGTGTTGCCAGTTTTGCACATCTAATACTAAACAATGTAATCGCAACGTAACTTAAAAAAACATTAGGGTTGTTTTAAATTTATAAAAAGTAGCCTTTGCTCTTGATCTACTTAGGCTGGTTACAGTGCTTCACTGACCGTCGGTCCGTATGTCGGTCGCGCTTGTCATTAATATGAAAATCCATAATTCGTACAGTGCTGGATCGACCGTACGCACGCGTATATTGCTACGCACTGCGTACGAGGACCGTCGGTCGAGCGCGTCCGCATGCGTCCGTCGGTCGGCCGACGCGCTATGGAAACGAATGAACGCGTTCAGTGCTGCACCGATCGTTGGACCGACGTACGGACCGACGACGGATGTCTGTATCAATTTTCATCTGGTCAGTTTGTTGGTCAGGAGAGCACTGAATGATACAAACTGACGGTCGGTCCGTGCGTATCGTCAGGACCGACCGTGCGCACCGACGATCGGTCGAGCACTGTAACCCGCCTTAGGGAAAAGTTAATCGATGATATTTATAAATATCTTGAGTTTGTTTTTATTGCCAACTATGTAAAAATGTATAAACCAGTCACCTTAAACGTTACCATCAAGGCCTGTTACTAGGTATTTAAATTATGAACGAAGTGTTGCCATGTGTTGCGTATTTTGAAATGAGAACACTTGCGATGGCCAGTATCTGGTTATTTCAAGGAGTGTTATATTATAGTAAAACCAGGACCCTCACCATAAGCTCTTCGGGCAATATCAAAGTAATACTACTTTTATATTTCGTACCATAACCTATAAAAAATATATTGAAGTAGTGTTACTTCGAGCTTGAAACTTTGGTGTTTCTGAAATACGATGCTTTGTTAGTAAGGAGCCTGCAATAGTATTTAGGTACCGAATGAATGGGAGAGCAGTTCCTAGGTTTAAATTTAGGTTTTGTTGTCGTCGAATGAATATATACGGATGATAAATATCTCTACTGATTTATGCCTCTTTTACAGTGATCTATATCTATATAAGAGCTTAACCTGACTGACTGACTGACTGACTGACTGACTGACTGACTGACTGATTGATCATCGCCGAGCCGAAACCGCTGAAGATAGAAAGCTGAAATTTGGAAGGTGGCTTCCTTTTATTACAAAACCACCCACTAAGGCGGGATTTTTGGAAATTCCACCTCTAAGGGGGTGAAAAAGGATGAAAACGTTAGTATGAAACTTTTTAACGCGTGGAGCGATTTTCATGAAACTTTGTTTGTGCACCGTAAATGCAAAATGAATGAACACGTGTTTCAGGATTTTTCAATATAATCTTCAAAAAGGGGTCAAATGTGGGGTCAATGTTTGTATGCGAACTTTTTAACGGGTGGTGTGATTGGTCTGAAATTTTGTTTGTGTACTTTAAATGCAAAATGAATGAATACGTGTTTCAGGATTTTTCAATATAACTCTTAAAAAGAGGTCAAATGGGGGTCAATGTTTGTATGGGACTTTTTTAACGGGTGGTGCGATTGGTCTGAAACTTTATATTAGACTTAGATATTTTATGTGAACGAAGTCGCGAGCGGGACAGCTAGTCTGTTATAGTTACTAAAGTAACCCCTCTACTACTAATGGAAGAACAACAATTTGCTTTCATAGATACCTGTATAGAAAGTCAAATTACAATATTTTTATCCAATAAATATTAACAATAAATAAATAAATAAATAAATAATGCTGGACAATCCACACAGCATCATCTAGCCCCAAAGTAAGCTACTCAAAGCTTGTGTTATGGGTACTAGATAACTGATATATTTAATACATTATATACATAGATAGATATTTTTTTTATTATACATAGAAAACACCCAGACCTAATCGGAACAAATTTCTGCAGATCGTACACAAATTTGTTCCGCGGCGGGAATCGAACCCGCAACCTCTTGCTTCGCAGGCGGACTCTCGCCCGCTGCGCCACAGAGGTCGTCAATAAACTTAGGTACAATCAAAATAAAATATTAAAAAAACCCATACGGACTCACGGAACCTTTAGAATTCATATTAAAGTTCTGTTTGATATTTTGGGTCACGTCACGTTACTTATAACGGTTTTTATTTTCTTACCTACATTTCTAGAACTTTACCATATCAGTAATCTCGAAAATGTTTAGTTAATAAGTTTCTATTATATATTAAAATTAATTTATTATTCAAGCATGATTTTATAATTTATTTAGTACTTACTCATCTTCTTTAAAAATGCTCAATCACTGTTGCCAATATAAATATTAGGCTTTTGATTAGCAACAAATTGTTGATTAATTAAAATACTGTGTTCAATTTATTTAAAGGCCAGCTCAGCATATTCTGTGATATTCGGAAAACAGCTAACCAATTTTGTTTTTAAAAATTAAATATAAAATTTATTTTAAAATACGTAGTCACGTAAAAAAACAAATACATGAAGACACTCTTTCTTCACACGTACTTGCGAAAAACTTTTGAAAGAACCCACATTTTTTTCGGATATCTGGGATGTTAAATTGTAAAACGTTATTATAACCATAGTATTTATTTACTTACGTAAACATAAATAAATATCTTCTTATGCAGTAAAAATAACTAGGTACTTACTTAATTGGATTATTCATATAAAAATAACTTATATCCGGTCGGCATCAGTCAAGTTAACATAAAATGTAAATAATTAGTCGTATTATCTACCATTGCATATCACTGTAATAAAAAAATATATAAAAATTTCAACCTATTAAAAATATTTTAATGTGTTCGTATATTCGATTTCACAAAAACTGGATGAATGTATTAATAGAATATTATTTATAAAATTAGTTAAGTAAATTTAAATAAGTCTGTTTGTAATATATAATTAATTTTAATTAGGTATATTTATTTGGCAATGCCTAGCATGTTAGCTTGTAAATAGTTTGTATAATAGCACATAGCTTAGAGCTTTTCTTAAGTTTTCTTATGAAACGCGTACCTACTCCTTCTATTATGTCAACAGTTCATTTGGTTCTATTTATGTGGTTTTTGTTTTTCAACTTTCTGGGTTATCTTAATCTTATTTCGATTGTCCCAGAAATAGCGGAATTCGAAGCGTATAGAGATCAGGGCTGCGATTATGTAATTCTGATACTATCAAAACATGATTACTAACTGCTTCTAAATAACAGCTGTGAATTTTTTTATGGAAAGTTTATTCCCATAAAATTATGATTATTATATTTTGATTTATTGCCTATTTGCTAATTGTTTGTAAGTACTTATTAGAATTACGCAATCGCAGCACTTTTGCTAATAGACATTCATTGTAATTGATTGCAACTAGAGTTCCGTAATAGTCACTCAGTTCTATAACTGCAAGAGGGGCAATGCAGTAGTGTATAAGAGGATAAGAGTTGGTATCTACGGCATAATGTTCATTAAATTCTTGTCAGTTATAAGCACAAAAAATACTATAATAACTGATTCCTATCTAAGATACGTGTATTATGTATATTATATACATGAATGTAAGCTTTAGTAACTGTCACTTTATATTTAACGTATGCTATCAGAACATGGTTTGTTCGATAAGGGTAATCCCTTACATTACAGAAATCTAATTTTAAATATTGTTCTCGTGTTAAAAAATTACAACTAAATATACTTGAATCGCATATTATTTAAGTACATAATATATACCTATATGTAACCCACATAAGGGTAATTATTATACTATTAATTTAAAAAAAATTAAAATAACCTATAGTGTATTTTAAAATAATTCCTTAGATTATGTTGAGGTACGCGCGCTTAAAACCAATGAATTTATGTTGTTTAATATTAGCAAATCCGTATCCATTAGATAGAAAAAAACTTGTAAAAGACATAGTCTTACTATTAGAGAAATTATTTGGTAAAAAATAAATTGAATATAAGCTACAGAATCACATTTCTTGAGTTTTTTTTTGCTTTTCCTTAATGAAGAATGAAAACATGAAAATGATTAGGTAGGTACGTTTAACGCATATAAAAAAGGCTGAATGTTTTTATACCTTCAGCTTTTTCGCTTTGTTCCAGAATCATCAGAAATCAGAAAAATGGCCAGTTTCCATTTATAGATTAAAAATAAAAACGAGTTACCAAACCAGCGAACCGTGCTGCATTCCTCTTTGTTGCGGGATTCGCCTTTTTCCCTTTGCATGAAAGTCAAACCAATACATCTATTCGCCGAAACAACTCTTTAAAAATTGCAGAAACCATGCCCACCTTTTTAAAAGTTTTACATCAGAGCAATATAGGTATATAACTGGATTCCTGGATTTAGCTGTTAATTCTAGATAATTTCAGTTTCTAAAAAGTTAGTTGAAATTCTCGGTGAAACCCATTCGAATACTGTTTTAGTGCATTGAGTGAATACCTAACAAAAGTGAATGAAGCTTGTCGTCCAAAAACCATTTCGGTTTAAAATTGGCTTTCGGTAAAATGAACAAAACTTTTCGCAAAATCCAGTTTCATGGAATGCACGCTCCATATCGAACCATCGAAAATTAATAGGTTTCTTAGCGAGCACTACTTCTAAATGAAGCTACGAGCAAAAAATATCTTCAGCGACAAAATGTGCATCCGTTTCTGGCAGAAAGTCGGCCAGATCGAGTGACTAAAAAGTTTCCACTCAGATGTTGGCTGGACAAAAAAACATTTTTGTAGATAGGTATCAGTGCTTCTTTGTTGCCTGACCGGAAAGTTACTTTACAACGGGCTGCAGAGTACCTAAAACCTTTACGAGCTTTTGTTTTGAAACCGTGATACATACCTACAATGTAAAACGAGCTACCCGTGTACCCAATCGATGGAAAGGGGAAAACAAATAAAAATATCTTTTTGCTCGTTGTTTGCCAATAATTGAACGGTTGGTAAGAATCGGTTGAAGCAGACAGTTGTTAAAAAATATTCAAAAAATATATTTTTGTTGGTTTTATTTTTGTTGTTGGTAGACACTACACAGAGCTATTTAGCTCCAAACTAAACTAAGCAAAGCTTGTACTGTACAATGGGAACGAGATCAGAATACCTATGGGTGATTTAAGTTTTTTGTTGGTTAATTTTTTTATCTTATCTTATACCTTTAAACGATCACCCCCATGTATGTTCCGCGATTTTTTAAAGTTTTCGAGTTATGAATTCTTTTCCGAATTTTTGAAAATTTACGACTTGAACAACTTAAAAAGTTCTCTTAAAAAAAGTAGTAAACTTTCTTGAGATATTTCTTTTGCTACTGAATTGTTATGAGTTGTTCTTTTGTGCATAAAATAATCAGCTACGTGACTTTGATGAAAACTATGAAAATGTTAGTGTAAAGTCAAATAATTACATTCGGTGAATTATGACTTAAATTTTCAACTTTAAATTAAAAATCTTAACAAGTGATTTCAAGGTTCTTAAGTAAGTCTGAAAAAAATTCCAGACTCTCAGCTTTCATAATCATTAAAAAAAAGTAGTACTTAATGGGCTACTTTGGCTAAAATCGGCCTTCAAAGACGGTGAGGTGGAAAATTCTTAAAATTAACTAGGTACCTGATAAAAAAATAGATTTTGGCCATTTTATCATTCTTAAGCTTAATTCTTTTGTTAACTAACCAAAAATGACTGCAGGAAAGTAAGATTTCATTAATATTTGAAGGTTTTATTTATTTAGTTTAACTAAATTTATGAAATAAAACAACAAGTAAAATTTATTAATTTTTTACAAAAAGTTTTCAAAATGTCAACCTACTAGGTCGATACAAATCCTACATCGTCTTAAAAAGGTTTCTATTAATCGTATGAAAGCTATTTTAAGTTCCTTAATTTTTTCTTCGGCCTGTCTTAATTTTGTTCTTAATTCGGCCATATTTGGTTAGTTAACAAAACAAATTAATCTTAGGAATGATAAAATGGCCAAAATCTATTTTTTAATCCGGTTGCTAATTTTAAGAATTTTCCACCTCACCGTCTTTGAAGGCCGAATTTTTTAGACTTATTTAGGAACCATGAAATCACTTTTTAATTTGAAGTTGAAAATTTTAGTCATAATTCACCGAATGTAATTATTTGACTTTACACCAACATTTTCATAGTTTTCATCAAAGTCACGTAGCTGATTATTTTATGCATAAAAGAACAACTCATAACAATTCAGTAGCAAAAAAAAAATCTCAAGAAAGTTTTCTACTTTTTTTGTAAGAATGTTTTAAGTTGTTCAAGTCGTAAATTTTCAAAAATTCGGAAAAAAATTAATAACTCGAAAACTATAAAAAATCGCGGAACATACATGGGGGTGATTCAGGTACCCCAAGGGGTGTTCTATCTCTGGACTTTCGCTTGACACTACTTTTTGGGACACCCTGTATATATATATATTTTCTGAATCTCGGAAACGGCTCCAACGATTTTCTTGAAATTTAGTATACAGGGGGTTTCGGGGGCGATAAATCGATCTAGCTAGGTTTCATTTTTAGAAAACATCGTTTACCAATAAAAAAAAACCGAGCAAAGCTCGGTCACCCAGGTACTAATATAATTAATCTATCTCCACACGCTATAGGGGCGGTGTTTACGTACCTACATAATTATAATACAATTTATCTTCTAACCTAAAAATAAAATACCTACCTAAGTAATTCGATCGTTTCTCAATATAAATGCCCGTAATTTGCCAGAACTGAACGCTACGAAAGTTTTCTGTGAGTGCAGTTACGAGCTTGAAGGAATCCTTTTTGCATTGAGTCCTTCAGTCCTAATGCGATTGAACGAAGAATAATCTATCTACTTTCATTAGGACTGATTTCTGAGGATTTTTCTGAGGAAGCGAGGGTAAGCCGTGTTTTTAGCTTAGTGAGTCGGATGAGCTGTCGCTGCTTTTCTATTTGTTTACTTTTGCGAGGATTGTGAGCTTCAAAAGTTTAATTGAAGCCACTGACATAGCTTAGGTATAACTATAAAGATAGAAAGATATTTAAGTTTCTTGAAAACAATGATCGATATCTCGATGCCCGCAAATGTTTTGGATTAAGTAGACACAAACTATGTAGGTACTTATGTAAAATGTAGGTTATCTTATACCTTTAAACGAGCAATTCTTGTATATATATTTATATATATATAATCGGAATCTCGGAAACGGCTCCAGCAATTTTCATGAAATTTTGTATGCAGGGGGTTTCGGGGGCGATAAATCGATCTAGCTAGGTTTAATTTTTCAAAAAACACGATTTACCAGAAAAAAACTCCGAACAAAGCTCGGTCATCCAGGTACTATAGTTTATATCTACAAAAAATGTACATAGCTGTCATGTCCTAAAAAACATTGCATTTTTGTTGGAACATAAACTTTTTATTTTTTTCCTACAAATAATAATATAAGAATTTTTCCTGAAATAAAAAATTTCTTATTATGTACCTAACTTATTTGAAACCTAACAAATGAGATTACGTCGTACTTCTACGTGTTTCGTCGTGCTTTCACTAGATGGCGCTAGGTTCGCTATCTCGCTCTCGCCACCAATGTGGTGGGGAGCGGGCGGCATAAGGGGCGCGCGCGAGCCACTCTCGTCAGTTGCTTATTCACCATGCAGGGTTAATTTAGGTTTCAAATAAGTTAGGTACATAATAAGAAATTTTTTATTTCAGGAAAAATTCTTATATTATGTAGCCTGAACTTATTTGAAACCTAACAAATGAGAGAGTTGTTTACTATCGCATGGTGGTGATAGCGAGAACGCCAACTGTGATTGTATAAAAAATAAATCAAATAAAGTAGCATTATTCAACAATTAAAATATAGTTTATTACTATGGAAAAGTAAATTTACTTAATGAGTAACATTTATTTACTTAAATAGTTTATTTAAAGAGCATGCGAATCAATGAAATAATTATTATGGAAATGACAAGCAGTACTTAGGGTATTGGGTTGAAAACCGACGCCACGGAGGGAATGTTTCTTGTGGGCTGATCCAATGGTCGTTTGTAGTAGCGCAACATAGTGTTACCATGTTGCCAGTTACCCTTTGTCATGATGTCCTCGACTGGAACTTTCTCGACCCAGTTAAGCGACGCCACTGCTGATCGAATCGACCCAGCTGAGCTATGGATCCCTGCGTCAATCAAAACGGTGCGTATCCAACCTCCTATTACTGTGCGGGAAGCTGGTTTGGGTTCACCCCTGGTAGAAATAAAAAGGTGAATTAAATTTTTTGATGTGCGCCGATCGTGTGAGGCCTCTAGTAATTTTTTCACCCAGTAAACAGGGTTAATATTAGTGTGTAACCCAGATACCAGCTGCCAACCAGATTGTCTATGGCGGGCAGTATCTGTCTTCGACCCGTACATTGGCCACAGTACAACTTGATCCTCACTTATTATGCAGTGGTCTCTGGTTGATGACAGAAGCGTGAGGTCATGAACTCTACGCCCCGAAGCTAATAGTAGCAGTGTAGCGCAACGTCTAGAGATATCGAAGAGGCTATTCACGTTTGGTTCGTGCCTTAGTAGCCAATCTACCACAGTCTGCGGGTTCCATATAGGAGCTTTGAGAGTATTCAAGTTTTGAGCTGTTTGATTAGCTATTCCTTTTAGAGCTTGAGACACCAGTATGTGAGATCCAAGTTTTATTTCAGAATCCGGGTGACAAAAATTCGACACAACTGTTTTATGAACAAGTATGCTTTTGTAGCTCAATCCCTGTTGTTTATGTAAATAAATTAAATATTTTGCCAGTCCGCTTGCACCGGGGTTTTTAATTTCAGTACTGGTTGTATTACACCAGGCAATCCAGCGAGACCAAGCATTTTTATAAGTTTTTAACGTGGATGGTCTCCAGCTCGACTCAAGTAGTTTTCTTTCGTCAAGTGTCATATCCTTCACCAGGTGGTCCCACCCCGTATTAACCATGCCTCCAAAACCAGTGCATCGACTTGAGGAGGAGGCTGATGAGTTCTGGTGTCTATCAGGACTTGTTCGAGGTTCATGATGGTAAGCGGTGCGGCTAGTGCTTGGGTCTTGAGGTCTGATCTCCAAAACACGTTCCTCCATCTGGGACAGATCACTATGTAATTCTCGGTTGCTTGTTTCAGCCACATCAGGACTTTGTGCATTAGACAAGGGGGTGGAAACACCCAGGCCAATTCGTAATTCCATCTCCGGCTGAAAGCGTCGAAGAATTCTGCACTCCCGTCTCTCAGATCCCATGACGCATACTGGGGCACTACATGGGCTTTGTTCGAGGCGAAGAGATCCATGGTTGGGGTTCCCCATCTGTTGAAGATCGTTAAGCAGGCTTGTGGAAGCAGATGCCACTCCGGTATGGATTTGTTCCTGGACAGACTGTCCGCTGTTCCGTTCAAGGGCCCTGGTAGGTAGCTCGTTACAATATTGATATTCCTGTTCATCAGAATTTGGTAAATCGTCTGAGTTAGATGTAATAGATTGCGAGAACGAGTTCCTCCTTGATTGCGAAGGTAAGCGAGCGCGGTGCGATTGTCGCTTTGTACCATTACAGTCCTGTTCTTGAATAAATGCGCCATGTCTTGAAGTATAAGGCAAATCACAAGAAGCTCTTTCATGTTCGAGTGCAGTTTGAGCTGTTTCGCGTTCCACAAACCTTGGAGGTGAGTCCCGTCCACCTGAGCTCCCCAGCCTTCGTCTGATGCGTCTGTGACAACGAAGTGAGACACTGGAGCGTCCCAGATGTTGCTGTTCGTCCGAAGATTTGCTAGCCACCATTCCAGATCTGAAAGAGCTGGTGCTGACGGAGTCATCGGCTCTTCTGACCTCACTGCTTTTTGCATGACCGCCTGGATGCTCCGATGGTTCAGTCGTCCGAATGGAACTATGAAGCTCGAGAAGTTCAGTAGTCCCACGGTTTTCTGCAAATCTAGAATCGACCATGATTGAGCGCCTCTCATCTTCGTCAACTGCTGGTCTAGAGCCGTAATCTTTCGTGGGGGTAGAGATTTCGTGTTCCTCACTGTGTTCCATTGTATTCCTAAGAACTCCATGACTTGAGAGGGAAAGCTGGACGACTTTCTTTTGTTTATTACCCACCCTAATCTCTGAAGGATTTGGGTGGCCGTAGCTGCATGATGTTGAAGTGTTTGTGGGTTCTGATTTGCCAACAGGAAGTCGTCTAGGTAGACCACGACACGTATGCCTTCTTCTCGAAGTTTTTGAGCGACCCAATTCGATAATGTAGCGAATGTTTTGGGTGCGCTTGAGAGCCCGAACGGCAGGCATGTCATTTGGAGGATACTTTTGCCAACAGCGAATCTCAGGAATTGGCGGTGATTCACTGCGACTGGTACGTGAAAATATGCTTGAGTCAGGTCGATTTTCATCATGTAATCGCCGGGTTGTAAGAATTGACGAACCTTGCTCATGTTTATCAAACGGAACTTCTTGGGATTCAGATAACGGTTGAGACCTTTTAGGTTCAGAATTGGTCTGTGTGAACCGTCTGCTTTCTGAGAGAGAAACATTTGAGATAGGTAGCCTGCATTGCGAGGTGCTTCCTCTAGTATCCCTTGTCTCCTCATGTTTTGAAGCTCTAGTGCCATAGCTGGAGAAGCTTCTGATGGGCACATTTGAGGTCGCAGCCGAGCTAGAGGTGGCTTTGCGACAAAAGGTATACGATAACCTGTTATAATTTGAATTATGTGAGGGGGCGCGCTCATGGATTGCCAAGTATTGACGAATCTCTTGAGCTGTCCGCCCTGAAAACTCACCGGATAGTCATTGATGTCTTGTGCGCCGTCCATCCTCCTTTGTTCCACTTGACGACGGTGGCTTGTTTTTGGCCGCAGAAAAGGGGCGTTTTCCTGCAGGATGCTTTCCTTTGTTGGAGGTAGTAAAAGCCTGCTGCTTAGAGGAGGAGGTTGAGGCACGAAACGACACCGCAGGGTCAGAAAACCGCTTTGGTGCAGCCTGGCTACCTTCAGCAGGTAGATATGGCCGTTTGATGACCTTCGAGCAGCCACCCATTTTTAATACGGCATCACTAAACTCCTTCTGTTGAAACAGAAATTCACAACTCGGCGGTATGCGTTGTAAAACAGCACGATTATATCTATCTCTAACACCAGACAAAGCTTTGTCCCTGCGCTGCTGAATTATATTTGCACGGCGGCCGCATACTACCTGCAGCATATCCTTTGATATTTCCTTAAATTTACAGTCATCTGAGAAGATTTGCTGGACCTTCTCATGAACTGAAGCAGATGTAAGTGATGTGTTTTTCTTTGAAGCCCATGTTAGCAAATCTTGAAGCGAATTTTGTAGTGCTTCGCGTTGAGCCAGCATCATATTTGTGAGTACACCGAACGTTTGGTCCAAAGATCTCAAGAAAAAAGGCTTATCTTCAAATGGTATTAGTTCATCATTTAATTCTAGGTTAGTAAATGCAGGGGTGGCAGCATATTTCTTTTGGACGTCCGAATAACGTACGTTCAACCACTCAGCATTATTGAAATGTTGTAGCTTTGAGATATATTTCAGCTTGGCGCTATCAGACTTCTTCACAGACTCAGTTAATGTAGTATTAGGCACGTCCCATTCAAAGGAAAATCCTTTTTCAGGCACTAGATGAGATGAAATTGATTCAATTTCCCCTGTTTCGTCGGGGGTAGTCGAAAAAATATTATTTCGCTGAGATAACCGATTGTTATTATTTCTAGTAAGAAGATGTTTAAGTTCGCTCAAAGTCGTAAAAAGTCAAACCTTGAATCCAGATAATCCTCCGAGCGCATCCTTTTGGCTGGTGAAGGGATGTTTTCTTCCATACTGCCGTCTTCGTCGTCGCTGCGAGCTCGCCTTCTGTTGTCTCCGATGTCCGGTGAACTGCAGTCCACATTGTCCATTTTCGTTGAAGAGGTAAGTCGCAAACAATTTAAAATACGAACTACTAGGAGTTAAATTTAGCACGACTAGCCACGGCGAAATACAAACGCCAACTGACGAGAGTGGCTCGCGCGCGCCCCTTATGCCGCCCGCTCCCCACCACATTGGTGGCGAGAGCGAGATAGCGAACCTAGCGCCATCTAGTGAAAGCACGACGAAACACGTAGAAGTACGACGTAATCTCATTTGTTAGGTTTCAAATAAGTTCAGGCTACATAATATGAGTATGAGCTCAATTCATTTAACTGAATATTAGATCAGTTCCTTTTAAAGGATACAGATTTGGAACACTTATCTAAACGATGACTATGCAATATTTTTATTTCTATCTAAATTCGGTTTCATTTTTCAAGGTTAGGAGTACCTAGGTACAGTTAATGTGCAACGCATCGTATTTTGCATTGATGTATAATTAGTTAATAAGTATTTTGTCTTTCTTGAAATCACCTCCAATACATTACACTAAACTTAAACAGCCAGTTATAACAATTGATTAGGTGAGAAGACCCCGGTGCAGCCTCTCCCATTAATTAAAGCCCTAGTGATTGTTCCTCGGAGGTTATTGCCAATCTCGGGAACCCTCCCGACGATTTGTTACATTCATAAATCTAGTAGATCCTTTAACAATAAACGGTGAAGTGATAAGTTGACTTTGATGAACAATGATCATTCAAAAAAGCGTTAGGACCGAGACGCGATTTTGAACCTCAAGTTCTTGGGTTAGGCTGAAAGTGGTCTACACACACTTTCGGTGCACGAACTTATTCAAATCTACAACCTTAGGGTCAGAAGGCATAAGTGCTACCAGTAGGTATACCAAGTGATCTTCCATTTTGCGATAAGAAATCAAAACATGCTACAAGACGATATTGGAATGTCTGAAGAATATAAAGTAGGTATCTGCTTTGAATCCGTTTTACCTAGGTATTTACTTTGATGAAAGAAATGAAATGGTCTACGGATATTTCAATATGCCACTTTATTTGGCTGGAAAGTTCTAGACCTGAACTAAAACTTTTAACTTAATATTCACAAGAAGCTTTAAATTAATTAACACTTCTTTTGGTCTCTCCGACTTTCAACTAAGTACCTTTAACTTTAATCAGTTATTTGATACACACAGCTAAAAAAGCCAGAGACACCAACTTTCGTATGAACAAAAACTTTTGCAAAATTTTAGTGGTTTTCTTTGCACTACGACGAAACATACATGAAAGTAGCTTTTATTGTGCCTCCAACTCCTCCTTGAAAGAGGGCAAAAAGGGGGTTACAGTTCGATATAGTGCGTGAATTTCACTATGACAAAAAAAACTTTTTAAACGCGAAGACAAAGTCTCGAGCCATTCAATAAATAGCAGATGTACCTACACAATAAATACTGACCATAATATAAGTCTATCTATATTGCTATACCAAAACCAACCTAAAGCTCACCGTTGCACTACTTATGCTGCACGTGTTTTATAAACTAATTTGATATGTGTAGCGAAAAGCTTCTTAGAAACTTCTCGCTATCTATTTCATTTTTGAACAATATTGCCCAGAGACTTATAAACTCGAAACAACTTAGACATGAGATGGTAGCTACTTGTAGTTTGTAGTAAAATATTGGACGGCTTATATGGTAGAATTAAATAGGTATCTATAACTTGTATAATACCTAATCGTTTACGATTCTTTTTGATATTTATGATAATAGGCTTTTTTTGTCTTCGAACCGCTAAATTGACGATTACTACGTTGAAGTATCCGTGTATTTTGAGCAACAAACTAAAATATAAGCCAATTCTCGGAAACAGCAAAAAAGCTGAAACTTTTCAGTTTCTTTTAGTGACTCGGAAATTACAAAAAAGGCGATGACTTACAGCCAAACTAAAAAGCGAGAGCGGTTTCAGAATTAGTCTACTCCCTCGAAAGTTAACTCATTTCCTCAGCTGCTCCTTTTGTTGCGTGCGACCGGATGGGACGTGAGACTTTCACGTTTCTACACTACACCAGCGTCACCAACACATTAACAAGCGTTTATTCTATCGGTTGAATTTATAACTCAAATGAATAACTAGATAAAACACTTTATATAACAAAAAAAATTCAGATGAACAACTAACAGGTTAAAGTGTGAGGGCTGGTTACAGCGGCCTTTGAATATTATCTAACTTATGCCAAAAAAGGGGACTCATTATCACTTACTGAAATGAAGTCGGTTTGCATCAAAATTTTCCTCTAGATTTACACAATTCAACATTGATTTTCAGTAATTGCAATGAAGCTATTACTACGTTTATCACGTTTAAATAACGGCGCGGTGTAAAGTTTTAATCCGTAGTGTCTGTTCACTAGAACTGAGTGTCGTAGACCATTAATTGGTGAGTTGTAGTACTGTCACAGTACTGTGGTGCGCTCAATGCTTTCATTGCTCAGCACGCGTGTCTGTGCTACGCCGTAGTAGCTGCTACGTTTACTCGTAGCTGGTACGTAGGATAAAGAAAAATCTTGAGATGTTTTATTTACGTTCAAACTAAAAGCTGAAATGACTCTTCTAGTAAATATGTTCAAAATTACTAAATCAAGAACAAAATAAATTGTCTTCATGAAAATGAGCTGACTATTTTATTTTAGCTGTAATACTACATTTCCTGGCTGTAATTAGGTTAGCAAATATTTTTGTTAGTCCCGCGTTAATAATAATATATCTTTCATGCTTGTCTGGTTGACCCATGTAACGCGACTGTCGGCTGGCTTCTCTAAATTATGAGAAAATGTAATATTAATTTTGTGCTAGTAATATAACCTAAGCGGACCCTTGTTCATTCAAGATATTGAACTGCTGAAACATCTTGCTCAAATCTTGATATAATTTACGAGTACATTTTTTCTTTTTCTAATATCAAAGGTACTTATTTATTTTGCGGTACTCCAATAAACAAGATTTTTCTCAACATTTTTGTGAAACCTTTAGAAGAGTTTCACAACTTCACTGCTGTTGAAAAATATGATGCAGATTTGTTATTCAAAAGGCTTAAAGCCAGACCGTCTCGACGAAAGGCTAACTGCACCTTTGGGAATCTTTACATAAAAAATCTATTTTGTAAAAGGAAAGTAGAAACTAAATAATGCATCGCCTCTCCAAACAGTTAGACCCGTTGTCAGTTTGTAAACATTAATTTTGTTTGTTGGCTCTTTGGTTCATTCATCCCGTGTTCAATTTAATTAATTAAAGTTTTTAACCATTTGCTTGCCTCTGGGATGTTTAGAGCAATTTTCCTTTGCGGAAAGTTGATGGTGAAATACAAAATGTTTAAACACACCTGCCAACATTCCGGTTTATATTTTTGGGATAGAAAATTATTAAAAAGTACCTACACATCTCTGGTACGGCGGATGTGAGACGTTATGGCGTTATGCATTATAGTTCATACATCCAGTATTTTGGTACTGTGATACTTGTAACATAAAATAAATCCTAGTGTGAGCTCATAAGATCAGCCGCCCCCTCAGATATAAAATTACTGGTAAGTAAATTATGACACTTGAGTTGTTTTAATCAGAGGTTCGTCAATTTTTGCCGATTTCTCTTTTGCATTTCACTCGCTATTGGTTCGGGCGTTATAATTGATTGGATTATACCTTTCATCGGGCTGGCCTGCTACGTGATCCCGGTACATGATTGCTCGATTCGAATTTATTTACTAACTGACAATAAAACGCGTTATCTACAAATTCATTGGTTCCGAACAGTGGCCGCTGTGACATGAATAAAATATATTTTTAGCTTAAAGTTTTCAGTGTGAAAATCGGTTTATTCCCTCGTTAAGCCGCGCTTCAGTATCGGTGCTGTCGTTTTTATTTGGAATCTCTTTGATGTGGTTAGGGGCTTTGCATCATTGATATCTGGTGAAGGCTCGGTGGCACACATTTACCACGTTTTAATTTAATTGTACTCATCTAAAAGATCTTGTAACTTACTAGTGAAATTCCCCGCGACTTCGTGTAAGTATTATAATTTTTCCATACAAATGACTCTCCGTTTCACTAATGATATCAATTAGGGGTTGAATTTTGAAAGTTAATTCCTCAGTGTGTCATCTCAGAAGTATTTAAAGTAGGTATACATAATGAACCTTGACGATTTGAAGTTTAAACAATACAATACCTAAGTATATAAATTTTTACAAGTATAAAAAAACTATACCTACAATGTTTGTACATAATATACATGTAAGTGCAAAAATTTAGATCGGTTTTTAGTTTAGGATTTAAAATGACTTCAGATGTGCGAAATCCGTGCTCCTAGATTGAATAAATACCTAATAACATAAATAATGATAAAAGCGGTCTATTTGCAGAGACCTATGTATGAATGTATTTTAATAAATAGACTACTTACATAGCTAGTAAAGTAGATATGCTATGTATGATAATGAATCTACTACAGATATTTTAATTTTACGCTACGTTAGGTTCCTTCTTAAAATATAATACTACTACAAAAGATAATAAGGCAAGCTTATTAAATTCCGCAAGAGTTATGAGTTTTAAGAACTCCTACATTTTGTTACTACAAATTGTTTTTATTTGGCATCCAGACGAGATAGATCACAAACAATGTACCAGTAAATAGTTTTATCTTATACTTTTAAACGAGCAATTCAATATAATCTGAATCTCGGAAACGGCTCCAACAATTTTCATGAAATTTAGTATGCAGGTAGTTTCGGGGCGATAAATCGATCTAGCTAGGTTTCATTTTTAGAAAATGTCGTTTACCAAAACAAAACCGAGAAATGCTCGGTCACCCAGGTACTTTCTTTGAACACAGTTATTAAAAATTATATGCCAAGAAGTTGTCCGGTTAAATCTAGCTATAAGTACTAAACATTCTAAAGATTCTGCCATTTTGTGCTTAAAATCATTGAGCGAAATAAAACTACGGGTAGATTGAGTGGCAGGGTTTATTTTTAAGCTCGTCTATACGGCATTATGTTGCCATACCCATATCTATTATAATTTACAAAATCAGGCCTTTCATGTCTTCAGCACTTACACTTAATAAAATATTTACGAGAAAGTAAAGAAGCTGCCTATTTCTATGTAGCCAGTCAACCGCTACAAGAATTTGCTTTGAACCTTGGGATTCATCTGACCCTTTCTATTAAAAGGGTAAAAAAGTAATGGCTGATTCACACCGGAAAAATAGAGCAATAATAGAAGAAAAACCAATAGATAGGAAGTTATAATGAAATTTTTTAACTGGTACTTACGACAATCCAAACGTTTACTCAGTATTCGCAACGTTCCCAAAAACACAGACGAAAATTTCGTTGGTGACCTACCTTCAATATACACAAAAAGTTGATAGAATTACAAAGATATACTCGTAAACTAACTAGGTAGGTACTTGAGTTGCGTTAGTACTCCCGCTTCGCATTGGTTTGACAACATCTTTTAAATCCCTTTCTTATTGACACAAATATCCAACAATAGTTAATGTTTACACATTTCCCGAAAAAATCGGGAACTTGCCCTTTGAAACAGATAACGAGGATGAAAGTGATAGGAAAGCACAATAACGATATCGTAAGTCGTAATATATAATAACCAATAAAATTGCATTTTGAGACGTGCGGAAGAGTCTAAAATGGGCTATTTCCCGACCTCTCCTTGGCTCCGTTGAAAACTGATGACAGCGATTTCAATTCCAGCAATACTTGTCTTGTTTGTTCGAGTTTATAAAAGACACGAATATTTACGTCATGTAATTTACTTATACTCAATTAATAAAAACAAATAAAATCAATATGCCCCTATTTATAAAATAAAAATACTTCTTCTAGAAACAAATGTAAGTAGTTTTATTAGTTTTCAACACAGAAATATTTAAAGAAAAATATAATTTACAGCTGTTCGTGACATGAACACACGAGTACGCGTATTGCTCGTGTTTGTCTATGAATGGCTGGCGGGTGGTGATTTGACAAGTGATGTAGTTTGGACAAAACGTAGTGATTATATTCTCTTTGGTTTGGACTTAGGACATTTGCGCTTTCAATGAAACTCTTAATTACCTTCACCATCCTGCTTCTTAAAGTGACTGCTTCGTTTTCGACCTGTGATATTTTAATCAGATGTGCTAAAGATCTTTGAACACGCCGTGAGCGCTTGCAAATTGAAAGAACCGACGGAAGCATCTCGCAAATATAAACAAAATTGTCGCTATGTTTTAAGGCGAGACTTACGTAAAGTTGCGTACCAAGTGTAATTTATAATCAATGTGTTTTAGATGTATTTTTAGATCTTTTCCCATTAAAATTATGGTCATTCTGCGTGTAGTATCAAACAATCAGTGAATTCAATCCTTACAAAGATGCAGAGGTTAAGGTTTGTAAAATAATACTTATTACGTGAACAAAGTCGCAAAGAATTTTGATAATACAATGAACATTTACCTTTAAAAACGAGAGAAATTAGTAACTGTTTATAATTCTAATATCGATATAGCATTGTACAAAAGGTGGAGATAAAATGCACATGACCTGTTTTTATTGACCACATTTCTTCTGGAATTGTTCTTAGTTTCAAACTTAATTTGAAAATAATCCTATTTGCCAGCCAGGTACTTGATTAAATATTAAGAGCGAGACGCGGCGTTGTACTCTGGAGCGGCAGTAACAATGTATTTGAATGGTCTCACGTGTAGAGTTCGTGAAATCCCCATAAGATGACGTTACCTAGTTCAAGCTATTTGTATTTGAAGACCTTTTTTAAAAGGTTGCATTGTTCAAGCACAAAATATATCCTAACCCACAAATTATAAATGCGAAAATTGATGTGTATGTTTGTTACTCAATCACGTGGCTTAATCCATTTGGATGAAATTTGTAAAAATAATCAATTCGTGCAAATCCACAGGAAAAAGCTAGCAGGTAAATGTAATAAGTTAAAGGTATGTTTAAATCTAATACCTATAAGCGATTCTTGTATATACATAAATATAATCTGAATCTCAGAAACGGCTTCAACGGGCGATAAATCGAAGCTAAGTTTCATTTTTTCGGTTTTGTCATGGTCCAAAAGTACTATAAAAATTAACAATTTCAACAATTTCAGTTTTAGTATTTTTATCTGGTCAGAACACGTCTTAATCTTTCTGTTGTTAGCAAATTGTCAAGAGATACATCTGTTAGAAACCACACCAGTTGGTTGCTGCTGCCGAATGCCAACCCTGGCGATAGCAGACGTAGTTTAATGTAATCGGCTTCCTGAATGGAATTGCTGGATGCAACTATACCGCGCATTCTTATGGCATTTACCTTTGAGAGGGAACGGAAGATTGTTTTCATAGTTTTATTGAAGTCGTAAAAATAGTTTGCTTTTATTTTATAAATGTTGCCATTTGTGTCAGTGAGTGAGTGCGACAGTCAAGACTTTGATTCTTATATCTGTCTGCAGATTATCTATACTCAGTGAACGAAAAACATTGAATCATTTCTTGAAAGGAAATATCCGCGAAACATGACACCAAATTTCACACATCGAAACTCTTCGTGGATTTGCCAAAAAAATATTAATGTTGACTTTATTTCCTCGACGTTTGGGTTTAAATTGGTGTGTAACGTGTATTAAGCTTCTGTAAATTTTTGATATAATCTTTGGCAAAAATGACAAGCCACGCCTATTTTTGTGGGGGTCAGGAATACTTCCATGTATTCCACTGTCTATACTTAATGTTTTTGCATCATTTAGAAAGTCATGAGGCAACACCAATAGTTTTCAAGTAGGTAGTGTTGTTGTGGTCAGGTGTTCCCAAATATTTCCATAAAGTTCGTAAAAATATTTTTCTCGTCGTAGACTTTTAATAGAACACGTTCTTCAGTTCTCTTTGCGAATTCGTATTCCCCTATTTTACACATATGTAACTACCAACTTTTTTTACAGTATTTCCTATAGACGGCTTTTTAAACAGTAATCCGTAAAGTACGTTACGCTAGCGCCTGACGTCACCACTCGTTTAATATTAACAGGATAAGCCGAGCTTATTCTTATTAGGGCAACGCCACAACAAATTAACGTTTCCTAGATTTTATTTAATAGGGCATCACTGTAGTTGTGTACTGATGGTGATGTCCTAAGTGAGTACGATACTAAGCGAAGCTACGTGGCTTCTTGTAAAATAGCGCTGACGCAAAAACTAACAGGCTGAAATAACTCAAGCCTCTTTGGATGTCTTCGATTGTTCTCCCTATAGTATTGTTGATAAAAAATAAGTAACTGGATGACCGAGCATTGCTCTATTTTTTTTTCGGTAAACGACGTTTTATAAAATTGAAACCTAGCTAGATCGTTTTATCGCCCCCGAAACACCCTGCACACTAAATTTCCTGAAAATCGGAGCCGTTTCCGAGATTCAGATTATATGATATACCTATACAAGAATTGCTCGTTTAAAGGTATGAGATAAGATGAAAATATTTCTGTGTGTTGTGGATTGTATGAGTTTTATTTATAAATTTTATACAACTTTCTGATCAGGGTTTTACGTATCTACTTTAGTTCATAATTTAAAACTAGATACCGCTGTTTAAATTATACAGCCACGTTGAGAGTACTTACCTATATTCTGTTCAAAATGATGTTTCGAACTTAGAGGTTGATAAATTAATGTTATCAGTTCATAATTTTTGCACGATGTTAGCTATCCCGGTACAGAGTTATACTGCAAATCTTGTGACATTATCTCGCTCATGTAAGACACGGGAAAAATTAAGCTGAGCATCCTTGTACAAACGAGCAGATTACGTATTTACAATTATTTTATATTAAAGTCTAGGAAAGCTACGTATTTTCATTAAATATTCATGAATATTTAATTCTAAAACAATGGTTTTCAGAACAAAAGTTTCCCAAAAACCAGAAGAAACAATTGATTATTCACAAAATCTGTCTTTTCCTTTATGTATTGTGTGGTTCTCTTGCCATTTTGTTGTTTTGACCATTTCTCTGTTATAAATGTCATCTGGGGTATTACTAACGTCAGTAGATAAATGTCTTAGTTCTACTAATTTGATCATACTGAATCAGTATTTCAATCTTACCGATAAATTTTACGCAACTTTAAATATAATTAACTACCAAGAGGCTTATAAAAAATTTTACTCGTTTGGATAAGTATCAAAAAATATTAACATCTTAATCATAGTTAAGTTTATAAGACGCTACTTGAATAAATCTGAGATTTTTCGTAACATTTCATATAATTAGGTTAAGTACTTAGTTATCAAAAAGTATCATTAGGCATTAGGCATGGTGCTTTTAGTGCAAAATAGTATATAATTATTATTTTTAGGCTTCCATTCAACGTGATAATGCCACCAGCGTCTTGGACACGCTTCCATCTGGCAGTGATCTGGATCACGTATTTTATAAATTGTGTACCTATATTAAAATAGTTCTGTATATTTTTGTAAATAACGCCCGATTCTTACATTAAATATATATATATACGTTCAAGTTAAAAAAAGGCTGCCTTCTTTAGGGGTTGCATAACTACACAAAAAAAAGTTTAATACTTGTTATGCCATTGGCGGGTGCGCTAATGATGCGATAACGCCAAAATGTGGTGTTACCAGTTTCAATTACGATACATTAAGCACACTCATTACGCACTCGAAGCCTAATTCGCGTCACTAAATGCCGGTAACGTTTCCGTAATTAACCTCTTGTAATTAAGCGTCTAATCACGCTAAGCGCAAAGTTGAGATAAGAAACGCCGGAACAGAGTCGTTAAAATCTGTAATGTATGTACCTACCTTATATACTTGTAGGTATCAAACTTAATTGCTAAACTAGTAAGTACCTACATCTTCCGCTCGCGGCTTTGCTCGCGAGGTACCTTCATAAAATATAGCTTATGTTACTTAGGGATAATGTAGCATTCTAATGGTAAAATAATTTTTGAAATCGGTCCAGTAGTTTTTGATTTTATTCGTTACAAACAAAAATAATATATTATCTTTACTAATATTATAAAGAGGAAAGATTTGATTGTTTGTTTGTTTGTTTGAATTGATTAGGCTCCGAAACTACTGGACCGATTTAAAAAATTCTTTCGCCAATGTGTAGAATGAACTTTCAGTATGAACATAGGCTATATTTTATGTAGGTACTTCGCGGGCGACGCCGCGAGCGTAAGCTAGTAATAGATAAGTTAGTATTAAGTAGGTAGGTACGAAAATATTATGATTACAATTCTAATTTCTTCCATTCCTTTGGTAAAAAGACAAAGTATTGTTTAATTATTTTTTTTCGTAATTTGCCTCATCCAATATTGTGTTCGTCTATAATCATACTTATAATATTATAAATAAACTCGATGTCTAGTCAGGAACAAATAAACTTTCAGCAAAAGAAACTAAGTAAAACATTGGACTTTTCAAAATTGTGTGATATAGACACATCTAGTAAATCATAAGTAAATTAATAAATAATAATAAAAATATTACAAAATGTCTTTGAATACGTTATTGTAGATCTTAGTGTGTTTGAATCTTTGTCAAGCTCCCTAAATAAGTGTGACATATTATTCTTACTCTTGTATCGGTGCTCTAAATATATCTACTCTATGAACGTGTCAGATATTTAATAAAGCTAGGTATTGTTGGTGAAACAGAGGTTAAATCTCTAAAGCAATTATATTTTCCATAGCCCATCTCGGTGCCTATATCTGAGAGCAGGCTTAGTTGGGCTCAGTGGAGTGAAGACAGCGACTTAACCCCACCCTTTGTTGTAAAATGTATGTCGGCACTCGTAGCAGGTCATGAACGCACTAACGGTCATAATCTCTCGAGCCCCGAGGTATTATGACGCAGGGTAACTCAGGGTTACTTGTTAGGGCCTCTATACAGCGAAACTTCAACCATTTACGTACGAATGAGGCATATTAAGTTTGTAGAAGGTTTTTGAACAAGAAAAGCCATGAAAGGCACGGAATGCTAATGCTGGGGAGCACTTAAGCTAAGCGCAGTTGCGTAGTGTGGACTAAATAGCCGTTGTAATAGTTCCATGGGCGCTTATTGGAGCGAGAAGTTCACTTAGCATATTTAATGAGTTTTTAATGAAATAAGTGTAAAATAAGATTTGCTGGTTTTATTTCACAAGTTTTTAAAAAGTTTTTGTATACCCTGTTGAAATCCCTTTATAAATCCAGGAAATGCTCATTAAAACCGGCACTGAGGTAAACAAACTTAGAACTAAAAGTATGTTGATGTATAAAGTACCTACAATCAATGAATAATAAACTCGTGAATTTGCATGAATAAAGTACAAAAGTGACTAGTATGCGATAGTGGTCACCTATCCAAAGGTCAACTTCGATGAACGTTGCTCATAACTCGATGTAATTGACAAGGCATGCTACACTGCGCTGCTGACAGCTACGAAATTATTCTAAACGAGTACCATCTTTACCTCAATAACCATTTAACAAAAGATGGTTCCCGAGGTTCCCCTAGGGACTGCTCCGAATCAAATGACTTCACATATTTTTTATTCATATTCAATCCACTTGGGTGAAATTTGCAAGCATTGTCAGGTGTTCAGGAAAAGGCTCTGATGTGCAAAGGTTCGCTCTTAAAAGTTTTCCCGAGGTTTTGTTGCGGTAAGGAAAGTGATTTCTACACAAACTTTCTTATTTATGAAAAAATATACCAATAAAAGTGGACTGTGACTTGTTGGCGTTGCGGTCTCGGGTATGCTCTCAACTGAAAAGCTTGTATGATCTAATGAAATATTTGTTCCTGGTTTGGGTGTTGGTCTGTCTGTATGTGTACATACGTAACGAGTTACCCTTGAGTAATTAAGTTATCAACACCTATGGCATACGTGCAAAAAAAGGAGGAATAAAACAATGTACTTAATCTAAACTCTTTTCGAGATGACTCGAAATATATTTTTTATTAATAACAGGAGAGTATGTGTTGTGTACCCAGCTTCAATGAAATGGGTCGGGGTGTCGAGGGTTAAGAAAGGGTTTATGTCAAACTTATCGAGCTCTTCTTGAGCAATTTTGGAGTGTTTGCATACCTAAATATATAACGTATGTATAGGCACATAAGGCTTATGAAATAGGTTAATCCCGAGGCTTATAAACTATGTGAACATTCAATTGTATGCTAATATTGGTTTATCCACTCGCACGTCTTATAAACGTTGAAATTTCATAGCCTAAATGTAGCCTAATAATTGCGCCAAACAATCAATAAAACTGTTTTCGTACACCAAACCAGCTAATTCCATAAAATACCTTTAATATCTTACCGCAAAAACATTCCTTTTGCCAAAGTATTAGTAAGTTCTATTTCGTTTGATTACAGTCACTTCTTCAGAAACTTGCCTTATTTACAAGCGTAACAAACATACTTATCATGTTGTTTTACGACTTTCCTTAGCAAAGTTTTTTGTTTATTTTATGATGTTGTCGAAGGAAATTTCGTCACTTTGAATAAATGTGCGAGACTTTAGCTGGGAAGTTTTCACCTGACGCCAGCGCCGGCCTCTTATCGCGCTGCTATTGCGATAAAGTCGGTTACACTCAAGAAATATTTATTTGAAACAGATCTATACAAAATATAAAATTTGTGATATCTATTTCAATGGTAGGTTCAAAAACACTATCAAAATCTGTATAAAGATGTGTAATTAATATAAAATAGAAAACTGTTACATTACTAACTGAATTTCATATCAAAGCACAACCTAAATATAACGTATAAATCTAAAATTTGGAAAATAGGTTCTGAAATTAAGAGGTGCACACGAAAAGAATTCTCAAAATACAACCTCCATAACCCAGCTATCAGCATCGTTAGCCAGTAGAATACGTCATCGGTTTAACCAGAAACGGGTATTTGTATTTATTTCTTTATTCGCGTATTTATTGCCTCTAACCGCTATAAAAATGTTGCGAACACACATTTAGCAAGACTAACTGGTCGCACGCGAGACGCATTCCGTGATGACGGTACATTTTAGAATTTCCACGCTAAAAATTATCAGTGTGGTGCACAAATAAATTCACAGTTTGCTTATTATATATTTCAGAGAATCACGCATTTGTAATGGCTTTTTCGGATTTTTGTTTGTAACCATGATTCGAATTTATGGGTAGGTACTTGTAAGTTATTTGATTTTACGAAGTATATTTTACAAGTTATTCCGTCTAAGCATATTAGATCAATGTCATAAATGAATATGAATAGCGAGAAGATATTTTCATTCAAACAACATTTACCTACGTCATCCACATATATTTTCGGGATAAAATTGGTCAGTTGACGTGAACGTAAAAAAAAACCATTTGTGTGGTTATTGTGAACTATTAATTTAGATTCGAAAGAGAATAAAGAATCCTAAATAAATATCAGGTGGAACGTTCAACAACCATGAGAAATTTATCTTATTTCACATAAATCTTTCGTAGCACTGTCTACGGGATGCTTACGTGCAGGTTCATAGGTAAGTGGTATACCAAAACCATAAAATCGGAACGATAATGTATTATTAAATTAGGTACCATTACTAAAATTGCAAAAGCACCTTACTTATCGTTAAATTCGTTCACAACTTGTCAAATTCAAAACGATGTGGGTAGAATTTTCTGACTAAAAGGAAAACAGCACTTGTGTAATTCATTGAACACAGTTATGTACCTATTTTTAAGGAGTATCTAGTAGTTTTGTTCTAGTTGTATTTGTACAAATTAGCTAAATGTATTTTTGGTATGCGGTCTCGTACAATAACGTTCCATTATTGATTCGCTAGATTGTGCTATATTGGTATTTTGAACCGCCGCTCTGCTTTCCAACTAAAACTTTGATTGTTTGAGCTCTAACTAAAATTGGTCATTTCAAAATCAATTCACGAAAAATAAAAATAGCGAGCAATTCTGTTATGTACATTTTGAGATTCAAAAGCTTCAAAAGGCTTCAAAGGTGCGTCCACACTAGTGACAAGCTGTCGTGACTGTCTCCGTACCGTTACAAACACGCGTGACAATCTGACAGATTTTCCCAGACACGGTCACAGTTGTGGCAGAATGTCACAAGTGTGGAGTCACGCTAGCTAAGGCTAATAAATTTAACAGTACCTGGGTGATCGAGCTTTGCTCGTTTTTTTTTGAGGTAAACGACGTTTTCCTAAAATGAAACCTAGCTAGATCGATTTATCACCCCCGAAACCCCCTGCATACTAAATTTCATGAAAATGGTTGGAGCCGTTTCCGAGATTCAGATTATATATATATATATATATACATAATATATATAAGAATTGCATATTGAAAGTTGAATATTGAAATCTACAAAGATGTCAAATAATGTGTCATTTCTATATCGACCGCGCTATACTCGTACAGTTTTAAATTTTATTTTCAATTTCTTTGATGTTGTATACGTTCTAATATAGTGTAAACAAGTCATTAAATGTTTAAATTCTGCAGTGTAGGTACATGTATAAACTGCTGAAGCTCGTAGATAAAACTAAACTGGTTCGTTCATTAGCACTTGATCCTTATAATTAGTTTAAAGGTTTGCATAAAGCTCATTAGCTATCAGAGTTCATTTCAAAACGAAACTTTTGCTGAAAATTTGGAAGCCGAGAATAATTAAAAGAGTTTCGGCTTAGCAGTTTCAAAGCTGATTTCCCTTCCATGCGCATACCTACTGAGGATTTATCGTATGTTTTAGAGTTCCGTAACCGAACCACCTAGTTAGAGGCTTTGAAATATAGCCTGTAATAATCCTATATTAGATATTATTTGATTCCAAATAACTATTGATCAAGGACTTTTAATTAATGTTATTCAGAGACAAGACTGGTGAAACTTTTCTCGATAGTTTTATTTTTCAAATCTTTTTCTAAACACTTTTTTATTGTGAACCTGCTTATTTTTTTTATAGTACAGTTTTGCATTTTTAATTGTAGGTCAGTATTTCATTTCTAACTAAAACTAAAAAACAGAAGCACGGCTGTAATCGCCAAACTTGATAAACGATTTCAATTTCAGATCTCGTGTTGTTAAATTTTTCATCAGTGTTCAAAAATACAAAGCTTTCTAATGCATTCACCATGCTGATTCGAAAGAATGTTGACTATTTTTTAATTTGAAATTACTTTAAATAAAAGATATCATGGTTGTTATTAGTTTTTAATAATTGCTTTTATTTAGTTATTTTTTTTGTATGAACTTCTATAATGTCAGGTATAATACCTCCTTTTTCGCAAAAGGCGAAAATAAACTAGTAATTATAGGTAAAAAAACTACAAGAAGACGATCAGCAGAAAAGCTTAATGAATATCAAGTTGAAGCTATTATAAAATTGATTTACAACACCAAGCGTAACTGGCGGCGACTAAACTTGATTCGATTGCATTTTGCATATAAATGCTGAAACGTACCTACGTGCTTGTTTCAATTTTATTGGAAATATTTTACATTTGAACAGTGAGCGGAGTCAAGTTGAATCACTAAGGGCCCTTGTACACTGTTCAACGGTGTGACAACACGTGACAAAATTGAACAATTGTCGTTTTCACGATTGATTTTATTACGAAAACGTATGAAAGTGTGCTTCAATAGTTTTTTAACTTTCAACAACAATTCAAAATTTTCATATAACGTGTTATAAAATAGTATTAGATTTGATTTATTTGTATTGAATCTTGAAAATAAAATCAAGTAGCATTTTGTGACGTCATTATATTGATCCTTCCTGATGACCGGCAAAAAAAGTTCACGCGATATTTATTTTTATACTTACATTGTAATATTCAGTCCTTCGAGAGTGGAAATTTCTGTACCTCTCTTTTTTTTAAAAAAAAACACCAATTTAGAGTATCTACGATGGTTAAGTAGTTTAGGCTGTGCACTGTCCCTTATGTATGATTCAGTCAGGTAGTCAAGACTTTGTTCTTATAAACATAAGTACCTGGGTGACCGAGCTTTGTATGATTCAGTCAGGTAGTCAAGACTTTGTTCTTATAAACATAAGTATGGGTGACCTGGGTGACCGAGCTTTGTATGATTCAGTCAGGTAGTCAAGACTTTGTTCTTATAAACATAAGTACCTGGGTGACCGAGCTTTGCTCGTTTTTTGGGGCAAACGACGTTTTCTAAAAATGAAACCTAGCTAGATCGATTTATCACCCCCAAAACCCTCTGCATACTAAATTTCATGAAAATCGTTGGAGCCGTTTCCGAGATTCAGATTATATATATATATATATATATATATATCTTGACGAGAGTGTAAAATATGTGAACTAAAGTGAATAGTTTCCTTCAAAATCCATTGGAAGAAATCCCGAGAATTTTGAACTTTTTGCTTATTTGCCATGCCATTTCATTTTCTTCTTTTTCTTCAATTATGGCATCTGTCTCTTAGAGAACAATTTTGCCAGTGTCAAGTGTATTTTTATTTAAGTATTGTCAACGTCACAGAGTCATAGTCAAGTTGTCAAGTCAATTTTAAACAAAAGATGGCTGTTTTGTTCAAAATTCTCGGGATTTCCTCCAATGGATTTTGAAGGAAACTATTCACTTTAGTTCACATATTTTACACTCTCGTCAAGAACCCGGGCTTTGTAGGCCAAAATAACCACCAAAATTACGCAATAAAACTCAAAATAACACGAGAAAAAAATAAATATAATAACTAGAGAGACGTAGTTGTCAGTCAAATGCATTGCAGGAAATGCCATTTCATTTTATTAAATTAACTTAGCCCGTGCGCAATTGTCACGCAATGAAGTCGTTAATTGAAACTTCGCAATCATTTTAGGCCACTCTACATGACTGGTAGTCAATGCATTGTGGAGTGGAGTGTGGAGAGAGCCTAATAGTACCCTACACTTTACTGTTAGATACTGTACGAAAGTTTACAAATTCTGCTATTATTTTTGTAGTTTGTATTATCAACTGTATTTGCGTGGACAAATTACATGAAATACCATTTAATGTGTATATTACGTTTACAAATAATGTAATAATGTAACTACTTCGTATAAAATGTAGGTACTGTACTTGCACCTTCCAAGCTTTTTTTGGTTTTCATTTTGTGACAAAAAATATCTGGAGACCGTTCACCGTGACATATTTTCAGTTTATTTATATCAAAATGATTCGTAAATGCTGTGAATCTAGGTGCCGATTCCAGTTTTATCCCACTTTCGCATTTATATTATTTTAGGTAGGATAATTTATATAATATATTATAATGTTCATCATCTTCCTGCCCTTTTTCCACGTTATGTGGAATTATAAATTTAAAATAAATATGATCATGACTGTAATCCCCAGGCTCGGTAGATATCTCCTCAGATCTTTAGTTACTTAGATCTTTGATGATATCTAAAGAGGGTATTCAGAGGCAAGTCCAAACATGACATTTGGCACATGCCCACATTTTGCAGTAGTTAGTAATTCCGTACGTGACAGGTTGCAAGCCCATCGCCGCTTATAAGAATACTAACCTATGACACACACCTTTCGAATTTATGGTTCTAGGGTATGCCGGTTTCCTCACGATGTTTTCCTTCACCGTTTAAGAGCACTGGCATTGCGCACATAAATTTTTCGAAATGGAAAAACTCATTGGTGCACGACCAGGTTTGAACCCACGACCTTCGGATCGTGAGGCAGGGGTGCTACCACTACACCACCAGCGCTCTCTACACCACCAGCGCTCTCTATTACGAATTATATAAGTACTAAAACAATAAATATAAAGCATAATATAAAAGTTCAACATAGATTATCACGTTCAAACATCTTTAAGTTTGCCGACTCAAAGATCGATGCATCATTTCCGTCTCGAAAGCTCTATCTACGATGCATCACTCCACTTTACGGATCGAGTTAACTTGGTACAACGCCGGCAAGCTATGAAGCCTCTTTTGACATCCGGCATTTATATGAAATTCTGAATAACAAACGTTGGAAAACTCCACGGTGAGCTATTCGATAAGCTCCGCCAGAGCGATTTCATATCTTTAAAAACTTCACAAGATAATCTTAGGTTTGTAATAAAATATGTGTGTACAATGCATTTTGATACGAGAGTTTTAATCGATTAGTTTTATATTGCATGATGCGGTTCAATTTTATTGACAAAAAATCATTTAGCAGATCACGATCGTTTACGTATTTTGGAAGTTTGTTGTATGATATTTTTAATGCAGACGGAGCGACATTTAGTATCGCTAGGCACCTAGCATCATACCTACGAGTAGGTAGCTCGTGAAACTTGGAGAAAATTTTAACTGTTGAATAGGGAACTGAGATTTAAACGTTTCTAGATTTCACGAACGAGATCAAACGATTTAAGTAATTGAAGTGAGTAATATTACATTTATCTGAACAATAAGTAATTATACAATTGGTTTGATTACATTACAATGCTGTTTTTGTTTAATCCTAAACCCGATTATACAACGAAAAAATGCTTGTTGAAAGCACACGCACACACATTACTCAAATGCGTGGTAAAAGCATTAAAAACTATTTGAAGTGAACGAACAATAACAATGTAGGTTTGAGTGAACGAGAAGAACAATAGCATACGGTCCCGAGACGCCTTCGTTATTAGCTTTAGAGTAAAGATGTTTTATATGAAAACATTGTTTTCACTCCAGAGGTTTCCGCTTTTACGTAGAAGTAGCATACACCTGCTTATAACAATTCGATGATTATTTTATGGATCATTAAATGTTACGAACAATGTCGTTTACTGCCTCAAGGAACATTTACCTAGTATATAATATCATCCCAACTATACATAAAAGATGATTCTGTGAGACTCACACTATTTCGTGATGTCTCTGGATGTTTCTTGAAGTTCCTATGACGATGATGGAGGAAAATTACGTAATGTGACCTGCAGCAGTTAAAATTTTAATAAAATTCTGTTTGTAGAGGCTGTTTGAATGTAGCAATATAGTAAGATATATCATAGAGAATAATATAGCAAGATAGTAATAGTAGTATGTATCTATTTATAGAAAAAAAACAGCTTGTCTAAACTTACGAATCCTGTTCTCACACTAATTTTAAGAGAAAGATATAAGTATGTAAGTATTTATAGTTGATTTATTGACAGTCTAAAATAATTTTTACACAGATGTTTTAGCCCTTTTTAGAAGACATAGAATAGTTATTTGAGTGAAACACTAGGTATATTTGAATCAGAGCCTCGTTTCAATCAAAGTAAACACGCCGTTTCCAGTAGTTCTTCTTACCATGATTCTGAAGTAAATACATACAAACAAGTCGAGAAACCGGTTTCAAAGAGCTTTCGAATTAAACAAACTCTTCAATATAAAATTTATGAACAACCCACGTACAAATGGATATAATTTGTCGTTGAGTCAATTTATCTTGTAAAATTGAGTTACGCTCCGATATGACATTATTGGTATAAAAAGGTTGCTTTGCTTCGTCTTTGGTTTCAATCTTATTACAACAACGCATGGGTAGAGTCGTGGAGTCTTTATTTTTCGTGCCACTTGTGAGATTTCACGATGCATGTGAAGTCTTGCAAAATCCTAGTTAATTTCTCTGACTCTAAATTCAAATTGGTTTCACCTTTCTCGCAAGGAGGTCAAAACTCGTGAACTTACTGAGACATTGCAGCTACAATGTTCTACTCGTATTTACAAGGTTGATTACGTTACTGAAGACGTGACGTGAAAAGTTCAGAACTCCCGTGGCTTCCTGCTTGGATTGGATCGAAACTTTGCTACATCAATCTAGCCTTTTCCTGTTCACGAAATCATTCAGGGTCTGTGGGGAATAAGAATTACAGTTTGTGATTTTTAGTGTCTTCTCACATAAGTTTTATGAATCATCGCTGTATATTTATAACTCGAGAGCAAGCACTTGCTCGACTTTTTGAACTATATACCCGCTGCTTTGAAGTCATAATTCTAGTCTGTTTAAATCCTACTTTGTAAACTATGTTTATACGCGTGCATATAATGGTAGTTGACTATCAAAGTAGTTTCGCGTCTTAGACTACCTGCTGAAGAAATTATATAAATAGAACTAGTAAACTATCTTGACTTCGCTCGTTTCTTTTAAGTTTCCAAATTTATTAGAGCACCTGTAGACCCTGAGAGAAAGAAGGTTTAAAGATTTCAAAACTTCGTCTGATTTAGCTTTTTGTTTTCAATCATTTTTACTGAATTTTATTTATTTGGATAAATATCCGCATCAAAATAACGAATATAAACACATTGTAGAGTTAATAACCTATACAATAAAAATCTAAAATGAGAAAAAAATCTCCAACTGTAACAAATATATAAAAACTACGCGGTCACATTATCGCAACAGATGTTTTAAAACGTTAAGCTCGTTAAGGATATACTGGTCGAGAATGTAACTGTCGACCACTGCAGCATGACGGAGTAACAAAACAGTGTTTCAAGTATGTAAGCACCATGTAAGTACTTACAAGAACCTTTTACACCATAAACAAAGTGCACAAGTTAGAAGTTCTAGCTAGGCAAAGTTGTAACAAAGTTTGAGTCAGCTAGTGGCATAGATAGTTGTCTAGCGATATTGACTGTAGCTCAATATACGTTTGTTTTTGTAGATATCTCCTTCGGTATTAACAATTAAATACAAATGTTAATTCATGATGCATTCTATTACAGAATGGATAACCGATAATGACCGCAACCTATAACGAGCAATACTGGCCGAACTGGGGCTCCGAACTTACCACTACACTTCGAGCAATATCTAGGCAGTATGAAAATTGTATTTAAATAGTGTTACTTCAAGCTTGAAATGTCACGTTTCTGAAACATGATGGTTTATAAGAGCTTGTGGTAAAGCCCCAAAAGAGGCGAAAGTATGCGGTTGCAGGAAATCATAGTTACATTTATTAATATTGATTTACTAATAAAATGAAGAAATAAATATTGGTGGACATTTCACACAACGCCATCTTGCCCAAAACTAAGCAAAGCTTGTACCATGAGAACCAGATGGTTGGTAGATTAATAACATGCTTTTTTTTAGATGATAACAGGTTAAACAACCGGGAATCGAACCTACAACCTACAGTGAAGAAGGCAGAGCTACTACCAACTAAGCTGTGAGGACAGTCAACAGTAATCATTGTAGAATGTACGAGAAATGAGATGCTGTAGCTTTTCCTTACTAATGGCTCAAAAGTGTAAACCGTGAATTTATATCCAAAAGTCAGTGCTAATTAAACGGTGCCTTGGGCAGCGGAGTCGGCATTGTGTGTCAGCCGCTTGTTATATTATTAATAGCTTGCATATTTTATGCAATGCCATGAAAAGTTTGCGGGGTCTTGCAAATACTTACTTGTTTATTTGCAACACAGACAAGATTATGGCGTGAGGAAGCTGTCTTTAAGCAACAGTTTACTAGAGTGGTTGAAGTATATTTGTAACACTATGTCTTAAATAAAGCTTCATTTTAGAAAAGAATAAAAAAAAACTACTTGAACATTTTGGGTCACTTACTGGCTGAGACGCGTAAGTCGCGTGAGGAGCAATGAAAATATTCCTTCGTGGTGAAAATATTTGCAAGATCTGTAGCTAAATAATATTTTTTTCATTCTGGGTATTATGATGCTTATAGTAGGTACCAATAACGTACCTACTCGTAAATACGAGCACTACTAATCTACCAACGCACGACATAGGGAATCTTAGTCTTGGTATTATGCAGTTAATAAAATGTACTCTGAGTTGTAAAATCGACAGAATTATACCATGCAATTAAAACTTTATTATCAATCCGTTGAATATCAAGAGGATTTCTCGAATTCATTTAAAATTGCACGGGGCGAGTCATTCTCATGCTCTACTCACGAGGTCGATTTAATTCAGAGACAAGTGTATAAAAGCACTTAGATATTTCAATGACTGCGGTATTGAGGCTTCATGATTTTTATTCAGCACGACACGGATTTGCGATAAAAAAATCCTGCAACTTCAATAACTGGCTTCGTTTCTGATTTAGTTTATTGTGGCTGATGTATAATTTCTTTAGATAGGTTCTGAACGAACCAGTAGCAGATCCTAGGGTGCACCAATTAAAGCTCTACCAAATGAAACCATAGTTTAGGTTCGAGTGCTTTTGACAGGAGACAAATAACAATAAAAATGACATAATATATAAAGAATTTTTAAAACACAACGATAGCGCGTTCTAATTTGCATTGTCCCGCCATCTAGGGATGCAAAACCAAACTAAACAATTCTAACAGGTTCATCAAAATTCACCTTTTTAGAGTCACATTAAACTTGGTTTAGTATTTTTTTTTTACCGTCGTGTCTTGAGCTTGACAAATAGTTGGGGTTATACACATAAAAATTAAGTGATTTTTGTGAGTTTAACAATCTGAACTCTGTTGACATTCTCAGTTCACCAAAAGAGATAACATCTTTTTTCTTTGGTTTTCTAAAAGATGCTTCTATTTCAAGGCGTCGTTTATGACCTAGACTCAGTTAGACTAGAGAAATAACATCTTTCGTGACACCGCTGTATTGCTTCGCTTGTGATTTAGTGATCTCACGGGAGCAACGCTACGCCTCGCCACGCACATAATCTATCTAAGTATTCAGTGCTCGTGTAAAATGTAAGTACTAGAGCGCAATATCTCTTACTTTGATTATATACCTATTATAGTTTTCCAAGGAGCGGCTACGGCGCGTGTCTCATACTCCGTCCGTACGAATCAGTAATTTTAATTTTTTAAATTTCACTTTGAAATAATTTCAAGTCAGAATTTCCCACTGATTTTTTGCTCTAACAAACCCCTCCTAAAGTAACAGCTTTATTTGAAATAAACTATATTTAGTCGGGTTTGTTCCAACATTTATAACTCTAGAACGGTTGGACCGATTTTCATGATTTTTGATTTGTTGTATTTGTCTCCGTCTCAAATAGCAGAATAACTGTTCGCGAATTCGCGACGAATTCACGGGCAAAAACTAGTTTTACTATAACGGCGGCCATTCATTTTGGGCCCCAAATGCCGGATAACAAAAAAAAACCACGTTTGGGAAGTCAGTCTGAGTATTTTTCATTAGCGCACCAATTAAAAACACCTTATTTCTGTTGGCCGGCTCTATGGACTTTTGGGCTCAACCATGTATGAAATCTGAATTATCTTCTTTAAGTTAGAGTTGGAAAGGGTCATCTACGTTCTGCGATCATCAATATTGATGTATATTGGCATTTTGAATGATGGGCATTTTGCGGGGGTCGAACCCCCATAACACCCCCTCTGCTTACGGCCTTGAGGTTCTTTTATAAAGTAGCGAGAGCAATGCACATATAATCAATAAATTACACCATAAACCTAGTGATGAAGTGATAATACCCACACTCAATCATCACTAAGCTCGCTCGTATAATGTACCTAGGTACTCTACATTTCATTTGTACTCGCGAGGTCGTTGGAATTATTATAAGTAGGTACTTAGATAATTACTACTATGAGTTCAGATTGCTTTGCACTTAGTTGAACAAATCCATTTTCATGTAAATACTTTATGTAAAGACGACACGAAGAAAATGTACTTAGATACATAGTACATAGTAGATACATTTTCTTAAATCTTAATAATTATACATTTCACTTAGATGTACTAGATATTCGTAATCATTTTTAATATTTTGTAATGGATATTAACAAAACACGCCTGAATCAACCAATTATGAACGAAGAAAATTTTATATATTTTTTAATAAAAACCATGTGCATAATCAGACTCCTAATAAGTAACCTGAAACGTTATTAAAATCGGTTAAGGAGACACTTCAGAAAATATTTGAGGGAAAGAAAAGCGGGTTCGCTTAGGAATCTCTTAATTTTGTTGGGGGACGGTTGTTTATTTCAAAACTTTCTAAGTAGGGTAGGTTAGGTACTTAGGTTAGGTACCTACCACCTTTTTGAAAGGAATATAAATATTATGAGCGGCAAACGAATTGAAGTTGAGCAGAAATGTCAATATTCCTCAATATTTGATTGTTTCATATTGTTTGGACACTGAGCCAATAAAGTAAGTAAATAAAGCAGTAAATAAAAGCCAGTTGCTCAACTTGAGAGCAACTACATATAACTACACATATTAATATTGCAGAAATACTAAAAGATCAACTTAGTTTTTTAATCACGTTTAATTACTTTTTAAGGCTAAAATGATGTAAATTATGACTAATGAAAAATCCTACTTTTTACTATATGTATAATAATACTCGTAAATGCGAAACTTTGGGTGGATGTTTGTTACGCATTCACGCTGAAACGGCTGAATGCATATAGATAAAATTTGGCACATACATGGTTTGGAATAGCACATAGGCTATAATTTAACAAGGTACCATTCGGGCGAACCCACTGGCGAAAGCTAGTTTCATTATAAATAGCTTATATCCTTGCTTACCCAAAATTAAGCTTTGATAATGTTTTGCGTAAGTAAATAAAGCTCCAAAGGTTTCTTCCTAACAAATTTCAGTAATGGAAGGTCCATGGGCGGAATTATACGAGCTTGTAAGTACAGAGCCCTGAGAGGAGCTAACAAATCAAATTGTTCTAAAAGAGTATGTATGTGAGCTGAAAGTTGATTCTGTATAATTTATATGTTTATCCGAACGTTGAGGGCGATCGATGATGTTAACGAGATTATTTGCGAAGTTGTTCCTTTGTTTATATTCAGGGGAACTTTGACCTCGACAAATTTACGTGGACCGACGGATTTAAAATCAGCATCAAACTTTACAGTACCTTTATTTAAATTGACAAAATAGTACCTACTGCGGAGGTTGGTACAAAATTGAAGATCTATACCCAGTAGTAGGTAAACTCAAGCTGTAGATGATGGGTTTATGTATAAAAATATGTAGCGATGATTCAGATATTCTTGAATTAGAAAAATATATTTTCTTTCCAAGAAACCACAGAGAAACTATTATAAGAAAAAGCCGAGATTTACGTTCTGTTATTATTGGCAAAGTTTGCAGTTCCCGCCGCCACATTATTCCGAACTCTTTAATGGGGATTGTGTTAATGCAATTCTTTATTATGCATTCCTTACTTTTCTTCTTCTGAGCTTGAAATGTCGCTTCGTTTACGGGTACAAAGTTTATAAAAAGAATTCTAATTATCTTGAGGCTTTAATTGGCACGCATATACTCATTATTCTGACCCTGATCAGTATATTTTCTGGTTTCTATTAGCCGGTGAACTATTTTATTTTGAATCGTATAATAATATATTATTAAATTTAGATTTTATACTATTATTTTATTTCTTTAAAAAGTAAATCGTTAATTCTTGTTTTTTTCTGTTTTAAATTCTTGAACATAGTAGGTATAAGCGCTTTGTGTGTCACAACTTTTATCCTCAATAGAGTATGCAAGCAAACAACTCGATTAGTCGATTGCATTTTTTGTTATTCCTGACTTTGTTTCTCTCTGCAGATTTGGCTTAAAATGTGCTTGCTTAAAACAAACAAACTACGGAATTCAAAACTTATTCAAGCAAAGATTGTTCGTTGAACAGCTTCAAGAGAAATGTAGGTACTTATTACTACATTTATAACAGAAGTTTAAATACAGATAAATTAATATACCCACCTACCTACTTTTCCATTAACTCACTCCAGTTACCAAGTCACGGGTGTTGTTATGAGTTGTAGCAAAATTGAAATGTTTCAAAGTACAAACCTACATATGTATAAAACTTACTAAACTTACTACTAAGTATAAACCAAACAACAGTTATTTTATTGAAATACTAGCTACATGTCTTTGACTAGCTATTATTAGGTATGTCAAGTTTCATCAAAATCCATCAAGTAGTTTTGACACTATGCGTTTTCAAAAGACAGAAAAAATCGAAAAAGTGCTTTTTCGCCATATTTTGATATGCTATCCCCAATTAAAATTTACTAAAAATATTTCATGTACATATTTTGCTTAGTTTTATTATAATATAGATAGATCTATTTATCTGCCTCGGCTTCCCCAAATAAAAGGCTGAACACAAACGTGATCTCTTCTAGGTGCGAACTAACCTATTTAGCAAAATCTTTGTCAAAATGATATTTCTGTCAAATGCTTTTACCACTCAATGTCTATCACAGAACAATAATTACTGATGTCAATTCTCTCACCCTCTGCCTGTTGAGGAAATTAATTTAATTAAATGCTTTTCTCTGGTGCATTTGCCTGAGAACTACGTCGCTCTGGTTTTTATATGTTTTCTCGTGTTATTTTGAGTTTTATTGCGTAATTTTGGTGGTTATTTTGCCAATAAAGCCCGGGTTCTTGACGCGAGTGTAAAGTATGTGAATTAGAGTGAATAGTTCTCTTCAAATTCCATCGGAGGAAATCCCGAGAATTTTGAACAAAACGGCCATCTTTTGTTTAAAATTGACTTGACAACTTGACTATGACTCTGTGACGTTGACAATACTTATAAATAAATACACTTGACACTGGCAAAATAATTCTCTAAGAGACAGATGCCATAATTGAAAAAGAAGAAGAAGAAGAGGAAATTAATAATATACAAGTCTATTATTTTGTGTACCGTGGAGTGTTTTGTAAAAATTATTCTTGTTCGTTTAATTTTTGTAGATGTTTATTCATTGAATTGCGAGCAAACAAGCTGCCGGCGCCATGGTGAGATTTAGGTTTGTATTTTTATCAAATTGTATTCAATTTTGAGGATGTCTATTAAATTAAACCTTTAGAATATTTTTAAGCAAAAGTTTCAAAAGTAATCATGTGATGATGGTAATGATTCTGTTATTGCATTTTGTAAAACTAACTTAATTTCACTATCGCGGCTTTTTGTTATACTTAATAAAAAAAGCAGCAACGTGTTGGTTTAGAAAATGTAAGGCAGGATCACTATGCGTTAGCATTCTAGTAGTCTGTGCTTATTTCTAATATGGCCTTGTCTCACTGACACTCTTCGAATAATATTATCTCTATGCTTCGAATGTGTAGAACGAGGCAAATGCAAAAGAGTGTAGTGGCGATCTCGCGGCGTGTACGCAGTATGCTCGCTGTAAGCTTCAGAGAAAACACGGTATATCGCCGACATGATAATGGGCTTTTAGTAACAGATAAGTCTAAGTGCTTATAAGCTTCCGAAACATCACTATTTACTAAGAGTATAAGCAATTTTAAGAGTACCTACCTATCTCTATGTTTATTGCTTCAAAGAGTCTCGTATCTTAGAAAGTGGACAGTTTTGTTCAGAATACAAAGAGTCGTGCTTTTTATAATACTTTGGTCATTTATTGGATTTAGCTGTACACTGGTCTCATTATAGTGATGTGTAATCAGAGGTCATGTAATTATGAGAGTAATTAACCTTATTTGGAATAACCCGCTTTCGATGCTTTCAGTATGCTGATGATGACGACATTTCTAGTTGGACTATTTATGTTTGCTGCAGGTAATGAAAACGATTTTCTTCAAATATACATTCTGGCAAGGAACCGACTCGTTCACGAACTCAATAATAATTTAAAAGTAGGCCCCTAGAAGTAAAATGTTTCCACAATTACGCACTGATTATGACGTGCATGTATAAAACGGTGAGGGAAAACATCATGAAACTGTTTATCTTGGCGGGGCAGGCCAACAGTTCCAGCCCTGGAAATTATTTCTGCTACAAAGCTGTAGACCTTCTACGTAAGGGTCTACGCCGGCGTCGTGTTGATGAATATTGCACTAACATAATAAAATATATTGAAGACGTCAAAGAACACTGGCAGTGCAGTACTATCATCTTTACTATACGATCATCAATAATGTCATGAGTTCGAAATCAAGTAGGTATTTTACTTATCGATTTTTTACTTGAATTTATGAGCGCAACACTAGTGCTCTCGAAACGGTTACGGAAACCACGTTGACATATTTTTTTAATGGATTTTCTCATTTTGATTATTTTCAGGTCTCGCGTGTATATTCAAAGGACTAAATATGCATAAAAAAGGGGACACACAAAACGGCTCGCTTATCATAACTGTAGGCGTAGTATTAATAGTTTTTGGTCCTGTAATAATGGGTACGTATTGATTTTTACTATTATTTTTGTGAAAACATTATGGTAAAATTTAATTTCAGCCAAAATAAATATTGTACTGTAACAATTGATCTATAACTGTTGTAAAACAATCAAAGGATCAGTCGGGTATGACTTTAATCGGAACATTGTACGAGTATCGAATGCGCGTGTCCTTGGTATCATGTATATTACATGTAGTCTAGGCGAGCCAGCAGTAGTAACGGTTGTTTATTTATTTTCTCATTTCAGTATTATCAGCAATATATTATTTGATGAGTGCAAAGCAGCTGCGGGACGCTGCCCAGTGGTGTTGAAAGATGTAGATTAGACTATTGTTACGGTTAGTATTGTTGTGGAAAATAAATTTTCCATTTGCCAATTTTTGATGTTATGAATACGTTAAATATTTAAGAATTGAAGGACTGCTGATACATCTATAAAGACTTATACTTAGTGAGTTTTATAAAATAGTATTTACGTAAGTTAAACTGCTGAGCAATAAATTAATTTTGAATATCCAATGATATTATTGCAATCAGTGATTTTTTTTAAATCTTATCCTATGCTGAGTGCCTATCGTATATGCGTCAGTTAGTTTTTCTACACCAAAGAAAACTATCTATTTACATTTTCCCTGATAAAGCAACTGATGCTACTAATCAGTGTTTCGGCTTTAATAATAACCTCTTGTAATTTAAAAACGCTTGATAAAGTATAGTCATTATGATTCAATTTACCATTATAATGTCAATGAAAATAAAATAAAATTTATGACAATTTTAGAGCACACAAATTGCGCTGATGTCATCCAACGTAGCAATGTAATGGACGCTATACAATTCCATCCGTCCTCGGGTGAACCAATCTCCTGAACCCTACGTTAGAAACTTACAAATACAAACTCGGTCATCACATGACAACCTCGATGCAAAACGATTTTAATACAAAATCCATTGCATATTAAAATCCAGGCATAAAAAATAGTTATACATTATTTAGCATCGCATATTATCATCATCAAAACCAATCTATTATATCTAATTGAGAACCTCCTACATTTTTTTTATCGGTTATAAAATAACATCGTTATACCTGGTAATTTTAAAACACAATGTTATAACCTATTCAAAACAAAAACAAGCTTTAAAAACCAACAATCCTGTTTCGGCAACAAAAGCCGCGGTCGCTTATTTATTCAAAGCTTTTATCGCATGGAAACTAACGTTGTACTTGTAATTAAATTTTACATCTCTCGTGCATTTCAAACTCTAAATTGGGATAGAACGAGATAAACGGCATACCTAATGTTTTTTTCGAAACTGCATAGTGGCTGGGTCTCGCTATTAGGATATACCCAAAACAGGCGTGCTAACTGCATTTCTGTGGTTGTTAGATAACTAATATTTTTTTTTACTATTAATTCTTACATATGTATTAATATATACGTATATATTAAATAGTAAAAAACATATTTGTTGATTTTTGCCTTTGAATTTGTCTCTGAATATTTCAGTCTATGAATGTGTTTTGTATAATTGCTATTTTCGATTCATAATTTTCTTATGAAGTCCCAGTGATTTTGGAATATATTCAAGACTGGGTAATAAAGAACGTTGCAGTCTATGAAAGAGAAGAACCGCATTATCTGATAAAAACTGCCTACTAAAATTCTACTTTAAGCTTTGATTCAGATCCGGAATATCAGCTTTAGATTCCCAACCCAAAATGGCCGTTGAAACATGATTATGCAAATCATTATCCTTTTCAAATTTAAAATGCACAAGCTTCGCTGAGTAAAAAGAAACTTAATTAACATGTTAATAGTCGAGAACCTAGCGGCGAAGATTTCATATGAAAATTACTAAGTACTATGTAGGTCATGATGCAATAAGGTTGATATTATTATTTTTTAAACGCTATCATATAGAACAGTTATTTTTAGCTCTGGGTTGTAAAGTAAGTTGTAACAGTAGTGCAGGCACACACACAGAAATAAACACTTACTCTATCTAATCGTGTAGTAGAATCCAATAAAGATCCAAGTTATTGAAGCCTGTGTTAAAACATATTCTTAGGTTATGGAGAATATCACTTAGTCTGCGGAGCCAATATTAAGCTTCTAGTAATGTACTGAGCTCGTAATATTTCTCCTCAGCTTCGAAAATAAAGACAAAACAAAGGAGACGAGCCAAATTAAATGCACGAATGAACTTCAAACAATACATCAGAATTACAGTAGAAACATGAAGAATTAAGTTTAAATACCCTCAGGGTCAGAGAGGCTTTGTCGGTATACCGAGAGGGAGGGGAGGAGGGGGGTGAGGTAATTAAATAATTTCGCTAGCGAAAGGATCCGCGGCTCGTACACTTTTTGGGTGCGTTAAAATTTCATCGCGACTTGTCAAGTACCCTTTAAATCATCCATCGCCCCTACCATAGGTTTTTCAAGCATGGTACATCTTATAGTGTCATTAACTCTTTCAGAACAAAGTGGTGAAAAGATTAAAGTGTGATATAGAAGCTCGTTTCGTGCACTAATGTTCACTTGTTGCTCTGGTTTATATCGGCCCAAATTTGATTCTAAATTGATAATTGTGTACTGAACTATCATTTGTGAAATTACTTTAGTTTTTTATTCCGTACCTATTTAATACGAACAAAACCACTCAGCTAGGTCAAAGCTAAAATTTGGAGGCGTAGCCAAGCGTAAGTTTTCGCTTCGAATTGCACTGAATTTGACAGACGGAAGCGTCACGTTCACGTTAGTTTCATCTTTAGATCATAAGACGATCTCTCATAAGATATAATACACTTTAAGTAGGTATATCTTCAAAAAGCTGCCAGTGGTACGAACTCGTGGTTGAAACAATGTGATTTCGAGTTACTTAATATTGCAACAACGGAGGATCAACAGTCTTAGCGGAAGTATTACGCGGTATTACCTACCTGTGTTTGTTTCGAGGGAAAATAGAAAGATTTACGTTATGTACCTCGCTTCATTTTTATTTCGGTGGCCAGGAGACGATTGCTGTTATTTTTCCATACAGAACACGAATGTTTATCAACTTTTTAACATTTTATGCAATAGAGTTCAATTGCATGACAAATTGATGAAACTTTAAAAATAAGTTTTTTTATAATTAGTGCGGCTTTTTTTCCGTGCCTAATACTGGTACTTATGCAAGAGTGTATTTAAGATGTGACGTAAAATTTTCGATCAAAACTGAAACAAGTACGTAGCAATGCCATGCATAAATATTGCATTCAAAAAACAGCTCTCGCGCTCCCCAGCGACCAATTCGCAACAAATTTACCTAAAGTTGGACATTGTAGTTTAATTTTACGTATTCACTTGCCGCAGCCTGGGTGTTCTGGCCAAAGTTCGTAATAAATGTAGCTTGTTCAACCCAGCAGACGGGTAAGGTGACCTGCCAAGACTACCACCACTCCAAATTAGCTCTCGATCTAAAATAATATTTCCCAGCCCGTAACACCTTCGGCCTTTGTTGTAGCAGTCACTGAAATCTTTGCAGTTTGTCTTTGTTTAGCTTGGAGCTAGCTAGATGGCGCTGTGTGAAATATCTTATAAAATTAAGTACATTAAGTTTTGTGTTGTTAAATTAAAAAAATATTTTTTTTTTAATCGATTCTCATCGTTGCCTTGACTGGTTGTTTACGAAACATATGACGTGAGTCACTCACAAAGTAGTGCCGTGCCATTTTGTGAGAAATATATCTTTAAAAAAATTACTCCAAAAACGTATCGCAGTGCACTAACAAACAATTTGTACTACACTTTATTCTGTGCTTCAGGCTGCCCGCAGATGTCGATGCTGATTTCGCGCACCTGTCTTATCATCCAGCATGAATAAATCAAGACTTGCTGTGGAACGGTTCACCTGTGAAACAAAGGTCACTCATATTACAAAATGCTTGTTGTTTTGTGCGATGATATTATAAAGGTATCTATGTACTTCATGTAGTAAGTACTCAATAAATGAATTGGCTAAGCGAGCCACGTACGGTATAAGCTTTCGGAGTCAGGAAGAATGAGAATAAATAGTGATAGATACCAAAACAGTTGAACGCAAGAACATATGAAATATGTAAGTATGGATACCTATATTATTTATGTTTCATTATGTTTACAAAAAATTCGATGTTAACTTTTTTTATAAAATCGTTTGAACATTTTTCAGGTATTCCTAAACAAGTATCATATATTGTTGAACGAATATTTATATTTAGACAGATCTACTGAATGACCTTGTAAATGTAAACTGAGCGGCCAATTAAATCTATCAGCGGAAGTCCCTTGCCAAAAGTTAGCCGATTTCTACGCTGCAAGCGTTCTAAACAAATAAAAAGAAAATGATATTCCCTGAAATCAAATCAATTTTCAATCACAGATTTGCTAGCTACGCGAGACTGCAATCCAAAATTTCTGTCCAAAAATGCAGGCTATGAATTTTCGATTATAAATTCATTGAAAGTCGCAGCTCTATAATACCAACCGCAATATTTGAGCCAATTGATTGCAGCTGGGGTATCATTCTGATTGGCTTTAGGGATGCCCTTAGAAAGGAAGCAGGTTCTCAAATAATCTGCAAGAGTATGCAATAGTTGTAAATGTATCACCTATCTTTATTAAAGACTAGTTACCGTTGGCCGCTTTGCCCGCGAGGCACCTACATAAAATATAGCCTATATTACTCAGAGATAACGTAGCATTCTAACGGTGAAAGAATTTTTGAAATCGGACCAGTAGTTTTTGAGTTTATTCGTTACAAACAAAAATACAAAAATACAAAACTTTCCTCTTTATAATATTTAGTACTTATAGAAGTATAGAAAACGTGCTTGGAGCAAGTTAAGAGTGCGCCACGAGTGCGCTGTGTAAAAAGTGAAGGTACTACTAACGCAATGGTGGCATATCTGATTATACCATTCTAATGCGTAAAACTCAAACTCACTGCAAGCATTTTGACGAATCACTGTACTAGATAACAATTTGAAAGCATTTTATGCCGTTGAATTGTATATTTTCTAAAATCCGCTTTCTATGTAAATTTAGCTGGCTAAAACTATACAGTTTACTTACTTTTCTCTATTGATTTTTTATTGAGCGCTATTCGATTTGGTTTTATGGTTATTTTATGGTAGTTGCTTATTTTTCCTAGTTGAGCGGTTCACGTCAGCGGTGAAATGGAAAAAATAAATGCAAGTTAATGCTTAGGTCTTGCTTAGGTATACTTTCAGTGCGTTATTTATGACCGACTACTAAAACTTTTCTTTTACGGTTTTATGAATGAATTATGTGTCATAGAAACTAAAAAATACACATGATACAGACATTATACCGTAATTTAGAAGGTTCAAAAGTTTTTTCGTTTCACCAGCCACTGTAGTAAGTACTTTCTTTTTATATTGATACTTCTCATTTACTTCAACTTCTTATAGAAACATCTCATTTACAAGGTGAATTTTAAGCCGAGCATTTCACACCGATTTCAGTGGTACGTAAATGATAGAAGATTTTCCGGTAGGTAGGTTTTCTGAGAATTTCTCTCTCAAAATGTGGCGACTGGCGATGTTGTTGATGGCTTGAACGTCAAACGGACCACCTGAGCACATTGAATTATGTATCGCATTATCCTGTGAGGCAACGGCATTAGTTTTGAATGAGCAAACTTATGCTTAGAATAAGAATCCAAACGACTAGATAACTCAGTTCCAGGCTCACCCGTTCGCTGAGCACTGCTGGTGTAAGAATACCTTAAATCTATAATAAAATAAAGCAGTAGAACCCTGTGTGTTTGTTTGTATATTAGAGAAATGTTATAAAAAAATAACTAGTGACCTAAAGAAGATCATCTAACATAACCCAACATAAATCAGATTTAAGAATTTTTAGATTTCATTTCTGTCTGTTTGTTTGGTTGTTCACACGCATCTCCGAAACTACTGAACATAATTTATTTTTCACAGATGGAAAAAGCATAAATGGGAGCAGAATATATGATTTGTTTCATAAAAATTGGATGTAAAAAAAAGTTATCGTCATACGAACGAAGTCACTGGCTACAGCCAGTTAGTTCACTAAACCCCTGCAGACTGGTAAACATTGCGTTATAATCAAGCGGTAACGTATATAAATAATAAAACCACATAAGTATCTATCAATGACACGACAATGATTTAATATATTAAGCTACTGCACAAAAAAATATAAATTTTTATTCATGATGCAGCTCTAACGATCCACTAAGCAGGTATATGATTTATTCTACATACTATGCGTCTTCAAAGACTGAATGAATAATTAAACATGGTACGTATGTCAGTCGTGTCTTCTGTCTTCTTGAATCCATTGCTATTCAAACACTGAGCAAGGTAATATCATGCACATTAAGATAAATCTCGACGTCGCAGTTGGTGTAGAATATAATTATGTTATACAGATCAAAGGCGGTTAAAGAACCGTTAATGTATAACTGAGGTACATACATACATACATACATAAAATCACGCCTGTTTCCCAACGGGGTAGGCAGAGACCACGGATCTCCACTTGCTACGATCCTGACATACTTCTTTTGCTTCATTCACTCTCATTACATTCTTCATACATGCGCGTCGGTTAAGGGTACTCTGGACCTGGCCTTTCTCTAGTACGTCCCCAATTTGATCGAGGTACGTACGCCGTGGTCTTCCCCTTCCAACTGTTCCATTCACACTCTCCTTATACAACTGTTTCGTCATTCTCCTTTCATCCATCCTTTCTACATGCCCAAACCATCTTAGCATACCCTTCTCAATTTTCATCACTACGTCTTCTTTCACTCCACAACGTTCTCTTATCACACTGTTCTTTACTCTATCATTCAAAGTTAAACCACACATACTTCTCAAAGCTCTCATTTCCACTGCATTTATTCTACTCTGATGCTTCTTCTGCCATACCCAACTTTCGCTACCATACATCAATGTCGGCACTAACACTCCACCGTGCACAGCCAGTCGTGCCTTTTTGGACACGATCCGACTGCTCATAAATGTGTGAAGTGCCCCATTCACACTATTTCCAGCATTCACTCTCCTTTCAATATCGTCATCATGTTTTCCATCTCTTTTAAACAGCGTACCCAAATAAACAAACTCTTTCACTTGTTCCACTCTTTCTCCTCTAATCATTATATTACATTCTGTCATGCATTCTTCCCTTTCAAAAACCATTACTTTCGTCTTACTTACATTTATTTTCATCCCTTTCCTGTCAAAAGCTTCATGCATGCCTGTTACCATCTCCTGTAACTCCTCTGCCGACGATGCAAGTATTACCTGATCGTCAGCATAGAGAAGACATTTGACGAGTAACTCATTCATTCTTAATCCACAATCACTATCTTTCATATCTTGCAAACAACTGTCCATAAAAAGATTAAAAAGCCATGGTGACGCTACACATCCTTGTCTAACACCCTTTTGGATGTTAAACCATTCAGTGTATGACCCATGTATCCTAACGCAAGCCCTGGAGTCCTCATAGAGAGATTTCAGGGCTCGCACCAGGTTGCTTTTTACTCCATACATCGACAGTGTCGACCACAGTTCATTCCTCATCACTCTTTCATAGGCCTTCTCCAGATCTACGAAAGCGCAATAGACCTTCTGACCTTTGGCCAAAAATTTCTCGGCTATGCATCGCAAGGAAAAGACCTGATCCGTACATCCCATACCCTTTCGAAATCCCGCTTGAGCATCCCATATCCTCTCATCAGTTTCTTTCATAACTCTTTCGATCAACACTTTCGCATACAGCTTACCGACGATGCTGAGTAGGCTAATGCCCCTATAATTTTTGCAGTCTTGCTGTGACCCTTTTCCTTTGTAAAGTGGTACTATGACAGCCTTGCACCAATCACTTGGTACTCGGCCGGCACTCCAACATAAATTGAAAAGGCGGTACAGCTGACTCGCAATGACGCCATGTCCAGCCTTGAGCATCTCAACTGTAATCCTATCATACCCTGCAGCCTTCCCTGATTTCATTCTTTTCAATGCACTCACAATTTCATTCATGCTAATATCACTTTCATCTTCGTATTCATTCTCATTCGTAACCGAGGTAGGCGCTTGTGCCTCCTCTCTTTCAAACAAGCTTTCAAAATATTCCTTCCATCTTTTCAACACACATTCTTCACCTTTCACTAAACTTCCATTCTGGTCTCTGATCGAGTTCAACTCTGAGCTTTGAGTTTTCCCTCTGGCTGAACGAATGGATTTCCAGAAAAACTTAATGTTCTTTTGGAAATCCTCAGATAATCTTCTGTCAAACTCATCTTTCTGTTCATCTTTCTTTCTTGCAATCATTTCTTTCACCAACCCTTTTATTCTCTTATACTCGCTTTTAGCATCATTCACATCCTCAATCGTAGCTTTTTGGATTCTTTGACTAGCTCTGATAGCTAGCCAATCCAACCAAGCTTTCTTCTTCTCACTTACTACCTTTTGCACCTCTTTATCCCACCATGCATGCTTCCCCATTTTTCCTTTTCTTCTTTTACTCACACCACATTCTTCCGAAGCTACATTCACAACCTCTTCTTTAAACACATTCCACAAATTCTCAATCTCACAAATGTCATCAAGTCCATCAAATCTTTCAATCAATTTACTTTTATACTTCTCTTTCACTTCATCATCTTGCAAATTTTCTACTTTTATTCTCTCTAGAACACTCGTGGTCTCGCTTATTCGATGTCGCCATCCTTTGAAAAGACCACTTATTCTGCTTATTACCAGAAAGTGGTCTGTATGGATGCCGACTCCGCGATATGCCCTTGTGTCTAGCACTTTCTTACTCACTCTTTCATCTACTATCACAAAATCTATCATACTTTTCGTTACATTCTTCGCCTCTCTTGTATACATGTGGATCCTTTTGTGCTCAAACATAGTGTTTGTCACACAAAGGTCCCGTTCCAAACAAATCTCAAGCAAACTTTTACCATTCTCATTCACTCTTTCGTCACCAAACATTCCTAGTACTCTTTCAAATCCATCACGCTTCACTCCCACCCATCCATTGAAATCACCTAACATTATTAGCCTTTCATTATCCTTACATGACTTTAAGACATCTCTCAGACTCTCCCAAAATTCCTCTCTTTCTTCTTGTCCTTTCTTGGATGAACCCGGTCCTGAGTCTACAGGGGCGTACACCCCTACAACAAAGAGACGGGTTAATCCTACTTTCATTCTAATCCAAATAATTCTTGCACTCACACATTCAAACTCATTCACACAATCAGCCATCCGCGCAGAAAGAAAGACACCGACTCCCTGGCAGGCTCTGGCAGCACTAGGTACTCCGGACCAGTATGCCGTGTAGGGTCCGTGCTTGGTGGTGCCACTTTCTTTCCGCTTCGTTTCATTCACACAAAGGACATCAATTCTTCTTTCATTCATCATCTGACACACCTCGTTCAGTTTCTCTTCCATTCCTCCTGCTACATTCAGCGTAGCAAAACGGCTTTCCGTGAGCCACTTTTCGCCCCCGCGAGAAACGAGACGTGACGGGTGGCGAACCACGTCGCCGTCATGTTGACGATTGTTCTTTAAAATCACCATTGCGTTCCCACGAGTAGTAGGGAACTAAATGTCCACCCCCGCAGAGCCCTTTACGGGGGTAAGGCGGATCAGCGCTGTGTCCTGTGACCGCCAACACAGACACCCACCGTTAGCAACCAGCTTACCCTCTGGCTATATATATTCTATAGCTCTGGCTATTATAACTGAGGTATACTTAATTTATATAATTGCAGACTGTTCACTAAAATGAGTTTTAGTAAAGCCACAGATTTTATAAAGCCATCCTTAAAAGGGTGCAGTCAGGGTGTAACATTATACGAGAACGAAGTTGGGTATTATTACGTAGTAACCACTATTCAAAAATTTAAAAGGGTTGGTAGTGGAAAAAACTGTAATCGTAAAAATTTCTATTTATCCTTCCTATTTATAATGGCCAGTGATAGATCAGATAAAGTTTTGAAAGGTTTTTGGAATGAAATGAACATCGATAGATCTTTCCATTAGTAAAAATCCTTTTGAATATTTAAACGAACGTTGTATAATAGGATTAGATCCGTATCCAGTTATTCTCTGAAGCCGAATGTACTTTCTGCGGATTATATTTTTAATACCTACCTACTGATTAATTTTCACATGTTCTTAAACGTTGGTTAAAATTTTGGTCTTGAATTTATCAGTTATATTTATATATTTTTTTTTCATTACATTACCTTGACAGCTAATACGAGTAATATAGCTACACATCCGAACGCATTGAAACTAAGTCGGGTTTGTTCGAACACTTATAGAAACACTAGAACTGCTCGACCGATTTTCATGATTTATGATTTGTTGGATTTGTCTCCGCCCCGAATAGCAGAATAATTATTGTAACATTTTAAAACGAATTAAATGCGGACGAATTCGCGGACTAGGAACATATAAAACGCAACTCCATTCTCCTCTATAAATAACAATCAGCAGAGCGAAAGTTATTACAATAACTGTGTGAAATGTAAATCAAAGTACGTGGTAATGTTTGCGTTTGGATACAGCATGAAAATTCCTTGAAAAATATGGAAAATGCACCTGCCATGATTCTGATTTAAATGCAAAGCTTTGAAATCGAATCGCGTCGCGTCGATCCGCTCATTTATCGCTCGCTACCTTTGTTGCGAATTGAATATTACAAAAATTTTCTTTTCATAACTAAAGACCTTTGGTGTAATGCTCTTGTCTATTGCGCTCTATCTCTTCTATCTCTATATAGTATCTTAATTTCTTTTATGATTTTAACCCATTATAAAGTAAATAGGTAATCAGTCACAAATATCGAATGTTGGGATATAGAACATAAAAATGGTAAAGATAACGTATATTTATTTATTTATTGGTAAATAGTTAAGGTACAAACTAATTCGTTAAAGGTCCAAACATGAAGTACATTTACCTACTTATGTTTATATCTTTAGATTACCTACTATGTATGTAAATAAACACAAACTACGAGTAATTAAAATAAACCATACCTACCTACATTAGCCACAAACCAAAATATGCAATGTTGATTTCATGTTTTCTTTGTCAAAACGAGCGTTTTATTAAAACAGCTTTGAACCTGTGTTAATATAAATTTACGTCACGCTACATTGATTTATCATAACTAATAGAATTCATCATAATTAACCGAGCATAAAATATTGCGGATAAAATTATTGGAAAGTAGGTATGTATAGCAAGCGGACGAATTCTAGCGGAAATAACTTTCGACTCAGTCGAGTTTTGGTTAAATATGTAATTTAAACAAATACATATCGCTGATTTCTGTATGTAAATTCATATCATGTAAAAAAAAAAAAAAAAATTGTTTATTTCGGATATCAGAGATCCATAGGGGTTAGTAACACATTAAGATAAAGGCTTATTCTAGTTGTTAGTAAAAATCAGTAAAAAAAAAAACATTAAATAAAGTACCTACATCACAGTCATCTACCCGTTCTAAATCACTTTCCGAATCAGGCATACCCAAAGTGATGAAGAGCACCTATCCGACAAAGATGCATGTAAAGATTGCAACAAATTTTTAAACCCGTTTAGCTCTATATTGAGATTTTTATAATGAACTTGGTTTCAAACGACAATTGATTATGGTATCGCTAATCCGCTTGGTATGTAGATCTTTAATAGAAGGGTCGTGGCGTGAATAATCATGAGAGAAATCACCTACAATATCTCGTTCCGGTACGAATTCACTTACTCGATAAAAATGATTTAGTTGCAGGAAACAATTTCACCTGAGTGCTGTGTGAGAAGGTGTTTCTAAAGGCGGCTATAGACGATGCGTCTTAATGACGTGGGTACTAAAGACGCCGTCACGCAAATCTGAACCCACCACCCCTAACAAATTGCAACCTCTCATCATCGTATTACGGGAACTAAAATAGTTCAGCGTAACTTAGATTGCTCGTCTTAATCTTTAGAACTCAACAGATTTAGAAAAGTTATTTTTTATTAGAAAAGTTTTTAATAGCTGAATTGAAAAAGCGGACTCGTACTAGCAACAAATATAGCATTAACATAGAAAGAATAACTATTATAGTTTTATATACCTACAGATATATACTCGTATATAAATACAGTGGCAGACAAGTAAGTATTTACAGTACTTTTATAGAGAGGATGAGTGTAGGTACCTACTTATGTAGTTTTATCCAAGTTTTGTGATACCTTATTAAGGCCCAGAATACTCGTCACACTATTCCTTACGTAAAAGTTACAGAAAAAGTGACATAGGTCCTTATAGCAACGCGGATCTCCGCGGAATCAGACATAGCACGAAGCGAAATACCCAAATGACAAGTAAATAGAGTGCGGCATGATAATATGGCTGCTCTGAATTACGCAACGAAAGCGACAATTTATGAAAAACATAAATATGTTCAAGTAAATAGCTTATTTCAAAAAAAGGGCTGGGTTGATTTGTTTCAAATTAACTGATTTACATTCATGTGAAATAGAAATTCAAAATACCTTACTGTTCTGGATAAATTAAGGAATTTCTGAATTTTCAGATGTGTTTTTGGCATGATTTTTAACCAAGGTTTTATAACTAATTCGTGTTTTAGCTCCGGTTGATTTATCACTTATATCCTTGAGTATCGTGTAGTTCAATTTCAATGTAATCTATTAAGCGGTAATAGAATGATTAGGGTTGCAATACTTGCAACTTTCAAAATGCTGGGCCTTAGTTTTAATGCATAGCAAATTAGTTTTTCAGAATTGAAATACATTTAGGTGTCTTTTGTGTGAATGTTCCACTGTCTAATATCAGCCAAATGAAATTCATTAATTTATCGTTTCAATTAAGTAATGAAAACAAACCTAAATTTTGGACAACCCCAAAGGCTTTGCTTGTTAAAACAATGTTATTTTTACATTTGCCTACGTTTACAATTTTTTTTGTAAATGTAGGCAAATGTTGTAGATTTTGTATCAGTGTTTATAGAAACGTTGATGGAATATAATATACCTAGGCTTTATAACTAATGAAACTTCCCGCGATTTTGTTAGCAAAATATCCTCTGCATAAATGACAAAGAATCATCATTCTCCGGCTAAATCCCACGCTAAGTGGGGTCGGCACAACATGTTTTCATTCTACAATAAAGAGAGATGCATTTTTCTACGTCTCTACATTATCTTCTCTTCCATTTAAAAGTCACCATCACATTTATTCACATTACCAGTTCAAGTACTTAGGTACACTCCTCTAAGTTTATCAGTGCTGTACTCAAGCTACACAGCTTAGCATGAGCTCAGCTGATTTTTTTATCATGTTTCTTTCTAAATTAAACATGGTTGGAAGATTTTAAATGCGCCACTAACCTCCTTTCGTGAATTATAAAATGATAAACGTTTTGTATTTTTGTTTGTAACGAATAAACTCAAAAACTACAGATCCAATTTCAAAAAAACTTTTACAATTAGAATACCTACTACATTATTTCTGAGTAACATAGGCTATATTTCCAAATTATGAAAAGAGAAAATTGAGATACTTTTCTACCCGTATGATGCCGGGGCGGGTCGCACACTGCATTTCATCAATCACTGTGTCTTATACGAAGTCGTCGTGTCCCAAAGGAACACAAACATTGATAGACGAGATGGGGATCGTAGTAACCAAAAAGTAAAATCTAGTATGCTAGAGTAAGTTTATTCTTACCACGCGGCGATCTTCTTCTTCTTAACGTGTCACTAGTTATTTTGAACCAGTGTTGTGAGTGCGCCTTAAAAGCTCTCTCTCCCTCGTGCACCACACCCGGCGATATGACAAAGATATGATCAACAGAACACCAGCTATGTATACTTTGCTGGTACCCCAGCGCGAAGGCGTATAATTCACTGCACCGCCCGGAAGGCTAACAAATGGTTTGCAATCTAATTGAATTATGTCACCTGGACAGTACCCACCTAGGTGCTACCACCCCGTCTCAATTTGGACTAATTTATAACGTGCCCAGTCGTGACGTGGCCAACTGGTCACAGTGAGCGCGGTGACGGATTAACTTGTTCTCTATATGGAGCTGCTGTGGTGGGACTGCGGAATATATACCTTGTATAATTAGCAGCTAAATAGCTACCTAAGATACACAGCTAGCATAGAACCGAGAGATGCGGTTAAGTGTCTCAGGAAATTGGTGCATACCTATTGGTGGTATTTCTCTTGTACCGAGGACTAACTAAAATAATCTAAAAACACGCTTTTGCAACGTCCATCGATATAAATAGTTACTAAAAATGTCACGTGGTGTTCATGTCACGGCAAAGTTTTGAGGACTGTAGACAATCCGTGTGATTGTCACGCGTCTTGGTTGCGGTACGAAGCCACGGTCACGGCGCCGGGGCGTAAAGTTACCTTAAATGCGCATCTGAATTTCTTCAATCCAAATAATAAAATAGCAATATAATTTTGGTGCTGATTAAAATTGCGGGAAAAGGGTGAAAAATAAATTCAATTAAGGATATAAAATTTTAGATATCTACCTAGTTTGGTAAAATAATAGACCAACAGTTACAAAATTTATATAAAAAGCCGGATCTAGAAATACCTATATATTATTTCTGTTTTATTTTATTTCAAAGCAACGAGATCTGCGGCTGATCGTCGCTGGAATTATGTGTTGGACCAGTAACAATGAACGCGGGCCTTAACGGGCCAACTAACGTCTATTTCAACTTTGCCAACCTCACACTGCCGAGTTTGCTCGAGGTATAATTTCATTTTGTATTATGATTTCTGTTTATTTTAATTTTATTTTTTAGCACATTTCGACTTCACTCACAGGTAAACAGTGCATTTACAATATAAATCATTATTATTAAACATTATCACAACTGTAATCCTCTACTTAGATCTTTGAAAATATCTAATCTAATGGTTCCTACTCAGAGGCACGTCCAAATATGATATTTGGCACAAGCCTAAATTTTGCCCAGTAAGTAGTTAGTATTCCGTAGGTACGGCACACATGCATGCACATCACGTTCATAAGAATACAAACTCATGACCTTCGGATCGTGAGGCAGAGGTGCGTGCAACCACTACACCACCAATGCTCATAAATTAATGATAATGTGAAGGTCATAGTAGATAAATCTTCATGGTATGTTAACAACACTTGCAGCTTTATAGCATGCCACTGAGTTTCTTTCCGCTTTAAACCTAGCGTCAATTTACTGAGTGAAAAAGTTTTAAAGAAACTGTATAGAACTGTTGTAAACTTACGTAGTGCAACCTTATGATCTCGCGCTTTTCGAAGTTAGTTCGAAACTCGTCCTTGTATCGTACACTCGCAGTTATCGGCGGCCCTTCCTCTTTAGAGCCGTTCAAACTTTGGCCGTAAACTGGCTTCTTGGTCCAAATTGGCTTGCTACTTTTTATTCAGTTTTTCTATACTATGCTAGTAATTGGTTGGTAAATAAGACAACCTATAGGTAGGTACCTAATTCGCATGTCAGAAAAGAGTGATAAAATTGAATAGGGGTGAGATGTTTCTTAAATCACACTATCACACTACATTAGAATGCAAAAGTGTGGATATTTTTGACTCAATTACGGCGTACATAACTGAACCATTTCGTAGTAATTTTGTTAAAATAAAATAATGCAAAGGGACGTTATTAAAGAAAAAGAATATGCGAATGTAGTAGCTGGGAATTCAAAAATGAATCTTATATAAATGATTTTGATTCGAAAACCCAAAAACACATTGTCCAAATTAGTGTGAAGCCGCCAAAATTTAGGAATGCAAATGTGAATTTAGACAGGAACAAACATTTCGTTGTCAGCGGTAAGCCGCAAACTAAATTGCGGATTCGAATGCACAAGATATGTGGGTATATACCTACGTGTCACACACAACTGTCTGGCTATTCGCTAGCAGCGCGTTACTTATATCACCTTTATTATTTACCAAAATAATGCCAGGAGTTATCGATTTTGAATCTTATTTCAGGATTCGCACAGGACTTCTTATGATATATTCAATCTCACAATATTTTATGTACTTAGGTTTCTTGTTTTTTTTTTGTAAATAGCAATATTATACTATAACCAAGTAGGGATAACTTAAATCCCAAATTCTTTAAGACAATCATCGTTTTCATCCACAACCTGATTATATCAATCAACCGCCAAACCGGTACCTTTAACGCCTGCACTACTTATAACTTTGCTCCGCTTATCGCTCAACTCACGCGAGAGGTTCCCTTAACCTGTGGGAACCGCGGATGCCACTGACGGCATGCGATCCTAATTAATATGAAGCGCCGCAGATTGTGGTGAGATGTACCTGGATAACGTTGATTAGATCGAGCTGGCTGATCATCCTGGTTAGGTGGTAGGAGGTAAATTAAATTATTTATCAACAATAGCATATTTTTCGACTGTCTGTTTTTTTATGTATGTTCACCGATATCTCCGTGAAATGAGGATCAATTTCAAAATTTATTTTTTTGTTTCAAGGATATACTCTCGAGATGATCCCATACAAATTCCCATGTTGATTCCTGTGGTATATGATACTTTCCCGTCCAACTTAAAAAACCTCGTTCTTGCTTTTCTTTTTAGTTTTTAAAACGTACTTTTACAAAGAGCTGAACTGATCTCAATATAAATAATTTAGGGCTTTTGTACAAAAAATCCTTAGAAAAAAAAAAGAAACATAATTATATGTTTAGATTTATTTTCTGATATAATATTAATCCAGCTATAAAAACATGCAATACGTCATAAATACTTAAAACCACGCAGATTTAAATTAGTGATTGTCTGAAATAAATTTCTCATGAATTACCTACCTATTTTTCAAAATAATATATGAAATAGGTCTACCTATCTACTACACTCAGTACCTGCTACACTATTATTTACTATGCAAATGAAAAACCACGCATCGCACAACTTCTAGTTTCAAAACAACATGAAACTTGCCAGGTATTTATTTTAGGTATTGTTTTGTGGAACTATAGTTAATTTATGAACCAAAATGTGGAAACAGTGAATAATTGTTGAGTTCCACTTCTAAGAACAACGCAGAATTGGAACACACAAATAAAGCAAACATGGTGTTGCTGCCAGTTGGCTCTGACGGCTCACGTAGGAAACTGTGGTGGTAACATTTGGGGTAAAGCTAACTGCAAAGTAGTTTCATCTATATGTATTTATAAACTGTAAACAAATAGTAGGGGGCCTACGCCTAAATTCCTACGGACAAGTGTGGTGAAATGTGGCAGAACTGACACGACATACGATGCTTGGTCGTAGCTATTAGCTCGTAGCGTCGTAGTTATAACCCGTAGCAATGACATTTTCCAGCTAGAGAAATACATAGTTTCAGTGATTGTCCACTTATTTCATACAATTTCTGCAGCCTTGTTCTGCCTCATTCATTTTTATTATTTTATTGTTTATGAAACACTAACTTCAGCCCACGGCTTCGCCCGCGTAGTACCTTGAAAAACAAAAACAAATTTATGCCGCGGGAACCGTACCTTTTTCCGACATAAAAAGTAACCTATGTGCTATTCCAGACGATAATCTATATCTGTGCCAAAGTTTATCCAAATCCGTTCAGCCGTTTCGCGTGAAAGAGTAACAAACAAACATCCATATATTCTTACAAACTTTAGCGTCTATAATAATATATTAGTATGATCATACGAAATAAGGAAATTTTATTTAACTCTAACTTTATTTCATTTCAAGCATATAGGAATCAATCTCCTGTTTGAGAGATAATGCTTATCCTACACCGCTGGCCTTTTTTCAGCCGCTTTAAATTTAGATAATTTCTACTCAAGGTAATTTGTAACTTTTTTCTTTCTGCAGAGACTGAAAAAAGGCTAAACCAATAAGTTATAATTATCAGCGCTATTCCTTACTTTTGTACCTATGTGCTTACGTGACGCGATGATGCCGATTTTACTTCATCGATAAAGCCATCGATATATATAGTTATTATAATTTACTTACTATTCTACTGTGTGCATATCTAAGTGCCAATTACAGTGGTTTCAGAATTCAAACGGGTCATCCTCCCTAGATTCTCAAGAACACTTAGTGTGAATTGCGCTCTTGAATATAAAATAGTCAATTTCGCCCAAATGTGTTTGAGAAAATCTAAATGTAATATTCAAACTTGGAGAATGCATCGAGTTCGAAACGATGAAAAAATAAACATAACTTTCTTTCCTTTTACACAGATGAATAAAATTTTAGAGTATTTTTATGTTTTTTTTTTAAATCTCAAAAAGAACTAAAAACAAATAGAATTATGAATGAATATAGTAGAGTAGAAGCATGGTAGGAGCCATGAATATGGGAAAAAGTGCAAGGAGTTTCTTCATAACCGGATTTTTTCATAATTTTCAGAAAAAAAAACTCGAAAAGAGGTTCTAGGATACGCTATGGAACCATTTGAGCGCGTAATGGTCCGTTTTTTTAATCGGGCAATATTTCGGTGAATTTAATAGGTACCTACTGATTTGCAAACTAGAGCTATCAGCTCAGTGCACAATCGCATTGAACAATAAAGTGATACAATTGTCAGAGCGACTAAAATAGGTGCACTGTTACTGAACAGACGGAACAAATCTGTATGTGTTCAACTAAACCCATAATTCACAGTTTGCCGATATTTATAGCCTAGTTCCGGAGCTTAACACGTTCGTAGCTAACAACTATAAATTCACATATAAACGTATTTTCAATTATAGTCCGGGTTCTGTTGGTGTTATTGTCACTCTGATTTTATTTAAACCATCTTTGAATAAAGTTCATGCTTAGTTAATATTTTGATTTTAGGCCATCTGTTGTTAGACCTAATAACTATGCAAGTTTTTCACCCTTCCCGCAAGCTCTACTAGTTTTAGTAACACGAGTACTTACCTACTTGTGATACCTACGAGTAGAAATATATTTTATAATTATTATTACTTTTATTATATTCTAAATTGCTCTTTTTCTACCTGAGGTATTTGAAGTTATTGAAGATGCATTTATGTTAAACTAGCTTCCGCCCGCGGCTTTGCCCGCGCAGTACCTTGAAAAACAAAAACAATCTATCCCGTGAGAACCGTACATTGTTCCGGAACAAAAAGTAGCCTATGTGTTATTCCAGGCCATAATCTATATCTGTGCCAAATTTCATCCAGATCCGTCCAGCCGTTTCAGCGTGAAAGAGCAACAAACATACATACGTGTACATCCAGACATTCTTACAAACTTTCGCGTTTATAATATTAGTATCTAGGATTTAATTATAGATGCTTGTGCAAGTGGGCATTAAATGTTGTTGTTTTTAATAATAAAAATAATGTGAACTTCACAAAACGCTTCATATTTACTTTAGCTTATATTCCTACAACCTTTCTTACTTTTTGGAATGCCTCATCCCATAAAAGCTATATTCTGCTTACCGAAAAAAGTAATTCGCAAAATATTCATGAGTTATTTTCCCCTTAATGTTTAAGTGGCCACACGTTACCCGCGTCGTTATAAACAGCAAAATGTTGATTTACCGCTCAACTTCGTGAAGGGAGCCAACTTTACTCAACAAGCTCATGAAAATCATTAAAACATATAACTTTTACATACTTTTAGGGCGTGCGTTTCACATTCGGGTCATTATTTGGCACATAACAATAGGTACCTACGTACTAGTTGCTTCAAGTTGAATTTGGTATTCAACAGATTTTGTGAATGTGTAACATACCTACCTCCATGATATGCATGAGTCCAGAGAGTCGATATTGTGATGCATAATATTAATAAATTCACAGTTCGAGCCATCCATTCCTCATAATAGACACCAATATCGAAAGTCATCTACATAATGATTATTCGCAATGACACTAGACAGTAATGTGTTAGTATAACTAAACACACTATCGGTCCATCCTGTTTGCTCAGTTTAAATATTCCATTTACGCCGGACGAGCCAAGTCATGTTGGATTACGGCGTGAAATTCCATTGAAAAGTTAATCCAACCTGTAGGAGTAAAAGGGTAATGCGACATGGTTTGTAGTACATACTTATTCTAATTTATCACCTACCTTACTAACATAAATTCAGTTGTAACATTATTATGTACCTTATATTTAATTAATCACCTAATTTTAAAAGGGTACTATAGTTAAAATACAAGATGGATGGACTGTGTGAAAGACGATAATGTGTAAGAAGGAAGTGACTACTGAGATGACGGATGATAGGGGAGAGTGGAGGAAGAGAACCTGTTGTGCCGAACCCACCTAGTGGGATAAGGGCAGGAAGATGATGATGACTATAGTTAAAAAAATATCCCAAGAATAAATCGTAGTTATTGAAGAGTAATCTAATATTTTACTTGCACTTAACATTACATTATTCTGAGAATACTTAAACCAGAAGTTGTCCAAATTCAGCCTTAAAATATTAATTTTAAGAATTGTTAATATAACATTTGTAAGTCCAAATAGATTACGTATGAATGGACACTCTGACGAGTCCACTAACAGCGACACAATCATGGAATTACAAGGTCCATTCAACCCGCACTTAGTATTCCATCACCAATCAAGAACTCAAATACTTCATTAGCTCACTTTACGCCCTTCAGCCCCTTGGTAAAGGACAATGCAAACCGTTGCATCCAACCGCACGGTAAAATAAACAAAATTATGTTTCGTAGCACCACGTGGACTCTACGAAAGTCTTAGCTACGACGTAGTCTTGCTACGGTGCAGTTAAGACATAGTTTGCTATAAATGGTTATGAACGGAGAATGATATGAAAAGAATGAAAAAGGATAAAAAACTACTAATAATAAAAAACAAGTTATATGATGTCATACATCATAATATGTTACGCGGTTCACCAGTTCAAAAGTAGCTGTACCTTACTAAGATATATGCCAAGAGCTATCAGATATAGATGAGCGATTTAAAAACTGTCCCGATAAGGCATTTCACAACGATTTATTTACGCTGCTCTACACACAGTGCAAAAATTGTAGCGAAGGCTTAGAGGCAATAGAGCGGAAAGCCATTGCACCATAGCTGGAATATTGACAAGAATTAGTTCGGCTAGCGGGTCAGTGTGCGCCGGCCTTTACTATCACTGATGAGAAGTTTGTGTATCTATGTAAACATTTTGAAAATCTTTTTGACAAGAAAATATATTTTCGTATATTTCCATCCAGTTGGGTAAGTAAATACCTACCTATGATTAATTGGTACCTACTGTAATTTATGACTACCTACTTACGACTTTAGTTATACGGAGGTTATCTTATATATTCTTATAATTTAATGGTAATATATGTATATATATATATATATATGTATATATATATATATATATATATATGTATATATATACAGTCGTGGTCAACTAATTAGGGACATGCAAGATAGTGAAGAACAATAACCGGTTATGTACATACAAATATAAAACCCTATTGATTTCTCAGTAACTATTGTTTGCATAATTTGGTCCGATTATTATGCTTTAAATGGCTGTAAATAAAAGAATAAATAAATAGAAAAAAGTATTTAATATCAAAGGTTGAACATGTATTCAATTTTAAGGTATAATTCTGTAGCTGGACATTTAATTAAGGACAGTAAACTATAATGAAAAATAGAGTTAAACAAAACTAATAATCTGCAGTATTATAATATCTTTAACAGCTCCATTTTATTACGTGTAAAATCAGTACCCAGTAGCAAAACCTTTGTTAGTAATTACCGCTTGACAACGATGTGGCATAGACATTATCAGTTTCTGGCATGTTTCGACAGGAATGTTTGCCCATGCCTCACAAAAAGCTTCATTAAGTTCATCTAAAGTTGTGGTACGATAAGTGGCTACTTTTTTCTTGATTTCGTGCCAAAGGTGCTCGATTGGGTTAAGGTCCGGGCTATTTGCTGGCCAATCTAGCACCGATACTGACTGACTGGTAAGAAACGACTTGACTGAACGGGCGGTATGTTTTGGGTCGTTATCATGCTGAAACGTCCATATAATAGGGAGATGCTCCTCAGCATAGGGAAGCATCGTTTCCTCCAATATTGCCTTGTATTGATGTTGGTCTAAGTTACCCTGAACTTTCCTCACAGGTCCCACTCCACGTCCAGAAAATGAACCCCACATTTTAATGTTTCCACCGCCATGTTTCACCTGCTTTTTTGTGAATCTTGGATTCATTTCCGCTTTTACTGGACGCCGTACGTATTGCCTTCCATCTGAAGAAATCAAATTAACCTTGGTCTCGTCAGAGAATAATACATGTTGCCATTGGGCGTAGGTCCAATGTCCATATTTACGTGCAAACGCCAAACGAGCATTTCTATGTTCTTTCTTCAACAACGGTACTTTGCGAGCCACTCTTCCGAACAACCCTGCTTCTACCAGACGTCGTCGAACGGTCCTAGCTGAGACACCAGCTCTTTCGTCTGTCCCAAACACTTCGTGTTTAATTAAAATAGAGCCTAGAAACGGATCTTTCTTAGCTAACCTGGCTATCATTCTATCTTCTTGCGGAGTTGTTTTTCTCGATCTTTTTGTTCTGGGCACATTTAAATCTGTGTTATTGCGTCTGACATGTTGCACTGCATTGTATACCATAGTTTTTGAACAATTTAAATGTTCTGCTATCCTTCGGTATGGCCAACCATGCTCGACAACAAACTTCATGATAATTTTTCGTAGTGTTGGATCGCAACTTTTATTTTTACCCATTTTTCTTCAAAATATTTTTCAAAACTTAAAATAAATATCGGGATTGCCGCCAAAACTACCACGAAACAATAAGAGAAGAAGTAAAAAAGTATTGAGATTCAAATTTTGAAAATAGAACGCAATATCTCAGTGTCCCTAATTAAATGGCCAGCCAGCATTATTTGAACAAATAGCACTACGATAATCTATCAGCTATACTGTAAAGAGGTTTAATGTTTAAGAAGTTGTTATTGTTTGTATAATCGGGCACATAAATGACTAATTATACTTACATGTAAGAGATATGGAATATGGTTTAGACTCGTTGGAAAATAAAAAATAAATTCACAATTCGGTTTAACCAAAGAGTGTCCCTAATTAGTTGACCACGACTGTATATATATTATATATAATCGGAATCTCGGAAACGGCTCCAGCGATTTTCATGAAATTTAGTATGCAGAGGGTTTCGGGGGCGATAAATCGATCTAGCTAGGTTTCATTTTTAGAAAACGTCGTTTACCAATAAAAAAAACCAAGCAAAGCTCGGTCATCCAGGTACTAGTTATATTATATGGAGGTGTAGTGGTAGGACCCTTGCTCTCCGATCCTAGGTTGCGGGGTTCGAAAAACTTGCACTTATATGCCAGAGCTCTCAAACGGTGAAGGAAAACATCGGGAAAAGACACGCAGCTTAGTCAGCTACGAGCGTAGGTGGCGTCTATGCCTATCTTGTAAACTGGGAGGTTTTCCTTCTGAAAACCATGGCCAAGGTCAAGTACCTACGTACCTAGTAGGTAATGTCAATGTCCTAATTTTGGTGTGTAAAAAAGTAGGTATTTACCTATTACAAGACGCCTGTTTCCTTAGCTAATCGGTGTAGCTACTAAAGTAAACAAGCTTTTGCTTCTAAGTAGGTAATACTCTACCTATAATCTAGAATCTAGATTAACGGTTAGTAAGTAGCTTACTAGGTACCTAATCCTTAGCTCATCTAGATTCTAGATGATTAGAAACTTACCTACTAACTAATCATCTAGAATCTAGATGACTAATCATCTAGAATCTAGATGATTAGTTAGTAGGTAATAATTCTAGATTCTAGAATGATTACCTACTACCTAAGCATTTTACTTTAGTTAGTTACACCGTTACACCTAGGTATTATATCACAGAGTACCAATCTAAGTAGGTACTTACCTACCTATCTGTTTCAAAATACCAAACTATTCCAAGTTCGGCTAGTAAATTGTAACAGCTTACTCGGGTCGTACAACTACCTAGCATCAATTTAGCAGATCATCCGAGCGTGCTAGGAACAATTTGGCGGGTGTAGGTAGATACCGCCTAAATAGTTCTGATCCGATTAGTGAAATTAACTCCTATAGTTTACGTTAGGGTTGACCCTCGGTACTAGGTAGGTATCTCTATTTGATTATATTATCTATTATTCTAAACTTAGGTAGCGTAGGTAGCAAGGTAACTGAGTTAAGTAGTAACAAGGTGGGTAAGTAGGTATATACCTACCTAAACTAACTACCTGAAAACAAAAACCTAATAAGTACCTACATCGTTGTCACAGAATAAAATATGCGTTAATTGTGTGATTGTTAACATCTAGGTAGTTTGGTAGGTAGGTACCTACTCTGGATTTAACACAGGCTAGTACGTTTTATTCGAGACTAGACCTACCTATAGGTATACCTACCTACTCATCGGGGATTAATGTGGGGTAAAAACCACAGGCGTTGGTACCTACTTAATTAGGTAGGTAGTTAGTTACTTACTTCTTATACTTTTGTGCTTCTTTTTGTCAGACTCAGACGGAAAGAAATGTTCCTTCATAAATAACTACGAACATTGATATAATAACAGTTATCATAATAAGGAAGGTCACAAAATTTGTTAGCATCCTATAGTCTGTGACCGCATTCGAGAAACAGCACTATCTTTACTCTGAGAAACAGCTGAGCATCGAGCGAATCATCGTTTTCATTTTTTTTACTCGCCACTTCTGCGCTCAGCCCGATTTCTTTCTTCTTCTTTTTTATTTATGACATTTTGGCACTGTCTATTTTGCCAGTGTCAAGTGTCTTTTATTGATTGAGTATGGTCATAGCGTACTGTTTGGTTGTGTCAACATCATAAAATATTAAATGTCATACCATACTTGATTGATAATGACATTTATCATGTCAAGTCATGCCTTGGTCATTTAGTTAGGTCGAATAGAAGTTTGCATTTTTGTGTGGATGAATGAAATGAGTGTAAAAGTAGTCTTTCTTTCCTTTCGTTCTTTTTTTTTAGTTCTGTAGTTTAGTTTACATTGTGAATTTGTGATGGAGGATGCATTTATTCGTGAATTGTTTTGTGACCCTATGTACATTTTAAATAATATAATTTTCTGAGAGGCATGTTATAAATATAATAATGTGTGACAGCGATGACCCGGGGGACTGCGGTCCCTCTGGGATGGATTTGACTGGATTTCTCTTCGGAAACATTGACGAAAGCGGTCAGCTCGAAGACGATGGTCTTCTGGATGGCGAGTCAAAGCGGATGCTGTCCTCATTGTCGCGGCTGGGCCTTGGCTCGATGCTTTCGGAAGTCCTGGAAGAGACTGAGGCGGCGAGAGAAGAAGAGGATAAAGGTTTGAACCATACTGTTACTATTAGGGTATATAGTAGGTATTATTGAATTAGAGCAAGATTGCTGTATTTTTACATTACCTGCTTACCCTCTTTTCAGTTTTTATTTTATAAGTTTTTAAGTAATATGCCACAGGCTTTGAACTAAATTAAAAGTACATAGTAAAAAGTAAAGTCTTATCGTAATTTATATTCGGAGAAAGGAAAAAAGTATACTTCTACACAAAGTAGGTACCAATAATGCATGTTTTAATTTCCAGATTATTCCCAAAAAAGTCCATCAGCTGTTGATTTCTTTGACATTGATGATGCCGCTGAAGATATAAAAGTAAGAAATGGTGACCAACGACAAAGAGTTGGCTCATACCATCATTTAACTAGTTCTATAAAAGTGTCTACTGTGTACCACAGACATTTATTTTATGCACTCAACATTATTTTCTTCAAACTTTTTGATAATGTTGAACACTATTAATGTTGCTTGGTGATAGATAATACTTAAAACGCACTTTAATGCTTTCACTACGCTGTTTCAAAAAAACTAGTGACACAAAAAAAAAGAATGTTGCTTGATATTTTTTTGCTTGTTTTGAAAGAATTGGCTCATATCATCATGTAACAAGTTCTATAAAAGTGTCTACTGTGTACCACAGACATTTATTTTGTGCACTCAACATTATTTTCAATATTATTTTCTTCAAACTTTTTGATAATGTTGAACACTATTAATGTTGCTTGGTGATAGATAATACTTAAAGAGCACTTTAATGCTTTCATTACGCTGTTTCGTAAAACTCATGACACAAAAAAAAAAAAGAATGTTGCTTGATAATCTTTTGCTTGTTTTGTTGTAGTATTTTTGTGTTTGGGATCTAAGTTACGTATGCTCTGTTATTTATTACATTGATAGTAAATTAATCATAATTGTATGAACATGTAAACTTGTTACACAATTACACACAGTCTACTGAGACTTACTTGCTATAATTCAAATACTGTTGAAATTTAATCTTATTAGCTCTGAATCGCAAAAAATCTAGCTGAGATTTCAATAAAATTTATTTGTAAGTTTTGCTGATAGTGTTCATAAGTTTCCTTTCATTGGTTCACTCAAAGATAGCTTGAAATAACCAGTCATTATTTTCCTGCCTTATCCGACCCTAAGTGGTATCGGCACAACATGTTGTCTTCTTCTACTCGCTTCTTTAATTAATTAGTTAAAACCAGATCTGCTCTTCTTACATTCATATAACTAATCTTTCACACAACCAAACCACTTCTTCTTCAGCCTTAGTCTACTTACATACCCAGCCTCACTCATACTCATAACTCTTTTGGTTACATAGTTTTCATCCCTCTTCATCACATATCTATACTATGCAGCCAGTATTATTGCATTAAAGCTATTTTATGTTTAAGTATAATTGCACAGTATTGTCTACATGTTTTGTGTTAACCTATAGGAAGTAGATATAACTAACAAGGAAGCACATACAAAGGTGGAAACGGGGACGGACGGTGAACAAGTTAAGAAAGAGGACCCATTAGGCGATTGTCCACAGACTGAAGAGGTTATCACTAACTGGAGCAATGATGATGTTTATGAACAGACAGTTCAGAATGACGATGGGTATGAGGGGGATATGGAGGGAGATGGGGAGTTGATGCCACCACCGGCTACGATACCGTGAGTTAAAATTATATATTTACTTAGAAGTTTTAGATAAATGGTATAAGTACCTTGATTTCATAGCTTAAGTCAAAAAAGACAAATCACTAAGAGAATTTGAAATTTCCTTACATGAATGCCATACATCTGTAAAATCCAAGTAAAATTTTGTCTATTCTTTGACTAATAGATTCCAAAATTTTAACAATCTGGGTATTGAGTCTTTTTTTTACACTCTATGTTTTTGTTAAGTATGGTTAACTTATTAAAATATAATGTTGCAGACTTCAAAAATCAGAAAAAGGGGAGAAAGGGCTGAGAAGGCTGGACACACCACTAGCGGCTATGCTTCCATCAAAATATGCCAATGTTGATGTAACAGAGCTGTTTCCAGATTTTAGACCTGATAAGGTAAGTTCATAATCTAACTTATTGAAGAATACTAACTTCAAGTATGTGATCTAATATTGTCATTCCTTTTAGGTGCTGCTGTTTTCTCGTTTATTCGGCCCTGGCAAGTTATCCAGCCTGCCTCAAATATGGCGAGGGGTGAAGAAACGCAGACGACGCAAGCGCAGTGGCAGTACCAGTAGTGATACACCACCGCTGTCAAATGAGAACCAGGAGGTTCAGTATGCTAGTGATGATGAGGAGAAATTGCTAAGGTAATTGTTAATTTCTTCAAACATTTTGCTAGACAAATAGTAATTATACGTAGATTGATCTTATTATTATTTTGAATACCATGATCATAGGGAACTAGACGTAATCTTATACTTATACAAGCAATTCTTGTATTAATCTGAATCTCGGAAACGGCTCCAACGATTTTCGTGTAGGTACTTTAGTGTGCAGGGGATTTCGGGGGCGATAAATCGATCTAGCTAGGTTTCATTTTTAAAAAACATTGTTTACAAAAAAAACTGAGCAAAGCTCGGTCATCCAGGTACTAATACATAAATTTTTAACCATAGGCCAATGGAAGAAAATCAACAGGCAGCATCGGACAACTTCTCAGCAAACACAGGTGATAAATCTCAGAGACCTGCACCTGCGCATTGGCGGTTCGGACCAGCTCAAGTCTGGTATGATATGCTCAACGTGCCAGAGTCAGGAGAAGGATTTGATTATGGATTCAAATTCAAGGTAGTTTGATTCAATTTCCATTAATGACTAAAATATTTATTATGCTAAAAATCGTGATGTCCGATTTGTGAACTTCAAATTGTTTTAGGCGCCATCTCCCGAGCCAGAGAGTAAACCGCCTGACACTGAAGAAGTCAAGATAGAGGATGCAGAAAGTGCAGAAAGTGTGGACAGCGGGTTTCCTGATGATTCGTTTCTGATGGTGTCTCAATTGCAGTGGGAAGATGATGTGATCTGGGATGGCAATGAAATAAAACAAAAGGTTGCTTCTTATAGAACACTTTTAAGAACAGAATCATTGAAACCGAAACTTCCGAAACTTCGTGACCGAACTTGTCTAAAGATTGTCCTAAATAGGAGTATATTTTCCAACCAAGGTGTAAAAACAAATTAAACTTTTGGTGATTTGTACTAACTGTTATGATAATCAACGCATAGTAAAATCCATCTGAATGACTTGATTATCTATGAGGTGCTGTGAAATCTGTGTTTTAGATAACCTAGCATTTGCATGGATTGTTTTACAGGTGCTCGCACGGTTGAATAGTAAGAGCAACGCGGCAGGCTGGGTGCCAACCTCCGTGAGCCGTACGGCGCAGCAGTTTTCACACCCGCGACCGCCGCCTACAACCCCGCTGCAAGCTGCTAAAAATGCTGTGTAAGAAATATATAATCTTCAAACATGCATGCAATTTTTTCTTATACACTCAAAACAATGTTTCTTGTCATCTTATACTTAGATTTTTTTTGCGCTTAGATATGTAATGTGAACTGGGGCCTTACCACGAAGTCTTCCAGAACGATTCCGTTTTAGAAACGTCACATTTGAAGCTTGAAGTAACACTACATCAGTACAATTTGCATAGGTCATGGTACGAAATAAAAATGTAATATTAATTCGGTAATGTATTATGAATTCGTAGTGAGGCCCCAGAACTGCTTCTACTGTCATAAACGAAAGAGGATGACACAGTTAGTGGTCAACACTAAAGCCTTAAACGTTACTTTGGCATTAATACTTTTGATAATAATAAAAAGATGCTCTATGTCGGCAAATTTTGGTGCGAGCTGTATAATTTGATCGCTACTTATTTGTCATAAGTCATAAATCATAAGTCATAAGTATATGATCGGTAAAATATTTTACAGGTCAGAAATATACTTAAACAGTAGGTACAACCTTAGGAGAATTGTAAGACCTTAGATACATAACTCCTTACTTTTTTATATCCACAGGGCAGCCGCAGCGGCCAACCAATCAGTGAACCCTAATGATGGCGAAGACAACACATGGTATTCCATATTCCCTGTTGAAAACGAAGAGTTAGTGTACGGTACATGGGAGGATGAAGTTATTTGGGATGCGGAGAACATGCCCAAAATACCGAAGCCGAAGATTCTGACATTAGATCCCAACGATGAGAATATTATCCTGGGTATTCCTGATGATGTTGATCCGTCGAAGATAACTAGAGGTTGGTTTACTTTGCACTGTGAGAGAAAACCTGCTCTGTGTTTACAGTTGGTTAGCAAAATTATTTTATTATATTAGGTAGCATAATGATTATAGATCTAGAATACATAGAGTGACCTAGTTGCTAGCCTATCTATTCTAGAGCACTGATGTTACTACCTGGAGCATCAAGCTGAGCTATGGGCCATTTCTCTGCCACAACAACAATATATTAGGTATTACTGAAGATTTATATAAGATAGGATAACTTCTATACCTACCTCATTTGTTAAGTGGGTATATAATATTTTTTAAGCAACTTATTTCTATTTTATGTTTGGTTTTGTTGTGGTTTGCAAGAAATAAATATATTTCATTTCATTTCATTTCATTTCATTTTCATTTACCTACCTATCCAAAGGTTCATAGCTAAGAAATTAAAATAAAGTTTAAAATTAAATTATGCTGGACAATCCACACAGAATCATCTAGTCAAAGTAATCTATTCAAAGCTTGTGTTATGGGTACTAGATAACTGATAAATTTAATACATTATATACATACATAGATAGATATTTTTTATTATGATACATAGAAAACACCCAGACTAACGGAACAAATTTCTGCAGATCGTACACAAATTTGTTCCGAGGCGGGAATCGAACCTGAAACCTCTTGCGTCGCAGGCGGACTCGCGCCCGCTGCGCCACTGAGGTCGTGAATAGAAAAATAATTAGCAATCTCTTTGTTCACAGCTACAGGACCGCAGCCCAAAGTGAAAATTCCTCATCCTCACGTGAAGAAATCTAAGATTCTGCTCGGGAAAGCTGGTGTGATCAACGTGTTACAGGAAGATGCTCCTCCACCACCTCCAAAATCGCCAGATAGGGATCCCTTCAACATTAGCAACGATGTGTGAGTACTAAAAGCATACATCGTACTAGTTATAAACTTAGTTTATTCATTATCTTGTTGTACCAAGTTCTATTGAACCAGTATAAAAGGATTCAGAGAACTCTGAGGCTTCTTGGACTTCTTAAGTTGGTAGTAGCCTTCAAGAATCCCATATTTGTAGTCCTTTAGGAAAACCGCGACAGGATAATCATTCCAAAGCCGAAATATTCCTCTAAAACCGTACGGTGCATGACAAGCCTGGCTCAAAAATGTGAAGATTGTCCTTGATTACTTGTTACTTTCAGGTTTTACCAACCAAAATCGCAGAACCCACGTCTCAAAGTGGCCGGCGGTCAACTGATCCAACACAGTACTCCTGTGGTGGAGCTACGGGCGCCATTCATACAAACGCATATGGGACCAGCGAGATTGCGGGCGTTCCATCGGCCCGCTATGAGGAAACTATCGTACGGACCATTGGCCGCACCGGGCCCGCATGTAGTGCAACCGTTGATCAAACATATCAGGAAAAAGTTCAAGGTGCGTCTCTTGTATCCAATGTTGACGATGCGTGCATCATTGTGTTTTATATTTTATGTCAATGATAATAATAATAATAATAATGCTGGACAATCCACTCAGCATCATCTAGCTCCAAAGTAAGCTACTCAAAGCTTGCGTTATGGCTACTAGATAACTGATATATTTAATACATTATTCATAGATAGATATGGAGTAATAGGTTAGCGTGGTATGGGCATGTTATGAGAAGAGATGAATGTCATGTGACAAGGAGAGTGTTAGGTATGAATGTCGATGGATACAGGGGTAGAGGTAGGCCAAAGAAAAGATGGATGGACTGTGTGAAAGATGACATGGGTAAGAAAGGAGTGAGTAATGAGATGACGAGTGACAGAGGGAAATGGAAGAAGATCACATGTTGTGCCGACCCCACATAGCGTGGGATAAGGGCAGGAAGATGATGATGATACATAGATAGATATATATATATTTTTATTATACATAGAAAACACCCAGACCAACGGAATAAATTTCTGCAGATCGTACACAACTTTGTTCCGAGGCGGGAATCGAATCCGCAACTTCTTGCGTCGCAGGCGAACTCTTGCCCGCTGCGCCACTGAGTTCGTCTAATAATGATATGAAGTCTAAAATCCAATAAGTTTAAATTCCGTTTATAAATTCTATCTTGTTTTCACAGCAACGCGAGGCTGAGCGTCTTGCGTCCGGCGGCGGTGATGTGTTCTTCATGAGAACTCCCGAGGATCTCAGCGGGAGGGATGGTGAAATAGTTCTGGTAGAGTTCTGCGAAGAACATCCGCCGCTTATCAGCCAAGTGGGCATGTGCACGAAGATCAAGAACTATTATAAGCGGACTGCTACTAAAGTAAGCTTTTATCTAGACAGTTATTACTTATGACTTATACGAGACTTTTCAGCTGATAAATCTCACGTTTAAGCGATGTAATAGCACGTGAGACAAGGGTATTAAACAAATTATTAGAGAAAAGACAGAGGAGCAGAACACGGCGCCTGTTGGCGCTGATAATCATGATAAAATAAAAAAATATATAAATATTGGTGGATACACAACGCTATCTAGCCCCAAACTAAGCAAAGCTTGTAATATAGGAACCAGATAACTGATAACCTATCCTTTTTTAGTAAATACGAGTACATACATAGAATAGATATTAATACCCAGACACAAAACAAACATCCGTGTTCATCACACAGGTTTTAGTTCTTGGTGGAGATCGAACCCACAGCCTACAGCGGAGAAGGCATGTAGAAGGAAGGCATGATAACATAATATCTTTCCCAGGACAACGGTCCCAAGCCGCTGAAGTACGGCGAAGTGGCTTACGCGCATACTTCTCCTTTCCTCGGCATCCTGCCCCCGGGCGCTACGCAGCCTGTGGTCGAGAACAACATGTACCGAGCGCCAATTTACGAACATATTCTGCCTATTACAGATTTTCTGATCATCAGGACGAGGTGAGGTTAAAATATATCATCAAATAGTTCTCATACACAAGTATTTACTGTGTTCTCAGAGCTAGATAAAAGCTCTATTCACTGATCTTGAATGGACTTCTTCGTTCCCATACACAGACATTATTATACTCTAGCTAGAACGGCATTGATTTATGTCAATTTTGCTAAATTGATCCAATGTCGATCGGTCGGTGTATGAACGTTTTTACGCTTAACGTTTACTGGATGGTCATTAGATTCAATACTCGATTACATATTTCTATCGTTTGATACATTTTTGCAGGCAATCGTTTTACATACGTGAAGTTGATGCTATTTTCGTGGCTGGACAAGAGTGCCCGCTGTACGAAGTTCCAGGACCGAACTCAAAGCGTGCCAATAATTTCGTCAGAGACTTCTTACAAGTTAGTAATCGTTTTTAATTAACATAATACATTCTAATGCACCGCAAAGTAAAAATTTAGCTGAAGGCTAAACCAAATCAACTCGCGCACTAACGTTTACGTACAACCATATAGCTTAAATTATATATTAAAATATATATCAGATCTCATGTACTATCTCTTTTTAGGTTTATATCTACAGATTGTTTTGGAAGTCACGTGACAAGCCGCGGCGAATCAAAATGGACGACATCAAGAGGGCGTTTCCCTCTCACTCTGAGAGTTCGATTAGAAAACGTTTGAAGTTGTGCGCCGATTTCAAACGAACCGGATTGGATTCTAACTGGTAAGTGTTTTTATTTGAAGTAATGTCCGACTAAATTTTCATATATCTTACCTATTTAAGATTATGTAGCTGCCTGTTCTGCCCAGGAAATGAAAAGATAAAACCAGCTGCCAATTTTTCAGTCTATTTTTGTATATTTTTTTTAACAGGCACATGAAGATGCAATCTTATCAGCTAATTAACAATAGATGAAATAGACGCTAAATTGTAACAACTTGTCACAGTCGGGTTCAAATACGTTTTAATATATGTAGTATTGAATCATGTCGGCATGCTATAATAGACCTACGGTTTTATATGCACGTTATACTTCTTAGGAAGTTGTGGATTTTAAATCGACCATACAAACTTTAGTAAGTAGTTTTGTGTCGTGGCTTCTATACGTAATAGCTCTTTATGAACTACTAAATATTTCACTTATTTTTTCCAATTGTATTTTAGTCGAACACGGACTGATGTGAACGTTTATACAGGGTGAGTCAATTGCATGGGCGCTGGAAAGACAATACCTTAACCCCATTATCAATTGAATGAAGATAATAATTAAGGTTCACTACCACTACCCAATTTGTATTGTCACGGCTAAAAATAAAGATTACAGGTTTTATTATTGTTTTGTTTTAGATAAGGTATTTCCGCTCCAGCCTCAGTTATGTCCATGCATATGACTCCTGTATAAACAACGGATCCTAATTTGCTGTCTTGCAGGTGGGTTATAAAGCCGGACTTCCGACTACCCTCCGAAGAAGAAATCCGTTCTATGGTCTCGCCGGAGCAATGTTGTGCCTACTTCAGCATGGCTGCCGCTGAGCAGAGGCTGAAAGACGCGGGGTACGGAGAAAAGTTCATATTCACTCCTCAGGAGGACGATGATGAAGAGTTGCAGTTGAAAATGGATGACGAGGTATGTTTGTCTTTGTCTATCATTGCGGAATTGCAGTTGTAAAAAGAGACAGCTGATCGATTGTCATACTATTTACTTATACTGTTCTTCACTATGAATTTTGACTCTACATTCGCTAGCGTGTGTTACAAGTTATTGACCAATCACAGTAAAACAAATCTACATACAGATGCCAGCGGTAGCCTAAACTTTGTTTTTTTATCTTAATATGCCGCAAACACGCTAATAATCAGAAGCTTTTTTTTATGTAAAGGCGTTTAATTATCTTTCTTCAACTGTCTCGCCTTATGTGTATTGATATTTTAGGTAAAAGTAGCTCCATGGAACACCACACGCGCTTATATTCAAGCAATGCGTGGCAAATGTCTGCTCCAACTGACCGGCCCAGCTGATCCGACTGGTTGCGGCGAAGGATTCTCCTACGTTCGAATCCCGAACAAGCCAACACAACAGCCCAATGAGGAACAACAACCGAAGAGAACTGTCACCGGCACCGATGCAGATTTGAGAAGGCTGAGTTTGAATAATGCGAAGGCATTGCTGAGGAAGTTTGGCGTGCCTGAGGAGGAGGTAATTTGATATATATATTTAGCCTAGTAACTTCTATATTTCAGTGACAAATTGAACATAAGTCAGTGAGAAAATGATTGCCTAGAGATGATTACTTTATTTATTTAAAATATTTTGTTGCTTTTGTTTACAGATCAAGAAGTTATCCCGATGGGAAGTAATTGACGTTGTCCGTACTTTGTCGACGGAGAAAGCGAAGGCAGGCGAAGAGGGTATGACGAAGTTTTCGAGAGGAAACAGATTTTCAATTGCGGAACACCAAGAAAGGTTAGTTTGACTTATTTTGTAAAGTGTATGAAAAGTAAAATTACCTACGCCGTAGCTTGCATTATGTTGTACAAATTAAATCTTCACAGTACCAATTTTCTTGTTTTAGATACAAAGAAGAATGCCAGCGTATATTTGAGCTACAAAACCGCGTGTTGCAAAGTACGGAGGTACTCAGTACCGATGAAGCTGAGAGTTCAGTGAGCGAAGAGTCAGATTTAGAGGAGATGGGCAAGAATATTGAGAATATGCTAGCTAACAAGAAAACTACGGAGCAAGTGAGTTTCATGTGATAAGTTCTGCTAAGAGTATCAATCATAAAAATATTAATATGTCAAAACTTATATCAACGCACTATTATAAAATATGTAAAAGAGGTAAACATGGCGAAAACTGTGTTTGCTGCGTAATCTGGCCTTTATGAGTTTTGAAATATGTCTTTTGGATTGATATTAGCGCTGACTATTTCCCTTTTCTGTTCTAGTTGTCGTTAGAAAGAGAGGAGGCAGAAAGAGCTGAACTTAGAAAGATGATTTTAGGCGGCTCCGAAAAGAAGCCGCAGATTAACCAGAATGACCCGTTAATCAACAGCCAAGGTAAACTATTGTGTATACTTAGCTAGTGTAAAGGCATAAAAAATCACAAAAAATCTATTGGTGTACAACTGGATTCGAACCCAAGACTAGGATCGAAAGGGGGATATTTAATAACAATAAACGATACTTTACTTTACTTACTTATTCAGGTCGAGTGCTAAGAATAGTGCGTACATTCCGCAATCCATCCGGTCAGAGGTACACGCGCGTGGAGTTGGTACGGAAAGGAGCGGTGATCGAAGCGTACGCAAAGATACGCACAACTAAAGATGATGCCTTCATAAGGCAGTTCGCGACCATGGACGAGACACAGAAGGAAGAAATGAAGCGTGAGAAGAGACGAATTCAGGTAAATAAATTAATAGTCTAGTCAATAATTATTTATTCAGTAAAATCACTGGGATCATTTTGAATCCTCTTACATACTAGGTGAGCCTAGGTGCCAATTCCAGTCTTATCCCCAGTCCGAGAAGAACTGACAAGAAACTCGCTGGGCTCTAGCGATTTTTTTGTATCATGATTCTTGTTAATTTTGTTAGGGACACCTAGCAGAGTTGGTAAATAATTATTGGTGGACAATTCGGCCTACGCCATCTAACCTCAAACTAAGCAAAGCTTGTATTATGGGAACTAGGTAGATCAGGGGTCGGCAACGCGCGGCCCGCGGACGTCTTGCTTGCGGCCCGTGAATGTTTTTTATATAAGTTAAATATCAAGATAAATGCATGAACGAACCACGATCGACCGTATACTGTAGACCCAGCCTTAAAATGCGCTTCGCTCTGACCGCGAACGAACAAATGAGCGAAGCGCGAGCTCATTACAATTTTTGGTAGCACTTATAATTTATGCGAACAAACTTTTTCAATTGTCAATTAAAGAAAAAGTAAATATGCTTCTCGTCTCACAGATGAGCATTTGAGAGCCATATTTTGAGCTTCTAGGGTTAATATCACAAGTGCGGCTCGGCCCGCCTTAAGTTTATTTTGCCACTTTGTGGCCCTTGCATGCCAAAAGGTTGCCGACCCCTGAGGTAGATGATAGATTAGTTATACATCATAACAACAAACATTTGTGTGCATCACAAATAGTCAGAAGTTTTGAGAGTTTTTCCAAGTTCGAAAAATCTATAGTTTTTATACCACCTTATATCTTAAATTTGAAGTATGTATACAGAATCTACCGTTTAAGAAGTTATCATTTTTGTTACATACCAACTTGTCGATATACCAGGCATTTCTTAGTCACATTATTCACATTTGTTGTATGAACAGGAACAACTGAGACGTATCAAGAGGAACCAGGAGAGGGAAAGGCTTGCTGGAAATCCCATTTCATCCGCCCCGTCAATGTTCCAGAACGAAAACAGTATGTTATTATTAAAAAAATAAAAACACGAGTATTATACATCTGTGGTGGGAACCATACTCAATAGGGCTTTTCATGTATTCTAAATAGTTGTATTCATTGTCAAGATTAAGTTTTTACTGATTTAGTTGTCGTATTGCCTCTGAGACAGGTTTTAGGTATTATACAGCATTTTAAAATGACTATTGATTATGAATAGATGACAGTACAACTATGTTTTAGATAAAAGGACAGGTGAAATTACAGACCTCAAAGAGAATAAATAACTATGTATGTCTCGGGATTGTGTCTTGCGTGAAGACAGACGTTAAAGCTTAAATCTTGGGTGACATGGACAGTGACAGTGATGTCAGATGATAATCAAAATATGATAATAAATTACCTGGTAATAATAGATGTAATGTTTGAAATAAATAAATAATGATAATGACTGTGACATGACTATTAGGGAGGTAGCGCGGTCACCAGCTCATACAAACTAACTTAATTCTTTATTTTAGGTATGAATACAATGTCATCATCATCGATGATGGACCTCTCCCCGTCCCCCGGTCTGATCCCTCTGGGTCAGATTAAACAAGAACCGGACCTACAGACACCTTCACGAAGACGCAAGCAACTGAAGACAGACTTGAAGTTGAAGGTAAAGAAAAATAAAGTAGGTACTCCCTGAGTACTGCTATAGTTTTAAGTTATACTAGCGCATAGATACGAAAGTCGTTGGATTCTGCATGTTTATTACTTCCCTTACTTCACTTTTGCCTCTATCGTATTCTGTCAAAATAAATGACAGCTTGTCAGTGTCAAATGTTTATATTTTTTTTGGACACAGACTATGCCAAGTAGGGTAAGTAAGTTTTTTTTACATAATAAAAACTTACCCAGTGATCCGTTATCACTGACTAAAATCGGGAAAATAATAAAGTCACGTTATTTGTATTTTGTAGTTTCGTGTCTATGCGTTCGTAATATCACAGTATGTTTGCTTGTCACGACGGCGAAGTAAAACATTGTAAGAAAACCGCCAGGTTCTAGAATAATCACTGATCGCCGTTATCAATGGCCGCAAATTCTTAAGACTGGTGTTTTAAAAGGCTGATGAGAATCGTCTTTATATGTTTAATATTTTTTTTCAAACTGTATACCTAGTAGACATCATTATGGAGTACAGGTAAGTCATTAGACGTAAGTTCGATATAATGCCCATTGTTGACTATAACTGCCCCCTTCACCTAATGCATGGTAGTCGCTGCGGCTTCTAGAGTGCTGGTAAAGGAGTATGGGCTGTTTTTACGCATAGACTAGGGGGCAGTGAAAGAAACATCTTGATTCAGCCCTAATATTCCAAGGCTAGAGTTCACTAACCCATTAACACGTTCAACGGCTGTACAGCCTAACATTTTTGGCTTTTTATTATTATTTATGTAATTAAAAAAATATGGTTTGCTTGCTCGTTTCTGCGTTGGTGAACATCAGCCACACCTATAACTGCCCGTTTCATCAATAGCGCCTGCCGTTATTTGCCAACAGTGCGGTGCGTGCGGACAAGTGGGTCACATGCGAACGAATAAGGCGTGCCCCTTGTACACTGGGTCTATGGGCGGGGGGAATTCTTCACCGGTGGAGACGGACCAGGAGCGACAGCAAACGGACCCGGATGAAGATGACCTCGGATACGTAGACGGAGTAAAGTTAACGCTCAATACTACTAAGATCAAGGTGAGGGTTCTGCGCGTTCATAAATAAGAAAGTTTGTAATTAATTTCGAATAAATGATTAACGCGATCACGACTGTGATCCTCAGATTTAGTAGACGTCTCTGATATTTGAAGATATAAACGTGGGTAGCTCAAACATTAAGAGGCATGTCCAAACATTACTTATATTTGGCACATGCTTACATTTTGCACGACAGTTAGTATTCTGTACGTGAAAAGTTGCAAGCTCATCGCTGCTTATCCAAATACTTTCGAAGTTTTTGTTCTAGGGTACGCTAGTTTCTTAATTACCTATTTTTTCTTTCACCGTTTTGTGCACAGGCATTTGCTTACCTATTTTTTTCGAATTTGAAAACCCATTGGTGCACGACCAGGTTCGAACCCACGACCTTCGGATCGCAAGGCAGGGATGCTAGCACTACACCATTAGTGCTAAGGCTAAGGCTTATTCATCATCATCATCATCAGCCTGTAGCAGTCCACTGCTGGACATAGGCCTCCCCTAATGTAAGGCTTATTAGGCCGCCCAGATGCCCCTGTCATGGCTAAACTTAAAAAAAAGGTAGCGCAACTTCGAGGTAGTCTAAAAACTTGGTAAGTAGTATGTTCCTTTCAGGATCTGAAGGCGCCCTAAGAAAGGATTTCTCAAAATTCAACCTTAAAAGATGCATCGGAAGGTTAAATTTTGTATTCATATAAAATTACTCCAACAAATTTGCGAAGAGTTTAATTAGTTAATATAGACGTGAATAAATTCAATAGAACCACTAATATCTATAGAACGTGTTTTAAATAACTTTTCTGTTTCCAGCAATCAGCTGAAGATATCCGGCGTCGCGGCAGCGGGCGACGCGGCAGTGAGTTCAGAGAGAGGGGACGCAAGAACCGACGCGGCACCACGGAGCCTTGCGACTATCTGGTCAAGAGGCCGGCCGACAGGCGTCGCACTGATCCCCTTGTTACACTTTCCTCGCTACTGGAGGCTGTCTTGACAGACATGAGGCATTTACCCGATGTTCAGCCCTTCTTATTCCCTGTCAACCCTAAGGTAATTCAGTCAGGCGCGACTTTCCGGTCACCGGCAAGAGTCAAAAAGCAGCTTGTCATAGATTATATTATAGCAGATTGTTTTAAAGTCTATGATTGAAGTTTATCAACTTTGAACGTAATAGTTTTCGGGTTATTCAACTCATTGCCTATTACCTTTTTTTGTAGTTGCGTAAATTATAGAGAAACGACAGTATGGCTCGCAACAGACTACCTTTATTCACAAAATAATGTAATGACGTTATAACCTAAGTACACATACCTAAGGATAGATGGCGTTACTAGTGATTTTGATATAACTCATAACACCCGCACTTATCAAAATAAACTAATTACCTACATAGAATATTACATGGGAACAATGCCAATCAAATTCATGAACTTGTAATGCTTCAGGTGACATAGACCTTTAGTCAGTAAATCAGCTGGCATTTCCTCACTAGGAATATAATTAACTTTAACATATTTATTTTTAACAACTTCTCGTATATAATGATAGCGTATATCTATATGTTTTGATCTATTATGACTGTGATTATTTATAGCTAACTTCAAGGCACTTTGGTTATCACAATACAAATCAATTATACAAAACAAACCAGTAATTTCATGCATTAAATTTCTCAAATAGACAGCCTCTCTAGAAGCTTCAGACAAAGCGGTATACTCTGCCTCGGTACTGGACAATGAGACTGTTGTTTGTTTTCTACTTTGCCAAGATATAGCTGATCCTGACAGCATGAAACAGAAACCAGTATAAGATTTTCTATCTAGAGCGTCACTCGCCCAATCACTATCCACAAATCCTTGCAAGTCAATATTATTACTACTAAATCTCAAACAATAATTTTTAGTACATTGCAAGTATCTCAATATACGTTTTGCATAGTTCCAATGTATATGACTATAACAGTTATTGAATTGACTCAGATAACTAACAGAAAAGGCAATGTCTGGCCTTGTTAATACTGCCAGGTACATTAAACTTCCTATTAATCTTTGATAGGGAACATCAGGTACACATTTATCAGAAGACCTATCTAAATTCAATTTAGACTCAATTGGAGTACTTTGTGACTTACAATCAGACATCTGAAACTTAGAAACTAACTGTTCAATATATTTTTGTTGATCTACAGTAATAACATTTTTATTTTTATCTAAATTTATTCTCATGCCTAGATATTGTTGTACAGATCCAAGATCTTTTAATTTAAATTCTGAACCTAACACATTTTTTAATTTAATAGTTTCATTATCACTGTTTGAAAATATCAAAAAATCATCAACATACAATGCCACTATTATTTTAGTTTTACCATTAATTTTTGTAAACAAACATGGTTCATATTGACTGTTTTTGAAATCCAATTTACTTAAAACTTCTTTAACCCTCTCATACCATGCTAAGGAAGACTGTTTTAACCCGTAAATAGCCTTTTTCAATTTTAATACTTTTCCCCCACTTTTGTTTACAAAACCTTCAGGTAATGACATATGTATATTTTCTTTCAAAAATCCATTTAAAAAAGCAGTAGTTACATCTAAATGAGTAATACTCATTCCTAACTTTACACTCAGAGCAAATAATAATCTTAATGTAGAATGTCGGACCACTGGTGAAAAAGTATCTGTATAGTCTACACCAGGTTTTTGAGAGAAACCTTTTGCCACTAGTCGAGCTCGAAATCTCACATTATTGTCAATGTCAATCTTTTTATTAAGCACCCACCTGCACTTCACTATTGTAACATCACCTGGATTGTCAACAAGTTCCCACGCTTCACTGTCCTCAAATGACTGTAACTCGTCGGCCACTGCACGCTTCCACTGCTCCCTCTCAGGCCCCTCAAGGGCATCTGAGAAAGTTAGCTCCTCGTAATCTGGAACAGTACTGGAAACACACATGTTGGTATAACCATACCGCTCTGGCTTTTTCCTTTGACGCTTATTTACATCTGTCACTTCTTCGGGCGTTGTTGCCTGGACCGGAACTTGTTCTGTTGAAATATCAGTTAATGTTTCATTGCCATCCACATACACTGAAGAATCTGAAGAGCTGTCAAAACAATCATCAGTTTCTAGGGTATTCTGAAATGATTCCCCCACTGAATCTTTACTCTCCTCTACCAGGCTGTCAGCTGATGCTTCTACTGATGTTTCTAGATCTGGAATCCAGATAGCTGACTCTGCACTAGTCTTCTCGACCCCTGTCTCCATCTCCATCACTATAACATCTCTGCTGATAGATATATTGTTCTTGGTAGGATTATAGACACGATAACCTTTTACATCCTCACCATATCCTACTAAAATGTGTTGTGTGGCTTTCTTATCCCACTTCAACCGTTTCTGTTTAGGGACATGTACCATTACTTTGCTGCCAAACAAACGTAGGTGACTCAAGTCAGGTTTTCTACCATACCACAATTCATATGGAGTTTTATCTAAGCCCGATGCAATAGACCTGTTCTTAATATATACAGCTGTATTGGCCGCCTCTGCCCAAAACTTTTTATCCAACTTTGCATCGTATAATAAACATTTTGCTTTCTCAATAATTGTTCGATTTGCTCGTTCAGATATGCCATTTTGTTCTGGTGTATAGTAGTTAGATTTTTGATGTACTATACCCTCCTGCATTAAGAAACGTTGAAAAACTTTGTTGCAGAACTCAAGTCCATTATCTGATCTTAATATCTTTATTTTCTTACTTTGCTGATTTTCAACAACTGATTTAAACTCTCTAAATCTGTTGAAAGCTTCACTTTTTTTCTTCAGAAAATATATGAAAGTCATCCGACTATAATCATCTATAAACAACAGGAAATATCGAGCATTATTCAAAGAACTTGTTTCCATCGGTCCACAGATGTCAGTATGAATTCTGTGTAGTGTTTCTGTACTCCGCTCACCAACATGAGAAAAGGGTAATCTTGATTGTTTTCCTTCACAGCAAGTGGTACATTGTGACTTGGTTATTTCAATATTACCATTATATGACAAACCACTCACAACACCATTTCTCATTTTATGCATATCTTGACTATTTATGTGTGCTAGTCTTCTGTGCCATAACATACCATCATCTTGAGCAGTTAACAAACAGCTTTGTGATTGCAATCTCAGCTTGTAAACACCCGCCGATAAATCTGCAGTCGCAACTAAAGCATTGTTTTTGTCTCGAATGTAGCAATGCTTTTGCTCAAATACGACATTATTTCCATTCTTAATCAGCTCACTTACCGATAATAAGTTTGTTGTTAAACTAGGCACACATAGCACATTTTTAACTGTTATTTGACATTCCAAATCTGATACGATTTCTACATCTCCGGAACAAACAACTGGCACTTTTGATTCATTGGCCACAACAATTTCAGGTAAACACGATGTTACTTTCATGTTTTTCACCAGAGTTTTATTCGCCGTCATATGTGCACTTGCGCCGGAGTCGACGTACCATTCGTCTTTACTAAACTTTCCATTCAGAAAAACCACATTAAAAACGCATTTACTCGCATTTTTATTCAATAATGGGCACTGATTTCGATAATGTCCTTCTTCTTTACACTTGTAACAAGTAATTGTTTTTTTTGTGTTAGAATTATCTGTCTGTGTCACTGTCTTTTGGTTTGACGTTGACGGACTATTATTTTTCTTTGACTTAGTGTTGCCATTCTTAGAAGAATATCTGTTTTTTGCTGCAAACGCTGTCCCACTACCTTCAAAATCACTACTAATTTCCATGTCCAGTAATTTTGATTTGATGACATCAGCAGTTATCGAAATACCCGAATGTTCAATTGCCATTATCATTGGAGAATAATGTTCCGACAAACCAGCTAATAGTAACGATCCAAGCCATTCATCGGTAATTGTAAAGCCCGTACCATTCAATCTTTGAGCCGTTTCCGTCATTTGTGTAACATAGGTAGTCATCGAATCACAACTCTCAAGTCTTATCGATATCAAATGACGAAGCAACGTTATTTTTCTTGAGTATCCAGAGTCATCAAACATGGCCTTTAACTTAGTCCATAATTCTGCTGAGCTCTTGGTGCTCCTGATGTGCACGTACAAACTTGGATCTATCGTTAATATTAACTTTGCCTTCGTTTTTGCGTCGTCTGCCGGTTTTACTTCAAAACCTGCCGTTGGATTGATGTACTTTTCCATTCCTTCCAGCACCAACAAGTTTTCGGCCGCAAAACACCACTCGTCATAGTTCTCCCTGCCTTTTAGCTTCGGCACACTAGCAATATAGTTCGTAGTCATGTTTCCGCGAAATAACTGTACTATTTTATCTTATTACACTGAATAAACTGATAAAACGTAAGTAGCCCATAACCTATAGAGAAACGACAGTATGGCTCGCAACAGACTACCTTTATTCACAAAATAATGTAATGACGTTATAACCTAAGTACACATACCTAAGGATAGATGGCGTTACTAGTGATTTTGATATAACTCATAACATAAATTTATAAGCATTTTACATAAATCTCAAAAAACGATAAGGTTATACTTACTTATAACTTACTAGCTTCCGTTCGCGGCTTTGCTCGCGAGGTACCTACATAAAATATAGCCTATGTTACTCAGGGATAACGTAGCATTCTAACGGTGAAAGAATTTTTGAAATCGGACCACTACTTTTTGAGTTTATTCGTTACAAACAAAAATACAAATATACAAAAATACAAAACCCCTTTATATTATTAGTACAGATAAGATGTGCATGAACAGGCATACCTGATGAAGTTTCAAAGTCAGTTTTCATCTCTTTTCACCCCTTTAGGAGTTAAATTTTTAAAAACCCTGTCTCATTGGGGTAGTGGTAATAGTACTTAGGTAGTAGTAGATATTACGTAGATATACGTAATAGTACGTATCGTCGGAGCCGGCGGCAGCGGGTGCGCGGAGAGACTGGTTGAGGCGATACGCACGCACATAGTTAATATCGACTGTCATACAGGGGCCTTACCACGAAGTCTTCCAGAGCGATTCCGTAACATTCATTATAGAAACGTCACTATTTCTATACAATTTGCATAAGTCATGGTACGAAATAATAATGTAATACTAATTCGGTAATGTATTATGAATTCGTGGTAAGGCCCCAGGTCATACGCGATTATAATCCCTATGTAATTTTGAATTTATAAACAGATGGTAGCAGATTATTATCGAATCGTCGCCAGGCCGATGGATCTACAAACCATCCGTGAAAACCTACGACAGAAGCACTATCAGAGCCGCGAAGATTTTCTCGCCGACGTCAATCAGATTGTAGAAAACTCAACTCTATACAACGGTAAGTCAAAACGCTTGTCGACTGCTCTACAAGCATACCTTTAATGTAAAGACAAGCAGCGGTGGGTGATTCTACTTAATTTGATATTATGTTGTTATTTTAAAAACTTTTTTTTTGAACTTTTCATTCAAGCTGATAGCATGAAGATGGAGCAATAAAAGATTGGTTGACAAGTTATTTCACGCCGGGTACATTCAAAATTAACGAGATAATCAAAAGTTTGTTGCGTACTATGACGGAAGTGAGAACAATGACGAAACCTTTAAGTAGAATGGCTCGTGGCTATGTAGATTTCCCCTTTTATTTCTCTCCTTAGCATAAATATATATTTTTAAAGTTACGCAATCTGAACACAATATTATTATTAGTATTAAACGGGTATTTCGTTATTAGTTATTAGTCATCATATTAAGTTAATAGTCATCCCATGACCACGACAGTGTGTAAACCTGTCGAAACGTCGGGAAAAATAGGTAAATAAAACGCGATAAATACCTACCCGTTTAATTAGCATAAATAATAGACTACAGTAATACATGTGGTTTCAAATGTTTAAGGTCCAACAAATACTTTGACGATAGCAGCGCAACGTATGCTTCAAAAGTGCGTGGAGAAACTGGCCGAGAAAGAAGAACAGTTGATGAAGTTAGAGAAACAAATTAATCCACTTCTTGACGACAATGATCAGGTTAATAATTGTCTACAATTCAACGAATAATTACTCTTACGTTATGAACTTAGATTTTCAATAGTGACTCTTATTCAGGTGGCGCTATCGTTTATATTAGAGAATCTTCTGACGACCAAGTTGAAAATTATGCCTGAAGCGTGGCCGTTCCTCAAACCTGTTAATAAGAAGCAAGTGAAGGACTACTATAGCGTCATCAAAAGACCTATTGATATGGAAACTATGGGTAAAAAGATCCAAGGTACGATTTGAAATGATTCCATTGCTTGATAATAGATGGCGCTATTACTAAAAACTCCAGTACTAAAAGTTGAATGGAATCCAATGTAGAATATACTGCGCTGTATTACTTGGATAAGCTAATTTGATCCTTAATTTCCAGCTCACAAATACCATAGTCGAGAGGAGTTTCTGCGGGATATACAACTCTTAGTGGACAACTGCAAAGCATATAACGGACTCAACTCGCAGTTTACTAGACAGGCTGAGGCTATAATGAACGTCACTAAAGAGTCGCTCGAACAAGTAAGTAAACACCGAAAACTCACACAAATTTGAACCTTATTTCATAGCTACAGTTCCACCTAATTCAATTATTTAGTCATGTCTGAATAAGAGCACTGGTGGTGTAGTAGTAGTACCCTTGCCTCACGATCCGAAAGTCGTGGGTTCAAACCCGGCCGTACACCAATAAGTTTTTCCATTTGAAAAAATTATGTGCGTAATGCCAGTGCTCTTAAACGGTGAAGAAAAACATAGTGAGGAAACCAGCTCCTCTTGAACCAAATATTCAAAGGTGTGTGTTATAAGTAAGTATTCTTAAAAGTGGCGATGGGCTTGAAACCTGTCACGTACGGAATAATAACTACTGTACAAAACGCGGGCATGTGCCAAATATCATGTTTGAACGTGCCTCTGACTACACTCTTTAGATATCCTCAGATCTAAGTATTTGGATATCTGAGGAGATATCAACCGAGCCTGTGGGTTTCAGTGGTGATCATGCCTGAATAAATCTTACCACTATTTTCTGTTCATAAATCCATTACAAAAAATGTAACTTCTTATTTTTCTTCAATAATTATAGCATCTGTCTCTTAGAAAACAATTTTGCCAGTGTAAGTGTATTTATAGATAAGTGTTGTTTGTCCACGTCACAGAGTCATAGTCAAGATGTCAAGTCAATTTTAAACAAAAGATGGCTGTTTTGTTCAAAATTCTCGGGATTTCCTCCGATGGATTTTGAAAGGAACACTAATTCACATAAAATTTAAGATATTATTGTTATGTTAAAGTTCGAATTTGACAGTTCGGTGAACACGTCAGTCAGCTGGAAGCGAACATCGCGAAAGTACAACAGAAGATGTTAGAAGATGCTGACCATTCGGACATAGAGGTCGATGAACTGCCGCCGCTGCTGCACTCGGACGAAAAACGAGGCCGCGGCCGGCCGAGGAAACACAAACCTTCCACTTCTACTGCTGATGGTAACAGACTTACCTATAAGATCATCTAAGATATTAACTTTAGCCAATCAGGCTACCCTCATCATTTATTATTTATAATCAAGATATTTTTATAATCTACAGGATGCTACCAGACTACTTCCTAAAACTTCAGGGGTACCCATCAATTTAGACAATTTTTTCGTATGGAACAGCTGTTTTTTTTTTCGCGCTCACAGTGTTGGTTTCTTAGAAAAAGTTGTTTATAATGATGGGTACTTTACTTTAACCCCCTGAAGTTTTCGGAAGTAGTCTGGTAACACTCGGTATACTAATATTATAAAGCTGAAGATTTTGTTTGGTTGAACGCGCTTATCGTAGAAACTACTTACTGGTTTGAATTGAAAAAATATTTTTGTGTTGGATATTTCATTTACGATTTTAGATACGACCAATAGGAGCATCATTAAAAAATGTTGCGAAAAAATATATTACTGAAAACGCGCAGTCAAAGTTGCGCGAGAGTCAGCATGTATCTTATTAACTTGTTAAAAGTCCTTTTATTAATAATAATGGTAAGATTTACTATTTATTTTCTAGGGGCAACACCAAGAAAGCGTGGTAGACCGCGGAAGGATCAAAACAGCCTGGCTGATGGTAAATTTCTTCAATGGACTTTGTGTTTTATTTCTTTACCACATAAGAACCATTATTGAATAACATTTTATTATTTGTCTAGATCTCCAGTACTCCGACAGTGGCAGCTCAGAGTTGGAAGAAGTTGAAACAAATGCTGCTGCTGAAGGCTTAATGCAATTGTCTGTAAAGCCAGGTATGTCTTTGTTTCAATATTCTATTAATATTATAAAAGAAAAAATTGTGAATGCGTGTACGTTAGTCGGCCTTTAACTTTGCGTAGTAAGTATTTAATTTTCGTCATTAGTGGATAGGCTAGTATGTTTTGTATGTTTTAAATAAAACAAACATGATCGCGATTGTAATCCCCAGGCTTGCTAAACATTTATCCCAGAAAAACCCCAAGGGGGTGAAAAATGAGAGAGATATGGGGGTTTAAAATTAAAAACGGTATACTTCAGGGCGCAGTTAGTATTTAAAAAAAATTGTTACAGATGTCGACAAGATGTGGGGTAACGAATCTTTCGACGCGACCAAGTTCCCGATTAAACGCGAAGCCCCGGATGAGATGCCGCCGACGTCAGGCGACTTTGTGGATCTCGATACGCACACAGACTACTCTTACCCGCCTATCGTCAAGGTAAATTACACCTTACTATTCACAACTTACGACTAAGTTCCATTTTAAACATTCTGAAATTGTGTAGGAGGAGCCTATAGAGCCAGATATGCAGTTGGAGCCTCCTTTGTTGGAAGGTGCGTCTCTGGAGCCAACGCAACAGTTCCAAACGCAGCAATTCAAGGAGGAACCGCCAGAAAACTGGCAGGTCAGTTTCTTTCACTCTATTTTTTTATTTATTTTTCTATTTCACATAATGGCCAGCATATTAGTGTGAAGTAAACCAAGTGTGTATAGTTGGCTCAACGAATCTAGGCATTCGTGAAGTTAGCCGCAAGAGCTGCGCAGTATCGTTTTTCGGGAGCAATTGGAGGTATGAGGAGGGGGGGAAGGAGCTGTACATGCGCTAACTAGTACCTGTGGCTAACTTCACGAATGCCTAGATTTGTTGGATGAACTATACTTTATTAACACAAGCTAAGTGACGTGAAGACTGGTCTCACAGCTCAGTTGGTAGTAGCTCTGCCTTCTGCGCTGTATGCTGTGGACCGATCCCCACTCAGGTCAAATATTTGCTTGATAAACACATGTTTATTCTGTGTCTGGTTGTTATAATGTTTTCTATGTATGTTTTACAACAAAAAAGCATATAATTTATCTATCAGCTTTCTGGTTCCCATATAAATCTTTTCCTTAGTTTGGGACTAGATGGCGGTGTGTGAAATGTCCCCAATATTTATTCATTTACTAAGTAAAACACGTTTCAGACCTACAGCAAACCTATAAAATCATGTTCTATTGGTAAAACGGTAAAGGAATATCGTGTGGAAATACACGGCTTAATCTATTTATAGGGGTTGATCATGTGAAATGCCGATTTAGCTGAAAGAGTAGTATATTAAACTATATATACCTATATCTATGTATGTGATTAAAAAGTTCAACATAACGTTAATAAATAAAAACATCTACAAGATGTAAAAACACTATTGGTTGATTATACTCTACCAACCAAATAAGACACAAGGATTTTGTTTCTTGGTGTGTATGCCTTCATTGTTCCTTTATCCGCCTTCCCCTTCTCCCGGGTGGCCGGCGCGTCCCCCGCGTCCGCGGTGTGATACTATCCAGGAATGCTATTCCGGCGACAATACTCGGAACATATTAATGTGTTAATCCACTCCCTTCATCATTAGCCAAAAGCACGCCGTCTCGCTCTTGCCCACGTAACTCACATTTGTGGAAGCGAGACTGCGAATCCTTAGCCGGCGAAGGTGGAAGTTTATGAATAATGACTGGTGTAGTGAATCAGTCACACCTCTCAAATTTGGTGGGTTTTCGCCCTAAGGTCTTATTCACACTAAAATTTTCTTTGCAGCCGGACCCTGCTATACACGATGATCTGCAAGTAACAGACAGCGAAGAAGAAGCAGAGGACGGAGGTTTGTGGTTCTAGACGGTATTTTACATTGGTACTATGAAATAACGTAATTGTTGATCTAAAATGAAATCCTATTTAACGCTGATGAACTAATTGTTTTGTTAAAGAGGTATATTTTGTATTTATAAGCGAAATTAATAAATTTATTACTAAATACAGCTTTTTGATCTTATCTTTACCAATATTTTGCATTTACTGAGATATCTCAGACATATGTCTAGGACAGTTCAAATGCAATTCCATAAAAAAATATGTATTTCCATGCTAATACGTACTACAGGTATTTTGCAAATAATATAATGATACTATCCGACACAAAATAGGAAAGAAAAAAATATTGCAAAAATATGACAAAAATGCTTACTTACCAAGTAGCAAGAAAGCGGGAAAAAAGCTCGTTGGAAATCGAATTCAAATAAATTAATGTTTATGCATGTTTATGAACTATTAGCTTTCGCCCACGGCTTCGTCCGTATTGTACCTTGAAAATCAAAAACAAATCTATCCCACGCGGACGAAGCCGCGGGCGGAAGCTAGTACTTACATAAATTATAGAGTTTCGTCTCACATGACAAACACTACAAGGATTTTAAAATGCCCACCGCGTAATGTTACACGAATGAAATGCCTTTGTCCAAGTTTTCTCACTATCAACAAACAACTACAGTACATAACAAGTCTGGAAACTAGAAAATTGCACGTCTACTCGAGACGGTTCTGATTTTACGACAAGTTTTCTCTTTGTGGTATCAACATAGGTAATATTTATTTTTTATGAGTTCAAAGGTGTCGGCATTTGTATTTTTCACCAATTTGTGTCAAAATAAAATAAAGAACTTAAATAAAAACAAATATGATCTCGAATCACGACTGTAATCACCAGACTGGGTAGATATCTCCTCAGATCTCTAGTTACATAGAACTTTGAGGATAGTCAAAGGCACGTTCAAAGATGATATTTGGCACATTTTGCAAAGTATTCAGTAAATAAAAATAAAACAACAATTCGCGGTTAAGCAGTTTTTAATTTAACCCTTTGGGGGTAAAAAGTAGCTTAAGGGTTCATCTATTCTAGAGTAGGTACTGACTATAATCATGTTATTCGGCAAAATTTAATCAAAATCAGTCCAACCGGTTGAGCATAAAGACGAACACGCATAAATTTTCGCATTTTATAACATTAGTGTAATGAACAAATCTTCAGATATTATTTTAAGAAATTTATCATCTAAATTCAAATCAGAGGTCTACGCCTGCCAACTACTAAGCAGCCGTTAAATTTACTTGGAAAATTGCAATCATCACAGGGTTGATTCGGAGCCAATCAGAACGGCGGGATGCACGGAATACAGAATGAGCATAGCTCAAATCGCTCTCATAGGTGCCAATTTAGCGAATTCATCTGTTTGCATAATCAAGTTTTCAGACTGAATTTGATTATGGATTCGTCTGTGATTTATTGTTGGTTTTACACATATCCGTGATGTGTCAGGAACGTAAAGCTTGGGAGAAAAAGACAAGCAAAAGCGTTATTTCGTAGCGTCTTTTAATAATATCTTTTAGCTCCGCGTCAACATTATTTATCGGTTTTTATTGATTTTGTCCGTAATACGACGAGTATCAAATGTTGGTTGTTGACTCTCAATAATATAGTAACCAACAGATTCAACTTGATAATCACATCGTCTCTATTCGCAAAACCAACTCCTTCCGAAGAGATAGGCAATAGCAATTTGGCTTTTTTGCACTGTTCGCATGTCACCAACGATATTCGTCCTCGAAGTCACACGCTATATAGCGTAAGTGTAACTGAAGCAAAAATTCGGAGCGTTTTGCGAAATTGATTTAATGATACAATAGAACAAAAATCCGTGATTTTGGATTTAAAATTCTGATGAATCGGTCTGCGACTTAGTTGAGTTAACCTGTTGTAAAGTACATAATATACAAAATAATACTATGTTACTTGACTGTGACATGACGATTACATTAGATACGCGTCGTTTTTCTTTTAATCTTTATTTACTAGCCTATTCGCTTTGTGAATATGGGGCAAATACAACAAACACAAGTTAAAAGCACTTCATAAATTAAAACAGATAATAAAGACATAATATTATCTGTGTTATTTAAAGGTACGCGTCGTTCCTGATACTGCACGCATTATGTGTCTTTATCAGCCATTAGCATGCGCAATTGCAGACATAATTTGAATATTAAAATATTCATACATAGATCGGTGCGAGACTGGATACGAACCCAGGACCTTGAGGCAGGGTCACTACCACTAGACACCAGTACTCACTAGAGCACCATGAATAACAAAGCTATACCTAACAGATGTTTCGCCTCCGTCATATAAACGAGCACACTTAAACACAAACGCAACTAATTAGGTACTAAATCCCGGTGAGACCCTCATCAACAGTATTCTCGCCCGGGGCAGGTCTAAATATCCTACCTTTAGGAAAATATCTGTCGCTTCACAATGCCTCTTAAATTGGTACCCGTCCTAAAGCTTTGTTACAGCCAAACGTGAACCAGGTAAAGCGATCTATAGCCTAAATGGATGGGATATTTCCACTATCACAAATACTACACACACAGACGCAAAGCGTTAGCTTTGCGTAGATAATTGATAGGGCTTCTTTCTGGTTCAAAGCTAGCAATTTGAAGGCTCCAAACCATATTATGTAACAATAACTACGTCCCGCGGTTTCACCTGCGGTTATGCGGTTAATAAAGTTTGTGTTTTATGAACTTTAACCCCCCTTTTTATTATATTAACCCTACAATGCATGATTTTTTTAAACGAATAAAATATATTTGTTTTTGTTTAGGGTCTAGACTTAGAAATTAACAATAAAAATAGTTTCTATTTTAAAATAAATGAAGAAAAAGGTTTTTTTTATAGTGTTCCATAAGTGGTACTATATGCAGTATCACACTATTGTGTAACATAAACCTAAGGGATTAGATAGTTTAGATCATCTAGGATGAGATTTGTAAATGAAATGTCTTACTTATTATTTTCCAAAAAATGTATTCCCTTATTTAAATAAAATATATTATTTATAGCCCTTCTCGTTGTAATAAGGTTGTAGAGGTGTTAGAGGTGCTTCTTTTTGGTCGTCACCTTGCGGATGAAGATAATCTGAGCTGGTGGTTTGATGATTGTCGCTGCATATTTTCAGTATTTTTCACGCCAATATTTACCGCCATGTTCAAGATCATCACTAGAGACTAATAATGGTGCATGAAGTTCATACCAGGTAGGTGAAACACCATGACCCTAATCGCTAAATATCAAATTTTGGTCATCATGGCCATCATCACCTTCGGCGTCCGAGGTGTCCTGGTCATCTTCATTTCCCGATGGTATGGCCAAAAACTCTTGAATTTGAGTGTAGGATAATCTTTTCTTTGACATTATCTAAAAAAAAACACGGTTTGATTAGTACCATATGGACTACTTACCAGAACGAAACTGCATAGTCAGTGCATGGTGTGACACATCGGGAACACTTAGAAAAACAATGATAGAAAGATAAATAATTACAATTAAATATCAATAAAACATAATTACCTTTAGCACACAGATTTTCCCACCAAAAAACAATTTTATTACTGCAAAATCACGAAAAAAATTTTTTTTATGATTTTTCTAAATTTCGTAAACGCACGGCGCACGGTGAATATTCAATTTTCGTTCGATTTAATAGTTTTGCAGCACAATGCTGTCGCCAAGTGGCAAGTTTTTGCACCAATAGACTAAATTGATTTTCAAATAATTCCATACAACTTGTATTAACTTCCTGTGATAGATACGAGCGATTATATTGGTTGTTCCCGTTATGGAACTGAATGCATTGTAGGGTTAAGAGTTTTTCGGGATAAAAAGTAGCCAATCTGTTAATCTCGGATATAATCTACATTCACACCAAATTTCATCCGTGTATCCTTTATAGAGATAAAGGCGGTCAAACACACAAAACCTCACACAAATACTCAATATTTCACATTTATAATATTAAGTAAGATATGTATGTAGGTGCATAATCATTATTTTCATATAGACCGACATCCCTATTGTAAAAGGTGGTCTTAAGATTTCCTCGAGATAACTAAAAAGCTTAACAGACACTGGCCGACTACATAATCGGTAAAACTCCAAATAATAAAGTAAAAACTAAACAGGATCTCGGCTTATCCCATCCCCTTTATCTCCTTTGTTACATTTCTATTATGAAAAGAGACCCATGTTTGCCGAACGTATTAGGGTTTTGTCTCTTGTCGTTACAGACAAGTTGCAATCTAAGCTTTAGCGTTATACTAAAGGGGTAAAAATAATATTGTAGGTACGGTGGGTAGCCGATGCCTTTATACGTAGAACGTATCGCAAAAAGTTAGGAAAAGCGCTCTCGTATTGTGTAGAACTTGGGAAAACACTTTGTCTAAGCGAGCTCGCCACAAAAAGGCTCCGAGTCTAAGCAAAAAGGTCATCCGGTGCTATTCTACGAATTACTTATCTAAAGTATACGAAGTGAATGTGTTTTTCGTTGTAACAAAAACGTGTGTCGTATACGTATGGCTGCTATAGGCATCGTGGTTTGTTTTATACGCTTTGTGATTGTACGTAACCGTTTTGAAACTCCAATTGTAACCGAACAAGATGCACTGTCTATGCCCGTGTCAGTTGGTATTATGGTTACTTCCTGTACTAGGGCCCTTACCACAAGCTCTTACAAACCATCATGTTTCAGAAACGTCAACGTCAAACGTCATTTAAAGCTTGAAGTAACACTAACCCAGTTCTTGACGCGAGTGTAAAATATGTGAATTAAAGAGAATAGTTTCTTTCTAAATCCATCGCAGGAAATCCCGAGAATTTTTACAAAATCTTTTGTTTAAAATTGACTTGACAATTTGCTCGACTTTGTGACATTGACAATACTATGTACCAACTAATTTAAACACTTAAACTGACAAAATTGATCTCAGAAGAGACAGATACCATAAACAAAGAAAAAGAAGAAGAAATAAAATATTGAAAGATCATGGTACGAAATATCAAAGTTAATATTACTTTGATACTTTCCGAAGAGCTTGTGGTAAGGCCCTGTTTACAAATAGGACGTAAGTATTCATATTAAGTCAAGGGTCTGGTGTTATCATTAGCGACCTTTTTCTATATTTGGGCGTGTGAGTCCGAATTGCGTCGACACCTCAATATGGGATAAGCTTTTAACGTTGAGTAAAAGGTTACTCATTACATTAAATTTGTAATTTTTGGGACGGATTAGGACCGCTCCGGGTTCGGGAAGGCTATTAGTATAACCTGCATACTATAGGCACGTGGGTTCCTACATATAAATGCCATAAGGTACCCCGACAGCCGAAAGGATTCAATCAGAAAGTCATTTGCGGCCATTTTCGTCGATTTCGCAATAAGGGCACAAGATTGTCGTAAATGGCGGTAAAAAAGTTCGCAAACTGATCGTCCTTCTGTTACTTTTCTGATAAGTATCATTTTTCCTTAGATATTTTTCAACTGCTTTTGAAAATCAGCTTCTTCAGAAAATCTTTCCGTTGATTGACAGTAGTAAACTTAACGTCACTTTGAAGAAATACTCTTCTAAAGGGACAGTTATCTAGGAGTTTATTTTTCATGAAGAAGGGTTGATATACCGGAAAAAATGTTTGTTGGTCAATGAGTGACATGCGTTTGCATGTCTCCCTCGTCTCCCTGTGGTTACTTTGTTTCACGTAGTCCGGTAAATTATTAGATTTTTAATCTTAAATCAATGTTAATAATGTTATAGTATTGGACTTTGTGGAATACATTAATTAAACCTTGTTATCAGCTCTCGGCGGTTTTACAAAACACCTGCGACCTACACACCTATCGCGCAAGTACCTAGTGCCTACTTTTTTGTCTATTATATAAATATCCGGTCCGCGTCCTCAATAAATAAATTATTACGCAAGTATACATTTATGTAGGCTAATAAATACGCATTTTTGTTTATGTGTATTACGATTACAATAAATAAAGGCAATAAAGTTCGCAAGGATCACTTATATCAATGCCGGATCTTACGCATAAAAGTTTAGTAATAAACATCAACGGCATCCGCATTTCAGATCTATTTGATTGTTAGCTTTTATCGCAGCAACGTAAGGAGAACACAAATACTTATCGTAAAAGTTAAACCTAATTTATTTCTTCATTCTTGTGTCACAAGTTCATTGTTGGTCACCTTTTTTCTCTCTTGAGGGACATTTTTGATCCCTCTGCCTCGCATCGGGTAGGCAGATGTAATGTCAGACTCCAACTGGCCAAAACCTCAAGGTGTCCTGTGGGACGTCTTTGTGTCGTTTCTACTGGAAAAAAGATGTACTAGGTACTTTGCGGCTGCGCCGGGTTTGTCTTGTTTCTACAAGTTCCGTATTCAACTCCCAAAACTTTCATATAAGCGTGATGCTGCGTGCGTCAACAGACTGCAGTCGTAGCTAATTGCATGAGTTTCTGAACACAAAATAGCATACAAACACTCAAACTACTTATTCATTTATGTTGGCAGTCTAACAATAAACTGATGCGGTACGAAAACGTTTAATGCCCGCGAAATTGTTTGAAACTCTCCATGAGCTAGATCTAGTGTGTGGGGTTGGGGTGACGCAGCTGTATAGGCACATGGTGACCGACGACTCAAATGTTGCTCAATTTATCTGATATAGACCAAATTTCCGCGATTCGCTATGCTCACAACTTATGAAACACATTGACTAGTTTAAAATTGCATGACAATTGAGTTATGACGATTCAATTTGCTCGCTGATTGAGTTGTAACTTTTGAATGGACCCTGAACTCAATTAATGGATTTTTCTGGCACTTTTTTAATGATTACCCCAAGAATAAATCCTTGCTACGCCCATAAACCACGCAAATATGTTAGTCCGGTGCTATTTCCACTTGTGTCGGAGCCAGCCGAATGATATTAAGTAATATATCATGTTCACGAAACTGTTTTGTTTGCAAATAGTAGAATTTATGGTACCCACGACAAGTTTCAGTTATTTCAATTTGTATGCTGTTGCGTCGTGTTTGTCATATTCGATTCAAACGGGACGTGACACTGTATCGCCCAGCTGGTGTTGCCAGCTTGCCTTTATTGAGAATCCTGCCTGTTTGAATATGTTTAGGTGGCAAACTACATTATTTGTATTCACTATTCTTTAGTAATTTACTACTACCTACAAGTACTTACGTATATTTTGAATGGAATTGTCCATTACAAGGAATAGCAAATCTTTGTTTTAATATTACCAGACAAATATAAAACTTTTAAACTGCAAAATATAAGGAGTGGAAAAGGTACAGAAATAACCGACAACGGTGACGCTATTCACGTAATTGTTTTGAAAATACAAAAGTGTCTGGAGCGGAGGCTGTAGGTTTGTACCATCGCCGTGAAAAGAGTTTAGTTGACCGCAGTACGAACACAATTTAAACTTTTCTGCGATATGAGGCTGACAAGAATGTATTTATACATGCTCCTACCAATAAGATAGTACTCGTAGTAGCAATAGTGGTAGTCTACTTTAGTAGCAACTGTTTATAGTGAAAATTATATAAAGCCTTACGTTTTGTGGCTTAAAAACAAATATAAATTTAACCAGGGGCCTCACCACGAATTCATAATACATTACCGAATTAATATTACATTTTTCTTTCTTACCATGACCTATGCAAATTGTATTGAAGTAGTGTAACTTCAAGCTTCAAATGCGACGTTTCTAAAACGGAATCGTTCTGAAAAACTTCGTGGTTAGGCCCCTGCTGTGGAGTAGCTAACTAAATAAATGTTTGCAAAAACATTTCGTTGTGTAGAGTTATGTAGCGAACTGTACTTTCTGTCCACAAACTCTATCAACATTCAACATTTGTAGACCAGCTACAGCGTTCGTTCTCACCATATTACACAGCAGTGTCAAGTTAAGTGGTAAAAGTTGGAAATGTCCCGGAAATTTTTGCACTTGTTGCGGGTCTTCTCAGGTGCAAAATGAGGTGCTTTCCAACGTTTTCTATTCAACCGCTTACAATACCCGAGTAAAAGAATGTACGAATAAAGTGGAGCACGAGTTAAGTGCCTAGTTTTAGAGAAGCTGGCTCTTATAATAAAATACGTTGTGCTAAAATTCCATGCCTTCTTTTTGCCTTTAAGTCCCGTAAAATATAACTACTTACTACTCGTTAAATGCCTTAGGTACCCACGCAGTTTGGAATCGCCTTACTCAGACAAGCAATAACTCATTTACTGCTTAATATCATATTGTTTGAACCGGTGCAAATCTTAGCATTTTCAAAAGTTTACCTAAAAACGATGTGCTTATGTGTGAATCATTTATCTTAAATTTTTATTTAAAGTACCCTAAAACGGCAAGGGATATCAAATCAAGCCAGAAGAGCTTAAAAAATTCTCAGATCAGTTTTTGTTCGAAGCCCTCCAATTAAGGCTATCGATTTCGTAGCCAGGTGAAATCAATCAACCCAACCTCTTGAATTTAAACACGAAGGCCGAAGTCATCAGTCAACGGGGCTATATTTATCTGTAGCTATACTAAGTGCTTATATCAAAAAGGCTATAATTTATCTCCCTCGTCGGTTCTCCAGTTGACAGTTTTCTAACTTATCTTAGGCTCGAATGCCTTTTTTATTCCGGTTAGATAATTCCAAGTTTGCATCTGTTATGTTACCCTTCTTTGCTGGGTTGGCTGTAAACTTTTTGTTGTAGCTGTTTATTTGCTATGATAACTTTCAGAGATCAGTAAAGAAAAATAATGATCGAACTCATTTCAGATAAGTAATTTTGTCTCACTGGTAGGACTCTCAGATACATAAAGAACAAAAGTATTGCGGTATTGCAGGGGGTAATAAATATTGTATAGAAAAAGAGTATTGCATGTCTGTAATTACAAACAAAATGAAAAAATATAGGACACCCAGTACCCGCCCATTATACTATTGTGAAATACTAAAAGATTCCTAAGAGCAGATTGATGATGAGACAATGAAGTTAGTCCAGAATAAAGGTAGGGAACCCTCAGTTGCGGAATTTATTTATCACAAGAACATTTCTGGAAGTTTTGTTATACAACATTTTCAACGTTAAACCACCCCATAACTTTGTACCAGATAGATGTACGTAGGTATTTATAGCTCTTTTGTAGTTTATTTTCGAGGCGTAATATAAACTGTAGTCTTGATAAAAACTTGCGTACAACCACAGACTCAAGCACCTAATAGTAGAACTGCTTATAGCGGTTTCGGTAAGAGGTCGAATTTTTACTCCAACTTATTTATGAAGGTCCCGACACTATTTTAGCTCTTCAATCACGAAACCCAAAATCGATTACCTACGCCGACGACTTTTATTTTAGACTCTACAGAGCTTCCTATATTAGCCTATATTCTTTGACGTGCATTAGAATTTCTTGCCTGAACGGTAAAACCTCTACGAAATTTATGTTTTCGAGAATTTCGAAGCCTTTATCGCACGTTTCCATACGAAGTTTTGGGGTCAGACATAAATCCGAAAATCGCATCCGACTTCGGTCCTCGAGGTCGTTTTACGACACTTTGAAGAGGATACACGTCCTCTTCTGATAGGTACCTAGATACTCGTAAAGTGTGTATATAGGCTGTTTATCTGCAGTTGGAATTAGCTCCAAATAACGTTTTAGGGACAACTTGATGCGGCTTTTTTGTTGACAACCTTTTGTAATTTCCTTTTGTATGTAATAATATATTTATATTGAAGTAATTGATATTTTTTCCTGTCTTGTCGTTTCTTTCCTTGTTTTGCAATAAAGGTCACATTTAGTATTTCAAAATATTTGTGCAAGATACTTACTCGATTACGTTATGTTGGATGGAATTTCAATAATGTTTGATAAGTTAAAGCATTTCCAAAAGATCCAATGACTCTACTTTTTTTGATAGTCGATTGATTCGCTCTTCCTATAACAGATGTTCGCCATTTCAATTCAATTGAACCCGGACCCTTCCACACAGTGTGAACGATTTCGAAAGAACTGATGACGTCATTATGTACCTATCATTGGATACACGACCTTCACCAAACTAAACGTTTACCGTTATAATGATTAAAGTTTTAAAGTCTGTTTATAAACTGTGAATATTCAAATTATAGCTTAGGAACACGTAGTTCCCAAAAAAGTTAGACTAATAAGATGTTTGAACTTACTTAAAAGTTAAGTTTAAGACTTAGCTTGCTACTTGAAATCACGTACAGCATACATTAAGGTAGTTAGTATATCATTATTATGCAAACGGCTTGTTCTGTATAAACAAAGTGAACTGAAACTATTATGCAGCAAAGTGCGCTAATTTATAACTTCATAGTTATCCGAGGATAGTTTCAGATTTTAATCGAAAGCGCTTTCTAGATGCGCTTTTTCAATGAGCTGTACATTTGCTCGACCCAGTTTAATGTTTTCCTACTGGCAGGCGTGACTCTACAGTCTTCTACACACATTTAAAATAATGTGCTACAAAGCACTCGTGACTTTATAATTAAAAAAAACGCAGACGGGAAGTTAGCTGATAGAGTCGATAGATTGAAAGCAATCTATTCTATTCTAAAGGTTTGTCGCCAGGAATATTTGGTGGATAGACTTATGAAAGCAGAAACGTATATGATGAACAAACATAAAGGTAGATAAATATTGAGGATCTGAAGATAATAGCAGTCGATGTAGAAAATCCATGCAACGGCTATTGTGCCAAATATTAATATGTAAGCATTAATCTTGCATTATGCGCAAGCAGTGACTCATAACGTTAAATGGCTTGGAATCGCGATAGTTGGACTTAGTGTACGCATTCATAAAACAAGGCGCTGTTTATCCACAAAGCGGAGCAAAGCTTGCTAAAATAGAATCCCAGCATTTTGATTTTATTATCTACTAGCTAGATTTGTTTGTTAGAAATGGCAACATTGTGACACAGTTTATTATAGGAACACGTGTAAAGGAAAATATGTACCTACTTGATTTAGTTTTGGTTTAGGTGTTTCATTGAAAAGCTGAAATAATGTTAGGGAGTCATCACAGTTAAATGGTGCATAAATGTTTAATGCAAAAGCTGAGGTGTTTTCAGAAAAAGAGGCATAGTGAATAGGTGCTTAAATGATGCATTGACTGATGAGACGCGAATGTAAGTCACTTTCTTACCAACGTTGAACCCTGTACACCCATGCTATTTTATTTATATTTATTTAACCTACCCAGAATATTGGTATCTCCAGTTGAGTGATACGAAGTGAAAAAAATATGTAAATATTAAATATTTATTGGATGGCGTATCGGGTCATGTTTTTTCATGGTTACCTATATTTGAACTTGAAATATTGAAACAGTCGCTTGATTAGACACGGTTAAACAAACAAACAAACATAAGTCTTCTATATATTTTCCGTGCTCTTAAACAGTGTTTATTTTGGTTCAAATTATGGACTCGCAAACCATCTGTTACTGGATTATAGGAAATTTGCTAGCATTTGCGGGTTCTCATGTGCTGGCTGTTTCCCAGAGAAAGTTGGTCGTTCGAAAGACAAAGCGATAAATCCGTGCTCGCACTGTGGCGATAAATTAGTAGTTGGCAATACTGAAACTATACCACTAGTAACACCGGGAATACCGCGACATAGTTCTCCACTAGGTAATCTCCGTCAACTTTGGTCCGATTGCAAAAAATATTTTTTAGTTTGAGAGGTGGCTCCATAAATTTGATTCTTGAGGAATACTTTATTCACACTTATCCGTTAAACTTAAAAAACCTCAACCTTGCCTGGAATATTGTACGTAATGCAAAATTAGAGTCGGTTTTCTATTTCGTTTTTAAAACGTTAAGTATTATTTTTTAGTTTATGTAACATAACTATTGGAATGTAGTAATTTTGCATAAAAGCTTCATGTTGCCATTACGAGTATTAACAAACTGTTGGAATTTCTCTAACGTTTTTTCGCAACAAAAATGTTTCTAATTTACAATACAGATGAATGTCCAAAGGAAATGAATGCCAACAGGAACAAAGTGTGCACTGGTGCGAAATACTGTGACAATACTCCGTGAATGTCGTAACTCAATATTGTTCTGTGAGATACGGCAGGTATAGAAACACATAGACAACAGAACTTTCCGCAGTAAACATGCCTATTTAGACTTTTCTGGGAAAGATCGGGGATTATAAACGATTCGTGGAAGTAAACAAGCAAGTTATTGGATTTTCACTCATCGACATAGTTTACACGGTCCAAGTTAATCTATTCTATTTTTTTTGACTAATCATGCCTCCCAGGCAATAAATTCTTTGCGTAAACTTTAGCTATCTGAAAAGTCAAGCTCTTTGCCGCCGTGCTATTCAGTCATTCCAATTTATACTTTGAAGACAGAGAAATGACTGTGTACTTGTTAGACTATAAGGGTGGATTTGACTATAACTTCCGGTATACCTATTCTCAGAATAATGTAATGTCAGTTTACTCTTCAATGACTCTGAATACATCGTAGTTATATTATTGAATACATTCGCTGACCACACACATAATTATAAACAGCAATCATACTGTTATTGCAAATAAATTATCTACACGATTCCATTTTTAATTGATATACCAATTATTGGAACGGCATATTTTAATAGATAGTAGCAATTTGGCAACTATTGATAATTTGGTTGTGATTCGTTTCAATCATGTTCTGATAAGGCAAATTAATTTATCCCTTTCCAGTGCTCATAACGTTTTGCATGGATACCTCCACTAAAGCTACTACAGATAAACCTCGTTAAAAATCAATACAGGCGGTGTTTGCTCGTAGTCATAGTGAAACGAGGGAGATTGAATATCGGCCAATAGCGGGCAATATTTGCAGAAGCCATGACAACGTTGTGAACGCACCTGGGCCGCAAATATTTGGTCAATACATTCAACATTTCGACGAAAAGTCTCGTTTGTTATGAATCAAGATGCAAAAAAAGCAGCAAATAATTTGTACGGCAGAGTGGCCGCTCCGGCTCTTGAAAGATGCAGAGTCAACTTTTGCACGGATTTGGAGAAATCCGTCCTGATGAGCAACTTTGAAAGACGATGCTGGAACCAAGTCGGCTCTGACGACGAATGGAACTTCTACTGGGCTTCGACACAAACATGCAGAAATCTCTTCAGTGTAGAAAGCGGATACAGGATGAACGATAACCAAATAATCAACCACTTTCCCAACCATTACGAGCTGTCAAGGAAAGATCTGTTAGTGAAAAACATAAAGCGATATAGAAAAGAACTGGAACGGGAAGGTAATCCACTGGCAGAGAAAACTGAAGTTGGTTTACACGGTGGCCAAGTCGTCACACGCTACGTTCATCTTGACTTTGTGCCGGTGACGTTCGTGCTTCCAGCAGACTACAATATGTTCGTAGAAGAGTACCGCAAATCCCCTCAAAGTACGTGGATTATGAAGCCGTGCGGAAAGTCCCAAGGCACCGGAATATTTCTCATAAACAAACTCTCAAAATTGAAGAAATGGTCCCGCGAGGCAAAAACTCCTTTTCATCCGCAATTGAGTAAAGAAAGTTATGTTATTTCTCGATACATAGACAACCCGCTGTTGATAGGTGGAAAGAAATTCGATCTACGACTTTATGTATTGGTCACATCATTTCGACCATTGAAAGCGTATCTTTTCCAACTTGGATTTTGTCGGTTTTGTACTGTGAAGTATGATACGAGTGTAACGGAACTGGACAACATGTACGTTCATTTGACGAACGTGAGCGTTCAAAAACATGGTGGTGACTACAACAATATACACGGAGGGAAGATGACTGTTCAGAATCTTCGATTGTTTTTAGAAGGGACCAGAGGCAGTGCAGTGACGGAAAAGTTATTCGCTGCTATGCAATGGCTGATAGTGCATTCGTTGAAGGCTGTGTCATCAGTGATGGCAAACGACAGGCACTGCTTCGAATGCTACGGTTACGATATCATAATTGACAATGCCCTAAAACCGTGGCTGGTGGAGGTCAACGCTTCACCATCACTAACATCCACGACAGTGAACGATCGAATATTGAAGTATAAGCTGATAGATAATATATTGTCCGTAGTTCTGCCACCAGATGGCATGCCTGATGTGCGCTGGAATAAGGTCCCGAGCGTTGATTCCTTGGGGAACTTCGATCTGTTGATTGACGAAGAGCTTTTAGAGAAAGATGAACAGGGCTCCGGAGGGCGGTTGAAAAATAATAAAGTGAAATAGTGACCCTTGTATGACATAGAACAAAAATATACTTTAAAATATAAGTGGATCTTCATAACAAAAAGTTCCTTCGTTAGTACACAATGTAAGCTAGTAATTAAAATGTAGTTCACTCACCCATTTAATTTTAATTTCAGTTTTTTGAGTCATGTTTCTACATTTTACGACTGGCAGTTAGTTTGTAACACAAGTATATATTTATTTTTATGACGTTTTTAAAATCAAGTACGTGGAAAGTTAGTAAAATACATACGTTTATGGAAACATTATTTATTATACTTCTTGCCGACAGGCAGTTGTATTATGAAAAAAAAAGAGACTTTTATAGCTCATAACATTAATAAATTTTAAAAGAGCTTGTTGTTTTATCAAAATAACATCATATTATAAAAAATTAGCATGAAGTGCAAGAAAGAAGTCGCACTTTGCGGCACTTGCGAACATGTTGGACATTTGCATTTTAATGTTTAGACTGGAAAAATAACTCCGCTCTGGCCATTCTATATGCTAAATAGTAGAAACTTCCGACTAATGCTGCACAAGTTTTATCCGCCTGTAACTTGCCTAGACCACAGGGCTTGGAGATGGCAGCTGGGTATCTACAGAATGCACCATCCGTATCACGTTTGATCTCATTTTGAATCGGCAAAGTTGAATGAACTATTAAAACGGTAAACCTCGTAAAACTAATTTTATTTTATGTATGATTATTTGAATAGGTCCACAGACAATTCCATAGCATTCTAATTTATTTTTTGCAAAATTTTAAATAATAATACCGGTATGAGAACATTTAAATGATTTTTCCCTTCAAAAAACATTGCTAGAAACCATATAGCAGTAAAATCTGTCAATCTATTGAAGAGCTACGACGATGCCAAAACGGGTACTTGAATAGACAGATTAAACACTCTAAAGACACTTCAAACTCATAACATCCTTTTTACATTGGGGGTTAAAAAAAACTAATTTGACCTAGCTGTTATTTAGCTGTGCCTACAACTTACGTCAGTCGCTTGGAACTTTATAATTTGGGGCTTGTTACCCGACGGACAATTGCCTGCTAACTTTTTGAATTGTTTTGCCTCACACTTGTAACTTTGCAAAATTGCCCGCATTTCAAAAACAGGCGCTTTCGCGATAGCGATAACTTTGTGTTACGCTTTACTGAGCAAAAACCTTAATAGAATATGTATGTACGTGTATGGCTCTAATATTATATTAAAAATACAAAGAAAAACTCTTCAAAGTATTCAAAGCAAAATTGTCTTTATACCTACGTATATATTTACAATCACTCATTGTTTTATTCTTTTGAAAGTGTTTTTTCGTTTGGGCTTTATGCGTTGTTTTTTGAAGTCGAGAGCTTTACATCGACCGATCCCAACCTTCGTGAATATTTTAATATAACGTTTTTACCCGGGTGAGGCCCCAACTTCGATTGAAAAATCCAGAATTGTCACGTCACCACCCTGTTATTAATCACTGCGGCAAATTCACGGAAGAATGTTACATTATGTCAAACGTAAAGTTGCTTTAGCGTTTGTGTGGATGAATAAACCTGCCGTGATTGCTAGCGGTAAAAAATGTGATGACTTTCAAATATCAAACTTCTCTTGCCATGTTTCGGATGTGGCGCGACAAGTTGTTGTATACCAAGTTAGTCTACTACGGAAAGAGAGAGTTAACGTGCAAAAGAGAGAAATGATTTTGCATCATCATCAGTCGGTGTCAGTCCACTGCTGGACAAAGACCTCTCTCATGGCACGCCACTGGGTTCGATCTTCATGAAACAAGATTACTTACCTAAAAGTTAACAAACGTTTTATTCTATTCAAAAATATCTATCTTTTTTCATAATCAAATTTTCATACGCCTACGTTGAATATTAAATTAATCTAGGACTAGGTATTACTTTATCATCGTTCTTTGTACTCGAATACCCAAATGTCTAATCTCTCTTTTGTTAGGCTATATTAGCTGGGTTTCGATAATAATAGAATGAGCTCAAACAAAATACTCAAATATAGTCTCAAGAGAGCCAAAACTATTGTACATTCCATATTTTTCCCTATTGATTAGATATAATGTAAAAATTTGTTGCTTTGGTACCACCCTTCTGATTTAATGGTTTTAGGTTCGCATCTTGTCGTGAGCAAATAAATTTCACTAAAAAATGCGTGGGAGAGGAGAAAAAAAAGATATAAACCTTTTCCCAAAATTACAATCTATCCTTGCAATATTTTATAACAAACAAAACATCCAGTGTTACTATAACGATCCGAATACTATTATTAGATTAAAAATGCATAATTTAATCGAATTAAAGTTCTTTTGTGTGAGTGTACGTATGGATAGATGTATGAGATGTGATGGAAAGGTAATCAATATCTACTAGCAAGGGTCTTTACCAATAAACTGAACTTTGCATAGCTACGTGATTCAAGCATAGCAACAGAGTCCACCGGAATCCTCGGAAATTGCACTCAATTGGGACGGCTGCGCTGCGCCTACAAATTACGTACACAAAAACCAGAGCTAGCGACATCTAGTTAGGTATACGGAACGTGCCAATTTATTAATTACAAGCATCCAACTCATCGTTTTAGTCGCATGATTCTGAATATATAAAGAGCAGTAGTGGTAGCAGTAGCACCCTTGCCTCATGATCCGAATTTCGTGGGTTCAAACCTGGTCGTGTACCAATGAGATTTTCTATTCGAAACATTTTCGTGCACAATGTCAGAGCTCTTAAACCGGCATACCCTAGATCTAAAAATTCGAAGGTGCGTGTCATATGTTAGTATTCTTATAAGCGGCGATGGGCTTACTACCTATTACAAAATTAGTGCAAAATGTGGGCATGTGCCAAGTATCATGTTTGGATATGTTACTGACTACCCTCTTTAGATATCCTCAAAGATCTAGATCGAGCCCTAAGTTGTTTGAAATCACTTAAAAAAAGTTTCCAGGTGCCTTACCACAAGCTCTTACAAAACATCATGTTTCAGAAACGTCAAAGTTTCAAGTTCGAAGTAACTACTTCAATACAAATTATAAACGATTTCTACAAAATATCAAAGTTTATTACTTTGACATTGAAGAGTTAGTAGTAAGACCCCAGTTCTGAGAAATTGCCAACTTTGATCACATTATAAATTACCCGTAGATTAGTAGAACTCCGTAACGCAGTTGCTACGTGACTTCCGAACGCGCGACCTGCAAGCTAAACTTCACGCTTTATTGTTCCACAAATTTGAAATATCTTTGTTATTAGTTACTATCGCTTGGCGCATACTTTTATTGATACCCGCGATTTTTCAGACAAGATGTTACTTAATTAATCTAAAGTCAGGGGGTAAGCGCCCCTAGCGGAAACTTTGAAGAACTAAAATTTACAGTACGGCAGTGCAGGAAACGAAACGAAATAAAGTTTCGCTAACTATCAAAATCCGTACTTTGCCTCCCGAGTACTATAACTAGAATTATGATTCACATCGAAAGTTTGAATTGCAATTGAACAGAGGTCTACCACAAGCTCTTCGGTAATATCAAAGTAATAATATTTAATATAACTTTAATATTTCGTACCATTACCTATCAAAATAGTATTAAAGTAGTGTTTCTTTAAACATGAAACTTTGACGTTTCTAAGACATAATGGTTTGTAAGGGCATGTTGTAAGGTCTCTGGTTTTCTATGGTATTTATTGCTCGTATGTCAAAAATATCTCTCTTAAAGAATAATTATTACGAAAACATTTAGAAATATTATGATTGATCTCAATCTACAATTCTAAATCAATCATCTCAAGTCGGCAGAGCTGATAAAAAGTCGAATCTAAAAGAATCAGCAATATTTCGATATTGAAAATACATTTTTCCATGATTTATAACCGTACGTAATAAATGTCGTGTCGCGTAGACATTGACGTAGCACTTGCTACGGTGCTACGACTACTGTGCTACAACTGTGCTACGAGTGATGAAGTAGATTTTCGTGTTGAACTTATTGGAAAAACATTTAGGAGGTGTTTTAAATGGAGTTCGTTGAACAAAACTGATTAAGTTAAATCCTTTGATAAGTTAATTTAATTTATTTCTATGAGTATGCCCGTAAAGTGCGCTCAAGTTTCTATATCTATAATATATTGTGGAATTGCACTCGGTGGTGAAGCACGTGCGGTTGAATTACTGCACCGCCTTATGGCGACTCTGATATTGGCTCCGGAACCAAAGATATTAGCTGCTTTTCGATTTATTTTATTTGTTTTGTTGATTAAAAATTTTATAGCTGGAACAAATGCGGTTACGGGCTGAATGGTTTGCGACTCGGAAGATGTCCCAAAATATATTTGAGTGTTGTTTAAGGTAAAGATGATATTTTTTTATAAAAACAGACGTTACGAAACGTTTTTGTAACATATCCACCATAAAGTTATAGTAGTGTGGAAAAACCACCAATAGAATCGTGCGGAAATTGTGAAACTAGCGGAATTCTGCGTGAAAATTCTTCATTGAGCAATATAATTCAATTTTATATTTTGATATGTATTTTAGTTTTAAAGTATTATTTATATGGGCCCCTTATTTGTAAGTGTGCCTTCTTTACTGTGTTGCTGAAATTAATGAATTATTATTATTATATTAAAACATGCACCAAATATCATGTTTGGACGTGCCTCTTACTATCCTCTAAGTAACTAAAGATCTGAGGAGATATCTACCGAGCACGGAGATTACATTCGTGTTTTTTATGTTTTTTTCTTTGTAAACTTTGATTTCCACTATTTCCAACCCTTTGAGGACAGAATAATGGGAAATTCCTTAATGAGCTTCTTATGTAGATCGAAGTATGCTCAGTTAACTGCTGTGAAAACCTAATATGGTGCGGACGCGTCAGTTTGTTTTCTAACCGGTAATTTTATTACGCACCCCTTTGCCAAAGTTTCCGCGTTTGTTCCCGGCATTCAGTAATAACTTCGCAAACAGTGCGCGATTCATGGCTTATTCACTTCCAGGCATGGAATTAGATGTACCGAGAACTGTTTAAAAACTCAATTCGTATGATGTGGGAGTTTGTAAAGCGGAACTCCCTCGTGCTTTATGATTCTTTGTGGAGTTTATTAAGGAGTTTTAAATGGTCTTTTTCATCATGTCACTAGGTCTCTCGTACACTTAACACATGTCTTCGAACTTTTTAGGTTCTGCGAAATGCCGGTTTCATCTCATTTCTTTCACCGTTCGAGATTACTTGTATAGCGCACATAAACTTTTTGAACAGAAAAATCCATTGACGCAATAGGTACTGGATTCAAACCCACGATATTGGGATTGGAAGGTGGGGCCAACACCACTAGGCGACCAGTGCTCTAATCTAAATAGTTCGATTCAATAGTCCACCCTTCTGCTAAATGTTCCATCAAGAAATTTATTTATTTATACATTACTAGCTGTCCCGCCCGCGACTTCGTTCACTTAAAGAAGTTTCAAACAAATCAATCACACTAATACAATTCTACCCTTTTTAGAAGGCTATTTTGAAATATCCAGGAATACGTTTCCATTTATTTTGCATTTAAAGTATCCAAACCAAACTTAAGACCAATCGCACCACCCTTTAAAAAGTACCCATAGAAACATTGACCCCACATTTGACCCCTTTTTGAAGGTTATATTGAAAAATCCTGAAACACGTGTCCATTCATTTTATATTTACAGTATTTACACAAAGTTTCAGGCCAATCGCACCACCCGTTAAAAAAATCCCATACAAACATTGACCCCCCCATTTGACCCCCTTTTTTAGAGTTATATTGAAAATCCTAAAACATGAAATTAAGTTTCAGACCATACGCACCACCCGTTGAAAAGTTCCCATACAAACATTGACCCCCCATTTGACCCCTTTTTTAAAGGTTTTATTGAAAAATCCTGAAACACGAAACAAAGTTTCAGACCAATCGCACCAGGTTAAAAAGATCCCATACCGACATTGACCCCACATTTGACCCCTTTTTGAAGGTTACATTGAAAAATCCTGAAACACGTGTTCATTTATTTTGCATTTACAGTACACAAACAAAGTTTCAGACCAATCGCACCACCCGTTAAAAAGTTCCCATACAAAAATTGACCCCACATTTGACCCCTTTTTAATGGTTATATTGAAAAATCCTGAAACACGTGTCCATTCATTTTGCATTTACAGTGCACAAACAAAGTTTCATGAAAATCGCTCCACGCGTTAAAAAGTTTCATACTAACGTTTTCACCCTTTTTCACCCTCTTAGAGGTGGAATTTCCAAAAATCCCGCCTTAGTGGGTGGTTTTGTTATAAAAGGAAACCACCTTTCAAATTTCAGCTTTCTAGCTTCAATGGTTTCGGCTGGGCGATGATAAATCAGTCAGTCAGTCAGTCAGTCAGTCAGGTTAAGCTCTTATTTAGATACTAGCTGTCCCGCTCGCGACTTTGTTCACTTAAAGTATGTATATAAACCGAATTTCAAACAAATCTCACCACCCGTTAAAAAGTTCCCATGCAAACATTGACCCCACATTTGCCCCCTTTTTGAAGGTTATATTGAAAAATCCTGAAACACGTGTCTACTCATTTTGCATTTACAGTACACAAACAAATTTTCAGACCAATCGCACCACCCGTTAAAAAGTTCCCATACAAAAATTGACCCACATTAGATCCCATTTTGAAGGTTATATTGAAAAATCCTGAAACACGGTGTTCGTTCATTTTTTATTTACAGTGCACAAACAAAGTTTCATGAAAAACACTCCACGCGTTAAAAAGTTTCATACTAACGTTTTCACCCTTTTTCACCCCCTTAGAGGTGGAATTTCCAAAAATCCCGCCTTAGTGGGTGGTTTTGTTATAAAAGGAAACCACCTTCCAAATTTCAGCTTTCTAGCTTCAGCGGTTTCGGCTCGGCGATGATAAATCAGTCAGTCAGTCAGTCAGTCAGTCAGTCAATCAGTCAGGTTAAGCTCTTATATAGGTATAGATAGATTGTGAACAAAAATGTGTGGCAAAGTAAGACTGTTAATGCCAAGGAGGCATTTTCTGCCAGCTCACCCAATCTAGTTTAGAGCTAATAATTTATGTGCATATATTAAAATATTTGTAATATCAAGTTATTACCCGATTCCAGTCAAAAGACGCGGGTTCGAATACTGCCTGTTCGAAAATTTTGAATCTCATTTTAATAACTTGATGTTATTTTGTAAGACGCTTTAACAATAATCTATATATATAAAAATGAATTGCTGTTCGTTAGTCTCGCTAAAACTCGAGAACGGCTAAACGGATTTATCTTATCTTGGTCTTGAAATGTTCGTGGAGCTCTAGGGAAGGTTTAAAAGGTAAGAAAAAATCGAATAACTGCCGGGAAAACCCTACAAATAGCCCTTTTCTATTTCCCATACAAACTTTTTCTAAATAAAATATAGAGTCAATTTCAATTCAATCGATAATTTAATTCAATCATTCAATCGATCATTCAATCGATTATTGAATCGATCCTTTAATCGATCATTTAATCGATCATTCGATCAATCAATCATTCAATCGATAATTTAATCGATCATTTAATCGATCATTCAATCGATCATCCAATCGATTATTCATTGAATCATTCAATCGATCATTCAATCGATTATTGAATCGATCATTCAATCAATCATTCAATTTATCATTGAATCGATCGTTCAATCGATTATTCATTCAATCATTCAATCGATCATTGAATCGATCATTCAATCGTCCATTTAATCGATCATTCAATCGTTTATTCAATCGATCATTAAATCGATCATTCAATCGATCATTCAATCGATTATTAAATCGATCATTCAATCGATCATTCAATGGATTATTCATTCAATCGATAATTGAATCGATCATTGAATTGATCATTTAATCGATCATTTAATCGATCTATTAATCGATCATTCAATCGATCATTCAATGGATTATTCATTCAATCATTCAATCGATCATTCAATCGATTATTGAATCGATCATTGAATTGATCATTCCATCTATCATTCAATCGATCATTGAATCGATCATTCAATCGTCCATTTAATCGATCATTCAATCGTTTATTCAATCGATCATTAAATCGATCATTTAATCGATTATTCAATCGATCATTCAATCGATCATTCAATGGATTATTCATTCAATCATTCAATCGATCATTCAATCGATTATTGAATCGATCATTGAATTGATCATTACATCTATCATTCAATCGATTATTTAATCGATCATTTAATCGATTATTTAATCGATCATTTAATCGATTATTTAATCGATCATTTAATCGATCATTTAATCGATCATTCAATCGGTCATTCAATCGATCATCCAATCGATTATTAAATCTATCATTTAAGCGATAATTTAATCGTCCATTTAATCGATCATTCAACCAATTTAATTGAACATTCAATCGATTATTCAACAATTTAATTGAAAATTCAATCGATCATTTAATCAATAATTTAATCGATCATTTAATCGATCATTCAATCGATTATTCAGCGGCGGCCTTTCAGTTAACTAACTATAATTTATTAATTATATTAACTAACTAACTAAGACTAACTGTAACTAATAGTCTCGCTAAAACTCGAGAACGGCTAAACGGATTTATCTTATCTTGGTCTTGAAATGTTCGTGGAGGTCTAGAGGGAAGGTTTAAAAGGTAAGAAAAATTCGAATAACTGCCGGGAAAACCCTAAAAATACCCCTTTACTATTTCCCATACAAAATTTTTCTAAATAAAATGTAGAGTCAATTTCAACTTTATTACTATGTAGTAAAGTTCATATTAAATTATAATCACTCACTGTTGTCTAAGCAATGTAGAAGGCGGTACGAAGTTTGCCGGGACAGCTAGTAAAACATAAAGAAATAATCTACATTTATTTGTAACATTTAAAGTAATTTTAGGTAAGTATATAATATTATTATATTAACCACTTGATAGCATAAAACATTCGAGGTTTGCTAACAAATCTAAGATATTTATTTATATATCGTGATATACATGTAAACAGCGAATCCCGGAATAAATACAACGGAATTACATAATGCATCACAGATATGCAACTATCATCTGAATTTATACAACGGCATTGCTGAAACTTTTGCCCAATAAAACGGATTAAACACTCGTACATTGCAGTTAACTTGGAATTCAGAGTTTCGTCCGTGAATGCTGTCAAGCTGCTTGATAAGGATAAAATACGCAGCGCGACCCTTTTAACTTTTTATTTGTATTGAGTGGACGCAGTCACCGCGATCAATACCAACTCTAAACTTTCCAAAACTATCGTAACACAAAATGCTCAATTTAGGTAGCACTTAACATTTTTTTGCTGCTAACTACCTAAGTTGCTATAACATTGGCATGTAGTAACTGAAAAGTCTTTGATAAAAAGGATAAAACTTGATTCGCTGGCATGATTAAAACAAGCCCTACTAGTCTTAAAAACAATAGAAGTTCCAATCAATAAAAACCTTTCTTTGTTGCTCTAATTCAACGCGCCAACACTGTATTATGAAATTTCTCCATTCGCAAACATAAAACTCGACTGTTGAGATAAAGTTTCATTTTTACTACTTGCTTGGGCGTCATTTCATAAATGTTTGAGTAGCAAGTTTTGTCTTTTCATTATTTGCTTCTAATGAAGATGCTTTTTCCAGGCGACAATATAGAAAATACAATATACGAGATTTGTTTAGTTAGGGACTACATAATGTCAACAAATACATATGTTTATCTCAGTGTATGTCAGAAAACAAACTTTTATAGAACCCTTGCTTGACTTGTTCTGAAATATTTTTCTTGATTAAATAAAAAACCGACCACCGCCACTTTGACAAATTTTCTTTGTTACAACATCAAAGTTTAGTAATTAGAAAGTTTAAGATCGGTGAATAATGTGTTCCACTTGAAGTTCGTAAGTTTGCGGCTGAGAGTAAATACAGTTGGAGTTACAACACTGATTGCAAACGATTTGATCGCAGTTTTAAACCGCGCGCAAAAAAGGGGTGCTATTATTTTGAAGCCTGTCTGGTTTTTTATGGCATCGTAGCTCACCTCGGCATTTATTTCAATGCGGGGTGTTTGCGCGTTGGTTTAGAGTTATGTATGCCGTTTCCTGGATCATCAGCTCCGAATAATGTTTAGGCCTATTTCACCGCTATTCAAAACGAAAAGGGACATTTTCGTTAGTGGTTTACTTTGTAAAAAGTAAATTATAGAATTTGTCATGTTTTACGAAAAAGCTCGTTTTGTCAATTTATAAACTTCTGATAGAATAAGAAACGGATTTGTTGCTCGTAAGCGGAGCTGGTTCACTCTGCAAAATCAATACAACGGTTTATCTCTCAAGAGAACACTTGCTTGTCTTTGTTATTTGTGGAAAAAATGTGGTGGTAGATTTATCGGAAACTTGTAGAAAATTCCCTATTGTCTTTTAGTTTTGTTTTATAAGTTGCGCGGAGTCTGGCGAATCGAGTTTCAATTGCTTTCGGTTACTGGTAGGTATTGTTTTCATCACAGTTTGAGCCAAGTTTAAACTCCAGTAGGTACTTGAATACTAACGCAAATCCATATAGAAAATCTCAAATTTAAGACCTGGTATTCACTAAAAATATTTAACATCGAGACTTCAATTTATAAAAAATATGTAAGACCAAAAATAATGTTTCATAACACTTTTTAACCAAAAAGAGGAAACAACCTTTTCATTTTTTCACGGTGCAACAAGCTCCATCGTTTCTTTTGAACCCTAAGTATACACATTTATCTTATTAAATCTGTACCTACTAATGAACCGGGGTCCTTTATTTCTCACTCGGCAAGCTTCACCATTCATTACGAGGTGTGCGAATACAAAAACTTGAGGATAATCAGTAAGTCCTTGACCCGAAAAAATAAATATACAAGTATTTCCATCTTTTTTTCTCTCGAGTGAAGTGGAAAGTCTGCAAATTGGGGTCCTGTCTAATGGATCGTGGAACAGGAAACCCTCGTGATTGCGCGGCACGGAACCGAGTGTTGTTTGATTCGCTTGTCAGCACACTCTTGAGCATGTAAATAACAAGTAGGCGACCTTCATTTTTCTTATCCTAATTACTTTTCATGAGATATTCGTGGGAAAGTTTTGAATTTTTACAGTTAGAAAATAATTAGTATAGATGGCATCACTAAAATCAGTGGTGTAAAGGATGAATACCTGGCTGGTTTATTAGGATTACTGACTTAGCTGTAACCTTTTCAGTTTCCTTTAACTTTTATAAGTAATTTTAGTTTCCGTTTTCATAAATTTAATTAAGCTTTAATATCTATCAAAACAGCTATTTAATTTTCAGCTTAACAAACGTAGGAATTCGCTTAATTTCCATTACAATAGCGAGATTTGTGGAGGCACCGTGCTTAATCCTAAACTAACAAGTAACTCAGTAATAAATAACGAAACGGTGTTCGGTTTAAATAGCTACTGTTTTACCTTTCAGTAAATTAGGAATTTACACGGGTGCGAAGGGCAACTGTGCATGTTTGGGTATGATTTGTTTTTGGCTAGTCTTCCTCACAGAGAAACCAGGCACCCCGATTCCACATCAGACGATTCGGCTAACTCACAGACTCTGAAAATACAAAAACTGTAAATTAAAAATTATACAAAATTATACTTATCTCTATAAAATAGTATCAATAATCGTGTACAACTATAATACTTTTTCGTAGCTAGGAAAAACATTGAAAATGGTTTACGCTTTGAATTTTTTATAAAAACACAAATGTATCAAAAAGTAATTACAAATATAAAATGAAGCCCTGTCTCCTGGAAATAATTAAAATGACTAAACACCAAAATTAAGCAATCCAGTTTCTAGCAGATGCAAATTTTGCATTCAACAAAACCACGAATTGCAACTAATGCACTATTCTATCTAGTAAGTCTAGGTATAATAACGCTATAATTTCGAAGAAGTCTCTACTAATGTAAGTATATAATTTTCATTTAAGTACCTAAGTATTTATTTTGCCCAGAATACTTTTTAAATATAGTTTAATTACTACCTACATAACAATTAGTTCAGGTGATATTATCACCATTTCCTTGAAAATGCCTTGATATCCTATATACATGTATTTATATAGGATTATCTATATTTCCTATATATTTATATTTGGATAACTTTGCAATTTACGTCCTTATTTATTAATTTAGAGAATTACTTTTTTGTTGTATCTTTTATTTTAAACTCTAATTTTCGGATCAAAAATAAATTCAAGATTTTTGTTTGACATCTGTTTCTTACATTTTCTCTAGGCACAAAAAGCTTACAAATGTTTTATAAGAGAGCCTTAGTAGAAATCTTAAAAGTTAAATCGCTTTTATTTGCTCCCAAGGGAGCTTTATGTTGAGAGGCAATAAGTCTTTAAATAAACTAGAAATCGAACATAAACAAATTTTAAAAATGCAAATGTAATTTAATTGTGTGTCCAAAAAATAAGAATGTTTCAGTGACGCTTTGATAGACTTGTATAATTTATTTTTCCATGATTATCATTATGGTTATGAATACAAGGGAAGTTATTCATAATTTTAGAATTATAGGGTTAAGCCTTAGTCATTCATAAAAATATGCACCAAGTAGGTGCTTTAATATAGATCCCATCAAAAACATAAATGTGAAATGAGAGCCAAGTTCAATAAGTATGTTTTAGTCGTAGACTTCAGCGACAAAAGAAGTGAGATCTAAACGGGTGCCAAGTACAATGGTCAGTCCTAAAACTTATTTATAACAATATGAAATATTTTTAACAACTTTAAAATATCATTTCATCTCATAATTTAGGATATTATATTGAAGCCTTAGGTCTGACTTGGCTAGTTATCATTATACGAATTACCTTCCTATTATTAACTACTTACCTACTATGTCCGATCGCTAGTTTCTACCAGCAAGCCAAATTTTTAGAAGAATAAAATAAGAACGTGCAAGCTATACCTAATATAATTCGTACTTTTAAGAAAACTAGCCAAGTAACCAAGTAACCAACCTAAGGCTTCAATATAATATCCTAAATTATGAGATGAAATGATATTTTAAAGTTGTTAAAAATATTTCATATTGTTATAAATAAGTTTTAGGACTGACCATTGTACTTGGCACCCGTTTAGATCTCACTTCTTTTGTCGCTGAAGTCTACGACTAAAACATACTTATTGAACTTGGCTCTCATTTCACATTTATGTTTTTGATGGGATATCATTACTTTTTGTACAGAACTTATTAGTAAGTAAGTACTTGTTCTTATATTATTACACTTATATAATCCTGCATAAACGGCTCAAACTATTGGCACATTGTAGGTATACATACTAAGCAGGTAGGTAGGTACTTGAGTACTTACTGAATAAGTATACCTACCTACTACCTATCCGGCATTCCGAGACACACTATTATCTAGGCCTGAATAGTTATCTAGCCATATCTATCTACCTGCATAGACTACTCAAACTATTGGCACATTGTAGGTATAGGTACATACTAAGCAGGTAGGTAGGTACTTGAGTACTAACTGAATAAGTATACCTACCTACTACCTATCCGACAAGCCGAGACACACTATAATCTAGGCCTGAATAGTTATCTAGCCATATCTATCTACCTGCATAGACTGCTCAAACTATTGGCACATTGTAGGTATACATACCTATAGTCATACTTACCTATCTGCATAGACGGCTCAACTATTGGCACATTGTATACCTAGGTAAGAGTGTACTACTTACCAATCCAAGACACTACTTCCACTCGTTATTATATTCACGTCAAGACCCTATTAAAATCCACATAATGACAGACTGTCATCTATTTAGATTGCTATTCTTATATTACAGGCGCTAGTAAGGGTTCCTAGGAGAATCAATTAATTGAAAAAGTACGTTAAAAATATAAAAGAGTACGTAGATCCCATCAAAAACATAAATGTGAAATGAGAGCCAAGTTCAATAAGTATGTTTTAGTCGTAGACTTCAGCGACAAAAGAAGTGAGATCTAAATGGGTGCCAAGTACAATGGTCAGTCCTGAAACTTATTTATAACAATATGAAATATTTTTAACAACTTTAAAATATCATTTCATTTCATAATTTAGGATATTATATTGAAGCCTAAGGTCTGACTTGGCTAGTTTTCTTAAGAGTACGAATTATATTAGGTATAGCCTTTGCAAGTTCTTATTTTATTTTTCTAAAAATTTGGCTTGCTGGTAGAAACTAGCGATCGGACATAGTAGGTAAGTAGTTAATAATAGGAAGGTAATTCGTATAATGAGAACTAGCCAAGTTAGACCTTAGGCTTCAATATAATATCCTAAATTATGAGATGAAATGATATTTTAAAGTTGTTAAAAATATTTCATATTGTTATAAATAAGTTTCAGGACTGACCATTGTACTTGGCACCATTTAGATCTCACTTCTTTTGTCGCTGAAGTCAACGACTAAAACATACCTACTTATTGAACTTGGCTCTCATTTCACATTTATGTTTTTGATGGGATATAAATCACATCGGACGCAAATATTCTAAAGCCCAGGTAATGTGGCTTTAACATTGCTTTCAACTTTAAATTATTTGTGTCAATCCATGCCAGAATAGGTTGAGTCTGCTAGTAAGAAAATTATGAATAGGTAAGGCCTTTTGTTTTTCTTAATCTTCAATTAAAACTTCTCTAACAATTGAATTGAGTTTGAAAAGGAAATGGAACAATTTTAAATAAAATACGAAAAGATGATCGCCAAGTTTAGTTGAAATGACGCAAACAAACAAAGAAAATATTGAACGAGATTTCCTGAGGGGATTGAAGTCGCCTTTACTAAAATTGGATGGAAAACTGAAGACACAATGGGATTTTATTCCTTCTACCTTGCCGTGGTGTTAACAGCAGAAACCGGTTTTCATCGTACAACCATCATTCAAGATTTTTTCGTGTTTATTTGGTTTTGACCATGAACCATATTTTGCTATTAGTAAAATATGACCTAGCAGATAGCTTGCGTGATTAATGAAAACAGTGTTTTTTTAATAAGGTCGTAAATAGTCCTTTTGGTGTTCTGTTAAAAAAAAAATTGACAGGAAGCAATCAACGCAATGCACACGCCGGTCAGGATTAATGCTAAACAATGACAATAGAGTGACAAGTATGTGACAATGACATTATCAAAGCTGATTAAAATAAAGTCACTTTGATAAAAACATTATATTATTTTTTTATTTTGTTAAAATGTATTCAGTACTTCACTCATAAAATCCAGTATCAACAAACATGGCACAAGAATGTAAAAAATCACCGCCTCTCGTACACGGAAAAACTTTGCCAACAACAACGGAAAAAGGAAAAGTAACATATTGCACAGACTTGGAGAAATCCGTCATTATGAGCAACTTCGAGCGGCGCGGGTGGGTGCAGGTCGGAGCCGATGACGAGTGGAACTTCTACTGGTCTTTTACAACAAACTGCCGATCAATATTCAGCATTGAAAGCGGTTATAGAATGAGCGATAACCAAATGATAAATCATTTCCCCAACCATTACGAACTGTCTCGCAAAGATTTATTAGTGAAAAATATCAAGAGATATCGAAAGGAACTCGAAAAGGAGGGCAATCCTTTAGCAGAAAAAACAGAAGTTCCGCTTCCTAACGGACAGACTGTCACGCAGTATACTCATCTAGACTTTATTCCCGTCACATATGTGCTGCCCGCAGACTACAACATGTTTGTAGAGCAATATAGAAAGTCCCCGCAAAGCACTTGGATTATGAAACCGTGCGGTAAATCCCAGGGAGCTGGAATTTTCTTAATAAATAAACTTTCCAAACTTAAAAAGTGGTCTCGCGAGGCAAAAACTCCTTTCCACCCGCAGCTCACTAGCAAAGAATGTTACGTTATATCACGTTATATAGACAATCCGTTGCTAATTGGTGGTAAAAAATTTGACCTTAGATTGTACGTTCTCGTGACGTCGTTTCGCCCCCTCAAGGCTTATCTCTTCCAGCACGGGTTTTGCAGATTTTGCACTGTGAAATATGATACCAGTGTTACAGAATTAGATAACATGTATGTGCACTTGACAAATGTGAGTGTGCAGAAGCATGGCGGGGATTATAATAGCTTGCACGGAGGCAAGATGAGCATTCAGAATTTCCGTTTGTACTTGGAAGGAACTAGAGGGAGGTCGGTGACCGATAAATTATTTGCGGAAATGCAGTGGCTCATTGTCCATTCTCTGAAAGCTGTCGCTCCGGTGATGGCTAACGATCGCCATTGCTTCGAATGTTACGGCTACGATATAATAATTGACAATACACTGAAGCCGTGGCTCGTCGAAGTGAACGCGTCCCCGTCGCTCCAGTCCACGACGCACAATGATAGAATACTGAAATACAAGTTGATAGACAATATCGTGTCCGTAGTTGTGCCGCCGGACGGCTTCCCCGACGCTCGGTGGAACAAGATCCCCAATGAGGAAGCTTTGGGCGATTTCGATTTGTTAATCGACGAGGAGCTTATGGAGCGAGAAGATGCAAATTCACGGTATAATAAGTACCACAGATTCAGACAGTGATTTTCGAGGGATTATTTACTATTAATTTATATTTGTCTTCAGATTTTAGTACCTATACGTTTCTATGAAATAAACAAATCAAAAGTAAAATAAGTTTTACATTTAATAGACTACAAGTAGAGAACAATACTGTAAGGCATACATAAAAGAAAATCATTTAAATGTGCGGCTGCATTTACTTTCACGACGAGCCATCTCCGACTCCCCTTTGTACATAGAATCTTCGTCGATGAGAACTTCGAAATCCCCTAAAGCCTCTTCCGTAGGCGTTTTGTTCCAGCGCGCGTCCGGGATGCCGTCCGGGGGCAAAACGACCGATAACATATTATCTATCAGCTTATACTTGAGTATCCGGTCATTAACCGTCGTCGCCGTCATTGAGGGAGAGGCGTTCACTTCTATAAGCCACGGCTTTAAGTTATCGTCTATGATTATATCGTAACCGTAACACTCGAAGCAATGGCGGTCATTTGACATAACGGACGTGACAGACTTTAGCGAGTGCACTATCAGCCACTGTATCTCTTCAAACAATCGCTCTGTTACTTCACTCCCGCGCGTTCCCTCTAGATAAAGCTTCAAATTCTGCATGCCGAGCTTGCCGCCGTGCTGGCTGTTGTAATCCGCGCCGTGTTTCTGCACGCTCACATTCGTGAGGTGTACATACATGTTGTCTAGCTCTGTTACACTCGTATCGTACTTCATTGTGCAAAACCGACAAAAGCCCTCGCGAAACATATAAGCCTTTAAAGGCCGGAACGACGTAACGAGGACGTAAATCCGCAAATCGAATTTCTTCCCGCCGATCAAAAGCGGATTATCGATGTACCGCGAGATAACATAAGTATCTTTGCTTGTCAGGTGATGCTGCAAATATTTTTTTGATTCACGGGACCATTTTTTCAACTTGGACAGTTTATTTACGAGGAAAATTCCGGCGCCTTGGGATTTGCCGCATGGTTTTAGGATCCAGGTAGTTTGGGGAAATTTGCGATATTCTTCAACGAATATATTATAGTCCGACGGCAGGACGTACGTTAGCGGGATGAAATCTAGATGTGAGTAGCGGGTCACGACCTGGTTAGTGGGCAGTTTTACTTCGGTTTTCTCTGCGAGAGGATTATTTTCCTTTTCCAAATCCTTTCTGTAGCGTTTTATGTTTTTCACCAGTAAATCCTTACGGACTAACTCGTAGTGGTTTGGGAAGTGGTTGATAATCTGGTGGTCGTTAAGTCGATAGCCATTGTCGATGCTGAATATGTTTCTGCAGTTTACAGTGTTCGACCAGTAAATATTCCATTCCTCGTCAGGGGACACTTGGCGCCATCCTCGCCTTAGAAAACTGTTCACGACTATAGATTTTTCAAAGTCTGTGCTAAAATTGATATTTCTTCCATCTACTGTAGAACTTAAGACTCGGCCATATGAAGTCAGTAATATAGGTTTCTTACTGTATGACGATGCCATATTCTGAAAAATGTTTTGCAAAATAAATAAAAGCAATGTTCAGGGTTTAAAATTGTACCTACTCAAATTACGAGTATATCTACTTACAAAATCATAGCCATGTGGTTATGATGATCAGCTTGACAGGCATCAAAATGACGTTTTAAACATTACTTTTACGTTTAATTTTTGTAGATTTCATCTATGACCAAAAATATGAACCGCGAGTTTATTTTAAGTAATTATGACAGCGCGTCGGGCAGCGCGCGGCGCGTTGCACTGGTGCACAATATGTATAACAAACAGTAATTATGTTGCGAGGCAACGTAAAGGGTTTCTTCCCCTCGTTGCCCTTTATGACGTCATGGTGTTAAAGCTTACGAAATTTTATTGAACTACTTTTTATTGACTTCCTGCGGCTTCGTTCGCTTAATATTAGCTTAAGCGAGTCTATAAACGGCATGGGGTTAAGCTACCACAGATAGCTAGCGAAATTCTAGCGACTGCGTCCCTTAGCATAAACAACGTAGAGTTTTCTCAACGGAATCTTTTCCGTAGAGAAAAACGCTTTTCAAATACCAAAAAATGTAAAAGTGTCATTTTTATTCAGAAAATCGTAAAGTATTTCTGTTGTCTTCTCTTCCATAGAGTAAAACGCTGTCTAAGGTGCTCATAATACAGGTCTTGTATACTCGTAGGTGAAATACCCTAAAAAGTTGCCATATTTTTTTATTTTATCATAGTTATGAACCCAACTGTAATCTGTTCATAAATCAGAAGAGGGTGGGCCACATTTGCGCAGCGGACCTCTCGCACTCAATATTTAAAGTTATGACGCCGTTTCTCGTACCTCCCCTAATTCATGCCTATAACCATCAACCGATATGTGGATCTTATTAACAATGCTCAATGTTCATACCGTAAAACACTCATAGCGAAGTAGAAGTGAAACTTCTATATTCTCTCAGTTGCATTCTTTTGGATTGACTTTTGGTAGACAAGACTTGTCTAGCAAGTCTTGTGTTCTTACAATCATAAAAAGTAAAGTCTAAGCTCCCCACTACGAATATAAAGCTTATGTAGTTCTAAAAATCTTGATTGAGTCTAATTCTTAATCAAGATTTTTAGACAACTGAGATTTTTGTAACAGTGAATACAATGCAAAGGAATCTTCTTGATAGCATGTCTCAGAAAATTCAGCTGGTGTGCTTAGTATCCCAGGAGTTTCAGTTCTTTTATATAAATGCCTACTCTATTCGTTGGTTTGTTCGTATGAATAATTTAATAATACACTTTACGTTCTATACGCGCACATCGTAAAATATTAATGGAGTTTCTTTCTACCAAATCCTGTTTTGTGGCTATGAATAAATACTTTAGCTACCATTATTACGCATAACCACAATGAATTTAAACCCTAAAACTTCTAAAGCAAGGTTCAATTCCCTAGTGTTGTTTTATTACATTAATTTTAATCGCCGTAGCTCGATAGGATACGCAAGCAAAAAGCCAATAGCGTTCATTCCCTAGTGCGCTAAGTTAGACCGTTATAGAACTAATGACTATAAAACATATTTTATAGATGCTTTCAAAGTACAGAACCACTAGAACAGAGCTAGCAGTTGACTGCGTTTAATCCATTTTTTCAAAAGAGTACTGAAAACTATGGTATGGCCGTATGGAGTGAATTTTCTTTGAAAAGTAGAAATAAAATTTCGAATTCATTAGTCAAACGAAGTCACATGCATTCGCCAGTAATGTTTTAGAAGTGCCTGTTTTACGAGATATTACTGGAAAGATGAACGATTAAAATTACCTGAGTGTAATTATTGTTTCTATTGTACTGATAACAATTGTTTTGTTGGTTAGAAGGTGTTGTTGTTATTGTTCTCTGTATACCTAATACCAGCACTAAGCCGGAAATTCTTTGGAAACGGTCGCCGTAATTTTACAGTCATGACGATCATAAATGGACACGAGGTTGCCGGGTGGTTTATAAAACGCTTTAATACTACAAAGGGCACTCCGGCTACTAAAACCACTAGCCATGTTACCAGATGGTCTAATAACTCCATGATTACCTGTAGTACTAGCCTGTAAGTTTGTTTAAGTAATTTATTTATAAGGCGATTAAAACGGCTACCGTTTTTCGAAAAGCAGCGCTTTAATACTAAAGCTTTCCTTACAGGTAGCGTTCTAACAAAAGATGATAGATAACAGCTATTAGCTGTTCCGCTCGCACCGTTTTAAAACACTTTTCTTTGAATTTTCAAAGTATATGCTCGGATTTTATATAAAAAAGAGTGAGCCAAGACAAAGTATTAGCAAATCTTAATAACTCCTATGTCAACGAGTAGAGACACAAACATTATGTTTGGTAATGGCCACAATTTTGTAATAGTTAAAACGTATCTCGTACGTGACAGGTTGCAAGTTCATCGCTGCTTATAGGAATACTAACGTATGACACACATCTTTGAATTTTTGCTAAAGTATGCCCAGTTCTTTGATTGACGCTGTTAATTGTGAGTAAATTTTAGTTTCCTCTTTAGTTATGCGATCCTACTCATAAAAAAACACTTTTAGTAGGTACCTAATATTTATGAACAGTTAAAAAAGAGGCTTGAAAACATAAAGCTGTACTGTACCTACTCCAGGTGAGATGTTCCGAAATTTCAGCTACCTACTACTCAGTTTCGTGTTCGTTAATTGAAAGCCTACTTGAGTACCAATTTTGATCTGTAATTGCAAAACTAAGTTATTCAGACATTGCGAAACGCAAAATGAGTCACTCTTCTTCATGCATTATTAAAACGAATTAATCATTGCTTTTAGAAAGAGACACTTATGAGACTACGTCGCTGCGTAATCCGCTAAGGTAATTTCTAGAAGTAGTTGTCTGTTCGGGCAATTCAAGTACCTGTCAGAGATCAACTTTGATTTCAAAAGCCTTTTTATAGTCTTTACAAGACAATAAAATCACTTAGTTGTACCACAAAAGTCTAAGCCAATTCAATACGCAACAATCACGGTAAAATGACCCGTGTAGATCTTTACACAGGTAACAGCGCAAACATAGGTGAACGACCTGTTTGAAAGCCGGGATTTCCAGTGCAATCTGAATGGTCAATCTCATTGATGGTACAAGCAAAGGGCCAATATCTTGCATGATGGAATCTCTTTAGCAGTGTTTCAGCTTGTGGCAGCTCAAAGCAGGTATCAGATTCTACGGAGATTAAATTGTATCAAATAAGTAAATAGGTACCTAGCCTCTTTGTGAATGTACCTTATTTGCACGTTGTAAATATTAGTAGCGTTTATTGTACTAAATATAATGACATATTTGAATGTAAGTACCTACCTATGTTCCTACCATGTACTACGAATTTGTTGATAGATGGTAAATGGTATGCGTTTCTAACTAGCATTGCCGCTCAGAAACCATAGGTAGGTATGTACCTAAGTAATAAGCTATCTACACAAAAAAACAAAAACAATAATGTTCTAAAACGATATCACAGCTTGAAAATCAGCTCGAAGGCGTCTGATCCAAGAATTCAGGAACTTTCTCGAAAGCTCATTTATTCAAAAACCGCAAAACGTTGAAAGTGCGCGAATTTATCTCAAACACTTCACCGCATCATTTAAACGGCAAAGTTTCTTCGATGTGCCCGAACTTAGCATTTCCAGGCCCAACATTTGCATTCTCTGCCAAAGTGAGTGGATGAAACCCCAATTTACGTCATTTCTCAAAATTACTTAAGTTCATTACGATAACCGCGGCACAGCCGAATGGGCTGATCTAAGCGTGTTCACTGCGGTAGATAAAATTATAAGGGGGACCTTGAACATGAATGAATTACATGATTTGGGTCTACTGCTGACCGCGGGTTATTCAACGTCCCGAAAACGGGTGCGACCTAAAAATTTTGTCTGATGGACAGGCGATAGGCTGTGAAATCGTAATGAGGTTTGGATTGAGATGCGGCTTTTATCATGATGAACACGTGATTCATACCTACCTAAATTATAGATTAGCTGCTTTGCGGTTTCACCTGCATGGAATAAATGCTTATCCCACTAACATATCATCAGTACATTAGTTTGAGTAGAAAGAAAGCTTTACTGCGTTAAACAGTATAGTAAGTAGGTACCTACTCAACGGAAATAACCGCAAACAAACAAAATTCATTTTATTTTATCGAAGCAAATTTTTAACAACAAACTTACTAAAAGTTTCTTATCTATTCCGTTCCGCCCTCTCATCTATTCTCTATACTCATACGAAACTTTCACTTGAGTAAACTCGTGGCAGTATATAGGCTGTTATCTGTACTATTCTGTATTCCATTCTACAATTGTGGAGTATTTTAGGTGCTTCCCGCACAAGCACAAGTGAAGTAACTTCCCGCAATAAATCCAAGCCGAGAATTGTGCAGTATGAAACGCAGAACTGTCGCCATAAGCACGAGTGTCTGTTATTGAGTCGCCAGTGAATATTGATTCGCTATACAATCAATTAAAAAATAAAAATAACATTGGATTGTGCCTTTGCGTCGTTAAAATTGGGTCATTAGTCCATTATAAGCGTCGTTAAAGTAGATTTTCCTGCAAATTCCTTTGTAAAGTGTTGTTTTCATATACCTAATTTTAAACTTTCAAAAATTCAAATTACCACCAGTGTCCTAATAACTAAGAAATAAAATAAACCATGACTTTATTAACCAGTGTCTTAAACTGTGAGTTGTATGGTGACTCTCATCAACACTTTTTATAGGACGTTTAAACTGAAATTGCTGAAAATACGAAAACGTTCCAATCAGTGCTAAAGGTACTCAATACATACTTACCTACGACCAACTTCAATTGAAATAAGAACTTCAACCAGTATTTCTTCTAACGATAAAACCCACTATATTTAAATGGTAAAACCCATAAGGGTGTTTCCAACTTGTAATATTATATAGACAAGCCAAAGTAACTAGGTAAGAACAATTCTTACTTCTATTCAAATCAAAAGAGAAACTAAGAACAGAGCTACTAAAACTATTACGTTTTTGAATCTTTTGCCGAAGTCGTTCTTTGACCGTAATTTGTTTTTAAAAAAACATGACCACGACTAATCCAGGCTCGGTAGGTCTCTCCTCAGACCTCTAGTGACTTAGATTTTTGAGATTATCTAAAGAGGCTAGTCAGAGGCGCGTCTGAAAATGACATTTGGTAATACTAAATTAACTGGTACCTAATTGACATATTAAATAGGTACTAGTTATAAATACGATAGTTTGTATCATATGTGTTGAGGAAGTGTGAATGTTTGACCATAAGTTTGTAACTTACGAAATTAGTATCGATGTATCAATATCGATTATACCCTGGGTTAATCCCAATAGAGTTGATAAGGAGATCGAGCTACTAAGGGCAGATTCAACTAAACTAGTATAAGCACTATACCCTGGATAAATCTTAGATTAAACTGACATTTTACTTGCATTCGACATTACATTATTCTGAGAATAGTTATAATCAAAAGTTGGTCAAATCCACCCAAAGATAACTGGTATATGAGTAGGTATTAATCTCGATCAGTTTACATAATTGAAGTACAAAGATTCATTATACTATGACAGGCAGTAAACGAAAACACATAGAAGCATTCAAGGTAAATATCCGCATACATGACATCAAATTTCTTAACTCGAAAATCTTTCGTGGATTTGCCAAAAATTAATAATGTTGACTTTATTCCCTCGACGTTTGAGTTTAAATTGCCATGTAACGAGTAATAAGCTTCTGTACATTTTTGATATAATTATTTGGGAAAACTGACAAGCCACGCCCACCAGGGCTCTTTTTTTGTGAGGTCATTTTTAGCCCAAGCAATACTTCCATGTATTGTCCGTTCACTGATGACAGGCTATAATGATACTCATAGTAGAAAACTGAAGGGAGGATTCACACATTTCCTGATGTGTCAGCCAACGTGAAATATATTACAGCCGCTTTACATACCGCAGTCTAATAACGACGGGACTCCATTTATCATTCAAACAATATTTCACAACTTTCCACATGTTTATCTTCGCTCTTACATGGAATACGTGAAATAAGATTTTAGAAACGCAACTCATTCGTAACTCACGATGTCTGTATAAATATTTTATAAACACCCAACACAAACATATCCACATATCACACAAATAATTTTGATCCCGCACAGTTAGATTCCTTGTTTCGTGGGTATCATAAACAACGAGTACCATGTTACCACATCCAGATCCGGAAGAAATATCTGCAGAACATACAAACGCATATAAAACATTTTTTCCGGATTGATTTTTTGCGGGAATTGAACGACAGTGGTAGTCAAAGTATTAAAAGCGTAAAAAAATAGGAAAACAAAACAAAATTATTTACGACTGATTCTCAGATTCGGTTGATATCCACCTCTATATATACTCGTAGATACTAAGTTTATCTTGAGAATCTTGAAAGAGGTAGATAAGAGAGAAGAGAGAAGGAAGAAACACATTAAGACATAAGAAACATTTGAGATATGCTTTTGTTTTTTTACACTTCCTTGTATATTTTTCATTTCTGTAGATTTTAACAGTGCATTGTCTATTTTTGGATTTTAGTATGAGTCATTTACTAACTCCTATAGCTAGTTCTTACTTAAACTTTGGTTTCTGTTTAAAGTCGGAATGTTACTTCTATGTCACTAGTTTTAGCTAGTCCTTGGTTCTGTTTTTCTTCTGGGTGCTCTGTGTAAATGTAGCGCTTTGTATATAATATTGTCCTATTCTATTTGTAAACATACTTTAAGAGTCTTTTGTTAAGTCTAAACATTCATCAACTTTCACATTTTCTTAACTACGCTATAGAAAAATATTTTCAGTGAATATTAGAAGATTTCTCAAAATGATAATATAATTTATTGATTTTACAAGCGACGCTTTTTAATCGAGACTTACAATTATATATGTAGGTACTTACTACTTTGTATTTTCCCTAAGTGATAAAAAAACAAAATATATTACGGAAAAGGAAAATAAAAAATAACGAGAAAGTTATACTTACGCTACAATTATTCCATTTACTTTACACGTAACTTAATGTTATTTTGTACTGAAAGCTTCCTTGGAAATTCAAATATGACTGAACAAAAAATGTAATTAAGATTTTTCTAAGTAACCTACTGAGCAACATAATCGAATCTCAAAATAGAGTGTTTTCTGAAGATCTTTAAGGTTTTGTACTCAAAGCAGGAATATAAAAGCTCATTTAGACATGGCAACATTCCTTTTTCTTCGCGATCGTAACGCGCAACGCTGCGGTACCAAATGTAAATTGTATGAAAACATCTCACCGCACTGACGTAAACTGTGACGAAAAAAAGACTATTCTTGACGTTTTTCATAGGGTTACTGTGTCCGGCCCAGCATACCGCGTACTGGAGCGATGTGCGATGTAATCGTGAGACAAATGTTTAATTCTACGGGCATGAAGCACTGCAATGCGACGTTGATTTTACGACGCCTAAAAACCGTGTTTAAGAATTGATTGTTGTACGCAACCAACGTCCCAAAAAAAGAAAGGCCATAGTAACTAGGTAAATAAATACTTACTCATTACCTACGAATCTTCCGCTTTTCATTATCCCCTTGTTTCTGTAGACAAAACATATAACATTCTAAATTAAAACACATTAAAAATGTACATGATCTCGTGATTTATTAATTACAAATGTAATTCTTTAGTTTTTTATTCCATAGCTTAATTCGAATGCTACTTTTAATACAGGAGCTGATTGTGAAATGGAAAATATCTCAAATACTCAGAAAAATAGATATTCACTTACGATATCACCATTCGCCAGTAATTTTCAAGATGTTCAGTCACGATAACAGGCCTGTGTTCATTTTTCAACTGTAGCTACATGGCGTAGGGTCGAAAATTGTAGTGCGGTTTGTCCCCTTTGTTGGGTGACTATAGAAAGTTCACAATTATTTGTTTTTGCTTGCAAAAAGCTTGAGACGTGACATTTTTGAGGTAAAGTTTTGCGTATTTAGTACTGTACCTACTCGTATCATGGTGTATACTTACTTTTGGAACTCAAACTCGTTTCTCGGAGAAGTTGGAAATCCGGGAATTCAACTTGCTACGATTCTGACATAAGGTAATTCTTACTTGTCAGTCTCCAAATGTGATGAGCGTCAAAATTTATGGTCTTTTTTCGTCATAATAATATTATATCTGTGTAACGCCCTTTCACATAATTTATAAAGTTACGTAAGTATATTTTGATTAGAGATATTGGAAATAAAAAATGATGTGCTAAATCGTTTAGTCTATAACAAAATAATATTACGCAAGAGTCCCAGTAGCATTATTAGTGATGATTGTAAAAATATATAATGTCCATCTCTTTAAATATTTATCTGTAGCGTAAGAGAAAATTTAATTTCACACAATATAACACTAATTAAATTCATCGTACATGCGTATCGGCTTAGTGTAGGAACCTACTCTTTAGCTGGCCTTTCTTTCCCTTTACTACACAGCAGTAAATGAAACAAAAACAAGGCTAACCCTTATTCAAAGTTCATCCTATAAATTACTGAGCGACATAAAAGAGATAAGCAATAAAAGTTAGCGTAATAATAAAAGGGAGTTTTGCAAAATTAATTATCACGCTCCGAAGTAATAATGTGGCGTGGTAACTTTTGTTCCGACAGATGTCATGTGAGACGTGGCAAGGCAACTTGAGCAACAGCTTAGTTGTGGTCACAGAGTACTTTATTGGTTGTGGTGCGCGAGTCATCTTAGCATTTCATAAACAAGATTTATTTCAAATAAACAAAACTTTTGATATAAAAAGTAAATACTACTCAGATCTCATCGCAGAATAATACCCAAATCAGTAGAAATTACCTTAGATCTTTTTGTTTGGTATGTTGGTTTCTTCACACTGTTTTTATTGACCATTTCAAAAGCACTGCGCTCATAAAAAATTTTAATTATGTTTTTTCGGCACATGGGCGGAAATTTCAGCCAAATGTGCTTCATGTATGGAATATCAAGGTGTTGAGTATGATCAATTACGAGCTTATTCTGCTTACGGTAAACTACTGTGCTTTTGTTCAAAGGTACAACTTAGGTACAGGTACATAACCCACATCCCTAATTGCGGTCATTCCAAGTAATTACTGCTTAATCTTTGCCTCCACAAGCGATTAAACGTGCGACTATTTTGGAGATAATTCGTAAAGAAAGTTCAATGTTCCGTAATTTTGACCCTTTTAATTAAATTCTATTGTAATTTTCTTTATTGAACGACCTTTTCTGTTGTTGAAATGGAGCACTTTACTATATATATAAATGCGTTTATTAATTTGTTAGTAGACTAGGGTTTACTTTGCTGAGGGTTGTGTCCGACGTTGAAATCAATACCCAAATAAATTAATGTCAAATATCGTTAAAAATTGCGTTTAAAAGTTATCAAATTATCGAATTTATTAAACCGTACAGACTATGAAATAGGTACATATTTTTTTTTATCGCAGATTATGTTTTATAGATATAGCTTAAGTAATATTTAAATTGATGAGATATAAAAATGTATGCTTGCTTTGATGGGATTAAGTTGCCTGCAACTGCAGTTTATTAATATAATCATAAATGAAAATAATAAACAAAACCTATGTTGTTGTTGTTTTTAGCCTGAGCTGTCCCACTGCTGGGCAAAGGCCTCCCCTCGAGTTTTCCAGTCTTCTCGGTCTAACGCCATTTCCTTCCACTGGTAGTCGCTGAAGGTGTCCAGCTCAAAAGAAACAAAACCTATATTATTCTAAAATCGTTCGATATAGTGTATCCACTACCGTTCGATATTTATCGCACGCCGCACCGCGCTACGCTAGGGAGTGCAATAATTTTCTTCAGGTAAACGTTATTGAGTTCGAGTTGGACCGATAATTTGAATATGAATCACTGGAGGTTGAACGTTGACGTCAATTCTACTAGATAAGATTATCCTTAGAGATTTCGCATTTCAAATTTAATATTCATAGTATATTATAACTGCATATTGCAGTAATAATATTAGAACTTACTTTTATTTCAGTATACTCGTACATATACAAACATACATAAATACATACACCCCAAAGACATTACCCTCCTTCTTCGCATAGGCTATTTTGCATCAAATTGGATCGAAAACTATGTAGATTCAATAGTTTTCAAAAACACGTTGCTTAGTTATAATGCTTAAAGAATTAACACAGTAGACTTAGCTTTCGCAATAAGGTGACTGCAGAATGATTCAATAATAACCCCATTTCAGGCCAATACAGAAGCGTCGGCTTATTCGATTATGGAAAAGAGCTTGTCTTATCCGTCGCAGCGCCGTTGTCGCTTCATAAGTTAGCGAAGGGGCTTACACGAGCTTTAAGGAGTTTCTCTATTATATTGCAAAGCAAGAATTAGATATCATTTGTATAAAACAAAAGAGATTAATAAAAAAACTAAGTACTTACATATGTGTAAATACATTATCGATCTAACAATGTTCAAAGATTTAGATGAAATTCGAAATATAGATCGTATTTTTAGAATACTTTTATTTAATTACTTAGGTACTTCCGCCCACGACTTCACCCTCGTGGTACCTTGAAAAACAACAACAAATCTATGCCACGGGAACCGTAAATTTTTCCGGGATAAAAAGTAGCTTATGAGCTATTCCTGACTATAATATACGTGCCAAATTTCATCCCGATCCGTTCAGCCGTTTCAGCGTGAAAGAGTAACAAACATATATCCATACATTCTTACAAACTTTCGCGTTTATAATTAGTAGGATTCAAATATAGAGCTTAGTCATTATATGAATATTGCGAAAGTATGCGTCTCTGTATCATTAAAACCGGGAAATAATCCACAAATGTGTAGTTAAATGCAGAAAAAGTTCAATCCGACTACAGCGTATCTGTGTGTAAAGCCACCTGTATTTGTGTGTGTTTGAATTCAACAGCTCAGCATAGACCCATCCCACTAATTGGATGTAGTTTTGGATGGAACTATAACTGTATTTGTTTTGAAGCATCCATAATGTACAATATTTGTTTTTCATTACAAATAACACTTGCACAGTTGACAATTGGGATTTTGAAAACTGTAAGGCCTACCTTACAGTTTTCAAAATCCCAATTGTCAACTGAGCTAGTAAGTAGGTATATAAATATATATGAAGTTTTAAAATATGTGTTCAGCATCGTGGTTTTCTACAGGTACACAAAGATAATGATGAAAATTAAAAACTGAACCTCATTTCGGTTGTAAGACAACAAAGCGTCACAACGACCACTTCATTTAAATTATCTGTCAACACCAATTTTTCAAGCAATTATAGCCTGTACAGTCAGAAAGTTAGGGCCTAAGTTCGCGTGCACTGAAATGACTTTAACGTGCGACAGATTAGTTTGCGGGATTGCTTGAAGCTGACAAATAATGGGCTGCAGAGGCACCAAGCCATGAATTTTAATGAGAAGATTCACTTCAATTCCCTTCCAGGCGAATGAATACCTACTCAAATAATCACAAAGGGCTTAGATCACATCAACCTTTTGTTTTTGATAATTTTCGTGACTGTGCTTTTCAATAGTTATTGTATATTTACCTACATGTAGCCACAAATCACATAATGAAAATGTAGGTATTGTATGTTATTTGCTTAGAATTTAGGCAAGGACCGACTCGCACGCAACGTTGCCTATTGGGCCCGGTGCGTCCTATTTACGCATACCCGACAGCGTACAGTCAACCGCTTAACTGCTCATCAGCATCAAAGTTAATAGCTTTAATATCAATCACGACATGAATAAAAATGTTTCCGAGTTTCCACTTACATTGGGTAAATGTTCCCGACGTTAATTGGCACATCAACTGATGTTACTGAGAGTATACAATATTATTATGTAGGCAGGTATACCTCGTTCAATTTCGTAAATTGATCCATTCATTTGGCTATTGGGAAATGAACAAACATCATTTAATTGCTGTAATAACGTGTCATTCAGGGTCTGCGATGAGAGTATTTTTCGAATTATTAAGGTACTTAGTTTTATCAAAGATTTTCAATTCACTATTAATTTCACTAGTAATTGGATTCCATACGATTCCATAATTCTTTAGCTAGAACTAATTTTGTAAACACAATTACCTTGGCTAGCTGAGATTTAGAAATTGTACATAACAAACGTCGCTTGTTACACATTTTCCTTTTTCATTTACTTTAACACAACATTAGCAAATAATGGCTTTCAACAGCCGTGCTTTTTCGAAAGCGTATATCTCATTCACAATGTAAAATAAGACACCAGAGTCTCATGAACAGCACATGAAACTGAAGTACCTACCAACTGTAAGGATCATCCCACGTGGATTTTGACTGACTCGTAAGAATCTATCCACGAAAGAGTATAATGCAATAAAGACGTTGGCACAAGCATAATATATCCTAAGAAAACATAATTGAAGAACTCTAGTGTTACATATTTATCGTTCGGAAGAATTGGCAGAGCTAATAAGAAAAATACTTGGCATGTATGCAGCAAAAACACGATGCTATGTACAGCTGAATATCTTACTTTATTCTGATTGTTTGCTCATGTTTATGAAACGTCTGGAGCATGCTTAGATTGACATTGAACAAGCATTATTTATGTCATAATACGAGGTCATAAAACATTTATTTTACGAGATTAATAATATAAAATTTCTAATAGAAATATCCTATCTTACTACAATACGTATTATAAACGTGAAAGTTTGTAAGAATGTATGGATGGATGTATGTTTGTTACTCTTTTACGCTAAAACGGCTGAACGTATCTGAATGAAATTTGGCACAGATATAGATTATGGTCTGGAATAACACATAGGCTACTTTTTATCCCGGAAAAATGAATGGTTCCCGTGGGAAATGTGTTTTAGTTTTTCAAGGTATAAAGCGGGCGAAGCCGCGGGCGGAAGCTAGTTATATATAAAATTGTTATGATTTATTATTTTATTGGGCTAGGAACACATTTTTTTAAAGTATAACTCTCCCTACCATTGCTGTACTTTGGTACTCACGTTCATCCCAGCGTAGGAACACTCGACAAGTGAAGCCTTAATTCAAATAAATGACCCTGAAAACACAGCCATGGCCCTAATTACTCGTTCCGGGAGTACCTATAGGTTGGTTCATTAATTATTATGTTACGTCGGCTGTTTCGGGCTACCCACAGCTGACAAATTTGTAATGTTCCCTTGTGATTAATGTGCAATTTGAAATATCTGTCATTGTTGTCATATGTACATACAATACAAAATAGCGTGGTGATAAATAATCCAATTGGATAGCCCTCAACCATATTTTGTGAATACTTTGAATATTATAAAGGTCTATGTAAAATGTTCGATAAACTTGATTACACATAAATACATGTTTGTATTTGATATTTCTCTCACTCGTAGGTATATTCAATCAAGGCAGGGTATATTCAATTTAGAATCTCCCTGTGGAACTTCATGCGAATTGTTTGATCATTCCCGTTTTCCACCTCATAGTACTCATTTTTGACATTCTTAATCGGAATGAGAGCCCTACTAAATGCAATTATTTTGAAAAAGTAAGAACGGAAGTTTGAACTTCAAGTTTAATTTTATCGAAAAAGTGATAACTGATAAACATATTTGCATGCAACGCTCTCTAAAGTTGGGAGAAAATAAAAGCATTTTAAAAGCTTTTTTCATATTTTATAGCAAAGTTTGTGCAGTAGAAATCTGCCAACTTTAATTTCCTGGCACGAACACCGACCTAGAGAATGTTAAGTGTAACTTTCTAAATTGTTATGCTAGAGACTGAATAAGAGGGAACTTGTAAACACAGAAATTACCTGGATTCAGGAGTGCGTCGTAAAGTGAATTTAAGTTTCACTCGCGGAAAAATCTATTGTTCAAGGCGAGATTATCCGCAGTGTACATTTATTTTGTTACTTATTACCTCAATAACTAGACTATGATGTCAGCACAGTTAGTTGCTAAGTTTCGTCGAAATAAGATTTTATGGAAAAATCGTCGTACCATTCAAAAATTTAACATATCAAGCAGGTGCGCTCATTCGGAATAAGCAGTAAATCCATGAAATGAGAAATAAACTTCCAAACAAACAAAACTCTAAACCCGGTGCCCGCAGGCATAATCAACCATTTGCAGGCGTTACTTACTACGTGAAAACGGGCGAATTTAATAGCGTAATACTGTGACAAACTTTTATAAGCCAACCCTTGTGCCAGAAATTTCGTAATGGACTGGAAGCTGGCAGCGTCAACCCTACTTCATTTTATCACTGAAGTTGATGCACCATCACTGCTATGAACATGTCGATCTAGGTGGGGAGATCAGGTTTTGTATACTGTTACGGGTGGACATAAATACATGATCACGACTGTAATTCCCAGGCTCGCTCGGTAGATATCTCCTCAGACCTTTTGCGACTTAGATCTTTGAGGATATCTAAAGAGGATAGTCAGAGGTACGTCCGAACATGACATTTATCACATGCCCACATTTTGCACAGTAGTTATTATTCCGTGCGTGACAGGTTGCAAGTCAATCGCCGCTTATATGTATAGTATAAGTGCTAACCTATGACCTTTAGTAACTATTACAGATCACTGCCTATGACACACACCTTTGAATGTTTAGTTTTAAGGCATACCAGTTGACTCACGATGTTTTCCTTCACCGTTAAAAGAGCACTGGCATAGGCGCACATACATTTTTCGAATTGAAAAATTTATTGGTGCACGGCCACATTTAAAACTTAATCTTCGGATCGTGATGCAAGGGTGCTACCACTAAACTACCATTGCTCTAAAGTGGACATACGTTTGCTCGTAATATAATGACATATCCGTTAGGTAAATATTTTAATAAATAAATTATTTTCAAGAATGGTCTTCGGTTATTGTTGTTTCAAGCTCTTTGACTCCGTTGTGCAGTCATAAAATAATATGCGCTCAATACACACACCATACACATGAAATTGTTTGCCGTATGATATGTTTTCAAGCAGCTAGACTCTCGGGTAGTCTTATTCAGAAGTAGGTACTTTCAGCCCCACGTTCCTTTCGATACGTATCTTGAATGCAGCCGTATAGAAGACATAAATTTATATTGGAATGTCCATTGTAGTGTTATGAAAAATGAAGATTTGCGAGGCCCGGACACAATGGTACGGATTTTGATACGCGGCTAGAATCTGCTCAATAAAAGAAGAGTCATCCGGAGACATGAAATACAAAATGCAACGATTCACGAATATTTTATAAAACATGCTGTATGCCATTGGTCTGTTTTATACGTTTTGTATGAAACTATTTTTTTTAATTTTTATGATTATTAACTTAATTAGTTTCGTCCATCGAGTTAAACAAATAATCTTTATAATGGATGGTTTCGTCACTCACGCGTAAGTACCTAAACCTTAATGAATAAATGCTTCAAATAAAATCATTTGATCTCAACACAGCTACGCACTAACCGCGCCGACAACCTTTGTTCACCAATTCTTTTATAAAATGGTTACAGAAACATACCGTTTATGTATTGCTGAACTTGTGAAAGCCGCGTCTTTTACGTAATCCTACGCACCCTATCAAAACCCATGATTTATTCCGTTCACTTCTTAGGTAAGCGTGCATCTAAAAGGCTTTGTTGTTTACCTTCAAATTATTCAAAAGGAGAAAGCTCGGAATATACTTGGGAATTATTAAAAGTAATACCGAGCTTTGTCAAAGCCAGTCTCGCTTTTGCTTGCGGTCTCACTTGTGAGTGTGTGTTATCTTGTTAAAAGTTTTATTTACCTAGCTCTCTACCGATCTGGATTGAAATTGAGTCACGCTGTCTCGATTCAAAACGAGCAGTTTGCTTAGTATTAACTTAGCAAAATTCACCAAAGGAACCTACCTCTAAGGCGCAATGAATTTGGATTACCACTTTACACTATTGTTCAATCGAACCAATGACACGGTAAGAAAAAAAAGAAGAAACATTAAAAAAATATATATCTAAACATCCACATACATTTTTTTTAAATGATTACATAAAATTGTTTTAGTACTTAGCGAGATAACTGGTAACATACTAACAAATGTTCGCATTTATATTATTAGTAAGTAGGTTTTTTTTTCTATGAGTCAATTTAATAGTCATAGCCCAATTTCATTTTTTCGGGACGATATTGCCCACAGAAAGAATAATTTATTGTGTTGTACGTATTATCTATATCTATATAAGAGCTTAACCTGACTGACTGACTGACTGACTGACTGATTGATCATCGCCGAGCCGAAACCACTGAAGATAGAAAGCTGAAATTTGGAAGGTGGCTTCCTTTTATAACAAAAGCACCCACTAAGGCGGGATTTTTGGAAATTCCACCTCTAAGAGGGTGAAAAAGGGTGAAAACGTTAGTATGAAACTTTTTAACGCGTGGAGCGATTTTCATGAAACTTTGTTTGTGCACTGTAAATACAAAATGAATGAACACGTGTTTCAGGATTTTTCAATATAATCTTCAAAAAGGGGTCAAATGTGGGGTCAATGTTTGTATGGGAACTTTTTAACGGGTAGTGCGATTGGTCTGAAATTTTGTTTGTGTACTTTAAATGCAAAATAAATGAATACGTGTTTCAGGATTTTTCAATATAACCTTTAAAAAGGGGTAAAATGGGGTGTCAACGTTAGTATGGGAACTTTTTAACGGGTAGTGCGATTGGTCTGAAACTTTGTTTGTGTGCTGTAAATGTAAAATGAATGAACACGTGTTTCAGGATTTTTCAATATAACTCTTAAAAAGGGGTCAAATGGGGAGTCAATGTTTGTATGGAATTTTTTTAACGGGCGGTGCAATTGGTTTGAAACTTTGTTTGTATACTGTAAATGCAAAATAAATGGACACCTGTTTCAGGATTTTTCAATATAATCTTAAAAAAGGGGTCAAATGTGGGGTCAATGTTTGTATGGAAACTTTTTAACGGATGGTGCAATTGGTTTGAAACTTTGTTTGTGTACTGTAAATGCAAAATAAATGGACACTTGTTTCAGGATTTTTCAATATAATCTTCAAAAAGGGGTCAAATGTTGGGTCAGTGTTTGTATGGGAACTTTTTGACGGGTGGTGCGAGTGGTTTGAAACTTTGTTTGTGTACTGTAAATGAAAAATAAATGGACACCTGTTTCAGGATTTTTCAATATAATCTTCAAAAAGGGGTCAAATGTTGGGTCAATGTTTGTATGGGAACTTTTTAACGGGTGGTGCGATTGGTTTGAAACTTTGTTTGTGTATTGTAAATGCAAAATGAATAAACACGTATTTCAGTATTTTTCAATATAACCTTTAAAAAAGGGGTCAAATGGGGGGTCAATGTTTGTATGAGCATTTTTTAAAGGGTGGTGCTATTGGCCTGAAACTTTGTTTGTGTACTGTAAATACAAAACGAATGGACACGTGTTTCAGGATTTTTCAATATAACCTTCAAAAAGGGGTAAAATGGGGTGTCAAAGTAGTATGGGATTTTTATGAGTTGCTTGATGTGTTTAAAACTCAGTTTAGATATATTATGTGAACGAAGTCGCGGGCGGAACAGCTAGTTTTTTATATTATGATTTGGGCATAAATAAGACAAAATATTCTGGTGGACGGTTGCCAAATAGCCCCGAGCAACCTGTTAAAAGATAGAACAAGACAATATTGAGCACTAAATTGACTGTATTTGATTAGCCCGTTAAAAATAATTTTGGTAAGATATTTTAGGTCAAGGCATTTTTTAATCCTATGTTCGCACGCTTTAGATCTCTATAACTGATATATATACTTTTACTACTGACTCAAAACTGTCGTTTAAAGTTTCTTAAAGCAAGAAATATATTATGAAGAATTTATTAAAACTTAAATGAAATAACATAACATATATTTTTTTTTATGAGACGGCATAGCAACAATAACTTGAAAACCTTAACTCACTATGAGAGCGAGCACTCTGGAATACAATTTCAAAGCGCATTTTTGTGCAAAAAACCCCTTTATCCAATGCAGGGTAATCCTATCCAGGCACGAGGGCTGTGTTTATTTTGAAAGCTTGAAAAATCGGACGTAGACTTTCATTTCACGTTCACATAGTTAGTCATTAGTTGCCTCGATTTCAAGAGAACCCATGTCCAAGATAAGTCACTTTTCTCTTTATAGTCAGTGGACGAGTAGCTGTGTTTTTTTACGTCAATTTTTCGATTGTGAATCGCTTTGCTCGAGTGACTGTGAGCAGTAATTATTTTGTTGGTCTTTAGTTAACACCATTATTACTATAATTATATACATACTACCTACATAGGTAAATTTACACTGATGTGATGACCCAAATTGCTGCTTAATTGGTGAAGTTTGCAATTAAACGCTCATGCATAGTATTCAATATTTAAATTTATGAAGTTGTAAATAGAGCCAGCATACGTTTACTCAAATTAGATAACATCAGACGTAGCTACTTTATTTGCTTTCAATCTGTTTACGCAGAGGGAATTTGAACATTGTACTCGTACGTTCTTATAATGTTGTTTACAATTTATGTTCAAATTGGGCTTATGTTTTTAGATATTTTCTCTTTAGAAAAAAATATTAAATATTCATTGAAAATAGACAAATACAGCAAGATGAGTTGAATAGTTCCTTCGGTCTTGGTCTTTCAATGCAAACTTTCACAACTTGGCCGCAGCCAATTCTTTCCTATTCTAAAACCAAAGTTCAGTAAGTTATTTGTTACTTTTGACAGATACTTAGGTAGATACTATACACGATTTTTGATCAACGTTCTAGTCTAGAGAAATAAAAATTGTTTTCCAATTTTAGAATATTTTTTATGCATCAAGCATCGTTGCTTGAACCACTAGCAAATTCTTCTAATATAATCCAGAGTTCTCTTTTGGTTTAATGTATTTTAATGATAAAAACTATAGCTGTCTAAAGTTCTTTATCATACAGCTTAATAATGTATGTACCTACCTTTGTTCGCCCCATGCGTATAGACGTACCAAATTATTCAACTCCCTGAGCGTGCTTTTATCGCGATTTAGATCGCTAAATTCAATGAAAAAAATCTCTTATTCAGTACTTTATTATAATGGGCGCTGGTTACATAACGTGGAATCGGCTCGTGGATATTATGGGATGGAACTCAGCCAAACGCAAATTCACCTAGCTCCACTGTGAAAAAGCTTCTACAAGTAAAGTAGGATTTTGCTGGAATTATACTTCCATTTACTAATCAAATTGAACCCGAAAAGTCTATTGCAAAACTGATGATTTGATAGTGGAATTGATAACCAAGCAGCTTTTATATGTAGCATTTTTTTGCCTCTATTATTTTTTTGAAAGTGTTCTTGAAAATTGGATGCGTTTTATCAAGTGACTTTAAGTCTTTAAAGTCTTTGCTACAATGCAGTCGTAGCTTATACGTACTGGGTGTATGTATACTCCGCAAAATGATCAACGAAAATATCAGAATAACGATAGTGCAAAACCTACTCAAGTTAAATGGTTTCGACTATCATTTAAACGATAGAACGATCGACATTACTTTTGATAATCGATCTTGTAAACCTACTACAGCACCACACGCGGACGATTCAACAGGTTGAATTATACAAAAAAAACTGAATGCAACGAATATGTCGTTCCGATCATATCGTTACTGTTTCGCAGAGTTGACGCACTGGATAGTGCTATGCAGCGTTGCGACTGCAGGGGCCTTACCACAAGCTTAACCATCATGTATCAGTATGTATCATAACGTACAATGTAAATTTCATGTTTGGACGTGCCTCTGACTACCCTCTTTAGATATCCTCAAAGATCTGAGGAGATATCTACCGAGCCCGGGGACTACAGTCGTGTCGTGATCATATTTTTCGTATTCGTATGAGAAACGTCAAAGATTCAAGCTACTAAAGTAATATACTTAAAACATTTTATATGTACCAATATGGTACGAAATATCAAAGTTATATTACTTTGATATTGCCCGAAGAGGTTATAGTAAGGCCCCAGGTGCCTTTTCTCAGCCAGCTCGTAGCTAAATTAATTTTTAGGCGCTCCCTGCATACCTAACCGTGCACGAAATATCCGTTGGCATGTCCGCATTCTGTTGACACCGCTCTCAACAAGAATTTTATTTTAGCACTTTGTGTCAGGAATTCGGTAACTTTTTGTCTTTCGTTTGAAATGTGCGACTAATTTTCTGTCGTTTTTATACTCGTATCAAGTATTTTATATTGTACGAGTAAATTATAAATATGGACTAATAATAATAATTGTCAGTCGTAATATATTTTGATATTTGTTTAGTTATACTTATTATTTGATCATATATTATCATATCCCTTTGATTACACAAAAACCTCTGGAAAAGCAGACATTTTATACTGCCAAAAAAATCCTAACAATCTCGTATAAAGAAACGGAAGTTTCTATACAAGCTTGCTGCATATCTTGGCGTTGGAAGGAATGTGAATAAACCTTAGTTATACACTGTTCGTATCTCGGTCACATCACAAAAGTGTTGTTTCAGACTTTCAGCACGCTGTAAATAGAAACCGCCAAAGTTTTGAGGCGCTTTGTCTTCGCACAGAAAATCTAGGTCTATCTAGATGGTAACTAAGGTTTATCTAAGACTTAATTTTTAGTAGAAATGAAGATTTCATAGACCTACACATATTCTCTGTTGAGTCAGTGGCTAAATCTACTCGTATTGATAGAGTTATTCAATAGCTGATTATCTCCCAATCAATTAAATGGTGGATGGGAATCGATAGGTATAGGTTCGATTTAAATTTAATTGAATTTAGGTATAATAATAATTATAAATCTACTTTTAAATACTATTTTATAATTAAAAAATCGGTTGTTATTGTTTTTACGTTCCATCCATTTTTTAAGTACGATCACGATCGTTAATTGGGTAACCCACCTAAGGTGGAATATCGCATAGCATAATTTTTAGTGTAAGAACTATTATTTTTGACGCACACACATTTGACAACTACGATAAAACGAGGCTGACATGATTATTTCCGATTTACTCCGATCAATTGTCACCGACTTCTTGTCATTTCAACTTGAGCATGTTTTTTTTTTCAAATTATGTTTTATTTATTTTTCGCTTTGAATCTTGTCACTATGACTTTCGTCTTCAACACTAACACATGGAAAGAATAATGATAAAAAAAAATATGTAATCACTACGTTGAAGAGGTTATCATTTCAACCGTCTATAAATTCAATAAATCCGTCTATATTTGACATATAATCACAATTATTCAGTGATCTGTTATAGTTACTAAATATTATCTCTATGCAATTATTGGCCTAAACTTTCAACCCTATTTATTGCATTCTGAGTGTTCTCAGAACATTTCGAGGAAATGGTCCCATATAAAAGCTCGTGACCGTACCTACCTCGTTACAAGAAAATTGTAAAATAACAAAGGTAAAAAAATAATGTATTCGCAATTGGTATCAAAAGGCTTCAAATTCTAAATCTTATAAACCTATAAAGATCCTGGTCGAAATTGATTTGCGTGGAACGAACAGAGCCATGGAAATGAAAATCCGATTTTGTTCCATTTTCAAGGTAATAAAAACCAGATATAGAGCTTTTCCATAAAAGTATGAACCGATGGTTAGTCGGCATTATCCTTCTAAAGTAAGAAAGAGCATCAGTGAAATGAACAGACCAGTAATAACATTGGACTAATGATGATTAGCAAGTTATTGATGACAGCCGCAAACCCCACACCTGGCCCGCAGCTGCAGGCGATGTATTATTTATTACTCTACGGTTTCTACCCTCACTTCCAACCAGACAACAAATTTGCCGCGGCGTCAGCTGATCCATTGGAAATTTGAATAGACTCGCGAAGTAATATTCAATTCAATTGTTCAAGATTCGAATCAAAGCGATTGAAGCAAAACGAAGATCTTTTTCATTTCTTTTTAAATATAAAACGAACATACTCGTACGTACTTACCTACTACCTGCCTAATATTCAATCGAGTGGGCGTGCGAGCCGGTAAGCGTTGGGCTGTATGCAATCCAACCACATGGGAATATCACTATTATTCACAGCAGACTAGTTTGCTCGTTGGTAATGAGATATGTATCGTACATAGATATTGTGCATCAATTTGTATTCCATAACATTGTGGTTGTGACCATACAATGATCGATATCCAATGACATACTTTATCGCATCAAAAGTAGGATTTTGATTGATGCGGTCGAGTTGCACCAAAAAAAATGTGACAAGTATAGACATTATTCTTGATACATATTGGAGGAACTCTTGTTCCGCTGATTAACTTGAAAAATGTTGAACTACGACTACCTTCGCACGATTTTATTTTGTTCACATGTACATTTGAAAACATAAACCGTAAACATTTTAAATGACAGTCTTCTTAATTTGACTAAACTGACTTGTGGTCAGCTTGTTGTGTCTATTTTAGAAGCCGTAAACTACGAGAAAATGGTGGAAAATTAACTTAAATTAAAACAAAATGTCAATTTTGTTTTTTTTTTTTTAAAACTCATTTTGAAATGTTACGCTAATTCGGTCATTCTAGTGAACCAAATAAGATCGGTATTTATTATTTATTTTCAAACCTTAAATTTTTATGTAGTTTGAGGTAGAATATTTTTTTGTGGACTTGAGTAAATTTTGTGACATTAATTATTATTTTACCTAAGTAATTTCAAGCAACCCAGTAACAGATTTTCATTTGTGAGTTCGTTGCATTATGTGTTATTCACTCGGGGAATCAAACCAATGCACTGTGAACATTATTCCCGGAATTTTTATTCTCCTCGCTGAAATTACGCTTCAATATTTTTGTACGTGAAAGATGTAATCAGGAAATGGGTTAACAATAGCTCTATCGAATGGCTGTGCAAATTTGCCGTCGCTTTAAGTATGATATAGGGCTCACTCAAGGAGACACATTTACCGAGCTTCCGTGTGCCGTCTAATAAAGTAGCCAGTATGGTACTTATACATTTAGGTAGATAGAGTCACTTGGAGCGGCTTGGCAGCGTCTTGCTCTAATTTGTGGTATTACTTGAACCATGTACCCTATCCATTTGGATAGGTACTTAAGTTAATAGATTTCGCAAGACTAGTAGAGAATTTTGAACCAAATAGTTTGTCAGAATATTTAGTTCAAAACTCTGTAATAACTAAAAAGACGTTGCTTATTTTTGTGAATAAAAGCAATCATTTAGTTTAAAGAGCTTTAATGATTAGTTAGTTGGTCTGCTGAATGTTCCAAAATAGAGTTTTTGCCTAGCCAGCAACTATTTAAGTTCTAGTAAGTAGTTCTCTCTTTCGTGTGTAAGTTTATTTTAGTTGTATAGAACAGAGGCCACTTTTAACTTAAAAATAACCAAAAATCCAGCCTTTATTATATGTACATTTGCATCACAATTTTATGTAACCGCAAAACTCGGGAGATTGCGGTTTAATATAGTTGGTGAAACTACCAGCGACTTTATACTGGTTATTTAAAAAAAATTGACGAGCCTTTTTTTGTTACCAAGTATCCAAACTTCAGTATTTTTTATATTAGGTATTTATTAGTTGATGAGTATCTCGTATCATATATATCACTCGTAATTTTATTTCTCCACTTCAGTGATTGAAAAATATTATGCTCTGCAAATGAAAGCGACGACTGTTTACGAGTAGTTTCTGGTTTTCTTTGACGGAAATGCCCTATTTATCTACAGAAGCACTGCAATATGAGATACACGTGTGTCTTTCATCATGAAAGTATATTGAAATCTAAAAACGGCTCTCTTTGAAATTCTTTGAACAGCTTTCACATAATAAATACTTAAAAAATATATCTGTATCATATTTCCATGAATCACACCCACACAAAAGGTATGTTTTTCAAACAACTGGTGGAAATTTACATTAAAACTTTTTCTATACCACGTATACTCAGGTATATATTCCGCGTTTGAAGGCCTATTTCAATGGAGATGGCTACAAAACATTTTTATATCCCAATATCTATTTACCCTCTTTGTGACTTTATTCCTGATCTGAATAAAAATAAAACGCTGGAATGATAGTCGTTTAAAAACGATTAAAAGTTTCTCAATAAAAATAAATTATGTAAATCGCATCTTCAGTCTCCTTGCAATGTCATTATAGCTAAGTTGATTTGGCTGAAGAGTACTTGGAATAAAAATCCAGGCAAACCCTAATTAGATTGGTTAACAAAATGAATGTGCAATAGATTTTCTCTTCGGAAAAAAATATATGCGTCTATCAATACTTTTGATAGACGCATATATTTTTGTGTCTGTACGAAGCCGCCACCATGAGTGTCCGACTACAGGACCAGCAGTCTAAGCCCATCCAGCTGCGCAGAGGAGTGAGACAGGGAGATGTAATATCTCCGAAACTGTTCACAAGCGCGCTGGAGGATATGTTTAAGACTTTGGACTGGAAAGGCATGGGCATAAGCATAAATGGCGAGCACATCTCACACTTACGATTCGCAGATGACATAGTCTTACTGGCGGAGTCGCTGGAGGAGCTGCAACAGATGCTGGACGACCTAGCATCAGCCTCGCGGATGATGGGTCTCGGCATGAATTTGGATAAGACCAAAGTCATGGTTAATAACCGAATTGACCCGAGACCTGTCGCTGTTAATGGCAACCTTCTTGAAGTTGTTTCGCAGTACACATACCTCGGACAGATTTTACAGTTAGGTAGAGACAACTTTGAGAAGGAGGCTAAGAGCTATTCAGCTGGGTTGGGCAGCTTTTGGAAAGTTACGTCGAGTCTTCTCGTCACCCATACCACAATGTCTGAAAACGAAAGTTTTCAACCAGTGCGTCCTACCTGTCATGACATACGGAGCCGAAACGTGGACACTCACGGTACGGCTAGTCCACCAGTTTAAAGTCGCTCAGCGAGCTATGGAACGAGCTATGCTCGGAGTTTCTCTGAAGGATAGAATCCGTAATGAGACTATCCGACACAGAACTAAGGTTGTCGACATAGCTCAGAGAATTAGCAAGCTGAAGTGGCAGTGGGCTGGCCATATCTGTCGAAGAACCGATAACCGTTGGGGTAAAAGAGTTCTCGAGTGGAGACCGCGGCTCGGCAAACGTAGTGTAGGACGCCCTCCGGCTAGGTGGAGTGACGATCTGCGAAAGGCTGCTGGCGGAGGCTGGATGCGTCGAGCTGAAGACAGGGCGCAATGGCGCTCATTAGGGGAGGCCTATGTCCAGCAGTGGACTGCTATAGGCTGATGATGAATACTTTTGATCGGTGAAAAAAAATACTTACCTAATACAAAGCAAGGCAGAATCAGTATAGCTATTAAACAAAGTAAGTACCTAACGTTTCCAGCCTTTTGGGTAAATACCTACCTACATGTGTCTTGGAGTCTTACCACGAGCTCTTACAAATCATCATGTTTCAGAATCATCACATTATTAAATTTTGAAGTAACACTACTTCAATAATGGTACGAACTATCAAAATTCTATTATTTTCATATTTCTAGAAGAGCTTGTGGAAAGACTTTGAGCTCCGTTCTCTATCTATAACTACTACTCGTAATAATAAATATTTCATAAATTTTATCTAAAAGATCTAAACTCTAAAGTGACTAATGACTTAAGCATGGAAATATCCCTTTAAAATATTTTTGAACGCAACATTTACAAGTAGGTAAGTACATATCTTATTATCTATATCTATACTAATATTATAAAGAGGAAAGTTTTGTATTTTTGTATTTTTGTTTGTAACGAATAAACTCAAAAACTACTGGTCAGATTTCATAAATTCTTTCACCGTTAGAATGCTACGTTATCCCTGAGTAACATAGGCTATATTTTATGTAGGTACCTCGTGAGCAAAGACGCGAACGGAAGCTAGTATCTTATATAGTTCGTGTGATTATTGGTAGGTCAGCTTTGGCAAAGGATTTATAAAAGCGTCCGAGAGGTAATCTAGAGTAGGTAGGTACCTAAAAGATAGGTAAACATTGCTTTCACATTTTTCTAGATTTTGAAGCATAAGAACACATTTCTCGAATATAATAAAGCCACTTTCCACCAACTGGCGCTATTTACAAAGATTTAGACGACCTCAGTGGCGCAGCGGGCGAGAGTCCGCCTGCGACGCAAGAGGTTGTGGGTTCGATTCCCGCCGCGGAACAAATTTGTGTACGATCTGCAGAAATTTGTTCCGTTGGTCTGGGTGTTTTCTATGTATAATAAAAAATATCTATCTATGTATATAATGTATTAAATATATGTATCAGTTGTCTAGTACTCATAACACAAGCTTTGAGTAGCTTACTTTGGGGCTAGATGATGCTGTGTGGATTGTCCAGCACTATTTATTTATTTTATTTATTATTTATTTATGTTGATAGTCTTTTTAGCTATAAACATAACTATCAAATTGGTTTCAAGCCATCTAGATCTTAAGTGTAGGTAGTTAAAGTCTGAGCTGCTATAAACTGAAAGATCGATCGTTGTGTAAAACAGCAAACTCGTAAAACATCAAGCCCTGACCCACTTGATGTCTCTTCTTTCCTAGATTGATAGGTGCGCATCATTTCAATCATAAAATTCAGATCCGGAGGATTACTATAGCTGACTGCAACTTTATTTACTCTTAGATGTTTTTTGTTTTTATAAAACACCGTAGCTATTTATATTCGTTTATTTATTGCAATGGTGCTATCAATATCCACTTTGTACACAATATCAATTATTATTGCACTGGTGGTGTAGTAGTACCTAGTACCCCTGCCACACGATCCGAAACGGTGAAGACAAATATTGTAAAGAAACTGGCATGCCGTGGAACCAAAAATTCAAAGGTGTGTGTTAGTTAGTAGGTATTCTTATAAGCGGCGATGGGCTAGCAACCTGTCACGTACGAAATACTAACCACTCAGCAAAATGTGGTTACGGGCCAAACGACTTGTTTGGATGTGCCTACCCTCTTTAGATATCCTAAAAAGATCTAAATAACTAGAGGTCTTTAGAGATATCTACCAAACTTGGAGTTTACTGTCGTGATCATGTTCATGTTCAATATCCTATATATTTCCTTGAAAGAGCGTACCCTACATCAGGTAAGTGTCCTCACCAACTTTAATGGCACTTTAAATTTCATATTTTAGCCTCACGTCATCTTTATAAGTAAGTAAGTACCTTTAATACTCAAAATGATTATGAAAAATTTATTACGAAGAGTCAATCATCATAATCTGACCGAGTCACATCAACCGAGCGATAAAATGAAACGAGGAAAAGCAAAATATCACCCACCTTGCTGGCGTATCATTTTTCTAAAGATGTCGTCAAAATTGAATGGCTGTACCCCACTTGCATCACGAAGTTATATCTCAAATAAGTTTAAAGCTAAATCTTATGGAAAATACTGACGGTAAAAGGTCTATTTCATTTGAGTTTCATTCATAGCCCTTGGTGTAAATGGGACGGCGTCGTTCACGAATAATCAAGTTACGGTCATTTGCGTTTGGTATTCACCGCGAATATTTCGTTTGTTATCGCTTCCGTCAATTGGTTCATGAAGCGAATAGGTATTACTTTATGTGACAATACAGAAACGATCTACCATATCATAAATTCTTCTACTTACCAAGCATCCAGCCTTCTATGTATAATAATGCTAATACTTGTAACTACCTGTTCAAAGTCCCTGTACCTATGTATATTATGTAGGTACTCTAAGCAAACCTAGGTAATTGATAAACGGAAACCCATTAGCTCCGATTTACTACTATAATTTGTAGTAAATAGTAGTCAGCAACACATCAATTATATTATCAGAAATGGTAAACATTTTAATTGAAAGCGGTGCAATTTAAAATATGCGCTGATTTTTTTAAGACCTGTAATAGCTTAAATATAATATACTAAAGCTTTTTTTTAACTTGTGTTGCTGACTGTAGGTACTTGCCTAATTAATTATGTCTTTTAGTTGGAAATGACAACAACTAACGTCATTTTCATACAAAACAAAAGAAAATGTATTACACAGTACAAATATACATTACCTAAAATACATTATAGTTTACGACAGCAGCAATTTGACTGGGTTTACCAATCTCAGACGTTATATTTCATATAATCCGCATTACACGGTTGTCGGATACATAATAGGTACGTGAAAAATGTTTCCACAGACACGGTGTATAATACAAATATCCTATACATTATGTGCTAGGTCAGATTGAATGTATGAAAATATGTTTTTTCTTTTACAATATTTCAGCCGTTATTCGTGGGTTCTATTATTTTTTAGCCTTTAATTTTCTATACAAGTATGTACATAAGAAGTACATTTACTGCCAATTTATTTGCTATCAGTATATTGCTAACATATTCAGGCGAACGGACGACGATAGCGTAAGATTCCACTATAATAATTAAATATTGGTAATAGGTTTGTCCATGGTAATAGGGTTCCTTTGCTACTAATGTGTAAAGAGCCCACAGAACCATAGCTTTATATGATGCTGTGATTTTTTTGTATTGTATACAAATATGACAGCGTACTACCCGATACGATACCACCGGCTTATCTTGGATTGCACTTGAGTTGTGAAGCTCGAGGGCTCTCGATATGTCTATTGCGAGCTGTTCGAACCATGCAGTAGGTACTACCGCTTGAAACCCTGGTTCACTAAATCCGGTGACTGTATTGATTATTATGCCATCCGTTAGCAACGGAAATAAAGGCACTCGAATAAGGACCACGAATTTGACGATGGGAAGGTATCGAAACGAAAAAAAGTGTAATCGTCATCATTCTCCTGCCCTTATCCCACGCTAAGTGGGGTCGGCACAACATGTTTTCTTCTTCCATTCACCCCTATCATTCGTCAACTCTGAATCAACTCCTCTTACATTCATATCATCTTTCACACAATCAAACCATTTCTTCTTCGGTCTTCCTCTACTTGCGCACCCATCCACACTCATACTCATAACTCTTCTGGTGACATGGTTTTCATCCCTCCTCATCACGTGTCCATACCATGCTAATACCTCATTGTAATACCTCAAACATAGAAAAAAATATCTACGTTCATCGCACAAATATTTATTTGTCTTGAGCGAGGATCAAACCTAAAGGCTGTCACATGAGTCTAGTCGATATTATCTTAAATTACACGAATCTGTTGTTATTACGCAATAATGTTTTGTAATATTTTCTAAGCTTTGGTTGAAACTCGCCTTAGGACACTGTTTTATCGTTATAATCTACTTAGTAACAACCATTTTTTTTTGTTATATTTCGTTTGGGCGTTTTCTATTAAAGCTATGTTTTGGGGCTTTCATTCAATAATTTACGTAGAAAACAGTCTCTGAAATGTATAGAGGTTGTCTTATTTATATAAGAAATATTCTTTATAGCTAAACAAACTTCAAATCAAGAGAATATCGAAAGCAAATAATAACTGTAAAAATTTTATATTTATTTTGAAGATAAGTCGATTCTGAGGGATACGCGCATTGTAGGTATTGTTCGCGCTGGGCTCGACATTTCTTTAGCGCAACACAATTTAGCTCGTATCACGACCACAACTACTTACTTACCTAGTCATCAGAATAACTTATATTTTGGACAGGACGAGCGCAGCAGTATTTTACCTTATATAAATAGAGATGGCCTACAATACAATACGCCGCCGCCGTCTCTACTTCAACCATCTATTCTCAAACTCAAGTGAAGATCGGTACGCGACTAAATACGATAATCCGATTGGATAAGTCCTAATTCTGATCCTTTATTCATGAATTGAGCCGAGCTATTAACTCGATGGCCACAGCGTTCGTTCAGAAAATAAAATGTATGGGGTAAAATATAAGCTATTTCACAGTCACGCTGTCTATCGGCGTGGAAAAGACAAATGTTCTATTAAAAAAAAGGTACATTAAAAGTGTATGGTGAAGCCCATTATTGTGATATTTAGCCTTTCTGTAAGGAAAAAGAAAAGCTCCTACAGAAAAAGTTTTTTAAAAACCTCAGTCTGATTAGCTACTTCCCGTTTGAACAACTTTTCGTTTCGCAACCTCATAAAATACCTAAACAGAAATGGCATTTCGCCTTTATAAACTTCATACATAATTGTGTACAAAGTTTCAAGTAACGTGTATTTATGTATAATTTGTATCTATAATTTTTAAATGTACCTACTTACTTACTTAATATTTATACCTACGATTCATGTAGGTTGTATAGTTTAGCAGGTACGTAAATCAGTTTAAACCCCTTTCATAGTTAATGATTACCTATAATGGCGGCTCAATAACGCTTAGCGCAAATACCTGACTGTCGTTGATGGTATTAAAACTCAGTACTGTGTGCTTCAAGGGTAGTTATGTTGTTATTTATCATCATTATGAATAAATTCCATACAAAGGTAACCCACAAACGAGCTCACTAGGTATTAACCTACTTACGTAAATCAATTAGCTCATTGGTAATACTCACAGATTTGAATCAAACGCCGCACATCATTATTATTTCAAAGCATTCCTGTCTCCACACGCGATTGATACCAGACAGTCCCTCATCAATAAATTAGTTTTAGTTGCAGAGCCTGTGTACACAATTTTAGTACGACATAAGTACCTACGATAAAATGCCTCTGTATTGTCTCCAACTTCTAGTTTGGGGCGGGAATTGCGTCGCTCGCTTATATGACGGTATTGTAAAAAGAATTATTGTGTCTATATTTTCGTCCCCTTCTGTAGGTATCTAGATGTACGACCTTAATAAATCACCTCTAGCTCCTAGGTTATATATCAAATGCTAGCGTTTAATCAATACCAATATCTGACAAACTGGGAATATACGGTCATGACGTATAAAACTAATTAATTGGTGTATTGATGGTAGGTAATATACCACGTATTGACATGTCATAATGTAGACATCTCTGCCAGAACTGAGACATTGAAAATCTCTAGCTAAAGTTTGAGGCTACAAAAAGATCTAAACCAATTAGCTATTGTTTCACACCACAATTTTATTCGTTCAACGTGAAATCTACCCGTGTTCCTGAAAAATGGGACGAATTTTTTGGAAAAATGGGACGTAGTTTTTATTTTATGACAGAGAACTGGTATATATACTGGTTACATGAGAATTCAATTTAATATCGTTGGTTTAAATAAATTCTTAAAAAACTTGTCTATGTAATAAAAGTCGCTAAGAATGTTGTTTACGAGAAAAGAAACTGGCCCGATCATCAGAATATCACAAAACGGGTTTTATTGTAAAATGAGCATTATTTTGTTTGGGATAGGCATTTTTTTTATGTGACTCAAAACTTCAAAGCTTTAACACGTGATTTATACCAGTCCGTCTCGCATCAATAAATTAGTTTTAGGCTTGTGACAAATTTAGTACGACCGACGTTGACATACGACAAACTGCTTCTGTAACTATCACCAACTTTAAGTTTGGGGCGCGAATTACGTTCGCTCGCTATACGAGTATACACGGTTAGTTTTTTGTCAGTTTACAATCGGTGCTCACGTGATTCTAACCCTAACAAAAAAATATAATAACAAACGTATTTTTTATAATAAATAATCACGCGCCATACATAGATTTTATACGTAGTTATATATGATACGTAAATTTTCTGCGCATGGACGTCACGTGACTTGAATAGCGTTTTTGTAACAACATTTTTAGACCAAAAATTTTCCGTGTACCTAATAACGCTATACGAAGGCTGTTGTTTAATATATATGAGGGAACACAGACACACACTACACTTTATTTATGTATATTAGTTTATTTTCCCTCTTCGCGCCCTTGGGATTGTCTGTGGTCGACTTGCGCGGGCGACAAAAACGCGCCTAGCGCCTGCGCCGAAAAGCGGAGATTTTCGGCAACGTCTTGGCTTCAAAATCATTGGAGAGTAATGGCGGACAATATAATTTAAATTTGGAAATACTCACCAAAACCCAATAAACACTGTGCAGTGATACATAAAAAAAAGGCCGGAGCCGGAGTTGACCAGGGGTGAGTTTAGGATATAAGTATTCTATGCATATCTACAATATTTTTCTGTGTAACACCCTAGCACGCGGACCGGCGGTAGATTCACAACGGCTTCGGAGCCAGAATAATTGCGGTATGTTGGTCGTAAGATCAAACATTGGTCCTACTCGAGCGCGGATAGTTTAATTCCGAAGTCCTGTGATTTTGTCGGCGTCCCGTGCTAGTACATAACACACGCGGTCGGTTCCGAGTCCAAGCGCTCCGGCGGTCTACGAGCGGCTTTGGCACGGAAAACTTTACTCCTAACTCCGGTTTATTCGGAAAAGAAACGCGGCGACTGAAATACTTGGCGGTTTATGGTATTTCGGTCATTTTGTTGGATTGGTCAGGTTACCTAGCGGAAGGGTACCATCAACCATCAAGTTTACACTGCACAGAGAAACTCAAACTATATGGTATTGCGGTAGGGCTACAGGTATTTATAAGTAGTGTCCCTAAATAAAGTAATTTATTAACATACATTACACAAACACTCAATATTGGGATTCATCGGCTACATTGAAAGTAGGTTATTTTGTTCATTGTAAAACTGGTAGCTCACTATTTAGCGGCTCTAAATAGGGGAATAGAGAGGTTCTATCGTGACAAGAATAGTTATTTGTTTGTGTAATTTGCGTAGCGGTCGCGCATTTTGCTCTATTTTGTGATAATTAGATTACAGAGTACCCACTTGAATTGGTACTAGAAATAGATTTGTAGTGTCGGGCCTACAAAAGCGGTACCTAGCTGCAACTGTCTCTTTAAAACAGGGGGTAGCTAGTTGGTTTAAATAGTTTAGATCTAGTTATAACAAAATCTAACTTGTAAATTCAAGTCCCTCGGGGGAAATTAATTTCTTGTTATAATTTATTGTATTGTTTTATTTTCTTGTATATTTTTGTGATTCTTAGCATTTTATCATTTACTGAGACTGAAAGAGTTTTCTATTGTGTGTTCGGTACCTAATTTTTGTGTTAATTTAAGTTTCAAAGATGCCTCCCAAAGTTCAGGTATCAAAATTCAAGGTGCGGCATGAAATAGCCACAGTAAACTTAGATTTACTGTATGACATGTCACGGACTAGTCTCATAACTGAGTCTGCTAGAAATGAGTTCAAGCTGCGGTATAGTGATGTAGAAACATCATATTCTGAGTTCACATCTACTCATCTTGAACTACAGGTGGGGCTTGAAGAAGATGAGGAACTAGAATGTTCTAGGAAAAAGTATATAGAATATAACAAAAAATACTATGATATTAAAAGTAAATATCTTGAGTTGTTTCCTGGAGTAGGTAGTTGCCTATCATTAGAGTATGGTACTCCATGCACATCAGATGTAAATAATAGAAGCAAGCGGGTGTTTCTACCACGGGTTCAGTTACCCACTTTCTCAGGTAAAATAGAAGAGTTTGTTTCTTTCATGGACCTATTTGAGTCATTAGTAGGTCAAGACTCAGATCTCTCCAATACAGAAAAGCTGTATTACCTTGTTGGTTCTTTGTCTGGGGAGCCTAAAGTACTTACCCAACATTTGTCAGTCACCGGAGACAACTACTCAATAGCTTTAGAGTTATTGAAAAATAGGTATAATAATAAGCGGTTACTTGCGGATAAGTTATTGCATAACTTATTGGGTACAGCCCATGTCAACAAGAGTCTGAGCTCCCTAAAGCCATTTCTTAACACATTGCTAGAGAGCACCAAGGCTCTACAAAAAATGGATTTTCCAGTGTCTGAGTGGTCTTATCTACTATTTTTCATAAACTTTCAAAAATTAGAGAGCAGCTTAAAAAAGCATTTTGAAGATAAGATGTCAGATAAAGAGTTACCCACATTTGCAGACCTCATAAGATTTTTGGAAAATGAGGTGAGGATTTTAGAATCCAGCGGGGAAGTCCACAGCGGTAAAGGTGGTACTTCCACTTCAAGGGCACACCACGCATCTTCTCAAGGTGCTACAAGTGGGTGCAAATTGTGTAAGAAGGGTAACCATAATTTAGCAAAGTGTGAACAATTTTTGGCACTGAAGCCGCGTCTGCGAAAGGAACGCGTTAAAGAGTTCAGGCTCTGTTTTAGGTGTTTAGGAGACCATAGCTTTTCCCAGTGCACATCAGGGTGGTCATGTTATAAGTGCAAATCGACCAAACATCACAACCTTATCCATTTTGACCTGCCGCAGGCGGCGGCGGGAAGGGGGTCGGGGGGGGCACCAGCGGGGGGCCAACCTCGTACTCCTGATGCGGACTCAGGTCGGTCAAATGTGGCCGGACCGGATAGGGTAAATGCACCGACCAGTAGGGTAGAGACACCCAACTCGGACAATAGGGGAAGCTCGGGTACAGTGGACACCGGGGCGGCTTTAACGTCTTATCATAGAATAGAATTTCAGAATGCGTGTCAGCAAACAACAGTGTTGCTCGCAACGGCAGTAGTGCGCGTCATGGATAGTTGCGGTGAATATCAGGAAATGCGCGCGCTACTGGACGGGGGTAGCCAAAGTACCTTTGTCACTGAGACTTGTGCAAGTAGGTTGGGTTTAAGGCGGTTTAGATCTGAGATCGTAACGCTCACCGGATTAGGGGGAATACCGGTTAGTGACTGCAGGGGGGGGATTAATTTAACTATTAGCCCTAGGTACGCGGACCACCCTCGCTTGGTTACTACGGCCACGATCTTGAATAACATTACTCATAACCTACCGAGCGTGAGTCTTTCGCCAAATATTGCGGATTGGTATAGGGGTATTTACCTTGCGGATGAACAATTTTATGCGAGCCGTCCTATAGACATTCTGATCGGGGCAGATTTAATGGGCGATATTATGATTGGTGGCGTTGTTAAGGTTAACCAATACTTGCCATGTGCCATGAACACGGTGTTCGGCCATGTGCTTATGGGTCCGGTGACCCATGCGGTACCACGTAGTGAATATAATGCGGTTCACTTTTCACAAACGGTTTTCGCGGCGCACGTCACAACTGATCAAATCCTGGAGAGGTTCTGGGAGATAGAGGATATTCCGGACACAGCGGTTGTTAACCCTAAAGATACCGAGTGCGAAACATTTTTTCGTGACACTCATCAGCGGGATGAGTCTGGTAGGTATATTGTTAGGTTACCTTTTTTAGAGGGTAAACCGGAATTGGGTGACTCTGTTTCATTGGCCAAAAGGCGGTTTTTGGCAATGGAAAGACGGCTTACTTCAAATGAAGTACTACGCGAAAAATATATCAAGTTCATGCGGGAATATGAACAAATGGGGCATATGTCGGTCTGTGACCGGGACCCGGCTGACTATGCATGCGGAAAGGGGTACGTCATACCTCACCACGGAATTTTTAAGGCGGACTCCGAAAAAATTCGTGTAGTTTTTGATGCCAGTTGCGGGACGACCACGGGGTTGTCACTTAACGATACTTTGCACGCGGGTCCAAAGTTACAGCGGGACGTAATGGAGATCATTTGTCGGTTTCGGATGTCGGAATACGTCTTTACAACTGACATTAAAATGATGTTTCGTCAAATTTTAGCTCACGAAGATGACAGGCGGTATCAGCTCATCTTCTGGAGGGAGGCTGCGGATCAGCCTTTGCGTCTGTATTCTCTAAATACTGTAACTTACGGGATGAAGTCCAGTCCGTATCTTGCGATTAGGACACTGCGGCAGTTGGCTGATGATGGGAAGGCGGAATTTCCTGCTGCAGCCAATCTTTTGAGGTCTTCGGTCTTCATGGATGACATTTTGGGGGGTGCTGACTCCGAGGCTGAGGCCAAACAGTTAAAGGAAGACCTGACAAACTTACTTCGCTCAGGCGGCTTTGAGTTGAGTAAGTGGGTATCTAACAGCGAACGATTGTTAGAGGATGTTCCTGCGGAGGATCTAGAAAAACCAAGAACTTTTGACAAGGCAGACGGGCCTGGTTTTTTCAAAATTTTAGGGGTAGAATGGGATCCAAATAAGGATGCCTTTTCGTATCACTGTAAACTAAAGGACAACAGTAGTTGTACCAAGCGGATCATTTTGTCAACCTTGGCAAGAACCTTTGACCCCTTAGGTTGGATAGCACCGGTGCTTTTCCAGGGCAAGGTTCTCATGCAGCGGCTATGGAGGTTAAATTTGTCATGGGATGAAACTCCACCACCGGATGTGGTAGCCGAATGGGGTGAAATTATTGCGGACTTACCTCAAATTGAAAGTATTTGTATGAAACGTTTTGTTCTTGGGGGTACGAACAAAACTTGTTCTTTACACGGGTTCTCAGATGCGTCTGAAAGCGGGTACAGTGCAGTAGTATATTTGAAGACTGTAGGCGCGGACGGTGAGGTAAAGCTCTCTCTCATGATGGGAAAATCACGTGTGGCTCCATCTAGGGTTAAGGTCACAATTCCTAAATTGGAATTATTAGGTGCGGTTTTATTGACTCGGCTGGTTAAGTACGTGGTCGAGTCTATTAGAGACAAGGTGGGGGTAGAGGATATAGTTTGTTGGTCGGATAGCACTATAGTTCTCTCGTGGCTGCAGGTGCCTCCCCACGCTCTACAAACATTTGAGGGGAACCGGGTTTCTCAAATTGTAAATAGCGGTATAGATTGTAAGTGGCGGCACGTACCATCTGAGATGAACCCTGCGGACGTCGCGAGTCGAGGTTGTCGAGCGTCGGAACTGCTCGGACATACCCTATGGTGGGAACCTCGATGGCTCTGTGGTGAACCAGCGACGTGGCCAGCAGATAGGGTCAGACAAGACAAAGACTTACCAGGTATGCGAAAAACCTCTGCGGTACAGGTTCATGTGGGTACTGCGGAACCAGACCCCATGTTCAATCGGTTCAGCTCCCTGGTAATGCTACAATCGGTTGTAGCTTACTGCGTGCGGTTTGTACATAACGCTAGGAACCCGTCCAATAAACTATTAGGCGTCCTGACGGTTCAGGAACGCAAGGCTGCCATGGAGCGGCTGGTTAAATTGGTGCAGCAAACGGAATTTGCTGCGGAGCTAGACTGCTTAAAGCGGGAAAAGCAGTGCTCCATGCGGCTACGGCGGTTATTTCCTTTTGTAGATAATGCGGGACTATTGCGGGTAGGGGGTCGTCTCGAAAATTCTAGTCTGACATTTCAAGTGAAACATCCAGTAGTTTTACCAAAGGATCACCCCCTGACTAACTTAATAATTGACAATGCACACCGGGTTCATTGTCACGTCGGTCCAACAGCCCTTCAGGCCATTTTACAAAAGGATTTTTGGATCCTTTCGGCTCGGCAAGCCATTAGAAGTCGCGTTTTCAAATGCATTTCTTGTTTTAAAACGAAGGCGAGGCCTGTAGAGCCCATGATGGCTGCGCTACCGAGCGACAGGGTCAACGCGACTGGGGTATTTCATACGGTGCAAACGGATTTTGCCGGTCCGTTCTCAATTAAAGCTTCGCGTCTGCGGAATGCCAAGGTATTGAAGGCATATTTATGCGTGTTCATTTGTTCTTCGTCAAAGGCGGTTCATTTGGAGGTCGTTAGTGACTTATCGACGGAGGCTTTTACGGCGGCATTACTGCGGTTCATAGCTCGGCGCGGTCTACCGAGTGTGATACGGTCCGATAATGGGACAAACTATGTAGGAACGAACAGGCACCTACACGAGGTTCACAAATATTTACTGAACAAGGAAGTTGAGAAGACTCTGGGGGACGTTGCAGCTAAGAGCGGGATAACTTGGTTGTTTAACGTACCAGGGGCTCCTCACTTTGGTGGTCTTTTTGAAGCGGCAGTCAAATCGGCTAAAACTCTATTAAAGCGAATGATCGGAGAGCAGGTTTTAACCTTCGAGGAACTGACAACGGTGTTTGCCAGAGTTGAAGCGGTACTCAACTCACGGCCACTATGTCCACTCTCTCAGGATCCTCAGAACCTTGAAGTATTGACACCAGCGCATTTCCTCGTGGGTAAGGCCTTGCTTTCGGTTCCAGAGTATAATCTGGGAGATTTACCCGACACGCGGTTAGGTCGGTTCAAATTAGTCCAGGCTATAGCTCAAAGATTTTGGAGGCAATGGAGTGACCGGTACCTACATTGTCTTCAAAACCGGAATAAGTGGAACACACCGACAGATCCACCTAAAATAGGGGATCTTGTATTAATTAAGGAAGAGAATGTTCCTTGTCTCAAATGGAGACGCGGTAGAGTAGTGGAGCTTCTGCCTGGAAAGGACGGGGTTGTAAGGTCTGTGAGGTTGAAGACTCTTTCAGGTTCTTTCTTGAGGCCAGTGGTTAAAATTTGTAGGTTACCGCTGGACTAGGCACGGCTACTACCAACCTATTTTAATTTCGTTTATTGCGGTTAATTTTAGTTTATTGCGGATTTAGCGGATAAGTTTTAGGTTAATTGCGGATTATTGTTTATATCTTGCTATTAAGGGAAGCTGTAGTGAGCCTCTTAATGTTTAATTAGTTGATAAAGGCTTTTCAGCCTTTCTCGGGCGGGGGGATGTTTAATATATATGAGGGAACACAGACACACACTACACTTTATTTATGTATATTAGTTTATTTTCCCTCTTCGCGCCCTTGGGATTGTCTGTGGTCGACTTGCGCGGGCGACAAAAACGCGCCTAGCGCCTGCGCCGAAAAGCGGAGATTTTCGGCAACGTCTTGGCTTCAAAATCATTGGAGAGTAATGGCGGACAATATAATTTAAATTTGGAAATACTCACCAAAACCCAATAAACACTGTGCAGTGATACATAAAAAAAAGGCCGGAGCCGGAGTTGACCAGGGGTGAGTTTAGGATATAAGTATTCTATGCATATCTACAATATTTTTCTGTGTAACACCCTAGCACGCGGACCGGCGGTAGATTCACAACGGCTTCGGAGCCAGAATAATTGCGGTATGTTGGTCGTAAGATCAAACAGCTGTATAGACGATTTTATTATTGTATAATATGAGTATATTCGTATTCGTTTCGTTATTTTTTTTATGATATTAGTGATACTTTGAGCAAAATTTTAACTCATTTCATAAGCGTCTTGCTTGAGTGAAATAACTTCACGGCCTACTGTTGTTTCTTCTGCACAGTGGGATCGTAAATACCTATCTGCATCGCTGACTTTGTGTTCGAACAAGGAAAGGATGAAATCTCAAATAACTCTCGCACAAATAAAACATGGTATTGTTTGTGCATTGATATTGTTGAACGTAATCATAAATGCTCAATAGCTTTGCACAGTGGTACCTACTGCTATGTTTTTATCATAGTAGGTACGTTTGTATTGAATCACTTGCCAAATAAAAGTTAAACAAACACTACAATACAAACAATACTGGACAGTCCACACAGCATCATCTAGCCCCAAAGTAAGCTACTCAAAGCTTGTTACAGACTTATACTCAAGTTATAGATTTTTTGCATAGTGGGTTTCGAACATAAACATTACACTACAGTTCAAGATTTTCAACACGTTGGCATAGTTGGCCGGCTTCAGGCTTCAAAAAATAATATTTGAAACTATGTCCCACTAATAGGTATAGTTACTCGTCATACGTATGAGTATTATAGGCATTGGAAACCATAAAACATCAATGAAACTGATAGGCCAAAATAAATTTCGGATACCAAATTTTGTTTGGTGCTGAAAACTAGTGTCAGTTATTTAGTGCTGCGGCAATTTGTCCTGAAACAAGCGCCGGTTTATGGTGTCGGGTTCCCAGTATGCTCTATTAATCTCACCCATCAGTCCCTATTACGTATATTGATAGCACCCGAAATGATGGCAACTTTAGACATTTTTCAATTAACAACTGAAACAAAATACATACATACAAAAAGTTTTCGTTACTGACAATATCCTAAGTTTCAAAATTGAACTGCTAATTAATTTTTGAACGATGATTTTTATTAACATTATAATTCATTACTTTTTACAGATTAGTCCCACTTTAATGATTAATTTTGAATTAGATTTGAGTATACCTCAAAGTTGGTCCAATTACTTAGGATCAAAGCGAGTCGATGAGGAGTGCTACCTATTATTGTGTACTTAGATAAAAATGCATCAGATTGGGAGGAGACAAGACCATCCAATATTCGGAAAAGATTTTGGTACATAAATTCGTTACGGTAATTATATTCCGGTCAACAACTAAGACATCCAGTTAGCCAACTATAATTTATTATAAGTAGGTAGTCATATTATAGCAATAGTAAGTATGGTTTAATAACTTCCATAGTGTTAAAAAAAAGAAGACACTTCCATTGACATTTATCACAATGTCATAAAGTCCAAAATACAATGATACACGACTCTTCTTACCATGAACAGACTGTAAACGTAATAAGAGACCAGGGATAATGCAAGCCTTTACTCTTGTTGTATTGTTAATCTAAACTTTTGTTCTATTCATGTTGTTGCAAACAAACGTCAGTTCTATTGTATGGGGTAAGTTTTTGAAACTGAAACTTATAGACAGTTTTGTTCTACCACTTATTGTTGCTGTATAAGTTCTAAAAACTTATACAACTCGTTCTTATGTAGTTTGGAACATGTTTTAAACCAAATTCCGTGCCAGTGTTTAACAATCACTACTACTCGAAAAGCTCAAAGGCGTTTATGTAAAAACCAGTAGGTACCTACCTTTAAAGTAGAGTAGGTACCTACCTACTAATTAATGTTATGCTAGTCCTCTTGACTAAATCTGTTTTACAGTTTGATAGAAGATACAACTGCTTAACTGGCAAAACTAATTTTTAACCTACTTCAGTTTCACTTGGAACAGCATCGTGACGTTACAGAAGAATATCATAAAAATGACGCAATATATAACACTTTTACAGGTTATTTCGTTCAGAAATTATCAATTTTGAATTATGTTTACCTGATGAAAATGAATGTTATTATTTTTTTATGTATTAAATCCTATGTTGGGTCAAACTGTACTACAAATTTATTCAATCAGATAGGTACCTAAATATTTAATTACCATGCCTATTATTCACATTGAACATACTAATTAGGGAATTAAACTTCGATGATAGGATTAGTAGTGACATTAGATATAGCCATAGAACGATTTTCAACACCGCCCTAATTGTTATGAAGGCGGTGTTGAAAATGGTTCTATGGCTATATCTTTGACAACTACCAGTCTGACAGTGACAGATTGGCCGTCTCATGACAAGAAAGAGCTTACTAGACTTAGAAAGTTTAGTAAGCTCTTTATACTATATACTTTTTACATAATATTGAGTCAACGAATTAAAAAATATTAGGTATGTATGTAAGGTATCTCTTTTTTTTCTTTAAACACGGGAGGTAGTCTTCTGAGTATAAAATAACATGTAAAACTGGCTAAATATTCAAAGTTTAAAATATGTTTTTCCAATAATAATAGGTGCCAAATCTAGTCCCATCTCCAGTCCAAAGAGAACTGACAAGAACCTCGCTGGGCCCTAATAAGCGCTAGGGCCCAGCGAGGTTCTTGTCAGTTCTACTGACAAAAAAAATTGATCCTTGTCAATTTTGTAAATGACGCCAACGGATTTTCTGCGGTGTATTTGCCTGACAACTACGTCGCTCTGGTTTTTATGTTTTCTCGTGTTATTTTGAGTTTTATTGCGTAATTTTGGTGGTTATTTTGCCAATAAAGCCCGGGTTCTTGACGCGAGTGTAAAGTATGTGAATTAGAGTGAATAATTCTCTTCAAATTCCATCAGAGGAAATCCCGAAAATTTTCAACAAAACAGCCATCTTTTGTTTATAATTGACTTGACTACTTGACTATGACTCTGTGACGTTGACAATACTTATAAATAAATACACTTGACACTGGCAAAATTGTTCTCTAAGAGACAGATGCCATAATTGAAGAAGAAGAAGAAGAGTTCGAGCTGGTTTGATAAAAGTATGTTTTATGTATGATCCTTGTTCCTTAATTTTGTAAATGACGCCAAGGCCAATTGGAGCTGATCCGTAATAAGTAAGGTATGTACATAATCAAAGAGCGCCCTGTAGTACGTTTTCCCTCTATGTTCAGTCAAACATTGTTCGATCTATCATTTTGTATGGTAATTTGATCAGCAGTAAAGCAGATTTACGGTTTCTCTAGCTTGTTAAGCTACGGATTATCTAAATTACTGTTGACATCTAAGGCACAGTGGAATGATGGTTGGCTTAGACGCAACGGGTTCGATATCCATATCGGGAAGAATGCGCATGATGTATTTAAACTGTGCAGTGTCTGTGAGCATGCTAGCTTCATCTAGAGCTTATAAACTTATAATAAGTATTCTCTGAATATGCCAAAAAAATATATTCTATGGTTATAAATGTTGATGGGCTTGCAACCTATCTCGTACTGAATACTGATTTATGTGCAAAACGTAGGCATTAGCAAAAATAATACTTGCACGTTCAAGCATTATTTTCCGCTGACTAAACCTTTATTAATTCTCAAATATCAGTAACTAAGAGATCAGGATATTATGAGTATGCCTACCAAAAACTTTGAATTGATACACTTAGTCGTAAACATGTTTGTTATGTTTGATAATTTGTATGCCTACTCTTCAATCTGTAGTAGGTATGAATAGGATGCCCTATGCGTAGATAATATTAAATAAATGTATGTATTATGCATTAACCTTCTTGTAAAGGTTACTGGGTCACTTCCCATCTGTCTCCGTCAAACGACAGGTAGGCCATTAATACCCTTAAGGCCTACGAACACCGGGCGAGAGTTGATTATGTAAGGAATAGCGACGTGGGTTTGAACTTTTATCAAAAGTTTATCATTAAAATCCGCGTTTATATGAAGAGAGCTTTCTGTTTTTTTATGAGAGCTGGTCTCGTGGTAATTACCCTTCTTTTCGAGCTTAAGTACATGGGTTCGAATATGGTGATACACCAATAGACTTTTGAGTTTGAAAAGGTATGCGCTCTAAACCAGTACTTTCAAATGCTGAAGGAAAACATCGTGAGGAAACTGGCATGTCGTAGAACCTAAAAAGTTTGTATACATGGGTCAAGTGCATGAGAGGAGCCTTTGAGGCGCACTTTAATCCCTTCACCACACTGGTTTGAAAAACCTAGTGACACAATAAGAAGAAGAAGAAAAATCTTTGATATAATTTGATAAATTATTAACAAATGGAGTTATTAGCAACCGCTCCTACCCGAATAAAAAGTTGCCAATGTGTTGTTTCAGGTCATAAACTACACGTATTTCAAGTTTTATCTAAATCCGTTCAGCCATTTCAGTGTGACTGAGTAACAAACATCCATACATACAAACTTTCACGTTTATTTAAATAGAATAGAAGAAAAGGAATTTAACGTTTCATTATTCCACATCGCATCTTTTTACCGATTTCTTATAGGAACTTTTTGGAAACTGACTGTAACTACATGCTACAATGTATACGGGTCGTTTACATGTAAACGACCCATTAGTGCGAAATAGCGCGACACGTAAAAAGCCGCCGAGAGGGAGAAGTCAGCTTGCGACGTAAAAATATCCTACCGTATTATGTTTAAACTAAATGCATAACATTTTCATGCTCGCTACATGAAAGTCGTTTCCAATTTGCTGGAGATTGCATCCGTAATTGCGGGTGGTGCACGCTATTTCCGTGTAAACTGCAACGCCATCTGCGGTCACAGATTGAAGCCGTGTGTGTACCTGTTTAAAGGCGGTGTTTACGTGGTTTTATCATATCAACTACTAGCTTCTGCTCGCGGCGTCGCCCACGAAGTACCCACGTAATAATAGCCTATGTTCATCCTGAAACTTCATTCTACACATTGGTGATTTTTTTTTTCAAATTGGTCCAGTAATTTTGGAGCCTATTCAATGCAAACAAACAATCAAATATTTTCTCTTTATAATATTAGTATAGATTAATAATACATCTAATAGTACATCTACTAGATGTCACTAGTAAATTGGTCCAAATCCTAGAATTTCACCGGTATAAGCATCGTAGACAACCTTTTTGTCTACGGAAGGGAAGATAAGGAACAATCATGTCTCTTGCTTATGCTCATGATAAAAGGACTGACGGCCTTCTCAATACATTATGCAATTGCAATTTACTTACTTCAAAACAAAATGTGTTGGTACACAGTTTATTTTCAACCGGATTTACGAGTAGGTATATTTCGCTGCGATCGTTTTAAACACCGCGTCATTGAGTAACAAAATGGGTACAAAAGTACTTTAAAAATAAAACTGTCTATTGTAAGTATTTTTCGTCCACTAACATGTGAAAAATAAAGCTGCAATAACGATAGTAGCGAATATAGTTTTTACGGTATCCACGATGTGATTGCTGAATTTATGCGTTTAAGAGGCAAATATTTTAAATTTTCTTCATACAACTACTGTCTGGAATTATGAATTTACTCAAAAATAAGTATAAAGTATTGTCTAACAGACATCAGAGTGACTATTACGGAATTCTTATTACAATCAATTATAATTAACCTCTATCAGCATCAGTGCTGTTCTTACACAATTCTGATACTTACAAACAATATAATTATACCTAAGACAATAAACCAAATAAAATAATTTTATGGCAATAAACTTTCCGAAGCACAATTCACCGCTAGTAACTAGAAGTTGTTAGTAATAATGTTTGTTAGTATCAGAATTACAAAGTCGCAGCCCTGGTTTCCATAAGATAAGCTTTTCTTAGTTTGGAACTAGATGGCGCTTCGTGAAATGTCCTACTATGTAAATGTAATTTGATAAGTTTATCATTTTTATATTTAGTTCTATGATACATATAGTGTCAGTGTTGATATTGTGAAAGCGCCCATAAGAGTAAACAATTTTATATCAACTATTCCACCCTCACTAATACATTCCGCCTCTTGGATTCCAATCACAGTGTGGAGTACCAATCAACAAGGTTCTAATGGAACCTATTGATGTCACGAACATCAGAAAACTTGATATTTTATCTTTGGTATCTGAAAAGGCTCAGTGACTATTGTTTCGAAAATTAAAACATAGAAATGGAAAAAAAATTAAGCTATTCTTTACGTATTTAGTATTTATAATTTAGCTATTCTTTACGTATTTCGAATGAGAAATATTAAAAAATATGTAGATACTTACTAAATTTTCTTGTAAAATAATATTATTATTTTTACAAGAAAATTTATGGGTAAAGTATTTTTTGTGGAAAATAATATGCTAATATAGATAATATAATATGATAATGTGTAATAATGCCCTTCGCTGGGCATAATTGGAATTAGTCATGTTTTTTTAACTTTTTATAACTTCAAAGTTTTGAATATTCATTTAATACAACGTTGTAAGATATATTTAATGAAAAGTGTAAAATAATGTAGGTATTAAGTTTTGCTAAGCTTTCAGAACCGCACACTACGTTACCGATATTGATTGTAGCGTTAATATTGCCACAAATTGCCTGTCCGTATAATTTGATTACGTTGCAAATAGTTTGCTATGACGCCCATTAGTATTCAGCCATTGTAGCGACCGATATCAGCTGTTGTATTTATTTTTCTATCAAAAACTTACTGCGAGTGTTATTTAGTTCTTTGACTGCGCAAAAGACGTGATTGCCGACTACCGCGTCATACATACTAGCTCTTCTAACACAGAAAATAAACATTACAAGTCTATAAAGTAAAAAGGTGACAATATCGTTGAACTTGTGCTGTTTAATAAACCTACAAATATGTAGAATTGTAAGTACAATTTTACAATTTGGAAATTTTCTAATATTCCTGTAAATCGTCATTTTTTATTAAACAAAAATTTTTAGAATTGTAACCGGTTACAATTAATTGTATTTTACATGTTTTTCTCTACGGAAATGAAGATAAAGTGACATTCTGTGACGGCAGAAATGACATTTTTGTTTAGCCATTTATCGCGAGTTAATTTTAATTTGTCTTCTCTTCCGTATAAAAACACTGCACACTTAGGGTGGCTGTTCATAAATTTTGTTCGTAATTTTCGAACCCTTCAAACAAACTTTAAATCTGAGTAATACACAATCTAGCTAGCTGTTTACGATGCTCTTATAACGTATGACTAGCTATGCTTTTGCATAAAACATTCTAGTTAAAAATTCAAATCTCAGTAGCTCTTCTTTATTTATATAGCCAGTCGCATCAAATTATGAGGAACACAGATAAAAAATTAAATATGCACGAGTGTCGTAAACATGCGGGGCACGTCACCTTCGCATGGATTTCATGAGCTCTGACTTTGCCCCAGCTACTAGATTTAGGCAATAAATATAAAGATACGGGTTGCCCCTACCACCTGTCCTGCTTTACCTTGAGTATTGACTAATGCTATTCGCTAGCGAGTACATAAAAAATAACATGACCAACATAAGAAAAAGATGTTAATTGAAATTACATTTTTGCATTTATTCTACATCCACGTTAATTAAAACCTCTGCTTAAAGCTTGAAGAAATGTGTTCAATATTATGTTAAAAAAAACAACTTATCCTCTAAAAACATCACACGCAATGCACTATTCCATGTAGGAATTAGTTTTTTTATTTTGCTACCAGAAGCACAGAATAAATATTAGATTTATACAGTGGTTGAATGGTAAACCCCTAGTAACTTGATTTGAAAATTCGATGGAGATGAAACATTACTGAAACTATTTACAGTCAAGTTTATAGGCTATTGAATTTTAATAGGGGAATACTGGCTAGGATACCTATTCTATGCTACCCGCGGTAGGCTGGATGAGTGGGTTATAGCAGTATTTTACGTAAGTGCCGAAATAAATCATTGAACCATAGCACTTTGAATTCAATCTAAAATTTAGATTCCATTATCCATTCTAAGTGTACACGTTACTTGTTTAGTAAAAGCTTAGGTACATAAATACTCCCATTTTACAGGTACACAAACACTATTTACATAATTTTATGTTTTGAATACAACATTAATACGTATTCCAAATTAGGTATATTCAAAGCCATTTAAAAAAAAATCAAAAACATAAACCCTTTGAAGAAGAATAGAACCACAAATAAACTTTCAGAAGATTCAAAATTTATCTAATACATTATTTTGATCCGGAAGCCGTGCAAGAAACCTTCAGCAAATAGGCTTTTCACTACATAATCTTTGTAATCCAGCAGACCAAACCGCGTTTTGCTCACTGAGTACACTCACGACGACAACTCCCCTTAAGCTGACAGTCGGATTAAACTCTACCACAGAATATACACGCAACATCAAACAAGTGGTAGCTGAAATTCCATCATGGGTGAATAATGATTGTATTCAGTTATAAATCTTCCCACTTTATTTTAAAGCACATTTTCCATTGTTGTTATCGATTCAGAGCTCACAAAATTATTTCATGTAATGCCAAACACGTCAGTGGTATATTTTCATGTGCTAATCCCTTGGACGAATTAAGCACATTAATCCATAGACTTAGCAACGCTTAAAAAAATTCATCGCTTAAAATACAATTTATAGACACGGTTTATCGAAATGATTATCAAGAAAGTAGTGATAAGTTTGTCGATACATACTATTAAATTATTACCGAGTAGAGTAGATTTTACGAGCTAAACATATTAATTTAGTCTCTAAGTTAAATACACATACGAGAAGAAGTGAATATGAAAAGGATTTTTAATTGAGAAACATTAAGTCCAAATTACACCGTATTTATACAAAGAAACTTGAGCCTTCCTATTTGAATAACCATGTTTTAAAAAGTTTCCGCATTAGGACGGGAGCCGCCATTAAATAAATGGCAAAATGCTATTATGTGTTCAACTTTTTAATTACTTAGGAAGAAAGATCGACAAGCAAATGGATAACATTAATTTAAGTTTATTTTCCGACTTTAACTAAGTGTGAGTGCTTTTATAAATATTTTGTATTTTTAACCAAAGTGCCAACAAAGCTTTTAAACTTTCTATGGTCTCTTTGTGACTTATGAAAATTCAGTTCGATTTTAAAGATAGAATTTGACACGTCTAAAAATTATAATTATTACTTATTATTTTGAAACTTGAAAGCTTTATCAATCACATTATTGCATGAAATGAAATTGATAATCGTATGTATGATACAAGAATATAAACTTTGATACACGTTGAAAAAAGGGCTAAATTTCAGTCGACACGAACAAATCTGAAATTGGAAATGGTGGAATTTCATATTCAACTCATATGTAATATTACTTACGCAATAACAATACCTAATTTGGAAAACGAAAGCCCCAAGACGTTATTGTGACTGTATCCGGAAGTTAATTGCGTGTTCGTTGTCAAGCCCAGGGATTGTGGATGATTTAAGAGCGTCCTGCCGCGTATACCTACTCGGTAAGGGCACCTTGGTTTTGGAACTAATGAAGGGATACGATTGGACTCAGGTGAACAGATTAATACATTTCTAATAGAAGTCCTATAAACTTAATTACTTACGTCGTCAGTAGGTATACAATCCTGTTCGTAAAACGTCTACGTTTTCTCAGAAGTAAGCTACTTAGCTTTAATCCTACCAAATAATATTGGCCCTGTTCATATAGCTTTAGTTTAGTCACTGAACCATACAATAATTAAAGTTTAATATCGAAATGGGTTGGTTTTAGTCAATGTATAACTTACTACAGATAATTAAAACAAGTGGTTGAGCATAATAAATGAGTTTAATAATAAAGTTTGCGAATAAATGGGTCTAAAATGTTATATTTACATTTCAAGTAACTTTAGTTTTACGAAGCGGGGATTTTGATTAAAAATTCAATGAACTAATTTATTTTCTTTCTACTTACTACACAGTAATAATTTGAATCAGACAGATTTATTTTACCCTTGACAAAGAATCCTCTGGTTTATCGTTTGATCCTTGATAATATTCTGATTTGATTATACGAGTATAAGTATTAGAACGATCGAAGCTTTACTTTATCATATGCGTAGCCAACTCGGTTTCAATCATGTTAATTATCAGATTGTAAATTTTTTATAACAAGCTTTTCTTACAACTGAATTTAGTTCCCAAAATCGATTAAGCTGAAATTTGGAACACATGAAACGTCGATAACGATGCAATACTTTCAAGGTGGCCAAATAAAAGCTTTTTTACATTCTTATGAATTGTAATTCTGCTGGTTTAGTTTTAAAAGAAGTTTAAAGTTGCTAGGGAAATCGTGTTTGAGACATATTCTGGGGAATTTTTGCTTGGATACGGCTTGGATTTGAGGAACAATTGATACCAAATTTTTGCAGCTATCAGTAAAAAATGTTCAGCTTTTGCATCTAAATATCAAATTCCTGCAGTCCTAGCGGTTGCTGCATCTTAAACGCCACTCTCGTCGGCTGCTGCGACTTTGGTACAATGGAAGCCCTTCGGTTCGAAATTGGGGCAGTCTCTTCTACCCTTGTTCCTGGCATAATCGAGAACCGTCTGAAATCAAACATTTTGTTTAGTTTGATTCGTTTTTATTAGACGTTAATTACTACTCTATTAGCTACTTTTGCAGTGCAAGTGACATGCCGATTGTAACTGGTACATTCCTTTTTGTAGCAAGATGGGATTGTTCAATTAATTTTACATTACAAACTCACTACACAAGTCTCATTCTCTTTAATAATTGAAACAGAAGCCTTTCCGAGGCTCGTTACAGAGATAGGCGAAACCATACGAACTTCCACAAGGACCACTTGAAAACTTCTAATTACATAGAATTTCATTCAGTCTACACGTTGAACCAGCTCAATAAGTACGTTTACTACCTAGAAGTGCCTACTTTCCTCCTTAATTGCTTGTAACAGGCAAGCGTGCCAAGAACCCCTTTACAATCATACTACATATCCACGCACGCTTCAGCAGCATCAACACTAAAAATATAGATATTTATACTGCCTACGATACTAGAAACAAATAGAATAAAGTTCGGACAGCCAGTTTTCCTTTAAAAAATGAAAACAGTTAAATTTAGTTTCGATTTCGTAATCTCACAAATAATGTTTGAATAACAATGTAGTGTATATAGTGTAACTACCAACGTGAAACAATGAATAAATTAGTATAAATATGAATATACTTGGACAAATTAAAGAGCATGTGATGATGTATAGTTTGATTCAAATTGAGCACACTGGTAGAACTGAAACTGTTTTAAATGCCTCCATCAAGTCTCGGTATCAGTTCTAGATTTTAATGAGTTTATTTTATCTCCTTAGGTACTATAAGTATAGGTACTTACAATGTTGTAAGATTGATATTTTAGAGAAGTTTAGCATGTGTTCATAGTGTTTGTTGGTCTTCTGCCTAAGCTTTTATACTTAGTATAAGTTACTAAATCTGTCACCAGGATGGATTACTAGCATACACTGTTACCTTGCAGCTGGTATTACAGACATTCTTCTGAAAAGATGCTCAGCAGCTGATCGAAGGTCATCGTCCTGCATCAAGCTGACCATGGCACGCTCCCGTTTCTCAAGAGGCGCCTCTGCCGCCGCCACTTCACCTTCCACTGACACGTTCACGCACTAAAAAGTAATGTTGATAAATGATTGATTCAGGCGTGACTTTGCGGAAATCCATTACAAATACTGAAAAGGATGGAAATATCTAGTACTTTCCCGCTAAACTATTATCTAATTAAGCTTATTAAAATTAATGAGTCCAACTCCAAACATCGAATAGAAATTCTATTAATATTAATGAGCCCAACACCATACCTCAAGTAGAAATTCGACACGTGTTTCGCTTCTCCACGAAGCATCCTCAGGACCATTGACTCGCTCCGCACTGGTGTTGCTCTACCGAGCGCCGAAAGAGAAGTTGACTCCTCTTTTGGCGCTCATTAGATAATAGTTTTGCGGGAAAGTACTAGATACTTCCGTCCTTTTCAGTATAAGTAATGTTGATGTTTGGAATGCTAATGTGCTCAAGTACTTTGGCGTTCGTGAATCATTACTAGCTTGAATGCCATTATGTACGTGCATTTAGTGATTTTTTATTATAGTTTTCAATTGACTGGCCTCACAGCTCAGATGGTAGTAGCTCTGCCTTCTGCGCTGCAGGTTGTGGGTTCGATCTCCACTCAGGATAAACATTTGTGTGTTCAAACTCAGGTGATTGTTCTGTGTCTTGGTGATATTATGTATTCTATGTATGAATTTAAAAAAAATAAAAATATTAATCTATTAGCTATCTGGTTCCCATAATACAAACTTTGCTTAGTTTGGGCTAAGTAGCTAGGCTAGTTTGCTACATAGCGTAGTGTGAACTGTCAACCAATATTTATATTTATTTATTAATTTGTTTTGTTCGTAAACTCTTTTTACAGCGAAATTAAAAAAGTTCTACAATATTATACGAGTATTCTTACAATATTTACACATACCCAGGCTTCAGTAAAAATATAAGGACCCGGCAAATAGAGGCGTTTGTATAGAGGTAGTGTAAAAATAGAGAAAACAAAATGAATTCACTAAAAAACAGTATTTTGCTCGCGTAGTGTTTGAACTGTTCAGTATGCAAAAAAGAAACATTCCATTCGGGTTGCTTAGAAAAAATAACGCAACATAAAAATGCACTGAAATTTTGTTTGAAAAATGTTTTTCATATTTATCTCTCTTCTGCGATTGCTTGGGGGAGTTTGACTGTGCACTGTAGACCGCTGCAAACAAATTATTTCAAAGCTGCCATTTCTTACGTCACAGAAAACTAGTAGGTATGATGGTAGATTAATTTGTTAGGGTTCTGAAGTTCACTTTTTAATTAAACAAAGTTTTAGCCATGCCATACCATGTAGGTGTGAAATACAGGTGTAGGTACACACACGCCTACAGTTAGACCCTGTTATTCTATAAAAATCATCTGAAAGTGTAAACTATCGTTAATTATAATTGTTAAATAACAAGCAGAGACAATACGCTCGTGAACAATGATTCAACTTCATTGTTAACTTGAAGTCTAATTGAAATTTCCCGTTAGTAACGTTGAAACAGGTAGCTAAGCGGAAGCCACAGTGAGTTTATTTCATTAATCATGTCCAATTGTTCATATAGTGAACAGTAAAACCAAAGAGAATAACCCACTTGCGCCAACTAAAGTTAAAATAATAGATTTAAGGCAAACCAGATTTTGTTCAAGGTTGTTTAGAAAACGTTCTTGCCTGCTGCTTTACTGCCGATTAGATGTAGGTTTGATATCAATTATAGCATAAAAAAATATAAATGAATATTTTTAAATAATTATTATCTTTCAGAACGTGCAAAAAAAAAAAAGAAAGATGATGATCTAATCAATAAATATATGAAATGTTTAATAACCTATAGAGTTAGTATGTATAAGCACAGACAGACCGATATGTTACTGTTAATAAGAGTGTTTTCTGCTAAAAAACAGTGATTTGTTATAGTTACTAAATCTCAGTGCTAAAAACATGATCATGACTGTAACCCCCAGGCTCGGTAGATATCTCCTTAGATCTGTAGTTACTTAGATCTTTATGTAAAGAGGGTAGTCAGAGGCACGTCCAAACTCTCCCACATTTTGCACAGTGGTTAGTATTCCGTACGTGAGAGGTTGCAAGCCCATCGCCACTTACACATTACTAACATGACACACACCTTCGAATTTTTTGTTCTAGGGTACGCCGGTTTCCTCACGATGTTTTCCTTCACCGTTTTCTCTGCTTTTACGTTAATACAAAGACATAAGTATAGTAAAAGTATTGTACAGATAAATGAAAAATCGGTTTACCGTTTCGAAGAACGCTGAGATGTCGTCGAACCCGTAGGAGCGAGCGAGGCCTACTGCCTCCAACAGCACCACACGGGCTTCAGGTCGATTATTTTGAAGTAAGTGGCATTGTGCAAGCAGGAAACACGCATTTAATATCCATCCATGGTGGTTGGACTTTCGGGCTTCTGAGGAATACATCTTATTCTAGAACCCACTATTTATAGAGTGCCTAAAACGGTTTTAAAAAAAGAATTGATCAGTCAGTGACTATAAGTTGAAATACACTCGAGATCGATGAATCCGTGTCACTACTTAAACCTTAATATCACTAAAACTAAAAATACTAGCTTATTATGATGTATTATGTATGACGCAAGAGGTTGCGGGTTCGATTCCCTCTACGGAACAAATTTGTGTACGATCTGCAGAAATTTGTTCCGTTGGTCTGGGTGTTTTCTATGTATAATAAAAAAATATCTATCTATGTATAAGTATAATGTATTAAATATATCAGTTATCTAGTACCCATAACACAAGCTTTGAGTAGCTTACTTTGGGGCTAGATGATGCTGTGTGGATTGTCCAGCATTATTTACTTATTTATTTATTTATTTATTTACCTACTTTTGGGGCTATTATTTATTCAGCTCACGCGTCATTATTATCAGAAATATCTGCAAGGATCCGTAGCGTCGTAGCGCAAGCCCTACGACGCCGTAGCAGTCGATCATAATTATTCAAATTAGCTATAAATTCAAAATCAAAATCTTTTCGGAGGAATTGCTCAAAATTAGCGTCTTGTAGGCTTCTGTTTTATGTGTATGTACCTATTTAACCCGAGATGGCATCAAGCCACGCAACGTGACTTGCCGAATACAAAATGGAACTGCCTATATATATATTTTTCAGTTTTGCAGAAGAATTAAATGTTGATTCATTGACGCCAAGCTGTCTGAAGTATTGTATTTCATACTTGAATGTTTATAACATTTCTATTATAGTTTCTGCAGATTAACTCTTAACTATATTCCATAATAAACAATCTGATATCATGAACCGATGATGTGTAATTCAGCCGATTATACCAGTGGATTTTATGATCAACTCCCAAATAAAATTACGTATGCCTCATCTCACAACAAGTTAATATCATTTACAGCTTTACCCCGTTTCAAATAACGCCGCGACACGCTTCATTGAATTTTTATCGGGTACCAAGATCAATGTATCTTATTATACGGCTAAAAGCATTACTTTTCTTGCCTGTGCGTAATTCAATCGCACGACTGATCTCTAGGAGCTGGTAGCATAATAGTTACGTAATCTGTCAATTTTAGGCTTTGATTGGTCTTTTTATATAAAAAATAAGTCAACTTCTTTCAAGCCGAACCTTTTTGATGACCTATAAAAAATTTTACTTTAAAAACCATATTTTTAAAGCAGCGTTTTTCCTTTCTACTAAAACTGTTAACCAGATATGTCCAAAAGTAGTTTCGAAAGAATCAAATGACACGTTGATGGGGTGAATGGGGTGAACTTGATATGGATTAGGTGAAATGTTCGCTATGAAAATGAGCTGAAGAACCCCAAGTTGATAGATCGGGTACATTTATAATGACTAGCTCCGCGTCCATCCGTTCACCCTGTCACGCATCAGTCGTTCCGCGATTTACGATGTTCAGTTCAAGTCACACGTTCGGTTGGCACATTAAATTCCGTGAAACTAGGTCTTGGTGGCACGGTTAGCGAACTTTATTGGACGTAAAATACAGTTCACCTTTGAATTTGAATAAATATGCAATTTTGCATGTGAATGGGCACTTTGGACGGATGTTATGTTATGGCACATCAACCCACTGAAAGTTTAATGGAAAAATAATCTAGTATTATTTGTAGACTAGCTGTTAAGCGGCTTTGCTATAGAAGTTTCATAATAGATAGGGTACTTTTCTGGACTGAATCTTTATTACTATCTTCTCTATATATATACTTGATTAAACAGGTGTTTATAGTCATAAGTCATTAACTGACTCTCCCATAAAGTAGGTACAAAACTTACAATAAGCATGAGTAGGTATTGCTTGTAATGATTTTGATTTTAACTTACTATTCACTCTTTCATTCAATCTATCACATAAGTTGTTCATTCATCAAGTCGTTGGGATGTCTATTATAGTCACATAGGTACCAGCTTGACACTTGAGAGCAAAGTGACGAGCTTTCAAAGACTTCTTCGTATCGACATACAAGCGCGCCAGCTCGTGCAGTAGGTACGATCGTTCAGAAGAACGTGTGCTCGATGCTAAGTTACGTTCCAAAGTGCGAAGACGGTGTCTGAAACATAAATTTTATTGCCGGAATTTATGAGGACCAGTCTGCATATTGGCGTTTAAATATCGGGTAAGTTTGTTGGGAATATCTCATGCTAAATGTTAAAGAGTTAGGTACTTTTGTAAAAAAACGTGATCCCCGGGTTTGCTAAAAATCTCAAACCTCAAGTTACTTTCACCTTTAAGGATATCTGTAGAGGTGTAGTCAGATGCACGTCCAAATATTATGTATTGCATATTTTTTACAGTAGCTAGTACTCCATACGTGACAGGTTACTGGCCTATCGCCATTGTAGGTATACTAACAAATGAATGACACTTTGTTAATTTTGGATTAGGTAAGTAAATTGTACCTCGCTTCTATGACGCAACATTTGAGAAAAAGGTAATACGAATAATTTCATTCGCATCTACCTTACATTTCTGTTTGGAAAGCGAAATTCTTACTTAGCATCCCTTGGAGGTGCCGTTGGCCTGACACGGAGTATAGAGTCCCGACTCGGCTCTCGCGATAACGCCATGCCGAGTAGAATAAACGCTCTCTTTTCTCTGTCCGACTCACTCATTGTTCCTCGGACACGTTTCTGTGAATAAATTTGGAAGTTTCGTTCTATACGACGCATTGAACGCATTTTTTTTTAATATTATTTCAATGGGTTGTGAAGACATTATGTTCAAATATTTTTATTAGTCATTTCCTTAACTTATTCGTCAGCTATACTTTAAAGGAGTCTCGAAATATATTTTAAGTCAGCATTCATATCACTCTACACAGTTTTCACAAATAAGTTTGTAACTTTAATTACTAACGCGTTCCGTAACTTTTGAAAGTTTGAAGTAAGGACTAGTAGGAATATTTAATCAGTTTGTTAGGTAGTTGTTCACATGTTATCACACAAAACTTCGTGAGATAGATGATAGCTGGCTAATAAGGACAAGGCGGGATAAATTATAATAATATTTTTAACGGGTAGGTCAATCAAAATCAATTGAGAACGTATTGAGTAATTGCTAATTCCGCATGCAGAAATTCGCTGAAAGCTTTTTGCTGGGTGATCGGTTTAGAACCGAAAAAGGAACGTGCAAGTTCAGTAACACCTAGAAAATAGTTCATGTCGGGAAAAAGTTCGGATCGTACTGATCGAAACGGAGAACTGTTCGGCATTTCCTGGCGCTCCAGTATTTTAAATTGTAGAAAACTCAAATGCACATTTTTTATGGTTTACCGTGCTCTTTTGACATGTCCAAGTTTGTTCCAAGTTCCAAGTCTTTGAAAGGCAGTTAGTTAATATTTTGGTTACATAGATAAATTTAAAATCATTATGTTATGTAAAAAATATTTCCCTTTTATCAGAAATATGTATAGATCCTTAGTCGGTTAGTCTTACAGTTGCCAACTAATTATGTTTTCCACAAACCTGGTCCAAGAAAGTTTCCGCCACAATATCGTATAGCTGTTGCAAGAACTTTTCCTTCCCCGGCAGCAGATAGGCAGGCTTTCTCGTTATCTGATCAATTCCAAACTCGACTGTCTCCAAGCATTTTGCTGTGTCTCTTTCTTTATACGCTACTTCTGCGTTGCTGTTGAATAACCAATGTTATGGTATTTAATACACTAGATAGCGGATATTTAGGTAGTACCTGATAAGGCGTTTTGCGTCTGTGATATGCTGCTTCTGAGCGTGTTTAATTTGCGCCTGCCTTGTTTTAGATAGGCGTGCGCGAGCTGCCTCTTCGGTTGCTCGAGCGGCGTAGAATGGACGTCTTTCACGGAGAACTGCCTGAAGAGGTAGATTTCATGTTACTGTTTTTTTTCTGCCCTTATCCTATGCTAAGTAGGGTGGGCGCAACATGTTTCTTCTTCCACTTACTCCTATCATTTGTCAACTCTGAATCTACTGTATTATTCCTTTATAGCTATGACTACAAAAAACCGTTTGAAAACTGTTATTTTAATGCATGATAATTTATTTAATACTCTCAAATTTTAATTCAACATATTATACGAAAAAACATTAGTATTTATTGCCTATTTTATGGGTAAAGTTATTGAGGATAGTAGGATAAACAATAAGAAAATATTTGTTATTTATAACTCACCTTTCTCCCAAACATGTAGATAAATCATTACTAGCTACCTGCAAAAAGTTGTCTACTCAAACAAAAACGAGCAAAGAAAGATTTTCTGTTTCTGTCATAAAGCCTTCATCCACTATGAACTTATCCTAGCAATTTAGATGATAATATTTGGCTTAGGCGTGATAAAACGGTCTAGGAAAAAAACGTAAGATAAAATGCCGGCGGCAACTTTACGAATACGAAATATCCCTAAGTTTTTGGCAAAGTTAGTTTCTTTGGCCGATGTAGATAAGCTTATTAGGTATACCGGAAATCCGGCCACGCCATACGGACGATGCTGTAAATTTTTAAATTTCACGTTTTACGACCGGTGTAAATTAACTTTCCGTATGTGGGTCAAAAAGGTTTAAGCCAAGAAAACAAAGTTTTAGTTTGATACTTCTTCGTGCTGGGTAAAATAATCCCACAACAACGACAAGATACGAGACAAGCTTGCTTGCGCTCTAAGCACTAAAACTCACGTGATTGGTTCCCTAGTCTCAAGATGTCACTTCTTCATAGTATTAAGCAAGTTACGTATAGCAAGCTCAGATGTGAAACTTACTTGACGGTTCTCTATGTCAGTGAGCGCATTTTTCGCCAGCTCTTGTAGTTTCTTAGATCCTTGTTTATTAGCGGAGGCCAATCTTTCGTCCTTACATAAGGCTGTTAAGAAATATTTGTCATGCGCCATTCGCTCCAAATACTTTGATGCCATTAAACGAGAGATTTGTTTGGCTTTCTGATTTTCTGCGCGGGATATATCTTCGACCTATGGATTAATATTAATGCCAGCATTTCAAATTGAGGATAATTCCAATAGGATCCAATAACTTTATGTAAAATATTTAACTAACTAAAACGGGTTTAGACCTATGATGAAATATTTTTTGTTAGTATGTGGTTTATTATTCCAATATTATAAATCCAATATTATAAACCAGTAAGTCATTATTTTTAATTAATATTTAGCTAACGCACATACCAAGTACGGAATACTAACTACTGTGGAAAATGTGGGACGGGCTATATATTATAGTTGGACGTGCCTCTGACTACCCTCTTTAGATATCCTCTAAAATATCTAAAAAACTAGGTCTGAAAATATATTTACCAAGCCTGGGGTTAACAGTCGTGATCATTTTTATGTTTTTTTTTACATACTCGTACAAATTATCCACAAACACACGTAATGCGAATGTACTTTTTTTGTGAGACTAAGCTACTTGCGTCTTCTCCTTTGGCAGCTTTATATTACCTGATGTGTAGTTGGTTGCGGTTCTATTCTGCTTTTACGTTTCGGCGTAGTGTCCACATCTTCAGACGAGATGTACTCCACTCGGCTCAGAAGCGACGCTGCCGTTGAAAAGATTTTCTTGGAGGTTTTGCCGACACACTCTCGTATCTAAACAAGCTAAACTCAACTGAATACGTTTTATAACGTTAGTCAAAGGTGTTGGACTGCTAACTACCAAATAATAGAAGTTGTATATAAAAAATGCCTTACTTAAATTTTACTCAATATGTATATTATAGGTCATAAATGTCAAATGAGATTTATAAGAGCAATTAGTAAAATCAATGGTTTTGAGAAACGTTTTTTGGCTAAATAGGTACCTCACTATATCTCAAAATGCAAGTCACATCGGCGAAGAATATAAATTATATGACTTTCAAGTTGAGTTAAACTGTACCTGCTACCCCTTATGATTTACCTTGCAAAGGGTACGGTTCTACTAACCAATAACCACTTTATGTAGGTACTGACGTTATTTCAGTTGGTGAGATTATAATATACCTACTGTGTGAAAAGCGAACCAGTTTTCAAAGAGTTCACATAAATTGCAGCTTTCAAAGAATTTATATAAATCGTTGTCCAAATTCAAGTGTAAATTCGAGACGTGGCTATTTTACCGTTTCTTCAGCATGCCTGGCACATTCGGCGAAATCAGGCGGCAAACGGCGGATACGACTACCCCTGTGCGCCAGCACCAGAGATCTTTCGAAAGCACCCTTTTCATATTCGGTCTGTGCTCTGATTTGTAATGCCGTTAAGTTTTCTGGCTCCAATTCTGTGTAAAATTGAGTTATACTTAAATAGATACAATTTTTTAATCAATTTATATTTGTACTACGCGTGAAAAAATGTAGAATATTTTCAATTTAAACTTATCTTAAACAATTTACGTTGTACAAGATCGAAGTATAGTTTTATATACATAAAAACGTATACAATCGTATTACATTTAATCGATTTCTTTAGATAGATTATCATTTCAAAATAGGTCTTTTGAAATTAACGCCAGTCTCTTTTGTGTACATAAAACAAACACTAACTATTCTTACCGCAGAGATATAAACTAATTTAACCACTAGTTTTCAACTAAAAAAGGAACTTCTATTTTTACAAACAGCAGTGTGCCGGCCACTAATTGCTCTATATTCCTGTACCAAAGCTTTTTCCTCTTACAATATTATGTCCATTTTCCACAGCATTGAGGAAGCCTAATGCTAGTTTTGTTGCAACAAAGTGCTCATTCGGATACCTTCATAATTAACTTACAATGGAGACGTGCTAAGGGTTAAGAAGCGGCGTACATTTCAGAGGTAATGAAAGCTATTAGTTGTCAGAAGAAAAGGCATATTATGAGCGGCAATTTCGGCACGTTTTACTACAAAACAGGTATAAAATTTAACAGTTAAAGTGCCTTGTAGCTTTCTCAGAAAAAAACATTAGTAAGGCTTCCACGCTTTGAGCACGTAAGACTTCTTCGAGGCGCTTTTGGGTCGTTCAAACTTACTGATGGTGAATTTTTGGAGGGTGGGCATACTAACCATAAAGCCACAAACTTTTTATGAGTGATTACCAGAGCTCAGAATTAGGTAGAGTTATTTATGTAATAACACTGATTTCATACAGCGACAGAATAAAGTGGATATGCCTCAAATTCCGAGATTAATTTTAAAGAGCAGAAAAACCCCGTGATTTTTTATATAAAAAAATATTTATTTTTACACAATTTTAACGCAACCACTGCACGTGCGACATTGCTAAATTTACATCAACGACATCAAATGTCCGAAGTTGTAAAATTCCAATGCCCACACGCTCGATGTTGCCACATTTGTAGTTCGCACAACATAGCTTGTGAGAACAAAAGAAAAGAAAGATGGACAATCGTCCATTAGAAATCCCGGGAAGATCCATATTAATATCAACATTTCGATGCAAGTACTTAACTCTACCTAATTCCGATCTCTGGTGATTACTAAGATCTTTATATATATTACCCTACGTAAAGACGTACCGGCAGCTCGGGCTGCGTCAGCCAAAGCACCAGCATAATGTGTTGCTTTCGCTCGAGCGAGACTCCGGCCAAGCAGTGAGCCGACATCGGCGTTCTGTAAATAGACATTATACCAAGGGCCGTTACACTATTGATAGAAGGCATAGCATGGGGTCTGTCGTGAGCACATTGATCGCTATCAACGTCAAATTTACAAACAACTATAATATTGTAACCTCATAATTAACACGGTGTCGGTTAAATCTTTCGAAATTACTTATACGAGTACAAGACTGCTGTAGTCCGGACCACGTTAAATTATCCCGCCATTGGATTCACTAGTGAATCTAAATTTACCGTACTTATGCTAGCTAGAAATACCCACAATAAACAGAAAGATAGCTATACCCGGGCAATGATGCAAAGGACAGGGGGAAATGGGTGTAATGAACGTACGAGTATGGGCAAAACGTAGTAGATACCTACTGCGAGCGTGGACTTCATGTGATGTCTGGTTCAAAGCTAATCGCAAATAGAAACACAAGAACAATTTGGCGAGAACATTGCAATGGTATACTCGTTTGTTTCTTTACACAAAATGTAGCTTGTACATTTAACCTAAAACTATAAACAAAAATAAATCAAAGAACGAAATAATGGAAGTAAGTTTGTACGTTTCTCTCATTGATATAAAAAGTTAGTTACTCTATGATAGTTGTAAGTTAGAAGCGGTTTGCTTTTTTTAAAGCAATCTGAAATAATAATATTTATATTTTTAACACGCTGGCTGTTGTATAAACAGTGTCAGGTTTATAAACTTTATTTCAACCGCTATCCTACAGAGTTGGACGCCAAAACGGTTATTTGCCAAATTATAGTTGCTAGAGAAATGATACTGTGTGGTGTCCTTTATCTTTTACACAAAACTGGTTGCCAGAAACTATAAAATAACTTTATCATTCTACTTTTTTGATGACGTACCTACAAACATAATGATAAATATTATAATGTTTTATTCATCAGTACCTGGATGACTGTTTTTTTCTGGTAAACGACGTTTTCTAAAAATTAAATCTAGCTAGATTGATTTATCGTCCCCAAAACCCCCTGCATACTAAATTTCATGAAAATCATTGGAGCCGTTTCCGTTTCAGATGAAGAAGATTCAGATACTATATATACATACAAACATACATATTTATAACAATTGCTCGTTCAAAGGTATAAGATTCAACTCTGAGTGAGGAGCAGTCCTACATTTTCGCTGCTGGATTCTAGGTTTCGTCATTGCTATTGAATCTTTTATTACTATGATAAGCCATTTCATTTCAAGAATTTAAATTAAATTATTATTCCAACTGAAACATTCAACTAAAAGGGGTTGAAACACTAAACAAACTCTCGTGTAGGTACCAACAAATCCCGTGTCAAAACTCCGAGATATGTTAATTTTGTTACATTCTGTTATTATAATCTTCATTTAGTTTTCACTAACGAAGTGCAACACAAACGTTATTACTGCAGCATCTAATTGCATGTTTGCATCTCCGAATGGAGTATCAAGCTGTTTGCTTTGCACTAAACTGATGTCGAGCTGACGTCACAACGAGGATAAACCACGTCGTTCTGCGAATATCCTAAATCCGAACGGTTCCCGAATTGTCGTCTAAGGGTTGGTTTAGACAAAACGAACAAAGAGCTAAAATAACTAGAGCTAGTTTTGACCACCTCGGTGGTGAGGTAGGCGGGTATCCGGCTGAGACGCGAGAGGTGCGGGTTCAATTCCCGCGGTGGAAAAAATGTTTGCATGTAATTTTCTGCAAATATTTTTCCGGATCTGGGTGTTGTGGTATCACGGTACACGTAGTAGATGATACCAGTGATAGAAGTGATCTTAGTGGTGATCAAAATAGACTTTGAATGTCACTTTTGGGTGTTTTTGTTTAAAAAATGTGGTCTAATAAAACCAGAGACTGATTTTATACACGTAATTATTGCCTAGTCTAGAGGTAGAGCAACAAAAAAATGTTCTGTCTCTGTTTAAACAATAATAAATTGATAAAGTGAGAAAAGAATGATCACTCGCTCGTTTGATCTAAATTTTGAAGGTGGGTTTAGACCGAATGAGTTTACTGACGTCATGAATAAAGATCTATCGTCAATGTTAATATTTATGCTAATTATTAATCCCACGTTGTGTTCAATTAAGAAACAGTCAAATTTGAAAATTAAAACCCTTACATAATTGAAATAAAATATTTTTTTATTTAGTCAGATTCTAATCGTATTTTTTTTTATAAGTAAGTAATTGACTTTTTAACTATTGGTAGAACTGGCTGTTTCCTTTAGATCTGTAACATACGATCTAAACCTTTCACTGAAAAATAAAGGGAGGTACAGATATACTATCCTAATTAATATAAAGTACCTCGAACATCTCTGGGACCGTAATTATGGTTACACGGCACTAAATGTTGCTTCTTTGGCATCCAATGTAGAGAATCCGTACTAGGAAAACTGCGAGTAGTAGTCGGACTTTAAAATTTGATTTTACTTGGAAAAATCAGCAGTCACCTTTTTATAAATCCGCTCATTTTGAACTATTCATCGCGATAGTGGAACTATCCACTGGTTTATTCTATCTCCATACGCTAGCGTATAAAGTAAAATTTATCATTTGAGTGAAGTTTTAACTTTAAAATAATAAAGTTAAATTTAGGTATCATTTGAGTAAAGTTATAAGTTTACTCAAAAGAGAAACTATACTTTATATACTGAGAGAAAAAGTAACCTTCAAATATCCAAAAAGTTACAATAGACAAATTCAATAGGCTATTCAGAAATTCGACAATTTGTACTTCGATAAATGTCTACCAATAAAAGCGGAGCTATCTAATTACGTAAATAACAAAAGGTCTAATTGGTTTTTCGACTGGTTAACTCTAATAGCTCTAAAATTTTCGGGTAAGGGCTCTCCCTTTTGTGTGATCACTATCGATGTGAACTATCTAACTAACTAACAATATTCCAACAAAGTTTGCAACCTAGGTATTGAGAAAGAATTGCCAGTTGCTAGAAGCTTTACCACTTAAACCTACTTACATTCCAGCGGAGTGCTTCGTTGTAAGCCTGTATAGCCTTCTCAAACTGCTCCAAGCGTTGTAAGTAATTCCTGGCGGCAAATAATAAACTCATAATGCTCTCGTATTCTTGGGAGACATGGAAATTGAGTGAAAAAGTAATCTTGTGTTTGGCAAAACCATTTTCTGAGTATAAGTTCGTGACACTGCGTACATATCAGTGCTGAATCTCTTTGTATTATTATTTTCTGGAAACTTTCTGTTCTCAATAAATGCGGGACGGGATACCTTCGAAGTGTTTTTCAAACTTTATAATACAAAAAGAACGCTCATGGATATTCTTGTTTTATTTCTTTTTAGAGATCACGTTTTCGTGTGTGTGTAATGTATTCCGACAGTGAACACCATATTTCAGCCACCAGAATCACTCTAAAAAAACTAATTTCGACGCTGCGCCTTACAAATTCCAAGACGTACAAGACTCACCCTCTCTCCCTGAAAACGTTTACCACGTTACATATGGGCCTCTCTTCTGGAACTAATTTCTTTCTCATGTTCGAAGCCCTTACGAGTTCCCTTTGTGAATTGTGATAAGTAGTGTGAATGTGCCTGGTGGCATGAAATACTGCGGCAGCTGATATCAGATGCAATCTAGTTGGCCTCGATTTAATTATAAGCAAATGAATATAACTAAAATGCAAGGTGGATCGTGCAGCGTGCGGGGACACATAGATTCGTGCTCACCCCGTGTCTTCGTTGGGGATTGGTATCACGTGGCTGGCCACGTTATTTGTATAGGCTATTTTTTTCTTTAAAATTAGACTAGAATACTCGCGCAACAAACACGTGATAGTCACTTAGGTGACAAGTTAAATTACAGAATACAGTTAGACAACATACCAATCCGTATTTGTGAAAGCAGACTGCAGTATCATTATTTTGTGCTTTGCGATTATAAATTTATTATTATAAGTTTATGCCAGTAAAAGTTTCGAAACGCTCAAGAAAATACAACTATGAATTACTAAAAAGATTATACATAACTTTGTCTCATTGTAATGATTTTTTCTACGAATTCAATTGGAATAAAAACGAAATTAAACTTTATTCAAAGTACTGTAGAGTAATGACTAAAGTATGAAAAAAACTTGTATCGCAAAGTCTGTAACATTTTTGCAAAGACTTTCTTGTCTTTCAAAACAAGTCTTCGTCAAGAAAGTATTAAAAGTCTGAGAGCTGAGACGAAGTTTAAAGACTTGCAAGTTGGAAGCGAAAATCCATTTGCAACACAATATTAATCTTAAGTGCAACCTAAGTGGCAGTGACGCTTTGTTTTCAATTTTCCAAAAACTTGCGTCCGTCATAATAATGATCATTATTATTATAGCGCTGTTTTTGAAATGTTTTTTCTAAAATGTTTTTTGAAAATATTATTTTTCTCGGTTTTTCACTATTACGGCCGGACAACTTCCAACTTTTTTCAACTACAATTACTATTTGATCACTTCCCTGTAATTCAACTCATTTATTTTAGAATTTACGGTTACAGCTTTCCTTTTCATAATAAGTACTCGTACCAACCAACCTTAGTATGTTTTGCTTATAATAAAAATTAATAAATTAAATTATTGAAAAACATGTACTTATTTTAAGTTGATATTACATAAGGACTGTGATTTTTTTTAAATAAATAAAATAAACTGATGTTATAATATTCCTACCACTAAATTGCTAGCTTAGCGCAAAATAAACTGCTCATGCATGAGCTACTGCAGCTCCAGTGCATTCATAATCAAAAATAAGATCGCTTCTCAATTTCAACTCCTGACAAAAATAGGAATCTCATAGTCGAACTATCGGTAAACACTCCAGCGCCAAACGTCGAACAGCGTCGAACCCAGTATCTTCCAAACTTTGACAGAGCGCTCTCACCAACAGTTTGGCAGAGTTCATGTCACGATGCTTCCACAGATTAAATAATAACTAGTGATATAGAGCCACGAGGAACAAATTAATGGTCGGCACTGGTTTCTGATGTGAGTTTGTAGCATACATTGAAAAAATGTTTGTCATTGGTAAAAAATATTTGGCAAATTGAAATGATAGTAAATAAGAGCCAGAGATATAATAAGTTGTTAGACGTTTCTGCGAGTGAAGCAAGCTACATATGTTAAATTAAAATGCATCTTCTATAAGACTGTGTAAGTATATCCTTTTGCAAATAGTATATAAGTTTGTCCCACTAATGCTTTTCTGCTTCTGCTACGAATACTGTAGGTACTTTAGATCTGCAGGTAAGACTAAAAGATTATTACACATTATAATTTCTGACAGATTTATTTTGCGGCTGTTGCATATTGTATAATCGCACTTTTAATTAATTACTTTCTATTAGCGATGTCGCTTATGGATAAGAGAAAAATATAATATAATGACATATATGAGAGCACTGCTTGTGTAGCGGTAGCACCCCTGCCTCAAGATACAAAGGTCGTGGGTTCAAAACTAGTGGTACACTAATGAGTTTTTCAATTCGAAATGTTTATGTGCGCAATGCCAGTGCTCTTAAACGGTGAAGGGCTTGCAACCTGTATGTACAGAATACTCACTACTGTGAAAAATGTGGGCATGAGCCAAATGTCATGTTTGGACGTGTCTCTGACTACCCTCTTTAGATATCCTTAAAGATCTAAGATTACAGAAAGAAGAAAGGGATTACAGTCGTGAACACGTTCTTTTTTTTTAATTCACATGATCACTCTCATACTTTTATAAGATTTTCTATTCCATAGCCATGCTCGAATGCAGTTTACTATTAGAACTATTAGAATGTCACTTTTTCTAACCCCAGGCTAGTTAACTTTAGACACTAGTGCTAACCCCATGAAATCTGTTAAGTACTCGTGTAGTTCCTGATTGTATTAGTTCTCATGTCGATGGGTAAGCTACCTAAGTAGGCAAGTTAGTTGTAAGAAGTTTCGTACGAAATTGATGGTGTCCTATTATCAAAGTTGTATTTGATTGTCATGGTATATAAACAGGCGTAAGTTTTCGCATGGTAGCTACGAGACATGTATTATGTTTCATTTGCATATATGCATATTTACTTTGTATTATGTTCGTCCTACACGTTAATAATTAAGTGTATGAACATTAGGACTTAGATAGTTTGCGAACACTCATAAATAATTGATTTTAAAATGATTTGAGTATGTCTTTGTACAAAGTTAGATAGTTATATAATAAAAAATTACCTGGGTGACCGAGCTTTGCTCGGTTTTTTTTATTGGTAAACGACGTTTTCTAAAAATGAAACCTAGCTAGATCGATTTATCGCCCCCGAAACCATCTGCATATTAAATTTCATTAAAATCTCTGGAGCCGTTTCCGAGATTCCAATTATATATATATAAGAATTGCTCGTTTAAAGGTATATATAATAAGATAAGGGCTTCTTTCAAGCACGTACCTACATTAATACTACCTACGTAAATGTACGATGAAAAAAGTTTCCAATAGGATTGTACGAAATTGCCAACAATGCAAACAGGACCTCCCAACCCCAAACGAATCAACTTCTTTAATTAAAATTTGCAGCAGACGGTTTCATTCTAATAGGAAAGAATTAGGTACCTATCTCTAGGGAGAGAAGGGGTTACAAGATGACGGTCCCTGATTAGGCTACGTCCTTCGACCGTCGTTCGTGATAAAGGCAGTGTAATGAGGAGTTGGGTCGGGAATGAACCGCACCATATCTACGGATCCGTGCATCTATATACGTTTGCTTTGCTATTCGTCAATATGTCAAGTTAACTGTACGTCGATTCTGTAAAATTTAAACATCAACTCGCATCCCACATCGCTATTCACTCTCACTTCGCTTTAGACACTTTTTATTTGATACTTTGAATCGGGTTCAAGTGCGAAGCGAGTGTCGAAGTGACTTGGGAATTACCGTATAGAATGCCACTTCTTACGTCATCTCATACTTTATCTGTCAAAATTTCCCCGTTAATTTGTATGTATGTATGTATGTTAGACTGTAAGGTATATATTTTATATGGGCCGTAGTTTTTAAGTATTTTCCATCTTGTACACTTAGACTAATGTTGCCAGAAATAAAGTTATTATTATTATTATATTATATTATTAATTTAGTTCAACTCGCTGACACGCTCGCAAGAGTCGCGCTAGTGTAAATTCGAATTATCAACCGAGTTTTTAGAATGCCAATCAAGAAACTCACAGCGGATTCAGATTTGAAGTTTAGAATGAGGTCTTACAGAATCACACGGCTGAACCGCATATTTAATTAAAAATGTGACACAATCTTTCAAATTTGCTACACAAACGTTTATACAACTTTGGTACAAATAAACACTAGTAATTTTGCATAAGCCAATCCTAGAGACGGATTTGATAGACCATCCTTATTCACATACCCTTTGAAATACGAAAGCATTCAAATAGCGGTCAGCCATCAAAAAGATGACGATGTTAAACGTAGCATAAAGATTGATCAAGTTAAACAATTAGAGCTTTATATAAAACTAGTGGTCGCCCGCGACTTCGTCCGCGTTTCATTCGTAAATATTTTGTTTAATACAAATACAACAAATCAAAAACCATGAAAATCGGTCCAGCAGTTCTGGAGTTATAAGTGCTCGAACAAACCCGTCATTTTGTATGTGTTTCGTTTGTAGTGTATTTAAACCAATAAGTGCCCATTTATTTTGCAATTCATCTAAATTGTGTTTCAAACTAATCACTCTTCTCATCAAAACGACCATACAAACTTTGACAACCTTTTTTTCCTTTTGTGAGGGTTATTTTTGAAAACCCTTAAATATGTGTCCATTTATTTCGCCTATTAAGTATTTAAACCGAGTTTCAAACAAATCACACTACTCGTCGAAAAAACTTTAACACCCCGTTTAACCCTTTTTGAAGGGTTATTTTTAAAAATACAGATATACATTTTAAATTATTTCGTATTCAAAGTATCCAAACCAAAATTCAGACCGATCGTACCACCCCTTAAAAAGTTCCCATATAAGATTGAGCCGCCATTTTACCCCTTTTTAAAGGTGATATTGAAAAATCTTTAAACACGTTTACATTTGTTTTGTATTTATATTACACAAAGTTTCACGAAAATCGTACAACGCATTAAAAAGTTTAATACAAACGTTTTTAGCCCTTTACACCCCGTTAAAAGTGGAATTTCCAAAAATCCCGTCTTTGTAGGCGCCTACATACCAAGAAAAACAGTATTTCAACCGGGGTTAAACAAATCACACCACTCGTCGAAAAAACTTTAACACCCCATTTAACCCTTTTTGGAGAGTTACTTTGAAAAATCCAGATATACATTTTAAATTATTACGTATTCAAAGTATCCAAACCAAGATTCAGACCAATCGTACCACCCCTTAAAAAGTTACCATATATACTAACTCAATGTTGAAAATTCACTATGTAAATGAAAATATTATAATTATCATAAAATATTATTATATTATGAATTTGCGAAGGTAGGACCTACTTAACTAAAGTCAATTGATAAAGGACTTTAAAAGATATACCTACCTACGGATTCATTCATCGGAAAACAAAAGAACCTCATTATTTATTTCTGCTATCTATTGAAAAAGTAGGCAGCCTGAAAATCACGGGCAATTTATCGAATCCCTAGAAATAAATCAGCCGAAAATTTGTAAGAATATTATTATTGGTAGCAAATTGAAAGAATTTCTACGCTTCAAGCATTTTTTAATACGAACTTTTCTCATTAGATCCTTGCTTGCGTTTCTTTGAGTTACGGTAAAGAAACTTTGACTTGTCAATGTACAAATTTTACCCCTTTTATAATAATAACATTCAAAACGTATGCATAATAGAAGTGAAACTTGTCTTACTCAATGTCTAACCTGCTTAACTTGTCATTTATAAACAAATAAGTGCATTGAAGTACATGTTGTACAGGAGAATCAAAAAGTTTTCCTTATGTAAGCGTATATTATAAGAGCATTTTCAATCCACTTTAACATTGTAAGGAGTAGATTTTTCTCGGTCTGTGATATACCGTTCACGGTACATTTAACCGCAATGCTTTTATTCCGTATTCGTAAACTACATACTCTCACACTAATGTGGCTCGGTCTTCCATCTACGACTACCGGTAAACATGTGTACCACTACAGTAGGTCTACCATGAGTTTTCACAATCTACACTCGCTAGCGACTGTAGATAAAAAAATGTATGAAAACTTGCCTACAGCGCCTCTAGCGGATAGTTGGGTACTAAAACGTCACGTAGTTAACTATCCTACGTCACAGCGTACTACAGCGACTGTAGTTTGCGCTCATAATTTGCTTACAATTTGGTACCATGAGTAACAGTTTTGACAGGTGTCATAGTAACGTACTATTACTACTGTAGTCACGTCAGCTAATCTAAATGTGACAACTCATGGTAGACCTACAGTACGTCTACCATGAGTTGTCACATTTAGATCAGCTGACGTTACTACAGTAGTAAATAATAAGTTACTATGACATCTGTCGAAATTGTTACTCATGGTACCAAATTCTAAGCAAATTAATGAGCGCAAACTACAGTCGCCGTAGTACGCTGTGACGTAGGATAGTTAACTACGTGACGTTTTAGTACCCTACTATCCGCTAGGGGCGCTGTACAAGTTTTCATACAATTTTTTAATTACAGTCGCTAGCGAGTGTAGATTGTGAAAACTCATGGTAGACCTACAGGTACCAAAATTATATGATGCTGTTAGAAGTATTGTAAAATATTATTTCAGTAAGTACCATTCAATCTACTTTGTAGCATCTGTGAGGCCCTTTGTTATGCGCTTACAACATGGTTACTTTGAAGAGATTTTGGTAACTAGAGATTAGAAATCTAAGCTGAGGGATTATTATTTAGTGGTAAGCCTATTTTCATTTCTTTTTAATAGACTTCAAAAAAGATTATCAATTCGGCTTTATTTTTTTATGTTGTTTGTACTCGATATAATCTTGTTGTTAACTAACTTTGATGTTTCTTTGACTGTTGTATCTGATAATGATCTCGCGGTGGTCCTTTAAAAATTGTATTCTAAAGAGATTGCTATTTTTCCTAAAATACGTCATCATGCCTTAAAATCACTGGGTGTCCATTTATCAGGACGATTTTACTTTTGATTTAAAAAAAATGCATGTGCAATGTGTCACATTCTCGTTCGAGTTATAAACTTCTTCGATAAACTCATGATTTTTGAGATAGCGCGCACGAGTACTTTTGTCACCATGACTGATTCGTCACACGTGATAACTGGGTGATATCTCCATACATAGGACGGACTTGATAAGAGTGACGAACCAGTCACGGTGACAAAAGTACCTACCCGAGCGCGCTATCCCTAAAAGTTCGCAGAACAGTTTATTGCGATTGTGGTTGAAAGTGTATTCAAGTTAGGTAACCCATATTTGAAGTCAGTTTTTGACTTTTTGTATAAAATAACTACGCATTTTCAAAAAAATTGTTCTGTTTGTACAGCGTCTGCAAATATTTAAAAGAAATACAAAATTAAATGGCACTATGAAAATTAATACTAGGGTAATAAAAGTTTAATAACTCAGCAACAACGACACTTATTCGATAAAGATATTTATGAAGTGGTTTTAAATTTCAGCCTGCTTCGTTTCGTTATCTCGAGGAGTTACGAGGCTCATTTCGAATACCTATTTATCTTAAAGATTAAAGATTTAAGAGTATTTTTATTGTATAGTGGGACCTAGTTGAGACCAATTGATTTTCACCATTTACATTAATATAATGCTACTTAGTGCTCATAATAAAGGTTAAATAAAATCAAAAATAAATCATCATCATAACTACTTAATCTTTTTTCATTATGAATGTTTTCAGAGTAATATAGCATAGGCACCATAATGCACTAGGCATAGGTAAGCACTATCATATCACAATATAGCCTAAGTACCATTCTTGATCATCGACCGCGCTATCAAATACTGCATTCGAAAAAAACGCATTTTAGTAAGCTCTGTTATACATAAATCACAAGCAAACATTGCCTTTAATTATTCAGCTTTCCACACGTGTTGGTTCAGCGATACCCTTTTCGATCACGGCCAACAAACAATGATCTTATCGGCAAAACCAATTGGCTTCTGACCTTTTAACAGCATTGAAAATTCAAAATCGATATGTAGCAAAGCCTTAACCATACAAAGCGGAGTAAAACCATTCCACAATCCATTAAAACGTAAACCGATATAAACGCAATCTTACAAAAAAATATAGCCGTTTAGGCTCCAACAAACTTTCAGAACAGTGATTTCAAAACCCATTACATACGTTTATGCTTTGACTATACTTGTTGCTTTACATTTTTACAGTCAAAAGGCTTTATATAATGTCTTTAGAGTGCACCTAACTAAAAGTCTCTATGGGTTTGAAAGGGTACGCTAAATAGGGCGCATTTGTCCGACGTGGCGTGAAAAGGGCTCCATTGGTTGGACATTGCGAGTCCCTAACGAGGTCTGTAGTACCTTAGACATGTTTGTTTACTTCGCTTTCAACAAAGAACCCGAGTAATACTACAAAGTACGTAGTGACATTGCAATTTGTACCTGAGGGCAAAGTTACAACTTCGCAGTTTATCAGTACTGTTTTCTAAAGTTTCTTTTCAATTTCCAGTTATTTTATAAGAGTTTAACATGATACAAGAAACTTTCATGTAGAGTGAGCAATCAGTATTTTAAATGAGTGTACAAAATTTATTTTGGTTTGTTTTTGATATTTTGTTTAAGATAACTAACCTTGAACACGTCACGTACGGAATACTAATTACTGTTCAAAATGTGGGCATGTGCCAAATATCATGTTTGAACGCGCCTCTGACTACCCTCTTTAGATACCTACCTATCCTCAAAGAGTTGTAAGAAAAATACGGAAATTGGCATTTTTCCACCAGACACCCAGGTAATACTCAAAAACTAGTGTAAAATATATGAAAAATCCTAAAATAAGTGAGTACCTATCTGAGCTCTTTCTGAGCTCATAGTCAAAGCTAACAATCACTTACAGTAAATTCTTGCCCACTTTCTTGATATCTAGCCAAGTCGCTGAATAGACATAATTGCATAAATTACGAAGAGCCCACGATCAAAGGCTGGCACTAGTAACCCATTTATTAAGTGCCTACATTTTCCTACCACTACGCTCGAGCGTTCCGGTATTAAGATGCCCACCGGACGGTTCAATTTTAACGAAATCTGTACATTGAATTGCTGTTCTATATAAAATGAACAAAGCTTCTTTATTTTTTAGTTTCATAATATTTTTTATTTATTTTGTGTATTACTTAAATTGGCTGACAATTTTTAAAAAGCATAACTTGTGTCAACATTTCCTCGCGCAAAAAGTGTTCATCTGATCTATCATGTGGTCGACGTGCCCTGTTCTGTATTCATACCTGTCTTATAATTTGATCGGTGCTTTTGCTTAAGTTTTTTATTTAAAACTTTGCTTTTTAGAATCATTATTTGTTTATTGCCTTATGTATATTGTTTGTAAATATCAGAATTACGTAACCACAGTATAGTTGCTGATAGACATTCATTGTAATTGATTGTAATCTGAGTTACGTAATAGCCACTCAGATCTTCCATTTAAAAACATCACAAAATTGTAAACAAACATTTTAATAGACAAGCACTTACTAAACAAATTAAAGGAAACTTAATATCGAAACCAACCTAAAAATAAATCACTAACTTAGTTTAGACTTTCTATCTAACTTACCTTAGAACTAAGAAACGCTTAGAAGTAAAGCAAACACACCGCTTAATACTTTATGTAACAAAGTTACAAACTAAAAGTGCAAAGTAGTTCAGGATAAAGTTGCTATCGATGCTTTAAAATGCTAGTCGTGTCCTATAATTTTTAACGCTGTCTCATTTTACCCGCTTTACCAGAAGACTGAGTTATTCCTCCAGTACGGCGAGTTTCTTCCAATACGATTCTCCTATAATCATCTTCAGCCGTTTTCAATAAAGCCTCTTCGTCTACAACTTCCTCGGGTGCTGCGCCGCCACCCGCTTCTTCGTCTGCTTTCAATTTCAAACGGATTTCCTTAACTCTAGCTTCTAAAATATGTTCTCTGCGAGTCTCTCTATCATAAGTTTGAAGCATGAGTTGTTTGTCTGTCCCAGCAGATTCAACTAAACTGTCAGAAAGCGATATAACATACATAACCCCTTTGTTATCTCCGATCGCTACTAGTCTCCCTTCTTCATGCGGTTTTATTTTTAAAAGTGGATTTTTTGCTACTTGAAATTTAATAACTGGTTCATGATACTTTCGGAGTAGATCCCAGTATCGGAATTTTCCATCTACACCGACTGACATATAGCTGGAGACTCTTAAAGGTGCCCAAACAACATCGTTAATTTGGTGACGATGGGGCATTCCAGATACGATTGGAGAGGTATGCACGTCGTCGCTCCAGATGTGAACAGTCCAATCACCGCAAGTAATAAACATCTTCGAAGTGCAAGGGCTACGATGCACGGCCTTCACTGGGCCACGATGAGCTTCATATACAGCACTCATCATTTCAGTATGAGTTTTGCCTTTTCTGTTAACATTGATAACCAAACCAGTGTCAGTGCCGCACAGAAACCTTGTTGGAAATGATCGTTCATACTGCAAAGCACTTACTCCTTCTGCATTAGCCAGACTTATTTGTTCTCCAGGTGGTATCTTCACAGACATCACGAGAAGGTCTATTGGAATTGAAATATTGCGAACATCCCACCACATACATTTTCCATCAGTAGAGCCACTAAAGAATTCTGTGTTTAGTCGAGATCGTACGTATAAAAGTGCTGAGACAGGATAACGATGAGCTAAATACGTTGGGCTTATCATAACAGGTTCTTTCTGGACGCGAATATCGAATAAACACACTCGGCCATCTTCTAATCCTCCTACAATAACTGTAGGTGTTACAGGAGAGCAAACCAGTTGCCAGCAAGCTGTTGGAGGTAAAAACTCCGTGGATGGTGCGTTTGGATTTTCCAAATTCCAAATAAAACATGTAAAATTCGAATTGACTGGATTAACCACTGGATATTTTTTGTCGCAATAGGCTACCACTAACTTCGGATCATCTTCCAAGGTCCAAGAAAGACAGGACACAGGCCTTTTATCTGGATCAGCATAAGCGTTATTCACTCTTAGCGTATTTTTTTCCACAGGTTTGACAGCAGGCATGTCCTTAAAATACATTTCGTACACCTCTGTGGCATTATTCTGTTTCAAATAATGATCAAACATTGGGTATGTATTCAGCACTGCGTTGACGTAGCTATCATCTCGTTCTACGCGTCTGCGTACCCTTGAAGTCAATTCTTCGTCATAGAAAGGAACGTCCTTAGGCCAGCCACCTTCCGCGTGATTCACTGATGTGTCTTGGAAGAAGATTTGCTTAGTATTAATGTAGTGTTCTGATTGCGATGTAGAGGCTTGTGATTGTTGATTCACTGGATTTCGAAGGCCGTATTTTCTCTGCTCTGATACACTGGGCTCGATCGAATCCAACAAGTGAACTGGGACTTCACAAAACATAGGCTGCTTGCCAAAGGTCTTGCGTATCTTTGTGTATGAGTATGAAATATCCATTCTAGCTCACGTTTTCAAATGTTAGATGTAATCTAAGAGTATGCTAGGAACTAGGAATCATAAAAACGCAGATTCTTGATGACAAGAAAGAAATGATAAAAAAAACTGTACAGAATAAAAATATTTTTGCAAGACAAAAAGCATAGATATTTATTGTTTTATTGAGTACCTACCGAATAAAAAGTTTGTTTCAAATTAATACTTTTTAATCCAAAAAGTTTTAGCTGTTTGTTCTTAAATATAACTGCCGTTCTTATATCTGTTCACAAATACATACAGAATTAAACGAATTCTAAGGAATGTGCCCTTTGGGAAATTTGTCGCCGGTACAAAAAGTTTCCAGACCTCGAGTAAGTGGATACATTTAGAAACGAAATTAAAGCGTACAATTCGTATACTGAAGCCACAAGAAGCCTTGAAGAAACATACATTAGTAATTTACTTACAAAGCGCACTGGCCAACTTGCTGTAGATAATAGTGTAGCTGTTGTCCAGATGTAGTACAATACATCTGGATTATTGTAAACTTGGATTTTGAGATCTAGGGTACCCAAATCCCTTGACAATATTATGACTGTCCCTTGACAATATAAGATATTTCTCTGATTGACACACAACTTTTTTATCATATTCATACACAACTATAATAAATCACTGTATTCATACGGTGGATGACAACGAATATTAAATTTAAAAATAAAAAAAATAAATAAATATGATCACGACTGTAATCCCCAGGCTCGGTAGATATCTCCTCAGATCTTTTAGTTACTTAGATCTTTGAGGATATCTAAAGAGGGTAGTCAGAGGCAAGTCCAAACATGACATTTGGTACATGCCCACATTTTGCACAGTAGTTAGTATTCCGTACGTGTCAGGTTGCAAGCCCATCGCCGCTTATAAGAATACTAACCTATGACACATACCTTCGAATTTTTGGTTCTAGGGTATGCCCGGTTTCCTCACGATGTTTTCCTTCACCGTTTAAGAGCACTGGCATTGCGCACATAAATTTTTCGAATAGAAAAACTCATTGGTGCACGACCAGGTTTGAACCCACGACCTTCGGATCGTGAGGCAGGGGTGCTACCACTACACCACCAGCGCTCTAATATTAAATTTATCGGCTATTAACATAAATAATTGTCACCAGTGCTCTACTAATCTCAATTCACAAGTATACTTACTTAGGTAGATACCTACAATCATCTCCAAATTGCTCTCGAGTTAAGCAATAAACAGCCTTCTTCATAAAATAGATAAGGTGGAAACACAAATTGAGATAAAAAAAACTGTGTGAGTATTTACAAGCTACATTTTGAAGTTGGCGAGGACACAAAACTCACAAGTCATAACGGAAACTCGAAAACTTTAGTGTTATTTTTCATCATAAGTAAAAAAGAATACATATTTTAACGACAGCTAGATAAAGATGATTTTTTTTAATTAAAAAAATTATTATAATATTCTAAACCTTTCAATTGTTGAAAGCAACTTTTTTGTTTCAAGTATATTTTGACCCATCTTTACCAAATTACCAATCACCCAAATTTATGTGCGCAATGCCAGTGCTCTTAAACGGTGAAGGAAAACATCGTGAGGAAACCGGCATACCCTAGAACCAAAAATTCGAAGGTGTGCGTCATAGGTTAGTATTCTTATAAGCGGCGATGGGCTTGCAACCTGTCACGGACGGAATACTAACTACTGTGCAAAATGTGGGCATGTACCAAATGTCATGTTTGGACTTGCCTCTGACTACCCCCTTTAGATATCCTCAAAAGATTTAAGTAACCAAAGATCTGAGGAGATATCTACCGAGCCCGGGGATTACAGTCGTGATCATATTTTTTTTTATTTTTATTTTATATTTTGACCCATTCTGAAGATTAGCAACACCAAAAGCAAAAAATACCATCACACATCAACGTCATCCACACAGCTTACACAGTTTGTTTAATAACGTAGTAGAAGGTAGCGCGTTGTTACTTTTTATTATAAAAATTAAATAACTCAATTCTTCAGTTTAAGAGAATTTTTATGAGAGTAAACACAAATATTTTCACTGCCAATTATTATTCAGCGAGTTATTAAGTCTTGGATGGAGGTTTTCTAACTTTCCGCTCAAACAAAGCGAGTTGAGATAACGTAGAATATAGAGCTTTGGGACGCGAGCAACTACAGTTACTGTTACCAACCACGGCTCCACTCGCGTGGTACTTACCCGGATAAGAAGTAGCCTGTGTGCTATTCCAGTAGTAATTTCCAGTAGTTAATTGTATTCCAAGTTTCATTTAGATCTGTTCAGCCGTGCGTGATTGAGTAACCAAACATCCATCTATCTATCTATCTATCATCCATCTATCCAAATTTTCGTATATTCGCAGCACGCTCAAACGACTGAACGGATCCGGATGAAACTTGGAATACCCGTAATTTATGACCTACAATAACACATACAGGTTGCTAGTATATAATAAATAGTAGGGTAATATTTCTCAAAATTATTATTTTTCATATCCTTATCAAAACATTCTCAACTCTGCTATGATGTTTATAACGTCTGATTTCTTTCGTAGAATGGGTTAATGTCAATATGGTGCGTGTTCTTATTTCTTCATTTCCATTTCAAGTAAAAGCTTTTCGCAAATACGTTATGTGTAGGTTTTCTGATATATTTACCTATAATATGGCACATTTTGGATTGCGAATTTTCTACCTTATTGTTTTATGTGAGTTAACATAATAAGTACAAAAATTACGAGGTAGGTATATTTCTACAAAAAAACTTATTCTTCTTTTTGAAATAACTTTGCTTTTGTGAATTTATCTTTGACATCGTTGAATTAATAGCTTCAAAACTTTTTAAAAGATACCAAATTGTATAGTCTGAATGATCGTAATTAATATTTTGATTCTTAGAAATAAACTACAATTTTGCTTTGCTTATCATACGATGATGCCTGACTGACTAATAACAATGGAGATTTATTGAGTGACAGACAATGAGAAGCCTATATCGCTTGAAACTTCAAAAGAGGATGCACGTATGTGGTAATAAATAAAGTTTGCAGGCGCTAATAATATAATTTTGCGAATTTGCTACATACGCCGAAACGATCTGCTACGTCGTAGCTTCTCACAATACCAATATTTTTGTACCAATATTGAGCTTACCCTATTATAATCCTGCAACATGCCGTTAAACCGCACACCACCACCCATAACAGCATCACCTACGGGTTTAGCTCCAGCCTTGAACGTCCCGCTACTTATGCACAGCACATCGGAACCTAGCCTTACGGCGGAATCTATTCCCGAATTTGGAACTCCCCGAGGCAGTACGCCTATTCAAACTTTCAGGAATTTTAAGCGCAAACGTGATGACCCTGATGATGCAACTCTTGCTACATTTATGAGCGACATGAAAAAAATTATACTAGACTTTCAGGAGCAGCAAAACTCCAAATACGATAAGCTGTTTGCAGTGGTGGAAGAATTTCGTGTAGCTGTGGACTTTCTGGTTCAAAAGAACGAGTCGTTGCAGACTCAAGTCACCAAGCTCGAGGCAGATAGGACTTCCAACCTAGAGTACATTGCTGCTCTTGAATCGAAGGTTGAGAATGCCGAACGCAGTGCAAGATCGACTTGCCTTGAAATAAGAAATATACCCTCATCTCAGACTGAGACAAAATCTGCTCTCGTAAATCACATTATCCAAATTAGTAAGGTGCTAAATGTACCGATTCAAGAGACCGAGATCAAAGATATCTTTAGGCTAAAATCGAAAGATCCAGCGAATAGAACAATCATTGTTGACTTTACGAGTGTCCTCACTAAAGAGAAAATAGTCGCAAACTACAGGAAATGTAACAGGGAGAAAAATCGTCTGACCACCGAAAAATTGAGAATTGCTGGGTCTCCAAAGCCTATTTTCATTTCTGAAAATCTATCAGCGAAGCTAAAGAAATTGTTTTATCTAGCTCGGGAACATGCCAAAGCAAATGATTTTCAGTTTTGCTGGGTTTCGGGCGGAAAAATCTTCCTGCGCAAGCGTGAGGGCGGGCCACTTATCAGAATTAGCAATGAAGCTGACCTCTCCAACATGTCTCCCAACAAGTGACTAGTGGTCACTTATTGTTCACAAATCCACTATGGATTAAGCTTATTAGTATTAGCATTTATTCTCTTAGCATATGTTATTATTTTTTTGTCACTTTTTGTGAATACTGAGTCACCATTATATTCTACACTTTCATGTTCTACTATAAACACATACACAACACTTAGCACACCCTTATGTAACGATAGTCATCATTTAATTACGATTCTCCTACCTAAATACATAATACAACCCACAACCCGTTTTCGGATAGTAGTTAGCCAGAATAAGCTTTATCAGCTCTTAGAACACCTGTTAATTTTTTACATTCCATTATGAATGAACTTGTTTCTATAAATTCTGACTTAGAAAACTTTTCCGTAACAGAATCATATTCTTGCTCCCCCGAAGAAACCAGTCAGTACTTTCTGAATTGCATCTCTGCTCTGAACATACTACACTTAAATATCAGGAGCATTAACTGCAACTTTGATAGTTTTACTGTACTCCTCCATAGAATACCATCAAAAGTGGACATTATATTGCTATCCGAGTGCTGGTTGAGTAAGTGTTCCTCTCTTCCTGTTTTACCTGAATTTGTCGCTTTCTCTTCTGACTTCAAGACACAGAACGAAGGTGTAGTTGCATATATTCGTGTCGATTTGGCCTGCAATGTTGAAAGTCTAGAATTTGCGGATGCAAATTGTTTACTGTTGAAATGTGAAAAAAACATTGCAATAATTGCGCTCTATCGCTCCCCCTCGGTAAAAAATATTGAACCCTTCCTTTGCAGTCTTGGCAATTTATTAACCTCATTAAAACAATTCCCTACGATAGCTGTAGTCGGTGATCTAAATATTAATATTGCTCCTAACCATAATGATTCCGATTCCGATGACTATCTGAATCTTTTAGCTAGCCATTCTATGCTTCCCACCTATAATTCCCCAACCCGACTGAACAATTGTCTGGATCACATCATCTTGAAATCACCTCACTCGGCAGTATCTTTGATTCTTGACACCCTGGTAACCGACCATGCGCCCTCGCTGTGTTCCATAAATCTCAAAGGTAAAACTAAACCTCCGAAGCCTTACACAAAATTAGATATTCCTGCAACCATTAAACAAATTGAAAGCACTGACTTCTCTGATATCCTCTTATCTGATAATCCAACCTATACCGCTCAAACTCTAGTAGTAACCCTATCCAAAATTGTAAAAAAACACACTCAAATCTTAACACTTCCTAGCAGAAAACGTGTGATCAAACCTTGGATTACACCCGGCCTTCTAAAATGCATTCGTCACAGAGACAAACTTTACAAATTGTATAAAAAGAATATTCATAACGAAGTACATAAAATCATTTTCACCCGTTACCGAAACTTTTGTAATAACCTTTTAAAAAAAATTAAGCGTGAGTACGAACGCCATGAGCTTTGGAAGGTCAGGAATAATCCGAAATCTACCTGGAAACTTGTCAAAAAAATAGCCAATCTTGATCGTAACCGTTCATCTGCTGAGGAACTTTTGAAGATAGCTTCCTCTCCTAAGGTCTCCGTCAATACCATTAATAAGTTTTTCGCCAATGTCGGAAAGAATTTAGCATCCCAAATCAACCCTCCAACCATTTTATCAAGCACATTCCCTATCGTAGCTCAAGCCGATACATCTACTCCCAACTCCATGGCTCTCTTCCCTACTGATCCAATAGAAATTGAAAGCATTATCCTAAACCTTAAAGACAAGTGTGCTGTGGGCTGGGACGGCATCCCCACATTAGTTATCAAAGGTGCTAGAAATACTCTTATCCCTATTTTAAACCACATTTTTAACCTCTGTCTGTTAACTGGGACATTTCCTTCTGTTTTCAAAAAAGCCCTTGTCCACCCCATATATAAGACCGGGAATAAACATAATGTTAATAATTTCAGGCCAATCTCAATTCTAAGTGTCTTGTCCAAAATATTAGAAAAAATTATAAACACCAGGTTGATAAGTTTTCTGAATGAAAATAACATCCTATCTGAAAGCCAGTTTGGATTCCGTAAATCAAGATCCACTGAGGATGCGGTTGTTGAACTAACATCTACAATTGTTAAAAACCTCGATAAGAAGCTTAAAGCGGCTGCTGTATTCCTTGACCTCTCCAAAGCATTCGATACCGTCTCTATACCCATGTTACTGGATAAGTTAGAGCAGATCGGAATAAGAGGCTCAGTTAATGACCTGTTCAGAAGCTACCTCACTGATCGCTCACAAGAAGTTGTCGTAAGTGGCGTTGTGAGTAATGAGGAACTAATCCAGTTTGGCGTTCCTCAGGGTAGTGTTCTTGGCCCTTCTCTCTTCCTTGTATACATCAACGAGCTGTGTAATCTTACACTCCCAAATTGTAATATAATTACTTACGCAGATGACACTGCCCTGCTCGTTGGTGGAAAAAGTTGGGATGAGGTACAACAGTCTGCTGAAGCGGCTTTGAGAGATGTCCTTAACTGGCTCTCAACCAACCTTCTAACCCTCAACGTTGAAAAGTCGAATTATATTACATTCTCCCCCACTGCCCGTACTCAACCACTATTCTTCTCCCTCCGCGCACATACTTGTCAAGTTCCAGTCAGTAACTCTTGCTCCTGTCAAACTCTTCGCCATGTCACTTCTACTAAGTATCTTGGCGTCCACGTCGATAGATTCCTCTCCTGGATCCCTCACATTGATAATACTATAACTAGAGTACGTAAACTTATATTCGTCTTCAAAAACCTAAGAAGTGTTGCCGATTCTCAGTGTTTGAGGACAGTTTATTTTGCTCTTGCACAATCTGTACTGAACTACTGTATCACTGCATGGGGCGGTTGTATCAAAACGCAGATGCTTAGAGTGGAGCGGGCTCAAAGGGCTGTCCTAAAAGTGATGTCATCCAAACCTAGGAAATTCCCCACTAACCTCCTTCTACAACAATGCGAAGTTCTTTCTGTAAGACAACTGTTTATTCTGGCTAGCATCGTACGTCAGCACAGGCTCTTGTTCTTTGACCCCAAACTACTTAAAAATAAACGTCGCTCAGATATTGTGTGTAAAACTCCTACGCACAGAACAGCCATAGCTGGTCGCCACTTTTGTTATCTAAGCTGTTCACTTTATAACAAAGTTAATAAAGCTATAGATGTATACCCTCTTACACAATACACATGTAAAACTAAATGTTCAAATTGGCTTTTATCTCTTTCATATGAACAAACTGAAAATCTTCTCATTTCCCTCTCATAAATTCATAAGACATGTTACATAAGACACACAACAATAGGTACTCATCATCATCACACACTCACACACACCCTCTCACACCCTCTCACACACACATAAACTCACTCCTCAGCATTCTCAGTAATTTTTCCAGCTCATCCTTATTAATGTCATTTAACCTTTGTTTAATTTATTTTTGTTCTATATGTTAACCGAACAGAACCTACTCATCAGTTCTGGAGGCGGGCGTTGAGACTGCGTCACAGTTTTATTTTTAAACTTTAGCAGTTTCATCGTTTTTAACTTGTACTCTGTTCACTCCTGTTTTAATAATAAAATACATTTAATAAAATTAATAAAAAATAATTATCAAATCCCAACCACCCAAAAGAGGTGCAGGAGGTTTTACTTGTATGAAAATAGGATTAGACGGGTGTGAAGTCGCGGTAGGATCTGCTGGTTACTATGGAAGCAAAGTCTTGTGAAACCAATCTACGGATTTCAAAATATGGTCCTTCTAATCATAATGAAACCGAATGGCCGCCATTCAAGACACAGAAACCTTACAGAAGGTCCGATGTAATTTAATCCGCATTCAATGACAAGCAAGGCACTTGATTCCGAACCGTAGCATAAACATTTATGCAGTCGGTCTAGTTCAATAGATTTTTATTAGGGAACAACTATTTCTACTTATTTTAGTTCTTATAGACAGTCCGGTTTCCTCACGATGTGTTCTTTTATGGATTGAAGCTCGTGTTGAGGTGTATAGATTTAAAATAAATAGTTTCACAGTAAACACACGATCTTAAGATTAAAAGGAGCGAAGGTGTCTTTAAGTAGGTACATACAAAGTAGTGGTGGCCACTAATTTTTATGTACTTATACGATTTGCCGTGCTAATTAAAAAGAATAAAAAAAATCTTCTAAATAAAAAGAAGCTTTACGAACGAAAACGAATGATCCATTTAAAGTTTAACTACCTATTTAAGACTAAAAGTTTAAATTACCTACAACATAGTTTCCAAACTTCCTGTGAATGTTGAGAATTTCCTAATTAGCTCTTTAACGAATGTTTGGATTAGGTTTGCCCATTGGCATCAACACAAAGTGCGCTTAGTACGAATTTCACACAAAAACGAGGTTAAAACCAGTTGTCATTAGTTGTAGCAATATATCAGCTATCAGCTTTACACCACACCGCTGTAGTCGGCAAACTGATGGTCAATCTAGACTACATGAAGTTGTCTGTCTAATTCATTGTTTCGTTCGTGTGAGTGTTTCTCTTACGAACTTTCAGAAAGCATGTGTTCACAATGGTCTATATAAATCTATAACGACGGCCAGTAGTGTACACAGCACAGTAAGTTCAATAACAATGGAGATAGAACTATTATTTACGTCAATAAAATGAAAATATACTCTGAATGTTTTTTTACCAAAGCAGTATACTTAACTATCTAGCGTTATTTTTCGGGTTCCATAGACGATCACGGAACCCTTAGAACCTTTGTGATTCCTATAATCGACCACGTATCTGGGTCACCGTGGCAACTGAATGAAAATGTTTTCGGCAGCCTGTGAGCTGTGGAGGTGAAATTGAAAAGTATAAGGATAAAATTTGTACGGAACCATGCACATGTATATGTAGTCCGACACGCAATAGCAGGTTTTTTGTTCATCCGCGACATACCCGTGATAAATTGCCCGGCTCTTGAGAGGCTAAAACATGTCCATGAAAAATTGATGTGTGAATGTGAGTGGGCTCGCAATTTATTTTTCGTGTTCGGATAATCCGTTGTTGAAGATTTAATATCATAATAAAACTGTCTGGAATCTAAATTGGAATTAGTTAATATAGTTTTTTAAATTTATAGTAGTTTATTTTTATCAAAATTCTCAAAAAGCGTAATGCCAGGCCCGCGATACAAGCACTTTGCCTCTCTATTTGTCTTTCTTTGAAAGTTACAAAACATTATATTATTATAAACCTCAATATAAGTAACCTGTTAATTGAAACCTCTAGAAACTTACCAAGACTACGATTATATAATATTCCATGAAACTCAACAGCACCTGAAAGTGACGGAATTGATGTTTCCCGAACTTTGGATGATACCTACTCTAACCTCTTCACAGTAAAAACACGAAAGCATCTCAATCAACCTCAGGGTTATTTGTGTTTATTTTCCCTCGGGTCGAGGGTGTCTGATCTGAGTGCAAACTCGTCAGCACCTTCAGCAAACAGAGCTATTTGCATCTCCGTGTCCGGAGACCTGTGCAAACAGTAATATCCGGTCTTGAGTTGGAGCACTTTTGAAGGCTTGAAGCCACTGGGATTAGGCAAGTTTGTTAGTTTATATATATTTATGTTTAGCCTATATAACTTGGCAGGTGCAAAGTATACAATCCAAATACAAATACCTCTACAGAGTACTTCCTACAGATTCTTGCCTGCGGCCGTTTCGTCATAAACAGACGTGGGTTTATGAGATACCTACAAGGGTGTAGGTCCCCATGTTTTCATCCTTTAGTAACGGTACAATGTATCAATCAGTTTATAATACACTATCTGAAAACAAGGTTTTTGTACTTTTGTTAATGGAATTTGTGATTCGACGACATTTCACGAAAGGAGTTAGGTATAGTTCTAGGTACTAGTTATATTGACCCATACAAAACACCACCTGTTAAGTAATGGTCGTATTTGATACATAGGTTCCAACCTCACTTCATTTACCATAATCACTGACGGACACTGGTTTCAATCTAGACTTGTAGGCCATCACTGCTCCATCAATGGATCGCCGGAGCCATATGAGCGTAGCATTGATATTTTTTTACGTACTGTATAGCTTTCGAATATTTTATACCTACTTTAGATATTATTATAGTTTGAATTGAATGAGCAGTTGAGGATAAACGGTTTTCCTAAACTTTTATACATGTAACTAGGTTTCAGTTGAAAGTCAATCCAGTATTAATTGGTCGCCCGATATAATACACAAACATGAAGGAAAAAATATACTTTTAGGAAGTTAACTCTAGCCCTACATTTTACAAAAAGATCTATAGCACAGATTTTTGATACTTAGTACCAGCTTTACAATAACAAAATATGTATGTAGCAACAAGCTTAGGTGTAAGTTTTTGTGTAGTTAGTAAGTAGGTAATTACCTACTGTAACGTCATCAGACTACTAACGTATGAAGCTAGTGTAGTAAAAACATTAGCAGAAGACACAGGTTTTGTAACACTTCGTAGCGTTTTTTACTTTTTTGAAGCAATTCTAAATGTATGCAATCGCCTCAAGCCTCAAGCCTAATGCAAAATTCTTTTCCTCAAAGTTTCAAACAAAACAACTGCGACCTAAGCTAAACGACTCAATCGATCATGGTGTCACTTAAGTGTAATGATAATTTATCATCTGTAAGCACTTCGCTAAATGACGTTGAACCTTGTCTCAGGCCCCATACACAATTTTGTAATGAGAGTTATAAAGAGACTTGCATGAATTACCCAGTTTCAGAACGGTTTTTGAGCTGAGGTAAAATTACTTGATTTGAATTTACCTACATCTTCCACAATCAAAAGCCCTAACGGAAAATACCATGCTCTTTTTATCAAAAATACTCACGGAATGATGAAAAGGGGATGGTAATACAACAAATAATTTGTTTAGGCTGTTTGTCTGCAAAATGAAACGTGTTTACTTTATTTACAGTTTTAATTTTATTTTTAACAGTATTTTTTGAAATGCAATTGTACACATGAATGCAATCTATGCAGCAGTAGCTTAGAATGAATACTGAAAGAAGGCATGAAGAAATTACAAAGAAGTTAACTAAGATGACACAATGATGTACAGGAATAACCACGTAGAAACGTAAGCCTGCATCATATTACAAGTCTGTTCAAGGTAAAGTTGGCAACATCAGCGTTTCAGAGAAAATGCCTCTAACTTCCTTTGATAAAACACTTTAAACAATCTTATAAATTCTACCGAACCGTATTTTGAGGTAAAGAGAACCACTTTGTTTATACAGTTTTAAATAACTAAACATCCTTTTTTTATCAATTTGACGATAATTTTAAGATAAACATCGGCACGTACTATTAAACTATCGGCATCGCAAGGCAGCGAAATAATAATTATCTTATATTACATTTCCAATAGCACATAAAGCAGTTTTATTGCAAAATATTAATATGAAAAAGAACAATAAAATATGCCTATTTTCTTCAATGTTATTACAAGCGTTCAAACCGGCCGTGACGGTATTACGGCCTGTAGAATGAGGGAAGAACACCATTAATCTTTTAGCATTTCTTTTCGGCAATATCGTTTTGATATAACAATTAATACGGCCCTTTTTTGGTCCCGTTTCGTCTACAAAATACTTTAATACGTCTTGAAACAATACGCCTCAAGCTATCTTACGGCCGAAACCGCAACGACGACATTTCTTCTACTTTTACTTTTTTTGAGCTTTACAATCCTATAGCTAAATTTATGTTTTTCGCTTATATTAACTTCGTTATCTTGAGCTTGGTCACTGTCGCTAGTTTTAATTTCCTTTGGTTTCTCTTTAACTTTGATCCATCGATCGTTTTTCCAGTCGTATTTTCTTCCTATCGCTAGCAAGATATCTTGAAATGTCGGCCAGTCGGTTACTTTATATTTATTCGAATCGTTGTGAACGAGTCTGTAGCTCGCGTCCGTTGTTGTCGGTTCAGTAGTTCCCGATACATCTGTTCCGCTGCTAACAAAAGGAAAGGTGTGTTTTCCCTCATCCGTATTCTTTGTTATTTCTGTATTACGGTTCAATATATTGGTCAAATATTTGTAGTGTATTCTATCCACATCATCGCCCTTAAGCCATTCGTTTGGGTATTCATCGTAAAAGACCTCCATATCTCGCTCCAATTTTTCTGAAAAGAAAACTTGTTATTAGAATGGCGTATGATTTTCTTGTTTGTTCTCGTTGAAACGAAGCAATATCATAGTTAGGAAAATAATACTGCAAACTTTTATTGATCTTGTTCAGTGACTGAAAACTATTGAATTTAACTATTTAACATCAAATAAATACAAATCACATTTATTAGGTATTTATACCTGCGATCTTCTTATACGCCATAATATCGTGTTGAAGATTATCTTTGTCTCGTTCCTTCCACCTTCCATCGCCTTGACCTGTTGGGAATAAATTATAAAACCTATACTCTCACAAATCTTTTTTTGGGTTGGACGTCTCTATGGGTTGAATTCCATTTACAATGAACAAAGAAAAATTTATGTCGATTGATTTTCTGCGGGAGAAGCAATATTTTTTCGCTGTTTCACGTGTATTTTATTTTGTAACCTGAGTGTGAGATTTACTAGCTTTATTGGAAACTACTGACTGTACGGGTGAGACCAATTTAAAGTGTTTTACGACGTTTGCGAAGGGCGCGAGATTTCACTAACAATGTTAGTGTTTATGATATAAGTTATAATATTAATGCATAATTTGATTATTTGAAAGAAAGCAAATTGTAATACTACTATTTATGATTAAGATAACTACTTGCCTACTACAAAATATAGAAGATTTCAAATTATAAAACATAGTTTATATTACAGAACGTTGAATTGAATAAGTAACTGATTTTTTATCGCAAGATTAGAACAATAAATTAAACTCGTGTAAAGTAGGCACAACACCTAATATTAAAGTACATTGTAGTAGGTCCTTACCTATGCAGACACTTAACATTACGAGATACCACATGCAAGGCATTGAACCTATCCCCATCGATCGGTATCGCAATCCAAATCTGAAACAAATGAAATAAACTAAACTTACTGCATTCTACTTCGATTGTCATTTTTCTATCACTGTGTTACTTAAATTAAAAAATAATAATATATTTTTAATTTACTGATAAGTAATTTGTTAGAATTGTGGTTATACCAAAAAGCCTTCCACGTGAAATTTCATCAATGGCTTTCGATTAACCCCTATTTCAAGAACTATCCATATAGAAAATACTTTGAACTGGCTTCGAGTGCATACTGGTAACGAAGTAAAATGTGCATAGATCAAAATATTTTATTCACAGTACCTAGCTCAGTGAATCCAAAGCAAATAAATTTAAAAAGTAACAAAAAAGCTCTAAAATTTTGAACTTTTACAATTTTTCGATGTTTGTCGCCGTCGAGACTGTTAAAATTAGATTTATGAAAATTTCCTCTCGCAAAGGGAGGTTGAAACGATGTGGCGACTTTTTAATGCTTATTTTTTATACTTTTTTCTTATTACGTACCATTACGGTGCCATTATACACACCTGCCACGTTTAGATTTAATTTTCCATTTATACTTTTTAATTGAACGTTTGACATCAAATACAAATGAACATTTGAGCAAAATAATATAAGTTACTTAACATCTTCCATAATTATTAACAGATTTTTATGCTTCTTTGACTATTGCATAGAGAATGATCTTTCGGTGGTCCCACATAAGTTTTATTTCGTATAAATGCTAATTTTCTTGTAAAACATAAAAGGCGTCATTGGTACACTATTAATCGTTCACAGCCGAGTACGTGGCAAACTGCTCAATACAAAAACTAACGGTGACAAAAAGCTACGTTGGTTTATTGAACCTTCTCTGAATTGGTAAATTGATAAACATTTGTTTGCGTTTATTACGAGTAGACCAAGTTTGGAATAATAATTGACATGACATTATCTTGTTATAGTAATTACCTAAAGGCTCACTTTTAAAATTTAGCTCTTGTTTTTCAGCCACCCTAGTGCACGCTTAGCCTAGGCCAGGCTATTTACCTAAGGCCAATGGGTAAATTAAAAATGATAAATTACCAATGGGTTATCTTTTTAATAGGTACCTCTCTATATACGAGTATCAAGCTTCGTACGTACAGTCATCGATAACAAACGTTCAAAAACAAACCTTTTTCTTGTTCTCTCATAAAAAAATCAAATACCAACTCTAGGGGTTACACTCATATTTTAATTGTTTATGTGTTAACTAGATCACAAAACAAATTAGAGTAGGTAAGAGAGTAATGAGAAGTAATGATGTGAATGAAGCAAAAGAAGTACATTGTCAGGATCGTAGCAAGTGGAGATCCGTGGTATCTGCCTACCCCGTCGGGAAACAAGCGTGATATTATGTACAACCTTCACGCATCAGAACCGAACACACAAAACGCATATTATGTTAAAACAGTTTCATTATTCCCCCATCTGTCATACCCCTCAACTCGGGGGAAACGGAGAATACTAAACAAGATTGTATACTGCTTGAGGGGTTACTTTTAATAATGGAGTTTTCTTGCTTTGAGATATAGCCTATGGGCTTAAAATGCTTTAAATTATATGATTGATTGTTGATTGATATAATGATACTATTCACTTGTCAACTTACAGATAAGTGTTATAATTTTTATGAAAAACTTAGCAAAATTCACAATCCTTAAACTACTTAAATTTCTAATACTTACAAACCTTTGTCAAAAGCTGGAAAGCAAAGCACACCAAAACTCAAACAGTCTGATTGCGAACTCAAAATAAATGAAAGTTCAGTCACAAAACTTTATTCAGCTCTGCTGCGAACTTATTATCGGAACACAAATACGCGTGCGTTCACAGTGGTATCCCGGACTCGACTGTAAACCAAACTCAACTTCCATGGACTTTTCTCTACCAACCCTTTGCGGACTTTCTAAGTGTACTTAATACATTGACTGCTGGGAATGGAAACGGTTAAAATATTGCTACGAAAAGTTGCAATGGGCTTCAAATTGCAAGTTGCAAGGCTTTTGTCGTACTGACAGATCAGTTTTTCCAAGCTACCCCCTTCTAGTGTTTGAACTCATGTTGCAAGGTGAGCTTTTTAATTAAATGTTCCAGATTTTTAATTTTATATGTCAAGATATTTTTACCTTTCTGTTGCCTTTTATACTGTAGTTGTTTTGCTAAGTGCTCATTATTTACTTATAATAACAATAGTCGTGTACACATCTATGTTATGCCTTACTAAGAGTAGGTAAAAGAAAAATATTTTTTTTCAATAAAAATAGCAAGGGATAAAAATAGCATTAGACAACATGTCTAATGCTTGTTAACTTAATAAATAGACGATCAAATCTTTTTTATATTTCACTGTACTAAAAAATTATTTGCGCTCACGCAGCACTTTTGTTTAGTATTTCGCCTTTAAAGATTGGCATTAACCGGCATTTACAAAAATATCCATTAGCTACCCTCAGAAGCCCTTCGAGTTTCATGTCCGGATGTTTAATCATTACGTAGGTATATTTTAACCTTCTTTCTTGTATTGGGCCTTTTGGGACGTAGCTTTGTTTAGTTTTATAACAATTAAAATTTGATATTATTTTTTTATATATGTACCTACCGTAAGAGCGCTGGTGGTGAAGTGGTAGTACCCTAGTAGTATGCTTCACGATCCAAAGGTCGTGGGTTCAAACCTGGTCGTGCACTAATGAGTTTTTTCATTTAAAAAAAAATATGTGCGCTATGCCAGTGCTCTTAAGCGGTGAAGGAAAACATAATGTCTGAGGAAATATCTACCGAGCCTGGAGATTACAATCGTGATCATAGTTTTTTTTTTATTTTAATTAAGTTGTACTTACCGTTATTAATACGAATACAATAAAGTAAGTGTCACATTATAAAACCATCACATCATTTAAGTTAAAAATTAAATAATTCTGTGTCTCATGCGTAGAATAGTTACGTAATAATAAAACCGTCAAGTGCGAGTCGGACTCGCGCGCGAAAGGTTGTATTATCAAATATTTATTTTATTCTGATTTTAATATTTGTTGTTGTAGCGGCAACAGAAATATGTACATCATCTGTGAATATTTCAACTAACTATTACGGTTTACGAGATAAAGTATGGGACAGACGGACAGACAGACAAACGGACGGACAGCGGAGTCTTGGTAATATGTTCCCATTTTACCCTTTGATTACGGAACCCTAAAAACATTACATATCACTGACTCACACTGCAATATTTTGTTTATTTTAACGAAAACCCAGTTCAAAAAATGTTTTTAAAACTGTGTAAAATATCATCCTCTTGTAGAATATCCATTACGTATGACCCTATATATCCTCTTGTAGAATATCCATTACGTATGACCCTATATTGCATGGCTCTTTTCAGCGCTCTTTTCATTACTGGGATCGTCGGCTTATGTTCCTGGTTCTTTGTGTGAATACAATTGTAGGCTCATAAAAGCCGTAAATATACGCGCCCTGCCTCTGACTATGTCACATGAAAAAGCTGTATCATGTAAAAATGAGTTTTATTTAGTTGATATAAAATTAAATATGGCATAAATGTGGTAAACGTTGCTGGTTCTGCTTACTTGGGCTGTGCTGGTCTAAAGTTTTAAAATTGCACATTAAATTTTAACGTCTGCAACAGGAGTAGGTACTAACACTTTTTTTAAATAGTTTACAACGTGTAAATTTATAACTAAAGATATCGATTGAAAATTAGGACGGTGAAAAAGGTCTGTAACAAGAAAAAGGTTAAATAAAAAAAGTATGTAAGGTTTTATTTATACTGTGTCGATGTTTCTGTGGAATTTGTACCAGCTTATCTTGTTGTGTTCTAGCTATGTTTTTTTTATGTGTCTAGTGTGGGTTTGAATCAAGTTTAACCTACATAAAATTAAGTACCGTGGCGTGTTGATGGGCATGGGCAGATTAGCTAATCACTGTTTCATTTCGGCTTAACACTAGTATTGCAAGTTCTATATAGCTATAGCGTCACTGGTTAAAGGAGTTAATCAAAATATCTACTAAAACGCTACTTGCACCTTAACAGTTTATTCTGATTAGTGCACGGAAGGAACATTATAAGGCGCACCTTAATACTTTTACCACACTGGTTCGAAAGAACTAGTGACACGAGAAAAAGAAGATTTCTGATTACCTACGCCATTGTGTTGTCACTTTGAAACTCGGGCTGTTCTCTCCTTTCTTAAAACTATGATTTTAAAATTGATGTAGTATACTTACTATCGGCTTTGAAACTTATACACACTTTTGTAAGAACAAAATTTCCTATGAGTAGGTTTCGCTAGATCAAATAACAATAAACGCAAATATCTAGGACGTCTAAAGACACGATGACATAAGATATGGCCCAATGCGGGTTTACCCAAAGCTATTTTCGTAAATCGTTAATCAGTCGTTCGTGCGGAAAACTGATAAGACCTTTCGCCAATTAACTTAATGGTGATTCTTTCTCTGACCTTCAGAAACGGTCGCGCTGTAGGTCGTCCCAGCACGGATGGACTAGCTCTTGGACTCCAACAACCATAGAAATCTAATTAACCACCATGTTTCTAGCTAAATGCAATTGTGCAGTCAAGCAATCATAGGAAAAAAAAACAAATGATATCTGTTTTTTTTGGTCAACTGATATATCGAATTGTGAACCTCTTCTTTTTGGAGATGCGGCATATTGCACGCAATCTGGGTGTCTACTCTGCGAAACGACAACAATCTATTTGAAATGAAAGTTTGTCGAATTTAGAAGAACTAGCAGTTGTTTTGTCATATTCAAATTATAATATCATCGGTAAATGGTGTTGAAGGTAGGTTTAAGAGATTGTCTTTGGCTTTGATACATAAGTGCTGTATGTATAAATCCTACTAATATTATAAACGCGAAAGTTTGTAAGAATATACGGATGTGTGGATGTAAGGATGAATGGATGTATGTTTGTTACTCTTTCACGCTGAAACGACTGAACGGATCTGGATGAAATTTGGCACAGACATAGATTATACCTAGTCTGGAATAGCTACTTTTTATCCCGGAAAAATGTATGGTTCCCGTAGGATAGATTTGTTTTGTTTTCTAAGGTATCATGTGGGCGAAGCCGTGGTCGGAAGCTGGTGTTCTATATTTATTGGGAAATTCAAAAATGTAATTAAACAAAAACTGTCTCGTAAAGCTTATTATAGAATATCAGAGTACTTAGATGACAAAAAAGCTTGGGACGAATCAGCTCCAACTCTGCTAGATGTCCCTAACAATGTTAACACGGATCATAATACAAAAAAAGCGCTAGGGCCCAGCGAGTTTCTTGTCAGTTCTTCTCGGACTGGGGATAGGACTGGAATTGGCACCTAGACTCACCTAGTATGTAAGACGATTCAAAATGATCCCTGTGATATTACTGAATAAAGAATTTTTGACTTTGACTTTATAAATATCGTGCATTTTGACATGGGTTACAACGAAGAAACTTGAGTCCAGTAACATATTGTGAATGGTGACCCAATGTATGCTTGGGTTATGTAGCAACTGTTTAGTGATCTGTAGCGGGTGATGTATAGCGTGGCATCGCCATATATCTGGTTTTATTGCGCACATAGGTTCGACTTAATCTGCCATTTTATACGGGTAACGTCCTAGAAGTATTGTGGCAACAGGAAAACTTACCAACTCATTTTGATAATGAGCTCATGAACATGAAACTAAAAGAGTTATTTCAGGATGATGTTACTTGAGCATTAGGTACCTGTTTCTATAAGCTAAATTTTTCAAATGGTGCTATGAACAACATACTATGGTCTAACAGCGGTTTAAGAGCATTTTTTTATATTGCCTATTACTAATACACGTTTCATAACTTTAGATAAATGACTTAGCATTACAAAGTTAATATATTTTTCTAAAAACGCCGGGTAAATGTTAAGATATTAATATTTTTTATTAAAAGACATAATTCTTGAATATTTTAGCCGTTGACCAAAATAAATGACTCCTGAAATTACAACACCCACTTGAAGTATAATTTTAGCGCAACAAGCTTTACAATCCCGTGACCCGCATAACAATAGCTTCAGTGATCGTCCAGAGTAATACGAGTATATTCAAACTATAGATTGAGCCTTTTAAAATATTTAAATAATACTTTACTAAAGTATTCTATTATTATATGGAGAGAAAAAACTTGTGCGCACGGTAACGAATAAATTAAATTCAGTAGTATTCGATTTTGGCTTTATAACACCTACACATTTTAATAGCAGTCCATTCTATTTTGAACAACAAAACAAAGACTGATGATAATGAGACCCCAAGGAAGACAATCGATTTCTTGTTTAACCCACAATCTTTCAACCCAGGCGGGTTGAAAGATTGTGGGTTAAACAAGAAACACTCCAGTTCATTACGAAGTCTAGTTCGATGATAATTGATTGTATGACGTTGATATATGATTTAAAATCTAATAAATCACCGGACTTTGCAAAATAAAATATCTCTACCAGTATAAAATTATGTAGGCAATTAAAAAAAAAACGCGTGCGACGCCACCGATGTTTACGCCGTTATAAAATACCATGTGTTTTTTACGTACGAAAATTGTTTTCATTTGTACATAGACGCTCCTCCCGGTTTTGTTGTTCAACTCACAGTAGGATTTTGTTACGAGAATAATAAACAAAAAAAATGTGTCTTTTATTAAAAATTAAATGAAAAATCTACCTCGAGCCTCGGCTGTCCATAATTTAGAAGCAGCGGACCGCAGTCTTTCGTTTTTTTAAGCCCTCGTTTTCTTTTGATTGAACCTTATTCAAGCGGTTATTTATTATGTTTATTACATTTATAACAATTGCGTCATGACTATGTAAATATCTTAAAGTAAAACAATATGAAAAGCCTTACTGTAAAAACGTGAAAAGGTACACTTATTGTAATAATTTAGGTACCAATGAAAATAAGACTGTTAAAGTAATTTTTTAATTTAGCCTACAGACTTTCATGAAACTGTATTTCTGAATTGGAGAATCAAATAATTCAAAGGTCAAATAAACTAAAGTAATATGGGGCGTTATTTCCCCTTTGTAAATTTGTAATATTTGGAAGGTATTATTTGGATATTTGCTCTATATTGCTCTAGTTGGATATTGTATTTTGCTGTAGTATTGTGTTGTGCTATATATTGACTCTTTTATAAAAACGCTTGGGGTTAGCTGTGCCAGAAAATAAATTGAAATCGACTCAACAAGCCGCAAGGCATGGACATGTGTGTATATCTGCTTGACGGCCAGCTTCAATGTGGTTCTTACCCAACTACTCCCCTTCACTTAGAGCATAGCAAGAAATTAGCAGCTGATTCACTCCAATTGCATGCCAAAAAATAATGCACGCGGTTATAAGTCGTTTTTAATTGAAACATCCTCTACATCCCCATGGAACTTTTTACAGAGTCATAGAGGTACAAACATACAAGTGAACGCAAACTTGCACATTTATATAAATAAATAAAAAAACATTTATTATAATTAGTATACCTACTACTGCAGCAACCGTAGCAATGATCTTTGAGCATTACCTGCAATTATGTTTGCTATAGTGGGGCATGTATCTATTCCCTGTAAAATTAATTAATATATGTACTTATGTTGTTTCAAGTTCATTAGTGTGGTAAGCCCGCGTAGGCCGCGTAGCACTCATAGCACGGATTGTTACGAGCTGTCTACGAAATGTGTAAGCTCATAACTGACCTATTCTGAGGCGCACTTTCATTCTTTCATCACACTAGTTCGAAAGAACAGTGACACGATACGAAGAAGACTGACCTATCTGTTTAAAAAAACAAACTTGTTCCCAGCGAACACGGTGGTTTTAATTAAAACCGAAATCGCAGTGAAAAAGTCAGACTGAATTGCTACTGCGACGTCATTACAGCTCCAATCTGAATCCGATGCGAACGTATACAAGGAACTTTGAAACCAATGTTATTTTGGAACGGGCAACTTTGTAACAACTATTGCCTTGCAACAATCGTTAGATACATGTTTGGTAACTTTGATAACGTAAGTTTTTCTTTATCGATATTTTACAAAATTATAGGTGACTAGATTTTTTGTGTGGACTATTTATGCGTGTGTTGCTCATAACTTAATTTAGCAAGTAATTATCATTTCTAGTAAAATATTCAGTGTCATAATAGGGTGTAGATTGTCAAAAGTTGCCCAATGTTAATTGCTCATTTATCACGTTCTAGCGCTTTTAAAACAAGTACAATTCATTAGACTTGCAATAAAGGCATCGAATAAAACGACTGCTGGAAGTATTCCGAACTTATTGAAACTTTGTCCTCGAAGCGATTTAAATAAGTGCTTTACACTTTGTACGAGAAAGGGTTCTATTTGCCAATTATTCAAATGGATCTCCAATTTTATTCTAAAAAGGCTAAAAATGTAACGCGATTCGGTATTCGCCGAGCGCGATTTGAATTAGAATGGCTCCCTATAGAGTTTTGGAAAAGTATAGGTTTTCAGGAACGTAGTTAGGAAGTTGTAAAAATAAACAAAGCAGACTGAACATGGCTTCCATCGGACACTCATGATGTAAAGATCGTCAATATTCATATGTAAATACATACAAACAATAATACTAGCTATTTTTCTTTATTTTAATTTTTTTGTGGTAAGCCTCTAAAAATGTATTCTAGGATATAATCCAAAATAGTCCCCCGATACCCCAAATATTTTGTTGTAAATTTTAATTTTGTTGCCGTAGCGTAGGTGACTAAAACTTGATTCTAGGTTTTTTTTTTGGATGACCGTTTCAGAGGAAATCAAACGATTACCAGTGACTTTCAAAAATGTTACGACCAAAGCTTATTTAACTATCTTCATACATTAGACCTGGAGCTAGGTACCCAAGAGAGAAGTTATAAACCTCTTACACAAGCTAGGATTACGTCCCTGTAAGTATTGAATTTACTTATGCTAATCTTTACTTCACCCAGAGGACAACAGTTTCATTACTAATTAACGTAACAAAAAGCTCTGCTATTTATAAATATTTGTAACGGTTCAGATCTTAAGTTAACCTCTTTTATTAACCATCTTTTTCTATCAAATTAAAAAAAAAGGAAAAAACTGCAAGAATATTGTTGTACTATATTTTAACAAATAAGTTTGAGAAAGTGTTGTATTTACTTAAGCAAGGACATTAATTACTTTGGACCCCGGGATAAACTCTGGAAGTTAATTTAATAGACTGAATAAAATTACAGGAGAAGTGAAAATTCTGTAAGAGACCTTTATCCTGTAAAAGATGATTCACACCTATCAGGATTTAACTAGTGTAGTATTTTTACACCCTGTGACGGTAAATAATGAGATTCTAAAACATGTTGGTTTTTATTTAAATGTAAATAAATATAAATGGGGGAATAAAATAATGTAAATGCGAAGCTTCCGTAATTTAACCATTACTTGTCATGTCCATCACGTGCCGTTTTCAGAAAATTTTCCCCTCACAAACTTTTACCCTTTCATTTTAAAATTTATGGTTATGTTATAAAAGATAGAATATCAAAGAGGATTAAATCCAGCAGTATAATAAGTCAGCTTATTAAAAATATCCTTCAGAATTTGTAGCCAATGGTTTTTTGTGTAGCTTTAGTTTGGTGCAAATATATACCTACAAGGTTGTAAAGAGATAATACAAATCCAAACCCAAGAAGTAATTAAGAGACATAAAGGTAAACAAAATAAAACTATCAGTCCGAGAGTCGCTCCAGTACGAGAGGCGTTCCTATATCTAATCCGTGCTCTCCGTGCGGAGATGTGTTTTTCAGTGTGTTTGAGAATAAATTTTTTCTATACAAACTGATGTACTTGAAATAAAGACAGCGGTTAATCCCCCGGCGTTTTATGTGATAATCACCACAATCAAACAGTTTGATTCCAAAAAATTTTCTTCCATATATCATTGTAGCTGGGTCACATTAGATAAATAAATAAAAATATTATCTTATACTGTAAGTATCACATTCATCTCCACACTATCGTTCTGTCCATAAGAATAACTTAGTTGCCGTGCATTAGCTGATCAAACATTTACGGACTGTCAGTTCAATACAAAGTGGATGGGATATCTATTACCTGTCTCATGTTAATGGATCGGTGACAGAGCAATTGGTTATTTATTGCAGCTGTACGCTAGCTTCTGAACGTGAAAATGTTTAAATGGAAATCAATGTTAAAAAGGTGTCCAACAATTTATTCCCAGACACCAGAAGGACTGCGCACACCAGGAGCAGTTTATTTTTTTAATCTATACATTTTATAATTCGCGTAGGTACGTAAAATTGAAAGAGAGCTAAAAGAAGAGAGAACCAAAAAATAATAACCCATCAAAAACATAAATGTGAAATGAGAGCCAAGTTCAATAAGTATGTTTTAGTCGTTGACTTCAGCGTCAAAATAAGTGAGATCTAAACGGGTGCCAAGTACAATGGTCAGTCCTGAAACTTATTTATAACAATATGAAATATTTTTAACAACTTTAAAATATCATTTCATCTCATAACTTAGGATATTATATTGAAGCCTAAGGTCTAACTTGGCTAGTTCTCATTATACGAATTACCTTCCTATTATTAACTACTTACCTACTATGTCCGATCGCTAGTTTCTACTAGCAAGCCAAATTTTTAGAAGAATAAAATAAGAGAACTTGCAAAGGCTATACCTAATATAATTCGTACTCTTAAGAAAACTAGCCAAGTCAGACCTTAGGCTTCAATATAATATCCTAAATTATGAGATGAAATGATATTTTAAAGTTGTTAAAAATATTTCATATTGTTATAAATAAGTTTCAGGACTGACCATTGTACTTGGCACCCGTTTAGATCTCACTTATTTTGACGCTGAAGTCAACGACTAAAACATACTTATTAAACTTGGCTCTCATTTCACATTTATGTTTTTGATGGGATATCATTACTTTTTGTACAGAACTTATTAGTAAGTAAGTACTTATTCTTATATTATTACACTAATATAATCTACCTGCATAAACGGCTCAAACTATTGGCACATTATAGGTATACATACTAAGCAGGTAGGTAGGTACTTGAGTACTTACTGAATAAGTATACCTACCTACTACCTATCCGACAAGCCGATAATCCGATAATCTAGGCCTGAATAGTTATCTAGCCCTATCTATCTACCTGCATAGACCGCTCAAACTATTGGCACATTGTAGGTATACATACCTATAGTCATACTTACCTATCTGCATTGACGGCTCAACTATTGGCACATTGTATACCTAGGTAAGAGTGTACTACTTACCAATCCAAGACACTACTTCCACTCGTTATTATATTCACGTCAAGACCCTATTAAAATCCACATAATGACCGACTGTCATCTATTTAGATTGCTATTCTTATATTACAGGCGCTAGTAAGGGTTCCTAGGAGAATCAATTAATTGAAAAAGTACGTTAAAAATATAAAAAATTGCAAGTTTCAGATTTTTTCCTTTGTATCCACCCCACTGCCTACCTGGATGCCAAATTTGAACGTTCTAGGTCATCTGGAACTGGGTTATAATTAACGTCTATAGGTCAGTCAGTGATAAAATTTTCTTAATTTTTTTTTTTTTTTTTTTTAATTTTTGGACGTTGATATCTAAATAACCGTTTGAGGGGTGTTTATGAAATTCGGAGTACATATTTCACTCGCAAATGGCAATAGATGAGCCAAATTTGACTTGTTTATGTGAAATAGTTTTTGAGTTACGAGGGGGTTAAAATGGCTCCAAATGGTTCGTGTAACACACGGTGCGCGCCTCGCCCGTTCGCTTGAACTTGGCTTGACACGCTGCCGCGTGTCTAGATTTTGAATTTTTCGTCTACCTGTCACACTAATACTTACTTAATTACTGAACATAAGTAGATGATTGATTCAGGCGTGACTTTGCGGAAATCCATTACAAATACTGAAAAGGACGGAAATGTCTAGTACTTTCCCGCTAAAACTATTATCTAATGAGGTTATTAATTAAGCTTATTAATATTAATGAGCCCCACAAAATGCCTTATAGAAATATTATTAATATTAATAATCCCAACACCATACCTCAAATAGAAACTCGACACGTGTTTCGCTTCTCCACAAAGCATCCTCAGGACCGTTGACTCGCTCCGCACTGGTGTGATTAATATTAATAATATTTCTATAAGGCATTTTGTGGGGCTCATTAATATTAATAAGCTTAATAACCTCATTAGATAATAGTTTTAGCGGGAAAGTACTAGACATTTCCGTCCTTTTCAGAACATAAGCAGATTATGTTTAGCGTGGAATAACATTTTTCATCATATCAAAAACATTTATCGTCATAAACCGAGTTTTACGTAAACGAAGTCGCTGGCAAAAGCTAGGTGTAATAATGATAAATCAAATTTTGAAATAAGTTGCCAATTTTGATGCTGCTAGATGCTGACAACCATTTCATTACTATCCACCATTATCTTTGGTAATATCACGCTAGAAATAATATGTTTGTTTTCCATTACTTGGTATTACATTGATTGATCCATTCCTGACTGCCCCAGCATATTGTATTTTCTATAAATTAAATTATGTAAGTATTTTAATCTAAAAACAAAATCCTACATACTTGAAACTTGAAAAGCCAATGAAAAAGCCACATTTCGATGTGGTTATCGACAATAATTTTAAGATGTTTATAAAGTTCAATTTGCAATATTTGAATACCCATAACAAAGCAAGCATTTCAGTTTCAGTGGGCGATAGACGTAAATAGAACTTTTGAAATACTGTAGAATGACTAAAATGACGAAAACAGCTATGAATTGACTAAAATGAAACAATCTTTACTAGTTACTTCGATATAGCCAAGTTATAGCAGATCGACGAATGTGAAGTGGGCAGCTGCCAAACCACACTACCCCTTGAGAAAGTTTTAAAGTACTAGACTTTGGTAGTAGTTTCTGCCGTTCAACACCAATTAAATGTTTTGCTTGTGTTCTGACCATTTTGTTTTTTTTTTGTTTTGAAAGCATATTTTTTTTAATGTTTGTTAATCATTTTTTGATTACTTACACGTTTTCGAAGGTTCGTGTATTTTGGAATACGGTATAGGTCCGCAGAGTAAGTTGTGCTTACAAAATGAGAAACATCTTACGATAAACTAGTCAACTTAGGCTCGCGTATTAGGAATAAGCATAAAAAAATATTGTAAAGTCTCGATTATGTTGATTTAGTTACGGAATACAGCTTTATCTTTTATTTGAACTTTCTTTGTACTGAAACGAAACGTAAAATATTAATGAACATAAACTCCGCGCTCCAAAAAAGAAAACGCTCGAAAGTCGAACAAAAAGAGAGTGATGGCTCCACCTTATCTCAGTATACCTCGTTTGTTCCACCAGATGTTCGCAATACGTCACAAGTGTTTCGGGAAGAGCTTTTTTGTAGATTTATAGGCACGATGAAAATAATAGGTACAAACAGTAATAAGGCCAGCTCCAGACATCCGGAGAGATGAAATTTATTATGAAACCAAAATGGTGAGTAGGGTCTCTAATTTGCAGCTTGTTACCAAACCATAAATTACATTTTCGTAACTGTGAAATCATTTCAATTCAGTTTTAGAACTTCTAACAAAAACTAACTCAACGATTTTCCGAGACGTGGATTGCCAAAGACTTGACTAATATTAATTTCACGGCCTGGAAATATCCTCAAAAGATTTATAGGCCTAACCACTTGCTACTTTAATCAGATCGTGAAGTTGTGAGTACCTCCGGAATTCGTTTTCAGGCTTAAACAGAAGATCGAGTTTGGGGCAACGTGATGTGCTACTTACCTACCAACTGCAAGGTTTTCATCTTCTTATTGGGTTACTAATTCCTTGAAAACCTGTGTGATGAAAGGATGAAGATGTACCACAAAGGCCCCTTTTATACACTTGACGTTTTGATCTTTTTAGATTCTATGACATACCTACCAATGAGTGATGAGCCTTCACTGGTTCGAGTATTGGTATGGGTCTTTGGTCAACTGAGGCCGCTGTCAACTTATCCCGCGGAATGAGTTGACTTTATGCATTTTTGAATCGGTCGACTTACGTGCATTTTTTGAACAGAAATTGGTGCACCACTGGATATGAGTCCACAACCTTAGGATTAGAAAGCGGAGACACTACTAATAGACCACCAGTGCACTGGTAGAAATGGACATTTTGCATTAATCTTGAATAATGCAACTGTGGAAATTAAATTCAGGGACTTTGCGGAAATCACTTGCAAATGATGCATAGCATTTTTATGGCTTTTTTAGGCGGGTGGGCGGGTCGTGCACCTGTCTACATTGAGTTGAGCGCATTATATAATAGTTGAGTGGGAAAATACTAGCTATTCATCCAATTCTGCGGAAATTGTTTTAAAAAATCTTGTCTGTATCAAGTTGTTTAATTTACTATTTTTATTCAATAAATATGCTTATTTATTCCGTACATACCTAACATACCTTACAAACATGGATAACAATACAATCAACGTTTTGCATAATACTACAAAACGTTAACGGCAAATTGGTGCAGGTTTAACCGCCAATTACCTTGTTGGTGAACTTTATTGTATAGGTATATTTCGGATTCTCCAGGGAAAACACGCAAGAATCCTCGTAGTATTGTATTATTGGAACCACAAGCTGGGCTATATAACACGTGTATGGCACCCCAGTGGATATTTGGAAGTTATTACAGTTTATTAGATACTTATTAAGATAGAGCATTTCCCAGTTGTAATTTAATGGTAGAGATAAAACAATTCCTACTAGATATAACATGTATTAGATTTTCTCATCTCTATATAAATAAATCTATGATGAATTCCAGAATAAGTAATCTTCACAGTTTTATAATTATAGGTAGTTACTTATGTATTTATCTATGTAGTAAAATTTATAAAAGAAAATTATAGGTACCTATTAGAAAGTAGACCGGATGGATCAGCTCAATCAGAAGGTTTGCTCGAAAATAATGTTCATTCAAGTGCTAGGGTTAAGGTTTGTTATGATTTAGAAATCTGAACCTTTCTCTCATTGCGTGTTCAGACCTTGCACTTCGAAAGAAAGAGAGAAATTTACGTTTCCTCACGATGTGTTTAAATAACATTCTATTCAACTCTAGGATATAATTATGTACTTATTACAAGATCGAAGATTAGAACTGCTTTTAGTTATTTTATATCGATATCGCAAAGCTCTGGCATCATCCAAAACATGCCGATACCATCAAAAAATAACTCAATCCGTAAATCAAAACCAGACGTAACGCAAAACAATAAGTGGTTTCACACGAACGCGGGCGTGATTGAATTCCGTCATACACTGGATATTCGTTATGTAGCTGTCGGTTCAAATCATCGTTTCACAATAGAACCGATTCCAGCGACGGAACTTCGTTTGTCGAATATACCTACCTAACAAACCAGTATTTCGGTTGCTAGGCTGGGGGCAACCGAAAAAAAAAACTTGGCAAATCAAGCACGGCATTGCTATTTTGCTAGCTTTATATAGAACTTTTATGGAGTAGAAAAACATGAAAATATTTATGACACACGACTGATATAAGTAACTACTTCCCGACGTTTACTTTAACGATGATTCAAGATATATAATATTACTGTTGGAAGTCTTCGCGATTTCGTTCTCAAAACTTCAAACTTCCGCTGCATCTCAAGGGTTGAATTTCGAAAAATCCCTTCTTAATACACCTCTACGAACCAAGACAGACATACCCTTTCAATTTCAAGGCTTTATAAGCTGTGGTTAAGGCTGTCAGTGAATGAGTGTGTCAGTCAGGACTTTGATTCGTAAAATATCACACATCTACGTATAACCAGTATAATACGTCCACTAAAGTTTCGATGGCCAACGAGCCGCATTTTAGTTTCCGGTACACCCTAATGTGTATAGAAGTCGTTTAACTGTTCACATTAAGGACGAATTTGTTACTAAATATGTTGGTACGCTATAGAAACAGATACATGCTGCTGTGTGTATGTTTAGTTATGATTTACATAGTACCTACATACTCAACAAGATTATAAAGCATCATTTGGATATTGTGTGCGCTACTTGCATTTATATCATAAAGAGTTTTTGTGTTTCGTAAAAACTCCGTCAACAGAAGTGACCTAATGAACTTATACAATTTTATACTTTTCAACCGATGATAAACAGAGGTGGTTTTCATGTCGACGCGTACATATTTTGTGAGAAAAATAATACATTTATATGATGTGACGTGATTTTTGAAAAAATTATGTCTTTAAAATACTGACTTTATTGAAAAGTCTATTTGCAGAATAAAAACAAAACAGGTATAAAATCGACGTCTATGTTTGGAGTTACCTATCATAACATTTATTATAATCCACGGCATTGAATTTCACAAATATAAATTAAGCAGCTATTTCAAAGAAAACAAAGATCATTAGTACAAAAGCACCTGCGATAGACATCACAAACGAGTTCTATTGTTCCGTAATAATTTCAAAGCGCTTTCTCGCAGCTCGAAGGCGGCCGAAGCTGCTGAAAGTAGTATGTTTCACTTTTATTCACTAAGCGATAGCATTCAATTAAAAGTTGGGTAATTAAATTCGAATGCCTATTCAGACGGTCTTTGTTAACTCTTTCCTTGTTAAAGTTCTACGTTATTTCTTGAATAATATCACCTAACGTGAATAAATCAAACCTAAAAACGTAATTATTTTATAACCGACTGCATTTTACTTTATTCTTTGTACACACAAATAAGCTTAAATAAAACTAATTGCATGGGCGGATTTTGAGCATTGAGGTGGCGTTGGATTTGTCTGGATCACAAAAGTGACAAATCCTAGTTCAGTCGGGTTTTTTTTATTTTTTGCAGTAAATACTAGCTAAAGTAGAGGTAGATCAGTCTAAAAATGCACGCCCCTCCAATGTATTTACCTCTACATGAGGTACAAGTACAAGTGGAGGGGCGTGCATTTTTAGACTGAATCATCTCTACCTACCTATACAGACAATCTAGCTACTAGACTATGCAAACATTTGTCTCGCAGCTGCAATAGAAACTGCACCTTAAGGGTCTGTCAGATAGTTTCACCGAGCTTGAAATCCCAACTTTCTGTTCTGAGTTTTAGTGCTAAAATAATGTACAATGTATTTTAGGCCTGCGGTACCTACTACAATCTCTTAAAAGGTAATATATATTAGTCGCACTGGCATTTACAGCTGAAAAGGCAGCTTTATGCATAAATCAATTGTAAAACTAGACAGTTAAATGGATTACCAACTTTGATCATATTTTAACTTAACAAACTTTGTCATAGAAACGATAATAGATTATTTGAAACCCTTCAATGTCCTAGACTCAATGAATATTGAGCAATTAAATAAATTAATATTTTTTATTCAGAATATTTTCACATAATATAACCTCTACCGTTCCGCGTACATAAATTAATCTCACTACATTCGATTAGGTTCATCTTTGGGTGAGTTTTTATGTAACGTGTTACTATGCGTCCACACTCGTGATATTCCAGCGTTTCCGTGTCTGAAACACACAAACATTTGCTACAAATATCAATATCAATAGGTATCGCGGACTTTTACGTGTCACAGCAAAATGTCTGTTCTTTCTCAAGAAATCCTTTGACAAGATGATTGATATCTACGCGTATTTTTTACGGTACGGAGTCACGGTCACGACAGCATAATGTCACGAGTGTGGACATAGGTACACTTAGAGTTTATACTGCTATTGTTTGTCCTACCTAATTATATCTACCAAAAAACCGCTATGTTAATAAAATTACCGTAGAGTCAAGTTATAAACCCTCAGAATATTTTTTATTGGGATAAAAAACAAAGAAACTAGGGTAAGCTTAATTATTGGTCCAAGGATCCAACCATTCAATTAAACAAGCCATTGACGCGAAAAAACGCCTGAAGGGAATCTTTCATGTTTTTCTTCAAAGAATATTTTTACCAACTGTTTATTTAATGATGTTGCTTTGACGTTCTATAATTGCAACCGAAAAACCTTTTCCTCGAGCGAACGTCTTGACCTTTGATTAAAAATGGCCCTTAGTTGTTCTAAGAGCCTCTTGGATATAAGGGCCGCTGTCGACCAATCTTCAACGGATGTTACACTCAAGCTGTAAGATCTGAGCTTGTGACAAACTGGAGTTCATAGGCCTGACAAAAGCCGTGTCGGCATAGTAGCATAACGACTAGACCAAGCGACCGACCTATCCATGTACCGGTAGAAATAGATCTACACAAATGTACACATATCCCTACCAGTAGGGATAACTGAGTAGGGATAAGAAATGTACTGTGCACCTATCCCTACCGGTAGAAATAAATCTACAAAAACGTGCTCTTATCCCTACTAGTAGATAGCTTGGTAGGAATAAGTGTACCAGCCGTAAATATCGCGGTCATTATCTCAATGTTGACAGCTCTGAATGTTACTAAGTTACACTAAGCTCTTCTTGTATGCGTGCGTATCACATGGTTCTGTGCACTAGACAGACGTGTGGTCTCTGATATTAATAATACTCCGCTCATTTTGCTGCTGGATAACCAACAATAAGGTGTATCTTTTTAATACAGGTTGATGCTAAACGAGCTAATTCCAAGAATTAAATTGGCTTGCGTGTGTCTCTTCGAACTTTGAAAAAATAAAAATACAGATATCAAAATAATTTCAGACGACCCACCAACCTCGAAGACATTAACAGATGTCGCCGACTTAAGTTGAGACTTTCTCGTCACTTTGAACAGAACTATCTCGGTTGGCACCATCTGTTTACCGTGACTTTGCAAATGATCCAAGTTTGTGCGACACCTCTTGATATTAAAAACTCATTCACTCACTCTCAGTTTTAGTTGAGACGTGCTTAAGCTTGGACAAAAATCATAAGGTGTAGTAATTAGTTAGGTTTAATGCAAAAATTAAAAAATACGACTGAAAGTAATTGAAAACAGCTTTCTACAGCCACCATTATTGGACTTTTGGACATTATATACTTGTAATGATGATACTCGTATAATTTATGTCACTCATGTAATCCAAACAAATCCAATGACACCTTATTTGTCAAAATCCGTCCAGCCGTTTGGGCTACAGCGACAGCGAAAGGAACTCATGCATATACAGGGTTATAGGTATCTAATGAATTACCTTGAAAAGGCGACTTGGGTAAATCAAGACTAACAACTTTTGTTCTATGACTTTTGCCAAAACGTAATACATTATTATTAGTATTAGACGGGTATTTATCGCGTTTAAATTACCTTATATTTTCCCGACGTTTCGACAGGTTTGCACGCTGTCGTGGTCACGGGTAGACAGCGTGCAAACCTGTCGAAACGTCGGGAAAATATAAGGTAATTTAAACGCGATAAATACCCGTCTAATACTAATAATAATGTGTTCAGATCGCGTAAGTTTAAAAGTACATAACGTAATACATATCAAGTTTTATTTTTTTTTAGTTTTTGTGAGAATTTCTATCAATTGTTAGCTCTATGTCTTGTAAATATCTACCTAATGTATTTAGATTGATTAGATACCTATAGTAAGTGACTATCCTTTAGTTAGACTCTAAAGTTTAGAGTGTATTTTCTCTATTTATTTTGTGGCGCGACGTATTTCAACATGATCATTATTCAAAAGCATTCTGTGTAATGCATCATACTGAAACCGTTCATTCATTAAAACCGTCCATTTTACTTTACTTCCAGTTGCAGAGTTTCTCATAAAATGCATCTCACTAAGCTTGTTGGAAACGTGTAATAAATAACGGTATACCAAACATAAAGCGTCAGAACGAAGATTTATTATGAGAAATTCGACGCAACCGGCATTCCCAAAGATAACATGTCGGTGAAATAATGTTATACAAGGTTAAGACATGAGAATCACCGAACATAAACGTAGGGATAGAATCGATATTTCTTCCAATTATTTATTTACAAATACATACTAATACTACCTGCTAAATTCTATGACCATGAAACAAGTGAATTATGACAAGTTTCATTTGAATTCATTCAGGGGCTTTACCACGAATTCACAATACATTATTGAATTAATATTGCATTGTTATTTCGTACCATGACCTATGCAAATTGTATTGAAGTGGTGACGTTTCTATAATCGAATCGTTCTGGAAGACTTCGTGGTAAGGCCAGTACCTAGTTTCGGCGTAATGCGCGGTTGTGCGCGGTCCAGAAACAGACAATGAAAAAAAAATACAGTTTTGGCTACAGTATCGATTACAGAGTGACTTTAAAAAAATCATAAGTACAGATTAAAAATGGCCTGCTTTGTTAATATAAATTAACCTCTTCCCAAACACAACACGTCCAGAATAGCGATTTATTACGGAAATTCGAGGTAGGATGATACCGTCTCGGAAGAGGCAAGGCATCTAAATACAGTGTCTAGGGAATCATCCCAGTCTGACCAAGGAGCGCTCCATGACATAATAATGAAGATTTGCAAATTATACCAACAGGGAGAACCACAGCTTTCCGTTTTTCCTCTTTCTTAAACTCAGTGTTTTTCACACCAAGTGATGTCGTGCGATTATTTATTTAGATTTCTGTATTAAGTAATAGCTCTGAAGTGTGTGTTAGATTATAAGAGGCAATCTTTAGAATACCAATTCAGGAAAATAACACATGCTAAATTCTTATTTCTCCATAATTATGATGATATTATTTCTTCTAAACTTGCGGACAAAGTCACTAGCGGGTCAGCTAGTTATTCTCGTGACACGTGGACTGGGCAAAGTGTACGTGACACGTATTTAGACCAGCATACGTATTATAAGTAATAAATCATGGGCAAACTCACATAAGAAAGTAATTCTAGGAACGAAAATAACGCTAAATCACCGCTTTTTTATTTTCATAATTTAACAATTCACTGTAGGACGAAAATACAAAATGCTTCATAAAGTTGTTGCCCCACGGGCACATAATAATCTGGTATCCAAGCGGATGTCTTCACATTTTCTGCAGTGCCATTTTCTACCAAATCTTATCTCTTGTAAACTCTGAAATGAAAATTCCTATCATGTATACCTCCCTAACTTTCCGCACGTTTTTGAGCAACTCGAAAGCAATACTTTTACCCCCCGTTATATCCTCTTTTTTAAAATAAATGTTGTTTATTTACAAGAGTGAAGAAGTGCTTTGTACCAATTTAACTTCTGAAGAACGTCTGGAGAAATGGTAGTGTAGGTCACGTTCTACAACGGCCTTCTATCTTTATTTCTTTTTTCATTTTGCGAAAATCGTAATTTTGTTCTAAAAAACTATTAAAATAAGTCTTCATTTTAGCAAACAATACTGTAAAGTAAAATCCATTTGAAATATTACACTTGGATAGCTCGGGCTTTAGTTGAATTGTGTTTTTGTGAATATCTAACCACTTTAGTATTTTCACTTCCATGAAAATATGGCCACATAAAAAGTGTTTTCGTGAAAATTATTGCCATCGAAAGCTTGGCTAAGCGTGTACGAGTATGTGTTTTTACAATTTTTTGTCGGCGACATCAGGATTTACAGGAAATACATGCAATGGAGTTCAGTTTAGCTTTGATTTGTAGCCCGTTTGGAGCTGCGTAAAAAAATAATGGCCAGGTAAACCATCTGCCTCAAAATAAAAATGACAAATAAATAGTGAATAGTGATACCATTCCTTCTCATTTTTCTTTTACAAAACTACACAGATAATATTACTTTTACCTATGTTTTAAAGTCACCACATCGCATATAGGTAAACATAAAAGATTGTTGCTTAAAAAATAAAAACTGAAGAATTCCTGTCTAGACTAGGTAGGTACCTAGATAGAAGCTTGATTTAACTTATTGGTCTTCTTTGAGAGGTAACATCCAAACGCTCCCCATTTAAACTTTAAATCCTCTTACAAACTAGTAGGTAAGTAGAGTTCTCAAATACAAGACGAGTTGGAACGAACGAGCAAAGCATTGTCTATTTATTAGCTCATGAATTAGTAAAGTTGGAAAGGTACACCTTGTTTCTTGAAGGGCTTTTTGTATAGAGGTCCAAGCAGATACATTTGAAAGTGACAGCGCTTACAGACATGGGTTGAATCAAGGTTGAATCCAATTGAATACTTATCGGATTTTTTCAGCCGTTTTTGAAACAAGCATAGCTTTAATTTCAATGGTTTTTCTCGAATTACTTTGAGTTCTATTGTGTAATCATATGAGTATGAAGATTAGTTACCTAAGTTTATACAATTTAGACTCGATGATTTGGGTAGGCACTTTCGATTGAATTTTATATTTTGATGAATGACTTGATTGACTATATAAGTAGATTTTATATTTAACATAAAAAACTCTGACCGATTAAGTAATACTTACGCTATAACACCTTTTAACGCTTAACGCTGTTATTGTAGCACACTGGTATCAAAAGTATCAATATAACTTAACAATAAATTGAGTGGAAAAAGCAGCAAATCTGTTGAAAAACATCCCCTTCCTTTTCGCTCCCCTGTGACGTAATGGCGATGCTTATCCCAAACTGCTGCAATATGAGATCCAATATTGAGTGATTCGAATATCTTAGGCACCTTTCAAACATGAGATCCGATTTTGGATGTTTAGACTTGAAGTATTTCTTTAGGCACTAAATTTTCTAAATTATATTTATTTTCTAAGAAAGGCTCTCAACTTATATTTTAGGTGCAGATAAGTAACGCCAATTATATTTCAGATGATCAAGACTAGCGGTGAATTTCAATTAACTAACTGGAGTTACACGATCGTTGTCAAACTTCATAGATAGGTACCTACTTATTGAAAACATCAGAACTGAAGGATTCAGATTATGAAAGTCCAAATTCATTTTTCCTTTTCAATATCGTCTTGTCGTTTATTCAGAATGTCAGTCGGTAACATATTGAATATGACACTTTTATTGAAATGATATCAACTGGTAAAGTAACTTTTGTTACCTACTTATCAAGTTATTCCCTATATTTGAATAATTTCATTTCTTTGGTTGTCAGTTTTGGGTTGATTACAACCACTTGTAATTTTTTGAAGAATCTATATTGAACATCCATTTATATTTCACGTGAATAGATATTTCAAAAATAAAAATCATTAACTGTACTTTTTATTAAACAATAACTAATACCTAAAGATCTAATATACAAGGGGTCCAGTTCGAACACTGATCAAAATATTTGCAGACGTAAAAAAATTTCGACGAGCCTCTTACGCTTGAGCTGGAAAATCGCCGCCATGCCGTGCCACCAACGTGGTCTTGGTGTGTAAAATACATAAAAGAATGCGTCTTGATTATTCACGCAGACGTCACTCGTCTGTTGGAATTTCATCATTCGTTGAAGTTGATAGTTACACAAACACTCCAATCACTTGACATAATACGAGCAATTCTTGTATCTGAATCTCTGAAACGGCTCCAACGATTTTCATGAAATTTCGTATGTAGGGGATTTCGGGGGCGATAAATCGATCTAGCTAGGTTTCATTTTGAGAAAACGTCTTTTACCCCAAAAAAGCTCGGTCATCCAGTTACTAAGTATTATAAGAATAAGGAAAACTTTATTTCTTATCTAGGGATATACATAGTAGGTACTAGGTAGGTACTTTACCTACTGCTATGATTATGGAAGGAAAATAACAAAATAAGTTAAACTAAAATAAGTGTAGGCGTAAACAATAATCGGCTGAATCTAGAGTACCTACTGTATCAAAGTTTTCCTCACTATATTGGGTCACAACGTCAGTCATAAGTAAAACCATGGTTAAAATAAAACTATGAAATAATAGGCGTGTGATAGACACCTATTAGAACTGCAAACAGTGGTTATCAGTTTCATTATATCTACTACAATATCAGATAGCCTGCGACGTCCTTGGCCACAGTTTCAAATCCACTACCATTGTTCACCAGTGGATGGACATTATGTTTTCATTGCGGAACAATGACGAATATTATTTTACCATCAACGAGTGTGTGGTGTGACCAACAATGATATAGATCGCATTTCTTTGAGGACTTTTTTGTAAACTCTTACTAACACAAAACAAAATACCTATTCCTAGGTAGGTACTTACTAATCAATCTTTATTTATATTTTACTCATCGATGTACTACCTAGTACATAGAAATAGATTACCTACTTGTAACTACTTTTTTACGTACTTACAAAAACATTTTAATCATACCTCTGAGCCCTCTGATATAATAGTGTAATTAAAATAAAAAAAACATTTAATTTGGTTTTTGGCATTTGCTTAATGCCACTAATATACTAGTATACGAATAGTTCGCCCCGAACTGAAATCTCGTGCGCGATGTCCACCATCCTCATCTGTATTCACGCTCTGAAATGTTTGGATACACTTTATGTACTAATGTACGTATATGTGCCATGCTTAGGTACGTAACCTATTAACAAACAAATATTTGATTATCCTACCTAAGTAGGTACATAAGACCGTGCTAAGGTGTCCGCGGTTTCCTTAATTTTCCTTTTTTTTGTTATATTTCTAAAACTATCCTCTATACTAAAAACCATTTTGTAACACAAGTAAAGGCTTTTCATTTGAAACCACACTCGATTTTTTTTTTCATCTTTGGAACCCAATATCTTTACAACTCCTTCAACGATTAAGCTCATGCTCTTCCCAGCAAATGTAAACAGCAGAATATCTAGACCTTCCAAGTTTCATGCAGATTTGATCAACGGTTATGCTCTAACAAACATACACACAAACATAAAAATTTACATACATACGTACGACAAATCTCGCTCGCTCGATCAATAATGTGGGTTGTGGGGATCGAACCCACAACCTACAGCGCTGAAGGCAGAGCTGCTACCAACTGAGCTGTGAGGCTAGTCACTGACCAAATCATGTAAATAGCGAGAATGCATGTTGGCTTATTTTGATGACAATTCCCTGAGATTATAATATCTAAGTAAGTAGTTGGGTAGGTACTTTATTGATAACCTCATACAGGTACCAAAAGATAATCAGTTACACATATTTTAAACGAACAGTGCAAACAGTCTTGGTGATGTGTCGCCCTCGCTTAGTTGTTTAGTTAGCGCCGCAGTAGTTAGGTATGGCGTATCTCAGACGACCAGCACGAATTCGTTATTTGAATGTAATATATATTATTTTAGCAGTGTGCACACTATTGTTTGTATTTATCAATAGTTTTATAAAATACGAAGTAAATAATCAGAAAATTATGGTTTTGCATAGCAGCAGTGTTGGGAATGAATTTTACGAGAAACGTAAAGTGAGTTATAGCTTAGTTTTATAGTTATTGAATTTTAGTCAATGCCCTAAGTACCTACCTTATAAGTAATTGGCGTTCTCTTTGCCAACTTCAAATATGAGTTTCAATTCAGTGCATAATCTTTTTACATTTATTGTAGCGGTTTTAACAAAATACCGCGGTGGTACCTTATTTATGGGGATAAAAACTTTTTGGATAAAATTAAAAACATCTGTCCAAACAAAACTATTTATGTACACCATCAGTGGACATCACAATTTATCAAACCCATATCGATCCATTATTATGACAGATAACAGCGGACTATACAGAAAGCGTGTAACACAAGTACCTACTTAACTACCTCTATAAAAATATAATTACTAAACGAAAGAATGCAAAAAATAATCATTTATCATAATTTATAATTGTTAATGTAATCTGCAATAATGTTTTGATTTATCTATTTCGATAAAAAGTATTTTGAAGCAAAGTTTGCTTGATTACCCAGTAGGTACCTACCTAATCGGTGCTACTTGTTTAAAAAAACATGTGTTTAAAATCGAATAATTCAAGCCTTTAGAAAAGTATTATGACTTTAGCCTGTTTATGGTACCAACTTCACAACATTTACCTTTGTTCTATTTCATGGTAAGTACCCATAGTACAATTATTTTAGTCTTTTGAGAAGATGTTATGTTAAAGTAGTGTGCTACTGTTCGTTTGAAAACAAAAATGGTGGGCAATGATTTATCAAAAAAAATACTTAAAATAATACTACAGTGAGAATACAAATACCTACGTAATTCGTAATAATGTCAGTGAATTGTCCGATAAAATAACCATAATATAGGTGTAGGTCTCTAAAGTAGGTATGTACGAGTAGGTATATATTCGTAGAGTAGGTACATCTATTTCATGACGCTTTGTACGATAAACTTTATAATTGATATTGTATTGAAAATTAATAAAATTAAATATTAAGTAGGTAGGTATAAATAATAAAATTAAAATTAGAGCTAAAAAAACTGACTGCAATGCTTTTTGTACTTACTATTTAGAAAATTTCAAGCGAGGATGGAGTTTTTAAGCCAGTTCTTTAAGTAAGTACCAATCTTTCAGGAATCAAATTTATATAAGACGATTAATAAAGTTTCAAACAAAAAATCGTTTGTAAAATTGGGCCTCCTGACGGAGATAGCGTTGAACAAAAACAAAAACAAACTGAAATACAAAATCCAGTCACCACTCTTCGTAAAATTAAAAAACGAACAATACTTATTACCTATTTATTACCAACGTTATCTTACAGCAAACGGTAGCCTTGTCCAAATTACAATTAAAATACCTCGAGTTGTAAAAACACGACCGTTGATAGCGCCCGTCAGCTTGAAAATATATTACGTTTTAAAAACTAAAAAGAAAACCAAGTTTAATGTTGTACTACGAGTACCTACATAGAAAATTATGACACTAATAATTATAGGCATATCGATGGTTATGGTTATAAGAGATATTTAATATCCTCGTCAAGACTTATGGGCGAAGGGAACCACAAACCAAATCTGTGTATTTATTTTTAGATTTTGTTGAAAAAGTGGTGAATAAATTTCGATAAAATTTATATGGGACCACCTCTATGACTTACCAAATAATAAAAAAAATCACAAATATCCTTTCAAATTGGCGGAATAATCGCGTAACAAAACTACAATTAAAAACGACCTCCTTTTTGAAATCGGTTAATAAGTAGCATGTATCTGTATTGGCATTCGTAAGTACCGTACAAAAAGCAGGTAAAAATTATCACTTTTATGTTCTAAACTGAAGATAACATTGTTTTTCAGTCATGGAATACATCGAGACTGGGGTCTATTTTATTTAAGAACGAAGACTACCCAGTATTAAGTGAAGAAAAGGCAAATAAAACATTTTTAATACTCATATGGAAACGATGGAATTTCCTCCAAAAGAGGCATCTTTATTACTTTGGTTCTACGAAGTATGAACATGTTGCTATGGTCTTATGTAATTTACCTAACACTATGTCTAACTCACCCATTGGAATACTTTTTACTTGATCCTACTAATATATTATAAACGCGAAAGTTTGTAAGAATGTATGGATGTATGTTTGTTACTCTTTCATTTGGCATAGAGATAGGTAGATTGTATTTATAATCTACTTAGGCTACTTTTATGTCCCGGAAAAATGTACGGTTCCCGTGAGCTAGATTTGTTTTTCTTTTTCAAATAACGACGCAGGCGAAGCCATGGGCAGAAGCTAGTACTCTATATTAAGCATTTAAACGGTTATTTAAAACCTTATTAAAATGAGAGAGCGAGTCTGTTTTTCTATCGCGAGTCGGTCTTAGTTTGAATTCTCCCGGTCTTATCTGTGGCTCCGTGTGACGTCACCCGGCCCCTTCCACTATCTGTCTGTTGGTAAGTTCACCAGGTGGGGAGCACTGCGAGCATGCCTCTTTGGCGTTTTGATTTTCGCTGCGATCGGTCGTGCTTACTTCAAAGTGAGTAAAGTTTGTCTTTGTGAAATTTCTCACTACCTACATAATTATATTTAAATTATGTTAAAATTAAATAAACGGTGATACCGTTCGTTACTTTTTGAATTTAATATATTTATTGTGTTTCAGCAATGGATTCTAGAAAGGAGGATACAGTAGATTCCTCGGATTCTTCAGAATCATCCTCAGATTCTCCCGATAAGGCCTCTGCAGATCAGCAACCACCTTCACCAAAGAAGAAAAGAAGGGCGTGTTCTTCAAAAAGAAAATCTAAGAGGCGTCGCACCGATGACGCTATAGCCCGATTGGCGGAGCAAGTTAGTAGTCGTAGTGATTATATTAGTAGCGTGGCATTCCAACCTACAGTGCACTCAAGTGCCTATGTACCTGAATATCAACCCGATTGTCAATCGGAGGTTAGTGCTGACATAAGCGGAGAACTTTACTCCGAGAACGAGGTAGCCCCTCGTGATGAGGCAGCTCCCCCTCTTACTTTTGAACTAAATACGGTGCTCAAAGAACCATCTATGCCTAAATCATTACCAGCTCATCTCGAAATATCAAAATTAATTCAACATTTTGAAAGTGAGGATTGGGAAAGTGTTAGGTATGCAGTATTGTTCGTCCCCAGGTTTTAATTATTTGGAGACAAATGACGAGTTTAAGCCCTATGACAAATCCAACTCTCTCGCATTGATTGAGCGTGGTTTTGCTGCACTCACACAAGCAATCATAAAGCACAATGAAGCCTCGCAGGCTGGTTTTAAATCATTAATAGAATGGGCTAGTGCTACTCGTGACTTGTCTTCAAAAGGTTTAGTAGAAAAGATAAATGATATTTTTGTAAAAGGTAATTTTCAAAAAACTAGCGGTGATATGCTCCAATTAGCCTGCGGCCATAGGGCTGAGATAGTACAACAGAGGCGGGATTTGGTTTTACGATCTGTTAAAGATAATTATTTCAAAGCAAGGTTAAGAAAGATTCCGCCTAGCTGCGAAAACTTATTTCAAAAAGATGTATTGGGTGCCGCTATTGAAAAAGTGGGTGGTGTTACTAAAGTATTCTGGCCGCCTCGTGCGCCTACACAAAATAAATCCGCTGCGCTAGCACGGCAACAACAGCAAGTTCAGGCCCTGCCTAGCTATGCTAACCATTATGGTAACAATAAAATTCCTGCGCAAGGAATGTATAACTACCCTCATTTTGCGGACGTTGCGAACAGATTGCCACCGCAAACTAATCATTTTCCGATGCAAGGGCGTGACTATCCCCGTCCCCCTCCAATTCACGCAAAATACCAGACCCTCGCGTCCGAGGTCGAATCGAAATTTTCAGGGATATGACTCATATACCAGCACAAGTAGAAACCAGGTTAGATTCTCAGGGCAGTCCGGACCGCGCATGCCATCAAAGCGTAAATTATGACTTGAACATTTTTCAAGCGGGCCAACTGACAGATTTTATAGCACAGTGGAAGGGTATGCAGGCTCCAAAACCTATAGTTCGAATTATTCAAAATTTCCGTATACCTTTCCTAGCAAAACCCCCGTTACAAGTGCCGAAATTGCAAAATCATCTGTTTCGAACCCCTGCATCACAAGAGATGGACCAAGTCATAAATCAAATGGTACAGATGAAAGTATTGGAGCCTGCAAACCTCGGTCCAAGTTTTATTTCCCCGATGTTTTTGATTCCAAAAGGCGATGGCTCGGCACGCCCTATTTTTAACTTGAAAAATCTAAACAAATACGTAAGCGTGAGCAATATATGTATACCGAATAACAGATTTTCTACAACCAGCAGACTGGCTTGTCAAAATAGACCTGTCAAATGCTTATTTTCATCTACCAGTATCCAGGGCACACAGATGCTTCCTCAGAGTCATTTATCGACAAAAGTTACCACAGATGACGTGTTTACCATTCGGCCTAGCATGCGCCCCAAAGATATTTGCAAGTCTTTCAAATTGGGTGGCACAGATCCTACGAGACAGAGGAATACGAGTAGTTGTCTATCTCGACGATTTTTTGCTGGCCAATCAGGATCCTCGCATCGTTTACCGTCAAGCTCGGGAAGCAACCCAAATCTTAAAATATCTGGGATGGCAAGTAAATTATGTAAAATCAATCTTAGTCCCTCAAACCAGTATAGAGCACCTAGGAATAGTTTGGGATCCACAAAGAAACAGAAAATACCTTCCTCGACAAAAAGTCATAAAACTGCGTCAAAAGTTACTAGTTTTACTGCAACAGAGAAAGGCCAAGTTAAAAGAAATTCAGAGCATAGTTGGGTCTGTCAACTTTGCCAGTTTCCCGGTGCCCAGAGGTCGCTTAAACCATCGAGAACTTCTCAAGCATTGCCATTTACTATTAGGACAGAATCCGCACCATCGGTATCTGATCCCTGAGCGAGCGCTGATGGAGGTACAGTGGTGGCATGTGAATGTCGAGAGCTTCTCACCAATTCACTACCCACCAATATCCAATTTCCTAGTGACAGACGCGTCAGATGTATGTAGGTTGGGGCGCTCAGCTGAACAATGTGAAAATGTCAGGACACTGGTCACCTCGAGAGATGTCTTTACATTCAAATCAAAAAGAAATGCTAGCCGTTTTATATGTTTTAAAAGATCACTGTCAGCGCCTGACAGGCTCCACACTGTTGATACAGAGCGACAACAAATCTTTGGTTTCGTACTTGAAAAACGAGGGAGGCACCAAATCGATGGCTCTGATGGATCTGACTTACCAAATTCTAACTATTCTAGATCACTTCAGTGTCCATATAGAAATACATTACCTACCAGGTCGTTTCAATGTCGAAGCAGATCACCTGTCTCGTTTGACCCAGCCACCGGAATGGCACCTGTTACCCAGGCTAACCAAAAAAAAAGTATTTGCCAAGTGGGGAGTCCCAGTGATAGACCTGTTTGCGTCAGAAATAGCAAACGTGGTGCCAAGGTATGGGACGCGAGATATGACAGATCAACATGCTTGTCTTTACAACGCTTTCAGTCAGGCATGGGACTACTCTCTAGCGTGGGTGTTTCCACCCCCCTTTCTAATGCCTCGAGTATTACAGCACCTGAACTCGGCAAAAGGAGTTTACCTAATAGTTGCACCACGATGGACCAAAGTATTTTGGAGGTCCGACCTCAAGAACCGTGCCCTCAATCCTCCGTTCACGGTACACAATCTGGACCAGGTTTTGATAGACACCACAACAGGTCGGCTACCTCCGATGACACAGAACATGGTTCTGGAAGTGTGGAGATGTGGGGGTGGTCGGAAAGTTTAGTAGGTTGGTCGCAAGATCATAAAAAACTTTTACAAAAAAGTTGGCGTGAGTCGTCCTTAAAGACATATCAAGTAGCTTGGCAAAAATGGCGTGAATGGGCCAATGAAAATTCCGTTAACATTTCAAAACCTACTGGCCCTGATTTAAGCAGGTTTTTATTGGATCTTCATTTAAAACATGGCTTAGCTTACAATACTATTTTGGTTTATAAATCAGCTGTGTCAACTCTCTGTGATCCAAATGTAAGTGATAGGCTGAGCTCTCACCTGTTAGTCAGACAAGCTTTAAGGCCCAACATTTTGAAAATTGCAAGTATTGCAACCCTAATCATTCTATTACCGGTTAATAGATTACATTGAAATGGAACTACACGGTACAGGATATAAGTGATAAATCAACCGGAGCTAAAACACGAATTAGTTAGAAAACCTTGGTTAAAAATCATGTCAAAAACACCTCTGAAAATTCAGAAATTCCCTAATTTATCCAGAACAGTGAGGTATTTTGAATTTCTATTTCACATGAATGTAAATCAGTTAATTTGAAACAAATCAACCCAACCCTTTTTTTGAAATAAGCTATTTACTTAAACATATTTATGGTTTTTGTAAATTGTCGCTTACGTTATTTAATTCGGAGCAGCCATATTATCATGCCGCACTCTACTTACTTGTCACTTGGATATTTCGCTCGGTGCTTTGTCTCATTCCGCGGCGATCGCGTTGCTAGACGGATCTGTGTCATTTTTTTTCGCAACTTTTACGAAAGAAAAACCAGAACAAATGGGTAAAATATCACACAAAAGATGTGCATTAGGCGTTGAAAACACGTATTAAAGTAAATGTATATTTTATTTGTCCACATTAGGAATAATAATTTTATTGATACAATTAAATATTTTGTAAGATCCATTACCACAGCTTATAATAAAACTAGTTTCCACCCACGGCTTCGCCCGCGTGGTACCTTGAAAAAAATCTATGCCACGGGAACCGTACATTTTTCCGGGATAAGAAATAGCCTATGTGCTATTCCAGACTGTAATCTATACCTATCTGTGCCAAATTTCATCTACATCCGTTAAGCCGTTTCAGCGTGAATGAGTGACAAACATACATCCACACATCCATGCATCCGTACCTACATCCTCACATCCATTACATTCTTACAAACTTTCGCGTTTTTATTATTAGTAGGATTATTACGTAGGTACGTCGGTTCAATAAAGCTGTAGCAAACCGTATGTATTCGGTATTGAGTAACTGGTACGCCATTTAGAACCGAGTATCGAGTCAGTACACCCGAACGCATCTCCTTACTCACATATTTTGTAGTATAGGAACTTGGTGTCACAGGTTGTCATACAAAGCATTTGTCCAGTCCGAAAAAAAAGGTTCAAAATACGGAAAAGTGAAAAATGCACCTTACGCAGTTTGGTATGTTTTCTACAAATTATAAATGTTGCAACGCCGCGAGACGTCATAAGTACTGTATCCGTACCAAATCGAATCGTATTGCGTACGATACTGAAACCTCAGTATCGTACGTATCATACCTGATACCTCATACAATAACAGAAGTAACAAGTAACGTGTTCGATTCGAAGTAACGAGTACTCATTGTTATAGTATCGATCGAGTACATACGGGTTCGCATTTTGTTCAAGCCCTGTCAGATTGTTTGTCATGAAGGTATAGTAGGAGAGCCCACGATGCTAAATGGGGATTTGCTCGAGCAATATAGAGACCCATTGGGTTGCATTGCAAAGCTTACATGATAAAAATAAAAATATGTTATGTAATGTATACGTTTTCATCGGTGGGGGGAGCGGCTATAGATTTTCAAAACTGTAAAAAAAATATATGTATTTATCGTGCGCGTCAGTTTTTCTAAAAGGATATTAAGTGAACTTAAAAAAAGGTCTCATTCAATAATCGTACGATTAGGATGTGACACAAAAGTGCAACAAATAAGAATGTGCAAGAAAAAAATGCTTTTAAATACTCAGCGCGTGTATGGTTCATCTTTATGTCCTAAGACTTGCTGCCACATAATATGACGATTATCTGGAGGGTCCTAATCTGACAATTATATTTTTTTTATAAATGAATGGCGGCCATATACATATTATGGGGCTTATATTTGGCGGAGGCATTTAACCGGGTACAAGCTATCCCCCTGTAGAATAATCTGCCGTGCTTTAGTAAATCCCGAAATCCTCTCTTGGGCTCCACTACTAGTAGTTTGTTTGACATTTTTGTACCTACATTAATTTTTGTCATTTTACATTTTTCTTGTACACAGTATAGGAAAACATTAGGTTACCTACTCATTTTACCTATTAACGATATATTTTTATTTAAATCAAAAATGAAAGGTAAGTAAATACTATCAAAATGTTGGTCGTACCCAGTCCTGCTTACAAACCACAGTATAGTAAACTAATAAATCACATTATAACTATTTATATACATATTATTATTTTACATTTTTATGTATCTAAACTGAATTTCAAACAAATCACACAACTCATTAAAAATTCACACTAACTTTGACCCCCTATTTAACCCTTTGTAGAAGGTTATTTTGAAATATCCAGAACCACTTAGGTATCTATTTCTTTTGCATTTAAAGTATCCAAATCAAAATTCAGACCAATCGCACCACCCGTTTAAAAGTTCCCATACAAACATTGACCCCCCATTTGACAATTTATATTTGAAGGTTTTATTGAAAAATCCTGAAACGTGTGCCCGTTTATTTTGTACTAGCTGTCCCGCCCGCGACTTCGTTCACTTAAAGTAGGTATCTAACTAAACTGAGTTTCAAATAAATCATAAAAAAATCCCATAATAACTTTTACACCCAATTTTACCCTTTTTAGAGGGTTATTTTGAAATATCCAGGAATACGTTTCCATTTATTTTGCATTTAAATTATCCAAACCAAAATTAAGATCAATCGCACCACCCTTTAAAAAGTACCCATTGAAACATTGACCCAACATTTGACCCCTTTTTGAAGGTTATATTGAAAAATCCTGAAACACGTATCCATTCATTTTGTATTTACAGTACACAAAGTTTCAGACTAATCGCACCACCCGTTAAAAAAATCCCATACAAACATTGACCCCTTTTTTAGAGTTACCTATATTTAAAAATTCTGAAACAGAAAACAAAGTTTAAGGCCAATCGCACCACCCGTTAACAAACATTGACCCCCCATTTGATCCCCTTTTTTAGAGATATATTGAAAAATCCTAAAACACAAAATTAAGTTTCAGACCAATCGCATCACCCATTGAAAAGTTCCCATACAAACATTGACCCCCCATTTGACCCCTTTTTTAAAAGGTTTTATTGAAAAATCCTGAAACACGAAACAAAGTTTCAGACCAATCGCACCAGGTTAAAAAAATCCCATACAAACATTGACCCCACATTTGACCCCTTTTTCAAGGTTATATTGAAATATCCTGAAACACGTGTCCATTCATTTTGTATTTACAGTACACAAACAAAGTTTCAGACCAATCGCACCACCCGTTCAAAAGTTCACATACAAACATTGACCACACATTTGACCCCTTTTTGAAGGTTATTTTGAAAAATCCTGAAACACGTGTCCATTCATTTTGCATTTACAGTACACAAACAAAGTTTCAGGCCAATCGCACCACCCGTTAAAAAGTTCCCATACAAAAATTGACCCAACATTTGACCCCTTTTTGAAAGTTATTTTGAAAAATCCTGAAACACGTGTCCATTCATTTTGCATTTACAGTACACAAACAAAGTTTCAAGGCAATCGCACCACCTGTTAAAAAGTTCCCATACAAACATTGACCCCACATTTGACCCCTTTTTGAAGGTTATATTGAAAAATCCTGAAACACGTGTTCATTTATTTTGCATTTACAGTACACAAACAAAGTTTCAGGCCAATCGCACCACCCGTTAAAAAGTTCCCATACAAAAATTGACCCCACATTTGACCCCTTTTTGATGGTTATATTGAAAAATCCTGAAACACGTGTCCATTCATTTTGCATTTACAGTGCACACACAAAGTTTCATGAAAATCACTCCACGCGTTAAAAAGTTTCATACTAACGTTTTCACCCTTTTTTACCCCCTTAGAGGTGGAATTTCCAAAAATCCCGCCTTAGTGGGTGGTTTTGTTATAAAAGAAAGCCACCTTCCAAATTTCAGCTTTCTAGCTTCAGCGGTTTCGGCTGGGCGATGATAAATCAGTCAGTCAGTCAGTCAGTCAGTCAGTCAGGTTAAGCTCTTATATAGATATAAATCAGTCAGTCAGTCAGTCAGTCAGTCAGTCAGTCAGTCAGGTTAAGCTCTTATATAGATATAGATAGATTCACAGTACATATTAAGCAAAGTTTCATGAAAATAGCTACAGACGTTAAAAAGTTTCATACAAACGTTCAACTTTTTTCACCCTATAAGGGTGGAATTTCCAAAAATCCTGCCTTAATGGGTGGTTTTGTTATAAAAGGAAGCCACTATCCAAATTTTGTTTAAATATCTGAGAATAAATGAGTTAATAATATTAATAAATTTCAGCTTTCAGTCAGTCAGTCAGTCTATCAGTTAGGTTAAGCTAACTCTATAGGTATAAAGTACATTATTTTATGATAAGGTACCAAACAAAATTATTGTCCTACTGTAACATTTGGTTCACTGTGGCACCAGCGCGCGTCTTTCTAGTGTGACTATTCGAGTATAGATGGTGTTAATAATAGACTCTTTTCGACAACAGATGGTGTTATAATCGACTTTAATACTTAGTTCTGCTACTCTCCGCATTGACAAATTCACTTCGGGGTTAGGAAGAGCAGGCGAAAACTGAAATTAGTGTGACAGATATACTCCACCTTAAATCAATAAACACTCAAAATACTAGGCCAAGTAAAGCTCCTATATGGGATACTGATTTACTCACAAACTGGCTGAAAGATAATTCTGTAAACATTAATAATTTGTATGAGTGTTCATCTCGAGCTGCTATTTTGTTATTATTGTGTTCAGGTCGCCGGGTTCACGATTTAACCTTGTTGACAGTAGATGGTGAAAGCTGTGTTTTTACAGAAAATTCAGTACGCTTATGGCCAAAATATGGTTCAAAGACGGACTCTGCATCTTACAGGCAATCAGGATGGCGTCTTTTTCAGAACAAAGATTATCAAACCATTGACCCAGTATTTTGGCTAAAAAGAGTTATCGATTTATCTCAAAGTAGACGCTCTATTTGCAATGAAAGTAATTTATTTTTAACTACTTGTGGTCCGCCCAAAGCAGCGTCTCGAACCAACATAGCGGGCTGGATAAAAAAGATTTTAGTCAGAGCAGGAATTAAGGCAAGTCCTGGTAGTGTTCGGCCTGCAGTAGCATCTAAGAACTGGTTGCAAAATTGTCCTATTGATGAGATTTTGGCACGTGGCAACTGGCGATCAGAGAACACGTTTGCAAAATACTACTGTCGTGAGATTGTTTCGACTGCGTTTACACAAAATAACAAATCTTTAACCAACCTTTTCACTCCTGTTGTTGAATGAATAGAGGATTTATAAAATTGTCATAATACAATCTTTAGTTATACCTAAGTTTTTTGGGAAATGTATGTTTTTGAAAGAAGTTTTCATTTATTTTTTGTTACATACAATTCGATAATACTGATTTTGTAACTGCTATCTAACTGAGTAGATTTTTTACTAAAGATTATATAAAATTTAAGCTTAGGTAACCTACTTGTAAGTAGAATGTAACCTAATTTTGAATGAATACCTATATTATGAATACCTATATATATTGCCTACCTATGTTTTTGGAATAATAAACTCTGGATTTTTTCTATAAACTGAATGTTTTTTCTTATCATAGGTTGATTCATGTACCTATCTACTACCTACTTAATAGTACCTAGGTACTTTTATTTTTATCACATTGGCGTTTTTTAATATTCTGTCCACCAGGCGATAACAAGCAGGTCTCATTTTAATAAGGTTTTAAATAACCGTTTAAATGCTTAATATCAGCGTTTTACCTACCAATAAAACGCTTATTAAGCTGAAAACGTTATTTAAAACCTTATATTTTATTTCTGCCTGGCAATGAGGGTGTGAGTTATTTCAAAATAACTTATCTAAAGTACCTACACACACCTACCCTAGTAAATAGCCTATTGACTTTTAGTATATCGCAATAGGTGTAAATATTAACATTATGTATTTTTATTTTATTTTTGAGACCCAATGAGGCATGCTCGCAGTGCTCACCACCTGGTGAACTTACCAACAGACAGATAGTGGAAGGGGCCGGGTGACGTCACACGGAGCCACAGATAAGACCGGGAGAATTCAAACTAAGACCGACTCGCGATAGAAAAACAGACTCACTCTCTCATTTTAATAAGGTTTTAAATAACGATTTCAGCTTAATAAGCGTTTTATTGGCAGGTAAAACGCTGATATTATCTCTTTACTTTTGTAGTGTAGTATTACTCTATATTTTTTTTCTGATAATAAAAACTTCTTAATTTAATAAAACCTTTTTTTTTTAACATTTAGATTTTTATTATTTGGAAGTATAGAGCAAATTTCAAATTATAAAAACCTAGATGTTTACAAAAAAAAGGTTTTATTAAATTAGGAAGTTTTTATAAACAGATAAAAATAAAGAGTAATACAGGTAAGTGCCAACTAGTTGGCAGCGGGCGACATGAGGCGGCGGCGGACGACGTGTCGCGCGCGGCGACACTGCTGGTTTCTATGAATTTCTATGAAATGCATCGCTAACTACGGAGGGAATTTCTATGAAATACATAGAAACTAGTAGTGTTGCCGCGACACGTCGTCCGCCGCTGCCTCACGTCGCCCGCTGCCAACTCGTACCTACGAGTATAATGATTATGGTTGGTTTTTAGGCATGATCCTTTTGAAAACTGTAGCGTTAAGAACTGTAGGTTCTCAGGAAATGACAGCCTACTCAACACAGCTGATGCAGTTGTTGTCCATCTCCACACTGCTTTGATGCCTAACACAGAGAAAAGAAATCCTCAACAAAAATGGGTGTTCTTGAATGATGAGTCGCCAAGGCATACTTTTGCGATGGCCAATAATAAACCAAAGCTATCGGAGTTGGCTAACGTTTTTAACTGGTCTATGACATACAGGTGAGTATCAGCCTTTGGAAATTACTCTCGTCTAGTGTAAAACTATTCTGAACCTTGCGGAACCTTGGTACCAACTCATAGTATTTAGGGTACCTCAAAAAACGAACCACTTTTATGTTCGTTTGTCTGTTGTAATTTCTATTCATAACCATATCTAAACTTCATGGAAATTGCCGTTCCTATACAATTTATAGGATACCTACCTAAATTTTCTTTAGGAGGTTTACCGAATTTAAGTGTTTTACTCGACTGCAAGGCAAAGAATAGGTAATGTGTTTGGGGTGTCTGTATGTAACGGTAGATGTTTGTATGTATACGGGTTTCTATGGCTGTTGCTGTAGTCAAAATGGCTGGACGGATTTTGACAAATGAGGTATCGTTGAATTCGTCTAGATCACAAAAGTGCAAGGGCTATACGAAATGTCAATAAATCGAATATGGCGGCTGTAAATTCTATTTTCAGTTACGTTCAGTCGGATTTTTTTTATTTTTTTGCAATAGATTCTCGTTTTTATGTAATTTAAGAAAACATGCTTTTGTTTTCATTTCAGAAGTGATGCGGATATCCCAGTGCCTTACGGTCGTACAGTGGCTCTGTCAGCTCCTATACTATCAAACGGTGAGCACATAAGTGAAATCGTGCCTAACTGGAAGATCAAAAGACGAGACGTTATAGTCACGATACTAATATCTAACTGCAGCGTGCGATACAGAACAGAAATAATAAACAATATAAAGAAACTACTTAGTGTACACGTTCATGGAAAATGTGGAGATGAGGAATTGAAGAACAGGTTAGTCACGTTTATGTGTTTGCTATCTTTAGTGTACCTCGACCTACTTATGGTTACCTCATCCTTAGGAATATTGATGTGCTTTAGCTTTCTCATAAGCACACATAATAATACACTCGTTGTCTTTGATATTATTAAAAGGTAATCTCTCAAATATGACTCTGATTAGGTAGGCAGACTCACGTAGGTATAGTCGGGGAAAAACACATTCACAGAATTAGAAACATCGTCAGAATAAACAGGGCGCTAGTAGTATGTACCAACTAATAGTTATTTTGTGGAATGTCGAATTTTTTAACGCTGTTTTTGTGGTCGCTGTTTTTAGATAAATTCAAAAATCGCCACCAATGATTGCCACTTTGACTGCTCTGCGACAAATCAATTGGACAACATTGAATCATTTTTTAAACTTGTCTAGTTATCATATTCTAAATGTTATTTACAAATCTTTCTAGTAGTTATAGCTCAAAACTATCTAAAGTCTACACCCATCCACTGTTGGGTTTTAAACCTACTGCTTATCACGCCACACTCCGATCCTATGCCGAATCTATTCAATTTAATTCATATTACTTATTTCCAGCTGTCCTGGCCACTTCAAAGCTGATTGCGAAGTGATGTCGCAGTACCTCTTCTACATTGTACTAGAGAACTCCAAATGTAAGGAGTACATAACTGAAAAGCTGTTCTATCACGCATACTCAAGAGGAGCCATACCTGTAATTCAGGGCCCTTCTGTTGAGGACTGTGAGCGATTACTACCTCCAAACTCCTATATACACTTTGACAATTACGCAAATCTAGAACACTTGGCCAAAGATTTAATACAGATCAGTGAAAATGACGAAAGACTACTCAGTTTTCACATGTGGAGAAATATTTTTGAAGTTCGGGATGAACATGGATATTTTGGATCAAAATCATACCATTTATGTCGACTTTGCGAAGCGATGAACTACAATGATATGAAAACGTCCATATATAGTGAGAAAGATTTAGAGAAGTTTTTGGATAAAAAGTCTTTATGTAGAGACTAGCTTTAACTGCAGATTGTTACGAGCAGCAACGTCTACGAGGTCAAAACGTGGATGGGTGACCGCTGTGGCATTTTCAGTTGAGCACTTCCGTGCTTCGGAGAGATCGTTAAGCTGACGGTCACGACTGCCAAAAAGTTTTTAGGCCTCAACGGAGGCCTTTGAGCGGCCTATGAACTGGAATAGGCACCTGACTCATACTGTGGATATAAAAAGTAAAATGAAATATGTTTATAATTTTACTTGTAATATTGAAACACTCGTAGCTTTATGTACCTACATTATTTGGTCCTTGTTTCATTTACGAGTATGTTATTACAATACATACATAGGCAATTAATTCATATTGTAAAATATTTATAATACATTCTAAAAATTACATTATAAAAATTTGATAAGCTGTCTATTTGTTTTTATAAGTCTTAGATATTGGGAATTACGATGAGTGTACTTCGGTATTCAATGGCAGCAAAACCCTATACTAAAGTTATATTTTCATTGAATCTCAAACTAACTTTAACAGTAGATTGAGAGGACAGATGGTCTAATTGTAGTGGCCCCACCAACCGACCTTGAGGTCGTAGCTTAAAATCTGGTCGTGCACCAATGGTTTTTCTGTTCAAAAAATGTGTGTGCATTAAACTAGTACCTACCTACTTTAAAACGGTGAAGGAAAACATCGTTAAGAAACCGGCAAGTTGTGAACCTAATAAGTTCGAAGATGTGTTAAAATTACAAAAGGAGACTCTGAGGTGCACTTTAATCCTATCAGCACACTATTTCGAAAGAATAATAGTCACGATAAGAAGAAGAAGCAGTAGTTTGCATTTATATTTCTAAATGTTAAAAACAAGTTTATAAGTGTACATAGACTCTAAATTAGGCTACATAAAATGTGCAGCATCTGCCAAAAAGCTTGCACAGCTTGTTTGTTTCAGACTTCAGTTATACAGCCTTTGAATATTAGAGGGGAATCAGACTGAGCTTAGTTGGTATTTTTACTCTTTCTGACCGATACGTCTTCGTATAAGTTATGGCTAAGTAAAAAGATACAATTTACATAATTATGAGTAATATGCGATTAAAAAATTAATTTGTAATGTGGTGCTACGTTTGTTGCGTTACTTGTGCGATTTCCCAAAAAATAATGGTACCCTTATTATGGATGAATTATAGTACACAGTGATAATTCACGTTATCACGGATCTCCATTAGGTTTCTTTCGCAAGTCGCAAGATCATTAGGTAATAAAAAATATAATGTTAAGCAATCCCGAAATACGGTAGCTACGAGTAAGAACCGTATGGTACATACTACGGCGTAGCAGTTTTTGTTTGTGTTTTTTTTAACAGGCAATTGCGGAATTAGTACTAAGTTAGATATTCGTCTTCTTTTTTAATATCTTGGTAATACCTACTGGTGCATGGCTCTGTTTACTATTTTCCCTCTGAGCTATAAATCCATTAATTATCAAACAGGCTGCTTTTTGCTCTCGCAACTGAAAACCGCAATCAAGCACTACACAAATAAATTTAAAACGAGACTCCGAAAATAATCTGAGGTTGATTAATTGCCATCAGCCCCTGAGTTTAGAGGAAAGGGTTCATTTTGATGAATTAGCAGCTTATTTTATTGAATTTATCTTAGATTATAAGGAAATTTAGAACTTAGTGAAGTTATGCTTTATTAAAGACAACGATCCATTGAAATGCGATATAAGTAAAGTTTTATAAGCCTAAATAATATCAATACTTTCTGTGGTAGCTTATTGTTTTGTAATGCGGTATCAAAAATATTTTCACGACCAAAACAGAAGAATCCTACTTAGCACGAATAACAGAAGAAAAGTAAATATAAGTAGACTAGAAAAATCATAATTATTATCTCTCAAGTACGAGTATAATATCTTATGTAGGTAACTTCTTGTGGCGAAAACACTCGCGAAAATTATGAGATTGGATGGGGTTGTTTTGGTATTTCTAATGGTATTAGGTAGGGGAAAACAAGACCATTTGCGTCTTGTGTAACATACGAAAACATATTTCATACCCACCCTAAATGAGATAGCGGTACGTGTAAGAAAGCTGCTTTCATTTGGAACAAAGATAAAAGGCGTAGTTTAGGGTAATAACCAGTGTTGTACATTATTATGTACCTTGAAGTACTCACATTACGGATACGGTATCTGGGTATGTCATTGAGGAATACCTACACTAAATTCACGATGTGACCTATACTAATAATCACGTTCGAAAATAATAGTATTGGTATATTTGTTTCTGTTTATTTTATACCAGAGCTGAAAATCGAAAAGTTTTTACAGAAACATTACACATACTTTCCTTTATTATAAAATCTACCATTGCTTCCGTGCATCATCGGTTGGCACGCTAAGATGACGGTCTCGCTAAAATTGTGGCCTTAGTGGCGGCCTAATAACTAGAGCGTAAATGTTCTCTCAAAATCCAATAAAATCTTATAATTATTTTATAAAGATTGTAATGATGATTTGAATGCTTACGGTCGACACAGCTGCAATGTAGAGAGTAAAACAAGCTCGAATAAGGCACATCACTAGCAATAACGAACAAGCATCTGAGTCCCTGTTGTCTACCACTTAGCTCTCTGATTACAAACAACGAAACATTAATTATGTTTTTGCTTCGAAAGATACCAATGTAATTTACGTGGCCCCCGTTTTTGGGAGAAACAAATGTTTGTAATAAGTTCGCGGTTCTGGGCCTTGTTTGTATTAAACTGTTGGGTTGGGTATTATCAATTTTAGAATTTTGCCCTTAGAAAAGTGAAATAATTGAGTTAGGTATGTCTCTGTTCTTTTATCATTTTGAGGTAAATTAGAGGGCCCGCTGAAATTGGGGATAATCTTATTTGTATGTTACCATCAAATTGTAAAACATCAGCTTTCATAGCTTTTACTTTTTTTTGAATTCGTAAACTTTTATTACTACTACTATCATTACGATTAATATTTTCCTACCTAGTTAGTAGCTAACTAGGTACTCTTATTACGAAAATGTACCGTACAAAAATTTTAAGAGAATTGTGAAAAATCTAATGAAGGCATCATTGATGCTAATGAGAGCTTCCTGAATTAGATAATTGGCAAAGCCGTGACTTGACTAAGTTGAATCAATGAAAACTAAACATTTGCAGTTAAATTTTGCTGCATTTTTTGTCACTTCATTCGGGCGTTACTTTGCGAAAACCCATTGCAAAAAATATTGATAAAGATGACATATAGGTATATATACTATCCCGCTAAACTATTATCTAATGGGGTTGTCTCCACTGAGCTAAACAAAATGCAGACTCGAGCAGCACGCGCTCGCCTGCAAATAATGCCAGTGGAGCTACCTAACCCACAAAATGATTAAATTTCTGGTGGTGAGGGGCGTGTTCACCAGCTTACAAAAAAAATCACATTGAATCCAATAATCATTCTCGTTTGAATGTAGACCAGTGTATCAGCTGTGGGAACCCAAAGTCTATTCTAGATAATGAGGATATGGACTGAAAAAGGAGCCTATTAGGGTTTGTTTGGACAACGCAATATAACAAACCTATTATGAATTATTTTTTTATAAGTACCTACAAGAAAACAACTTTTTGAGTGGATAGGCAGTCTAATGCTTCATGGCTACGAACAATTTTTTGATGCCTATCTTTTGCTTATCTTTTGTCCTTACCTACACAATTGCGCGCAGAATTCTAGCATAGGCACAATGATTGGCATTTCAATTTGGGTCGAGCAGTATCTGGTGGACGGGTAATGCGTCAATTTACAAAGACGAACATTCGATCCGACCAGAAATCGTTTGTATTTTTTTCGTTCGTAATTTACAATCTGTTCCAATTTACTGATGCTGATTGAAATAAATGATTAAATAAAGCTACTACGTAAGTTTCGGTCCGAGTATTTGTCGAAACTGTCGCTTATTATAGGCAACGGCATAGCATAATTACTAATTACGATGCACTGCGTACATCCATTACCAGTAATGAAGAATAATTATTATGGACACAGCTATGGACAAAGAGATTTACCACGCCATCTGCTACTATTAATATTGGTAATTTTAAATAATTTATTATTGTAAACCGCTGGAGTTTCGGTGATTATTTGTGGCGTATTACTATCGCAGGAATTGAGCTTAATCGAACTTTTGTATAGGTAAAATAATTCTATATATTAAAACTAATTAATGCAAATATGTAGGAACCTATAATAGGTAAGTACAATATTTGAAATGTGTTTCTTAAGAAATTATTTTACTACTACATAATACATTATGTAAATATAGGTAAATTAAATATCGTAAATTAAACCGCCAATTTGAAAGCAAAGGAAGTGCGTGATAAGGGGTGAAGACTCCCTAAAGAAATTTGCGCTGCCATCTTACGTTCATTACTTGATAACATCTTAATTTGTTTGCTTTTGCGTAACAAAATGAGTTTTGTAGTTTTACCTAAATTTACTGGTTGAAATTATGTTTAATAGTAGGTAGTTACTTACATAGATTTTTATAATATTTATATATAACCGACAATTTAAGGTTAATTTTCAGATAAGTAACGCTGACTGTATTTTTAGTACGAGTATTACTATCTTATACCTTTAAACGAGCAATTCTTGTGTATATATATATATATATAACTATATAAGTATATAATCTGAATCTCAGAAACGGCTCCAACGATTTTCATGAAATTTAGTATGCAGAAGGTTTCGGGGGTGATAAATCGATCTAGCTAGGTTTCATTTTTAGAACACGTTGTTTACTCCTAAAAAACGAGCAAAGCTCGGTCATCCAGGTACTAGGTATTAGAATAGCAAGTGCATGTCAATGACTTTACACGGGCCTACCTAAAATTTAAGAAATCGACGCGTTCAAACTACCTTATGTCCCCAGCCCTCTCAAGCAAGTAGGTAGGTACTTTAGCGTATACGGTAGACACAACGATGAACAAATTACTAGGTCTTCCATCCGACACGTTCCACTCTCCACATATAAATTAGTATCCGAGAATCCGACATAAATTCAATTAGGTATAATTTTCACGGGCGTTAAAGGTATATAAATACCAACATACCTACCCATAACCAAAAATACCGTTCTAATTGTAGGTTGGCTTAAACTCTGACAGATGACTGCGGTATCCAATGTAACGCCCTCATCCCGAATTCCCAATACTAAAGGATTGACCACAATCAAAGCGTCGGGCAATTTAGAATAATTTATTCCTTGCAAACCTGAAATATTTTCGTATTTTCATTCACCTGTAGGGATGCCCGCGAAGCCTTTTGCTTTTTTGCAGAAACACGAATTATGAATCGTATCTGATTTTTTTTTTGGACTTGTTCAGGAGTTAACTATGACGGGCATTAATATTTTAATTTAAAAAAACTATTTTAATTTTAATTTATCTAGGTATTTTATGTAGGTAGTTCTCTGCAAAGCAACAGTTTTACCGACACAAAAATGACTTTCTTGAATGAGTTCAATGAAGATTGAAACCTATAAAAACCAGAAAACTCCTAAAATAGGACCAAAGGATCAACTCTACCTTTATAGGGTTCAATGCCAATTTTATTGCTCATAAATTCTAAAGATTTGCAAAGACCCTTTTGTTTTTGATCACCAAGTGGCGCTTGATAAGTTACAAAGCTCTCAAGTAAATTGCCTATAATTTAAGGATTATTGAATAGGAACTTTGACTTAAAGATTCTTCATTAACAGCTTCCGCCACATAGCGGTTGTAAGAACTTTCTACCCTTGTTTCTGCTTTTATAATTTTACATTGCTTTGCCATAAGGTAAAAATTAAACACAAAAATTAAACTTTTTTGGGACGAAGATCAAAGATTTTGGAACATACTGGTAACGTTACCTAATAATTTAGAAACCTACTTGTGGGCTTGAATGGTAGAAATTATGAAGTACCTAAAGTAAATAACTCCTAAGATTTAAGTTAGTGAAATAAAAAGGACTTAAATCCCTTTATAAAATGGTATAATTTAAAGGCATGGCTTGCTAAGTTCCAGCGCTCAAGCAAATTAGCCGCTGCTTTTATTGAACTCTACTCAGAAAATAAATAATAATTGATTAAAGGCTTTGAAATAAAGTCACAGTAATAATTATTAGGACCTAAAATTTTATTCAATCTGCAGATAGAAAATATCATGTTGCATGGAAAAGTAACAGAATAAGTTGAGCATAAAGTAGGTAGGTATTTGTGAAGTTAAGTTTGAATGTTTTGCAAAACCTATGGTATCAGAAACTACTAATTACATACTACTGCGGATACAACCTACGTAGGCTGAGAACAAAATATTCTGCACCGCAAACAAATTGTGTCAGCGGCGAATCAAAGCCATAGCTACCTCTCACGCCTCAACTAGACGAGTTCGCTTCCAATGCGCCATCAAAGCCGTCATTATGGTAGGTACATAATATTGGTCTATATTAATTTTCTCTGTAGCGAGATGTACCTCGGTAATACCTCTATTCTAGTAAGGAACATTATGGTTCGGAGAATGCCACTAAACCACTTTAGGCGTCATTAGGTTAGGAAGGGTTCTAAGTTACGAGGCAAATGCTCTATACCTCGTTAGAAATTCGGTCAAATATCTATGTATCTACTTACCTAAACAAACCAAACGTTGGTCTTATTAAGTATGTGATACTAAATTAGACTAAATTTTGTACAGTTAATAAAATAATGTTAAATAGGTACTATCTAATCGTATTCGATAAAAAAAGTGGACGTATTTTTTAAAATTCTTATCTCTAATACCTACTTATTTATAGTCGTCTTACCCCAATGCTACAAATTGAGGTTGTTTTATATACTTACATTCTACGTTATTGAGGGTAAGTAGTAGGTATTCTTATAGAGCTAGGTCAGGTATTTATTTCAAAGATTTTTTTTATTGAAAAGCTTGAGAAACTTTATCTTTTTTACAGACAGAAAACCTCGGATGAAATGCATCCGATCTTTGCCAACAATTTAAAAATACCCTGGATTAGGCAGTTATTAGATTTATCTGATCTTATCCCAGATACGATGTTACCCCGATGCACTTTAGTATAGTAATAATTATAATAATAATAATATAGTAAAAATTAATAAGCTTATTCCTACAAATAAATTATTTCATCTTTACAAGTTCATAAAATTTGATTTCGTTGGTAGATAAATGTACAATCGTAATTCAACTTTATAACGTGTTACAGAAAAAGGAGTTTAGGTTGATAATAATTTAACCTTATGAATTATTCGCTTGCAGCGGATGGAGTTCGCAAATCCAGAGTTTTAGTTAATTAAATAAAAGTTTGCTGCAATGGATTTTACTGCAGATAAAATGAAGCTTCAGAAGCGACCAAGGCGGTCAGTCATTAACTGTATAATCATAAATCTTAGCAGCATCTATATGCTGCTAAGATTTATGATTATACAGTTATTAGGATATTTAGGTAGGACCATATATTTTTCGGAATATCAAAATGACTTTTCATTTTCAACTACGTAGTAATAGCAGTGAATTGTAATAGTTACTTTATGAGTAATAGTACTTACCTAAGTATATAATGTAGGTAGGTACCTACCTTCTTTAGTTCAATTTTAAATTAAGAGTGCGGCAATAAACTATAGGTAACCTACAAACGATTTGTTCGCTAGCCGTCCCATATCTACATTACCTACTCCTACTTACATACCTACACTCATGAATTTTTCACAAGATTTTAGCTACAATGTTTTACTAAATGATTAGGTAGGTACCTACTTACATTGATTATCCAGAATATCAGGGCAGTTTGAAATTCAAACTTTAGACTTCTTTTTGAAATGCAGTTTCGAGGCCTTGACAAAGGTGACACGAACCACTAGGTGCAGAATTCTGATGCGGTCCATTTGCATTGCAGATAGACCTATGCAGTCATCTAGTGTCGCACTCGACGTACAGGATTTAGCACTACCAGATACAGTGCGGCATTAGCATAGCAATCTAAATAGATACCGAGTCTGCTCAAAAAAACCTGAATATAAATACAGTTGAATGCTAACTGCTCAAGGATGTTTCGCGCTTGTATACTTTCATTGTCGTTTCAATTTCAATAAAGTTTAAAGCGGTTTTCAAAAGCCAAGCGAACCCGTTCTGTAATAAATTGCTGACCCGACGACTGACGTGGTCAGAGGTTGAGGCTGTAGTGATTTATTAAATGTATAACGGTGTGTTTTAAAGATTGAATTTAGTTTTCGCATCCTTTGAATAACGCATGGTAGAAAGATAAAAATTCTAAAGCTTTTAATAAAGGTAGCCTGCTCGGGCAATGTAACGAAAGACAACTGTTTGATCAACCCTTAGTCATTTATCAAATGGATCAACCATACATAAAAGTATAAATGCATGTCTTTTATGAAGTACCTACCTTAAACACAAAATGTCTAGTAAGAAAACAGTGGTCAAAAAAGCCCACAGACAGGAAAAAGTATTCCGACATACACATAGGGTAGTTACCTACCTACCTCAGAATACAGTTCTTTCTGTATTCTGAGCTACCTACCTAGGACATAGGACAAAATGGGACATGAATTTTCAATTTTAACACAATATAGGTAAGGCCTCATTTCTATTCCCAGGTACCTACTACGATCTCTCGAGACTTCAAGTCTAGTTATGTGGTTGCTGCTAAGTACCTAGGTAGGTAAGTACCTACATTCCGTGAAAAACCACCGCTGTTTGAACTACAACTACAGACGGCTCTATAAATCTAAAGCTCTCCCCTAACTGGTTGTTTTTCTCTTCAAAAACTATAACTAAATGGAACGGTTAGTTTACTACTGGACCGTAAAGTAAAACAAACAGCTGGTCCGATAATTACCTCAATAACAAATAGAGCAATAAAACCGTGTATGAAATGTATCGTCATAACTCTTACAATAAGTGTAGAAACCTCTTTATCCAAATAAACTAGTACCTACTTAGTGGTTTCACCATAGCTTCTATTTTGGTAAGTAGTTATGTTGTTATTGCCTACCAACTTAGATCATTACCAACTAGAAAAAATATATGAATGATAGAGTCAATGCTCGATAGTGACTCTATCAATCCACACACAGAAAAACGACAAATAAAATTCCAGAGGCTCATAAGGCCTATTTCTTATCGATATTGTAGCTGAGTCTAGCCACCTGCTTGAAAGACATAGGTAACACTAGTCTAGTCTGCCTGCACTAAGTTCTAGTTAGGTAGGTAGGTAGGTACATCTGGTTTCCACCCAGCAATTTTTTTATTATTGAATGCACAACTTACTCAGGTAAGTAAGTACCTAAGTACTTATTTTTCAAAGAACTACGCTTTACCTATAAAAATAATTTTGAGAAATACACGAATCCTAAAACCGAAAACTTTAGATTTTTCAGTACCTAGGTACAACTTGAATTTTAAAGTGAATTATAAACAAACCATTTAGGTACTTACGCCGAGTTATGAACTCCTTATAAAACTCTAAGTACCTATATTGATCATTATTCTTGAGTTATCAAGGATAGCTGGTAAAGTCACGAAATGTTTAAAAATAATGCAAAAAGTATTGACCCCGACGTGATTTGAACACGCAACCTTCTGATCTGGAGTCAGACGCGCTACCGTTGCGCCACGGAGTCGATGAGGTAATGGTAAACTTTGTAGATTGGTTTAGTTTTACAGAAAAGTGGTTTCCTGTCGTTGTTGAAGAAAAAAACAGAATAGTCTAATATAATTCGAAAAACCGTTGGTAATTTCTTAGAAATGTATATGTAGGTATTCTACATAGTCTTAAGAATTTAGATCAGAGTTGTTACCTACCTACACTTTCATTTAATAATAGGTACTTACTTAATAATATTCCTAGCTGTCATAAAATTATTATATTAAAATTAAATACAGGTTAATTACTTACCCTACATCTAATATAATTTAATTACATTTGTTTATAATATTAAGTTGTAGTAAATACCTAGGTACGTATTCAGCGGAACTTGTATAAGTATCCAATCGAAAGTTCAGCTGAAAGTAACTCAACAGCAATAGTATATTGTAACACTCCAAATGCGAAAAGCACTCTTTATAACAATCCCAAACATCATCTCTTTGCAAACAAATCCCAAGTGAACCAATAATAAGAGAAAAAAAAAGTAATTTTTACCTTTAGTAACTTAACTAAAGGTAAAAATTACTTTTTTTTTAACCCTTATTAATGGTGAAATAGTTCCATTGATATCGATGAGGTTCTACCCACTTACATATTATCTCATCAACTGACTGAACAAGGTGTTTCAACTAGCCTGTGGTGTTGGGCGGGCAGGTATCCCTCAGGAACTCGGAACTGGGAAGTTGTGCCATTTCGAGAGTCGCTCCACCGAATGTGCGCTAACTGGGGAAGTTTATGAATGGCTGTTTAGTGCCCCTTCGCCGGGAAAGTGATCGGCGTACGATCGTAAACCGATTTCTATGTTTAGTTAGGTACCTAGGTGAGTAAAAATACCCACAGTACCTACCTACAGTATGTGCCTAAAATCTAAAAGTGAATACCTACCTACTTACCTAAGTATTATTAGAACGTACCTACCTACCTAAATAATTAGCTTAACGAACAAGACATTTTGCTGTTAGAGACTACCTGAACATTAAGTAGGTACCTACCTACTTAAGTGCCTACTTTTTCGAATTCACCTAGGACATAGGTGTTTACTTTAGCGCAAAATATCGGTAGGTACCTACATAAAGAAAAAAGTCTTATTTTCTTTGATTTTTTGTGATTGCGTTCACGTTTTTATTTTATTTCACAGTCTGTAGATAGACAGCATTCGATACCTACCTCGTACGAGGACGGAATTTAAAAAAAACTTAAATCTCTCAATAAAGCGACACAGCAAACCTTCTCAATTTTATATATAGGTAACTAGCTAGGTAGGTACGCATCTACCCTGCCCTAATCTATTAAGCTAAGTAAAACTGGTCATTATTAAACAAATTAAATCTAAACTCAAATCCCGGTGAAAGCCTCCTAGGCCGTTTTCGGGATCCCGCTTTTGTCTTCCGTCCCATCACTTTAAGGGTGATTAAAAATAATACGAATTTACAAAGTTAGATAAGAAGGTACCTACCTAGAGGTACACCTACAAGTACCTACATAGGTACCTACTACCTACCTACTTACATACAAGCCTAGGTAACTACCTACATAGGTACCTACCTAGTTAAGTAGGTAATTAGGCACTTACTTATATAAGGTAGGTACTTACATAAAAACTTAAATCAACTTTTAAATAGATGGTTGGTGTAGGTACCTACCTACCAGGAAGGAATGGAGACTACTCTACCTACCATTTTTTGAAATATGGTAGAGCAAGAGGTAGAGCATTACACAGGTAACTTACTCAACAGGCTGGTCGATCACAAAATAAAGTATTTAGTATATTATAACTTGTAGGTAAGTACATACTACATTTAATTCTTTATTTTATTATTTTGCGCAAAATTGAAGAAAAAAAAGGCAGAATGGAATGAGTGCGATCCTCATAAAGATTATCTTTGTCAGTGTCAAGTAATTTTTATTAAAAAAGTATTGTCAATGTCCTAGGTCAATCAAACTGTCAAGTCATTTTTAACCAAAAGATAGCTGTTTTGTAATTTTATGAAATTTTCCTAGATTTTTCTGTACCCAGTTTTTGAATACCCATTTAATGACGCACTGTTTTTGTTAAATTATTCATTTGAGCAGGCTTATAGTCATAGACCTTACTGCCTAGTCTTGCGTAAATTAATTTCTTCCGTTTTCTATAATCTAACTTAAGTTAAAGAAAAATAAAATAAAGAAAATGGTTAAAGAAAATGGCGGTTAGGTTAGGTTAGATTAATCTAACCTAACCTAACCGCCATTTTCTTTAATGACGCACTAAATCTTTTTTCTTCTTCTTTTTCAATTATGTCATCTGTCTCATAAAGAAAAATTTTGCCAGTGTCAAAAGTATTTTTATTTATTTATTGTCACAGAGTCAAGTTGTCAAGTCAATTTTAAACTCAAGCTAAATAATTTTCAATAATCTATGGTCGGTCTCTACCTAAGTACCTACACTCTCCTACACTATACAGGGTGTCCCAAAAAGTAGTGTCAAGCGAAAGTCCAGAAATAGAACACCCCTTGGGGTACCCGAATCACCCCCATGTATGTTCCGCGATTTTCTATAGTTTTCGAGTTATTAATTTTTTTCCGAATTTTTGAAAATTTACGACTTGAACAACTTAAAACATTCTTACAAAAAAAGTAGAAAACTTTCTTGAGATTTTTTTTTCGCTACTGAATTGTTATGAGTTGTTCATTTATGCATAAAATAATCAGCTACGTGACTTCGATGAAAACTATGGGAATGTTGGTGTAAAGTCAAATAATTACATTCGGTGAATTATGACTAAAATTTTCAACTTCAAATTAAAAATCTTAACAAGTGATTTCAGGGTTCCTAAATAAGTCTAAAAAATTCTCCAGACTCTCAACTTTCATAATCATTAAAAAAAAGTAGTACTTAATAGGCTACTTTTGCTAAAATCGACCTTCAAAGACGGTGAGGTGGAAAATTCTTAAAATTAGCAACCTGATTAAAAAATAGATTTTATCATTCCTAAGCTTAATTAGTTTGTTAACTAACCAAAAAGGACTGCAGGAAAGTAAGATTTCATTAATATTTGAAGGTTTTATTTATTTAGTTTAGCTTAATTTATGAAATAAAACAACAAGTAAAATTTATTAATTTTTTACAAAAAGTTTTCAAAATGTCAACCTTCTAGGTCGATACAAATCCTACATCGTCTTAAAAAGGTTTCCTTAAATCGTATGAAAGCTATTTTAAGTTCCTTATTTTTTTCTTCAGCCTGTCTCAATTTTGTTCTTAATTCGGCCATATTGCTGATTTCTTTTGCATAAACTAATTCTTTGTAGTCGTTTTTGGTTAGTTAACAAACAAATTAAGCTTAGGAATGATAAAATGGCCAAAATCTATTTTTTAATCAGGTTGCTAATTTTAAGAATTTTCCACCTCACCGTCTTTGAAGGTCGATTTTAGCAAAAGTAGCCTATTAAGTACTACTTTTTTTTAATGATTATGAAAGCTGAGAGTCTGAAGAATTTTTAGACTTATTTAGGAACCATGAAATCACTTTTTAAGATTTTTAATTTGAAGTTGAAAATTTTAGTCATAAGTCACCGAATGTAATTATTTGACTTTACACCAACATTTTCATAGTTTTCATCAAAGTCACGTAGCTGATTATTTTATGCATAATGGAACAGCTCATAACAATTCAGTAGCAAAAAAAAAATCTCAAGAAAATTTCTACTTTTTTTGTAAGAATGTTTTAAGTTGTTCAAGTCGTAAATTTTCAAAAATTCGGAAAAAAATTAATAACTCGAAAACTATAGAAAATCGCGGAACATACATGTGGGTGATTCGGGTACCCCAAGGGGTGTTCTATCTCTGGACTTTCGCTTGACACTACTTTTTGGGACACCCTGTATACAGTGAATCACAGACGTACTAGGGATACTACGTATCAGACGGAAAACTCAGGAACAATTCTACTCGCCGTAATTATATCTGTGGGCCACATCTTATAGATTTGGACAATTAAAACCACAGATCTTTCAAGAAAGCATCGTGCTACTGCCATAGATAATGAATTACCTTATTTATTCCATTCACTCATTCTACTGTATTATTCCTTTTCTTTCCTAATTACTTAAAATTTTATGGAGAGATATGTGCAAAGCACGGTAATAAAATAACATCTTGATCATTTTGTTATATTTTTTATTTTTTTAACTTAGTTCTATATTTACTAAAAGCTTTTGCCTGTATGGCAGGCAGGTAATGTTTTGTTGGCTAATCAACGACATCCATACGTTCTTTACATCCGTAATTTGAGACCTGCAACAAATGTAATAATATGTAATTATGCCTACAATAATTAATATTGTACAGAATTTAAAAAATCTTAAGTTACTATAATGTTGGTTAAACAAAAGACAAAAATATATTATTTATTCTGCAATTAAATTGATTTGGGCCTCAATTAGGCAAAATATTACCTCCTGCTTTACAGCTTCTTATATTAATTACTGTTCCTATGTTTAACTCTGAGATCATTTTGTTCAGAGTCTGCTTTGAAGGCAAAATAAATATTCGATGAAAAATTTATAACATTTTGGGCCTTGCTTCATGATAGACAGGGCTATCTATTTTTCTTCATTTGTGAACCTTCTTGCATTAATATGTTTGGTGCACTGTTTAATTTGCATCCACATTATTTTATTTGTTAGCGGATTCATGTTTTCTGATATTTTTTCAAAAGAATTGTCTTTTGAAAATTGAAGCTCTTCTGGCTCTACGGCTGAAGTCCAATTGTTTTTTGACTTCACAAATGCACTGTCTTGTTGTCTTGTCTCCTACAACTAGGAGTAAGACTTCTTCTTATTAATGATCTTTTTCCTCATCAGTTGTTTAGGAGTGAGATGTAGGTACAGGTATTTCTGAAAATGTATTATTAGAAATGTAAAATTATAAGGTTCAACACAGTAAAACATTCTAAGGAAACTTGAATATTAAGGTTTATCCTAACTTTTCATAACACTTCCTTTGCAAAGTACATGCTATGTGTTATATTTATTATTACCTTTAGAAGCGGGGTTTCATCAGCATCGTTCACAAATTGTACAAGTAAAGAAGTGGAAGTCATACCAGTTACATCTGGAACTGAAATATTGGTAAAATAAATGTATTGTATTGTATATTATAGTAAATATATTTGTTGTTATTGAAATGAAATGCTCACCAATATCAGTCCGCAAACGTTTTTCTTTCGGCATACTTTTACAATAGGAATGATCACGGTGAATTCTCTTTCAATCAATAGACATGATCTGATATCTTCATTGGATATCCTGTAGATTTCATCGTTTAGTCTTTCTAGATGCAAGTATATTTTATGATAATAGGTCGTGTTCAAACTATTGAACGTTAGTTTTAACTCTAATGGGAAATTTTTAAAGAGTGACGTCCTTTCGCCTGCTATCACAATTTACAACGCAGCACCAGCACCTTGTGTACATTGTTGAGTATTAGTTGCAGAAACTTCTTGCTGAAAAACTTCACCACTCGATCACAATACGAACAAACAACAATCAATTCAATGGCGTTTGCGCAGCACCCCAACAAAACGGCCGGCATGAAAACCGAAAATAAATAAATAAAATATTTGAAAGTTTTCGAAAAAACATTCGTTCCGTTCACACTATTCACAGACGAGGTTGTTTCGTCTGTGGTTTCGTTCAAATTTTCCCTTTTCTATGAGAGGTCCCATAGACACAGTTCCCAACTTTTTTGTGTTGAGTTTACCGCCCGTGCAGTGTGACCATTTGTGGCAGGTTCTTGCCATTTTGGAAGGTTTTTGTTGTTAAATTATTCGCTCATTTGAGCAGGCTTATAATCATAGACCTTACTGCCTAGTCTTGCGTATATTAATTTCTTCCGTTTTCTATAATCTAACTTAATCTAACCTAACCTAACCGCCATTTTCTCCTTCGAAACTCCCATTTTGGAAGGATTGGCCTCTCATTTTAGACTTTGGTATCAGAAAAACAGAAAAAATGGCGGTTAGGTTAGGTTAGATTAAGTTAGATTATAGAAAACGGAAGAAATTAATTTACGCAAGACTAGGCAGTAAGGTCTATGACTATAAGCCTGCTCAAATGAGCGAATAATTTAACAAACAAACAACAAGACTTTGGTATCATCGGCTGACGTTTTAAAAAACTGGCAGTTTTCGGCAGTATTGGGGTAGAAAATAAAATGTTACTTAAATTATTCAAATATTGCCAATTTCGCTAAATGACTGCTGTGCTTACCAATGTCTAACGCTGCATCCGAAAGAATATTCTCTCAAATAAATTGAATCAAGACAAAAACACGAAACAGATTTATAAATAAACAAACATGTAGCATCTATCCTGCACGTTAAAAAAGGCATTGGTGAGCACGGTGCGCCGGCGGCGGCGATTGCATTGCATTTGAACCAACCAAAGACAATGTTATATTTAATGAATAAATCCAAGTTTAGAGATGGAGATAATGAACAATATGACGCTGACTGTAATATTATATAAAAATATAGCATAATTTTAAGTGTATTTTTACTTTTCTTAGTAAAAATACACTTAAAATAATAATAGTTTTCTTTTAATACTTCAGTAATTAGCGTTGGCAATATTTAGGCATTTTTTACTACCGACTTTGGCAGGTTTTGGCAGGTTTTTAACAAAAGTAAGGCAGGATCTGTATTTTAGAGTTGGTCACACTGCGCCCGTGCAGTGAATTATCTATGGTCTGTACTGTACCGTACCCGTAGGTCTATTTATTATTATTGTGATAGGAAAATCTTTTTCATTTCAGTTTTTAGATTAGAAACATAGCGAAGCGAAGCACGTTTGTCTAACATTATATAAGTAAGCTTTGTGAAATTTATAAGTTTTTATCGTATTACGCAATAATTACACTTCAGAATTTGGCGATGTTAAAATCTGGTAAGTAAACACGCATATTTTTGTCACACACGTAAATTAATAATTCCTTCCTGTACTTGCTTAGGTAATTAATATATTACATAAGTTTATGGACATAAAATACATAAGTACCTAGTTTATAATATAATGTATACATATAAATATAATAATATGTTTTATAATTCAATGAAACACCTAAGTAGGTTTTTGTCTACCTACTAAGTTCTTGTACACATAACTACACACACAATTATCTATTTTTCAGGGGCGCTTAATCAAAGGCCTATGGATCTTGATGTTCCACAAGAGCCAAGCCAACTCCAACAGAATTTGATAGAAAACGAGGGCATAATATGCAATAACAATGAATGCATGCCTATTGGTTTATCACCTGTGCAAATACAGCAAGAGTACTTTGAGAACTTGGGAGATGGAGATTGGGTCAAGTAAGCTTAATCTGATGTTAAATAAAAACTGCCTAGGTAGGTAGCAAATACTAAGTTATAATAAGTATAGTTGGCTCAAGGAATCTAGGCATTCGTGAAGTTAGCCGCAAGAGCTGCGCAGTATCGTTTTTCGGGAGCAACTGTAGGTATGAGGAGGGGGGAGGGAACTGTACATGCGCAAACTCGCACCTGTGGCTAACTTCACAAATGCCTAGATCCGTTGGATGAACAGATACCTAGCAGGGATCGGAAAACCTATTCATAACGGTAACCGTTTCAAACGGTTACCGATAGAAACGGTAAGCGATTGAAACGATAACCCTTTTACATTGGGTTTTAACCGAAATAATAACTGTTACCGAATAAAACGGTATACCGAAATAATTCGGTTTTTTTAAACTGTATTTTTTGTTGCATTATTAGGGTACATACTTTGTAGAAATTGAGTGCGTGCGATATTATGCGAATGTTTTTCGACTTAGTTGATGACTGGATGGTTACTACTGAGCAAGCGGAAAGTATTAAGAGCCGCGTCCCTAAGAAACGCGCGAACATGCACTTACGGTTTCAGAAATAAACATAAGAAGTCACTTCATAGAAGGACACAAATTAATAATACGAATTCTTAATAGATGAGTCTACACTAACACCACGTGATTATTCTAAAATAATTCTTAATTTTTGAGAAAAAAAATCGTCAACATTGATTAAAAACATCGAAATCGACCTTTTCTATTATGAGTATTTACGAAATTATCGTTGTTATTTTTATAATATTTTTGGACAAATCGTGAGACAAAATGTTAAACAACACAGTTACCGTGAATTTTTTCTACTAATTCAAACCAAAAAGTATTAATCTGAGCCTAAACATTGTTAATTTTTTGAGCAGAAATTGTTCCCCGCCGCCATACATTTTAGTATGGAGCAAGCGCCTGCCAAAATATGCTTTATAATAGAATAGGCGCGTCAAAAATATTCAGTACGGTCTCAGTCTCCAAGGTGATCGCACGTCCGTTTGTAGTTCCACGCCGAGCTCTTTTGTCTGTTAGGACTAGGCAAAGGGTGGGTCGCGAGTGTCGGATACTAATTTGTGACTACTGATTTGTATTCATCAAGCAGGTTGACGCACAGAGTTGCGGACGATTCGTACAAAATTTATTGGAACACAGTATTCCAACTAATACTTTTGTTTTTTTTTATTGTCGATTCATTATCTTGTATACCTAAGATCTATAATGATCATTTAGGTATTTGATTATAACCTAACCTAACCTACAACAATCACAGTATTTTACACAGCATTTGGCACAATGTTTTATGTAATAAACAAAAAAAAAAAAAAATATATATATATATATTATGATCACGACTGTAATCCCCGGGCTCGGTAGATATCTCCTCAGATCTTTAGATACTTAGATCTTTGAGGATATCTAAAGGGGTTAGTCAGAGGCAAGTCCAAACATGACATTTGGTACATGCCCACATTTTGCACAGTAGTTAGTATTCCGTACGTGACAGGTTGCAAGCCCATCGCCGCTTATAAGAATACTAACCTATGACACATACCTTCGAATTTTTGGTTCTAGGGTATGCCGGTTTCCTCACGATGTTTTCCTTCACCGTTTAAGAGCACTGGCATTGCGCACATAAATTTTACGAATGGAAAAACTCATTGATGCACGACCAGGTTTGAACCCACGACCTACGGATCGTGAGGCAGGGGTGCTACCACTACACCACCAGCGCTCTCAGTGTAATAAACACTTTATATTTATATGGACGACCTCAGTGGCATAGCGGGCGATAGTTCGCCTGCGACGCTAGAGGTTGCGGGTTCGATTCCCACCACGGACAAATTTGTGTACGATCTGCAGAAATTTGTTCCGTTGGTCTGGGTGTTTTCTATGTATAATAAAAATATATCTATCTATGTATACAGGGTGTCCCAAAAAGTAGTGTCAAGCGAAAGTCCAGAGATAGAACACCCTTTGGGGTACCCGAATCACCCCCATGTATGTTCCGCGATTTTCTATAGTTCTTGAGTTATTAATTTTTTCCGAATTTTTGAAAATTTACGACTTAAACAACTTAAAACATTCTTACAAAAAAAGTAGAAAACTTTCTTGAGATTTTTTTTTGCTACTGAATTTTAATGAGTTGTTCTTTTATGCATAAAATAATCAGATACGTGACTTTGATGAAAACTATGAAAATGTTGGTGTAAAGTCAAATAATTACATTCGGTGAGTTATGACTTAAATTTTCAACTTTTAATTAAAAATCTTAAAAAGTGATTTCATGTTTTTTAAATAAGTCTAAAAAATTCTCCAGACTCTCAGCTTTCATAATCATTAAAATAAAGTAGTACTTAATAGGCTACTTTGGCTAAAATTGGCTTTCAAAGACGGTAAGGTGGAAAATTCTTAAAATTAGCTACCTGATTAAAAATAGATTTTGGCCATTTTATCATTCCTAAGCTTAATTTGTTTGTTAACTAACCAAAAATGACTAAAAAGAATTAGTTTATGCCAAAGAAATCAGCAATATGGCCGAATTAAGAACAAAATTAGGACAGGACGAAGAAAAAAAATTAAGGCACTTAAAATAGCTTTCATACGATTAAAGGAAACCTTTTTAAGACGATGTAGGATTTGTATCGACTAAGAAGGTTGTTAACTGTCCAGCATTATTTATTTATTTATTTATTTATAATCAATGAAATTAAAAAAAAGTTATTTATCTGACTTTACAATGCAGTTATTTTTAATGGTGTCCGAATCGACAGTAACAAATACATATATGAAAATAAAAACTAAAAATATCAATTGGGACGCTGTGTCCTAATAAATTTTGTCCGATTCGTCAGCATTCAGCATTTTTACGAATTAATTATCAAACACTAACTAGTGTAGGTACTTATTTATATTGTAACATTTTTCTACCTATTTCAGAGAGATAGATAGAAGTTACATTTTTTTTAATTTATTGAAAATAGGTACATGGTAAAGGTAGGTTTGCAATATAATACATAATATCTTTATACTCAACCTTTTCTTTTCTTTGTTAGATAATTATTAGTGGGATGGTAGTTTTCCCCTCAGGATGCTAAAACTTAACTTATTGTATACTTGTACATTACAAAATGGTTTTAATTTTTATTCCAGGATGGATAGTTTTTAAATATACCTACTTAACGAAAATAAAAAAAAACAAGATTTTCTTAGCACGGGCATAAGTACCTACTTAAGTAGGATAATAAAATATTTGTTTGTAATTAGGTTACGTACTTGTAAGCATGGCACCTATGCAGTATGGCAAATATGCACCTATGCCTAGTACATAAAGTACTTCAGGGCGTGAATACACAATGAGGATTGTGGAAATCGCGCGCAAGATCTCAGTTCGGGGCGAACTACTAGTATATTATAGGGTAATTCATTATTAGCTGAAAATATTGAAGGGGTTAATAAGTCACGCTTATATTGCGATTGAAAATGGTTTTACGAAATTTTATGTTTTAAATAACTAAATAAATATTTTTTATTTTCAATCTTTCGGAGTAAAAATGTTAAATTAGTTTTAATCTGTACCTACATATTTTATTCCATGTTTGTACTAAATATTCTTTGATTTTAATTCCTAGTTTTTTCATCTATAAAATCCACATTTCTCATAACACACAGAACATTGGCTTGACAATTATCTTGAATTTTTCCATAAAAAGAAATACATAGTTTAAAATGATATCAAAAAGCATACACTCTGACCCAACCCTTTGCCGCCGCGGTGACGAGCTACCCGCGCGCCGGTAACTCGCCGCGGGCTCGAGCGCTTCACGATGCTACTAATACTTTGCGTATTTTCTATGACATTTATAAACATCCCACAAAGACGAACGCGTATGGATGCGTAACTTGTACGAAACATCGAAAGTAGATTTATTCGTTTCCAGGGTGTGTATTCAATACTGAGCGATGCATTTGTGTGAGTAGAAATTATCAATGTAGGTGTTGTGTCAGAAGTTCCCACGCTCGCAGACTGCAGCCTTAAATTAAATGCTAAAAAAACTGCAATTATGTTATAGGTATTCAAAATGTCTGTGAACGGCGTTTGACTGTTTGCGAGGCATTAAAAAAAACACTAATTTTTTGAAATTGAATAAATAATTTGTAGTATTCAATACAACTCACTAAGGTGCTCACAATAACTGAATAATACATTCGCCACCGCTTTGGCAAGAAAGAATCTGTCTAAAAGCGGGTAGTTATCGTAGGCAGTAACTAGCTAAAAAAAACACGGCGATACCCGCAAACTACATTACCGCAACCCGCAAATACAGGTAACAAACAACACAAATTCAAACAATACGGTTTAACACGACAGAAGATGAGTGAGACATTATTTTCCTTCGCACTCATATTACCTACCGCGCTACTTGCACGCAGTACATGATGAAAATGCGCCAATTTAAACCTTAAGATAAAAACCTTTATTATTTCGGTTAATGTTAACAGAAATGTTTCGGTAACCTATAGTTTCGGTATACCGTAATTGAAAGTGTTAAACAACCGATTCATTACGGTTGTTAACCTTAACCGGAATATCCCTGATACCTAGTATGTACGGTAGGCCTAAAAAATGGTGTACTAGTTTTGATTTAGTTTCCTAGTCATGTAAAATTACCACAACGTTGAGTTCATACTTAAAAAAATAGAAGTTGTCAAATAGATCTGCAAGGGAAACTAATCTTTATGACCTATGAATCTGCAAGCAGCATTCAACCTTAGGGTGGTAAACCAAATTTTTGGTCGACCGTACATAATCATTGAAGCACACATCATATGATGAGAGTCCGAAGCGAATAACTGTAACCCTACAACACAGGCTCGTCAGAGACCTAGTGTTGGGGACAGAGTTACATCAGGTACATACTCTGGTCATTTGGTGCCCATTTAATGATGTAAATATACTACTATACTTTCTAATTAACTAAAGGTGATATAAGACCATACTGTACCTTTTCAATTGATGAACCAAATAAAGTTATTACTATTATTATTAAATAATAATGAAAAATAAGTACGGAAATCTATAGTTTTTATATAGATAGACTACTGAAAGTGTAGCGAGTATACTATAAAGACATTTTTCTTAATACAAACTTCAACATTATTATACAGCCGTTTACGTTTTTATCATGTCATCCTATAATGTATTCTATCTATTACTATCATTGCTATTTATAGGTAGATGATGTGATGCACACATATATATTTTGTATTCAAATAATCATTGTATGTATCATGCTTATTTATATACCTATTTCCTGATCATCAAAACTCAGGTGTGACTAATGCGACCAAACTTGGTAATAAATTAAAAAAAAAGACTTAATGTTGTGGTAGGTAAGTAGTTAGGTAGATTAAATATTTAAATACTTACTGTTATTTTCATATTTTTTTAGATATGAGAAAAGCAATAGAAACTATCTAGTGCAGAACATTGCTTTTGCATTATTTGGCAGTCCGAGTTGCGAAGGTAATCTCACAGAAGTGATTGGTGATCAAAATGCACATCTTGAGGGATACACAACTCGGCAACAAGAGCAGGTCATGAAAGTCTATGAAAAAATTTGTGAACAAAGTAAGTCATTATTTTTACTAGCTTCCGCCCACGGCTTCGCCCACGTGGTACCTTATAAAACAAAAACAAATCTATCCCACGGGAACCATACATTTCTCCAGAATAAAAAGTAGCCTATGTGCTATTCCAGACTATAATCTATATCTGTGCCAAATCCAGACATCCATACATTCTTACAAACTTTCGCTTTTATAATTTTAGTAGTATATCTAAACTAATATTATAAAGAGGAAAACTTTGATTGTTTGTTTGTTTGTTTGAAATGAATAGGCTCCGAAACTACTGAACCGATTTGAAAAATTCTTTCACTGTTGGAAAGCTACACTATCAGCGGGTGACATAGGCTATATTATATTTTCAAAAAAATTAGGGATCCTTACTAAAACTTCAATAATGTAAGCCAAGGTGTAAAAAAATTACCTAAAATATTCTTTATATCGCGTGCGCTGCGAAAACTATTGACGATAGAATAAAATAATGTACTACGACTTTGTAGAACACATAATTATTTACAAAAAGTGTCGCGATAGCATATGTCCAACTATTATAGTTATGCCACAATAAGAGTTCTTTTATTTTAAAATTTTAATTGAAAGGCTACTCTTAGAAAAACGCTCTTTATTTGTATCTTAGTATTAATCCTTATCAAAATAAATCACATCATATTCTAGACTGCTTCAATACCTTTATATAGTTTTTTGAATTACTCAATTCGGACATTCCATTCAAAAGATACCATTAAATTAAAAATGTAAGCAATAGAAAAAAGTTGCGTGAGAGCCGCGCTAGCTTATGCACTTGAGCGTCACTGGGTGTACAGGATGTGTACAGGATGGAGTCAATGTGAAAAAATAAATAAAAAATATAAACAAAAAAAAACATTATATTAAAAAAAAGTTCATTAAAATAATAATACTAAAACTTTCTATACAATTTTATTTTTTTAGTAACCTGACGCAGGGTATGGTTAGACGTGTGTGTATTATAATATTGAAATTTGAAATTTTTGTTAAATTTGAGAGCAGTGGTGGTGTAGTGGTAGCACCCCTACCTCACGATCTGAAGGTCATGGGTTCAAACCTGGTCATGCACCAATGTGTTTTTCTATTTGAACAATTTATGTGCGCAATGCCTGTGATCTTAAACGGTGAAGGAAAACAGCGTGAAGAAACCAGCATACCCTAGAACCAAAAGTTCGAAGGTGTGTGTCATAGGTTAGTTAAGCGGCGATGGGCTTGCATCCTGTCATGTACGAGTACTAACTACTGTGCAAAATGTGGGCATGTGTCATATATCATGTTTGGACGTGCCTCTGACTACCCTCTTTATATATTAAAGATCGTCGATAACCTCAAAGAACAAAGTAACTAGAGATCTGGGAGATATCTAACGAGAATGGGAATTAAAGTCGTGACCATTTATAGGTACTTATATATAAATACCCGTGCGAAGCCGGGGCGGACTACTAGTACATAATAAGAAAATTGCATGAAGTCAACATAGTACGGGATGGATTTAGATATCTGAAATAGATATAGCCGGAATAGCTTTTTTGAAGATACCACTTATGTGAAATTTTGTAGAGGCTATAGTGTATTATATCAGCTATTAAGGTTCCTGCAATACAAGCTTTGCTTTCTTTGGAACTAGGTGGTGCTGTGTTAATGGCTGATCAATATTTAATCAGGCATTACTACTATGGTAATATTATAAATGTGAAAGTAACTATTTGTTTGTGATAATACCCTTTGACAGCTGAAAAGATGCTAATAAAATTTGGCAAGGAGATAGATTGTGTCATAGGGAACCCTCTTTTCCCAAAAAAATCTATGCAGACAAGTTTTGGTGAACAGCTAATTGTTTATAATTTAAGGCAAATATTCCTACAATGATGAGGACATAGTGATGTCAGTGCTACTTATAGTTTGCGCTCGACCAAAACCGCTGAAGTTTTTCCAGCGCCAGCCATCAGATTACTGGGTGGATCTACATGAGCGCAGTGATATTGATATTTGGTGCACAGCTGTGTTTAGAGTCCGGAGATGCATACCAACTACAGTTGGTGGTAAGTTTCTGTCAATATCTGTGTGATATTTGTAAATTCAGCTCCCAATTTTCTTGAACTTTATATCTTCTACTAAGTATATAATTATATCTTACTTGAAATATAATATCGAAGTAGATATCCAAAATTTTATGAAAAATATTTTGACTTAATTGAATTAAAATAATCATTCTGAATTAGTGAAGAGTAGTCCCCAATTTAATATTAAGAACAAACAAAATTTTTGCCACAAAAGCAGAATGGATTTGAATGTAGATAAGAACTATACAAGGTACTGCAATATTATAGTGCATCATTCTCTATACTAATACTGCATACTGAAATATTCCTATAAGTAGGCACCAACATTCTTATCTCTACATATACATACTTGTAGCTTATCTGTGTCTGATAAAGAGCGATAAATTAATCAATGGACAGTAGTAGTACATACATAGTAATTAATGATACGGATTAAGTAAGAGTCAATCTACTACCTACACTGTTTTATAGATAGCTTTAGTGTACCTACCTACTTAACAAGCTAACTTCCCTATACTCGTAATACATAGGTCTACTAACTGTATCAAGTATCTCAATCCAATGCTGGACATTTCTTATCAATAACGTTTCCCATGATTACGTCATGGATAAGGCGAAGTGAGTGGAGGAAGAGTGTCGGGAAGGCTGACCCCACCACCATGTAGGATGAATAGTCGGGAAGAGAGAGAGAGAAGAAAAGAGATAGAGACATCAAGGGGTCTTTGTGAAAGCTAAATTTCATTAATGAAAGTATGTTTGTATGAAGTGTGTTACCACAACACTTCAACTATGTTTTTAATCTTACTTAGGTATAGGCCAGTAATATATTAACCAACTGCCAAAATTTTAAATTAGGTACTTGAACTATGTACGTAATATTAATAAATATATTAAAATAATATGATATTAATGTATTTCAGCAAAATCCTGCCGAGTCTTCGTAGATGAGAATGCACGTGTTTATCAGAATTGGAATTCGTATTTAGAAAACAACACGTTATCTAAATGTGTGCTCATAGTGCCGCAGTATGGAGAATACAATGGGACCATTCTTGAGGTATGAGCAATAGGGTTAGGGGCTTTACCGCAAGCTTTACAGGCAATATCAAAGTAGTATAACTTTGATAATTATATCGTATATTAATACGATGACTTATAAAAATTATATTGAAATCATTGAACGGAAGAATATATGGAAGCATCATATCAAGGGAAATATCCGCGAAACATGACACCAAATTTCACACACTGAAACTCCTTCGTGGATTTGCCAAAAATTTATTAATGTGGACTTTATTTCATCGATGTTTGGGTTTAAATTGCCGTGTAACGTGTAGATAGCTTGTGTAAATTTTTGGTAGTACTTTGCATTATTGACAAGCCCCGCCTACCACAGCACATTTTTTATAGGATCATTTTTTATCTCAAGGAGTACTTGTATTTTCCGTTCACTGATTGAAGTAGTGTTACTTCAACCTTGAAGCTTAGACGTTTCTGAAACTTGATTGTAAGAGCTTGTGGTAAGGCCCAAGTACGCCCTACATCTACATTCATATAAATAAGTAATAAGAACGAGTAATTTTGCGTTATAAACTTTTAGTACCTGGATGACCGAGCTTTGCTCGGGTTTTTTTCTGGTAAATCGGGTTTTTTGGAAAATGAAACCTAGCTAGATCGATTTATCGCCCCCGAAACCCCCTGCGTACTAAATTTCACGAAAATCGTTGGAGCCGTTTCCGAGATTTCAATTATATATATATATATATATATACAAGAATTGCTCGTTTAAAGGTATAAGATGTGACAGAAAGTAAGCATACGCAACAAAAAAGCAGACTGGACGGGAATGACATAAATGTTTCGTGTAGAAAACTACAGTCTACATCCAGTCTGGCTCGTTCCATAAAATAAGAATTTAAAAATATTGTAAAGTATATTTGTAAATGTTTATATTGATGTATATTGATTTCGAGATAGATAATCTGTCTGTGCTGTTCTAATTTTCAGGGTGAGGAAACATTCGCCGTCAAATTATCCGTAGTGCCGTCTCCATCGTTAGGAGTCAAAGCGAGAGTGCTAAGTACAGTCGACACAGCCAGTACTGTGGCTTCTCTCGGCGCAATAGGTGTTATAGGTAAACTTATTACTTACTAGCTTCTGCCCGCGGCTTCGCTCGCGTAGTACCTTGAAAAACAAAAACAAATCTATCCCGCGGGAACCGTACATTTTTCCGAGATAAAAGTAGCCTATGTGCTATTCCAGACTATAATCTATATCTGTGCCAAATTTCATCCAGATCCGTTCAGCCGTTTCAGCGTGAAAGAGTAACAAACATTCAATTCAATTCAATTCCAGACATCCATACATTCTTACAAACTTTCGCATTTAAAATAATATTAGTAGGATTTTCTATGCTTACTCACTGACTAATTCATCATCGTTCAGCCAAAACCGCTGAAGCTTAAAAGCTGAAATTTCAAGAATAGATTTCCTTCAGAGTTTAGAGATAAAGGATTTATTTAAATTCAACCTCTAAGGGGTGTAGTTTGTCAAAAAACATAACGCGAGTCACAGGGAGCTCGAGTCTATTCGGATTTTCAGCACTTGAGAATACGAAATTTACTCTCATATAAATTTTAACCCTCCCGCTGCACCCATTAGGAAGTTGAATTTTGGGAATTTGCATTCTTTAGAACACAATCATCCAAATTCCAAAACCTTACAATCAGCTGTTTAAGCTGTGCGTTTGTATACTACCTTTTTAAACAGAAAAAAAATTAACTACACATTGTTCTAGCTAGTAGCTCCATCTAGTTTTGTTTTTTGGAACTATTTATGAACTACACATTCCTCTAGCTAGTAGCTCCATCTAGTTTTGTTTTGAGAACTATTTAAATCCTATACTATCCTAGATGCGCTTTCGAGTAAAGATGTTTGTTGTGTGCAGGGGTAGCGGCGTTTACCCCGGTCGGTCCGGTGGTATTAGCGGGTGCGGCGGTCGCGACCGTCACCACTGGACTGTACGGACTCGTGCGCTCCTCGCTACATTTGCACGATAGAAGTGTTCATGAGCAGGTAAGATGTCTGATGTTTCCTGCAAGTGCAGGTAGAAATAATCTTCCACTCCTGGGCTGCGATCACGTATAGTTGGCTCAACGAATCTAGGCATTCGTGAAGTAAGCCGCAAGAGCAGCGCAGTATCGTTTTTTGGGAGCAATTGGAGGTATGAGGAGGGGGGGAAGGAACTGTACATGCGCAAACTTGCACCTGTGGCTAACTTCACGAATGCCTAGATTCGTTGGATGACCTATAATTTTGATACCAACAGTTTCTAGTAAGTAGCAGTGAATTGTTTTCTGGATTTTTTTTGCTATAAAATTAATATTATTATATTTTCGGTTTATTGTCTTGAGTATATTGTTTGTAAGTATAGAATTACGTAATCACAGCACTGTTGCTTGCTGATAGACAGTCATTGTAATTGATTGCAACTAGAGTTCCGTAATAGCCACTCTGGCCAAGGTATATGCTGGCATAAGTATCATTTACTATGTGATTTATCAAAATAAATGTACCAAAATACTTGGCGCAGCCTGAAGGATCAATTTGACTGCGCCAAGTACTTTTTACCATGATATAAAGATCAACGGACGAGTCTTTGCGAAGTGCAGGAACTATTATTTGCGTTTTTCAATGTATTTTTGTTTGCAGAGCATCAGCCCAACTGATGCAGAGGCAAGGGGTAGCTGGTTGAATATAGCGGCGTCAAGCGTCGGACTTGCCGCGGGGGCGGCTAGCAGCCTACTCTCTCGGTCTGCGGCCGCCGGCACTAACCTAACAAAGGTAACAGCATAAATAACTAGAGCTTATAAAGCTATTTAGAAAGTGACATGTTTTATTTTACTTTATGGCCTATTTCGATTATCCAGAAGGGTAATAATGTTCAAATATAAATAAACCACCCATATACATTGATGATAGACTAAAATGTATTCTTCTTTGACAGTCCGGACAAGCGTTAGCTATGTCAGTCGAAGTACTTCGCCACGCGAATATCGTCACAGGTGGCGCTGGCGTCGTAAATAGTCTTGTACACATCATACTCAAGGTAAGAAATACCAATTATATAATAAAACATCAAAAAAGCTTATGTTTAATGTAAATCTATAGTAATATTATAAAAAATTTGATTGTTTGTTTGATTGCATTGAATAGGCTTCGAAACTACTGGACTGATTTGAAAAATTCTTTCACCAATGTGTAGAATGAACTTTCAGGATGAACATAGGCTATATTTTATGTATGTACTTCGCGGGCGACGCCGCGAGCGGAAGCTAGTATTTGATAAGAAATTTACTTGAGCAAATATGTAGTTCAAACGAACTATAGGCAGCGCGAGTGAAACCCGTAGTATTTAAAAAATTGTAGAGTAAACCTTCGAACGGCCTATTAAAGAAAGTTGGCCTTTTGATCATACTTGAACGTTTACGCTTTAGTTAGAGAGACCTCCGCCTAAACGTTCAGGAGTACTGTAGCTATTATAGTTTAGCAGTTATAATAGTTTTAGCCGGTGAGGGTAGCGGGCGCGAAAATGCAGAGCGGAGATAGCTGTACCTTAGCTGGACGTTAGACGTGAACTCGCGCGCGCGGGCCGGTCGTTTGAGCTAACAAAGTAGTGTGACAGCGGTGGCTAACCAAATGTTATTGTTCCCAGTATCGCGACCACGGCGAGAAGCCGACGAAACTAGAGTTGTTCCAGTTCACAGCGGCCACTCTATTCTTCTGTAACGCGGTGATGGCCAACCGCACTGCGCAGAATATCATCGAGGACGCGCAGGCTCAAACCATCAACGAGTACCGCTCTACTTTACGTAGCAACCGGCACAGGTTTGTCACACGCATTCTTTATTGAAGAAATCCAAGTAAAAGTAAACATGCCTTATCTTATTCATGATTTACAAAAAATCTAAATAAATGAATAGACTATATCATCATCATCATCTTCGTGCCCTTTTCCCACTTTATTTGGGGTCGGCACAACATGGGATCTTCCATTTCTTCCATTTCTATCTTATATATAAAAATGAATTGCTGTTCGTTAGTCTCGCTAAAACTCGAGAACGGCTAAACGGATTTATCTTATCTTGGTCTTGAAATGTTCGTGGAGGTCTAGGGAAGGTTTAAAAGGTAAGAAAACGTATATTACTTACTTAAAACGCGCAGACGAAGTCGCGCGCGGGTCAGCTAGTTATTATATAAAAAGACTATATATAATAATAATAATAAACCCCACCTAGTGGGATAAGGGCAGAAGGATGATGGTATTCAAAATAAATAGTGTCAAGAGAAACTTTTCATGCTGTATGTGTGATTTTAGATGGACAAGCTTGCCTTATTACTATACTTATATTATTTCACTAGATGTTTTCCTCCACCGTTTGAAAGCCGTTTTAGAATAATAACTGTGTACATACATAATACATAATCTTTAAAAAAAAAAAATCTTTTCTACGGTAATTATTATAGAAAGATGATCCCAATATACCATTGTGATTTGCAATCAAATCCAGCCAGTCAAGTACATAACTATTTAAAGATGTATTTATATTTACAGAAAAATGTTCGACAAAATCAGCGCTGAATCAAGAAGAGTCCAAGGTGCAGTCCAAGGTAACACCGAAGTCATCCGAGGCATCAAAAACATCGCCGACAAAGATCAGTACTTCGCCGACGTGCTAAGAATAAACAAAGACATAAACCAACACAAACTGAGGATATCTATGACTTCTGACGGCAAAGTTAACCTCAACACCCAACAAAAGTTTAACCCTTCGGAGCTTTATAATATTGGGAAGGAGGGTCGCTCTCAGTTGTTCAGCTCCCTCGGACCGGCGGATTTGAACGCTCAAAACGTACCTACAAGAGTTGTCCCTACAACAGCTGTTGGAAGATACATTGATAATGAAGAAGAAAGTCCTAGTATGCTGGTGGGGATTCACCCAGGAGAAATTATTCGTATCGGCCATCTCCTTATAAGAGTGAGCGCTTCAGGCGCTGAAAATGTAGCGCTCATGCTCGAAAACCTTAGCAAGGATGTCTACGCCAACTTGATGACAGTATCCTTCAACATTTTGTCACAGCTAGTACCCGATGAAATCGCTAGGCTCAGACTACTAAGTCCGGACGAAGATCTTATTGTCCAAATTGTACAGTTCGTTTTCAATTACATGAAACACAAGCGTCCTATGGGCGATCCGTGTCGTGACACTGATAATGGGATTGTGGTGGTTTTGAAGGAGTTTTTCCAGGAAGGTATGGTCCGTCAAGATACTATACTGCATTTGAAGGATCGTTTGCTCGGCTGGATTGAGGAAGAGGTAGATCGAAGAAGAGAACAGTTTCCGTACAAGAAGTTGCTTATCTGTGAATGCTGTAGTGGTGTCAGATATGCTTAGATTAATAATGGGTTCTCTGCTTTCAAGTCAGATTACGGCTTCGTGAAAGGTAACATTTTCCTTTCTGAATTGTGATATACGCACTATAGATAATTAGACAAACACTGTTGCGATTTGATAGAAAAGCAAAAAATGTTTATTATATAAATTAGAAAATTTCTAGCTTATTGGGAGAAAATTGCGCAGGATCGTTAGTTATATCTGGAAAAATTGGGGGGGGGGGGGGTCCTTTGCGCAGCATTGGCACAAACGGCTCATAATAATAATATAAATTGGTACCATAATCTTCCAGTTCTCTACTTAGGGTTTCAGTCAGTACCCGGCCAATCGGTGCCAATTGATATAATCTCAATAATATATCAATCGGCAAAAATAAGGTCGAAAGTTGCAATTAGGTCAAATGGAGCTTAAACCCCGTCATTAATTAGATCATAGTGACCCGAAATCAAGTTAGGTACTCACTATTCTGTTGATTGTGTGGTATAGAACTTTAGCATGCTCCTTGTAATGAAAACTGATGAATCTCGTACACAAATCTTCCGCTTTCAGAATAAAAATTATTTACTATGTCTGTGAAAAAGTGTTGTCAAAAAAGGTATTTATTTATTGGGGATTTTTTATATAATGGATATTAGTACCCTACACTTTTATTTTAATTTTGTAGAATATACTATACTTACCTAGTATTTAGATGGTACTTAGGTATCAAGTAAAATCAAATTACATATCAAATGATGTCGCCTAGACAACTTGTTTTTTCTAAATTGTGACCAATTATCAAAAAAATAAGGCTGAAACACGCTTGTCCATTTATATAGTGTTAAAGTACCTACTAGTCTTGGTGAATCACAAAAATATATCGAGTTTGTTTTACAAACAAACTAACTACACATAGCAGTTACTGCACTTAGTCTAAGGCTATCTTTAGTCTTAATCAGTGCTTAGGAAATTCGTTCAGTCGTTAGTGTCGTATGCTGGCGCGGTCTTGCTTTAGTAAACAAACGCCCAGTTACTATAGCTATAGCATGACCGACACGTCAGTACTGAGCGTCAGGATAAGACTAAAGGCAGCCTTAACATGAATGGGCCCGTGGCATGTGATACTATGCACTGTGATGTGATAATGATAACACAAGTAATCACGTCACTTGTGGAAATAAAAAGAGCTTTGTATGTTATTAAGTGGATATACAATGGCTTTTTAGTATAAATATACTAAATCCGCGTAAACGACTACTATGAAGTCTATGAAGCGCAGGTTTTGTTGTTTTGTAGGGAGTTATTTGCTTAAAGTGTTGTACTTGGTCATTCCTTAATGTTATACGCGCTTATGATAACGGCTCATACGTTTACCACGCTCCATAGGTTTCTATAAAATATTTGGATGTAAAGTTTATACTTACTGGTTTATGTTTAGATTCCAATGATAAAAGTGCTGAAGCCAAGTAGGCTAGAGCCGTTGCTAAGCGTGATATGTATTGTAGTTAGTTTTTTAAAACTTTCGTGACGTGATCCACACGCCGCAAGTTATGGCATAATACGATATCGGATGTACGGAATATCGATTATATTGCATACATCCGATATCGTACGTATTATGCCATTGTATTAATGAAGAATATTTAGTAAGAATTTGTTATAATATAACATATTATGATTTTAGAAGCTACAGCGTCAAGTGGAGATTTTATCTCGCAGATTTTATGTTTTCTTATAAGTGCATTATGAGGTAAAATCAGTGCCTTCCTATAAAATGGTATTATAGATTTAATTTTGTGAACACTATATAGATTAGTATAGGTATTTATGTACTTACCTATATTGTATTTATAATCCATAACAAATTATAAATTGTTATATAATTATTATAATAATTATTATGATAGATAATAATTTGAATGTCTTTATTTGTATGCTCTTATCAAATATAATAATATTTACTTACTCTAATGTTTTCTTATTGGTGCATATATGTACTACTTAGTTTAATAATATCTTATTTTTTGTCATAACTAAGACTACGTTACGAGTTCCGAAAACGTTACAAAAAACTTAGGTACTTATTATAATAATATTGAAAGCTAACTGGACTAGAAATATCAGTCTCACAAAATCGTTGTGAAAGCCACCACAATTATTGTAAGAAGTTGTCACTATACCTAAACCCCGACGTTATTCTTCTGAAAGTTGTTCATAACATCAATCATCTCATACTAATTGAAGATCTAAATAAAGGCTATAGAGATATAGATATCTTATTGATATATACGAGTACGTAGGTAGGTATAAATACTAAGTAGTTAGAATAAAACACATTATTTGTGACTTGTGTTTTCTATTTTTATTGATAAGCAAACTATTGAGGGAGTTCTTTCAAAATGTTGCTGTTTTCTCCCTCCTGCAATGGTGGATTGTGCTCAAAGAATTTTGCGATGAAATACCTGATTGAATAAAAAAATAAATAGGTAAGTAATATGCTACTTAATTTTATATTTTACTCTAAATAACAATAACTCTTTATTTGCAAAAGTCTTAAAATAAAACTTTAAAATAATAAGTACTAAATGTGCTTTAGGGTGAGCGCGCATCAGGCTGAACTTAGAGCGTGGGACGTTTTTTTGCTGCTGTCATAATATGTCAAATATTATGTGAGTTATGACATACTATTACACATTAGAAGTTAGAAGTTAGAGAAAGAACAGTTAAAAAGAGTTCCACAGTGACATAAATTACTAAAATGTCTTAACAATTTCCGTAGCTAATTTTAGCGGCTCAGCGGTGTCGTGAAAAGCGGCGATCATGACTACGGATTCACTAGGTTGCCGTAGTATCGTATGATACGGCATTAAAAGCTAGTACGCGTCGTACGCGAGCTTATAATCTTCTCTTGGGACGACAAGAGATACCACTGACATTATATTACCTTACAGGAACTTACCAGACGAGAATTTCCACGGTGACTAAAATGCCGGCGGCGGCGGTTTGTGCGGCAACTCGTGCCGGCTCGGCGGTGCCGCGCAGAGCAGCGGCTAGCATAGCTTCGCCCGCATCAGAGGCCGCTTCCAACGCGGCTACGAGGAGAGCCGGTGCGGCCAGCCACCGCGCACCTCGACGCCACCAGGATTGCTTTGAAACAAACAGGTCAGTTTATGAATCATTACAAAGAATGCCTGATATATTTTTATTCTTGGTTAAAACAGCCATAGCGTCTTTTTAAGGTTTCGACATTATCTTACAAACAGGTCAGTCCATGAATGCCTCTATTTTTAGTGTAAAAATGATTGTATAGATAGACTATTTGGCTCTTGGTTAAAATAGCCAAAGCGTCTTAAGGTTTCGACATATTTTTTGTGTTTTTACCTAACTCTTCTAAACTACTCGAATAAAAAGTTTTTAAGCTAACGATGATAATGAGACCGGATAAATAAGGCATGATAGTTCTATTTTTGCGCCTGTTAATCATCCTGCAAAATCCACTTATTTAGTCAGTATAAACTATTAGGTATATGTTTGGTCGAGTCGAACTGTAGATACCTGGCTACAATGACTAATGGATCATATATTAAGTCTACCTTTGACATCACGGCGATTAGTAGGAGCAAAGAACTGGCAGCTGTAATGAAAGCACTTAGTTTTCCGTAGCCCATCACTAGTCGAATCGTTGGTTTTGTTATTCTGAAAAACGGTTTTAAAGATAAAGATAAAGATATTTATTTGCAAGAACATGTGTACAAAAAAGGTAACAAGTAATAGCGGAGAAACAACATGCTTGACCGTTAGCGGTATGCAAATATAATTACAATTAAAATCTCCATAAAAAGCCAATATTCAAATATTTCTATTCTATTCAAACCAACTACAGTTGGCCCAACGAGTCGAGGCATTCGTGAAGTTAGCCGCAAGAGCTGCAGAATATCGTTTTTCAGGAGCAATTGGAGGTATTGTGAGGGACGGTGGGACTGTACATGCGCAAACTCGCACTTGTGGCTAATTTCACGAATGCCTAGATCCGTTGGATTAACTGTACCTACATTTGCAAAGACACACAGGTGTGTGTTCGTTTACCAACCGCCTAGCAAAGCTGACGTTGTTGAGTTTCTGTGCGACATGTTCATCGTCCAACTCCAGTTCCACCGGCTGAGAAGCGAAGGCACAGGCAGACATAGACACCCCTAGTAGAGCCACTAGAAGCGCGCGCAGCTTCAACCGTAAGCCTTCCGAGTTCTCACCGTTGACGTCATTGATCTAAAATCAATTTAATGGGTAGGATAATTAACGCAATCTATTTGGTTGATAGTTTATAAAATGTCTTTACAAAAGTTTAAACTGCCGAAGTTATTAACCTGCATACATCGTAAAGGGGATTACCAGTTAGTGCCTCTGTCTACCTATGGGTACCTACGTGCCGTTTCTAATTAGGTTCACGTTAGCTAAGCGTAAAGGTATTCTCTTGAATAAGTTAGTAGGTTTAAGTGATTCAAAGAAGTTCAAAGACTGAAAGACAAGTGAAAGATTAAGATAATGGTAGGAATCTCTCACGGCATTTGCAGGATTATCATGCTTCAGTCGGAGTTGGTTCAGCAATGTAGTGCTTTCGGTTTCCATGTTGATTTTAGTTCAGACACGGGAAACACATTGTAATGGAACGAGGTAGTCTATATTCCATGAGCATCATACGAAATACTTTACACAAAATTACTTGGTTTCACATTGCGTGATTATTATGACCGGAAGAATGACATCATCTAATGTGCCAATGGTTGTCAGTTGATTTTTTTAAACTATAGTTCATTAAATAGTTCGGTTGGGATAATGGACCTCTTTGATGCTCGTATTGTTGATCAAAGTCTATAGAGTGAATCTCACCGACTGACGAACGTGAAGACGTGTGGTAACAAAGCTCATTATTATCATCTAATAGTACAGCCTAGTTAATAGGTGTGAATGTGGATGGATACAGGGGTAGAGGTAAGCCAAAGAAAAGATAGATGGAGATAAGTGAAAGATGACATGGGTAGGAAAGGAGTGAGCCCTGAGATGATGAATGACGAAAAAGAAGAAGATCACATGTTGTGCCGACCCTACATAACGTGAAAAGGGTAGGAAGATGATGAGTACAGCCTTTGCCAAAAGATTTGTCACTTTCTACGACAATAGATTATTTTATGATTATTCGCTATTAATAAGGTTCAAGGAAAGTTCTGGGGACTATAATTGCCGGGTAAACGCGTGATACCTACACAAATAGGTCGCCTTTACGAGAAATTTGCGCTCAATTGGTGAGGTTTCAACCATCTACACAACAGCCCATTTATCTTGAAATAGGCTCATGTCTACAGAATTTCCCGGATATTATGGTAGGTTGCTCCTAAATCCTAGTTAAACAGACGTTTACCCTTGAATTTCCGGGCGAGTAGCAATGACAATACGGGACAAAATAAAAAATACAAATACATTGATAGGTCATTTTATTTCACAAATCACATATACAAAGGAACCGTCGAAAAACACAGAACTCTTGGCACCAGTTGAAGGACATAAGGATAATAGCAAAAACTTTATGTCCCAGTTCTTTAAAGGTTTTGAGTTTTATGTGGGCCAGAAGAATGAAGAGGTTGAGAATTTTCACTAATACGATCAGCAGTTGAGCGGCTAGATGAGGCAGAAATAATGCTGGATTCTCCTGAAAATGTAGGGCACTTTTAAGAAAGTTTCTACTTTTTCTGTTGAGTAGTCAAGTACGTTTATATCCTTAGTCTTCTTCGGCTTTGCTCTCCCTATTCACTAGGTCGGCTATATTCTATTCATAAGATGCCATGCCATCTCGCTGACCCTTGTCTTTTTCCCCTAAACTGACCTTCATAATTTCCTTGAGGACATTGTCATTATAGACACTTACTTCGTGTATGTAGGCACGCGAAATACTTACAGTTAAACACCCGACTAGAAGGCAAGCGTATTGCACCACTCCCATAGACGTAGCTATGATCTTGAGATCGTGAACCACCATGAATTCATCATTCGTGTGAATGTTGTCAACTGGAAACTCGCCTAAGTGTTTTCTTAGGTGGTTTGCATTTAAGAACTGTAACATAATCTAGATTACTGAGTAAAATAACAGTAGGACAATCTGAAAAGCCAATTTGGAGAGATCTGCAAACGAAGAACTGAAAGAATAACTTACAAAGCCTATTGTACCGTAAAAGTATGTGTAGAAAATGCTTATAGCAAATGTAGGATGCTGGCACAGCAATCTAGACTCTCCAAAATACGGTCTTATCATCGGGGTCAGCAGTTTGTTGAAGGGCAATTTCATTTCAATGTTGGCCAGCAAGGATTTCACTCTTTCGAAAGCATTGTCTGACATTTAGCTATGTTTTCTGCGAAATACTTAGGTATATTGGAACAATTATTACAATTTAAAATCTAGAAGTTGTGCGAAAGCTGAAAATATGCGGTCAGTAAATTATTTTTGAAATTGACAAGGTTGACAATTGCAAACGATAACGTAAAGTTTTTCGTTCTGGAATAATTGAATTACTTGGTATAGGTACCTAAAGGCTCATATACATTAAAGCAACGCATTAACAAACGCCTGTACCTAAATGTTAATATATCGTGCATCGCATTACGATTACACTTGTGTATAGTCGCCTGGCACAGGCGTATTTTGGCCATCAATGTTTTACCTACTCGTACATTTTGTCATACAGTTACTTTAATTTGATCAAGGAGTTTGAATACAATCGGAATACAAGCATGTCAAATATCTGTGGGTTGATTTGATTCTGCCCCCTTTTCTCAGTGCGCGTTGGCGATGAGGCGTTTGAGGATGGTTGTGCGCGTACCTTTATTACGAGTAACTAAACTACATAGGTAAAGTAAGTTTACACACTATGTTTAGAATCACTTATTACATTATTAATTTTTAGTGTATCGTGAACCAATACCGTAATGTGATTCATTCTAAACTTATTTTTAACCCTTTTAAAACCATAGCTCGATCCGATTTAAATGGTATTCGCGGCTACTTTGTACGGATATTTATATTTAAAAATACTACTTAGCATACCTGGTTAATTATTTAGTCGTTATGTTTGGTATGTACCTAGGTACCTTATTAAACAGTACGCATCTACAGTTTATAAACAGTTTAGCTCTACTATCTGTCTACTATACCTAGTACGAATTTATAAAATCAATTCATCTTTTTGGGATCAAACAAACTTATTTAGGCACCTACGTGCATGCGCAAACTCATCAAAATTTAACAATAACATTATACCTAAGTACATAAAATCAATGCCTCAATACGTGAGTCTCACTGAGACGAATTATTGTTGATTCAACAAAATTATATCGTGGAAATGTAAACGTGCAAATGGTACATAATAAGTACAGAAATCGCATGCGATCACTGATATAAGTGTTATACCTATTCTACACGATGGCTGCGGCACATAATAGTCTTTTTCAATAAAAAATATTTAAATATTATATTTTAGTTGCAAAGTTTTGAGAGTAGTGTTACTGGATTTGCGAAACGAGCTTGGTGCAAGTGTTAACAAAGTCTTTGAAACCCACAAATGTATTGAGGCAGAAGAAGTTTAACTGTAAGTACTTACCTAAATAACTACGAACAAAATATACGAATCTATTTTATTAGACATAGGCTTTCAGAAGTTTGGTATACGTAGTAGATAAGTAGGGAAGAAGAAGAAGATAGGTAGCCTAGATCTCGTCAAAAGTAGTTTAATCACTAAACAGTTAATAGAGTAATAGGGAAAGTTACGGATATTTTATTAAATTGATATTAAATTGAGACAATCATTGGTAGTAAACACATACCTCTACATATTTCGCTTGGATAGTTGGTATGATTTAAAGTAGACCTCTGCCTAGTGGCATCGGGCCGAAATATATTTTTTGATAAAAACCTCATTCATCCTGTTTGATACTTTAAGCTCATGTTAAAACGTAGTGATTATATTCTCTTTGCTCATTTTCGTTTAGTTCAGTATGATTCGTGATGTTTTTTTTAAATCATTATTGATAGCCTATTTTTGCTATGCGAATATGAAGCTAGTGATGGTTTTGTATTATGATTAGGTACATTTTTGTCATCAGCCATCTATCGTTGTCATAATGACATTGCATTCACTTTGTTGTGTATGCTTTGTTTTGTAATTGTCGTACATACACCTTCTGTTTTTCTTTGTTGTTATTTAAAGTCGATTTTACACATAACAGGTGTGCAAACCTATTAATTTATTAATGGATAGGTTAGTAGCAGACTTTTACATTAAATTACTTAATACCTAACTAATATAATAGCGAAACTCAAGCGCTGGCTCATATTTGATTCAATGTATCAGCATTGCCATTCATCATGGTAACACCGCTAGCGTCTTGGGAACGCTTCCCTATGGCAGTGATCTTGGATCAATTGGGCTATGTCTTCCTTCTTTTTAATTGTCGTTTTTTTCTTCTACTCTCCTCTATCAGACGTCATTTCCACATTCACTAATTTCTTACCCATAGTATTGCCCATATATAACTCAATAACTGTTTCACCTATATTTTATATTACACCTCTGTAATGTAGGTAGTACCTATCTGTATTAAGGTAAGTAATTGAATTTTAGCTGTAGAGCTACGCTTTTAGTCTATTATAAAAAATAACTCTATCATAGATAAAACAATCTACCTTGAAAATTGTCCCTGCCTAACGATGTATAATGGGTTTACTATTTCCTTTTAGTAACATCAATGGCCAGTAATGAGTGAGCAATACCCATTGCTGTGTGAGGATTTATCTGATGAGGAAAAGTTCAGCCCTCGCTTCCATCGTCGACGGCCTATAACCAGGGGACGTGCCAAGTATCACGTCAGGGGAGCTGCAGCTATTATGACACGGTGGCCAGGTGATTGGAATTTATATTTAAAAAAAATTATGACGAAGCAATTTGTTTGCCTAATATTATTTCTTACAAACATTAACGCTTGTCTATTTTTCTATACTTACCCCCAATTTTCAGCTTCAGCTTAACTTCAACTAGGTCCTACGCCTGAAATTGTGCGTTGATAGTGAATTTGAACTACCAGACATTCTTGTTTTCCTCTTCCGCTATTTCCTAAATTTTGTTTTCTTTTTCTTTTTAGAACACTGGACATCTATATTGACCTACTGGTGGATCGGCTTAGGCATGATTGCCTTGATCACTTTTGTTATTTACAACTCTTTATTTTCAATAGTTTTGCTACAACCAACGAATGCAAGACCTATAAAATATGTTGATATTAAAACCAGTACCCACATAATCAAACCAAAATCTCTGCCGGGTGTGTATATGCATGTGTTTGTCAATAACAAAGAAGATGAAGATTACAATAAGTATATACCGTATATTGAAGTATTCGCGAACAAATACAACAATTTCACGTATAATCTTATTGTAGTTTCAAACGATACAAATAAAGAAACAAACAATTTAATGGATGAATCAAATAACGAAATTGCTCTTAATTCGCTATGGACTAACGATGTAAACTATGGTAACTTAGTGTCGAGCAACAGTAACATACACGTGAAATATGTCACCCTAACAAATTATTTAAATGATTCTCCAATAAAAAAGTATTGGAACAGTTTGCCACATCAATTTATTCCGTTTCTGGTCCGTGCTATATCAGTTTGGGACAGAGGTGGAATCGCTATAAATCCCATAATTTTGACTCCATCATCTCCTCATGTTTCTTACGTTGAAAAATTTGTGTCAATCATTAAAAATTTTAAGAAAAATAGCGGAATGACAATCACTGAACAAGAACATGAGTTAGCAGTTAGAAAAAAATATAAAATTTTACCAAAAGTAAACAATATTCGTGATGTTATCAATGTTCTCGAACATGGAGAGGGTTCGGACGAACCTGGTGAAGAAATACTGCATGCAGCAGAGACTGGAAACGATTTCATTGTAATTGATAAGGAGAACAAGCTTATGTCAATTTTAAGACGAGACCTAGATACAGAAAAGCAAACTAAACCGCTGGGTACAAAAATACAACATGCTGGAAATTTTGTTGAATCTAATAATGTTGCCAACACCACAGAGGCATTGAATCAAAGCAAAGATTCATCAAAAAACGAAGGTAAAATTGACAGTCCATCCAAACTTTTGCCTATATTCCTGAATTATCTCTTTCGAGATAAGGAAACAAAGAGTTATAATAATACAACCCATTTCATAAAAAAGCGAAGGATTCCAAAAATAACTGAAATACCTGAAGATGTGGAAAGAAATAACTTACAAACGTCAAGTTTTCTGAATAATATCAGAAGCACCGACAATTATTACAAGCCAATGATAGTAAGTGCTAAAGGCATACCGCATAATGACATTAAACCAACTTATCAAGACGCCGAGAAGTTATTTGAGCTTACAGTAGATTTGAAAGGAAATATAATCGCAACTCAAACACCTTGCCACGCATTCATTGGGAATGTGTTTACTAATGCAATTCATCATGATAAATCTGAGAGTTTAACAGATTTTATTATACAGGAGCTCTCTATTTTCTGTAAGGGACTTTTAGCGTCCTGTATGGGAATTGATGTTATTTTAGTATAGTTAACGTTATTAGTTTTGTATCTGTTTATTCTAGATCTCGTTAAATCTTTAATAAAATTAGCTAAGTATTATTTAATATCTGTTTTCCTTATTATGACTGTGTTATATTTTAAGTTTATCTATTTTATGTCATGCCATGCAAAGGTATAGGAAGTGAAAGGAAAGGAACATAAAAACATTGCATGAATTATTCCGTTTATAATACTAAAAGTCGTGTTCAAAATACTATTCCTATAGTAATTACAATAATATCTTGTTCACAAGTTTTTCTCGAAAATTATGGCAAACTTTATCCTAACAAGCATGTTTCAGTTCAAAACGACTAGATTCTTAAATAATTCCAATTCTTGTACACTATTGTTTGTATTTTGATACAACTGTCGGTATCGCCCGACCTAGTAGGTTTGGCAAATCTATTATGTAAGTATCAATTTCATTGGCAGCATTGATTAAACTTAATGCATTTACTTAAATGATTGTATTACCTATAAAGTTATTCCTAAACCCTACATTATTTTGTATGCGAATAATAAAATCACACACTCATTGCACAAATCATACTATCACATATCCAACATCTTTTTGCTCTATCAGACATTTTTCTCAGAACGCCACATTTTTTCTATCAACTGGTATGTTCCATCTTCCTTTCCAGTCATTACTTGTACGCTTACAATCTCTTACGTTAGCAGCAAGCTCACATCGTTTGCTAATTGTCCAGAAGAGGTATCCTTCCGGGCATTGATGAACAAAACCTCTGATCTTCCCAGATTTACTTCTTTCACACTTCATGAAACCTCCGGAACATTCAATATTTTTCTCATATGCATAATATCCCACCGATGAACATGATTTATTTTCTTTATCAGCTATTATCTGAAAAAATAATAATAATACAATCGTCGTTACCTATAAGTCAAAAATGTGTAGCGAATACCTACGAAAATAATACTTACAGGTTCTTTGGAGTCTCTATTCAAACGTTTGAATCTATGCCGTCTTGCCATTTCACCATTGCATTTTTTATCTGATTTATTTTCTTCAACACATTGTGTTTGACTTTCATCATAAATCGTATCATTTGGACATTTAAACGTAGCAATCTTTACTTCATGAGTATCATCGTCTTCTGTGCACTGATAAAACATGTTACAGTATTTAGGATGTCTTTTGAATGATGTAGGACAAACGAAGAGATATTGATCATCCTCGGTCTCCGGGCATTCTTTTCCGGATGAAGATGACTGAGTAGTTGATTCCTGTTCACCATCTGTGGTACTCGATTGTTCAGTGGTTGAACTACTTTCTGATTCTGTGGTAGAGCTTTCAGTTGTGCCTTCAGTGGTTGAAGACTCAGTTTGTTCACTAGTTTGCTCAGTTGTTTCTTCAGTGAATTGTTCACTTGTCGTGGATTCTTGTGTTGTTTGTTCACTTGTTGTTGATTCTTGAGTGGTCGTTTGTTCACTTGTAGATTGTTGGGTCGTTGTTTGTTCACTTGTTGTTGATTCTTGAGTGGTAGATTGTTCACTGGTTGTTTGCTCACTTGATGTCGATTGTTGCGTTGTAGTCTGTTCACTTGTCGTTGATTGTTGAGTGGTCGTCTGTTCACTTGTCGTTGATTGTTGAGTGGTCGTCTGTTCACTTGTCGTTGATTGTTGAGTGGTCGTCTGTTCACTTGTCGTTGATTGCTGAGTTGTCGTCTGTTCACTTGTCGTTGACTGTTGAGTGGTTGTCTGTTCACTTGTTGTTGACTGTTGTGTCGTAGTCTGATCACTTGTTGTTGATTGCTGAGTTGTAGTTGGTTCTGGTTCTGTAGTAGTTTTTTCACTTGTGGTAGATTCATGTGTAGTAGTTTGTTCAGTAGTTGTAGATTCTTGTGTCGTAGTTTCTTCTTGTTTTTTAGTAGTAGTACCTTCCGAAGAAGACTCATTTTGTGCTTGTGTTTGACTCTGACTACAATCGCGTGGTGGGTAAACTGACTCTTCATGATTGCATGTATCTAGTGCTGGATCCCAAATAGTGCCTTCTCCGCATTCAAAGTGATACACTGAGAACCGTTTGCCATCACCATCCCAATCTACACATCTATAAAATTTCTTACAGTCATTTGGATTAGGATAATAGCCAGCTTTTTCACATGATATGTCTTTGCTACTGGCAGGCTTTTTAGATGATTCCTCTTGAGAACAGTTTGATGAAGATAGAGTGCTACTGTCAGACGTGCCTGATGATGATGATGATGATGTTGAATCAGAGTAACTAGTTGTACTGCTAGTAGTCGATGATGTTTGATTATCTCCTTCAGTTCCTTCTTCTCCTGATTTACAAGATGGATTAGTAACGTCTTGAGGATGATTACAATTGGTAATGTCTTGGTCCCATATTGTTCCTTCACCACAAGTGAAATCGTATTTAGTGAGACCTCCTTTTCCATCGTCGACACACCTGTAAAATTTTTTGCAATTCTTGCTATCGCCATAATATCCTTCTGACTCGCATTTATCATTGCTTGGAGTTTCAGATCCAGATCCACCTTCTTCGGTAGATTCTGTGGATGGTGTGCTAGTGTGTTTTGTAGTGCTTGACGGACCTTCTGTTGTTTGAGATGTTTCTTCTTCTTTCATTGTTTGTTGGGTGTTACTTTCCTCTTTATTGTTTTCTGCGCAACTCGCTACTTCATTGATATGATTACAATTTCCAACATTAGAATCCCATGCTGTGCCTTCTCCACAAACAAAATCATATTTTGTATATCCGCCATCTCCATTATCTACGCATCGGTAAAATTTCCTGCAGTCGTTTTTGTTTGCAAAGTATCCGTCTGATGTGCAATAATCTGAATGAGCATTTGAAGGCTGCTTAGTGGTGTGATACTCATCATCTTCTTTACTTTGTGTCTGACTTTCAGTGCTTAAAGTAAAACCAGACTCGGTTGTAAAAGAGTTTTCGTTATCTTGTGGTCTTGTCGTTGATTCATTTTGCTTGCTACAATTTCTTTCTCCATTATCGTGATCACATGCTTGAATCTCCTGTACCCAAACTGTGCCTTCACCACAAGAAAACTCATATCTTGTGTACTTTCCATCCCCGTTACTAACACAACGGACAAACTTTTTACAATTATGAGGATGAGCGAAAAATCCTTCAGATGTACATTTGTCATTTGTTGCAGATGCTGGCGAATCAGTTTTATCTGCTTCTTGACTGCTAGTAGTAGTAGTAGAGCTAGTTGTACTCTCTGACAGGGATCCAGTAGTTGTGCTTTGGGACTGTGGTTCACCACTCTCAGTGGGCCTAGGTCCACTATTTAAACATGATTTATCATCAGATTCATGATCACAAGCAAGTATTTCTTGATTCCAGACTGTACCGTCGCCGCAAGTGAAATCATATTTTGTGTAACCACCTTTACCATCATCTACGCAACGATAAAATTTCTTGCAGTCAGAAGGATCTCCATTGAATCCTTCTGATTCACATACTGTACCTGAAGTTGACTGTGGTTTTTGTGTTACATGAGACTCTTCCTTGTCTGAAGATGATGTTGTAGAGGTAATTTTTGTTGTAGTTTCTGAAACCATCTCATCGTTAAAATGACTTTCCTTAGTCGTTGATTGATGGTTCTGGCCACAGGGCTGATCTGATGATGGGTGATCACATGCCGCAATGTGTTGGTTCCAAGTTGTACCTTCGCCACAAGTAAATTCATATTTTGTATAACCACCTTTACCGTCATCGACGCATCGTATAAACTTTTTGCAGTCAACTGAGCTTCCAAAGAACCCTTCGCTTTCACAGTCTCCATCATTTATTTCATTTTCAGAAGGGTTCCTAGTTGTCGTACTTTTTTGTGTTGTAGGAGAGGACTCTTCATTTTCAGACTTTGTTGAGCTTATAGTACTTTCTGATGTACTTTCACTATTGCTATTACTTGCACCACATTCTTTTACTGCCCAAGCATGATTACAAGCTGAAATACTATTATCCCAAACTGTTCCTTCACCACAGGTGAATTCAAATCTGTCATAGCCACCTTTCCCATTTTCAACACATCTGTAAAATTTCTTGCAGTTATTACTATCACCGAAAAAACCACTACCAGTACAGGTCTGCTCTATATTCGGAACAGTTGGTTTATTAGTAGTTGTTGAACTACTTGCATAGCCTATTGTAGTAGTGAGTTCATTTTCTTTATCTTCGTCTTGCAATGTAGGATATTGTGAAGTGGATGTTGATGATGAAGGTTTATTTATAGATTCACTGCTACTACCACATGATTCTACAGCCCATTCGTGGTTACATGCATCTATTTTCGAATCCCATACAGTTCCTTCCCCACAGGTGAAGTCATATTGAGTGTAAGTTCCATCACCATTATCTACGCATCTGTAAAACTTTTTACAGTTTTTATTATCTCCCATGAAACCACTACTTTTGCATTCGTTACTTTTATTAGATTCTGTACTTGAAGACGTAGACTGTCTGATTGTGGTAGTATAAATAGGCTCATCGGTAATTTTATCATCTGACGGTGACGCGCTAGTAATAGTAGTTTCACTCGAAGATTGAACAGTCGTATGAGTACTTTCGCTTGTTGTTCCTCCATTTCCACCACATGTCTTGACTGCCCAAGCATGGTTGCATGCTTCTATACTTGGATCCCAAACTGTGCCTTCTCCACAAGTGAATTCATGTCGGGTAAACCCTCTGATTCCATCATCAACACATCGGTAAAACTTTTTACAATTGTTCGCATCGCCCATAAACCCTGTATATTTGCATTCATTATTATTGTTAAGTTCATTTTGAGGTTTTGTGGTAATTTCATATTGAGGTTTTCCATTGATAGTAGTTTTAGAAGCAGTTGTGGATAAAAATGTTGTGGATTCTGGTTTTCCTTGATTTCCATAGCCTACATCAATATCGTCAATGTCAGGGTCGGTAGTGTCTGAAGTACTTTGGATGGTTGATGTTGTCGTATCTGCATAGTAAGTCGTGGACTGTACAGCATTTGTAGATTGTGACGCAGACTGACTTTGGCCGCCACATTCTTTTACAGCCCATTCGTGGTTGCAAGCTTCTATACTTTGGTCCCACACAGTCCCATCGCCGCAAAGATATTCATACTTTGTGAATGTGCCCCTGCCATTATTAACACATCTATAGAATTTCTTGCAATCGTTTGAGTCTCCCATGAACCCACTTTCAGAGCATTGATTGTTGGTACCTTGATTGTAATCTTGCTTAGATGTCGTTGTTTGTGATGAAGTTGATTCATGAATTTGTGTTTGTGATTGACTTGATTTTTTTGAGTGGTCTATTTGCAGTTGTGTTTGCATACCTTTGTCTCCATAGTCTACCTGTGTTTGCGTTTGGCTGACTGCAGACCCGTAAGCTATTTGTGTTTGGTTTTGTTTGGTTTCAGATTCTTTAGTTGAAGTTTTACGATCGCCGTAGTGAATTTGAGTTTGGTTTTGTATGACTTGGTCGCTGTGACTTATTTGAGTTTGAGTCTGAGTGATTTTGGATCCGTAGCTGATCTGTAACTGCTCTTGGGTCGTCTTATTATGTTTTTGTCCATATTCTGCAGTGATTGGTGTTGGTTCTTGGGTAGTTGATCTTTCTACTGTACTTACTAATTTTGCTGTTTCAGACCGGTCAGCAAAGGACATGCTTCTACCGCATTTGCTTCTTTTAACAGCCCATGGATGATTACAACTTTGTATTTCCTCATCCCAAACTGTTGACTCACTACAAAAGAATTCGTATCTTAGAAAACCACCTCTTTGATTACCAACACATCTATAAAACTTTCTGCAGTTTTCAGTATCTCCAGTAAATCCATCATTACTACAGATATCAGTGATCTTTGGGCTTGATGTAGCTTTTGGAAAAGATGTAGTTTTAGACCAATTGAATTCTTCTTTTTTAGATGCCCACGGTATATCTGTAGACATAACGTTATGTGATCCTAGATTAAACTTAGTGGTTTCTGCATAGTATACAGTCGATGTACTAGATAGTGAATAAGGCGTTGTTGCTTGGTAGCTTGATCCTGTAGGTTGCGCGATGATATTATTTTCTTTTGTAAATGCTTGTTGATTACTGTTTATAGGTCGTGGAAGTTCTACATGCGATTCAATTTCATTAACAAGAGTAGATTCTATAGTTTCGTCAGGTTTCATTTTCCCACCGCATTCAGTACGTCTTGTGCTTCTTGGATGATTGCAAGTCTCCAAGTCAGGATCGTAAACTGTTCCAGGAGCACATTGATACTGAAATAAGAAAGAAAAATGTATTAGTTAAAAGGTGCAGTTTTCAAGTGTTGAATTGTTCAATGTTATCGACCGATTCGATTAATGAGTGTGAACTACAGCGGGCTGATAAAATATGCTCTCCATGTAATATTTTTAATTTCAAGCTTTGGTTCTAGGTAAATTGCTGCTGTATTATGTTTATACTTCTAGAATACGCATAGTTCGTATTATTGACAAAGCAGTGAAATTGCAACTCACCCTGAAAACGCTAAATTTTCCATTTCTTTCTTTCACGCAACGGTAGAAAGAGGCACAGCTATAGGGATCGGACTTGTAGCCTTCACTGTTACACAGATAAGGTTCTGGACGGTTTCCGGCATACACTTTTACTATTCTCCCGCTAACTCGAGGGACTCGGTGCTCTTCCACAGACGAATCTGTAAAAGTTGTATGTTTTAACATCAACTTTAATGACGTTGTTGTTGTTCTTTGAATTAACGACCTACTTGGATTCCATTAGGCTTTTATTACTAAATATCTACAGAAAGCTCACAAAATACCTACTTGACTCAAAACTATACAGTCTTTTAGGGGATCATTCATGTAGGCTTTTGTGAACGTCTTCATTGTTGTAAATTATGACAAAATCTGACCCAAGAAGTAAGTGGTGGGTAGTCCATCCATCGTATAGAAGTTTGTAGAAAAATACACACCATTGCCTGCGTCCGCTCTGATTGAAGATGTAAGGAGAAGCAGTGACAAACAGTATTTTGTGAACTGATCCATGATGGCGATTGTAGTCTACAAAGTCATTATTGTTCCTGAAACAAAAAAGGTTTAATTTTTTAATTAATATCACGGAGAAAAATATGTAAGTAGGTATATCTTGTTAAGACTTGTAAAAGTTTTGTAAGCTGAAGAATAATACAAAGGAATATCAATTCCGAGAATATTCGAAATCAAAGATGATCTTTTTGGGTGTTTATTTCACGCTGAAATATTTATGGTCATACTATTCCACGAGAATATTCTAACTATCTAATTTATCACTCATTAATTTAATTATATAGTAGTAGAAGTACGTAAATGCGTTGTCTCGTAGCGTGCTGTAGGTATTTATTTCCGTGAAATTAAAACTCGAATGGAATTGTGTAGGTCAAGTTCAGATTCGCGAGTCATCGATCTCATACCGGTTACGGCAGCAAAACACGATCAATTCGATCATTCTTTTAATGTAATGTGATGTGAAAGTATGAGGACTGGACAATTTTTATGAAATTTAGAATAGATAAAAAAAATCTTAGAATAACATTTATATACATAGACTCACCTTCTCACCTTCTCAGAGTTAGTACCTACAAAATATTTATGACTTTCACATAGGCACGTTTATAGAGACCACTTTCAAACAAAAATGTTTTCTGCCTGTTGATGCTATAGAAACAGCCCATTTTTAGAGTTCTGAAGTACAACATAAAATTGTGCGTGGTCCAATTTATTTACAGGAGTATTTCAGGTTTCACAAGTCAAGGGAACATTTGGTTGCTTGTACCTATCGTGCGGCACATCGATCGAAAGGTTAGTTCCTGTGTCGTAGTGTACATGCGAGTGTGGTTTCTGTGTCGTAGTGTGTTCGTGCCGTATGCTAGACATACCTAGTTAGGTACCTCTATGAATTAGTGTAACTTGTTCTACCATAACAAACGCCTCCTACCGATAATTGTTTCGAGCTTGAGCTCAATCTCTCTTTTCACTTCTTTATACTCTCTTTCATTTGAATGTAAGAACAAGGGCCTTACCACAAACAAAGCATCATGTTTCAAACTTGAAGTAACACTACCTACTTCAGTACAATTTTTATATGTCGTTGTGCAAAATATCAAAGTTATTACTTTGATATTGCCTGAAGAGCTTGGTAAGGCCCCAGAGCGCTAATATAAACAAAACAAAATCAAACACATTTTTCAGCCGCACATATTATTAGCGCGCAAGTCGTAAAATGTAAAAATGCCGCCTGTCGTATTTTAATTGGCTCTGGACCACAATTACGTGTACCTTCCAAACGTGGACATTCATCTTGCATGTCCTTTAAAATGCAAACTGTGAATTTAAAATGCAAAAATAAGGTTTTCGCATTTGTATTGCGCAATCTGCATGGGGTACCTACTTTATCAGTTTCGTTATTGTGATTTAAATAGTAGGTACCTAACGGGAAATTTAAATACCCTGCTGGGTTTTAATCGAGAATTTATTGAGAAATTTTATTTTGAAGTTTTGTTTGTATGACCCTTCAGCACACAACATTAAAAATGCAAAAGTTTGGATATTTTTAATGTTCGGTACCGTTAGCCAATTTCAATGATATATTCGATATTACTATTATCTATGCCAAAAAAGAATGAAATGGGACTTCGAAATTTGTGTGAAACCCATACGCGAAAGAAATCGCTAAGAGTTCCACTGATAGGTAAGTAGGCACTGCAATAAAATAAACAATTATATATAGGTACCTAGTAGCTAGAGAAGCGAGCGTATTACGAGTAGAGTCATTTCGTCACCAACTCACATCAAGCAGCGCATATTTTGAAAAGTTGAGTCATTACTCTACTGTGACAATTTAAAAAGGAAAAATTACTGCAGCATACTCATTCCCTAAGAATTCCCAACGACACGAACAATTTTCTAAAGGTCACATGTGAACAACCGCTTAACCTCAGGGCCGTAGCTAGATTGATTGGTACCATTTTTAGCTCACGTTTAAAATATAGGAGAGGCTTGCGCTGTGGACTATTATCTCGTCATTATACCAGGTGCATGAATCGTTACGTAGGTACAAATGGATTGATGGTGAACAATTTCAAACTATCTCTCACAACTGGTAAAAACTATTGTTATTCTTCTAAGTATAAATCAATAAATAGAGACTGGTTCTTCTTCTTCTTATTGTGTCACTAGTTCTTTTTAGTGCTCCTTAGAGCCTCCTTTCGTCCACTCTTTATGTACACTTGACACCATGTCTTCGAACTTTTTAGGTTCTACGATATGCCGGATTCCTCACGATGTGTTCCTTCACCGTTTGAGAGTACTCATATAAAGCGCATACATTTTTCGAACAAAAAACCATTGTTGTACGGGTGGGTATGAACCCACGACCTTAGAATTGGAAGGTGGGACTACCACTAGACCTGCCTGTGCTCCTGCTGCTTCTATTTATTTGCTACACCACCTCTAATGTTATGGAGAGGGGTTAATAAAAATCAGGTACCCCAGTAGGTAATCCTAGCTACGTCCTCAACAAAACCTTCACACAGATCAACTCTTTAGTTTAGTTCTCTGGTTCATCGGCACGGATAATTACATGAAGATGTTGCAAATAAACTAAAACATCGCAGGCTCTGTTCTTTTTATATCGGCGGGAATGGAGCCTGTTATTACTATAGTCTCTCGCATTACGTCGTACCTACGACTGGTATTATGCTATGTGAACGCACGAGATGGTTTTTAAATCAGTTTTTTTCTTTTGGTTAAATAATATCCAGATATTTATTACCATGCTTTATGTCTCAGAATACAGAAAGAACTTTATGTATAAAATATAAAGAAGTTAAAAAAGGCTCAATTATTTGATAATATTATTCATTTCTAAGTAAGCAAAATAAAATATTTCTGTAGTAACTGTTACACATCACTGTATTTCACGGCACATCTATAAAAAAATGAATCAATATTTCCCTTGGTCACGGCATCACGCGTGAACGGCTGGACCGATTTCGCTAATACTTTTTTAGTTGTGTTTGTTATTATAAGGATAAGGTTTTAAGACAGGACAACATCTGTCGGCTCAGCTAGCATCTTATAAAAAACCTTACCCATTCGTAGGTACACTCCAGTCACAGAATATTAAAAAGTAATCTAAAGCGTACGTAGTCGCGAGTATAAGCTAGTAAGATATAATTTTTGCTTTGTTATTGCATAACCCACCCAGTAGATTGTTTATGGCAAATGTAATCACACAAAGCGCAAACGACTGGTTTCCCATAAAGATTCCCTTTCCAGCTGGTGCCGTCCGGCTGCATTCTTGCGGTTGACGATCAACTCCCGATAATGTCTAGGAATAAATTGGATACATTCAATGCACATTGCACTCCCTCTATAGAGTCGCAGAACATTGAATTGGTATTGTTATCGAGTATAGAGGACACTGAAGTTCTTATTTATTTATTTATTTATTTATTTATACTTTATTGTACACAAATTACATAACATGTGTGACAAAAGGAGGGCTTAATGCCTGTTCTTGATCCTACCTGAGAATAAAATACTTGCCACTTTATTCTATCTTCAGATTATATAAGTGAGAGTTCGAGCGAATTTTCAGATGATAATCTTTTTGAATTTGTAACATGAACAAGTGAGTCCGTACTGTAAAGATTTATTTTTATTTTGATTGAAAATCATCTACATATCAAACGCGAACGACAGCGCGCGTTGATGTCTTTTCTATAAAAAAAAAAATAAAACATGTTTCTTATATTCCAACTTCGATTAATTAAATGAAAAAGATATGTCTTCCTCTTTATTATGCATGCTTGCATTTTATCTTTACGTAAGATAACCAATCTTTTTTTACAAATAGTATTTTGTATTTTTTTTTTAATGTAGGTAAGTAATATTATTAGGTACCTCAGTAAATAGTATGTTCCTTATTTTTAAACAGTTTCTTTGCTCACTTTCTTGTCTGTTTGTTTGATAAAGGTCTTAGATAGAGATGAGACTTATCTAAAAAAAAGTTGCGTAGAGCCATCTCACTATAAATACAGATTACAGAACAATACAAAAGTCGATTCAAAGTTCCAAGTGCTCCTGTTTTTCTCAAAACCACAGTTATCAAGAGATCTGCGGTTAGCTGGCAAAAAAACGCATTGTGCATTTCTTGATTATTTCCGCGTTAATATCCTGCGATGGACAGTCAGACAGAAATCATCACTCACTGACATTGTTTTGTAATTTGCATCTGAGTAGCGTAACTAAATACCGACTCCTATAAACATTTGCTCGGGGGAAGCAACAAGTTTTTGCACAATAGCCACTTACAATATTTGCCACGACATCGATCTAGTTCAAGTACTGTAAATTCGCTTGTTTACCTCCAACACAGCTATGTTTTCAATAAATTGCTGAGCTAGTTAAGCGATTTTGAAAGGCAAAGCGAATGTCACCGAACTGAAGAGCTCGCTAGGCGAGTCTCGTAGTTAGTTCACGGCCAAGGCTACGCGACCGCTACGCTGAATACGCCGTGGGCTACATTATATCGAACCAGTAAAATACTATATTTATAACTAGCTTCCGCCCACGGCTTCGCTCGCGTGGTACCTTGAAAAACAAAAACAAACCTATCCCACGGGAACCGTATATTTTTTCGGGATAAAATGTAACCTATGTGATATTCCAGACTATAATCTAAGTCTGTGCCAAATTTCATCCAGATGTTTCAGCGTGAAAGAATAGCAAACAACATCCATACATTCCTACAAACCTTCGCGTTTACAATATTATGTAGCCTGTAACTTATTTGAAACCTACGATTGAGATATGGCAGTGCTTCCGCTATGACTTTGGGTGTGAATTTGACTCTCTTTGTCATTTAGACTACTCATTTCCGTTGGCGCCACTTGCAGTGGAGGGGCGAGCGGGCTCACCCGACCGAGCTCGCTTCGACCGAGCTTCAGTTGGCGTTTGTTTTTCGTTGCGACTAGTTGGGTGCAGTAACGACGAAGTCGTTCGTATTTAATTAACTAATTTTCTTTCATATTTTAAAAACTGTGCTACATTTTTTTTTTGCAGTAAAATAATAAGCAACTCAAAACAATATGAGTAACGATGATAATGTGCAAGAAGGCTCTCTTAAAGGATCAGAAACAAGGGAACGAAGGATCAACTATAAACGCCCCCGGCGTTTGTACAGCAGTAGTGACGACGATGGCGACGATGAGAATACGATTTCACCGACGCCTAAGCGGATGGCTACTGAGGATCTTACGGATTCAAGGTTTGATTATCTTCAAAAGCAGGTCAGTGAGTTGAAATATCTGTTAACGAGAAATTACAATGTAAATTCGAGTCCGGTCGTTTTGTCTGACAAACCTGCTGCTCAAGGTCAGGCAGAGGACGATGCATCGGTTTATTCCATGCTCCTCAAGCCAGCCGAAAAAGATTTTGAGTGGGATGAGGATACAATTGCATCAGAATCTGTCAAACGAACTTCAGATTCTAAACTGAATTATGTACGCAAAATTCAGCACTTTGACAGTTCTGAGTGGAATAATGTCCGTTACACTGAGACTCAAAAGAAGTACATATCTACCCCCGCTTTTACAAATCTGGGTATGAATGATGAATTGCTGGCTTTCGAGTCAAAGTTTAGTCATTTTAGATCTTTAGATCAGACTTTTGGAGCCTTGACCAATATGGTTATTACCCAAAAAGAAGCTTTACAGTCAACACTGAAGAGCTTATTAGAATGGAGCTCTGATAGTCAAACGAACTTGACACCTGCTTCCCTTTCGACAAAGGTGCATGAACTTTTCTCTAATACGTGTCCTTATATGAGTGTGTCCAAGGACATGTTGCAGGTTATTTGTGGCCGTCGAGCAAACATAGTTGAGCATCGAAGGGACAGTGCGCTGTCTGCTGTCAAGGACAAATACAACAAGACAATTTTGCGCAGAATCCCTCCAAGCTGTGAATATTTGTTCCAACCTAAGGAACTCAGCGATGCTGTGACTAAACTAGGAGGCGGCTCTCAAGTTTTTCGCAAAGCGTACCTACCTGCCGAGGGTAACCAGGTTACGCAAGCAAACCATAGGCCGTATCTGCCTGCCGAAGGCACTCAGGCCGCGCCTAGGCGACCAACCGGTCCCGCGGTGCCGTTTCGCGGATATGACCGAAACAAATCCCAGCAAGCTTCCACTTCTGGAAAAGGCAAGTCACTCGCTGGCAAACCAAACTACTATGCTGCGAAAAATAAATCCTATAAAAAACCGAAGGACGATCACCGAGATCGTAGGAGACCATGACTATGCCAAGAGTTTTCAAGCCGGTCGTCTGCGCCTCTATCAACACATCTGGCAAAAAGAGTGTGCACCGGCTCATATTTTAAAAATAATTCAGGGCTATCGTATCCCTTTTATAATGAAACCACCACTGCGGCGACTGTACAAAAATCAGAAGCATTTAAAAACTACACCTGCCCTAAAAGCCGAGATAGACCAGATGCTGAAGGAATCGGTGATCGAAAAAGCACCTCTGAACGCAGGCTTTCTGTCGATCATGTTTCCAGTAAAAAAGTCAGACGGCTCACTAAGACCGGTTCTAAATCTCAAAGCTCTAAACTTGTATCTCAGACCAAAGAAGTTTCGGCTGGTAAGCATGCAAAAAGTACCCCAATTTCTCCAAGCAAACGATTTTATGATGAAAATAGATTTACACCAAGCTTACTTTCACATACCGATCTTAGAATCGCATCGCCGATTTCTCAGGTTTTCGTTCGACGGAATAATTTACCAAATGACCTGCATGCCGTTCGGTGTCGCGAGCGCTCCCAGGACGTTTGCCACTCTATCCAATTGGATTGCCCAGAAGCTAAGAGAGAAGGGCATCAGAGTGTTGGTGTATCTAGACGACTTCCTCTTGGTGAATCAATGTCCCTACGTACTCGAGGAACATACGAAGGATGCCACCAATCTACTCACCCGCCTAGGGTGGATAATAAACAAAAGGAAGTCGTCCACCGTACCATCACAAGAAATAGAATTTCTCGGAATAGTTTGGAACACACGTGTAAACACAAAGAATCTGCCTCACAAAAAGGTCGTCACTTTATCCACAAGACTGTTCCAAACCCAAAAATCACAAACCTTGACCCTGTTAGATCTTCAAAAAATGGTGGGTACTCTACAGTTTGCCAGTTTCGTAGTGCATTATGGAACCCTACACTACAGAAATCTCCAGTCTCTCCTTCACAGAGCCTTGAAGCAGAGCAAAGCGGTACGCCTAACACCTGGAGCCAAAGAAGATCTCTGTTGGTGGATGAGAAACATTCGCACCACAAGCGAAATCTGGATGGCTCCAGTGTCTTACCATATTGTCACCGATGCGTCAGATGTCGGTTGGGGAGCGTATGTCGACGGCGATCATATTCAGGGAACATGGATGTCAGAAGAACAACGCTGTCACGCAAATATGAAGGAGCTAATAGCAATTTACAAAGCAATGATATTCATTACTACCAACAAAGACTGCTGCGATCGAACGATCTTAATTCAAAGCGACAATCGTACAGCTCTGGCATTCTTACGCAAACAAGGCGGGACACGGTCAGTAAACCTGTTACAACTGACTCGTCTCATATACAACCAAGTAGAGACTTACAATATAAAGATCATAACCAGCTATCTTCCGGGGCCACTGAATGGTATAGCGGACGGATTGTCCAGATTCAAGGCGTTAGCAGAATGGCATCTTTTACCCCAGGCATGTCAACTAGTATTCAACAGATGGGGGGTGCCCGACGTGGATCTGATGGCATCCCAACGAGCTCACGTAGTCCCCAGGTACGTGTCACTGGACCTGATGGACCGGAATGCTTTTTATCACGACGCATTCAGTCAAGTCTGGAAACACCATCTAGCGTGGGTCTTTCCACCGCCGTGCCTAATGCACAAGGTCCTAGCCTCATTGAACCAAGCTCACGGAATATTCATAGTAATTTGTCCAAGATGGAACAACGTCTTTTGGAGGGCGGATCTAAAGAAACGAGCAATGGGGCCACCATTCACCATTTGGAACCTACGATCAGTGTTGATCGACACGAGGACCAACCTTCCCCCAACCCGGGTCGACGACCTTGTATTGGAGGCATGGAGATGTCAGGGTGGGATGATCTCTTAAGTGACTGGACACCCTCTGAAGTTAGTATAATTCAGTCAAGTTGGAGGCCCAACACGCTAAAAACCTACAAACAGGTTTGGAAACGCTGGTTGAAATGGTGTAACGATACAAGAATAAATAACAAAAACCCTGGAGGTGACGGTCTGTCAAAGTATCTCATTTATTTGCATAATGTCGAAAAGTTAAGTTACAAAACAATCTTGGTACATAAGTCTGTTTTATCTTCTTTCTGTAAACCAGAATTAGAAATGAAACTTAGTTCCAACATACTGGTTCGACAAACTCTTAGAGGGATAGCAAATAAATCCGCAACCAGGAGTAAGCCTAAGCCTCCAGTATGGAATCCGCAGGTAGTCGTCCAATGGTTTCTGCAGTCTGAATCCAACTTCGACAGTTTGTTTGATGTTTCCAGGCGATGTGCTACCTTGCTTCTGCTAGCATCTGGCAGACGGGTCCACGATCTGACACTTTTATCTGTAAAAGAAGAAGACTGTATCATTGAAAAAGACACCATTACATTTTGGCCACTATACGGTTCTAAAACTGACTCTATAAATAAACGACAGTCTGGTTGGCAATTATTGTCTGGAGAAAACGAGAAGATTGACCCAGTATTTTGGATCCAAAAGCTCTTAAAAGTATCTCAAATAAGACGTTTAGCAGGAAATAACATACAACATCTCTTTGTGACAACTAGAGGCGAACCGAAACCGGCAAGCCCAACCATAATAGCAGGGTGGATTAAAACTGTATTAGTCGATGCGGGAATTGAAGACTCACCTGGTTCTATCAGATCAGCAGTAGCGTCCATAAACTGGGCCAACGAAATGCCCTTAGAAGATATTTTGGCACGAGGAAATTGGTCAACGCCAAATACACTGATTCGTTTTTACAGGCGACCAGTAAAAACTTCTCAATTGCCTAGTGTACCATCTCTTGATCGTATCTTTACACCATTGTAATCTATTCACTTGATTATGTTGTTTTTCACTTCACTATTATCTTCATTTGATTTGAAATATAATTTAATTTGATTAATAAGACTATTCATTTTATGATATTTGTGATATCACAGTTGGCTTTTTAATTCTATCTACCTTATACACTGTCACGAATCGGTAAGTAGTGTTTTGGCGCCACCATGCGAAAATAGACAAGTCTCAATCGTAGGTTTCAAATATGTTACAGGCTACATAATATGAGAATTTTTCCTGAAATAAAAATTACTTATTATGTACCTAACTTATTTGAAACCTAATAAGGGCTGCATGGCGATTGAGGCTAACTGAAGCTCGGTCGAAGCGAGCTCGGTCGGGTGAGCCCGCTCGCCCCTCCACTGCAAGTGGCGCCAACGGAAATGAGTAGTCTAAATGACAAAGAGAGTCAAATTCACACCCAAAGTCATAGCGGAAGCACTGCCATATCTCAATCGTAGGTTTCAAATAAGTTAGGTACATAATAAGTAATTTTTATTTCAGGAAAAATTCTCATATTAGTCTAAACTATTATTATTATTATTATTATTATATATTATATATAATATTAATATTATATATAATAATATAATAATATATAATAATAATAATAATAATCTATAATAATATTATAAAGAGGAAAACTTTGATTGTTTGTTTGTTTGTTTGTTTGTTTGTTTGTTTGTTTGTTTGAAATGAATAGGCTCCGAAACTACTGAACCGATTGAAAAAATTCTTTTACTGTTGGGAAGCTACACTATCAGCGGGTGACATAGGCTATATTATGTTTTCGAAAAAATTAGGGATCCTTACTAAAACTTCAATAATGTAACCCAAGGTGTAAAAAAATTACCTAAAATATTCTTTACATCGCGTGCGCTGCGAAAACTATTGACGATAGAATAAAATAATGTACTACGACTTTGTAGAACACATCATTATTTCCAAAAAGTGTCGCGACAGCATATGTCTAACTATTATGGTTTTGCCACAATAAGAGTTCTTTTATTTTAAAATTGTAATTAAAAGGCCGCTGTTAAAAAACGCTCTTAATTTGTGTCTTAGTATTAATCCTTATCAAAATAAATCACATTATATCCTAGACTGTTTCAATACCTATAAATAACTTTTTGAATTACTCAATTTGGACATTCCATTCGAAAGAAATCACGAAATTAAGAATGTAAGTATTAGAAAAAAGTTGCGTGGTAGCCGCTCACCCTGCTCGGCTAGCTAGACAGCACCATAGTGTACGTACGCACGTACGGGACGGGAGGGGAGTAAATTTCAAATAATAACAAAAAGATCTTTTAAATAAAAATAAAATCATAAATATAATAATACCTATTCAAACTTTCTTTATAATTTTCTTCTTTTAGTAACCTGACGCAAATAGAAGGGTTGGTTATGTGTGTGTATTATAATTTTGAATTTTGAAATTTTTGTTAAATTTGAGAGCACTTTTGGTGTAGTGGTAGTACCCCTGCCTCACGATCCGAAAGTCGTGGGTTCAAACCTGGTCGTACACCAATGAATTTTTGCATTTGAGAAAATTATGTGCGCAATGCCTGTGTTCTTAAACGGTGAAAGAAAACATCTTGAAGAAACCGGCATACATTAGAACCAAAAATTCGAAGGTGTGTGTCATAGGTTAGTATTCTTTTAAGCGGCGATGGGCTTGCAACCTGTCACGTACGTATACTAAGTACTGTGCAAAATGTGGGCATGTGTCAAATATTATGTTTGGACGTGCCTCTGAGTACCCTCTTTAGATATCCTCAAAGATCTAAGTAACTAGAGATCTGAGGAGATATCTACCGAGCCTGGGTATTACAGTCGTGACCTGTATAGCTAATAATACCCGTGCGAAGCCGGGGCGGACTGCTAGTAGGATATAAGAAGACATTACCTACTAGTATTTGTCTTCGAAAGGACTTGTAAGGAAAAAGTTCATATGAGTATGTAGCAAATATTGTGTGTTTGTATTTATGTAGAGTCCATGTTTTTTGCTTAATAGTCAGCTCTACGTAATAACATGAATAATAGGTATGATTAAAGATGTATGGGCTATAATAACAGTTGTAATTGTACCGGATATGACCTATTTGTGATCAAAAGGATTACTTTATTACTCAGAACTGACTTAATTTGAATTCATCTTGTGTAACTTGGTAACTAAGTAGTCTTTATACGCCATCATCTCAATGTCTCGAGCAAAGAGAAGGTGAACCCTTTGTCGCCATCGTAATTTCCAAACTAATAGACCATTTCAGTAAAGGGGGTACAGAAAGAATGATAATTTTATTATCTTCAAAGTATTGTTTGTATAATCACAGTGGTAATCTTGGTTGGTCAGTCTTCGTTTTTACCCAGCACTCACAAAATAACTTGCAATACCTAGTTGACTCTAATCACACAATTAAATGCTACTTTTATTACATAACTAGCTGTCCCGCCAGCGACTTCGTTCACTTAAAGTATCTAAACTGAGTTTCAAACACATCACACAACTCATAAAAATCCCAAACTAACTTTGACACACCATTTGAACCCTTTATGAAGGTTATATTAAAAAATCCTGAAACACGTGTCCATTTGTTTTGCATTTAGAGTACACAAACAAAGTTTCAGACCAATCGCACGACCCGTTAAAAAGTTCCCATACAAACATTGACCCCACATTTGACCCCTTTTTGAAGGTTATATTGAAAAATCCTGAAATACTTGTTTATTCATTTTGCATTTACAGTACACAAACAAAGTTTCAAACCAATCGCGCCACCCGTTAAAAAGTTCCCATACAAACATTGACCCCACATTTGACCCCTTTTTGAAGGTTATATTGAAAAATCTTGAAACACGTGTCCGATCATTTTGCATTTACAGTGTACAATCAAAATTTCATGAAAATCGCTCCACGCGTTAAAAAATTTCATACAAACGTTTTCACCCTTTTTCACCCCCTTAAAGGTGGAATTTCCAAAAACCCCGCCTTAGTGGGTGGTTTTGTTATAAAAAAAAACCACCTTCCAAATTTCAGCTTTCTAGCTTCAGCAGTTTCGGCTCGGCGATGATCAATCAGTCAGTCAGGTTAAGCTCTTACATAGATATAGATAGACTACGTAAGTACTTCAATAGACTTAAATGATTAAACTAATATATTGTATTTATGCAGGCATTTGCATCTTTACATAACCATTTAAACAAAGTGCCTTGTTGAAATATTACAATGTATGTAACAAATTATTAACGTAATTCGATACAAATAATAAAAGATTCATCATCATAATATGTGGAGCATCCTTATAGCATTTAGGTATGTAAAAACCAAAATTAATAGCACAAGGCTATGCTAAGATTTTTTTAAACCTTTAAAAAGGTTTCCTGGTTTAAGAACTTTATGACTTGTGAATAATTTAACTATTTTTTTGAGATTAAACAACCAACTGGACGTAAAATATGAGATTTGTGTATGTGCTGACGTTTTACAAACCGTAATTTTAACAATTAGACTGCCAACGTTTGATGAGACACAGGACTGAATACCTAAATTAGAATGCTAAATTATCCCTAGTAATATTTGGATTTTTGCGGATGAAGTCGCGAGTAACGGCTAGTCTATACTCATATTACGAGTATAAAGCGGAAAGTTTAGTATTTTTGTTTGTAACGAATAAACTCAAAAACTACTGGACCGATTTAAAAAATTATTTCACCATTAGAATGCAACATTATCCCTGAGTAACATAGGCTATATTTTATATTAAAAAGAAGTACTTTTGCTACCCGTGTGTAGCCGGGGCGTGTTATACTAGTAATTTAAAAAAGACGGGTCTGTAGGCTATGATTTCTTGTGTGATACCTATTCAACTGATAGATTCATATTGTCTTACAATGAGCACCTCGCCTTGACCGGTAAATCGGCTGCCCATCAAGTACCTACCAGGATACCGCGGTGCAAGTCAATCTTCCCATAGATCACGACTACGGTGCACGCCGAAACGATCAGATGACTTCATTGAGTTTAAATCAAAGGATAATTTGAGATGCGTAACCAATCTACATAATCAAGGTACCTAAGTATATTGAATATCCACGGTATAACAAGAAAGGTTCAGATTGTTAGTTTTTCATTGTAGGTAACTGCCGATTATTGCCCCCTACTAAGTTTAACCTGCCCTGCAAAAAAAGAGCTTCTGATGCACACTGAGAATTAGTGACAGAATATGAAGGATCTTCTTCATGGCTTCTGGCTCTAAGAAAATTTGAAAAAAATTGCTATTATTATTTTAACTTGTAGGTATTTATATAAGTATACTTACTAGCTGAATCAACAGACGTTATTTTCTTTCATACGTACCTTATCCTTACAATAAAAAAACAAGATAAAAGAATTAGTGAAGTAGGTCCAACCGTTCACGCGTGATGCTGTTACTAACAGAAATAGTGATTCCTTTTATAGATATAATACCTATAGATTTAGCTAAGTTAACAAGTTATCAAAATATGGAGCAATCTATAGGTAAGTATTATAATGTTTCCACTGGGTATGTGGTATCATAATTAACCAACACTTCTATTATTGCAAAAAATATGTTCACCTCACGTATGGTACCTACCTACATACATACCTACGATTATGATTCATCTATCATTCACACGTGGATTAAAAACTTCACGACGGCCAAAAGGCACTATAATATTGTACCAACCTTACTTAGATACACATAGGTATCTAGCTATAAATAATTTTCTAGGACGTAGGTATTATTGTGCGCTTTTGTGTTAATTTATAACATGTTCCGACTTATTAAAATCATACAAATGAATTTTAAAATAATTAATAGTGAACATAGTTAGATTATTATATCGTGGACTCAAGAGATCATAATAATTACTCAAACACCAAATTATGGAAATTGGTTCAGCTGTTACGACTTGATTGGCAAAAAGAGTTGAGTAGGTACTTTATGGTATACCTAGAGATATATCTTCAAGAACCTTCATCACGCTCAGTAATTCCCAATAAATCAATGCTCCTAGCAATTGGTGTTTAGACCACTTTAGATTATATCTGACCATCCGGCAATTCTGTAGCTTGTGCAAGCGATATCTTGGACTCTATCTGGCTACTTTCTTATTGTTTCGTTTTAATTACGTAGGATGTGACTTCTAAATCTGAATTTGGTTCAATGGCGTGTTGTCTGGTTTGAAGGGAAGGTCAGTTCGTAGCAGTCACAGATTGTAACTAAGCTAGGTATTGGGTGCCAAAATACAAACAAAATTGGGCCTAGAACATGCCTAGAGCAATGAGGAAGGCCTAGCTAGAGCATCGACATAGCTTTTATATCATCATTAACATGAAAAACTAAACAAAATCACGACTATAATCCCCAGGCTAAGTAGACATCTCCTCAGATCTCAAGATTCTTAGATCTTTGATGAAATCACCATTGTACCTAATAAGTATTTAATTATTATAAAAAGTGATTGACTCGTTTTACAACAGACTCTTTGTAAATCCACCAACATTAAAACCAAGTTTCCCCTCTATTTTCACGAGACTAACCCCTCTAATGGGTTCTAATTAGAGAGACGAAGCCGTTAGTTTGATGAAGTTTTTAATCGTGGTATATTTTATTTTGATGATTGACTGCGGTAATAGAGCCTTAATACTAAACAGTTTTAATTGCTGGTCAAAGAACTTTGCCTTTCAAGATTAACCCCGTTCGAATCTACAAATTAGGTAGGCAGGTACGGTTATTTTGATTGATTCATCGAAAATATATTTTCAAAATTGTCAAAAAAATATTTTTACGACGTATTTTGTGGCGTAGTGAACGGATTTTTAGATGAATTCAGTATCTTTTAGGTAGGTTGTTAAGGTTTTAGGCATTAGGCAAACTTGGTAGGTACATAAACGTAATTAATTTGGTACCGACGTTTTGTTACGTTGTTGGACAGCAAAGGCACTTTGGGTAATAACTTGGATTAAAATTTACATAAAACGTTAACCCAAGCGTCCGACCGTAAAATTATGACATCACTGAAATTCAAAACACTTTTGTGATAGATTCGAGAACAAAAACAAGACATCATTCATTTCAGTATTGAATTATTGTACCTACAGTAGGTTTCTAAAAGTAAAAAGGTAGAGTCTATCCTAAACATAACTAAGTACCTACCTAATTTACCACCAAATTATACAGACATCGGATCAGAAATAATTTCAATACCTAATTCAATATTTAGGTAATTAAAGTAAATGATAAAAAGTTTTTTTTCATGTTTGTCGGTATTTTTGGGTTCAGTTATAGGTGTTTTTTTTTGTAGGTAACCATTTTACCATTCTACTCACTAAATTTACTCATGCTACTGTTTTTATACGGATTCCGAACGGCAAGCAAAATTATTACGCTTGTCCTAGAAATATTGTGAATATCGAAAGTAAGTATGTGACTTTGGTTTTGTAGGTATGTTTATAACCTCCTAGTCTTGCACGCCGTAACCACTAATCGGGTTGATATAAAAGGCGTTTGCAGAAATAATAGTCTGGTAACTAAAAAGTACAACATTTTTAAATATTTTATACTTTTACCCTCATAAATCTGCCCCTTTCCGTGGTGCGCTTGGGATGTCAGAATTCATCGAAATCCAGAACCGGGCGAAGCCGCGGTCGGCAACTACCTCTGTATAAAAACTAAAGCGGCTTCTACTAACGAATAATATGCTCAATATTAGCATAGTACAAAAAACAATGAGTAACACGTCCAACGAGTCATAACATACCTTCATCGCGTATACATAATATGAAACAAAACATCCTCATTACGAACGTGTGGTCCGATACTGATCTCTGTAATTATGTTTCTGGATTATAAATCTAATTTAAGAGTTCATTGACGTATGAAACTTAGCTTGGTGTGCTTTAAAAAAACGAATTTTAGTGACTGCGTTTCACATATTTTGCCTGAAGTCTCTATTCTTTGACGAATTTGTATGTACACTCTATATTTGGTACTTTAAGCTGAAATGACAAAAACATAATTGCTTTCCAGTTATTATTCTTGCAAATCATCGCGGAATGTTATTGTATCGGTATCGGTGAGATGCTGAGTGATGATCTCAACTATGGAGGTAGGTGTTTATAAAGAGTTGAACCCACTACGATATTAGCATTGTCTCAGGATTGCCGGAACCGCTGTAGGTAACCTAAAAAAGCAACGTTACATGATACCTAGGTATAGAGGTATAGTGCTACCCCATTCAACCAACGATTTTTCTACCCAGTATTATTTTTACACACGACGACAACGCTGAAGAACAATCCAATTCATATTCTGACTGGTCTCACAGCTCAGCTGGTAGTGCACTGCCTTCTGCGATGTAGGTTGTGGGTTCGATCTCCACCCGGGATAAACATTTGTGTGATGAACACAGATGTTTGTTCTATGTCTGGGTGTTATTATATTATATTCTATGTATGTATTTACAAAAAAAGTATTTAATTAATCTATCAACTATCTGGTTCCCATAGAACAAGCTGTGCTTAGTTTGGGGCTAAATGACGTTGTGTGAACTGTCCACCATAATTTATTTATTTATTCATTCATTTATTGCTTCATGTTACATTATAGGTTTATAGGTCTTATTTTATGTAATCAATAGGTACAGTTCCTTATGAATCAAGTGGTAAACTTACTAGGTACTTACATAAATAATCAGGTTTAAGTTCATTGATATTTATGAACATTATTAGTACCTAGCTACTACTACTTACTCAGTTTGAGGTGAAATATGTACCTAGGTACTTACTTAATGTCTGTGTAAACACCTACTTTTGAAGTGTAAATTAGATAAAATGTCGCTATAACTGATGTACCTACTTACCTTACCTTAGTATGTCAGACTGTTAGTAGGAGGCTAGGTCATAGATCTGAAGCCTACTGTAATCCAGGCAAATCCGTGTGCGGTCGATTCACGGGCTCATTCCCGCTGACTCTAAAAATTCTTCTTAATTACTGTCTCCAAAGATATATGAATAAATAAAAAAAACTTCCCATTGACTCCAAAAAGTATTGCTGAAGCCACCTTTAGATTTGAGTAGGTAACAGCTGTTTTGTCTTTTTAGATTACTTTTCTAAAGAGAACCTACACAAACTTAACTTACCTTAGTTAGTTTAAAAACACTAATAACTAACCAGTGATTGTATCGGTTCAGTATTTTTGATAAATAAAAAATAAATAAAATTTGTCTGCCAGTCGAGAAGAATATTTAAAATGTGGTTTTAATTTCAAATACAGTGTATTTTCCATAAGTCTGAGTGCATTTGGCGATATTGCCAAGTAGGGCTACTCGTCTCAAGTTCAATGCCAAGAATTCGTCTGAACCTCTTTACACATTTCACACTATAATATTCAGGTTACCTGTTTGGCACGGGCTAAGATTATCTTAATTTTCTATTGTTTGCGGTTTAAGGTCGAGATCCATTCCAGTTATGGTCACTTGAGATTCTACACAGATACATTATCTAGATTTGTAGGTACCTAATGTACTGTAATGTACCTACTATAGTTTGGTTTAATAGGTAGATCCTTCCTGGTTCCTACTGGGTTTGCCCTTACTCAGTTTGTTATTTGAATACGATAGGAATTTTATTCATTGAATATGCATTGAACCATATAAATCCATTTGCCTAGTGAAAAATATAATAAACAATACCTACAGGCCAAGTACTTTTCATTTAGATTAACGCGAGGGAAAAATAAAACATTGACCACCCAGTTCAAGCTATTTATCATAGACGCAGGCTCTCTCAAGGACCGTAGTAATTCAAAATTGAACTGGTTTTCAGGTACCAACTGATCGTGTTCAATAATATTAATATTTTATGCGCGTGGGACGCACAATTTACCTTCCAAGGGGACTTAATCTAGGATAGTCGGTAAGACAACTTGAAACTCCTGCTGCGTATTCAGGCAAAAAAGAAGAAAAAAATAAACAAAAACTTTGATGCTTAGAAAATGTTGTTGGGTATGATATGCAGATTGACAAAACTTGAATCTTGAATACGCTATCGCAAGTTTTATTGCAGCTTCATGCTGTAAAACAATATTTTCTAAACATCAAAGTTTTTAACAAGTAACTTTAGTGCACCCCACCTGGGTGCACAAAAGTTACTTGTTAAAATTTTTCTAAAAGTGTGCCTAGGTATTTAATGCTCGTAGGTGAATAAGCTCGGATAAATTAAGTTAACGAAGCGTTAAAATTATCAAAAACTAGGTCGCGGTGTAAGAACCAGATGAACGTATCTACCAAAAACTCGAAAATCGTTTTTTTTCATAAATGGGTCTTTAATGTGGTGCTACACGATGTGCCAAAACGACGTACCTGTAAAGTCAATACTTAACTAGTTCAATAATAACGTATCAGTACAAAAATTACTTTTTATTGAACCAGAAGAACGTAACTCGAATACCGTTATTCTGGCTTTAGATAATGTTCATTTTCGATGTTTACTTTAGTACGAATACTATTAAGAACGTATAGCTGTTTACGTTATTTTGGCACTTAGTTTTCAAAATTTAGAGTAAGTACACTGAAAGACCAAAACGACGTAATACCGCATACGTTACTGTGGCTGTAATATTTTCGTAGTAATTTGCAATCCTCATTGAAATTTTGTCAAACGTACGTTCAAATGGCGCCTAAAAGTTGAGGTATTACCTACTCGATAAAAATTGAAACGCGTAGTGCGTTACCTACCTTACCTACCTTTTTGTTTTTTTTTCAAGCAAAAGTATTTTTATGTGAATATCCTGTTTAAAACCAATATAATGAAAAATAACAGTCGAACCTGGAAGATTTTGGAGTCATTAAAACAAGGAGAATCATCTCTGGATTACAGAGATGTTTTGAATGTTTTGGACCCGGGTAAGTTGTTTGTAATAAACTTTTGTTTAACTTGTTATTTTATTATCTATCATAGTCGTAGTCTCGTGTTAGTTTTTGGATCAACGCAGGGTGACTGAAAACTAACAAGTGTGACCCGACAAACAAATTAATGACAAAAGAGTGATAGGTAGGTAGGTAAAACAACCTATGTTTTAGTACTTACTTACTAATAGATACATACCTAGTTACTCTCAGTGGCTTTGGTCTAGGCTTAATCGCGAAGAACCGACGTAAATTTAAACGTACCTAAATATAAGGTGATTCAAAATGATCTATGTGATTTCAATGAATAACGAACGTTTGAAATGCCCTACTGAGACCCAAGAGGAGCGGGTTCGATCCCGTGGCAAATGCTTTAATAGTAGGTACCTACTCATAGTTTCTGATGCCTACGAGACGACACAGGCATTCTGTTGTAGGGTCAGGTTTTTACTTTAAATATTTTCTTTTTCAGGAAAAGTATGAGGATTTGCAAGATTTGTGCAGGCAGGGAATCATTCCTTCACTATATCACAATTTTTATGAAAGTTCACAGTTGGAACCACTGATGGCGAAGATGATTAATGTTTTGTGTGACCTCCTTATTATGTTGCATGTTAGATTAAACATTGTTCCTTAATTTTTAAAATTAATAAAGCTTTAAGATTAATAATAAACTAAGTTGCTATTTAATTTATCTATTCTAATTATTAACTTCCCAATTAACGTATCTAAACACTTAAAGGTAAACCAGTATAGATAAATAAGAGCCAAAATAACGTATGTCAACCAATTTTTGATAAAATATAAATATTTTCTATAAGAAGTGCACATATATATATTTTTTTTATACCTAAGAATTCTCTAATAGTATGTGCAAATTTCTGTATACTTTTTTCACTAGTCAAATATATATTATCCTCTAGGTAGCACTTCAAAGTTCAAAGAAGTAAAATATGCACAGTTTTTTAGCTCTCCTGTAAAATTTAAAAAAAGTAGATACGATCATCTGGTTCTTACACCGCGAGGTAAGATAGATAATATAATTCAAAATTTTGGTACGTAAAGTACCTACATAGTAATCGCAATACTTACTCAACAAAATTATCTGATCATAGTTTTCTATTCCATAATGATGTTTAATGTAACTTTACTCATATATAGTCCTTGAACCCATGTCATCCGTAGTTGTAGCCCCTGACAGTCCCTTGACTACGTCCCATCTTATCCTTTATTTGCCAATACGTTTCCAGTCAAGTATAAAAGGGACAAAAAATCTACTGTATCCACTCTGTGTTTATGCAACTATTGCACCTGTCCCGGCTTGAACATTATAATGGAGCTGTAGATAGCCTGGATTAATATTAAACTGGAGAAAAAATGGTGATAGCTAATAAGCTGATCGGTAAACAACATTTTTTCTTACATATACATACGTATGCCTTTTTATAAGTAGAGACTATGTAAATTGGTTTTCATTTTTACGAGGCAAGAGATGGTGATAGTAGGTAACGTCTTATTTCATAAAAATGATTAATGTATTTTACTGCCTTATTCTACCTAATAGGGTAGAGGTGGGCCAAAGAAAAGATGGATGGACTGTGTGAAAGATGACATGGGTAAGAAAGGATTAAGTACTGAGATGACGAATGACAGAGGGAAATGGAAGAAGATCACATGTTGTGCCGACCCCACATAACGTGGGATAAGGGCAAGAAGAAGATGACTGCCTTATTCTACCTGCTCATGTTATCTCATATTACCATAAATAAAACTAATTTTCATTTTGCTTGTAACCTTTTTGTGTTGGATTGCGATGAAAATCTCTCCCTTTGCGCGCACGTCTATTAAAATGATAAAAGAGATCTAGTAAATGGTCTATGGGAGGTTTTTTAACACAAGATGACCTAACAGTACCTAATCCCGTTTTGCATTGTTAGTGGTGTGTTATAGGCGCTAAGATTTGCATCACAAATCACCACATTGACTGATATGAACGATTGCACCGCGAGCGACACGAGTGCAAATGAAGATCATCACACGTTCATCGAATACCATTGTAATTGGCTGAGTAAAGGTTTATCGAAAACATAAACAACTCAAGGAAATACATTTGGAGGCTGACGGCACGTGTGGTTATTTACGTACATATATATTGTCGCACTATTGCTAAACTATTGCTTAAGTAGGTTTAATATTTGAGAATGGGGTCCAAACTGACAAAATTAAAACATCTATTTACATTATGTTACATTTATTTCATATAATTAAAATTCTATCTGTCCCCCTGTTGCCAAGATGGAAAAATAGAACGTTTTATTCACATTTGTCACCTCAAGGGGACAGAACAGGGGGGCATGGGAATAAACCGGCAAATTTTCCCATGCAAAATGACATAATTATGTTTTATAGAATTGTACCTTGTTTACCCTACACCTTACCTTACAAGATTGTAAATTAAATTCCCCATTCCAATTGGTAGTTTTTTTTTATAATTCTTCTAGACGTTTTCTTTTTATTATTTATGAGGAATCCAACTAGAACTTTACGGGCAACTAATACGGGCCTATAAAAATACCCTGATGTAAAAAGCAAACAGACAAGTAGCTAAAACCGCTGTTTGTTCGCAGGCTGTCTTGAAGCAGTTATTTAGGTAGATACAGTAGCGTGCAAGAATGTATTTATCCCCTACTAGGCAAGAATTTATTTATCTCTAAAAAGCTGAAACTTACAGTAACTTTAGTTCACTTCTATACCCAGCATAAACCTTCCAAATTTCAATTCTGACAATTGTTTAGGCAGTTGATATTTCGCCCAGTCAGTCAGTAACGTGAGAGTTTAAAAAAAGAATACAGATATAAAGTTAGATATTGGCCATCTAAATAATACTTGCTAACAAACGACTTTCGGAAAGTGATGCGTGATCCTGTGTAATAAATATTGGAAGCCAGCGGTATGTTTTTTTAGGTCTTATTTCACCAAAACTTTGTTAACAAAGCATATCCGATCGGGCATCAAAATTAACAAGAATCTTAAAATATCCTTATCTAATTTACGTCTTTTCATAATATTAAAGATAATCCTTTGTCAGGACATGGAGAACACAAAACAAGTTCATCATCATTAATCATTCTCCTGCCCTTATCCCTTTAAGTGTGGTCGGCACAACATGTTTTCTTCTTCCACTCACGCTAAGTATACTCTAACACTAACTTCAACAAGCGATTAAAAAGCTAACAAGCTGTTAGTTTAAATATTAGAGCATGGTGAAACTAGTCTTTAATCTGAAGGGGTTGAACAATTTGTGCACGACAGTGTACAGCAAAGAGCCAGTCTCATTATCGATCGTATTAACATGAGCCGAACGGTCGTGCACGTACGGAGGTATCTCAGCGAATGCGAACACGACTCGATCAGAGTACGATTCTTCTTGTTAGATAGAAGATAAACCACACGTCATTAGTGTGGTTAATACTTGATTTATCCATTGGGAAATTCAAAAATGTAATGAAAAAAACTGATGATGAATGATAGAGGGAAATGGAGGATGAAAACATGTTGTGCCCGCCCCACTTAGCGTGGGAAAAGGGCAGGAAGAAGAAGAAGAAGAATTAAACAAACACTGTCTTGAAAAGCTTATTATATCAGAGTACCTAGATGATAAAAATGGGACGAATCAGCTCCCACTCTTCTAAGTACCTAACCTTAGCAAGAATAGGATCATACAAAAAAGGTGCTAGGGCCCAGCAGGTTTCTTGTTAGTTTTTCTCGGACTGGGGATAGGACTGGAATTGGCACTTAGTATGTAAGACGATTCAAAATGATCCTTGTGATTTACCAAAAGAACTCTAATTTCCAACGCGCGGCACAAATTTCTTCTGCGCACTTTATAACGCACCCTTTATATAATTATATTTGTAACGGCTTTGTGAAAATACAAAGGGTGTCGATAGTATCGCATAAAAAACTTGCTATAGGTAAGTACCTTAATTAGTTCAGTTTATTGTTAGAAAACAATTTTTAGCAAGTTGGTAGCAGCGAGCATTTGCAGCCAGACAAAAGAATGATTCGAAAAGAATTTTAATTTTACAGGGACATGTCACTGCCTGATGCGGAACCCACGAGTCCTTCCCTACATCACGAACTGCATAATGAACCAAAGCTTACAAGGGTACGAGAAAAATTGGAATCACTTTACGTGCGTGCTTTTTAGATAAGTAGGATTAACTTTATAAAATTACAAGTGAGTACCTACTAATTAAATGAAAAATATTAGTTTTTTTGAAAATTTACAAGTATAAATAGTTCTAAAGTAAACAAAAATAGCACACATAGGTATTGTGTTTTTTATTCAAAGTATTTTTGCCCTCACACTTTTCCCGTAGAAAAGACTTCAACGCGCTCTTTTACTATAATGGATAAATGGGTTTATGCAAATTTTCAAACTTACTAATAGATCACTTACCTTAGCTGCTCGTAGCACTATTTTATTTCAGGAGTTTGATTCACTTTGCACAAGTTTTTTACTATTATTTTCAGTACGAAATTTCAGGATGAATGCCAAATCTGCAGGTGCCTTCTGTCAAAACTATTCAATCTTTTAAAAATAAATCAACTATTTTAGAGAACATCCCGCGGGCGCGTTCGTTCGAAAATGGCGGGTGGTTTTTCGTGCGGCTGCTGGGTGGATTGGATGATGCGTCCTTGCGTTGCGGACAAGGTCTTGGCGATCGCTGTGCGCGGGCCGGCTCATTCGCCTTTATACCTAGTCATCGTAAGTCGTAACGTTTAGCACAGAGCCTTACAACCTTACACAGGTCAACATAGTATAAGCAAAGCTATAAATAAATTCTTGATCCTGCTTCTGGACTTACCTACTGCTCTCCGGTTTGTCTGGATCTGTTAATAAAAAAGGTTTGAATTTCAAATCGGAAAAGAAATACCTAAATTTAAATGCCTGCCCTATGCACTGAAGTAGTTAGTTGGGTATAAATACAGTAGGTACCTAATCACAAAGACCTTTCTAAGGTAAGTACCTACCTCTACATCGTACTAACATTATAAACGCGAATGTTTGTAAGAATGTGTGGATGTATGGATATTTGTTTATTACTCTTTCACGCTGAAACAGCTGAACGGATCTGGATGAAATTTGGCACAGGTATAGATTATAGCCTGGAACAGCACATAGGCTATATTTTATCCCGTAAAAATGTACGGTTCCCGTGGGATAGATTTGTTTTTGTTTTTCAAGTTATCACGCGGGCGAAGCCGTAGGCGGAAGCTAATACAATATAAAGTTCCCAGCAGTCGCCGCAACATATTTCAGATTAGATAGGTAGAGTTCACAAAGAACTAAGTATTCGATTTTTAATCTTATATTAATGTAATAAATACCTACAGATGGTATAGTAGCAACCTATAAAAAATAACTTTTAGCTTCTGGAAGCTCTACTTTGCCAAATTGATTTGTCAGATTTAAAATGATCGAGGTTATGGGGCACTTATTTGATTATCTCTTCTTAAGATTTACTATAGGTAGGTAACTTATGTGCTTACTTACTTACCTACTTAAACATACCCATCGAAAACGTCTCTCTCTAACAACATAGGCAAGAATTGAATGTTACTGATCCATCACATCCTAACAACTGAACCGATTTCAATGAATTCTAGTGTTACCTGCACTAGATATATTATGACCGAATTGAAACAGATTTTTATGCTAAAAGACAACCTAGAGTGAAAAGGAACGTCAAATCTTGTGTGAAAAAACGAGAAAAAGTCACGAGAGTTCCACAACAACAAAAGAAAGTTTATTTTAGAGATCATGATGTGAAATATCAAAGTAAATAATATTACTTTGTTATTGCTCTTGCTAATAAATAGGTAAAGAAAAAAAAAGACAATTTAAGAAAGATGGATGGACTGTGTGAAAGATGACATGGGTAAAAATGGAGTGAGTCCGTGAAATGACGAATGATAGAGGGAAATGGAAGAAGATCAATGTTGTGTCGACCCCACATAACGAGGGAAAAGGGCACGAAAATGATGATGATGATGATTGCTTTTGCGTGTAGTTAGCCCCCTGACCCGATTCTTTATCAATTCAGGAATATAAATAAATATGTGAATAAAAAATAAAATGCCAAAAGATAAGGTTGACCCAAACCAGGCTGCCGAAAGGCTGTGAGGTATCACTTCGAATGCACGACCTGTCACTATTTAAGATTATCACTCACTTACAACTCAAAACAGATACGCTAAGTACCTACGTGCAGCCGTATTCACAATCATCACTAGTAAAACTGTTATAAAACTGTAAGTATTATGTAGGGAACCTTTCCTTAAATCGGGATGGTGTTATTTGCCCAGCAGTGGGACAATATAGGCAAAAAAAAATATTTTGTCCGACTGCTGGGCAAAATCTAAAATCCGTCTCCCCCAAATGCCTCCTTTATGCAGTGGGACAAAATAGGTAACTTAAGTTGATAAAAAACAAAAAAAATAATAATAAGTAGTGCCATTGGTAATGAGGTAATCCACGGGAAATTTTATTATATGCGTTTAATCAGCCAATAAGAATGATAGTGTCACGGGAAAGTAAAATTTCCCTTCACTCTACTAGTAGAGCCAAGCGGTAGTGCCAAAGGCAGTCAGTGTAATTATTTACCTACCTATTCGCTGTACGAACATGATAAGGCCTAAATAAAGTTTAGGTAGGTACTTATAGGTATCTAAGTAGGTTAATGTATCACTTAAAATGGCTTTAGTAACTACATAGGTACAATGTAAATCTAAAGTGAATGTGTTTAGATTTACCTGGGTTTAAAAAATACTCGAGAATCTGTTATTTGGCGTGTTCGCGAATACGGCACATGCGACAGATCGAAGTGTCGTGTTTGTTTGTACCGCTTACCGTTATTCTTGCATTTTGGTGACCAAAAAAAGGAAAAGGTAAAATAATCGCACACGTAGGACGTAGTATATACTCGTAATATGTACCCACTGCGAGATGTAATTGTTACATTTTTCACCTTCAACTGTTTTATTTTGGTTATGGATACTTTGACGACCTCAGTGGCGCAGCGGGCAAGAGTCCGCCTGCGACGCAAGAGGTTGCGGGTTCGATTCCCGCCTTGGAACAAATTTGTGTACGATCTGCAGAAATTTGTTCCGTTGGTCTGGGTGTGTATGTATAATAAAAAAATATCTATCTATGTACCTATGTATATCATGTATTAAATATATCAGTTATCTAGTACCCATAACACAAGCTTTGAGTAGCTTACTTTGGGGCTAGATGATGCTGTGTGGATTGTCCAGCATTATTTATTTATTTATTTATTACAGTTGCCTGCACTTGTTATGGCACATCATGGAGTAAATAGCAGTAATATACTGGCATAAATGGAACACTATCTAGGTAGTCACTACCTATCTGCATAATATATAATTAAGCTGATATATGTATCTACTTACCTATTACCTACGAGCAGTAGGTACCTATGTAACTAACCTACTTAGGTACATTATAAAATAACCTTACAAGTTAGGTACCTAACTAATTTGTTTCAAGAATTAAAAAAACTCGACTGAATATAAAATAGCTTTTTACAGCCGCTATAATTTTTTATATATTCATTATTCGAATCAAATGACACCTCATTTGTCAGAAACCGTCCAGCCCCGTTTGGACTACAGCGACAGCCCAAAGGAACTCATTTACATAAGTACATACTATAGGTAAGTACCTACAGTACAATACCCCAAAAGCTTCATCAAAGTCGGTTAGAAATACGGATACCAGTCAGCCGGTTGGTAAGTCTACACCACCAGTTATTTTGTTCCCTGTGGCTTTTGTCAATGTTAACAAATCGAGTTGTTATTAAATTCAATTTTTCATGTGCATTGCAAGTTGCAATTTTGAGATTTTAAGCCCCATTTAATTTTGCATTTTAGCAATTACCATTTATGATCTGACTGCACCCTACCTACTCTTGAATAAACTAACCTTACATTTTTTTATTAGGTATTTTGTTATGACTGTGTGTAGGTATGTTTTAGTTTCATATTTTTATCTCTTCTAGAACTCTATTTATATTTCTTTTATATTCGGTAAGTAGGGTGCTTATTACCCCCAAATGGGGCTTGTGGGTGACTAATTAGCGCTCTATGGTAATAATGTAGCTAGAAAAGCCCTCGGGCGGTAAGTAATTAAAAAAAAACTTCACTCTTTCAAAAAGTTCGCGTAGGTAGGTACATCTAACCATCATACTGGCAATAGACATCATGCATTCAGCCCAATGACAAAAGAAGTCGCTTCGCTATTCAGCCTTGTCTTCGTATGAGTATAATAGTCATCAATTTTAAATATCGAACGGCGAAGCTCAATTTCGTTCTTGTAAAAATGTTTTATTCTTGTAATGCCGGTTTTTTCTACTTACCTCACAATCGAGATGTAAAGCAGAGTAGTTAGCTCGGGTGCCTTATAATGCCTTACAGCCCTTGGCAACTAATCTACTATTGTCTTACTCATAGAAATATTTTTTATTTTTTTTATGTTCCACTAATAGGTAGGTAGGTAGGTACTTATACTTACCTACTTAATGCGTTGGATAGGTAGGAAGCAATTTTGATACCCCAGATTAAATTTGTACCTAATACTTACATAAGTATTATTTTAACCGGTATACAAACCCAGGTAAAACCGTTACAAGAAAATTCAAAAATTTTCAATTTCCCTCTTCACATAAATTACCCTAGGTACCTACCTAAAAAAATAAAACTAGATCACTTAGCTTATTTCTGTAAAAAGTAATATAATCTTGGATATATTTTCTGTGTTTTACGCATAAAAACATAGGCCTATAACTTATATACATAAAACCTTTTTGGATTTACATTATACATCCCCACCTCCTTGGACCTACTTGACATAAAATACGACATAAATACTTATAAAAAGAAAACTAGACCACGTAGCTTGTTTCTGTAAAATGTAATGTCATTTGGGGTATTTTGTCTATGCTTTAAGTTTAGAAGATATTACCAAAGACGCAAGGAGATATTTTAACGGCTTCTACAGACTGGAAATTTCCCCCACTTGCTAATAACATAAACTTGTTCAAACAAAAGTAAACTCTATCATACCGAAATTTGAGTTTCAAGTGGCTCGGCTGCGCTGGCGCCCCGGGGCGCCTCCGAAAGCTGACGGATACCTACATCTAGTATCTAGGTAGGTAGGTACCTACTTAGGTATGATTTTGCACAGGCGTGATGATATTGTGATGAGGTTGCTGACTGACAAAAGCTAGGTCAGTGAACTTGAACTAAAATATTTTATATTTTTTGTAGTGCCGAATATTTGATTATAGATCGATAGGTAGATTGTATCAATGTACCTACCTACTTACCTATTTAATTTATAGGTAGGTACTTACTACTTAAATAGGTATAGGTAGGTGCTACTTAAACCGATAATGTAGGTAAGGTAGGTAGGTACCTACCTCCTTACCTACCTAAGCATAAAAGTGACTCATAAACTCATAACTAATGATGCTCACGATCTGTATAATCTTCTTTTGTAAAACCTTATCATCTTAAATCGAACGTTCTTCAAAATTAAACTGTTTAAAGAAAATTACTAACGTTTTCATTCAGCCAGAGGCGCGCCCCGCGTTTCAGTTTCCATCTGAGAGATTTCGAATTTTATCTAACCTATTAATTATTCCGCGCCTGTTCGATTTTCGCAAGCAAGCCTGCCGGTAGGACGCTCTCTCTCTTTCTATTGTAAAAGGGTAATTATTGTAATTAGCACCGTAAGTACCTACCTACTTACATACACCATTATTCACAGAATAATCTGAGATAAGTCAATAAAGAGATGTAGGTAAGAACCTATCTACTGCACCTTTATAATTTTGCTGTACAAAAATGTATACTTATTTGGTCTAATGCAGTGTAGACTCTTACAGCCCCTATAAAATGGGTAGCATATAGGGTAGTTTGGGGTAGGAAATATCCTATTTTCGTACTTTATATTGTTTTATTGCTATTATTAATTATTCGTTGTAGTAAGTTAGCAATGAATACAATAATACAATCATATTATATTGTAATATAAATATTGTTATACCACAGTTTAGAAAACTTTACAATTTGTACATCTGTGGTGTCGTAAATTGATTCAACGTCAATGTCACGACGTCACGTACGTCACACGTCACCGTCACGTACGCATGCACGTCAAAGAAAGCAAAGCAATCAATAAAAAACGTCAAACCAAGCAAGTCAAGTCATCCATCAATCAAACAAATCCAATCTGCTCGACTGACCGCGTCACGTCAACGCTAAATTTGTCAATTTTTCGTTCCGCTGTTTAGTGATTTTCATAAAATTATTTACTGTGTAGTAAATAAACCCTGTTCTAAAGTCTAAATCCCAGTTATCTATAACATCCAGAATGCCACGAGGTAAGAACTTAAATTTTGCATTTTTCTTCTCAATGTCGTCCAATGATACGAGAATGTGCTTATTTCTGAGTCAACTATTCTATGAAACGTGTTTTCAGTTATTATTGTTCTGGCGAGATGCCTGTTGACTTTATGTCATTCAAATAACCGCTGAGTCGATGTGTTCCAATTGATCGTAATTGTATTGTTTATAGGCAAATACACTAACCACAAAGGCCGCAACCGCAAATTCACCAGTCCTGAAGAGCTGGAAGAACAGCGTAAACAAGAAGAGCTAAAACAAAAGTAAGTATTCTCACCATAATTATTTTCTAGATGCATGATGCAATAGACCTTACTTTGTAAGCAAGACTTAACATCGGACAGAGAATTTATATATGCACCTGAAATAGTTAAAATACCTTTTTCCAAATGACCATTTCAGGTGGAGAAAGGAACATGGAGGTGAAAGCCCTAGTGAAGAAGAATCTGATGACAACAAATCTGGCTCGGGAAGTAGCGATGAAAGTGATTCGGATGAAGATGTAAGTATATTCCATTATTATGCAAGTCATAGATTCATCTGTTCATAGTTAATTCACCTCTGCCTAAAATTATAACTGGTTGACTAGATATTGTTCCATTATTCAGCTATGTAATCTAGCCCTTTGCCTGTCATCTTATAGAAAGTTCTTAAGAATTAACTTAACTACTTATAAGCTTAGTCCAGTCTCTAGTATTATTATAGTTAGTGAACTATACTGTACTTAACTGTTTTTTTTTTAATTTCAGCATCCCACCAAGGCTAAGGGTGTTTCAGGCCTCATCGAGGTTGAGAATCCCAATCGAGTTGTGAAGAAAAACAAGAAATTGACCAGTTTGGATACTCTGGGTGATGCCGAAAAACCACAACTTTCTAGGTGAGTTATTGTTATTATAAAAACAATTCCTATAGTACTGTCATCAACTGGTGTTATCCCTAAACAACTATTCCAATCTTTAGACCACTTAGATTTACCAAAACACACATATATTTTATACACGGTTATTTTGAACACATGTAGAATAGTGAGAAGGTTTCTGCAAGCTGAGCCTCCCGGAGATGCCCGGCCCAACAACACTGGGGTGCACTTGGCCTAGGCCCGAGCAATTGAGTTAATTCCGGTTTTTGCATAAAACCGAGTAAAACAAAATGTTTAAAACAAATAATAATAATAATGATACATAATGCATGAATTAAATTACACATGTAACATTTGTAGGCGTGAGCGAGAAGAAATAGAAAGGCAGCGAGCTGCGGCAGCTTACCAAAAGGCACATGCTGAAGGCAAGACTGACCAGGCTCGCGCTGACCTCGCTAGGCTCGCTATCATCCGACAGCAAAGAGAGGAGGCCGCTAAACGCAGAGAGGCTGAAAAGAAAACCAAGGATGAAACTCCCAAAAAGAGGTAATAAATGAATTTAAAAAACATCATCACTATGATAATGTATTAAATATATCAGTTATCTAGTACCAATAACAAAACCTTTGAGTAGCTTACTTTGGGGCTAGATGATGCTGTGTGGATTGTCCAGCATTCATCATCTTCCTGCCCTTTTCCCATGCTATGTGGGGTCGGCACAACATGTGATCTTCTTCCATTTCCCTCTATCATTCGTCATCTCAGTACTCACTCCTTTCTTACCCATGTCATCTTTCACACAGTCCATCCATCTTTTCTTTGGTCTACCTTTACCTCTGTATCCATCCACATTCATATCTAACACTCTTCTCGTCACATGACATTCATCTCTTCTCATAACATGCCCATACCACGTTAACCTATTACTCCTCATCTTTTCTGTCACCGGTGCCACTTTCAGACTTCCTCTAATATACTCATTCCTTATTTTATTCATTCTCGTCACTCCACACATACATCTCAGCATTCGCATCTCCGCCGCATGTACTCTTTTCTCATCCGTTCCCTTGGTGGACCAACATTCAGACCCATACAATACGACAGGTCTTATGATCGTTTTGTAGATTTTCCCCTTAAGTTTAAGGGGCATTCTCGGATCACACGTGGTTCCTGTGACCTGTCGCCATTTCATCCATCCCGCATTTATTCTATTTCTTACATCCCGATCAATCTCACCATCATTCTGTACTACTGAACCGAGGTACCGAAAATCGGAACAGACTGGTAGGGATACACCATCTAAGGCAGGGGTCGGCAACCTTTTGGCAGGCAAGGGCCACAAGGTGGCAAAATGAACTAAAGACGGGCCGCACTTGTGATATTAGGTAACCCTAGAAGCTCAAAATATGGCTCTCAAATGCCCATCTGTGAGACGAGAAGCATATTTATTTTTCTTTAATTAACAATTGAAAAAATCTGTTCGCATAAATTATAAGTGCTACCAATAATTGTGATGAACTCGCGCTTCGCTCATTTGTTTGTTTGCGAGCAGAGCGAAGCGCGTTTTAAGGCTGGGTCCACACTTATACGGTCGATCGTGGTTCGTTCATGCATTTATCTTGATATTTAATTTATATACATAACATTGACGGGCCGCAAGCAAGACGTCCGCGGGCCGCATGCGGCCCGCGGGCCGCGCGTTGCCGACCTCTGATCTAAGGCAATAGGGGTAAAACTAGAGGGACCACCGAAGTCGCAGAACAAGTGCTCGGTTTTTGTTCTGCTGATCTTCAATCCGACACTCTCCAGTTTACCTTGCCATTTTCCCAGCCTGTTCTGGACCTCAGTTGCGTTTTCTCCGACAAGAACAATGTCGTCGGCGAACTTGTTGAATTATTTATTTTTATTATTTTTATTTTTTTATTGCAATCCCCAGGCTTGGTAGATATTTACTTGGACCTCTTAGTACTTACATATTTGAGGATATCCAAACATTATACTTGGCACATATTTGCCCACATTTTGGAAATTAGTTAGTATTCTGTACATGACAGGCTGCAAGCTCATCGCCGCTTATAAAAATGCTTACGCATCGCCGCCCATAAAATGCGCACCTTTGATGTTGTGGTTCTAGGATATGGCAGTTTCCTCACAATAATGTGTATGCAAAAATTTAAGCATTGAGAGGGTTCAAAATAAAGGTTCAAATGAAAGATCACCTGAAATCAAAAAATTGCTCATCCTGAAAGAAAAATTATGCTCGAGTCACAATTTCATTGTAATTTCTAAAATTTTTTTGAGTTTCCCCTTCGCTTATTTTTCACAATATTTAAGATGGATTCAACTAAAGCATTATCCCCAGAATAATTTGTAGCTATCTTAATGTAATATTGCGATTGACATTAACATTATTCTGAGAATAATTAATACCAAAAGTTGGTAAATCCACCCTTATCTTGTTTGATAAACCTAATATATAATGAAAATGTTATTGTTGCAGGTAGATGACCAACAAAACATAGGCTCTCGCAGAATTATCTAAACTTTGCTGGTTGCATGCACATCATGTCAAGGCCAAGGCTTACAAAATCTCAGTTTACCTATTACTAAGTTATCTCTTACGATACAATTTTATGCTGAGGAATTGTCGTCAATATTTATAATGCATAATAGATACAACAATTTTCGTACTTATAACTGTATTTCAACCGCCATTTTCAATATATTCAATAATTTATGTATTCTGTAAGTAGATAAAATATTAAAAATGTTCATGTGTCCATGCCTAGCTGTGACAGCTTCACTTGTAGTGCCACCGGACTTGTCTTGATCTGCTAATTTGTTAAAAGTGCAATACTGTTCAACAGTATGTAGAGTAAAAATTGAATAATACAGAGAGCGCCTACGCACAAATAACTGATAGGCGTAAATACCGATTATAGACTGAAAAATGTGGTCTTTTACAGAACAAAAGGGGCTGCTAAGCTCCGTAAAGCACAATCTTATTTTTACTCTACTTCTGTTAGAACTTATATAAATCTACATTAATCAAGCTTGTCTGATGGTATCTTTGTGTCATTTTTCCATAGTTACTCTGTTACATTTACTGATTGTTATAATAAATTATGAGTGATTATCTAATAGACGATTTTAATCAATGTATTATGAATGTGAGTTAGGAATAAAGTCACTTTTTGTTGTTGATTGTGTACTATAATGTACTTAGTAAAATTTACGTAATCTGCCATTGACATTTAGTCAGTGTTGTTGAGTTTTTTATGAATTCTCTGTGTCTCAATACAATGTATGTATATCTAAATAATTTTCATAATGTTGTAGTACTGAATAATATTCTACATATTTAGCAATGAGAAGTCATATTATAACTATGATGTAAAACTAAATATTATTATATTATTAAAAAATTATGAAGGGTATAACAACGTTTATTTATCACACCCAATTTTTACAGACAATACCATAATCATGTTCCCAGCCAAAAAATAGTAATAAATTAAAAAAATATATAAAAGGCAAGTTGTGATTAGGCACTGCAATGTTTATCATCAGCTAAAATACAGGTAAGTTTCATATCGAACATTCATGGTCTGTATGTTGTAAGATATGGAATTTATAGTTAACGTAACACATTTTTTGTCATCAGGAATTTGGGATTTTAGAACGTGTCTAATGAAAAACCAGAAAAAAATCTGCATACTTACATCAAAGGCTCTGTCATCTGTGAGTACAATCTTCAAAAATAGTTATCTAATAGATAGGTAGGTACTCTAAGGTTCAAGTTATTGTGTCTACTTGATCTCTTCTTCAAAGTTTAAAAAGGTAGGTACGGGTTTCTAATTCTATTGTGATACAACCAAATTGTAAGTTGTAAAATTGTTGTTTATAAGCACCATATTGAGATAATTCCCATACTGATCGCAGTTACTACAGCGATATTTACTCACGCCCAATGTTAACTGACGGTTAGGATAACACTAAATATGTAGGTATGAGCCAAAAGTAGCTTGGGAAAACCACAAACAATCCACCCTGCTACCAGTACGTCTACCATGAGTTGTCACATTTAGATCGGCTGACGTTACTACAGTAGTAATAGTACCTACGTTACTATGACATCTGTCAAAATTGTTACTCATGGTAGAGATGATTCAGTCTAAAAATGCACGCCCCTCCACCTGTACTTGTACCGCATGTGTAAATACATTGGCAATACATTGGGGGGGGCGTGCATTTTTAGACTGATAGAATAGAATAGGAATCATTTATTTTACGTCACGTTACAGATAATTTAGATGATGTACCTCTAGCAAACTAAGCGAATTAATGAAGCGTACACTTCAGTCGCTGTAGTACGCTGTGACGTAGGATAGTTAACAACGTGACGTTTTAGTACCCAAGTATCCGCTAGAGGCGCTGTACAAGTTTTCATATTTTTTTTTAACTACAGCTAGCGAGTGTAGATTGTGAAAACTCATGGTAGACCTACTATAATGTAGCGTTATAATGTACTACAAAGTTGAGCAGGGTCAATCCACTAAGCCACCGAACCTTATTCCATATTTCGCAGCCTCAATTTCGAAAAGTGAGAAGAAACATTATCGTTATATTTGCCTATCGACCAGCCGTATTTTACGCATCATTATGTTATGGTGGGGTAATGGGCCGTTTTACCGCTGAGATATGCGACCGAATTTGTTGGCTTCGTTTTCTTTAAAACTTTATAAGCGTGTTTTGCTGAAGTTATTTCAATAAATTTTAATCTGAAAATGATTTAGTGGGCGCTCTGTGTCTCATCTTCTTAAAACACTGGTGGATTATATTCTTAGGTAGGGGGCGGGGGGCTAACAGCTGTAGGCTGTAGGTACCTACTTATTAGTTATTTTTGTCACGAATGGAATTAATATTTACAATAAGCACCTAGGCTATCCTGGGTTGGTTTTCTTTGAGCAATCAGAAGCTAAAAGGGAAACGAGATTCGCCTCTTCTTGCCTCACTTGGTGAGGCGCCCGATCCCATTGAGGCCTTTGTCGTGATGGATCACATTACAAAGCATTATTTATTTTGGAAAAGCCGAAAACTGATTTCCTCGTGAATTTCGCCTCATCACTGATACCACGTAACTGAATATTCACATAAGTAGGTACCTACCTAATCTTACCAGTAGTTATGTCGTTAGGTAGGTCATCACATCTCAATTTATTAAAAAGTTAAATATAATAAGTTAAACTACTAAGTGTTGAAAAACTTGATCTTTGTGTGGGAAAAATCCTTTCAATTTTGTTCATTCGCTTTATCGATTATCTCATTCCTGATTTCGCTGACGCTGATGATCATGATTTTGTCTGAGTACCTCTGGATCTTAATCCAGAGGTACTCAGGGACTTATCCCCATTAGCGTTTGGAGGCCAGCTCGATGGTTTAAATAAACCTGAGATTCAGTAAAATTATTCAAGGATTATTTAATTAAGAACTCTCGTGAAGCATGTCATTTGATCGAATCCGCCCTATGTCTAATTTTAAAATACTAGCTAGATAACAAGGGTTACTCTACTGATAAGCACAATGATACGGCAGGACAAAGATTGAATCTAGACGCGAACGCTAATGTATTGTAAGATGCTATCACCAAACCGTTATCTATTGACGGGCTTTCGAATGAAGACAGATTCCTTATCAGCATCAGATCAGCAGTGATCGATTTCGAATTGATGGCTTTCTTGGCTACGATAAGGACTAATTTTTAGGTAATCGTTGCATAGGTTTTAGGCAAGAAAGAAAATAAAAAATTCTCAAAGTGTAACAATGTGATGTTTGGGTGTAACGTGAACCAATCGATTGACAGGTCTCAGGTTCGCTTCCCGCTGTAGACGAATGTTTGCATCTTTGTCTAATTTGGTCCGGGGTTTCGTTTGGTATGTGGCAATCGTATCTATGATATACGACCTCAAAAAAGAGTACCTACGTAGTTACTAGAGAATATTGCTAGCTAGGGTATCCAATCCACGCATGAACAAAATACGAAATTAGGGTGCTAGGTAAGTACGCCTAAGACTTTTACCTTAGGTAGGTATAACTGCATTGTACGTGCTGGAATATCAAAATGCAGTAACATCCGTAAAGCCTCATTACGCGAGCCCCTGTGGCCGAGGACCGAGCCGTCAAACTATGCTAATTTAACATACATCTCCCCAGTGGAGCGTGCACCACAGATTAAATAATAGCATCTACTTAAACTAGCAGTGGTATATTAACAATGTAACAAGCATTTCAGCATATGAAATGCTTGTTACATTTTTAGTGTTTCTTTTTCTGATCACTGGTTTTTTTCTGGTCTGAGGTAACATAAGATTCTTATGAGGTCTCATAAGATTGGAAATTGGCATAAACTACTCGGTGATTCCTCATACCCCCATATTATATCAATTTCTATAGGCACCCAATAGTTGTCGCATGTGTGAAGCATGGATATCTGACAACCTCGATGTGAGACAACAGCCACTTATAATATTAAAAGAATATCGTGTTAACATTGATCGATTATATGTTAGTTCCTAATATACATTGTCAACTTTTTGGGTGTAAAAGCAACGTAAATGTTAAACACTTATGTGATCGACGGCACAAAGTCTAAACTAAAATTATGAGGTAAAGCCTAGGTATTTAAAATGAGGGCAGCCTAAAAATAAGCGGCATATTTCATGCAACAAAGTTCGCAACGTTTTGCGGTCGTGCACAAAGCGTAAACTAAAACTAATTACATTTCCTGAATGCAGGTTACCGTTGGAACTACTCTTAATCAATGTCCGAACTCATTACATTCTGTTAGGAGTTTCCAATCAGCTGAATTGTGGAATATTTCGACTTGGCTTTGATATTGATGTATATGTAGGTTACCTAGCTTTCGTAACTTTCAGCTTTTATGCAAAGCAGACCCTACACTTTCGTATCGGTTTTTGTAACTTACCTGAACCTGGGTGACTAAGATGTCTTAGCCATTGGGTAGGTATTGTTATAAGTAGGTAATGTTTAGCAACAATAACACAAATCTTATTTAATGTATTTTGTAAAACTGAAAATGTAATAAACATTTGAAATGGAAATTGTTTCATCAAATTAGCTGCGAACAGTGCTGCGAAGCGAAACTGAAATTAAAACTTTACACTTTCAAATTAGCAAAGTTAAGATAAGCTATCACCTAACTAACCTAATTGAATAGCTAATAAACAAAGTGTCTAAGTTGGCCCGTGCGCAATAAATAATAGATAAATTAAACGGTCGAGAGTTGGAACACAGAGCAACGTGAACTGCACAAAAATGAAAATGGGATAGACAGGCTAGATCTGTCTACTAGAATTCTAGCTAAAATTCTTCACCGGAGAGTGCGTTTTCATTGAAGCTAAGTGAGTAGGTATACGAGTAGATGCAAAACAAAAATAGGTATTTGTATATTAACGTTAAGCTGCTATAGGTATCTGTTTGTTATGCGCACTCAAGGTTAATGGATCTTAGACTAAGATTTAGAGGCGAAACTATGTTTCAGATTACGTGCGTCACATTGCGACGTGATTGTATCCGAAGCTTGAATTCTGCAAGATGTATTCTGTGCCTGGGCCAAACAGAATTAAAACTTTCCGGGAGGCTTCACCTAAATCACTAGGAGGTGATTTATATTTCACGCACCTTCCGCCCGTGTTCCCGGGTCTGCCGCAGAATTATGTTTTCGCGAGGATCATGCGCAAGGGTTATGACTTGAGCTGTCTATTAGTAATCTGGAGCTATAATTATGTTAAATGGATATTTAGGTTATAATAAAAAATATAATTATTATTATGATGAGTTTCTATATCATAAAATGCATCATTGATTCGTAACATTCACTTTTATACATTTTGTCATAGTAGGAATGTTTTGTCGGGATAAGACGAGTCTTCAAAGGCTTAATATTTATTGATATAATAAGTACCTACCTAGGTATTCCATATTTCATCTACAATGTTCAAACGCTAATCTTACATATGTACCTACGCTTCAAACTTTATTTGTTTAGTACAAACAGTTTATGTATGCGAACTAACAAATTGAACTTGAGTTTGAGTTCTCAACTTCTCACATAGCTGTTTCAACGAAAAGTTTTAAGTACTTAATCATTTTAAATACTTAGGTAACTTTTTTATTAACCTAATAGACTTAAACCGCTACATATTTTAATATTGAGTTTTCTATTCTATCAGCCCCACCTTCAGTGTGGACAACAGATTTTTTGCTATGGAATTTTACTTAGGTACCTACTAACTTATCTTCGTAGGTACATTGTTTTGGAGCGTACGTGAATGTTTTGTAGTTATAAAAAAAATAGTCCAGGCAATAATGTTATGAAGTACTATTTATCAGCAATAATAGAACAGGATTAATTTAAGCCAAACCGAAATTGGCTTACTAAAATACGAAAAGCTTGGCTGGTCAGAGTCTGAACTAAAGTTAGTTCGCCTGAAAGTTCCCATCTAATACAAAGATGATTGTGGATCCATTTCTATCTCAAACTAAGCTTTGCGGTATATCAAACATTTTCGGAACTTTTCCCATTTACATAAGTGACTTAACCTTCATTCATTTATATTCAAACCCTGCACATTGCCTGAGAATACTTCCTCCACTCAGAAATATTACTATCCAATTGCGGATCTAGGTGCTTTTGGCAGGCGAAGTCGAATTTATTTTCATAGCACGAAAGTAGTGAGAGTAGGTATATTGAAAGGTCTGGATTTTCAGCTGTTGTAGTTTTTGGTGTTTACGTATTTCGTCTTACAGAGAATAGAACTACTCGTATAGTTTTCGTGGACTTCGTTCTATAACAAACTTTCAGGGGCCTTCTCACAAGCTCTAACAAACCATCATGTTTCAGAAACGTCAAAGCTTAAAGCTTGAAGTAACACTACTTTAATACAATTTTTATTTGTCATGGTACGAAATATCAAAGTTTATTACTTTGATATTGCCCAAAAAGCTTTTGGTAAGGCCTCAGGTTCTTGAAATCAGTCCTAATGTTAGACATATTAAGACAAATTTCAAGGTTTTGCTTGGTGATGTTTTGTTCTTTTCTTGTTTTTATCCTAAACGAAAAATAAATAATAAGCAAGTTAGGTACTGCGAATGTCTGAGTAGTTCGTGCAAAAAATCGTTTACAATAAAGATCGGGAATTTTGTTGCTCATCGCAATATACTCCGAGTATCTGAATCAAATATTTATCTGGTACTGAGTGGTCTTACGGGTTCTTTTATATTCAGAAACAAAACATCGCAGCGTCTTTAGACAAATAGGTACTTTACCTGCTTACCTTCATCAAAACTTTGACGGGCGGTTTTCAGTGCTATCATTAAAATAACAGGATGATACCCTAGTAGGGTCTTGTAGCCGCAATCATACTTTGACTGAATAATTTACTGTAAGCTTACCCTGGAGACCTACGTCTTGGTAAGAGTCGTGGCGTTAATTTGCCAGTAACCCTTATTAGGTGACCTATCATACAACCTTTATCACTAAAACTCGACAAAGTTAACTGCAAGATTCTGTTTACGCATAGAGAGAAAATATTATTAAATCTCATGGGAAAATACTTTTAAACATATCCGTTCAAGTAAACACAGGCTTTATCCAAGACTGCGGGTAAAAAACTGGCTAGCGAAGGCTAAGTTATTCAGCTACCATTAGCAGAGTCTGAGGCTAGGGCCGACAAGTTAATAAAATAAATCATTTTGGCATCGGCATCTTATCGATTCTATTCAATAGAGATTTATTCGCCGCGATTCAAATAAGAGTAGGCTTTCAGTCTAATACCTACCCAAAAATGAAATCGCTTGTAATCTTGTCGCGTATTGTATTTGTATCGGCAGGTAGAGCCGTTTTCAATGCTTTGGATTGAAACGTGGGAGTTTTTCAGATCCTCTTTTAAGATGGCATTTAAGACAGATTAGAGGTGTTTATTTCTAAAAATAAAATAAGGGAGGTTGGTTCTTTTTTTTGGGGCTTATAATAATCGGGCAATAAACTAATCGTGGGTACCTATGTACTTACATAAAATATGTATTATATGTTATTTATTTGTAAGAAAGTATGTATATGACAGTATATAACATTTTAAATTAATTATGAAGGTATTTTCTGAAGGCTTGAAAGCTTTGTTGTTCAATTTCTAATCAAAATAATCTAAAGATCAAAAGTTGTGTAGATACTACCTACCTACTCACATGCTGGTAGGTACCTAACTAGGTATTAAATAGTACGTCTAGTACGGATTTTGATAATTTACTAAAATTTTATTTCGTTTAGTTTTTTTATACATTTACCTGCAGCGTCCCTAGCGGAAAAAAATCGACAGTACGACAGTACAAGTGAATGTACACCTATGGATGGAAACAAAATGAAGTCAGTTTTCGTAAACTATCAAAACCCGTAGGTACTAGACATAGAATTTGTTTATTGTACACTTACAATAATCATCAAAACCCACAGCACGACTTCAACCACTATGTGTCTTCGCTTAGTTCGTGGCATCCACGATCCATTATTATTCTACTCTACATAATATAATAAATTGCACTTTTTCACACGCTAGGAATACAGTTAAATCTTTGATGCTATGTTTTAATTAAAATGCCATGTCATGAATTCCGATAGCAATTAAAATTAAATGCACTCATAATTCTTGCATTTACGTTCATTGCCTTTGTCATTATGCCGTTTTAAAAAACCTTCTATCAATTTTCATTTTCTCGCAGGACGATGCGACAAAATTGCTTTATAATATAATTACTGTCCGCCATTGTTCTGGCAGAGCATCGATTTACATTTGAATTGGAACGAATTGAGCATGAGTTTCAGTGTTTAATTGTTGTGTAATCCACTTCTGAGCGCAGTAAGTAGGTATGCAACTCTCATAAGATTTCTAGGACACTTAGGTACTCTTAACGCCCTTTGAGGTATTTGAATTCTATGTAGGTATGTATATTAGGAAGGTAGGAGATAAAAAGAAAGATTGAATTTGATTTCACTAAAGATCTTTATTTATTTATTTTAATACAAATAAGTAACATTATGTACAACAAAGTTAATTACATTACCTATATTACTATAGCATCTTACTAACACAGGTGTATGTAGGTATTACATAATTATACTAAAATTAAAATACCTACATAAGATTAGGTTATAAATAAGGTAAAATATACATAATCATATCCTTTTTCTAATCGAGGGAATTCATTGAATTACATAAGTAGGTACCTACTTAGTTATATTTTATTTCGTTTTTTATGTACTCGTTCTAAGCAGTTTATAATTTTATTGTATTTGATTGTACTCTAGATACTTAGGCTAAAATTAAAAAGTGTAACTTAGCCAGTTTTATCAAAATTCTGTACATTTTGTCCTATGAGCGTGTGAAGTTACACTTAAGTTGTTTCTTTGAATTTTTGCCTTACTTAGGTACATACAAATTTTGTAATTACAGCGAAAATGGGTGGTAGGGTGCATACCCTACAATTCTAAAACTATTCTAACTATTTACACCTTGGGTGCACACCTAAGGTGTAAATAGTTCAATATTTAGGGAGTAATCTTTGTGCTTTTTGGCAGTGCAGGTCGTCATAGTATTATAGGGTAATTTCAAAATATGCGTAGAGTCGCGAAAAACATACATTTGTAATTATTAATAACTGAAACATTATATACAACAATAAACAATCATTGGCACTAAATTTAATTAAATATTAACAAGTATTAATATGTTTGTTGTACATTAGGGTAATGACGATTTGGTTTAATATCATAACTTTAACGATAATTACTAATTATCATGTTTAAATAATCTAAAATTTATATAGCGTTAACATATTTTGTATTCAATTTTATACCTATTTACACGGCACATTTGCTAACTCTACGTAGGTAAAAACAAAACGTTATTATGTCGTAGTAAAATATTTACACCTACCCCATAACTAAATAAAACAAGGTACTTAGACGATGTGGCGATGTTATTAGATGATATCTTGATACACTAAAGTTATACATAAAACTTACACTAACCATTTTGGATTCCAAATGCTTAGTTAGGTATTATGATTGTACGAGTTATGACTACCGCTTCATGCTTTAGGTAGTATTTGAAATCACACTTATTACGAATTATGATAGTCATTGGTCATTATATCTCTACTGATTCTTGATAGCGGACTATATTCAGCGGCCATCACACGAGAGTTTGAAGTGCACGTAGCACGAGTTATCAATCACCGAGCACCATTGGGATACATGCTTTGAAGCAATCTTCTCTCATTTATGTTTTTTTATTTATCATTATCGCGCAGTTTTTCACGGAGCGCGATCCAGACTTAGTGTAATAGTCGCTCTTTCACTATAGTTGTCTAATAGAACCACATTCTAAACAATGTTAACTATTTCACAATAGCATTTTAAAAAGTGATGTACCGTTGTTTAATTAACCCTACACTTAATCCATTTGTTATAAGTGCGCTAGAATGTCGATTTCTGATGGCGGTGGCGTGTGTGTCTCATTCAGCGCAGTGGTTCCGGAAACAGTGACTATCACGGGCTGGGAGTCCGTATGAACTATAGTCACTAGATGTTCGTCCGGGTCTTTTTCCTGTTCGGTCGGTGATGGTTCGATATCGGTATACTTGAGGTCGCGTGTGATAGGCACGTCGGAGACTGTTACAGGAGGCTCGACGCGCGGCGCCCGGTAGGAGGGAGGACCGCTGTATTCGGAGCCGCACCAGGCTGCGCCAGCTGATCCTCTGAGGGTCAAAACAAATTGATATGAAAAATTTATATGTTTTACTAATACTAACAGAAAGTTATTTATAATTTACAATGACATGCATGAAGATGAAGACATTTCTCGTTGTTAACCTTAAAAGCTACGACAAACAGAATTGAAATTTAAACATCGAATCTAAAACACAATTTTACTCTGAATCCAAGTTTATCCCTACAGTTAAATTAAAGCATAAAGTCGAGCAATCTCGTGCAAATAAGATTGCAGTGGTATCTGTAATACCGTACCTGACTAGACTGGCTGAGTTTGATCTGTATGTGGGGGGTGGGGAAACCGCTGGTGCACTTCTGTCTAAGAGAAGTAACCTGGAATAGAAACAATACATTTCATTTTGTTATACAGTTTTATTTATTTTCGTTGTCTAGCAAAGTTGAAACGTTGTAATATATACCCGACCATTAGTGATGTGCGCCTCATTATTTCAGCAATTATTGCGAGGCCATTTTAGGTCTAATTTAACTCTATTAGGGCCAGCATCCAAAGTGGAAATGAAATGTCTAAAATCAACCAATACCTTATCATATCAAAACTGCATTACGTTAAGTTCGCGTAACTTGAACAAAAGTGCACTGGTTGATTTTACATAATTAATCTCTTTTCTACTTTAATGGTTAATTACTCACGAGTCCGTTGAAATAAAGCACATTACTTTCAGTATTACACTGGTAGGTGTAACGTGTGTCTTACCTGAGTCTGTATTCTTGCATAGAGGCCTGATACGTCGGTGGCGGCGGCCTATAGTGGAACTCCGGATACAGCATGGCTGCATAAGGATGGTGTGGCCGCGCGTAGCTTGGAGGCAGCCGGGGGACCAGCCGTCGGCAGGACGCGCGGCGTAGTCCTAACAACGCGCACGGAGCGTCTCTGGCTCCAAGCCGCCATGCTAGACCTGCTGCTGTTACTAGGACCACACCAATGCCTGAAAACAAAGAGTGTAATTATAATTATTATTCTTTTATCAGGTACCTACCCTTGACTTGCTATCTTAAAAAGTAATCCTATTCTAGTACACAGTGCCAGACATTTCAAATGGTGTAGAGAAACCCGCGGGTTGTACATGCCGTTGCATAAATCATCTATAATAGATGAAAAAGTCATGTTTACCTTATAAACATCGACAAACCGTTTAATAGCAGTTACTGTTGCTCATTTACTAAGAACGAATCAACTGACTAGACATGTAGCCTCATCCAACAATGGGTCCTAAAAGCTGGATTTATGATTATGCATTCAGCTTAGACTACAGTTTACAACCTAGAAGTATATACGTATAGAGAAGGATTTAAATTATTCGATTCGATTCTATCGGACTAAAGCTTCGCTTTAGGAAGATTGAATTTAGGCCGGAGACTAAAAACAAAGGCAGTCAAAACATAGATCCTCGTTAATTAAAATTGTTGACAAGTTGACGAGATAAATAAAGTTTCCATTGACTACTAGATTCAGCCAAAAATACATAAAGCTGCCTGAATAAACACCCGTCACGTCGTCACGGCAAACAAACGACGTATCACCCGTCTGCCGACTAAACGTGTGTAGTAAGGATGCGTGAAGTAAGCGACTGACGCTTACAAATCACCCGTCTCCATACAATAGATCGCTAGCCTGTAACAATATCATCTGTCCCGAACGCTAATGAAAATCCAATTATTTCGCTCCCAAACTCATTTGAAGTTTAATTGAAAACTTGGACGATGAAGGGCGCGCGCTGCTGTGAATGATGTAATGAGATTGTGAGACTTGCTATTGTCGTGTGCACGCCGAATAACAGATGAGACCGCGCAGATTGTTTCACGGTTAATTACGGTTTGCGCCCGACACATTGGACACATACTGTTGATGAATATTTGATACCGGTTATGGGATAGAATCCACAGTACATACCTACATACTCGTATATATTTTGCTGTGTGATTTTTCCGTGTGTAAGTTTAGACTTTTCTTTCCCATACCTAAAAATTGTGTCATTCATTCGATACGCCACTTTTAGCAACACTAAAATGATCTATAAGTAGCGTCATGATTTAGTTAGGTACCTACCTACTTATAAGTTAAATTAACTGTCCGTATTTTAGTGAACTGAATTAATTTAACTTTATTATTAGAGCACGGTTATCGAATGTAAACAAGTTATCCGGCAATTCCCGGTTCAGGCTCTCATTTTGCTAGCCAGTCCAGTGGACCGGATAACTTTAATCAGCTATCGAGAAAAAAAGCTTTACCGTCAAATGAGTCGTGAACTGAAACGATCAAACACTTTGATAAAGCCTTTTTACGATCAAACGAGGTTTGCTAATGCACCACTTTATTCGGTTTAGGTGAAAAGAGTTATTTTTTAGTTTTTGTGTTTCGATCGGTGCTAAATTTGCAAACTCAGCATAGGTAGGTAAGCGCCAATAAGCACTTGTTCTTGTTAGTTTTGACTTCGTAACAATAATATGAATAGTATTGAAGTTGTAGTTGCTGTGGTTTTTTTGTTTTAGCTCTAATTGCTCTGTACTTCTGGTCTGATTTTCACTCACCTATCATAAGCAGCAGTAGTGTGAGGGGGGCTCGTGGGTGCGGCCTCAAGGCTCCCAGCACTGCACCAGCAGCTACCAGACATGCTCCCACCACGCCGAGGAATAGTACACACAGCCTAAGGGGAGGTCGTCCACAACAGGACTTGGGTGCACTTCCATCACCTTCAGAACACGCGTAAGCTGCTCCTCTCCCAGATCTGAAAAGATAACACTGTGGTAATCAAATAGTTCAAATGATTTTGGGACAAAAATTAGGACTGTTCCAAGCAGTGGCCACTGATAGTCCATGAAAGTATTACAAAGATATTAAAATATCTAGACACGCGGCAGCGTGTCAGCCAAGTTCAAGCGAACGGGCGAAGTGCGCACAGTGTGTAATATTACAGGAACCATTTGGGTCATTTTTCACCCCCTCGTAACTCAAAAACTATTTCACATAAACAAGTCAAATCTGGCTCATCAATTGCCACTTGCGAGTTAAATAATATGTGCACCGAATTTCATAAACATACCTCAAACGGTTATTTAGATATTATCGTCCAAAAATGGTAGTTTATGATTTTTTTTATCACTGACTGACCTATAGACGTTAATTATAACCCAGTTCCAGATGACCTAGAACGTTCAAATTTGGCATCCAGGTAGGTAGTGGGGTGGATACAAAGGAAAAAATCTGAAACTTGTAAATTTTTATATTTTTATTGTATTTTTTCAATTAATTCATTCTCCTAAGAACTCATATAGCGCCTATAATATAAGTAAGAGCAAAGATTATAGTGTGTCGGGTAAGTAGGTAGGTAGTAGGTACACTTATTCAGTACTAATTTCCGCCCGCGGCTTCGCCCGCGTGATACCTTGAAAAAAAAAACAAATCTATGCCGCGAGAACCTTATATTTTTCCGAGATAAAAAGTTAGTAAAGTAAGTAAACATACATACGTAAACGTTTAGTAGGATTTACATAGCAACCTAACTAACATGGACATTGGACAGTTCAAATTATTAGCACGTACCTACGTAAGTAGGTAGCTCAATGGTAGATAGATACTTACTGAGAATGTGTACCTAGATAGGTACACTTGCTCAATAGAATACTATATATACCTAACTTGTAAAATTAAGTAAGTAGGTACCTACCTGACTATAAGTAGGTAGGTACCAACCTATCTGACAAACTAAAATACACAATACGTTATTTTATAGGTAGGTAGCTTATAATAACAATAACTCACTGTCTAGCTATTAAAGTTTCACTTTCAGGAGATTATTTACCATTTTACCATACTCTTAGGAAAGGAAAGGCAGATTTTTTTTTAAATGTACCTACATACTTAGCGTAAGTATATGGTTCTATTATATGACCAGTACAGTACGTACATACTACCTAGCTAACGTAGGTAGCTCTAGCTGAGTGTACCTACCTACCTATCTAACAACCGTCAATGACGTTTGCCCCGCGTCTCGTCTGCCCGCATTCGGCGGTCGCGTACTCAGCGATGAGCGACATCTTTCCCCCACCCCGCCCGCAGGCGACTTATTCGCCCGCCGCCGGACCGCGTAATAATATCGCGCACGCGGTTGTAAAATTTTATTGTATTTATGGTTCACTATTTTGACGATAATGGCTTACACATAAAAGATAGATATAGGTAGTACGTATACTTATTCAGTAAGTACCTACCTACTTAGGTATACCTACATGTACCTATACAATGTGCCAATAGTTTGAGCCGCCCTTGCAGGTAGATATATAAGTATAATGATATAAGAATAAGTACCTACTTACTAATAAGTTCTGTACAAAAAGTAATGATATCCCATCGAAAACATAAATGTGAAATGAGAGCCAAGTTCAATAAGTAGGTATGCTTTAGTCGTTGACTTCAGCGACAAAAGAAGTGAGATCTAAACGGGTGCCAAGTACAATGGTCAGTCCTAAAACTTATTTATAACAATATGAAATATTTTTAACAACTTTAAAATATAATTTCATCTTAAAACTTAGGATATTATATTGAAGCCTAAGGTCGGCCTTATTTGGTGACCTTACCTAAGATTATATTGCACGGAATACTCGTAATAATAATATCGGTGAACCTAAAAGAAGAAAGGAATTGTCCATCGAAAATTTTGCGCAGTCAGATTCCAGTTCATTCTTTCCGCATCAGAGACTAGTGCCAAGCTCATAATACCCTACTGTAGGTAATGGTATCTGAATTAATAACAGGATTTGCTTCTTGGCATCAATACACAATCCTATTTCATTTTGAAGTAGATTAAAAGATAAATAACTCACTAAAGCCAGCTTCGTCGTTTTGTATTGGCCATATAATTGAGTTTTAGAAATTCTTGTCTTTCGGGAGTCGTTGTACATTTGAGGCCAACGTAAAATGTTTGCCTAAAAATTTTTACATTAACCAAGTCTTTATGTTTTTCATAAAACCAAGGCAAAACTTTAGAAGCCCGAAAATGTTTTCCCTAATTGCAGTACCGACTTTTTTTATTAAGTTCTTTAAGGAACGTTACTGTTGCCTAAATCCTAAATTATACTTCGGAATTTTCATGACGCGCAGAAGTATGAGGGAGCAAGAAATTGCTTACATAATGTAGAAAAGTATTTCTCGGTAAATAAGAGAGCTTTCTTCAGCATTATATTGGCGTCACCTTTCTGTTCACAAAGGAGTTTGAATAAACAGGGGAATTGTTTGCAAATATTGCTGAAAATATTTCTATGGAAACACATTCATACGATTGTGACTAAGTTAATTTTCTTTTCATATGGAATTCGAAAAATCGTATTGATCTGTGTCTGAAATGAAAAGCCATAAAACTGTCTGTTGAGCGACCGATTCGGGTCAATTCGTTGGGATGATTATTTCAAAGAAATGTAGTACAATAAAATTATTAGTAGGTATCCAACAACGGCAGTTGATTCGCACAGAAGACGCAAATGCGTGGCTTAGAATGTAATTTAAAATTTAAAGCTTAAGCGTGTTACTTATTCTATTTTCATTAGCTATGATTATAAAAACGTTACTTACTATAATATAGATAGTGAATGTTGAGTTCACCGAATACTTTTCTGGATTCATTTGAATAGAATCCCATCAGTGGCAGTGCTGCATGAATAGCACTTTTCTGCGTTAACGAGGAGATAAAGGCGCGCAAACGGTGGATGAGCAGTAATAGGAATAATTCAGAGCCTATGAATACCGCAGTGGAACGCAAACGACTGTATACAGCCCTTATACGCGTTATTATTATTGTAATACTATGAGAGCTCGTACTTGCCAACTGTTAAATCATTCATGTCTCCGTAGATAACGGATCTGTAAGCTTCTGCCTATTGTTTTGCTTATGTTGCAGGCTTTAATAATAACTTAAAGCTACTTAGCAAATCTTATATCTAAAATCACCTGACAATAAACACCCTAGGTTGCTTACAGTACAACCGCTATGATGTTAAGATTTTAAAACACGACCTGTCATCGTAACCACTGCTTATTTTTAACCGTAGGTACGTTTTGTTGGTGAACAGTATTATAAGAGGCAAAATAATACCTACACGTCAATAACTCTACATGCGTGCACTGCCTGCAGTACCAATTAGACCTAGGTAAAACACTCCACCTCAACCTAATGGCTTTTTTGTGTTATGCCAGTTATGCTCTGCCCACAATGCTCATATGTCCAACTTCCACCTTCTATTTACATCAAATGAATGAATACCTTACTTAGACCAACTTCGCTGCATATTTTTGTGCTCTCCCAAAATGATTGTTATGCGGTCGAGTATCCCACGCCGATTTTAAAAGCGTGTTTGTTTTGTATGTGTAGTTGTACAATATATATGTTTACGTACGTTTGATAATAGTACTGGTAGGCCCGCGAAATGACAGCGGCTAAAATAATGTTCTACATGTTACCTAATAAGCTTAGCTCTCTTTATACGATCGTTTTATGTCTCTGTAACATTTGAACTCTAAATCCCTCTTTTGTATTCCACTCTGTAAGTTAACGAGCGTTATTGAGGCGATTGGATGCACACGAGTTTGTCGACCCCATATCATATGACCCCAAAGGAAGAGGGTTCCTAATGGCTTAGTATTGCACACAGATAAAACTTTCTACATTATCTATGTCACGCTCCATCAATTGAATGTATTCAATTCAGTTAACTCATTATGAGTATGTCTTTAGATGTGGTACTGAGGGTAGGCATTATTCTATAGAAGCGAGACAATATAGATACAGTAAGTAGAATAAGCTGCCATTAGTATTCCAGCCGTGATAGCTCTAGAAATAAAACCGTGCCGTCAATGGCAAAACATTTTATCTTTTCCAGCGTACCGATCGCATTAGAATTGTATCTTGAGCGTAAAAAAGCAATAAGACCGAGGCTTTGGTCGGATAAGGTCGCATTTATATAGAACGCAGCATATTGTCGGCGCCCGAATCCTGCGAGCTTACAGGTGATATCACAGAAGTACGCGGCTTGGCTTACTGTTTTTGTTTTTATGAAGCTTATTTTTGTACCTCAAAGCGACAGGCATTAATAGGAAACCATAGGAGCTCTCAGACCCTTTATCGGTCTAAGACAGCCTGCCTCAGGTGCAAATGTATCCTCGGATGAACGTAAAGCTGGCACGAGGTGATAGTTCCCCGCGCCGTCTTTACTTCGGACATTTTGATAAATTACTATCGGTACAATAACATTCATTCTGCTGGCCGGCTTTTGTTTTTAATTTGACTAGTCATCGCCGACCTCATTTCGGGAAAAACAAGCGTTTCGGTTACTTCTTGCTACGTTTATTATCCTTCAAAGCCACACTTTTTCTATGGTTTGGTGGCAAACTGTTCAACTGAGATGTGTCTCTGAAGCCATCTGAGGTGACCATGTAAACTGTCACAGTCCGATGCGTGCTAAATATTCACATGACATGCAATATTATGTTCCATGACTGTGTGATCCATGGTTCAAGTATATGATACGCCAGAGAATCTTAGTGCTTATCCTATGACCATAAGTTTGTTAATGTAGGTACTTACAAAATTCAGCCGCTGTAGAAATTGCCTATCACATGAACTTAAAAATTCACATTCATTTAATTACACTGCTCAGGGATGCACATGATTGGGGTGTCGAATGACATTACAATAAAATGCATTAGTTGACGCCAGATGCTCCTGATCGCTACGTGTGACTCACAATTTTATGGCTCAGACCGTAAGGGATAATATGCAACACTTTAACGTATTTACGGCAGTTTATCATGAGTTTTACATGTTAAGTGGTTCTTTTTCTGGAGCCGACAGCGGTTAAAATCAGAGGTGGTACCTACCTACTGAAAGTACCTACATTATAGAGCATAACCTTGGACGAATGCATAACCTATTCCAGAATTGACCTCATAATTATTGTTGTTGATATACTCGTATAAACTAATACTTATTTCTTTTTTCAATTACCTGTAGGTTAATAAAAAACACCGTATCTTCTTCTTCTTCTTCTTCTTGCCCTTTTCCTACGCTATGTGGGGTCGGCACAAAACGTTTTCTTCTTCCATTTCCTTCTATCATCTGCTATCTCAGTACTCACTAAGTTCTTACTCTTACTCGTAGGTATACTTACCTATTTTTTATAAATCGATAAATAAAACTCTATTTACAAATGCAATCGATTAGTGGTTCCATAATCAGTGAAGTTAAAGCAACATTCTGCGAGGTCAGTTCTTGGATGGGTGATCACAGTGGCATTTCCACCCGAGCGCTTTCATGCTTCAGACGACACACTGTAAGTCCTGGCTTTTAAAAAGTTGTTCAGCCATGACGGAAGCCTTTGGTCGGCCTATCAACTGCGTTAACAGAGTTGGCCACTTCTTTTTCTAAGTTGGCTACTAACTCATACTTACAATAAACTTTCTTAGATTCGAACACCCACGACTTTGTTAGCGACCTAGCGTTTTTCTGTACTAAAGTCATACAATTTTGGATTGTATTCCGGGAGAAATTGAGCGAATGATGCACTGGTTAAAACCGAATCTTATAATTTACTTTTTGGAAATTAAAAAAAAATTAAAAATAAAAATATGATCACGACTGTAATCCCCGGGCTCGGTAGATACCTTCTCAGGTCTTTAGTTACTTAGATCTTTGAGGATATCTAAAGAGGGTAGTCAGAGGCACGTCCAAACATGACATTTGGTACATGCCCACATTTTGCACAGTAGTTAGTATTCCGTACGTGACAGGTTGCAAGCCCATCGCCGCTATTATTATTTGGAAATTATTACGCTAAAAATACTCCAGTCGCCTCTACTAAACATGGCCTTTTACTTAGCCTTCCCCTGCTAATGGTTACGAGCTAAAGTAACGCAGAACCAAAGACTACGTATATTAACAGATGTTTAGAGCCTTCACTTACTTCCACAGAACCTCTACCAATGGCTTGGGATCTTTCTAGTTCTAAGCTTTTCGAAATCTTTATTTCTTCTAGTACCTAGAATATTGTTGGTTCTTTGACTAACATTTATTTTTCTATGGTCCTCAGTATTACTATTATTATTATATTCATTAATACCCAGGTATACCGACCGTGGCACATTCAATAATATGAAAAGCAAATCAGCATTACTAAGTAATTAGGCCATTTCATCTATTCTATGATTTATATTTTTTACAGCGTCCTTTTTCTCACAGGTCGCTGAGTGATGAAGAGACAAAACACATGGTACAGTCAAAGAATAAGACACAGCTACTAGACTACTACCCTCAAAGCGCTGAGTGTTATGCGCATATTAAACCCACATTACATTCTCGGGTGCGCTTCGAAGCGCGAAATTTATGTCGTTAATAAGGGCTAGGGAGTTTAATTAGCTGATTTATGTGGGCCATATTGTGGCGCGTGCTATGAGACATAGCTCTAAGACTACAGCTTGTTTAGTACAAACACAAGCACAGGCTAAGACTATTTTTACAAATAAAATATAACAAAAAAGTAACCTCAAACTTCACAGTCTAACTAGGCCATATAAGTAGGTACCAATATTATCATAATTATGGTCATTTTATAAGTATAATACCTAAAACACATAGCTCGATAAAAGCCAGAACTTTACTTTCCTAGTATCGTTGAGCTATTCAGATGCACATTTAAATAGTTTGGCTGTTCTATGTACGCTATGACGGCCCTCTGTCAATGACAGTTTAATGGCCTTCGCTATAGGTCGTCACGGATTGCTTTTCGCGATAATGTTGAAAGCAGAGATGCTGCGTTGATGTGTGACCAAACGTAGGGCACATTCATGTATTAAACAGGTGATACATAAAACCCATAATGTTTTAACTAACCATAATAGACTTTATATTATTAAACAAATATTACAGCAACCGTTTTATCATTTGACAGTATTGTTTTTTTATATGTAAGAATAAACTTTTCACCGAACTATCGTCTCAGCACATATGTAGTTTGGATAACAGATGCGTTAGGCGCAGTCAATCTGCTTTCTATGTTATTGCAGCCGTTGACGGGTAATCGATAGTTGAGAAACTTGTGTCCGGTGTTTAGATAATCGAATGCAAAACCTGTTTTTAGTCGTTTTATTTGCGATTGCTGAAACTATTATATAATTTTGTTGCGAAAAGTTTGCCATTTATATGATTTTTATAAGAGAAGAGCAAAGCCACTGCGTTTCAATTACCTACTAGTCTTTTAAGGGTTCCGTATTTCGTTATTTTATTACCTTACATTACACACAAAATCAAAACAAGGCGGATTGGCCTTCAGTTAGTGGTCAACCCAGGATAAAATGGTTTGATTGAATAATTTACAATGGCCATTATGTACCTAGGTGAATTTCATGGTCGCCAAATTTGGATTAAAAACAAGCCGTTTTACGAACACAGCAATCTTCCCCTGCATGATCAGGGTAAATAGGGTAAATAGCATCGTTTCGGTGCAAATTGACGCGACGCGCAGTAATGGCTGTGTATGATAGTCGCGCGTGTCATAAAAATGGCAATTCCGCGAACAAACAAGCGAGTCCCCCTTGCGCCAGACGGCGATGCATGCTCCATCAAACTTAGCATTGGAGCGAAACCTAATAATTGAAGTAAGATTGGTAGAATGTTTAAGTTTTATTATTACGGAATTTATTTTGAACTGAATTTGAATTTGATAAACCACGTCCCTGTTTCTGAGCACCACACCTAGTTAAAATAAATATTTTCCGAGCGCTACCTAACATGATCTTTATTTAAAAAAAAAACATGATCACGACTGTAATCCCCAGGCTCGGTTAGATATCACCTCAGATCTCTCGTTACTTAGATCTTTGAGGATATCTAAAGAGGGTAGTCAGAGGCACGTCCGAACATGACATTTGGCACATCCCACATTTTGCACAGTAGTTAGTATTCCGTAAGTGACAGGTTGCAAGCCCATCGCCGCTTGTAAGACTACTAACCATACACTTCGAATAGAAAAACTCATTGCTGCACGACCAGGTTTTAACCGACGACCTTCGGATCGTGTACACCACCAGCGCTTAGTTAGAATTTGTGTTTAATTCTAGAATACGTAGATTAATCTACGTTGTGTGTGGGTTGGTTTTATAAATAAATAAATAATGTTATACCAAAATAAATAGTTGAAAAATATTTGCAACATTTTGATCATATCCATCCAAAAAGCACTCGCGCGTTTCAAACCCCATTGCCATAAGTAACAGTCTCGCCCTATCGCACGCTGACAGCTTCTGCCACCCCGCATCCTGTCCGTACTTACCTACTTACTCCGGCCTTTACGTCCATGTCTATTCCATGGTGGCTTTGTATATCTGTGTTCATAAACAACACTTTTTCAGAATACTGTAACAACTAGATATTGTTTGTTTCGCCATAACAGCGGGTTGAGTTGACCGATTCAAAAATGCATTTGGTCAACTCATCCCGCGGGATAACTTGATAGCGGCCTCAGTTGACCAAAGACATACATTCTTAGATACCTGCTTCAAAGTTGACCGGCTAAAAATGAGATAAGTCAATAACAATGTTTTATGCAAATGATTTTGTGTATTTTCAGAGTAAAACATAATGCAGGAGGTACGGAGAGTCATTACAAAAGAGAATTTATGTTATTTTTTCACAAAACTGAAGTTAAGCATCATTAAGCACGCAGTTACAAATTACTAGGTAGGACACTAATACAAGAGCTTTATATCGATCAAGTCTCTCATTTCATGAGATTTACACAAAGTGACGACACAAAGCAAAGCTCAATTTTCAGTGGGGGGATTCTGGCATTGTGTGAAATATGAGACTTAACATGCTGTTCTCAAAGGGAATTCTGTATGACATTTTTATATACCTGCTCTAATATTATGGTTTTATATATTGTTTTAACAATAACTTTATAGCACTAATACCTAATGTTTTGTGTTTTTCCTTTCACTGTTTTTCTGTATTCAAAAAATATGAATTTACTTACCTAAACAAATGACTTTTTTTTGATAAAATACTATGGGCTACGTAAATAGGTAAGTACTGACTAGAACTTTTTTCACAACTTTAATGTGACTTCAGTTATACTATGTATATTCCTACCAAATAAAAACGTACGCAACCTACGTTTTAAAATTTGATCACTTAATAAATTTTATACGATTTGTAAAATGATATATTTTTGTCAAAATCAAAATCAAAATCAATATATGTTTATTTTCAATAGAATCACAGGGATCACTTTGAAACGTCTTACATACTAGGTGAGTCTAAGTGCCAGTTCCAGTCCTATCCCCAGTGCGAGAAGAACTGGCAAGAAACTCGCTGGGCCCTAGCGCTTTTTTTGTATGATCCTTGTTAATTTTGTAAGGAATACCTAGCAGAGTTGGAGCTGATTCATCCCAAGCTTTTTTATCATCTAAATACTCTGATATTTTATAATAAGCTTTTCTAGACAGTTTCTGTTTAATTACATTTTTGAATTTTCCAATTGATAAATCAAGCATGTCACTTGGGATCTTGTTATAGAAGCGTACACATTGCCCTTTAAAGGATTTACTTACTTTAGTGAGCCTAACCGTGGGAACAGCGAGTTTATTTTTAAGTCTAGTATTAACATTATGATTATCACTATTTTTCCTAAATAAATTAATGTTTTTGTGAACATACATCAAGTTTTCATATATATACTGACATGGCATTGTCATGACGTTTATTTCTTTAAACTTATCTCTAAGAGATTCTCTAGGACCCATGTTATAAATTGCACGAACAGCCCTCTTCTGCAACACAAATATAGTATTAATATCTGCAGCACTCCCCCATAACAAAATGCCGTAAGACATAATGCTATGAAAGTAGCTGAAATATACAAGTCTAGCAGTTTCTACGTCGGTGAAATGACGGATCTTTTTAACTGCATATGCTGCAGAGCTAAGTCTCTTCGACAATTTATCAATGTGCGGGCCCCATTGAAGCTTATTATCTAAAGTTATGCCCAAGAATACTGTGGTGTCCACAAGATCTATATTTTCGTTATTTATTTTTATATTGGTATCTAATTGTCGAACATTTGGTAGTACAAAACGAACACATTTCGTTTTCTTTTCATTTAGTAATAAGTTGTTTACATTAAACCATTTTACAATTTTAGAGATTGCATTATTCACTTCGTCAAAATTAGTCATACGCCGCTTTTGTTTAAATAAAAGTGACGTGTCATCAGCAAACAGTACAATCTCCTGATCATCCCTGACAAGTTTGGGTAGATCGTTTATATATATTAAAAACAAAAATGGTCCTAATATTGATCCTTGTGGTACACCCATTGTTACCACTGACCCCGGAGAACGTTTCCCATTTACGTCAACTCGTTGAAGTCTGTCACTGAGGTAAGATTTTAAAAGATTAAGTGCAACTCCCCTTACACCATAGTGATGAATTGAAATAGCAACCATGACACGAAGGGCATTTTTTGTCCCATTTGTCTTTGCACAGTAGGCGGAGCATAGTACCTACCTACCTAATCTACCTATACACTAGCAACTGGCACAGTACACCTGTACCCAGTAAATCAAAAGAACGCAGCCGAATTTTAAATAGGTAAGGTACGAATAAAAAGCACTGGTGGTGTATCACAAATACATTTTTGAAAATTTTTTTGGTTAATTCATGCTGCGCATCTCAGTTAGTTAAGTTACAGTTAGTATTTAGGTAAAAACCTACCATTTATTTGTTTTCTTTTGGGTAAAACCGACAAAGCTGAGAGGATGGTATAAGTGCCGGGCAAACCCAAGCAATATGAAAAGTGAAAATTTTCACTTGACTTGAGATTGTAAATCATCGAAAATAGATGATAAAGACTGTTTACTTTATGCGTCATACATACTATTATACCTAAGTTGTGCTATCATTCTCAACTCACTGTTTTACCTAACTATACTGTGACTAGGAAGAGGAACTTCAGATCACGATACGAAGATCAACGAACGTTCGACATGCGTGCGCGCACTATTAGCGACGAACCATTTGTCTGCCGTTGAACCGATCCTATTGTATGTTGACATGTCGCATTAGCAGGTACTGTGTGGTTAGTTATTATGAAAGTTCATCGTATAACTGTATCAGTATAAAGTACTTAGGTACCAATGTAAAGTTAATTTAACGCGTCCAAGTCAACCAAAATGTTAAGAATAAAAAACATTCCAAATGCTCCAAGAGCGCATTATGTCCTTTAGGCCCCGAAGGCGGCCGCGATGTTATCGTGACTATCAAAATGTGTCGTGTGAAAATCCTGCTGAAATAAATTGCGGGACACGATAAGCGCTCCCTTTGACGAGCCCTATCGTCGGATTAGGGCCTGAAAAATGATGGCTTACCTACGTTCTGCCTGGTGTCATGTCACAAGTATTTTGTTACACGGTAACACCGTGACATCTCAAAAATGGTCACCCATTAGCCTTTTCCGCTAGGTCATTGCTTATGTTGACATTTAAATATTATGATGATACGCGTCTTCCTCGTGTCTCAGGTTTTTAGTTTACACAGGCGATTTTTAACGCAATTCATCCGAATTTTACATGAAACAGTGGAAGTAATAGCTAGGTGGTGATTATTGCTGCTTATCGTTATATCTCAATAATACCTAAATAAATATTGGGGATTACTGTCGTGATCGTATTTATTTATTTTTATTTTTAAATATTGTGGATATTTTACACTGCGGCAAATCTGAATGAAGCTAATAACAAAACAACGATTATACCTACATAAGTAGATGATCTACCTCTACCTACGATGTTTTGAAGCAAATTAGAAATTTGAATAAGCAGATTTATTTAGGGTTACCAAAGACCTACTTACGAGTACATATTTAGTACTTACATACCTAACAGCTATTTTTTTAGAGAACTGAGTTTGTTGTTTTTAACTTACATACAACCTTTTTCCTGTAGGTAATCTTTTATTGATTACCATTTCATGTTAGACCTTTTTGTACCTACTCACACCCAGAGTTCGTACATCGTAAAAAGTTTGTCGATGCTATTAAAAATCCCACTATTATTCGTAAAAGTGCTACCTCGTGCTTACATACATACCTACATAAAAACACTGAAGCGTTTATTTTATAAAAGAGTTTATTTACAATGGAGTTTTTTTCGCTGTGCATATATTGAAATTATGTACTGGCTATGGGATGGGTCAGGCAGGCGTAAATGAATATTGATTTTATATTGTTCGGATATCTCTATGGTTCGGATCGTTTTTATCCAAATCCAGTGAGTTCGGCATGAATAGCTAAGGGGGCATAATGTTTTGTACAAAAACTTTTGTGACATTTCAATTTTACCATCCGATGAATCTGCTGATTGCATCGAGGTATATCTACATAGTAATTATAATACATCAATGGCTCATTGCAAAACAAGTTCAAAAGTTCAACACCTCTGTTTTCCGACGGGGCGTCAAAAATCAAAATTACTTTGGGTTTTTACATAAAGAAATTGTAAAATTGTTGGTAGTGATCGTTGCAATTTTGAATCGATTGGCTTATGTAATAGAATTGAAATTCGTTTTCATAATAGGTAACCTATTATTATAAACTAGTAGGTTATTTTTACCGGTAAAAAATAACCTGTCGTTCCAGGCCTCTTGTTCAGTGACGTCATTATACAAAGCAAAACATTCTACGTACCTAGTTACTTAGATAGTAGTAGATACCTTTTCCGTTGAGTGAAATATCTTGTAATAGATAAATCTAACACATCTGTTTTCTCTCGACTTACTCTTCTAGTATTAGCTGCAGGATATTTATGCATGTTTGTTTGTTTATCTCAAAGAATAAATACAACAGGGTTAAACTAAAGGTAGCGCTTGTGACGAAACAATTTTGTAGGGGCGAGTACTAGCTATGTAATTAAAAATAGGGATGAATCTCATGTAACAAGAAGAATGAAGAATGATGAAAGATACTTACAATACTTTTCACTATTTGTCTGACATTCCTCCTATCTCCCTGGCAAAACTCTCATTGATCAGACACGAACAATAATACAAGTTTGTTAATTATTCAAGTTGGCAACAGTGATTGAGCATTTACGGCCTCGCACGTGGAGGCTCTGCGAAATGTTTATGTAAATCGAAGGTTGAAATTTCTGTAAACACAAAGCCGATAAAGCCTCGAATTTACCAAACTTTATCGGGTCTGTGTCACTACGAATAAGCCTTAGTGTAATATAAGCTTTATTAGATACCTACCCATATTACCTTTGCTGTGAGCAATTCGAAGTGAAAAGGGTTTTGGCAAAGTAAAATGATGACATACCTAAGTACTTAGGTTGTTCAAAAATATTTGGTAGCAGATAGCAATAATAATACTTATTCTAAATATTATATAGATGTAGGTACGAGTACCCACATTATCTATCATCATAACCGATAAGCCAGTGTTACCTTCATCAAAGTGAAATGTATTACCTACCTACTTACCTACTTTGATGATGGCAACACCATATTGATTATTTTTCTTGTGTTTGGACCGGCACAAAGTTTTCAGCTGATTCTCTATTCATTCGCAGTGATATTCAGCGTATAAAACCGGTAACACATTTGAATTTCTTGCAAGAAATGTTCTATATTGATAAATGTAGGTTCTCTACCTAATCTGCCTATTCGCAAAAATAATCAAGTTCGTCCATCATATACCTTACCTAATCGTAGAAACATTAATAGGTATTATTTTTCTATTGTCTGAGCTAAATATCAAGGTACTAGCTAATTTTAATTTCGGTCTAAGTCTTCTATTATTGGTAGATATCTACCTATGCTCACAAGGAACTTATTTTCCAGGAAAACAGATAAAAAGCAATAAACAAACGTTTGGGAACGCCTAAAGTGAGGTTATACTACTATTACCAACAAAGCATCGAAATAAAAACATAGTAATATTTGCGCTAGTATCGCTTAGGTTCACCAGGTAGTAGAAAATCAATGTGTGTGTAGACTGCAAGTACATTATAATATTTTAAATCTGTGTGTGTGTCACTTTATCACAAAGAAAAAGCGCTCTACCTTCGTTTTGTTAATTCAAATCCAAGGGTTGCTTCAATTGGGTTGCTTGGGGTTGGTTGGAGTTGTAGGTGGTTTTTGTGCGATTTCACGACCGAAGCACAGCTGCTGAATGAGCCAAACCAGATGTGACTAAAAGATGTATTACTTACATTTACAAATTGTTATTTTAGAATAATTGCAAAAAAACACAAAGGTCTCGTCCAGATTGAGGGGCTAGGGATGACGACCATAACAAATGCATACATTTGTATTTATTTAGAAAAAATCTCAAATTAGTCCCAAAAATTTTCAAGCCACGCTGTGGCTTATCTAAATCAAACGCACCATTTCATATAACTATCGTAATAAGCAAGACAAATCAGAAGGTACCTACTTTAACAATAGGTACATTTTAAAGCCAATTGGAAGTCTTTTAAGCAAAAAATTATTATCCATAAATCTTTGGAGTCAGCTGGAAGAATTTTAGTGAGAATAAGCCGTATTATAGTTATGAAGAATTGTTAAACTCGACTTTTATAGAAATAAAGTTCGAGTTTGTGCTTTATAAAGTCTTAAGGGTGCGATGATATGTAGTTTTATGGCCTCAAGCGCCAGTTGATGTCCATTGTCGCCCGAGTCGCGGTCCGCGTCTCGCAATTCAATTTTACCCAACGCTTTAGGGTGATGAAAAATTTCCCTTTCAAATTATGAATTTGTTACCGCCGTCACGCGTTTCATCAATTTAATTATGGGAAATTTTGTTTCTGAATTTATTAAATTCGTTAGAAGGTACTTAGTGACGTAATTAATATACTTTAAAATACCATTATGTACTTACTGTTCGATGGATTTCTAGTAATAACGATGAAGAGTTTTTTTATGTAGGTGCCTACCTATTAACTTACCTAATAATTATTAAGTTACTTATAGAGATTTTAAACTACGCGTATTTGTGGCGTAGCATTATAGCTGGCTTCAAAATTGTTTTTTCAAGTAGACGATTTTCCCCTACAAACTGATATTTCAAAATAATATTCAAAGCACTGACCCATTTTAACTTAAATTCTGCATTTCGTCACCTTGAGTTGAGACCATCATGAATCTCCAGTGCTTTGATAACTCGATTAAAACAAGTCGTCGTGAATTGATACCGGTGAGGCGGCCTGAATCCAGGATTTACATGTTAAATAGGTAACATTACCTAAGCTACAACCTTCGAAACTGGCTATTTGCCTAAAAAGAATAGAAACATCATAACAAAAAGAATAATCCTTTTCAATTAAAACTTTATGGCTGCATAATAATTAGTCCGGGATGACGTGTGTTCTGCTAGCTTAGGTATTAGTGAGTTTTCGTGGCCCAACACCCAACAGTCACCTGCAAACGGGCTCCACTAGAATACTCCGAGCAATCCAAAAACAAATTGCTATAATGAGAACAAATATTTGCAAATAGTGTATTTAAGCCATGAAGATGTAGTGACAACTGATGATCGCTTAATTGCTAATTTTATCTTTTGTGAGTACTGGTCCTAAACGTGCCTAGTATTAATTATAAAAGTACTTTCACAAACAGAGGCCATTATAACAAAAACGGACAGATTTTACGGAGAGATGTGTCGCGTTACCAACTCATATAAAATGACCCATTAGGCGTCTGTAACGGGAACGCGGAGCTTCATTAGAACGCCGCTAGAATAAAGCAATTTTTATTAAAAACCCCAGGTTTAAAAGCTTTGGTTTTGCTTGTGGTTTTACCAAAATAATGAGGTACCTTACTTGTGTGAGTTTATCTACCTATCCAAATAATGGTGTTTAGTTAGTTTTAGGCACGCTTTCCGTTGCAAACAAAGACGATAAATTAATACTAATTAAACTATCATATTTGCAAGTCAGTGCTGCTGACCTAAATGCATCGATCTAATATATAGTTAGAGATGATTCACTTGTACTTGTACCGAATGTAGAGGTAAATACATTGGAAATACATTGGAGGGGCCTGCATTTTTAGACTGATCTACCCTAGCCTAGATGGTTCAAATATTTCGTACGAAATGATGTAATTTGACATTATAATTTGATTTTGACAGCGTTCAATGAATTTAATCGTCTAAACTACTACGTAAGTCACATTTTCGCATATTCTAAAGCAGACATCGGACACTATAGAAAGCACTTTACTTCCACACTATAATGTCAACAACAACTACTTAAGCAACTCCAGCGTAACAATAATGACATCCGATTAGAACAGCTACATATCGGCGACTTGGATTATCTAAGGACCGAAGTATCGGTGCTATCCGAGTTTCTACTCGATAATCCATGGATTATACCTACATGTTACGGCTATCGGTATTTTTTACACAGTTAACAGTTACCGGCTCCAACCAGCACCAATTGGAGCGGTACCTAATACTGTTTATAGAATTATTAGCATAATGGATGTTTTTATACTTATCTTCTCTTTTCCTAGAGAGAGACTAAGCTCACAACGTAATCTCCCCCGTGCTGCGTTCCGGTGTGCAATTGACAATATACCTACCAAAACTCCATCGTTCCGCCGCCATGCTATTTATATCGATTTAATTTTGTTATGTACTACTATAAGGCACCGAGCACATCGCCCTTGCTTGCACTTTGCAGTCAAGTTCTGCGGCGTCCGTCGCGAGATCCGTCGTGGTCTGACTGCTCAATAGCAGACGACGGATCTCGCACCTATGTGCGAGACGTAGATCACAGTGAACGTCGAACTGGACCGCAGAACAAGGACCGCCCTTAACTATGTGATCGGTGCCTTAAATACGAATTATTAATAAAATAGGAAGCCTTAATAGGAATTCAGCAACTTCCAATAATGCACACTATGTCTTTACTCAAAAGTAAGTCGATATAAGCCTGCTTTCTATATGATCGTGGCCATTCGGTAGAGGATGCTCTCATTCATTGCCAAATTGAAATCTTGAAAATGCTCGAGAAATTCTAGTTTTCTGGATTTTATTTACAGACCAATAAGTTTAATAAGATTGAAGTGAATGTTCGGACTCAGCGCGAGCTAGAAAATTATACATTTCTAGGCAGTGGAAGGACAAAAAATAGTAATTTAATCTCATCTTCAAAAATTCATTACAAATCGTTTTTTATACCTATAAAAATTACATTATTAAAAAATTGATTTGTTTCCGATTGAATCTATAAAATATTTGTCTTTGCATCCAACAAAGACAAATGGAACAACCATAGCAATTCCAAAATTCATAATTCATGACCAAGAGGCAGCCTATGAGCCTACCCGCCCGATGGTCAATCAAATGTCATCGTCAGCGTTGTTGGGGAGAGCTGGGTAAAATTGGGAACCGGAAAGAGTAGCGTAATAAAGACGAGGCCTTTAATTAAATAATAGTTTTACAGTTCTTTGATTTTATAGGTACTCTTAGTTCATACTGTCACTGAGGTCGCATTGTTTAAACTTTTCACATAGTACCGGCAAGCTATAAAGCCACTTATGAAGTAGGTAGATACATAAAGTATGAGAAATAAATAGTTTGGTTAAATAAAATCCAACAATGAACTTATTTTATAGAGTTTTATTTGTAGGCGTAGCTGCCAAAAGTGGCGTTTAAGCTGGCCGATGTTGATAAGTTTATGCGTTAATTATTCATACGAGTTGTAGCATTCACTTTCTTCTGTTTAGACTTACAAATCAGATAACGTACAAACATAAACAGTTTTATAAGCTAAGTAGGTACATCATATAATATTCTATGATAAATTATTCATAGGTACTATTTATTTGTTTATTTGAATATAGGTAAGTTTATGAATATGTAAAATGTGACCTCTGATCATTAGGCTTCCGTTACGTAATAATAATATACAAAAATAGTCTTTCAAATAACGACTCTGATGGTATACGAGTAGCTTTTATACTTTTTCAATGTATCTACATAATACAACAACTACTTCAAAACTTTCTATACATAACACACAATTTTATATCCATCACTAGTCTAGAGAATAACTACTTAGCTAGGTTGCGCATGTAAAGATTTTCGTTTTATTTTTACCCAAGTTTTAAATACATGTGTCTAAATGTTATAAGATTTTTTACGTTGTGTGATTGAATCAATGACGATCGTTAGCAGAATACAGAATTGAATTGAGAACTGTGTCAAACCAATCAAGCTTTCGCAAGCGATTCTGAGGATCACTCAGATTGGAGCTATTGAACAGTCATCAAATTCTCTCTGCCTTGCTCTGACTGATTGATGTCCTCTAGACGTTCGTGAGTTTATACACCGAAGTTTAAGCTCGGATCTAGGGATTCGTTAGCCTAGAATGACGACCTCCAAGATACACACGTATGGGTCGTTTATTCAAATGCCTAGTTACTTAGGTTTTTGAGAAAGATATTTTTTTCCACCCTAGGATGGCACAACATCGGATTAATTGCTATTATTTTCAAAAGTTTTAGTAGTTTTCGTTATTTCACTGATCTGAAAAAAGCCAGTGGCAGGTAGATTGAACGAATAAGCTATTGATTGATATTATATAAGCACTTACTCAGATTATATCTGAGCTGAGTTATTTTTTAGCAGAAACAGTCACATAGCTTCATTAGCTGGCCATCCTCAGCTTAGGTAGAAACGAAACTACGGGGCGTGCATCTCTCGAGTAAAAATAGTGTTTTAGCATGCAATTTGTTGGCTTATAGGCAGTAAAGTCACCGCCAGTACGTATCAGTGCACTCGCATCCGCAGTGCAACGAGGACACCACTTCCCGACACCTGGCCACGGATGTCCCCGCATGGCGAAACATCCACCGCTTAGACAAAAGTTTGCCCGGGCAGGTATTAACTAACTTTCATAAAGGTTATTTTTGTATTCAAGTACACATCTAACTATAATTGATATCTTTGTATATAGATAAAGGATTCTCCTTACATATAGAATCTGTTCTTAACTAATAACAATGTTTTCTTAGATTGTAGGTAGGTATTTATTGTAATGTTCATGTTTGTAAGAGTTTTTAGTGATATTAAGAGTCATGCATTACTGTTTATTGCGGGTGCCGTAGGTACCTGTAAAACTGTGATAGGCACCTAAACTAAGCATGATTGTTAGTAGAACATGAAAAACAAAACTAACCTATAATTAGGTTGATGATGACAGAGATAGGTAGATTTTATCCTATCTATTACCTATATCTAAATGACTGCATTATTGTGCTGCATATCTATTATCTGGAGATAATAGATATTTTTCAAGATTCCAGCAGTATGTGATTCCAGTAGTGTGATATCAATTATTACTACTTAATTTTTAGCAATCGAAACGTTTCTGGAAAACCCAAATAAAACCAGGAAAATACGACTTCGAGGGTTTCCCCAACATTTTACATTGTCAATTCCCGATCCCAAGTAGGTACCTGTCTAAAATATATCCTCACCCGGTCTATTGATCTCAATTTACGACTTCCTCGATCCTTGAAGCAGACCAGGTACCTGCTATTTGACATTTGGCCCTTGAAAGGAGACAAAAAACGTAGTCTAGCTACGGTCTTGACATAGATCTATTGTCCACATTGTAATTCATATTGTGGACGTAAAACGTCCCAAGACACGCAGTCTGGTAATGGAGGAGGTGGAGAACGTCACAAATTCGCCTGATATTGATTGATGGGAGATATTTGTTACGGTCTTTGGGAATGACCCGCGGCGAAAATGCTTTCCGTTTATAAGAATTTGCGACCTTTCTGGAAAATGAATTTGATATTATTTGGTTCAATATTAGAAAAAAATATATTTGCAGTGCATACTTTTAGAAATAAATAAGTATCATCTTTAGCACTTCTTAAAGAGTGATTAGTTCTAATAGTTAGTACCAGTATCTACTAATGTAACGAGTACCTACATATTCAATATCATACCTACGAGTATAAGTATTATCTAGCTTTTTTACCGCACACTCATGAGTAAGTTCAAACATGACATTTGGTACATGCCCACATTTTGCACAGTAGTTTGTATTCCGTACGTGACAGGTTGCAAGCCCATCGCCGCTTATAAGAATACTAACCCATGACACATACCTTCGAATTTTTGGTTCTAGGGTATGCCGGTTTCCTCACGATGTATACTGTAGTAAGTATGTATACTGAACTCTTGGTTGAGATACTGCCGTGTATCTGCAGTAAATAAATTGTCACGTACCTACCACCACATTAAACGTGTCCTCAAAAAATGTACACACAGCAATTTCCCTGAAAACATATACCTGTAAGTATGATGGCTGTATGCACAATAATTCTTTAGTCAGCACTTTATTTCTTTCTTAATTGCGACCTTTGTCGTGGTCAGATTCCACGATCACTGTCATAACCACCAATTGACAGTGATCTTGATATTTTTTCATTTAAACATTTTATTCACGGCGATTTTGTCCTCTGTCTGTTTTTGTCGTTTTTGCTCCACAAAAAGGCAATAAGCGAGGTAGCGTTATTGTGTTACACCGTAATGATTCTCCAACAAAAAATATGAATTATGATCGCCCATTCGTTAAAAAATATCGTCGGTTTCAAGAGCTTATTTTCATGGTTCTAGAGTGTTTATAATGAAAACTGAGTTTGGCGATCAATATTTGTACGACTTTTCGTTTAACTTTGTAAAGGAAATTTCTCGTCTATAATAAACATTGGGGAAACAACATAATGTTCAAGATAATATAAAATAATATTCATGGACTCCATTTTGATATCGACTATGCAAAAATTGTATAGTTTACAGAAAGTAGCTACATAGGGAAGTATAAATCAGTGTAAAATAATTTCTCAGATCAAATTGACGTTTGACCTTATTTCGTGAGAACATGAACTGGCACTAAAATTTAGACCACTGTCCGCATAACTACACAACTACAGCTCCTAAATTTGAAACAGCTAAGCGTGCGAATAAACCGACCTTGTATGTCGTGATAAGTATCACTTTATTCCTAAGGTTTCCTCGTACAGCCTGTTATCTATTTGTTTATTTATAGTAAACCACAATAGGTAAGTACTTGTCTACCCACTTATAGTAGGTAAGTACGAGTCTTTAATGGCCAGTTAACTATACCTCCTTTGGCTTAGTGGTTATCCAAATTACGTGCCGCAGTAAACAATTCATGCGAAGAATAAAAATTATGTTAAATGCTTCGGTCAAACCATTTACCAAAAATTTTAGTAACTGAAGCAAGAATTTAGATGTTTAATATAGTTTTTATCTAGCTTCGAATGATATACATTTAGTTGATTAAAGGGTGGTAACTTTTTTTTTTTAATAATTTAACCATAATACCCAAACCCTTAAACAAAATTTATGGATGTATGTTTGTTACTCTTACACGCAAAAACTACGGAATGGATTTTGATGAAATTTGGCACAGATATAGAGTATACGGATGTACGGTTCCCGTGGGATAGATTTGTTTTTGTTTTTCAAGGTACCACGCGGGGAAAGCCGTGGAAGCTAGTTTATTATAATCTTAGAAATAAGTTAGTTATAATTTACATAAACATTATTCATACGCGCGTGTGCTGGTAGGTACTGTACTGGCCCATCTAATTAACGGCGGCATTGACCCCACACACGAACAGAAATATCGCGCTAAGTACACGCGAGCATACTGGCAACCTTGAACTGTTTCAAGTTTACTTTTTTTAGAACGGAACCGAAAGATTGTCCTTCAAGTAAGCGCACCTGAAGCTCTTACAAACCATGATGTTTCAGAAATGTCAAGTTTAATGTCAAGTTTCAAAATTGAAGTAACACTGTAATCATTATTTTTAGGTCATGGTACGAAATATACAAGTTTTATCACTTTGATATTGCTCGAAAAGTTTGCAGTAAGGCCCTTCGGCTCAGTATCAATTCAACTAATCAATCGTTCCAAAATGGATCTGTTGAATTATCGCAGAAACACTTCACGGTTTCGGTAATATAGTCTAGTGAATTTCTATTTAGTAAATAAACATGGAATAAGTAATCTTTTCGAGAAAAATAAACGCAGAACTTGACATATGAACTTACTCTTCGTCGTGGTTCAATTTTCAAGCTAGACAGCAACAGAATAAATAACAGTAAGTTTTTAACTACTACGTCGCTTTGTTTTTTTAGCACTTTTTATCGCAACAAAAACAAAGTACATTATGTTATTTGTTTGATAAACTATAAGAAAAGACTAGGCAGGCTGTTTTAGTACACCGAACTATCTAAAGTTATTGAAGAACATAAGCACAATACTAGATAAATTTAGTTATCAATCAAGAAGTTCAATTCCTATTGTTTCATTTTCACTTAGATAACAAAGTAGGAGCAAATTACTTCAATTCGTAGAATGGGCTCATTTGGGGCTATAAAAGAGTGGTATCAATATCTATGGAGCAATTCACGGAGCACAGCCTACTTGCGTATAGCTAGTTAGTTCCATTGTGTATTTTTGTACCTCTCTAACTCTGTAAACGCTGTACGAATGTAGGTTATACGCTGGATTAACACAAATACTTTTTATCCCAGTGGAAAAATCACACAAAAGATAAAATTAAAACTTCATTACTGAAATTGTGGGGCGCAGTTGAAATAATTTATAATTTTTCTTAAAAAAAACAGAGACTTTGGAAAATATCATAGACACCATGTTTATTATTTTAACTTTATAAATTTAATTCTTAGCAAGTTACAAAAATGAACCAGCTGCTCTTATAATTAGTAGTGTGATTGTCATTGTGTTGTAATCCTATCGGATATTTCTTGCAATCGTGTGGCTCGCCACGTTCGACCAGGCTTTGTTCCAATTCTGTAAGGTTGGGAAATTATGAGGATACCCCATGCTGTGGCTTCAACGTTCGTGGTGGTCTCCACGCCAAAATTTATTTATGCCCGGTAAGGTCAACAAAATCATGTCAGAAAGAAAACATCGTAAAAATGGTGCTACGCCGTAGCAACTACTACGTGCCACTTCTAGCTGGCAACATCATTATTGTAATTGAGAAAGTAGTTTCAACTAATAAGTTAGTAGTTTTATTTCCAAGAAATTATTTATTTTGTGATTTGTTTTTTTTATAGATTATTACATTTAATTTAGAGAGAAAATTGATTAATATAGAATACACTGACCGTAGGTAATGTACCCAAAAGGCTGGCAACGTTACCTCCTTAGATTGCTATACTATTGTGTATGGTAGTAATTAATTTATTATTTGATAATGTCACGATATAAAGAAAAGCTGCCAGTTCAAAATATTTATTTCTATTTCCTAACACATTGCAATAACTCCGTCGAACAAAAAATACTGTATTCGTAAAAAGTAGCTATTCACGCCGAGATTCTGCAGTAAAGAGTAAAATTTCCTGAAACATGTCACATTTGCTAAGATCCCGGGAAGTTTTGTGACTTGGCAACCCTTTTAAAGTTCCCCGACTGAGTTTTATGGATTTGGCTTATTCCTACCAACAAGGTGCATTTACGATGCCATGCGAACGTAAACTTTACGAGATTTCGGTTGGTTTAATACACTTCGAATGGTGACCGGCCGATTTTATGTGGTGCAAATAAAATTTCCCTGTTTATCGGTTAAGTTAACTGGTGAATAGAATACGGTTTAAGACTAATATATTTTATGTATGTAGGCTTTAAAACATGGGTAAGAACCTATTGCGTGCGTAGTACGGTGAAGCAGTGTGATTTGTTTCACTTTCTATTCATTTTAGAACTCTGTCTGCTGTAGACATAAATTAAACAAATTGATTTTATATTAAGTACAGGAACATTTTGTTCCATATTATCTAGAGTCTTGTGAAGGACCAACATGATAGCTTTAGTTTTATACTCGAAATTACTATTATTTTAACAAAAAAAGTTACAAAAGTATAAATACAATGAGTTTTATGACTAGAATAATTCTACTAAAAGCTTAGTCATAGCCTCTCCTTGCCCTAACTAGCAAACTACACCCTATATGGGCTAGGCCGAGAATTTTATCACGAACATGCTGATATCTGTGTTTAAACAACATTCAGTTCTTGTAGATAGCCTAGCAGAATAGAAAGCCAACGGATATAGATCTGTTTGCGGTGAATGCCGCTTGCATAACAACGGAACAAGTACTTGCACTGTCACAGTATAAATACGAGTAAGATGTGTTACAAGCATTTCCTTGTTACAGATGCTCTCAGTTTATTTTTTATTTATGTTATTACTATTGAAATCGTTTTATCGAAGCAGTGGAACTTCGACTTTCCCGACTTCGTTTATGCAATATTTTTTTTATACGAACTTCAAACCTTTGAGGTCTAATTTCGGGAATTCTTTTTTTTTTTGCACCTCAAAAGGAATACAAAATCAAATACCCTCCTAATTTCAGCTGCCTAGGACATTATATGATTTAGGGTGTGCGTTGATCTGCTAGTCAGTAGGGTAAAAGTTTTACATGATTATAATTATGTATTATAACAAAAACATTACAATAATAGTTTTTATGGATTTATTGCATAATGGGACACCAACTATCAAAAGATACAAATCCCAAAATAGTGATTTTGTAATAAGTTTACGATTGATGTGGTTAAACACTCGTATTTTGTAAAATAGTCTCATATTATTACATTTAATAATTATTACTTGTAAATATGTAGATCTATGAGAGTATGCTTATATTACATTTCCTCTGGCAACACGATGTTACCTTCAATAAGATCTCAGATCTGTCACGACAAAACTATTATAGTACCTATCTAAGTATATCAAACGAAGGTTTCACAACAATAGATCGATTGTCTAATTGGTTATAAGTATTACAAGTAAATCAATCGACCTTAACCCATAACGAGTGCGGCGTCCTCACAGCTCCTTAATAGGATGAGGCATATACGGAATTCTAATGAGATTTACCACCAATGCAGGGCAAGGTTCCTTCATAATATTGAACGTAATTCACTTGATTCTATTACGAAGTGCGTGTGCGTAGGGTACTTTATTAAAAGCTGTCTTGTTTATTGGATACGTTGGGCATAAATTTTCTGTTGGGCCTACCCAGAATAACTTACTGTAACCTTATAGCTTTACTTTTCGGACATTCCTTGCAGTGGAAGGATGAGATGGAAGAAGGGTCCGAAGAAAAATATTGAAAGAATTCAAGGTTGACGCGGATAGGATATTCTGCCCCGAGGACATTTTCGCAATATTTTTCATCTACATCAACAAAAAATAACAGCACTTGTTATTTCAATAGATATACTTCTGACTAGTCTTTGCCCTCAACTTGATTCTCGACACATCCAGACAAAAAGTAATTCCAAATTCCACGACCTTACACCGAACATCTAAAACAAACTTTCACATTCATGCTATTTTAAAATGTTTACTGACGGACGTGCATATCAGACATTGAACAACGATACCGACTTTCCAAACATTGTTGCGTTTATTTCGGGGATTTAAGTACCATTTTGAAAAGGAGGTTTTCAATTTACCTGTTTATCATAAGTATTTATTTATGGACTTGTTCTCCGTTATCCTTCCTTACCGTTTTTAGGATTATGAATTCCGTCTCTGTATCCGGATGACTTCCGACCTTTCATGGGGTAATTCGACCAACTCTAGAATAGAACGTTTTTTCACCTATGGTCGAGTTCGCTCGAATTGGCCTTGGGTAAATAATAAATGCGATTATGTACATAATGGTGCCTATTATTAGGTAAAGGTAGGTACCTTGTTCCTGATACCATATTCATAATTATCTACTCGTACATTTGCCCTTATTACTTGCCTCGCGTGTATTCTGCCATCTGCTGCAATGCGTGTTTTCGTAATTACGCGATAAATACCGTATGTTGTGTTACCTGAAATAGACGAAAAACATTGTTACTATTGCTTTGAGCTATGAAATCATTAAAATCATAACACAACATGAAAACATGTGGATTTTTATATAATAAATGAGTATTTGGCGAGATACAGAACAATACGTAGGTATTTACATGATTCTAAATTAAAAATATATTATCATGGTTCAAATTGTAGAGCATTATCCGTTTGGTATCATTAGCCGTTTGGTGGTGGTAGTCAATTCCTCGGACGAGCTCAATCACAAAGGTCTTACTAGACACTACTTAGTAAATACTATTCATATACCTAAAAGGTATAGGAATTCTGGAATTCTATGTTGCTATCTAATCATCATGCCACCTGCGGACACCTGTGCAGAGTGCAACAATGATTTGTATTCATTCATCAAGAGTAATTTGATTAACTAATCTAAGCTATTTAATTAATCACTTTTTATGATACAACAAGTATGTAGTTCTTAGGAGTACTTCCTAAGAACTACATACTTGTAAATGAATTTGGTATGAATAAAATATGAACAAGCATTTCAAAAAAAATTAGTGCATGTATTTTACATAGTTCCCATAGATTTAATAAATTTAGGTTAGAAGAGACGACAAATATCCAAAAAACATTTAAAAAAATGCATCATTCTTCAACTTGTGTCTATTTTTATAGGCAGTGAAGTATTCATGTCTAGATGCACGGTAAAGCCACTTGAAAAAATATTAGGTAACGTTTACAGTCTTGCCAATTACTTCGTAATGTTACTACTTGTAACATTCTATCCTGCTGCATGCTTCGTTTTAGTGTTCACGCGCTAAAATAACAACATTTGAATAATCAACACAATTTCGGTTCGCCATTCGAATACCTATTCAATATTCGCAATTTACCTACTTAACTTATTTCTCTCTAAACTCCACTAAATATAAATCCCTATTTTTTGTGTAAGCCTAATTGAATTCGTGATGATCATACTAAAAGCTATTTGAATAAGTAATTGTTTCGTTTTAATAATATTAAAACATTTTTCTTGGCTATAAAAACGTGAGATCAAAGCATCCACTAAATATAATCTGGGTTGCTACATCCAGGTCAAACACTGCAGGTACCTACTTATGCTTTATGCGCACTGGATAAACGGAACACAGCAATTACTTAAACGAGCTTACACCAAAATTGTTTTGCAACGAGCCAGATTATTTCAGTTAAAACTGCAAAATATGTTTATTTTATTGCACGTAGGTACTTAGTTTAAAAAGTTAAAGAAAAAGAATAACCTACGTCATGAAACTGTGTGCGTGGCTTTATCTTCTTATTGTCTCACTAATTGTTTCAAACCATTGTGGGGAAAGGATTAAAGTGCGCCTAAGAGGCTCCTTTCGTGCACTTGACACAACGTTTTCGAAAATTTTAGGTTCTACAACATACCGGTTTCCTCACGATGTTTTTCTTCACCGTTTGAGAGTACTGGTATGGTGCACATACATTTTTCGAACATAAAAATCCATTGAAGCACGCCTGGATTCGAACCCACGACCAAAAGGCGGGGCCACTACCACTAGACTACTCATTTCTCTCAAAGCGGCACAAAGCTTTGATATACAGTGATAAGGTTCTGATATAACCATCCTGGCTTTCAAGGTAAATACATCTCATTCAAAACATGGCGAAACAAGTGATTGGCGAAGCGATATTCTCGCAATCAAATAGGCTATCTGCCAGTTTATTTACCATAATATACTCGCAGTTGATTTCAAATCGGACTTTCTGCATACGCAAATAGACTATTACAAAAAAGTAGTGTAACCCAATATACATAGAGAGAATATACATAGTTAAGTACCTACTACATTATATTATCTGGGGCACTACTAACTTTGTAGTTAGAAAAGAGTTTTTTGAATCATTATAAATACGTAGTAAGAAATGACAACCTATGAAAACGAAGCTGAACAGGTTCTGAAATTATTATTTTACTACCAATTTTAAAAAAGGTCATAAAATATGACTTGCAAAAGCCATACCCAAGTGAAACTTAATGGCTCCTAAATGCGAAATAATTTATCACGTTGCATTAAGGTTGACTTTGGCTTTCATTTTGAATTGAATAGGAACAGTGAATGAGTATAGTTGGTAACTGTGCCGACGGATCACCGTAACGACACGCTGCGGTGAGACAATGGCTGCGGGGAAACGGTGCTGCGCTGAAAATTCGAGCTGGAGGGATCCAAGGTGGGAACCTTCGACGGCTTGTTTTGGAAATCGGCCGAGTACGAGTGAAGTCGGGTAATCATCATTACATATCACCGCGATCTATTATGTTTTCAACCGACTAAAAATGAGGTGGTTTTCAAATCGAAAGTATTTTTTTAGCACACCGTTTGAATGTTTCTTGAAACTGTCTTAATTTTGAAGTTCACTGGTTGCAATAGATTTAGTTTGATTTATCAAGTCCAAATTACTTTATTTAATACATACAAACAAAAAACCACGCCTGTTTCTCGATGGGGTAGGCAGAGACCACGGATCTCTACTTGCTAAGATCCTGACAAACCTACCTTTTTTGCTTCATTCTCTCTCTCTTTAGATTCTTCATAAATGCGCGTCGGTTTAGGGTACTCTTGACCTTATTAAAACCTATTAAAAAAGCATTATGTATCTAATGTCGTACGAACAATACTATGTACCCCAATTTCGAAGAAGGTACCACTTCCCTGCAAAATGTATTCGACACGTACGCGAAACTCAACCCAGTTCCATTTATACCTATTACGGTTCCATGCCATTGCACTGGCAGGTTTGATTTACACAGACACACAAATCTTAGCCAGATTTGTGGAGCTCATCCCGCACGAAACAGTCCCGACCGGAACAAAGGCCAGCCACATACACACGTTGGTACTTATATACCACGTATGTGAAGAGAAATTGCAAGCTAAAAGTCCAATTTGGGAAACTTTTTCATGCAACTCAAGCAAACAAAGCTGTATCTACAAAAGATGACGAATTCTAAAGGCAGTTGTTTTTGTTCAAGTTCCTGGGATAACGATGGCCAATGACATCGAGAGCTCTTATTTTTTTAATGTTTTTACCTTCCGATTCATCCATTACTTTACTGTTGCTACCTATAAACGGAACCTACTTCCATTAGTTACATTTAAAAATGGATTTTAAACCATTAAGAAGAACAAAAGACTTCCTTTAGTACGAGTAATTACATGAATATAAACAACAAGAGAACAACCAATAGAACTAATAGGAACAGACCAAAATCACTTAGTCCATAACACGCACATTGAAATTATTGGATAAACTTTACTTCTTTGTTGTTTCTTTGTTAGTAAAATATAAGCATTAGTCCTTCATAAAAATGAGAGTACAAAAGTTTCTGAAACAACTTTTACGAGAAAACTATTTGCTCTCGTTAATTTGTACCATCTTTTGTTTCCCTTGCGTGAATTATTATCTATCGGACTATCAATATGGTGGCTTACAAACAAAGCACCATTCAAGACACGGTCATTAAAACAATTTAGTACATAAAAGGTTTTGTAACATTATACGCATCATACCGGTCATAGAAAGCGATTACGTGTGAGTCTAACATTTTATTTACTTGAAAAGAAACAATGGATATACACCTACACAGAGAATTATAATTTAGAGAGTAACATACCAAAACAACTCTCATTTACCGCAACGGCGTGTCTTGGGGGCGCTTCCGTCTGGTATCTGGTATCTGATCTGCATCAGTTGAATTATCTATCCATCGCTTGCAATAATTTGAAGATATCTCTGGCTTTAGATATTTGATAAAGAAGGTGCCGTAGCTAAAGATGTACCTAGTGTTTCACTGATCTTGGTGATACATGATAGAAAAAAGTTTTTGCAAATAAAATCAATACCAATAATATACAAGACTGTGGCTATTCCTGTGCCTAGGTGAAAGGAGTAGGTTTTGTGGTTATATACTCATTTTGTGGTTATGAGAGCAGGATTGATGATGAAACTTAATGCACGACATGGCTTTCTATTTGAGTAAAATGGTATGTATCTAGCGTACCTATAGTTACAGGTAGTTTTTAAGACCCTTTGCAGAGAATCCTTTTCATGGTGTATTTTTACAACAGAGGAATGACAAAGACACGTCGCGAACGAGATTTTCTTGACTTATTAAGCATCTTTGCATAAAGGATGAATACTAATTATGTCAACACCCTTATTTATTACAGTCATGTCGTAGAATAATTTATGGGCTCGATGAGTTAATTTGTTGCATTAGATAAAGTTGTAAGGCAAACAATCCACTAGCAAGTTGCCTTGGTGTTGCCGTGACACATATACCAGGTTTGGTACGGTGCGGAGTACGAAGACTGACCGCGCAAACCGTGCGATTACAACCGTGCACTTGTTGCAAGACTTGTTAGACTTGTGAGAATTGCTGGCTTCCTTTAAGAGTGAGGGCTAGTTTTTGTTTGTGTTTAATGCACTGGATTGCTTTTATTTGTGTCGGGTAACTGTTTTATTAATGAGTCACATGGCGAGCTGTTTAATGTTGAACTGTTTTGTTTGATGCAATTATATTTATAGACTCGTACTTATACTGGCTTGGTTAGCGTGGATGTATGCCCATTTTTTTCATTGATTCACGAATTTGTATTAACATATTCTACGTAGTGTGTAAAAATAGCAAATAGCAAATGATAATAAATTTACACAATTTGACAAGAAAATCGCAAAGCAAAACTTTTATAAACCCTTGAATCGCTTAACCCTCTGAAACTCTGCCCAATTAAATAGTTTTTCTTTCAGCCGTAAAAGAAAAAAGCGATAAATTACAAGTTTCGTTCCATGTTACTTGTGTCACAGCGCACGAAGGTATCGGCTGGATAAATTCGTAATGAGGCCACTCGCAAATTGGGTTATTTTAGGTCATATTTTTTTTCCAAGTAAAATCAATAAGTAGACTTAGGTACTAATACCATAGTTTGGGCTAGCATATAGACTTTAAGAAAAAACCTCACAGATAGTAAGTAGTAAGTACAGAACAATGTATTACCTACTATTTACAATATTGTCAAAGATAAGCCTAGACTTAAGGCAGATGATCCATTGAAACTAATACGATCTAGCTGTTTTTCTAAAGGCGATAAAAGCTGTACATTTACTTTGGAGTTCGGACTTGTAAGGCGACGTTCACAGTTAATTACTTACTTTGTATCCTAACGAAGTGTTAACTCGCGATGTGTACGCAGCTTTTGTTCAAAGTCCACTTTGAATTAGTCTTAGGCAAGTAAATATGGGTACCTATACAAGAGGTATATCAGATAGTGTTAGTAATCACAATATTATACCTTACTTTTCTTATCGTAGTATATCATCCATCATATTTAGATTATCTCCTTTATAAAATTTCACGCGTTCTGAATTTTTACCGTTACTAAAATTAAAACGGACAAACATGCATAGGTTTTTCAAACTCAAACTTTCGCATTATACTATTAGTATGCTAAACGGTTACTGTGGGTACAGTGATATGTCGGTAATATAGGTATACTCGAAGTTCACCAAACATTTAGCGGATGAATTTGGAATGTGAACACGAAGTCTTGTCAGTCACATGTACAATTAAGTCTTCAGTTGAAAATGAAAACCCATTTGTTTCTAACGCAAGAGCCAAGCTAACCATTATAAACGTAAGTTGTACCTAGGATTAAAAATGAATGGATCGTATGATCGTTTCAGAATACCAAACTTTTTAATAAAAAAAAAATAATCATCAAACTGGACTACTTTATAACAATGTATTGTACCAAACATTCAAAAAAATATACTAAGTATAATATGTGAATTTGAAGAAAACCCTCTTTGCCTTTTTGTCAGTTAAATATATATATATATATATATATATATTATATAGGGTTATAGGTATCTAATCAATAACCTTGAGAAGGCGACTTGGGTAAATCAAGACTAACAACTTTTGTTCTACGATTTTTTCTAATTCAATGATTTTTTTTCCTATACAAAAAAATAAATAGGCAAATTTCCAGTTCTAATCTTCTTAGCTCTTTCAAGGCGGTCACAGATTAAGACAAGTCTGTACAGGCCGAGCGATTGCGTAAAAGTCGTAGCACTCAGCGTGACTCAGCTGACTGCGCATACGTCAGAATCGAATAAATGAAACATAGGTAGGTATTCATGAGACATAGAGCTAATAATTGATAGAAATTCTCACAAAAACTAAAAAAAAAAAAAAAACTTGAGATGTATTACGTTTTGGCAAAAGTCATAGAACAAAAGTTGTTAGTCTTGATTTACCCAAGTCGCCCATAAGAGGTTATTGATTAGATACCTATAACCCTGTATATAGTATGTATATGATCACGACTGTAATCCCCAGGCTCGGTAGATATCTTCCTCAGATCTTTAGTTACTTACTTAGATCTTTGAGGATACCTAAAGAGGGTAGTCAGAGGCACGTCCAAACATGACATTAGTATTGATGATATTAGTATTCCGTACGTGACAGGTTGCAAGCCCATCACCGCTTATAAGAATACTAACCTATGACACACACCTTCGAACTTTTGGTTCTACGGTATGCCGGTTTCCTCACGATGTTTTCCTTCACCGTTTAAGAGCACTGGCATTGCGCACATAAATTTTTCGAATGAAAAAACTCATTGGTGCACGACCAGGTTTGAACCCACGACCTTCGGATCGTGAGGCCGGGGTGCTACCACTGCGCCACCAGCGCTCTAAAAGTCAGTTAAAACAGAAAAAAATCGGCCAGAACCACCGCAGAACTATATATCTGCAACTATAATAGAAAATTTATATGGGAATTTATAAAAAAAATATTGCATATTATCATAGATAGGTAATGTCTGATTATTTATTTGTAAGTTTTATGCTTGTTATTGATTGAGAGCGTAAATAAACCCTATTTCAGATAGGAATACTTACACAAATTAATTTCAGAACGAAGCATGAGAAAATCTACAAAGTAAGGTGTCCATAAATTACCTACAAAAAGCCACCGACGACGACACGACGCGCTAGTTTATTTTTTAAGCACCGAAATGGCGTTAACTAAAAATATCCCGGTCGTTAGTCGACTACTTCACTACGTTTACTTTGAAGAAGGAAATAAGTTTGTAACAAATTTGAAAATCGAACGAAATTTTATAGAAAAGAGTCTTGACCTATTTTCTATAATAATGTATATACCGTGTGGTTTTGTTATGTTTTTTACCCAATTTTTGTAACCAGACGAAATTTGAAGGGTGGGATTAGTATGACTGACGGGTATTATCTCGTTAAATTGTATGCACTTACCCATTATAGGTACACTATTAAAATATTATAAAATATAAAATATTATACCTTATTATTTGATGCAAAAATCGTATTGGTAGGTAGTCGATTCTCCTTTACAGTTTTATAATGGTCTCACTACGAGTATTTGTCATTGTTCGCAGCAAACGGTTTTGATTATCTCTTAAAATATTAGTTACAGGTATTGAAATTTACCAGTGAAAGTACTGAAAATGTATATCTAATTTTATACAATCTTCAAGCAAAAATAAACTTTTCAAGTTGACTTATTTTAATCACAGAAATATATTAATTTCTCTATTCGCTCTTTTTCATGGCGAACGACACTTCGTGTAAACAACGGGATCAATGTACTTCCTTTGTTGAATATCCGTAACACTATTTATAAAGGCAATTAGTAACTTCCTTTTTATTTTGTCTTAAGAAAAAAACAAAACAAAAATCAGTTATTATACTCAAGTACAGAGTTCTATATTGCGATGCACATTAATTATATGTTAGCGTTTATTAGTCTGAAACTTAGTCTAAAGCATGATTTGCCTATTGACATCAGCCATGTTCGACTACCGTATTCACATTAATTTGAATAAAAAAAACTATAAAAAGACAATACGATCAGTAGCGCGCGCTCTACATTTTATATGCATAGGTAGGTAAGTTTGTAAATAATGTTGAGGTACTATTGCTTTGTATGTATCTTTTTTTACAGAACTTGTAGCTCTCTCAATGCACTGTTACACTCAACTTATATGGGGCAATTGAAGATCATATCTATCAAATCTGAATTGCACAGTACCTAAAACACAATACCGCTCGAATAATCATAACTCAGAATCGAATATTCCACGCAACGTTGAGCATAATCAGGCAAACTGCATAGAAACCGACTATAATCGACAAATTATCAAATCTAGCGTAACTGTAGACAATGGGTATTTGAACGAGCCAGCTGTCATTACCTGCCTATTACAGGCGTCAACCGCTATGCAATGGAAGCAATGAAGCGCCTCAGATAAGCATTACGACAATTACAGTAGGGAAAAGCGATGTACCTTAGCTAGCATAAGCATTGTATCAACCCTCTTATTCAAAACAAAGGTTTATAATATGCAGTTGCAATTGGTTCTCATTTGATTTTAATTAATTTGACACTAACACTCCACAGTGACAGTGCAATTATTATTATTGCACTATTAATAATATATATTATTATAATTATTAATATATATTATTATAATTATTGCCTTACATACGAGTGTATTATATAGGTACCATTTTTGTTCACAGATGAATGATAGCCAAAGTAAATATAACGCGAGCTAAATCGGCTACGGTCATCCTCTCTCAACCATGATGACTTTATTCGGTGTTGAAATAGCTCACTAAACGTAGGTACTTAACTATCTTAAAGAACATGATAAACTATTTTGTGCACAGTGACTACAAGGTAACCCCACAACCTTTGCATCAGAAGGCGGGCGGTTCACACTGTGCTACCGCTGCACATTCATGTCATCGACTGTTGTTAACAACAAAGTGAACTTTAATTAGCATGTGAACAATGCCTTTATCGCACGTGCAAGTACGTCGCTAATCAGATTTTCCGCATGCCGATGCACTTTACTTTATTCTACAGTTGTTTCGATGAATCTCAAATAAAAAAGTTGAAGACTACGCTCAATTGCGAGAGATGGCGCTTAAAAAACCCACTTCGGAATGTTTGATTAAAATACGTAGCTATTCCGGCAACGTTCAGATCGTGTTGCTGGATTAGATTCAGACGCTTTGTATTTTTTTCCGGTTTGAGATCGTGTACTAATCGTGAGCAGTGTCGTTGCGCCTTTTATACTGAGTCAGGTGAAGTAATCGTTAGTTTTCGTGACAAGTGAAATTCTTGAATATATTTCTAATGATGATTTTTTTAAACGAACGTTTTTATAAAAAACAAGATTTTTTTGCCGTAATTTAATTTCTAAGCCTTTATTTTCTTTGACAAATAAAAGTCTTAATTGTATCTTTCAAAATCCGCTTCGGTAAAATCCTTGAAACGCAGGATAATCCTTTTCCAATAACATAAAGCTTTTCTCACACACTTGAGCCACGTCCCAAGGTAATTCAATGACGTAGGTAAAGGAGAAATAGACCATTGCATTAGAGTGCACTCCATTAAAACCACATGTGCGAGGCGTCACCTAACGTCTTCGCGCTCAGCGTTTCTCAAAATTACCACTCAAAAAAAATCAATTGACATCTTATAATGTTTATTCCTAAAATTCATAATTATTTAGACTACTGATACTAGGCTGCCTCAGTTGACCGATTGTCTGAAGTGGACAAAAGCTACTAAAAGCAATTCATTGAAGGCACTGGCACTCGATATTGCTTCTACTTCTTTGCTTTCAGTAAAACTGTAGGTGTCTTGATTTTAAGAAGCTGTCATCAATTAATAGATAAATATGTGCTAACAAACAAAGATTTAAATCGCTAACAAATACATCGACTACTCCCAATTCATTTAGATAATTCACAAACAAGCTTAAATAACATTCCTAGTAAATATATCCAGGGGCAAAGTTTGAGATGCTCTAGCAGTAATTTGTTTGCGCCTGCGGCTTTTTGTTTCTGTGAACTTCCATAATATTTATTCGAAGGAATTAGATATACAACTATACAATTTTCCCAGCTGTTTGTAGTTGAAATGTTGTGATGAATCACATTTGAGCTGCGAAACGCTTCTCTCCAAAACATCTTACAATAAGTAATATTAAGCTTTTTGCTAGAATGCTTTAGAAAAAGTGGGAAGGAATTAATTAGAGACACCTAGAGGTATATTACAAAATGATAGAGGTAAATGGTCTAGTCATTATGATCAAGTGGATTTTTGCCCAACCTAAATTGCAAATCACTATTGATTTATTTTCCTGCAGAATAGATCTACCTACCTGTCTAAAAAATCCTTTTTATATATAATACTTAGTTAAATTAGCTCTCTAAGTACTCTATAATAAATTAATAAAGTTACAATTGTATCAAAACATAAGAGTAAGTATATAAACTTATTCATTAGTTGGATACTAAAATCTAAAAAGAAAATTAATAAAAAGGGTCCTAAAACCGTCCCCATAAATACGTTATTTATTGATGGATAGGAACATCTATTATGTTTATTTCAGTAGATTTTATTAAGAGCAGATGTGTCCCGTCGTCCATGCTCTGTTCAAATAAGTGAGTTTTATTGAGATCCTTTGATGTCTTCTAAAAGCAATTTTCTCCGTGTTTATGTAGGTACTAAAATATATTATACGAGTACCTATATACTTTCACTCATAATAATTGAGATGTCAACGGAAAATAAACGATCGGAATGTTTAAATTAATTTTATTTTATCAATTCTTCTAATTTGCTTTAAGTATGGTGAACCAGAAACAAAAACTATTATACTGCATTCAAAGATATCTTGAAAACGTCCCTAATTGAATATTCCTTTTGCGTAATGTCGTCTTACTTCACCCTTTAAAATAAAATAAAGGCTGGAAGCGAAACATGTAAATTTTATCGTGTCTGGGCCAGAGCCGCTCGGGACTCAACGGATTTTTTACCATCCAAAGGTAAAAGAGAAAACTTGGCTCGTATATTCAGCTAAAAGTTACCCTGCAATGCTCTACGAGAAATACTTTGTGACTTACGAACCGAGTTATAAAAGAATGGCGTATTGTGTAAGCCGGCCGAACCAACAAATCATTTCGGGGCACATTAAAGAATTCAGTCACCACACACAACCAAGCGTTTCCGTACCCACAAAAATATACGCCGAATAAAACTCTTTAACGTAGGTACCTACTGATTTACCAGTCTTTATAATAATAATTTCAAATGTTAATAATATCACCCCTCGGTTTGACAAGAGAGGTGGGTAATAAATAAATAAGTGGATTCTAGCTCACACCACGGGGCAATACAAATATACTCTTTTCACACCACCTGCTTGACATTGTCCAATTAGCAACAAACCTAACCAAAACTAAAAAAGGCTAGTCGAAAAAAATTTTGTACTAAATTCAATTATTTAATGAATTTTTCACTTTATATTCAAACTGTACTGCAAAATACCAACCGATGCTAACAATACTAGGCCCTATAAATGGTTTAAAACTTATCCGGGATATCAAATAAGGTAAAGTATACCAGTGCAGAATATGAAATGGAGTATAGGTACTCCATAAGTAGTCATAAAGTAAAACACTTATTACATTACCCTGAATTCAGGGACCCTTACCCTAAATAAGAGTGGTGTAATAAGAGTTAGGGCGTAAGGCGTAGAGGCTAGGCGTTAGGCTCCCTTTCTACCGGGCCCTGAATACCGTGCTGCCGTCCGATTACTAAAAGGCCGTTAAGTGACATTTGGTCAAAAATGACTTTTATATACCACGCGAAAGCCCGCATTTTTCTCTATCGACCAGTCTTGGACACACGTTTCTATCATTTATAGTTACTGAGTTCTGAACACCTCGTACACGGCTATCTACACCTTTTTTGGACATGTCCAATTCTTAAATACGGTTAACTCGTATTAAAACACTACAATACGTTTAAATGCACTTAACAGTACATTTCAACATTAAATTATATTTATGAAACAAGCCTAAAAAACGGTTTAATGATGTTACTATACTACTTAGCCGTTACCCGACTTAAGATGTGTTTTTGTCATTTATAAATTGTAATCCTCAAAGGTATTTACTACGTCTAAAAGACAGTTTTCCTTCAACTGCTACTCTATAACACCGCTAGACATACTTTGCCGCTTATTTGTTTTTCACCTCACGTGGGTATAAAACTATTACAACTCTAAAATACAGTGACTGTTTTTTAGTCTTGAAAGTTATTACTGAATGCTAATAAATACAATATTAGAAACTAACTAAACAACATTCCAACGCTAAAAAACGTCTATTTGCAGTACCTTCCCGTACGCACAGTACAATCCGCGCACTCGTTATTAGAGATTAGCATGGTATGAACACGTGATTAGGAGGGATGAATACCAAAACAGTATAAGTGCATAAGTGTGGCTGGGTGCGCAGGTAGAGGAAAGCCGAAGAAGAAGTGGTTTATTGTGTGAAAGATGATATGAATGAAAGAGGAGTAGATTCAGAGTTGACGAATGATAGGAGTGAGTGGAAGAAGAAAACATGTTGTGCCGACCCGTGTAGCGTGGATGGATATAAGGGCAAAAGAATGATGAATGATTATTTTGATATATCAATATTATGTATCGTTTTAAATAGATAGAAGGTTATTAAATAGTTGTTGAAGTTGTTCTCTCTCATAGGCTTGAGATGATTGATGTTTCATGATAGGCATAATCCTTACTAATATTATAAATGCGAAAGTAACTCTGTCTGTGTGTGTGTTAGGCAATCACGCCTAAATTACTAAACCGATTTATATAAAATTTAGTACAGAGATAGTCTAGAGCTTGAGAAAGGACATAAGCTACTTTTTACTGCGAAAAAAGTAAGGAGTAAGTGTAAGAAGTTGAAATAGACGATTAAATTTTTGTGAAAACGTCATTTTTAAAGCTAGAAGCTTGGAAATTATTTGTTAGGCTTTGATTAGATATAAATAAATACAACATTCAAAGTTTGTAAAAAAATTACCATAAAGGGAGTATATATAGGAGATGAAAGTATTTATTTGATGACGTTGGCATAAAAACTTACGGCCCAGAAAATAAAAATATTATGGTCTGTTCGCCGCTACCTCCTATCTGATTTAAAAAATGAGAGTGAATAAAGCAAAAGAGGTGTGTCAGAATCGTAGCAAGTGGAGATCCGTGATCTCTGCCTACCCCGTCGGGAAACAGGCGTGATTTTATGTATGCATGATTTAAAGAAGAAATACAGAGAAGTACGGAATCATTACAAAATGTGAACTTAAATTAAGGCAAGTAAGTCTAGCACGATAAAACTTGTTTGGTTAAGTAGGTACTTATTATTTTCTTATGTAACTCTTTATTATAAATTAAATATTTAACTTTGAAAGCTTTGAGAAGTATGTGTGGTTTAACTTTGAATTATAGGGAAGAACAGTAAGATAAGATGAGAGAACGTTGTGGAGTGAAAGAAGACAAGTGTAGTGATGAAAATTGAGAAGGGTATGTATGGTTTGGGCATGTAGAAAGGATGGATGAAAGGAGATTGACGAAACAGGTGCATAAAGAGAGTGTGGCTGGGACAGTTGGAAGAGGAAGACCTCGGCGTACGTACCTCGATCAAATTGGGGACGTTTTAGAGAGTACCCTAAACCGACGCGCATGTATGAAGAATGTAATGAGAGTGAATGAAGCAAAAGAGGTACATATGTCAGGATCGTAGCAAGTGGAGATCCGTGGTCTCCGCCTACCCGGTCGGGAAACAAGCGTGATTTTATGTATGTATCTAAATATTTAACTATTTTCAGACACCGTTGGCGAGTTTTATTAACTTGAACTTATTTATTTACTAAATAATAATTAAGCAGGATACAGATAGGAGTTCAAGGACATCTTTTTATATTCTAAAAATCAAAGTCCTGACTAAAATATTCATTCTAGACGCTGACATTATAGACAACGCACAGTCTAAAACGCTGGTCGTAGAGACTTGAAATTTGGAGGATACGACTTTCTTAGTACGTGGACGTGCACTAAGAAGATTTTTTTTAAATTCAATCTCTTAGGAGGTAAAAAAGAGGAAGATGTTTGTATGAAAAATCGTATTCTATGCACGTGAAACTTGGAAAAAATATTCTTCAAGATAAATAAAAAAAGCATAAATTTATGTATCTCTTCCCAAAGCTACTCTTACGAAGGGGTGGTAGGGGTGTTAAAGTTTATATAATAACTTTTTAATGTGTGATGCGATTTATTTAAAACTCAGCAAAAAATACTCTTCAAGACATCAAAGTTTATGATTCAATTATTTAAAAAAATATCCTTAAAGCGTGGTGTAAACGACATAAGAATTTTATAATATAGTTAGTACATGATACCTATATTATTATTATAATGTAGTACTCGTACATCGGGGTGGTAATGATTGACTATGAACTTTTTAACTATTTAAAATAAAACACGCAAATGCCGTTGCGAGCGGGCCAGCTAGTAAGCACATAACATTAAGCTGTGAAGACGTATAATACTTTAAGTAAATTAATAATTGATATCATTTAGTTCTTTGGAACATATTGATTAGACTTAATTAAGTTACTATAATAATAAAAAGTTGTGCCATTTTATTTGTAAGAGCTTCTTATAAGTGTAAGGACTTCAACATCGAAAGCTTTTTAACTAACAAGTACTATTTCGTTTTATTAAACAATCATTTTCATAATATAATACCTTGTTAATGTAGGAAAAAGTTACGCTTAGCCGTTCATTTGACAGTACATCATAACATTTCAAATATTATTGCCAACGCTAAAAATCAGTTTTCATTGTATGTTCATTCTAAAACTGTATTTAAGTGTAGAAATATAAAAAAAAATTAAGTTTGAAAACAGTGAATAAACGGTTTTAGGCTTTTCACCTTGTTTTTAAAAATTATGTTGAATGTAATTAAGTTAAGTTTCAATTCTAGAAGAAGGTTATGTGACTTAACTGTTATATAGTATTGTAATTGTTTAAAACTGTGACTCATTTGGAATGAGTGCTGCAGTTACAATCGTATCCAACGCTATACAACGGTTGTACTTCAGCCAGCCGTTTTTTAGTATTTTAAATGATAGCATTTTAAAAACATATGTCGATGGCTAAAACACAAAAACATGAATTAAAAATTTAATAAACAAGCTACGCCTGATTGTAACATAAATAATAAAAGCTTATAATAATACAAAAAATTTGGTATAGCAAAAAAAATTGTAAGTCTTCACAATTTCTAGAAACACCATTTTCCCACGTTTTTGCTCATACCCAAAAATTTGGTTTTGTCACTTAGCCGTCTTTTAACAAAAGGACGGCAGCGTGTAGTGTAATACCCGTTTAAGTACTTATGACTAGGTATTCAACAGAAACTGGAGTTCATCCAATATAAAACTGTTTATTTACTTTTAGCTAGGAGTTACTTAAAGCTTCTCGTTGCTTATTTAAATGCTATTTGAATCTGCAGGATTTTCTTAAAGATAAATAAAAAATAGCCATTTACGTTGTGCCGGTCACGTTCAAGACATTGTCTTTACAGCAGTTATTTTAAAAATCTTACATTTTCTCGAATTCAGTGGAATCCTTTCTGATAATATAGAAAGAAATCTGAAGAATTTTTGATTTAAAAATGCCGTGATTTTACCTTAGGAGTAAATTTTGTAATTTGTCTAGAAAATGCAACAAAGAATAATCCAGCTCTATTTTATCCAGTCTATCACAGTCAAACATTTTTAGAATTAACTGAGTAGGTCCCTAGGTTACTACAAACGTTAGCTCTCAATGAGGTACTATATTTTTTTAATTTTTATATATTGAAATATTTAAAAAATATTATTAGACTGGATAGAATTGAGGTGGATTGTTCTTTAGTAATTTATGACATGTTTTAGATGGGTAAAACACAAAATCAGCTAGTAAGTAAATAAAGTGAATGTATTTTATATATACACAAAACCAACATTGGTTGTAGAACAAATTTAAACCAAAAACTGAACATTTGATCATTGAATACAATTACATGTCCATCCTTTTTTGAAAATTGAACTTTAGGTATTTAGATAATAAAGTAGTAAATCGTAAAATTGATAAATCAAGAGGCGTTGGAGTTCGTGGGTAGTGGTTTGCCTTTCACTCGGCAATAATAGTGGTAGCTGGATGTTTGAACGCAGTGATGACCCTCACTGCATTGACCTTTTGCGGTTATCATATAATTTCTTAAACTTAGTAAATATTTTGTAAAATCCAGTAACGTATCAATGAAATTTTGACTTCCCGTTGTCCCCGTCTCCGAATCCACATTACAGGGACAACGGGAAAGAAAATGTTTCACGCTGTCCCCGTGAAGAGGACAGAGCGTCCGGGATAACGGGAATACAAGAAAAATATAATCTCATACGAAAAATAAAATTCAGTTTTAGTTCGGTTTCCTTTTAGGATTCAGATTTAGAACCCAAAATAGTAGCTATTTTGGGTTCTATTTTATAGCTATTTTTTAATAAGCAAGAGAATTAAGGCACGACCTTACCAAGATAAGTTACCTTGTTCAAAACTTTTTATTCCAGATCCACTTTAAAAGTATTTTTTTAAGGAACTTGTCGGAAACTGCTTTCTATGAACTGACCTAGATCCATGCAACTTTATTGCTGATCCGCAAGAGAGTTCGTGTAAAAATAGTTGAAGTTTGGAAGAGGACTACTTACATCCAAGTAGGCAAGTATTAAAGTATCCAAAAGTATCCTTTTTAATAGTTTTTTGCCTTTCCTACTACTAAAAAAAAGAAAGAGTTAATTATGTTTTTCTATTTTTTAAAAGACAAATAGGTAACCTTCCATTTTTGTAGACGGTTGAAGAAATAAGAGATTAAAGAGATAGAACTTCCGTTCAAAGTAACCTATCAAGTGCCTGCCAATCAAAGGCATCCTGTTATTCCTGACCCATTAGCTGATGTAAGGACCCAAGATATGTAACATCAACCTTTGAACTTAGATATAGGCACCTACTTTAGGTTAGTCTATAATGACTCAGTACCTAATGATGACGTAACATTGCCGACCTTAAAAGCAATGACAAAGTGAGTATCAAACGTGGGGTAGAATAAAGTAAATCATTGACATAAATGCTACTGACTCTTCGTTTATTGAGCTTACTCTAACGACAAACATAAAAGTACACAACTCGAAAAACAAAAGTTTAGTAGTCAAAAATTTAATCAAAACAGCTATTTTATACCCGGGAAACAATCTCATCATTAATTTGATAAAGTTCACCATTAATTTGGGCTTGGATACTGTGTTCATACGAGTCTGTAGCGTACAACACTCCGCATGACTTCCGACGATAAAACAGTCTCGCTGGAATGGAATATTAAGGGCTTTTGTAAACGGTGCGGTTTTTCGTAAGTTCCGCACCGTTACCCTTCGCTATGAACTATTCACAGCAACAACAAACAATCTAACTTATGATTACGTACTGCATCCTGGCTTTATCCGCGTATTGGCAAAATTCCTTACAAGATACACGGGAATTTGCAGATGACGACGGGATTAAGACGCATTTAAGATGCATTGAAACGTTGGAATAATGAAATAAATCATTTTATTGACAAACATTTAATTGGCAATTTTTTTTATATTATTTAAAGTTATTACGGAGAAAGTGTTGACATGACGTGTTCAACTAATTTTTATCTAATAAAAGAACTCTCCAGCATCGAAATTTTTTATTATAGTGAATTCGTAAATGAGTGCAGTAAGCTTTACTCTACTCATGGCAGTATATACTTTACGTACTATACCTGTCTAAAATAATGTTTCATATTAAAAACCATTCGTATCTAACACCCTGAACAAATAATACTGCCTGTATTATTTTTCCAACCAGCCAGGAGAGAGTGATAATGTTTGATTTCCGATGACATACTTAAGGCCGGTTGACGGCAAATGTTATGTATTTGTTATTGTATGGTAACCTTGTCCGATACCACGATTCGGTTACCGGATCCGGGCACTCCAAGGCGACAATTACATACAAAATGTTGCTTTCCATTAGGTTTTTTATACGTGAATAAGGTACTAATCCGGGCCAAATATCGAATGAAACACAAATGAAAGCAGGGCAGTGCTATCAAACAGTATCGAGTCGGATGGAACCTGGAGCCATATGCTCGAAATAGTGAGATAAAAGTCAGTGGAAGAGTCGTTGTCTAGTTTCAGAGAAAACAGACGAATTATGTCTGCGGCAGACACAGTAAGCAACAAACCAGATGCTTTTCAATTCAACTTTATACTTTACTTGGAATTTAAGCCTTAAGACGGTGCGGTATAGCTCACTTTTTGTTTAAAGTTGATTTAGAGTTACACGAGCATGCTGAAAAATACGTACAAGTTAACGACTGCAAGCGTTTATGTGGACATTTTCTGATGTCACTATTTCCACTGTATTTTTCATGGCTTCCTGGCGACGGCGTCCACGACAGAAAGGCTTTTATTTACGCCCATTACTCCCTCCATATTCCATTTATGTTATATGATGTAATATTTAAGTACCTACGGCTTGACATAGCACGCGTTTTCCTATAGTTACAACGATTCACTCAAGTGTGAGTGAGTTGGCACGCGTATGGAAGTTTATAAAACGCTACGAGTCAAGTCCATCGCAAATATGAAATAGGTATCGACCAGTTAAACTTCATACTTGTTTTGTTCCAACTTTTCAAGCTTCGCGTCAACATCATTGAAGCCTATATACCTACATATATTCGTTCGTAAAATGGTTATAACATAATTGCTATTCAAGAACTACTCGTAGCATCATAAAGTAAAAACTTTATGATACGACTAAGGCTACGATAGCGTAAATAAGTATATGTGTAAGTTGAGTAAAATCTCCCACTTAACTCTGTATGAACCCTCTAGTGTTCAACAAAGGGCTGTTATTATTATTATATCATAACAGTGTTATGTCTCTCATAAAAGCTACTAGTTGTAATTCTACCTTTGTTGTAATCATCCACCCCGCAGTTACTGTTTGCCGAATATAATGGACTCGTCGCACCAGACCGGAAATACAACTGATTGAATAGAAATAGTCAATGTAATTATGGGATGTCAAATATTTGGTAGGAAAACGCAGGTAATATTAGTCAGTACCCCTGATGGGTGATTAACGGTTGAATGAACTAGCTTATTGAAAACATTTGCATACCTCGCCATGTTACGTATAAACACCTAAATAAGTGTTTTAATTTTGTTTATTGTAAAGTCCGTGTCGGCAACGGTCATTGCAAAATTTACAATGCTTTTTATGGTCGAACTTCGGTGTTTTACTAATGCACAAATAAATGAAAATGTACGTAATAACTTATAATAAAATTTAAAACATTTTAAAATTTATTTATTTTGGAACATTACCATACATAAACAAGTAACACGTTGAAAGCCGCAAAAGTAAAAATTGTGTAACAGTGTCAACGCCCGCCTCTAGAACAGAACAAGGACTGTGTGTGTGTACCACGATAGCGAGATAGATACCTAACATAGGAAAAAAAAACTTATAAGCTAATGAGAAATCTCGAAGAAAAAACATTGAAAATTAATAAAGATAAAATCAAGGAGAGGTTTTAATTCTTTGTTTTTTAAAATGATCTATGCAAACTTGATTGCCAGTTATTTGATTGGCAACTTAATACATTTATTCTGAGCTATGCTTAAAAAGTTATGTTTATTTTTGTTGATTAGTTGTGTATTATTAACAATTGTCTGGATGTGGTCACTGCGATAGTCTTTAAAATATGTAATAAATAACATATAAAAATAAAACTATAATGCATAAGGTGAAACTATATCATTTTGTATGCTCTGTGGTTTAGATTCTTATCACAATACCGTAGGTAATTTGAAACATGAAGGACGCATCGCGATGCTATACTAGTTGTAGATTAATAATGTATTCAAACTGTCTGAATAATTTTGAAATTTATGGGCTAAAAATAATATATTTCTTAGAAAAGTTTAAAAACAGACTTCAAATACACTTAGGTACAACCTAATTTCATTGAATGTGCTGCAAACTTTAAAACCGCGAGTTTATCGAAGATGTTTATAAAACTTGTGAACAGTAACAGTCACACATGACATGACACCAGCCACTTCACTGCTCTCTTGAAGCTGCAGCACGCCGTGATGCCAAGGAATAATAAAGTCTTCTAAGATTTTCTGGAAAAGTAGCAATACCACGGGAATAAATTGTATATGAGACCAAAGCGGGATTATTCTCTATACAACAAGAACCGACAAAATCAGTTAACAGTTTAGGGAGATATCAAGTAATATACACACAACATTAAAAATCAGCCAAGCTGATAACCTCCTCTTTTTTTTTTGAAGTCGGTTATAAAATCTAAAAGGATCAAAACATGGAAGAGTTCTTCTCAAAATGTTTCTTATTTTCTAAAGATTTTGATTTGTTAATGATCAGGGTTTGATTTTGAGATTGAAACAATATCGCCACTAAAAGAACACTCAAATCCCAAGTCAAAATAAAATAAGCTTCTTAAATATTGCATCAAATTTCACCAAGCTCTTCAAAGCCTATCAGCATCAAATCTTTCAATAAATCTCCATAATTGGCCGATAAAATTATTGCTTGCGGCACCTACAAAAGAATTTTCTTCCCTTTTCCTTATCGTGGAAATTTTTGGGACACAAACCGTGTAGTGCAGGCTTAGCTTCGTGGGCGTACAATTCGGTGGGATAAGTTGGATCCCCCGGGTTTTACCAACGCCTTTACGCACCGTTCTTACCTCTTGTACAGAATAAACTAATATGTAGTGCAAAAGTTTCACTTAAGCATTTGGCACTACAAGCTACATTGTACAATGTACAACTAAACAAAACCAAGCATCGTTTTATGAATAGCATCATAATGATACTTATTTCTTTATTTGGAAACCATGCGTATGAACGGAGCATTCGGCGCCTTTAAGAGACAGGAAACTGTAACACGCAACACGCGCGTTTTATTATTTGCCCACAATAAGTACCTACCCCAAACAATTTTTAGTTGCGCTAGTTAGTTTAGTTTACGGCCAACTCCTGTGATGTAGTTTATATTCGTATTTCTGTGTACTGTGTTGCAGCAAAAACTCCGCATTTGCAATAGCTGATTACCAAAAATGTTTTTAAAAAAGTTAGTTTTTTCGTGTCGTGTTGAATTTAAACTCAGCTCTATAAAGCTCGTTATGTATATATTGCTGAAGCGAAACTGATTTGCAGTGGCAAAGGCCTCTTTCTTGTTACATCAACGCAGAATATTTAGTCCCTGTGGAACGTCGAACCCACTTTATGTCTTACACAGCGCAAAATGCAAATAGTATCCCCATCTTGTAAACCTCATGATTTAGAGTACCTACTCACTGCTTCCTTCAATTCCCCTCCCCAAATCCGGAATGACATCGTAATTATAGGATACTTCCATGGCATACAAATGTAAGTAATCAGAATGCACCCCTTGGAGTAATATGCGGGTAAATTAGAAGGTAATGGAATTTGAAACAAAACGTATACAAACGATTATTTTTTGTCTTTTTAATTAAAGACCGATCCATTTGGAATCTTTTATTTTAGGTAAATGCCGTCTGATTTCGAGAATTGGGCGAGTGTCCTCGATTGAGGGTATCTCTGGAACAGGACTAGTAATTGGGTCCGGCCCCCGCAGGGCACCCATTTCAAATCCCTTACGTGAACCGGGATTGGTTTAATGACGCACATGTCAGGAGTTTTTATGCCATTCTTTTGGAGCTAAGATGAAATGGACAAAAAAATGAGTTTGGGTTATTTAGGAGTAACATCAACAATACACAATAGAGGACTATAGAGTGAGCTTGCTCATTATGAACAAACAATGATTAAGTTTCTCTATAATTCTGCCAAGATCGTGCACCTGATAAAGGTCACAGCACAATACTGTCATATTGACTTCATATTAATTGAAAACTGGTGTACCTATAAATATGTAAAAACATAATTATATAATACCATCGTTTACTTTGAACTATTTTATTTTTTATTTTTTAGAATGATGTATCGCATTATCTATTACCATAATAAATAGGTAAGTACAGGTGGTTTCAACTCAACACTGATTTACTCGTATAACAGGACACAAATCTATAAAGAACGACGTATTCCAAAGAGCTGCGTCAGAATGTAGAGCATCTAATGCCTTTCTTCGAGTCGTCGACCCGATTTTCAAAATTACCTTTGTTCGAGTGCATTTTCAAATGCGGTGACTGTAAGTGGATCGTCAGCAAAAGACTGTCACATTTGCTACTGTTGCAAGAGGAGTTGATTTATAACTCCACCATATGAGACTGACAGATAATAAACAAATAATATTTTACTAACAAATAATGATCACTTTTATATATTCTGCAGTAGCTGGGTGACCGAACTTTGCTCGGTTTTTTTTTATTAGTAAACGTTTTCTCAAAATGAAACCTAGTTAGATCGATTTATCGCCCCCGAAACCCCCTGCATTACGCTCATTTATAGGTATATATAAGATAAATTACAATCTTAGCTCCATATGAATTGGATACCATTGTATTATGAAACTGTAGTTTAGTATTATATATATCCTTATGGATATTTAGGTATGATGGTAAATGGCAACAACCGTTATTAACTACGGTTTTATAAACTCTACGCTTGGTGCCTTTGATTTAATCTTATTTAAGACACTGAGAAGTGAGAATCCTAGGTCGTTATGGTTTTAAAAAAGACAATTGAAATTTTTAATTCAAAGTACTTACCAGTTCTTTCTAAAAGCTATTCCCATCAAGTCTCAAAAGTGTATTTTTTCATATTATTCACCCGTAGAAGACTGGAAAGTGGAATTTATCGTTATATTGTACGTGACTCCGGTTGTCTGCTACAATAAGGCAACATCTCATCGAAACTGTTTATGCTTTTATTGTGATCGTTGGCGGTGCAAGCGTGCTTTCTATGTTACCTTCGCAAAGCAACTTTATTTGGTTTATCGATCTCGTTTTTAGTTGTAAGTTCTATTTGGGGACGGTACAAAACGATCGTTACTACCAGAGGCTTTGTTTTATTCAAAACTCAAAGTTGTTTTGAACGAGTCGAGCCTTATTAAGACAGGTTATGACGGATAATCTAACGGTTATAAAATCAGATCAAAAAAAAATATTATACGAGTACGTTCAAGGTATCTACAATAAACCTAATGCCCAACCTAGTTTACGATATGAAGATAAAGTACCGGTAAGAAAGGAAGCATAACGGTTTTGCATTCGGTGTGTAATATCGCAAATTTTAGGTAGGTAATCTATAGTTTTGCATATTTCGTTTGTACTTTCTTGTAATGTGTAATTCAATAGTAGGTATTCAAAGTTCTTTCTGTTATGGAAAATGAATTTTCTCATTGAATCTCTCTCAATAGCTCTGTTGAAGCCTTTGATAGAAATGACATTGCTCTGCTGAGAAATTGGGTGCAAATAGATGAATTTTTCTGATTGCTAATAGATGCAATATTTTGACTGGCATATTTTAAATATTATATATTTATTTTTCAGTTTACTTAGTATTACGATCATTATGATTCTTCTAAAACAGCGCTTTTAGAGCCACGGTTATTGTAAGTATACCTACCTACCATACATTATGAGACTACTTACAAATTATATTTTCGTTATATCCTCGTGCCTTTTTAGAACACTTTGACATTACGTTATATATTATGTACGACCATTTAAGCTTCGATCAAAGAAGGTTTTGTCTGTATAATAATGGAGGTGGTTGGTTATGGGGTGACTTAAAAATATACTGATCTGCCTATACAATTATTGCTGTACGGTTTTACATAACGGCTTTCGGGTTTACACCGAGCGTGAAATGAAGTGAATTAAAATGGGCTGCAATCCCTTTAGTATTGCATTTTTAAATTAATGCTCTGAAATGAAATCGTATTTACTATTGATTCTGGCAACAGCTGGATTTGCAGCTGTGAATGCTTGCGTTAAATATAGTTTTTGTTATTACTTCCTCCTTTGATTCCTTTTACATTTCATGAGCTACTTTTCAAATTGCCACGGGATGGAGATCTAAAATTAGTTATGACTTTCTCGGCGTCCGTTCGTCGACAAACTTTGCTCTAAGAAACCTGAAACAGAGTTGTAGGGAGCTTTACGTACAAACTTGTAAACGTTAACAGCATGTCTCCTTAGCTAAGGCTTTTAGTTTTGAATAAGTTTCGGAGGTCTTGAAGGTTGTTTTTTTCCATTTTAATTTTCAAAGTGGCTTCAATCCACCATTCCTCTTTATTAAGCATTCGTGTTCAGGCGGTTGGGTTCTTGTTCTGAATTCAGAATTGATTTGGGTTCCAAACCAAATTCACGAAAATTTGTGGGAGTATAGGTACGCTCACAGGGTCATTGATTTTTATTTATCCGATACGTGATTGAATTGAATGCTCTCGCTTTTGCCACGTATTCTGTATTCTCGACATCACAAAGACATTTTTTATTGAAGCTCTTCACGGTATCTCGGGCGAATATCTCGATTCGTGATACAAATTCCAACCTTTTTTCGATATTTATTCGGGGATAAAATATTTTCTTCATTTAATCGAAAATAGTGTACAAACACGTAGGAATTTATGACCTTCCTATCTGTTACAGATGGCTTTCTTCTCCCAGGTGAGTAAGTGGGTTAGGTACTGTGAGTAAATTTCAGAAAATATTTTTATATATTTAACCTAGGAGCATTAACCTATTGATGAGCGTTAACTTTTCAACTATGAATAATCCTGCGGGCATCATGATGTGTAAGTTTTATGAAATTGCAATTTACTAAAGTACACCCGTGGGACTAAAAGGTTTTAAGTTAACCATGGTGATTCAAAATAGTTAAAAATTCAGAGAACAATTGTTTTTGGAGGAATTTCTCAACGTATTATGTAATGTAAGTATTATTTTAGGTAAGGTGGCTGATTTTTCAAATACCACACAATTAGCCATCAAAATTTTAATCATTATTTTGTGCAATGCAAACTTCTGTTGGTAGGAACCTACGTAAGTAGTAAGTACTTAGTGATTTTCGTAAAAGGATGATGCATATTACAACCATAAATTTTGTTGTCCCGTAAAGTATGTAATTATTTTTATTAAAAGATACAATCTGCTATGTAGATTAACGGTGCATAAGCTATTACTTAAAAATAAATACATTTGGGTACAATTATTATTCAAATATTATTATTACAAACGTTATAGTTCCCCAATGAAGTATTTATCATAAAAACCTCATTAGTATGCAAGCAGGTGAAAGGCGCCGAGTGTGTCAAGGCCGCGACACTCAAAATGTTTAGTCAAACTTTTGTTATACCAAACAAACAGTGTTCCTGTACCGGTGGTCGGATACTTACTAGACATCTGGAAACGAGCATCGACCTCGCAGTACCGGTTTAGTTAGGACTAGGCTGCGTGCGCGCATTCACATCCAATCTCATAGTAACAACAGATTTATTACGATCGTACAAACATGTCACTGTAAGAACTTAATGAACCTACTTGTTTTTTTTTCTAAAGGTTAGTGTTACAAATCACCCTTATTTAAAAAACATCTGTAAATTTTATTTTTTTAATCTAAGTAGATACCGCCTTGTATTGGCTCTACTGGTATATGGCAATAAAAGAGAGAAAATACCCACAGAGTACAAAATAATTACTGTTTCATAGATATTTTGTTGGATATCCAGGACTTACCCTAGACATGATTTGAATTATCATCATCATTGGACATCCAGAAAAAATGTGAAGGTATCTTACGTAAAACATAGCATTTTTTTTACTGTTAGGTAGATTGTTAAATGATCATAAGGGCCATTGTCTATAGATAAGCTGAGCTTACAGCTTGAGCTTACAGGATAATAATAAGCAGGTGTTCTCCTCTCCATACTCAGCATCCTAGCAAGTGAGCAAACATTTCCACATGACGCTTTATAAAATGATCATTTATATTTATAGATTCTACTTCTTAAAGTCTTAAAGGTAAGTACTTATCTTTATACTGATGAAGTGGCGTAGATGAATAGACCTATACAGTATTCGATGGCAGTTCCACGCTCTGGTTAGGCTGTGTTTATGTTTGCGGAAGTTTTACTGTCGGTTAGGTCGAGAGTTATCTTGTCGCATCAATTCAATTCTATTCATAGTGTGCAGTTTATTAACATTGCGTGCATTCAATACAGAGATAGTTTTTGAAAGGTTGGATTTATATTACGTTTTGCACCTCTTATCTCTTGTTTTAAAAACACAGCTATAGTATTCAGCTTAGGAGGCGTAGGCAACCTGTATGCATGAGTAAGTACTTAGATATTTGCTCAGGGTCATTAATTAACTTTGACTAAAATTTGGAAATGTTAGATAAGTTTTTTATTTTTATTATTAACGAGCTTCCGCCCACGGCTTCGCCCGCGTGGTACCTTGAAAATCAAAAACAAATCTATCCCATGGAAACCGTACATTTTTCCGGGATAAAAAGTAGCCTATGTATTATTTGAGACTATAATCTATATCTGTGCCAAATTTCATCCAGATCCGTTCACCCGTTTCAGCGTGAAAGAGTAACAAACATACATCCAGACATCATTCTTATAAACTTTCGCGTTTATAATATTAGTAGGATTTCTACCTTATTAGGACTACTCCTAAGTACTTATGTACCTTTTATATTGTAAAGGCAATTACTTTTGAAAAAACAAGCAAAAAATAATGGCCGGATTCGGCGCTAGCGAGTTTTGGCGCTGAATGGTTTCCATGGTTACCGACGCGTGCACGTTCCACAGGGCTGGCCACAGCTTATTCCGACTTGATGTTACGACATCATCTAAGAAAACCGTTTACATAATAACACGAACATCTACATCATTTAAAAATGTACAAATTTAATGCAAAAATGAATAGTTACCTAAAAAATAAATTGCTGTATACAGTTGAGCATTTGATTCGTAAGTAGGTAATTTTTGATGTATAACTCAAATGATCTAAATTAGTACTATCGTAGAAATTATAATACATAATGTTTCTTAATAATATATCGTTGTCTGCGCATATCTTACTTCCTACTAATATTATAAACGCAAAAGTTTGTTAGGATGTCTGGATGTAGGTATGTTTGTTACTCATTCACGCTGAAACGGCTAAACGGATCTGGATGAAATTCGGCACAGATATAGATTATAGTCTGGAATAGCACATAGGCTACTTTTTATCCCGGAAAAATTTACGGTTCCCGTGGGATAGATTTGCTTTTGTTTTTCAAGGTACCACGCGGGCGAAGCCGTGGGCGGAAGCTAGTTATAAATAATTACATAAGTATCACGTAAGTATAAATGCTATTGTCATTTTAGGCGAACAGTTGGTATAAGCATGTTCGTATGGTAAGTAAGTACATAGGTACATATTATATAGGTAAGCGAAGAGTGACACCTCACATATTTCGTTTAAACAATCTACAATGCCCAATCATTTAGTTGCAGGCAAAACGAAGGACAGAAACCTTGTTTCCATCGGTTTCCCACGATGCGTGCTCTGAACTTATTCCCCTCTCGTTTCTACATAAATATATCAATCAGCGGAACAGAGATGAAAGGCAGGCTCCACATTGTAACAAAGAAACGCATATCCTTTATGTCAGGTTTTGGTATACTTAACAATAATTGGAGTTAAAACACTAACTCATACCTCAGTTGCTATTAAAACTTTACAATATCAAAGAATACAGTGTAATGTAATATTTTATCACGCTCTGCTATTGCTGGTATAAAAGTTAACAACATTGAAAGCTTGTTGACAATAAAAGCATTTCGGTCCTTCGCAAGACAAGACAAGACATTGTAAAATGTGAACGTTATAACATTGTGTAAACGCCTTTGTAGCAGGTAGACGGCATTGTAACGATAACTGTCCCTGAGGGTCAAACATGCTGCTTAAGCTACGTTCAAACCGACGCGTATCAGCGGTTAGCGAATAGGCACAGCGACTTTTAGAAGTTAGTAAAACTCATATTTTGCTAGAATGGGGAGCAAACAACATTTCTGATGTAAAAGATATATGACATTATACGCAGTAGCTAGATATTGCATTTTATGATTTGGTAACTAAATTAATATCGTTCCAACTAAATTTCAATCGGACTGCATAAACGCGATTGAAGTTTATAGTGCCATGGTTGCCGCGTCGGTTTAGATATACCTACCTATTTAGCTTTATGGCAACAACAACTAAAATCGACAAAACTGATAAGAGCCTTCTGAAGAGACTAAAGATTCCAAAGCTTATAAAAAGCAGCGACCGTCAGAGTACTGACGTAAAAACTTACATTGCTATACCTTGTCATACCTAATGTGACCTGCAGTGGAATATGACCAGTGACGACGGCCCAGACGTGAGAAATGCTAGTTATAGTAAACCCAGTAGAACAAATAAAAGTAATTTCTGATCCAAATAGTTGGGATGCCTGTTTTTAGTATTTTTGACACTAATACGGAATATTTTAGTATGAAGTCAGAAGTAAGTCCGAAATATACCTACGTTAATTTTAATTATGGTGTGTAGCAGAATGTAGGTACCGTATAAGTGGAAGAGGATATGAGCTTCTAGGAATTAATTATCATGACCTACTTTGGAATATACATAAATCATTTATACTCCCGGTGATAAATATTGGATGATTCACAGAAAACAGGGCTTGCGACGACTGCACTCATAGACCCCACTACAATCCCAAAAGCGACAGTATTTTACATAGGAACTGGTGTTATAGATATATTAGGTTAGATACGCCTTGCATTGAAAGTGGATTTCTATAGCAGGTAGTCCATCCCTTGTCAAGGCATCTTAAGCCACACGTGTGCTTTCAATATTTAAATGTAAATTATTGCTAGGTATATCTTTATTTTATTTGTGGTTCACTAGCGCAGTAGATTCAATGTTTTTACTTGTTTTTCTTTACGACACATTCTTGCGCATACCGTTTTAAAAAGACCTATTAATTAAACTCTGCGATATTAGAATCAGATAACAATCTCTACTGTTCTTTATGAGAGTCAAGAATCATCCCCCTATCTTCTAGGTCTACTGCAAAGCTGTCTTACCGTTCTCTAGTAGTAGTTCGTATATCAGTGGTCGCGATAAGAGAAAAGAAAATGTATGGGAATGACATTGTATATCGATAATCACGGATCTTCCATAATATATATTTTTTGAAGTCTATTTCAAAGCGATGTTAGATTTGAATGTTACTTTAAATGAAGTTTAACCCCACTGTAATTTATCTATTGTTTATCTTCCGCATTCGAATAGAGTCGTTTCGAATAATAATATGTCATCGGTCAGCAGTGAAACAAATCGTTTGTTTCATTTAGATTGTATACAAACAAAAGTCAGATGAGATACCCCACTCTGAGTCATGCCCTAAGTATAATCGGTTCACAACCAGTTCTCCGAAAAAAAAAAGATTCTACAATCTGACCTGCGGTAGCGCAAGTTCAGTACGGATTGCTTGAGAAATGGCAGCCGTCATACGATACTGTTTGATATAGCGGATGAACGAATAAGTTCGCATGAGCAAGTAACAAACTCAACAGTTCCAAAGGGCACTTGTCATTGTAATTCGAATAGAACCTTTCTTGCACATCCTTTGAAGCATTTTCTTTGACTAAAATTGCTTAACTTAATTGCAATCTAAAACTTTACTGTCTCTATTACACCACAAGTTATGTTCAATAAAATCTACACCTCCGCTATATTATGATCATCGCTTTTCAGGAAACCAGGGCCTATCTCTGTGTGAGTTGCGTTTGTTTGTGTGCGTTATAGGCAGAGTTCGACTGTTCATAGCTTTGGAAGCGTCGTCGTCAGAGACAGAAGTTTACATGTGTGTGTGTAGCGAGTCGTAACCTGTTCAATGTGGTTGAATGAAGAGTGGCTCAGGAGGTAAGCTACTTTCTACCGGTCGCTCCACAAGCGGGCCACGCGATCATTCTGTTTACCAAATTGTGCTGCTGTATGTCTTTTAATTCTAATTTATACCATTCAGAACGTATTTTTAAATCCCTTATCAATTAACGCCGATGGTACGCCCATGAAATTTGTTTGAAAAAGAGAGAGATAAGTTTGCTTATTTAGTAAAATAAAGTTTTTTAAAAGTTTTTTTGGTTAGATAGGTACAAAATTTGATTGTCTATGCTTTACTGATTAATTTGTAGTCTATTAGTACCTACATCCTCTCGTACCTCTGATCTATCTCGTTCATAATATTCATACAAAACTGAAGTAAGTATTGATTTCTTGTATTGATGCTGCTTTACTAGAAAATGACCGCACCCTGTAGGTACTGCCGTTTAATTTTTTTCGTTCGAAAGCTACGTACCTACTTCAAAAAATGAAATATCGACATAACTTTGATGAATTTACGTCTATCCGCTTGAGCTACCTACTTTGATCAATGCATCTATAACAAGAAATTGAGGTTGTTAAGTTTTCTTAGTACCTAGTGTAATATTGACGAGGCATCTTTGGCATAAAGTTGAAAATCGCCTTATCTGCTTCACAGCGCCATCACAGTGACTCCAAAACGTGCATTTATTAGTTGTGAAATGAAAACTTCCTCCACCCAATTAAAACGCCACCTTGGTATTTAGCAGTGAACTTTGGGATCTGAGCTCTATGCAATAGAGTGATTAATAGACACAGCCTCCACAAGCAAACAATGCATAGCCAAGTATAGAAGATTTGTCGATTCTACACGAATTCAATGGAACCGCTGACTGAACATACATATGAGATTTTACCTGAATATTTTTAAGGCTGTTTGTTCATTGTATTTTTATAAAATTCACTCAAATAACATTAATTTCGAATACGTAGGGAACTGTTAAATTCATAGTGCAATTTTTATGTGTTACAGAGATTATATAAGAATGTTTCAAACACTCCGAGACCACCTTTAAAGCAAAGTGGCTACGAAAAAATCGATTCTACTCTAGAACAAATTGGCAATCTACAAATCTATTAACCATAAAAATAGGATAGGGAAAAATGCGAAGGTGTGAATTCAATGCGGGTTGCTTAATTCGGACGTTGACTGAAATTGGGTAGCCTGCGAAGGGAGTGGCACAAAAGACCCTGTCCACGCCATTAGGACCCATTGATACGGGGCTCTGGTCCCGCGAGATGTAATGTATGTGGGGTGTTTTGGAAATGGCGTACTAACCGCGGATTCGTTTCGATTTTATATCCACGCGTGTGGAATTTTATCGCGTACCATTGTTTGAGATGTGATACGATAGCATGAGATATTTACATCCGTGGTGGTTGATTGAACGTTGGGCTTTGTTCAGTAAACGCTTAAATTATGGCTGTAATTTTTAAATGAAATTTAAAAATCCATTTTTTGTTATGTAAGTAATGAAGAGTTACAATTTTTTATAGTTCGTACTTACAATATTTTCAAATGAAGAAAAAATAATCGAAATAATTAGGTACCAGTTATAGGTTAAGAGTTATATTAAGTACAGTGTATGACAGTAAAAAATTGCATTTAAATACTGACTTGAAAATTAAGAAAAACCACGTTTGACTTTTTATAAAAAAAAAATCATACTCCTACCTATATTGATTCACTAATCAATTTACGATCTCAATACCTAAACTAAATCAAAACAGGCCCTCCCGACAGCACACAAATGGTTTTGCCCAAAATAATTAAGAGGGAGGCTCAGAATATAATATCTATGGGAACATTCAATAGGCACTCCTCTCGTACTCATTGTATAAACAATAACTTTTACGAGACAATAGAAACAATTCGATATCCAACTTAAACGATAAATCTTAAGCGTCTACAATATTATAATTATTATGGGCATGAATTCAATCAAGTATAACGTTCCTATGTATAGGGTGGGCTTTCTCGTACATAAAACGAAAATTATAATGATAATACTCGTAAATAAATAAGTATTAGTGGACAATTTACACAACACCATTTAGCTACAAACTAAGCAAAGCTTTTACTATGGGATCCAGATAGCTGATATGAAACTATGAAACAAATTATTCATTGATAGTTTTGTGTTATGATGTTGTGTTAGATCAAACGTTTTTTTTAAAGTAATCATAAACTATCATAAAAATTTTGTAAAAATAACGGTCGAAATGACTCAAAATAATTTAACGTTTATTTTCCTTTACAATGAAACGAACACCACAATAAATTGTTATTCAATGTGGTTTAGATATTCCATTTATTCATTTTCCTGTTTTTGTACAAATTTAGATAACAGACGAAGTTTGTAATGAGGTAAAGTAAAATTTTATATCCATAACATGAAATGACACTAATACCTAGGAATAAAATATTTGATTTGCGTCACTTTATGTAGTTTAATCCTGAATCCTGACTTTTCTAAGGCAACCTTATATTATTCCCACATCTCGTCGGCTTACAATAATGACAGACTTCGTCGTAAACAATGCACAAGTAGAATGAAAACAGCCGTTTAATTATACCCGTAGTACTCCAACGTGTTCGCATGCGAAGCTTCATGCTAAGACAGCTTGCAAACATATTAATGAAAGGTATTTTAAGAAAGACTAGCTTATTTCAGACTATTTGCAGATAAAGTTGTGAACAGTCATTATTTATGTCAAACTTAAAGTTTGACGCGTTTTCTGGTTATAATTAGCCGAGAAAACATAAACACGGTTAACACGAGGCTTATTTTTCTTATTTGTGTTTATGAACATTTGTCGTTAACTTCATTTCAATCAACATCAACATCTTCCTGCTCCTTTCCCACATTATGTGGGGTCGGCACAACATTGTGATCTTCTTCCATTTCAATGTTTGCTAAAAATTTTCGTAACTGTTCCACGGCCCATACGACTGTTACATGCTTGCATGCATTATAAGAGTACAAATTACCTTCTTTGTAGAGAGAGCCGAGGCATTGTATAACCATACATAGATAAGTGATGGCGTGTAATGACGTTAATAAGCCGTCATTTCGGACTTTACTTTCTGGGAATGAAATACACAATTACATTTCGTCATAGATATAAATTGTGTGCGGCAAGAACCGTTCGATTCGAAGTTATCATAGTTTTGTCAAACAAAGGAATTTTGTCTTTATAGTCATTAGCAATAAGGTTGTCGTGACAGCAGTTTCGTAGTGTGAATGCGGGTATGTAGCACCGAGGTCACTCAAAATGTCAAACTATCAAATCCGTTTCAGTGTCGTGTAAACCCACATAGAGTTATAATATAAAAACACTACTAAACTGATGGACTCGTTCGCATTCAAGTAGGACATGTTGAAAAGTAAATAATGTACAACCGTTCGGGCCTAAAAAGAAACTCAACCTATAGGTTATTATAGATTTGTATAAAAAAAATATTGATTCTAGACAAAGTGTGGTATTTAAAAACAACACTTTTTTATTACGTGGTTAATTTGACAAATAAAAAAGAAAAAATCTTACACCAAAATCTATGCTCTCACATTTTCCAGTCGATAGAAATGAAGAGCCACTGGCGTATAATGTCTTCCGTAACTAATGGCGCAAAGTTCAAAGTTCGTAAGTTGACAATTTGGAGACGCGTGATGGAACTGACCCATCATTAGGGACTGGCCATCATGAGCCATGGTCGTTTAAATAATGACCTTAGCGAATGACGGTGAAATGATGGCGGACGAAAAAGGTTCGTCGCTTTTACATTAATAACTGTAGCCCGCTGGTTTTTGTTCGTACATTGCTAAAGTTAGATGGATTTTTTAGAACATTTTAAAAAATATTCCATGAAGCCTATTGTTTTACTATGCATTTTTTTTTAAATACCCGCAAGTTTTTATAGCACACAAATACCTACCTAAACGTACAACTCTAAAAAACCCACAAATACAACCCTGAAATAAACATTAAATACAATCAGAGATACAATACTACGGAAAAGAACTTATCTAATCAACATATTATTTAATACAACTTGCATTACTAACCCGTGCAAAACAAAAGGCAAGTAAGTAATAGTTTTTTTACACATTATACCTAAAATTAATAATTTGAATCCAGTTTTACCCATAGCAACATTCAGTCAAATTGTAAAAGCTAAAATAGAAAGCTACAATTACGAATTGCCAATTATGTAAAGTATTGTTCATTCAAATTATCATTATAACAGCTTCCTATCAGACATGAAGTTGGGAACTACAGATACTTACTTCAATATTCCAGTCGCAACGTTTTTGGAAACCATCTTTAGTCATTAGTGTCACGCTCCCTTTAGGTTTGTAACAAAGCATTTAGATAACCCACATGAAAGTGTTTAATGTGTTATTACGTAACGCCTGTTTGTCGGTCAATGAATAGGTAAAGCCGAAAATGTGCGGTCGATGTACAGTCGACAACAAACTTCAGTGATCACAAGACTATTTATGATTATTTTTTATCACTTTGAAACATCGTTTAACCTAAGTATATTACAGAACATGATAAATGTGAAAGTTCAAAAACTGCTAGAAATGGGTAAATAAGTGATTATTCGGGACAATCAATTCATTATGTACTTATTAGTACATATTGATGTTATTTTTGAATGCAACCAAAAGCCAAAAACATGTATTTTGTCCGAAGTTCCAAATTAAAATCCATTCACCTGCATAAATAGCTCTCTATAAATCAGCAAGGTGTTGGCGACATACCAAGTTACCCTTGCCAGAATGCTACGGTTGGATTATGGTCGCTATCAGTTTTATATTAAAAACTGTATAGTAATTATAACTGGTAACCATTTTTTTTAGTTTTTTCTATTTTGTTATTCCTAAACTTTGATCGGTGACTGTACAATGTAGGTACATTACCTATCTCCATTCAACTGACTGACGGCTAAGATTACGTAACCGATGCTCCATCGCTATTGCTTTGTTCGTATAATAAGAGATATAAAAGTAGTTCACGGATTCTACGAGTAATTGCTGCCATTACAAAATGTAGCAATAATCTCGAGAACCTATTTTTTTACCTATTTTCCATATATTCTTTCTTCCTATTAGTAGGTATATCATCATATATTATCACTAGCTGTCCCGCTCGCGACTTCGTTCACTTAAAGTATCTAAACTGCGTTTCAAACACCTCATAAACTCATAAAAATCCCATACTAACTTTGACACCCTATTTTACCCCTTTTTGAAGGTTATATTGAAAAATCCTGAAACACGTGTCCATTCGTTTTGCATTTATGTACAGTACAAAAACAAAGTTTCACACCTATCGGACCACCCGTTAAAAAGTTCCCATACAAACTTTGACCCCACATTTGACCCCCTTTTGAAGGTTAAATTGAAAAATCCTGAAATATGTGTCTATTCATTTTTCATTTACAAGGCATAAACAAAATTTCATTAAAATCGCTGCACGCATTAGTGGGTGATTTTGTTATAAAAAGAAACCACCTGTCAAATTTCAGCTTTCTAGCTTCAGCGGTTTCGGCTCGGCGATGATGAATCAGTCAATCAGTCAGGACAAGCTCTTATATAAATATAGATATGTTTGCAAATTTTAAGGCATATTTAAAAAAAGTCTTTAAAAATCTATTATTATTTTGTAAGTGTACGTTTTTTCATATTTTTATATACCTACAAGAAAAAAATAAATGTCAAACCTAAAAATAATTGTTATTTTATTTAAAAAAATGTGTCTGTATAATGGATAAAGATACATACATATTTCTGTAAATAAATAACATTATAAAAATAAACACAAATTCATTTATCAGGAAAGACTAGTGAATAATTAATTTATTTGTTGTGACAACTCATTATTATACGCAAGGGACGTTCCGTATCATTTTATTTATTTATGTTACACGGGCTTATTATTTAAAATTTTGGTATACACTTAAAAAATACTGTCACAAGTCAAGTATTATGGGTACTAGGTGATTAGTAGACAAATTAGATTGAAACGCGGTATGACATGCATTTAAATTTTAACCAAAACTTTTTTTACTTATTTTTTAGGTTTTTAAAATACCTACAAAGTACTTAAATTTCAATTAAAAAAACTAAAAAAAAGTTTTAGGAATGACAAAACTAAAGTTCTATTGCACTCTAACATTGTACCTGAACATAGTTTTCATGTTTATAGGTACTGAATCACTTCGATTATCTACGAATGAATGCAATGGTCACTTTAATCAATAGACTAGATAGAAGCTATAGGTATATCTGATCAATGCATAACTTTATATAAAAATTTGCATTGTAAAAGTTATCTTTGTGACCTCGCTATAAGGACGGACGTAATATGTTGCGACCGCTAACAATACAGTAATCGAAACTTTAATGGCATAAAGTACTTTTAAAAGCTGCCAAATACAAGGACGCCATCCATACCTTATTTACCTCTAATAAGTACCTATAAATTAAGTTGGTTTAAACGAGATATTTTCAATTGAATCGAAATGTTTGGCTAAATATGAATCAGGGTTAGATTTGATTTCAATTAGGATTTCGGTGGGCTGTTCAAAGTGTTCAATCAACTAATGTAAATATCGTACTGATGCTTGACTAGGTAATTCATTTGTAGGTATTAAAACCAATTTTAGCAATCGTACTTACTATATACTAATATTAAATTGAAATACAGAATATTACGTAGATGCTTTATCATCCCACGTTCAATTAACCTGATACTCGTTAAGAATTATTGCGGAAATGCGAACACGCACATCAAACCATAGGATTTGATAATTTAAGTTTATGACCGTCTTAAGAACAAATCTTCTAGGCCACTTCGACTAAATCGAGTCTGCACAAGCCAACAAAAAGTTATAATCTATTAAGTTGAAGTATTTTTTACATAATAAGCTTTGTCGTTTTCAACCTAAACACCGGTGATCGAAGCTCCCAGCATTAATGAGCGCGGTTATCATATTTAGTCAATCAGTATAATGAAAATATATCTCTACCTTTGTAATCTACTATAGTTTTCTCATGTGTCTTTTAATTATTTCGCCCAATCAAGCCGCTTATGTTATTTACATACTTACATTAAATGCTTCTCTCAGCTAGGAATTCTGTTACATTTCACAAAATGTACTACCTATAATTTAGTCAGTTACCTTGGCTTTTGAATGCGGTAAGTTTCGACACCTGACACTTTCTCTTCGTTGTTAGACAAATCGACACTTGCTGAGTTGGATAGCGTTTTTTGGATACAAACTTCAAGTTGATTTCGATTCGTGTCACTCGAGCTCAGTGAGCAACTACTAAACTGTGAAAACTCTGTGCTACTGAGCAGTTAATCACTCTAAATGAAGCTATAATATTTAATATCACACTCACCACAGTATCTTATTGGTAACCAAAGAGTTTTTTATTTTGACCTTTTGCTAATAGAATCTGAAACTGGACGGCGTTTGCTAATCCGTCAGGAAACGAGGTCAAAATCACATAGCACCTGCCTGCTACAGTATCATAGAAAACGTGCTCCACTGAATCTATATTCTGACAGAATTGTGAAATACTTATCGTGTTTTATTCTTGTTAAAAAAAAATATAAATGCCAACAAACTAAAGGCATTCTGGATGCATTTATCAAAAACCAAGGTTTTGACTTTTTGTTTAGAGTGGGCTCAAGATTCGTAGACAGCCGGACAATGCACCCACAAATTGGATTGGCGGTGCCCCGAGCACCGAAGAGGCACTGTAAACTATGAAGCACGTAACTCAATAACACAACAGAAACATAAAACCTCCAAGCGTTGCCTATTAATAAGCAAATAAAAAAACACCAAATATTTTCCTGCCTGATACCTCATATCAGAAACCACCAGTCATCGGCAGGTATAGTTTTACAAAGCTATCTGAATGTGCATTTCTGTACGTTTCCATTTATTGCCTTGCTGTACTGTACTTTGAACCTGTTACATCACTATCAAGAACAATAAATGTGTTTTACGTGTGTGTGATGAATATTTCCCGTGCAGATGAAACACTGCTTACAAATTATACTACGCACACTGAAGCAGGCCTGTAATTGGCTGGTCGGCCTGCTCGAGTCACGAGTCCTGCCGCAATCTCGACCAACATTCAAACCACGAACTGTTTTACAACACAATAAAGAAATCGTATTACTGTATCACATTCACTAGGAGGTTGAGCATGACCTTATAAAAATTACTCGCAAGGACGCTTTTAAATTAGCATCTTCATCGGTAAAAATGCTTTGTGTATTTCAGCGCTAGAGCGTGTCTATGGATAGCAGTTTGGTTGCGATAAACAAAGAACTGAAATAGTATAAATATTTTTATTCTGAACTGAAGAACACTTTTTTTTTCAAAATAAATATTATTGTCACATCAAAGCGTTACTAAATTAGTATGAACTCGTATCTATGGTTTTCAATGGTGAAAAACGACCAAAAAAAGTGGGGTGATATAAACAATTTGTATTGACAACATAATTTAAATACTTTATTTCTCCAGCGGAATGCTTAATGTTTAAGATTAAGTCAATCCACTTTCAGCTACAAGTTTCCAATATTAGAAGATTTTCTGGCGGCTTTGGCGCTAGTCCGAGCCATTAGGATGTTGGCGAAGAGCCAACAATGCTCGAGGTGCAAGTATTTATTTGTAAGCCCAACATTCAAGGAAGTGAGGGATCTCGGAATAGATGCCGCATGGAAGATCGAAATACTGGCTTGTTTAATAGGGTTTGCCGTTACTCTGTAGGGTTCTTAGTGTAAGTAGCGCCGGTTTCCGAGTGCTTAGTAACTTAGTGCCTATTCATTAGAGTCACTGAATACTGGATCGCAGAATAAACCCAGTTTACGATTACATTTACGCGTCATGTCTTGTGTCACCGTTGCTTCCAAAATACAACGAAGGTAAGAATGTAAGGTGCATTAGTATAAGTGCTAGCTAATTTTCCTAGTAATTAAAATGCATCTTAATAAGTAGGTCACCCCTGAAATGCCTAAGGTTCTACATGCCAAGCCGCGCCGTGAATGAGGCCAAGGTGGATTAAGTACCATCGTATAAGTACTGGAAGGCTGTTTGATATTTTTATCTTTTAATCCGATGAACTTACTTACTTACCTACCTATATTTTTAACAAGCACTTGTCTTAAAAAAAATGTTGAAATTTTATAAGATTTATCTGGCAATGCGATGATTTTGAGCGACATTTTTATGATGGCAGAATAAGCAACGCTTTTTTTTAAAAAAGATGGAAACCGTTTGTCTAAAACACTAAAGCTACAGGTATGTACCAAACTGCTTATGGTTTCATTGATAAACCTGTATTGTTTTTCAACAAACCGCCGAACAGCTTAGCGGATGCGCCGAAATAAGACGCAATTCTGAATGCTTATGCACCATGGTTTCGCAATTGCAGTGATATTGACCGACAAATCGTTTGAAGGGCACTCTACTCGTACCACACTGGGAGGTCGGCGCTTACGACATCACTAGATGAACGAAAAACACAGTGATTTGTATTTTTATTACTTCTAAACAAGCGTCACTGGTTCCAGACATTTAAAATAAGTGTATTACTAATTTCGCAAACCTACGAGAAATATTACCTACTTTGAGCACAATATTGACGCATTATATACTTTTAGTATAATAATAATAATAAATTCTGTATTTCAGGCACATAGGGACCCATAAAATTCGTATATACCTACTTAATTAAAAAAATAAATCTAAGAATGTAATACATACTTACATATAATGTATAGATTTACACATAGTACTTTCTTTGCTTTGTTAACATTATTGTTAATCAATATTAAAAAAGGAGAAGGTTTTATGTTCGACTGTTTGTTCACCACATCCTCGCTGTATTTTTTTTCGTAGTACCTAACTATGCACAATATTGAAGTCGGCTTTCTTTTTAGCTTATGAAACGTAATCATTTAAACTCTACTTTCTCTTAGTTATACGCCCACGTTTAATAATATGGTTCAAAGGTTACATGACATTGTATTATGAAAATAATCTGTCAACATGATCTATACAAAATGTTGTGTTGTGTATAAAATGTAGGTGATGTACTTATATGAAATAGGTAAAGTAGAAAGTGTTGTTGGGTTGTGGTAAAAGTGAGATTCAGTGCAAGGAAACATAGTAATGAACGTGTAGCATGACTGCCTGCTTGTAGGTACCTCTTATAGCAAGTCGGGACAAACACTAGTATTATGTAGGTATATATTTAAACTTACACCTAAGCCGTTCTGGCGAAAGTTGTGATAAAACTCACCTGTGACCAAGATCTCAATATAAACTATCTGACGAATGAAGTATGTATATACTTATGTATATTTACCAGATTAATAATTTAGATTATTTATTTACAGACATATACAAATCTAAGTAAGTATGTTAATATATATAACACATAATTATTGTATAAATAAATAAACAAATAAATACATGTGAAACAGTTGAGCTATCTAAGAATCGTTGCAAACAATCTATAGATAACTTAATTTATTACTGCATTTTGAGTATCAAATGTTATATTATAACTAAATCAATTAGCAAGCACAGTTACCTAGAAGCATTAACTAACTAGTTTTATAAACTCGATAACGGTATCATTTTTAATTACCGATAACAAGAAATAAGATTATTGTAGACCGTACAAGTATATGCAGCTTGGTAAGTCCGTAACAACAACATCTTTTGATTTTAATACTTACTAACATAAGTTTTCATTTTAGTTTTTTCTTCTACCACCTACAACTTTAGTTCATAACGTTGTTGTAATAGTAATGAAGGCCCGTTTCCACCATACACTTGTATTGGCAGAGATGCCCAGAAATTTACTATGAAATCGTTAATTGAATGTTTGAATCAGTGATCTGTTATCTTCTTCTTCTTCTTCTTCTTCTTATATATAAAAATGAATTGCTGTTCGTTAGTCTCGCTAAAACTCGAGAACGGCTAAACGGATTTATCTTATCTTGGTCTTGAAATGTTCGTGGAGGTCTAGGGAAGGTTTAAAAGGTAAGAACAATTCGAATAACTGCAGGGAAAATCCAATAAATAGCCCTTTCCTATTTCCCATACAAACGTTTTCTAAATAAGTACTAAGTCTGCCGGCTCAGCTAGTAGTTACTAAAGTAATATTTTCTCTATGGTTTGAATGAATCTAGACAACCGACGTCCCACATCCATCAAAGAATAACGCTTGCATCGCGGACCTTGTTGCTATGTAGGACATACACACAGCCACTTCTGTTACGTAATAGCTGATCACCTTCAACTGAATTGGTGATGTTACTTAGACACTTATCTATAGAAAAGACTAATGAATGATTATTGTAAAAGGTTTTTTTAAACTATTAGATTCAAGATAGGAGCTTTTTTTTCAACCAGCAGCGTGCACTATGAATACATAAGCATGCCTTAGGGCAATCACTGCTCCATTTTGAAAATACAGCACAATATTTACTTTACAGTACAGTCCAACGAAATACGAGGTCGATGCAGCGCGGCGCAATCACTTTTCACCATGTGGTCGGTGAAACCAGTTCGAATCTAACTCACTTGCAACGTACTATCCTTACAATAATATAAGCTGTAGCTAGTCGTGTTGCTTTCGCAATAATATCATAATGCTTTACTTGCTAGTTTATAGAGTTAACATAACGTGCACACACTGGTACTAGGTCTGTAAGCTTCACTATTTTTTCTTTATAATAATAAAAATAAATCCAAGTCTCACTGGAAAACCCGTCACAAATAAAGTAAAAGAAAAATACTTTTTTATGTGAAACTAACCCGCTGTCGTGGCATTTTTGTTTCAGTATCTGTAAATGTAGCACTCTAATATTACATTTTCACAAGCCTATAACTCCATTATTTATTATTTCATTAGCAATGGTAATGAACTTGAATCGAGTAGACAAAGAAACAAAGGATACTATTCCGGTATGAATTACCCTAACTAAACGAGCAAATAGCTGTAGCCAACCAATCGTTTTTGTTCATCTTGATCAAGTTTCTGATTCATATTTTCTCATCGTGTGGTTGTATGACTACCAGGGTCTGAACAAGGTTACCATACAACTATTATTATATCTTCTACAAAAGAGTGTTCTGCTGCACAATCTAAATATTTTTATATTTCTAATCCAAATTAATAGTAACTACCTACCTATATTAATTCTTACACTTATGTTTTGTAGAATTGTGAGATTTGTGTACAATGGCTGATTGAAAATATTTATTATTTATGGAATTCAGTGATAATTTGAGATCAGTAGATGAGATTTTGTGCAACTTATCACACAAACATCATACTTACAGTGCCTACGAAGAAGTACTCATATGCATAAAGTAGCATCGATATTACTCACAGACGACCTTGCAAACTGAATATGTGTAAACAATCGAATTACGTAACGAGGCCGACTTACTTAGTGGCTATTACTAAATGTGGCATGACCAAAACAATTATAATTTATAATAAAAACCATTGCGTGATGCCAATGTGTTAACTGTTTTTAATATAATGTACATAGAGGTGCTTGTCCTGAGATCATAATAACTAGCCTTTGTTGTTGCTCGGAAAACGGTAAAATTACCTGATGCTAAGCTAATAGTAAAGAGAGATAAGGTAAATTTCTGCCATCCTATACTACTTTACTCGTACTTAAAATGTATATAAGCGAATGTTTTGGTTTTTGAATTTTTGTAATATCTTTATTTGTTGCTCAATCATGCTTTAAACGTCTGGATGGAGATGAAAGAAACTTAGGAATAATATTATTCGATAATCTGGAATTTTTCATGAAGGTATCATGGTTGCAAAGCTGCCGACAGAAGTGAGTTTATTTATAAATATTTGATGTCATGGAATACTTCTTTTCTCATTATCACTCTTGTAAGTATAGTGCTTCAAAAAGTAGATAATCCCTAAAGAATCCCAGGAATACTTTTAGGATATTACCAATAAAGTAATGTTTTTAATCGTATTGCTATCGGTGAACACAAGTAGTAGGTACATGAAATCCGTGGTCGATCATGATGCATCTAGTTGTCGATATAGTTATAGAACTAATACAAAAAAGCATATTTTTTTGCACAGAACTGGTAATGTAACTTCGAAACAATGCAACAGTAAAATATTCTGCAATAAAATTACACTATAGTTACTTCAAATTTCTCATCGATAAACGTGAAATTCGATGCGGACATAACATTACTGGTGTAAAAGTAGGTAGGTAGGTGAGCATTCGGCAGCTTTCGTTCCCAAAGCGATCGTAGTCGCTATAGCCACGGATTCGCTCCACTTTTCACAGAACGCTACCGTGTTCCGTCTACCTAACTTTCTGTTCGCATCTTATGTATTTGCTCAAGCTTTTTTTACATTCCTGTTTAAGTTTTTTCTTAACAGCGGTAGGTATATATTAAACAAATAATGCATTAGCAAACCGCTATCATTTTAGTCAAGTAACATTATGAAATGTCTAAGTTGTAATTAAAATAAAACAAAGGTTCATTTTCGTAGCAGATAGTTCTCCCATATAAAAGACATCAACGCACGCGGCACCGAGCAGCGCTGCTACGAGACCGCGTAAGTGCGAAACCAGCTGTTTCGAGATCTGGTACGAGTGAACCCATATGTTTCACAAGTTGTACACTGCGTGTGATTTTGTTCTCAGGTTTGTACAGCGTTACTATCGTTGTCATTGCTGGCTTGAACCTTCGTTAACTGATTTCAAAGTAAATTTGTGATGATATGAAGATGCTTTTGACCGTATCGTCTGCTGCGATTTGATTAAAATTAACGTACCTGAGTGGAATCGGCTGGAAAGGAAACCGATGCGTAGGTGGGTGTTGCGCGATGATCGGCGCCGGTTGCGTATGATGCACCGGCATCGGCGGGTGTACCGGCATCGGTACCGGCATGGGCACAGGCATGGGCACCGCCGGGTGCGGCATCTGCGGCGGCGCGTGGTGCTGCGGCGGCAGCGTGCTGTAGGGCGGCGGCGGGCAGGGCTCCGCGCCGTCGGGGGCCCGCGGCGCCCTCGCTCGCCGCACGCGCCGCCGCCGCGCCGGCTCCTCCGTCTGGCACTCCGCGCTCGCCACGCTGCGCTCCCGCTCCGTCTGCACTCCACTGTTCACATTGCGACTCGGCGCCGTCGGCGGCGCATCCTGCACCTGCACTATGTTCACGTTCACACTCGACACATTCTGTCGGCTCGGCTCGCCCGGAACGCGCACCGAGACCGAGTCCGACTTGCGCAGCGGGGCCGGCGCCGGCACGGGCAACCGCATCTCGTGGCGGGGTGTGAGGGCGCAGTACGACGCGCGCGCATGACGACCGCCGTTCGGCGACTGGGGAGGGTGGGGCGCGCGCGCGGGCGCGTCCCCTCCGCGGAGGCAGCCATCGGTGCGGGAGCGCGCGAGTGGCGGCGAGCGGCACTCGTACGGCTGCCACAGCAGCGAGGAGAGCGCCTCGGCGGCTGACTGCGGCGGCGGCGGCGCGGGCGGTGGTGGAGACGGCTGCAGGCTGCTCATCTCGCGACCGCGCCTCGCTGCCGCACCAGCAGCGCCGGGTACGGCGCCCTCACCCGCCCGACATCACGACTACCTGCACAAAAACATCAATTATGGATTTCAGTTCAGAGTCTGTAGAAATGCTTGACAATGAACATTGAACACCTACGTACTCATCACAGTTGTATCTAAATGGCATAAAGATTCGATGTATCGGTTCCACACAAAGTATGTAGTTAGGTACTTTTGGTTCGTTTTTTGTTACCTTCTAGATTGGGATAACAGCTGGATAAGTAAGGTCCTCATGAAAGTTCCATTCTAAAGTTTGATCAAGCCAAGCTACTCGTATTGCTAGATGTTGTTAAATTATTTCGGAACCGATCAGTAAATAAACATCTTTAATAACTTTGGAAGCTTACACAGTGCATGGTTCGACACGCACTTATTCAATTTATTTATGCAGCAAGATTCCAATACTTAGATATCAGTTTGGAAAATAAGGTCATTTGTTTCACAACAAATTCTCGTTTAAATTTTACCTAACACAATAGCCAGCAACCTCGTTTTATTAATCCTTCCACGCTTCAAAGAATGGAGATTTACCACGGCGAAGCTTAATAATATGCGGCAGGCTCTTATACAAGAGAAAACCTTAAACAGCGCTGAAACTTTATGAAATTTTAATATCTGTTTTAACAAAGTTTAGATTTTAAAGTAATAAATCGGTCAGTAAGAAGCTGTAGCGTATCAGTAAAAACAAAATTGAATTTGTGGATTAAGAAATCAAATAACATTTAAATTACATACAATTTTGATGACTTTTATGTATTTTGTATTAAATAAACAATATTAATTATTAAAAAGAAACACCAAACTGTAAAATATTAAAATATGGCAAAGGCGTGATTCTAAGTCACGACTTTACTATAATCCAAAAAAAACTACGCTTTGTAGATCACAATTTGGTAACCAGATGGATTAAACTGGACACTCGGCTGTCATAAAAGGAGATATTTCCGTTACATCAGGCAAATAGGCACTACCATGGGAGATCAGGCTATAGTAAGATCTGCGGTTTCACCACGCAGAATACTTTCTCCAAGGCCGCGCCGGCGCCACTCAACTATAATCATATACAAACAAACACGGATACTGTTATATCATATGCATAATAAACTTTCATTTAAAGTTGACACTTCATAGTGTCTACTTGCATGTATTACTTTTTCGAATCTTGTGTTTGATTTTATGTAAATCTCTGACTATCGTTTATGTATTTTACAAATATCATTAAACTTGTTGCCTAGAAGCAAGTGCATCCATTTTAGTATCCAAACTTATTAAAAAGTCGCTTAGCATAGTTTAGCATTTTTCTAGTTAAGCGCGAAAGTTAAGCGAGTCATTACATCATGATAATTACCATAATTACCGTTGCTATTCCATATTTAAGGGTTGCGAGAACATCTATCGCTTTCAACACTCGAATAGGCACCTAAGCGAAGTAAACGCATTATAAAGTAATTTATCAAGAGGACTTTCGAACGTCTCTGAAAGCCATCCATTCTAATCTAACTAGAGTTATTAATTTCTCTTCATATTTTTGAACAAAAATAGGTAAAAACTAAACAACAACAAGATCCTAAGCCCACTCGAGACGTAGGTACTCACTATGCGATTAATATATTTTTATATAATAGCGTAGGTATACTATTTACGACTAGGTACCTAGTCAAAAATTTCAACATAGCTATTTCAATATCATAAACCACGATAACATAACAAACTCTCACCAGAGTAACTTTGAAATAACAGCACATTTCCAATGGAAATTTGAAATCGAAGGAACTTTTGTTTATATTAGGTAGGTACTCGAGCGTACTAGAATACCTTTCACGCTTCAAAAGCACAAACATGCAAACTTTACTTTGTTTGGTATATAACACTATGGTGAAACCAGGTTATGGGGAGAATAAGCTATAAAAAAGATTCTTAATACGCTATAGAAAGAATAAAGAAAGCAATTGGATCCTAAAAAGTTAGTTTTCTGGAATAGTCTTTGAAAATGGTGCTTGCCTATAACGACTTTCTCACGAAAATCGGACAGTGTCAAAGAACCAGTGATAGTTACTATGGTCTCGTATGCTAATGAAGGCACAACGGCAGTGGTACAAAACAAGATTGCCAGCTGTATAAAAATTACAGGCAAATCCACTTTCATTTTTATTCCGAGTTCCGGTGTCGCTATTGTTGTTGCTGCTGGCACAAAGGGAATGCATTCCACTTTATTTTTATTTCTAGTGAACTGCGATTTGGAGAAAGCATTATGTAAACGCGAGGTGACCCCGCCGTACAATGCGGCTTACTTAGTTGACGCTTGCTCTCAGCCTCTATCTTATACGTCTCTGATTTTTATAAGTCATAAAGAAGAGTGCATACGTGCTTTTATTTTCATTTTAAGAACGCCCATTCTAGCGCAATGGAGATTTTAAAATGCAGTGAAGCCAAAGGCGTACCACTGTATTGTGGGTCATCGCTTACACAAAACAAGGTTACTTACTGCGTTTGCATATACTTACCGTAATGTGTGCTCAATGTTAATGGTCTGTCGAACTCTATCATGAATTGTAGAGACGAGGTTACAAAAATGTTGCTTTAATATTAACATACAATTACCAAATTTTTCAGCAAAAACACTGCTTGGTCAATTTGTCTATCTTAACTTGATCTTAGCTTCATTCGGTTCAACAAATTGTTTTCCACAGTACCAGGTGCATTTTATTTACTATGCATGTACCTACCTACTGCCGTTTTTATAATTTGTCATTTTTATCATGTACAAAATAAACTACGTGTCTGACTGACAATCAACGCTTAGCCTAAATAAGAATATAATATAAAAAATTGGGTGCCGAACTAACATACTAACAAAAATAATTCTCCAAAAGTCCAACTATTCAACATAAACAACAACAACAACAACAAAAACTTTGTTGTATTTAAAATATATTCAAACTTTTCCCATGAGTTCACGAATTCTACTCCATCTGGCAACACCAACCGCTGATCACGAAACTCATCGATGGGATTTGAATTATGTTTTTCTGCTTTCTTCTCAACTTTACCGATAAATAAGCAATCTGTCGCTTTCCTTTTATCCGTAGGATTAATTTGCTAAGTTCTATACAATATTTGAATACCAAACAAGTTTGATTAAGTAGGCTGTTTTACTACAAAACGCCTTCTTCTGCTGTGTAAGTTTAGGAAACTAACATAACGGGATCGTTTAAACAAACACAAGATAAAAAACGTAACAACACTCTCAACAACTGCCCTGGCACTAAAAGCCTTTATTCAGAATTTTCTAAAAAAGGGTCTATTTTATTTTATTTTAATCTAAAATTATATTTATTTATAAGAAAACCTTTATTTTTTTCGGGTGTCTCACTTAAACCTAAAATATGATACAAGATACAAAATTGTTCAATACCTATGAGCAAATCTAATTACGATACGTCCATTGTGTGCTTTAGATTTGATCGTGACATTGATTTTGATGAATCTACACAAACAAAATCCGAAATAATTTGATTGTTTTTGTTCAATCAATCACGGGAAAGTCCTAATTGCATTCCAATTGTTATGTCTAAAGTTTGCAGAACAATTGGCAGTCGGGCAATTGTATCACAAAAACCAGCACAACAAATTGTGACAGTGTGGGACAGGTTTTATAGAGGATCCGGATGGGCTCATTTAGTAGCATAGCAACATGCTTACGGATCGAGGATCACTCACAAATGATCTCGTCTAGTTTTTTCACATCAAACCATGTGATTACAGTCATGATCATGTTTGTGTTTTTGTTTTTTTGTTTAGAATCATGTGAATCACCTATATGTGAAACGTACTACAGTGCAATACTAATATTAGAATTTCGGCTGCTTTGAACCCAATGCACACATGAGGTTGAAACCCCAGCTTAGATGGATTGTAATCAGTTTGTAGTAATTGAATCTCTTCAGGCGTTTAGCATTCTGGATGTAGAGTCTGCCTAGATTTAGGATTATGTAAATTTGCATAACAGGAATTGGATACTTTGGCTCCTTTTTTTACAAGCATAAGAGTACAACGAGTTACGCCTTGAAATCTTAAATAGTTCAAAAAAGTATCATCATCAATATCATCCTCAACCTGACTTCACCCACTGCCTGAGTATATGTTCCTCTTTGCAAAAAACACATACATTTAAATAAGTATTTTAAAAAATCTGTCCGTATCAGAAGGCCAATCTAGCATAGCGCCTTTGTGGTATACATGGATGAAAAAAAAATTAAAAGTACTTGATAATATTTTTTGAAGACTTTTAATTAAATACAAAGTTAGTAAGCCAGATTCATGTGCTACCTTAACAAAACGAATTAAATAATTAAAAAACCCTAAAGCTTTTAATATTGTACAATAACACCGACACGTTAAACTATCGAAAGTTGAACAATCAAATTTAAATAGCGGTCATCAAGATCGCGTGAGAAAGTGTTATAGAATCCTTTGCGCGAACCAAGACCGGTTGGAGAAGTTGACTGAAATAGGTACACAAATACCTACGTAAATAATAGGAATAAATACTCACTTTTTTATGCCGTATAAAAAAAGTGCTTTGTGGTGGAAATGACTCGTTATTTCCTAATGGTTTTATGAGAGAACCCAGATAATTCTGCAAGTAGAACCTAAACTAAACCTAAACTCGCCACGTCAGAAAACCTAGGACTAGTGATAGTTGGTTGATTATGATCAGGGGTGGCTGTGATATGGATATGGACCTACGAATCCTTTTTATTTGCTATTTAGTGGAAAGAAGAATAAAAATACTGGCTAAATTTCACCGAAAAATATTGGTAGGTATATAGGTAATTAATTATAATAATAAATAATATTTTAAATTATATAATCGGTAACCCTACGCGATTACCAGTGCGTGAATTTGTAGATGCTATAGTGTGTCGATTTTTATCTAATCGAGAGGGTCATGCCGGTGTATAGGTAGATGGTCCTACCATCATTTATGAATAAATATATGGGCAAATGTTTCTTTGATGTTACATCATAAAAGTTTTTATTTAATCGACTTCTTACCCTCGTTACAAGTCGTCATTGAAACATAATAGACCAAGGTAGATCCCTTTAAAAATAATAAAAAAAGAAAGAAATCGTTTTAAAAGCTATCGACTCTGGTCTATAAGTTGAGACGCGCCGTTGACTTTTTTGAACTGCGATTCTAATAATTTCAGTACGTTACAATATCAATGTAAGTAGGTACTACTCATAGTTTTAAAATTATTAACGCTTTTCTTACTTATATTAAAACAAAATAAAGTTTTGCTATGCTCAAACTGGAAACCGAATAAACTGTCCCGGGCTGAACTGTGAAGCTATCACCCGCAGGCCGGGGTGCATAAATAATTTAGCCGGGCAATCCGCCAGTCCTTGCATCCGGATTATCATAATTAAACGAATATCTGGCGGATCGATACAAATGCAAACAATATCATCCTACATTTGTAAACTCAAACACTGACAGAAGAAGCAGCTACCGCCGGTCGCCGGATATCGATTGTTTTCATTAGAATATGATTTACTCTGTTGTTTCGTTTTTCTTTGCTCTTTATTCATTTTTCTGTCGGCTAATATTCTTTGTCTTCTACGAATATCTTGCATTATAGGTATTTAGTAAATTAAATTGACAGTGTGATCTGGCCAATTAAGAAAGCCATGTACAAGAACAGTTTTCAGACAGAGTATAGTGACTGTTTACAGTCTTATTTTTGACACAATATAATTATGTAGAAAAAATCAAGGCTATTCGAAAAAAAACTTATAGAGATAAGGATCCTTAATAGATTGTAAAAATATTGAATACTTACCAATTCATCTAAGTACAACACTTAAAAACTGTTACGTAATCTTAATCGTAACAAAAGTCGCTTAAATTTATATAGCTCTCAAAGTAATATCCCAGATCAGACAACAATACAATACGCCTTGGTAATTACGTTCTCAAAATAATTCCGGGGAGTCGGGGAATGGAAGCAAGATTCTACAAGAAATTACATTGTTTGAGATAAATCTGAGACTCGTTGTGCATTTGTAAATTATAGAAAAAGAAATCTCGACAAAAATAACGAAATCCTAAATACAATAGATTTAAAAAAGCACTTTGTCGTAACTGAACTATTGACAGATAACGCAGAGCCTCAACTCTGATCCTAGACCCTCGAAATTTGGACGGTGTAAAACACTTACTAAGACGTATACGCACACTAAGAAAAAAATTCTTGAAAACTCTAACGAGAGGCTGAAGTTTGTATGAAAAATCATTACGCGAACGATGTCGCGGGAGTTCCACTCATAGTACGATCATCATCATCTTCCTGCCCTTTTCCTACGTTATGTGTAGTTACTAGTAGTAAGATAAGGTACGAAATGGTTTTATGTAACGATATTGAATAGTGATGATTATAAAATATTGAGAACTTTCTTGTGACTTAGACGTAATCTCCAGGCACAGTAGAAACTTCCTCGTCCTCAACGTTTACTAATTGGCAATCTTAGTTGCTTTTTATGACAGAAAATATAATCTAAACTAATATTATAAAGAGGAAAACTTTAATTGTTTGTTTGTTTGTTTGTTTGTTTGAAATGAATAGGCTCCGAAACTACTGAACCGATTTAAAAAATTCTTTCACTGTTGGGAAGCTACACTATCAGCGGGTGACATAGGCTATATTATGTTTTCAAAAAAATTAGGGATCCTTACTAAAACTTCAATAATGTAACCCAAGGTGTAAAAAAATTACCTAAAATATTCTTTACATCGTGTGCGCTGCGAAAACTATTGACGATAGGATAAAATAATGTACTACGACTTTGTAGAACACATCATTATTTCCAAAAAGTGTCGCGACAGCATATGTCTAACTATTATGGTTTTGCCACAATAAGAGTTCTTTTACTTTAAAATTGTAATTAAAAGGCCGCTGTTAAAAAACGCTCTTAATTTGTGTCTTAGTATTAATCCTTATCAAAATAAATCACATCATATCCTAGACTGTTTCAATACCTATAAATAACTTTTTGAATTACTCAATTTGGACATTCCATTCGAAAGAAATCACGAAATTAAGAATGTAAGTATTAGAAAAAAGTTGCGTGTTAGCCGCTCACCCTGCTCGGCTAGCTAGACAGCACCATAGTGTACGTACGTACGTACGGGACGGGAGGGTAGTAAATTTCAAATAATAACAAAAAGATCTTTTAAATAAAAATAAAATCATAAATATAATAATACCTATTCAAACTTTCTTTATAATTTTCTTCTTTTAGTAACCTGACGCAAATAGAAGGGTTGGATATGTAAAATTTCAAAATTCAAAATTATAATACACACAGTATTATAATTTTGAATTTTGAAATTTTTGTCAAATTTGAGAGCATTGGTGGTGTAGTGGTAGTACCCCTGCCTCACGATCCGAAGGTCGTGGGTTTAAACCTGGTCGTGCACCAATGAATTTTTGCATTTGAGAAAATTATGTGCGCAATGCCTGTGTTCTTAAACGGTGAAGGAAAACATCTTGAAGAAACCGGCATACATTAGAACCAAAAATTCGAAGGTGTGTGTCATAGGTTAGTATTCTTTTAAGCGGCGATGGGCTTGCAACCTGTCACGTACGAATACGAAGTACTGTGCAAAATGTGGGCGTGTGTCAAATATCATTGCCTCTGAGTACCCTCTTTAGATATCCTCAAAGATCTAAGTAACTAGAGATCTGAGGAGATATCTACCGAGCCTGGGGATTACAGTCGTGACCATGTATAGGTAATAAATACCCGTGCGAAGCCGGGGCGGACTGCTAGTTTAATATAATTTGGACTAACCATAATGAGCATAACCTACACATACATAAAATATTCTTAATAAATTATCAATAAACTGGTTTATGAAAATTGTACCTACTACCTGCCTAAAAGTAGGTATGTCATTTTTCTGACTGAAATGTTTATGTGAAAAAAAATGTGCAAGTAATCTAATTCATGGGTATCATAATATTATAGTTAAATTACCATATAATTAAAGTCACTTTTGAGTTTTAATAATAATATGGATTATGTCTCTAAAGAAAGAAAGAAAGAAAAATATTTATTTTGTTTACAAAATGGCTTATAATCTAAATTGCACAATTATAGTATGTAAACAAAATAGGCCACCCCTCAGCTTAGTGCTGCGGTAACCGTGCTGCTGCAGCGCTGGTATTCTGTGGCGCCAGACGTTAGTGTGAGCGAGCCATTAACCGTACTAACTACGCAGGTAGGTACATTTTATAAATATAGACCCAGATTTTCCTATTAGAATGAGACAAGTATCTTTTTAGACAAGCTAGATTAAACATAACAAGTAAACTTGCTGAGCTGTTTTAGTATTAAACAGATCAATAGATCAAACAGAACCCTTACTGCGAAATGCAAAAAGAAAGACAGAATACCTAATAGTTTTATAAAGAGATTACATAAAGGGCTGTAAGTACACACACTTGGGTGAGTAAACGAGTCCTTTCTGAGGGTTGCCAAAGATTTCAGCCTCTTTCCGATAAATGGCAGCTGATTTTTATCTGCCCTTTTGTGACAAAAACTTCAAAGAAACAGACGGCTTACAGAGTTGTAAACCATTCTTTTATAAATTACCATTTTATGATCAAAGCAGACGTGTTTTGGTAAATTACGAATTATAAATTATAAAGGTTTCTAAAATGGAGCACCAGTGCTAAATGACTTAACGCCTTATCTCCTGTATAAGCAATTCACTGCACTGGTAAAGCGCAAATTAAGTGATTTAGCAGGGCAACACGTACGCTTTGCTTTTCAGATTTGTAGGCGCTAGTAGCATAGCATTGTAGTGAAGACAAGTTTGATAAAAACTCTTGTACAGTAAAATTATGTTATACAAACAGCTGCTCTAGTGAAACCTTTAACATTCATATCGGCCTCCATCAATTTTTATCAAACGAAATAAAATAAATAATTGTTATACTACTCTAGAATTTGTTAGAACAAATTCAGGCCTCCTTAAAAGTTGTTCTTCTGCCGCCTGGCAGGAAATTTTTCCAAATTGAATTTATCCAGATTTTACTGTCTAGTTTCGTTTCGTTTTAGCACCTGACGTGACTTACAAATTGTATTGGCAAGCCACTGTTGTGCCAAAACCAGCCTGCCCTTAGACGAGTGCCCATCCAAGCGTTAGAAACTCCGAGAGCAGTGAAGAAAAACTAGCAGCAAATAATGCTAGCGCTCAAATATAATTTATCTATGGGGGCTCGTTCGAGAGAGACTTGAATTAATAATTATGCTCACGTAACACGGAGCTTTTTATGCTTACAACTTCGATGTCACAGACGTTGGGATTGAAATTGGAATATACCTACGCAAATATAAATTGAGAGTGTTTTACCATTCCTGTTACAACGGACAACAACGGAATTTTGTTCTTATTTTAATGGATTTGGATACAACGGCATTTTTTCGTACGTGTAAACTTCTAAACCACTATAAAATTGTTGAGATTCTTCACTATTTAATATCGGAGAACGTCTTCAGTGTGAACCAGAGACTACGGTCAAGTGGCTCTTTCAAGTCGATGCTGGGCTCATAATAATGCTGCGTTAGTTCTGATAGGGTTATCACATCCCTTTCAAATAAGTTTACTGTTATTTGTTGCTATACAAGACGTTTGCTAGCTTGAGAACCTAGATAACATAATTAATCATTTGTTATTTACGTTGCTTTTTATGCATGTAAAAAGGAAATAACAAGCAAATAACATAATTTCGCTCTGCTTACTCTGCTAGACTCTAGCTAGCTCAAACGTGCCTCGTACTAATTATATCTGTATTCCAAGTTCTTGTTCGTTGTAGCAAATAACAACCGCGGTAACCCTGTTACACCAAGCATCTCGACGTTCCAGTTCGAATGTTCATCGACGTCTCGGAGCTTCACCCTCGATTTGAACGTCTTCAATTCCGACTTTAACCGAGTTACTGACCTGGACAAGCTTTTGATAGTTGAGCTATTAAACGTGCCTGTGATTTCTGAACCGTTTCTATCAAGATATGGACCCACTCCGAGGAAATTCTTAGAGAGCAACTTTGTTGAGAATTGGATTTTCACGTACAAGTTTCAATGTGAACACTTTTGAGTGTGCTGCAGTCAGAGTTGAAATCTTAACTTTGACTTTAAAAGACAGTAAGTTTACTAAGTAACAACAGCGAAAAACTCTAACATTTTAGGTTAGAGTTTTTCACATTTTAGGTTAGAGTTTTTCACTGTGAGCATCGAAAAATTCATCGTAACAACCAAAAAAATATCAGTCATTTGTTTCCCTTTTTTTGGTTTTTACTTGATCAAAAGAAATAGACAACCATTTTCTTTGGTGCTGTTTTACTTACAGAAGTACCTGAAAGCTAAAAAGTTAAAGAAAAGAGCAGTAAATTAAGCTCGGTCCCATTCGTATCGCAACACGATTTCTATCTCTAAATTACCAGGGAATTATCAAAGCGCTTATAATCTAAGGTTCCAGGTAGAAACGGAGTTTTTGCTTAAAAAACAAAAGTAACTAGAAATATAAAACTAGGCTTTTCGACGAAATACTTACTTTAGTTGAAGAAAGAGTTAAAAACTCGAGGAAACTTGTAGATTGATGTTCCCAGAGGCTGGAAAGTTTTGCATGAAAGGAACTACAGGGAGAATAACGTTTCAAAGTTCTATGTCATCACAGTTCTTTAGAACAAAATGAGGGTAGACTCGCATATGGAACTGTCCCCTCGCTCGGTCACACCGATTAATTCTACGGCGAATTTTTTATTAAAATTTATTCGCTATCACAATAAAATAAAATACCTATATATGTAACTAAAAACTAAAATCTCTAAGCATTTTATACAGCCTTCCCGAAACTGATAACTTTCATTGTATGCTCTATGTACTTTTAAACTTACGCGATCTGAACACATTATTATTAGTATTAGACGGGTATTTATCGCGTTTAAATTACCTTATATTTACGGGTAACCCGTGACCACGACAGCGTGCAAACCTGTCGAAACGTCGGGAAAATATAAGGTAATTTAAACGCGATAAATACCCGTCTAATACTAATAATAATTGTATGCTCTCTCAAAAGCTGTACCTATTTTCAATTCTCGTTTTCTTCTCTTTACTTTACTAGTTTCCGTTCCAATTGGAAGTAATGGTGCTCGCCCATAAAGTGTCACAGCGTTCGAAGGGAGAGATAGCAGACGCTGAGTCGATTGATTAATTCTACGACACGAACGGACGCCTTTCATTTGAGCTTTCCTATCCTTCGAAAGATCCCGCATTTATATAGAAAGCAGTGTTTCATAACTGGTGTGTGTTACAAGCAAGAAAATGTTAACCTTACTCTAGTATTTCTATGATATTGTTGATGAATTGACGACTCCGGATGATATGTGTATGACTAAAGCAGCGATCGTCTATTTTGTAAATAGTACACTTTTATAGATCCTTGGTATACCTTACAGGTCATTGGACCTGTAAGGTGTAACATTAATATAGTAAATCTGCGTAATGAAAACACGAAGTATATTTACAAAACCTATCCATAATTCGATTAGGTACAGCTGCGGTATTTGCCTCGAGGTCTAAACTGGTAAATAAGTTCTTCCAATATGATTTTATCCATGAATCCGATTTTCAACAGACCTAAATAAGGTTAAAATTAGAGTTCAATAAATAATCATCAAAACCTATTTGCACTGGACTCTTGAAATGTTTTACCACAAAAATGGTTAATTACAAAATGGAATAACTTTTCTCTTTGAATATGTTTCCAGTTGGTTATTTGAATAAATACTTTTTATAGCAATTGATTACATGCCTAGAATTTTTAGATAGAATCTGGATTAGGTACTTGTCAATATTGTGGCACGGTAAATACAAATAAGTACCTACTTACATCTTATACCTTTAAACGAGCAATTCTTGTATATATATACGAGTATATGTATATATATATATAATTGGAATCTCGGAAGCGGCTCCAGCGATTTTCATGAAATTTAGTATGCAGAGGGTTTCGGGGGCGATAAATCGATCTGGCTAGGTTTCATTTTTAGAAAACGTCGTTTACCAATAAAAAAACCGAGCAAAGCTCGGTCACCCAGGTACTTATAATGATGACTGACATCTTAGGATTTAGTCTACTGTTATTCCGTAAGAAAAACCTCAAAGGAGGTGACGTCACGGTACTAGTCTATCTTCTTTTATAAAAAAATGAATCCCTGTTTCCCTTGGTCACGGCATCACGCGTGAATGGCTGGAACGATTTCGCTAATTATTTTTTTGTTTTGTTTGTTATTGTAAGAAGAAGGTTTTAAGACAGGACAACGTCTGTCGACTCAGCTAGTTTATAATAAAAGTTCATCTAGTAAACTAAAATGACTATTAATCAGCCTAACGTTTGCAATAACAAAAGTCGCATAAAATCATTACTCAGAAGAAACTAATAAAAACAGACAGGAAGTTATGTAAACACTGTAGCACCTCTCCTTTTTCATGATAATTCCCCTCCAAGTTTTTCCTTTATCAACTTTTTTATTTTTCTTAGTTTAATATCATGCAAAATGAAGGCCCGGCTCGCCAGAATGGCCGGTGGCTCATTGCATCCGACCGTAAATCCCCTGCCGTTGTGTTTGTGCTCACCACAGGCATTGAACACACACCTACCTGATACTACAGATACAATGCTACGAGTGAAATCCCTAGGTCATTGTATAATTTCGCAGTTCATTCAAAATGTTGATCTTTTAGTTTTCGTATATCCACAGTTAGCCTACAATAAAAATACACTACGTTACACGTTACCAACTTGTTTACTGTGTTACTTGTTTTTTTACTTTTACTTGGATAATATCAGAACTACTGGGAAATCACCGGCAATGTAACTATTGGAAGCACATAAATTTCGTTTCGTGCCATTCTTACCACGTCCTCCCAAGCCATCGATCACAATCTATCTAAAAGCTCGCTGTCAGAGCGATACCAAAAGAATACTCGTAGTATCGCTTCTTACTATCGCATCGTCTTCGTCCCAAGTGACAATCGTTCAATGCGGTGAGATTTTATTGTCCTACCTTGAAAGCGAAAACGTTTCAATCGAGATGCTCGTACAAGATAGGTACGTTTTCCGCCTGCCTGGTCACTTTTGTAGGAAGTTTCACTATTGTCTACATTCTGTGGGCACTTGGCTTGGTTGTGAATGTGGAGAGGTGTGGTTATTTGGTCTGAATAAATCTGGGCTTCATACAACAGCGTACAACATTTATTTGTATCAGACTAGGCACATCTCTTTCAAATAAAGTTTTATTCCCCGGGAAAGCTGTAAATTTTTTATCTGTTGTTATTTTGTAACAATGTAGGTAGGTAGTTATTTTTAAAAATATTGCAATTTTATTTGAAGATATTTTTAAAACGTTTGCACTATATTCGCTGTAGACATTATTCTACTTTATTTTATGTACAATACAAACTGGTAATAAACTTTATTTGTCGTATTTCAATTTTTAACATGCCTTTGACTTTCCCCTTTACTAGATCTACGAGAAGATTACAGTCAACGTCCTGGACGTTTGCTTATTTTTATTATGTACAATTTTACGGGTAGAATCTGTTTTATAAAAGAAAAGTAGTGACTCATTGCATAGGTAATTATTGACGGTCATCTTCTTTCATTCTACAGACTGTATTTAGATTTATGAATAGATATTCTATAAGTATAATGCATCTAAAAATATAATTAAGTAATAACTATGTTCAATAGTCAAAATTTAAAAAAAAACAGGAGTTTATATATTTATAGACAGAGAACACGAGTTATTTGTATGCTCGTATGTTGCATTTTGGCGTATTCAACCTCATAATGTACCCATTCTTTAATTATATTCATTCCTATTCTACTTGTTTTCCAAATTACAGCCTCCATGTGCTCTGATTTCATATTCATGCGATTCAAGACTCTGCCTCTCAGTGAGAGAGGGGAAATAGAATAAGACTAGATTGCTGAATTAGTTGGCTTCTTCTGAAAATAATATTTTGCTGAATATTGAAGTGGTTGTTTACGGAATAAATCAAACGTTTTTTGTTTCTCTTAAGTACCTGGTATTTATCTTGCCACCTGGCATAATAGATATTATTTAGAACATTTGCCAGAACTAATCGCAAGTACCATTGTTTGGACAAGCGTACATATTAATTACCATATTTAACTACCAAATAAAATAAAATAGTTATTAATAAATCATAAGAACCATTTTGAATCGCTTCACATCCTTAGTGAATTAAGAGGTATATTTTAGCTTCAACTAAAATGAGAGTAAAATCAGTCATGAAACTCGATGAATAACAAAATTTCATACGATTATGATCACTAATAAAAATAATTCGTATACCATAATACATCTTAGCTTCGCGCATCATTGTTTCGGTAGGCCTTTGCAACGCTTATTTTCGCCATGCAAAAGCCACTAAATTATAAGTCTCAATTTAAGTTTGAGTATGCTCATAGAATTCGGCTCATACTATAATCAAGGCATCTAGTTAAAATTGAAAGCCAAACCTAAAATGAAGGCAGAAACTCTCGCTTCGTTTCAAAACATCTGAATAATGGGCCCATTTAAATTGTTATTAGTCCCTCGGTCGGGAAATCTGAATTAATCTCCTGCAGGCGAGAACACAAGAACAAGAACTGTAATCTATCGTCAGGAGCTGGAACTTGTAGGTATTTGTGACCATTGTTATGTACTGTTACCCTGAGCACCCGTTGCTAACGTCATTTACCCTATTTGTATTAAACCTCTAGTAGGAAATGTATATAAGAATCCTATAGGTAAATAAATTTGAGTGTTGAATAAAAGTCTTTTGATAAGTACATGTCATATTGAAAAATTACTCATCACCTCTTACCATTGGATAATGAAGATACACGATCAGAACATTGAACTTATTAAATAAAAGGATACCTAGTTGGACACAATGTCATGTTAGACTCTCAAACAATTCGATAGCGTCGGCTACTGGTGCTCAAGACTTTGTGAGCGTCGGTAAACTATGCGTAGTGAACATTCCCGCCCAGAGCAAAGTGTCAACAATGAACGACAGGTGACCAAAACAGAACCAGTGCAAACGAACGAACGGATATAGTTAATTGTGCTCCTATAGTTGAGCGTTCGATCTAAGGCTGTTAGTTCATTGCAAGCTAATGGCTCAGTAAGTGCTCCGCAGTAACTTCGTTTGCTACAACTGTAACAATAAAGCCCACTTACTCTTGCAGGTTCAGCTCAGATTTACTAAGAAATAGCGACTGTTATATGATGACCGTTAAATAGCGGTAACAACAAATTCTAGTTAGTAAAATTTAAACCTCACTCTAAAAAAACTTCAAAAATGTATGAGAGGAACCACGTACATACATACAGATGAATTATTTTACCATACATCAAACACCTATTTGATATTAAGGCCTCTAGTCACTATACATAACTTACTTACCTAAAACAGTGAATTGTACCTTTTGCTATCTAGGATAAAAATACATGATACATACTATAAGAAGGCATAACCGATTGACATACACATTTTTTTTATCTCTGCAATTCTGCATAATGTTACTCAAGATAATGTAAAGAGGATACTGTTTTCCTGATTCATGAACGTATTTTCTGCGCAAGAAATAAATATTAGTGCGGATCCAATCTCACCCCAGAGCGGGCGTTACGTTGCTCTTTTTCCCCTAAGAGCCTTCAGAGGTTCGTTTGAATATAAACCACGATGCTAATGATGTTAACGATTACAGACTGAACACTATTGGGTTCTTGATAGAACTGATAAAAAGATTCTACGATAGAGATAGGTTGTTTTCCCTGAAAGGGCCAATATACATATGTACATAAAATCATGGCAGAGATCACATATCTTCACTGGCTACCTTATATAGCTTTTTTGCTTCATTCACTTTCATTACATCTTCTCTTATATATGTATAAAAATGAATTGCTGTTCGTTAGTCTCGCTAAAACTCGAGAACGGTTGGACTGATTTGGGTAATTTTGGATTTGAAATATTCGTTCGAGATCAGGGAAGGTTTAAAAGGTAAGAAAACGTATATTACTTACTTAAAACGCGCAGACTAAGTCGCGCGCGGGTCAGCTAGTTCCTCATAAATGTGCGTTGGTTTAGGGTACTCTATGACTTGGCGTTTTTTTAAAACTTCCCCTTGATCTAGTTACGTACGCCTAGGTCTTTCCCTTCTACTTGTCTCATTCACATTTGCCTTGTACTTGTTTCGTCAATTTCCTTCCACTCGTCCTTTTATATGTCCAAACCACCTTAACATACCCTTCTCAATTTTCATCACTACGCCTTCTTTCAAAGTTAAACCATAAAAACTTCTTAAACTTCTCATGCTTCTTCTGCTGTACCCAACTTTCACTACCATACATGATGGCACTAACACTCATTTGGAAACGATTCGACGGCTCTTAAATGTGTGAAGCAACATTCACACTATATCCAGCATTAACTCTCGTGACGACCTCAGTGGCGCAGCGGGCAAGAGTCCGCCTGCGACGCAAGAGGTTGCGGGTTCGATTCCCGCCTTGGAACAAATTTGTGTACGATCTGCAGAAATTTGTTCCGTTGGTCTGGGTGTGTATGTATAATAAAAAATATCTATCTATGTACCTATATCATGTATTAAATATATCAGTTATCTAGTACCCATAACACAAGCTTTGAGTAGCTTACTTTGGGGCTAGATGATGCTGTGTGGATTGTCCAGCATTATTTATTTATTTATTAACTCTCCTATGCAACGGGTGGGTCAAAACGAAGACCACTTCTAAAATATCTAGAAAAACATTTTTTTGTAAAAAATAAAGCCCACCCGAACCCAGTTCAGCTCAAATGAAGCGGAACTTGAATTAAGCTTAAAAATGTTTGCTTACTGGCTGGAATAGCTTCGCTGTTATTTAGTCAGAGGACGAGCCTTTACTCTTTGACTTCCTGTTCTAATTCTCAATTATTTTACAGCATCAGAATTTTATTGTCGTGTTTATTTTAACGATATTAATTAAAACCACATACATACGTAGGTACTACGCACACCATTATAAATTATGTATTTGTGATTATCTTTATAAAACAAAATTGTTAGGTACATACCATGTTCGATTTAAATAACAAAACAATGAAAACATGATTTAGAAAACTGTCTACGGATTTCATGACGGATTTTTTCGATGGTATTACTAGGTGCTCACTACGCCTACACAACAAACTGATAGTTCACTCGATAGGTTTGTTTAGCAAAACTTTTATTGCGATGAGTTTTTTAAATGAAATAATACGAAAAATAAAACATTTTTTTTTCAAAGTGTGCGTTGTCAGTCAGCCTCAGAGTCGCTCACCACGTGCTATTTTGTTAAATAAAAATTATTTACTGTATATACATTTATTTTTTATTATCAATTCCTATTATTTCACTCAAAATACCCTGAGAAACTAACCTCCCTATGTGGCAGTGCAGGTAGGTAGAGATTACGTAGATGCCAGCCGCCTGCGTTAACCACGAGGCTTTCAATGCTAATCGACGTCTTTCAAACGTGTGACGTAGACAAATTTAATTAAACTCACGTTTCTACACATCACATTTCATAATTGTAACACACACAGATTTGAAACTCTCGCTCTAAACAGAAAACTAAGATCATAGCTACATTTAGCTATGATCCATTTTCTTTTTAATTGCTAGAACATTACTTATTGAAAACATTCATGTCATGACAAACTTTGATTTTAATATAACGAAGTTTTCATAACTTATTCACATCTAATTTGTAATTAATTATTCATAACTTTTTCTTACTGAAATGTTTCAAATTAATAAATGATTGCTTTTAATTCGTTTGTTTTATAAATTCGTGTTCATTATACTACTTGATCTTATGATAATGTTCAAAAATTTACCAACCTATTTAAAGTTTCACTATATAAAATAACAATTGTTCTATAATGATGTACTATAGTATGAATGTTTTCAGTAATTGGAAATGGTAATTTCAGATTATATTATGGCGTAGTAGGTGTAGCATAAATCGCTGCTAATATAGATGTACGTACCTATTATGTAGGTATTCCGATCCTATTCAAGCAGATAAGCTCATGTTCTACAAGCCTACAGTTGTTTATGTACAGAATTTACACATACAAGAGAGGGGTAGATAGGTAGTGAGTTGGTATATAAATGCCAGGTGCTTTGAGCCACGTAAAGTGATTCATTGAACATGGATTACAGGGGGCAAAATGATTTAGACCCTCATGTTAGTAGTGACAAGCGACCCACCTGATGAAGTTAGTAATCTACATCTACGACAACTTTGAGGGTATTGTATTGTGCCACTACATCATTGTGACCTTATGTAATAGTCTGGAATAGCACATTAGCTAATTTATCAAGGTAACATGCGGTCGAAGCCATGGCAGGAAGCTAATCATCCATATAGCTAAATGAAGCAATGGCGGAAGTCACTTTTTATATATTTTAATCCTTTATTTGAAAGTAATTGACAGTCCACCGGTCACAGCTTGGCTTTAACAATGAAACAGAGTGCACGTTAATCTCTGTCTAGCGCACGGATTTGCTAAATGGACCATGAACGTATGAACTCGTCCTTTTTTTTAAAAACAGAGAGGTACAAAGTTTTTTCATAATTACTGTTTCACTATAAAAGTGAGTATTCTATAGTATATGTAGGTACGATGTGCCGAATCTATCCAGAGTCTGAGATCAATATAAATATTAGATAACCCTTAATAATACTTTTTTATGAAGAATTCATCATTTTCATCTGAAATAAGTTAAACCCATAAAGGTTAACAAACTGCTACTCGAGGTACAAGCTATGTTTTCAATATTATAAGAACCCCAAAGTTACCGCAATTCATTTAAGTTAGCAAACTCGTGGTTTAATCAGATATTTTGTCATTACGGTCACTGATCTTGATTGCAATTAAATCCGATTTCAGTATAACTTATTCGTCGAGTTGTTAATCCCATGCGGCCTGTTCGTAATCCAAGACTGAACCATAGATTCAATAATAGCTTTTACGAAAGCACCCCTATCATGGCCGATGTTGCGAGTTGAAAACCATTTGTTCTAACTGTTTTTATTTGACTACTCGCCGTTATGCTGTCTCACTGCTTGGCGAAGGTTTTTATCAACCACAATGCGTTTTTTTAAATGGCTTAAAATGCTTTGTTACATTTTAACAAATTAATGGTAAACAAGTAGCTTCATCGTGTCGCGACAAAAAAGTATGTTGTATAAAAGTAATTTGTCAGAAAACATGTTAATGACTGTTAAAAAATGTTTTCTTGTTTATAATATAACAAAACACCTCTAAGACTCATTTAGACGTTTTGCTATTATTTGTAGATATAATCGTGGGGTTAAGCTACACTGTCCCGAGCTTGAGTAAAATAAAAAGATTTAAATAACATAAAAACGCCAAAATAACGAAATCACTGCGAAGTGGCAAACTTTGATGTCACGTAAATATTTTATTGTGAAAGTTAGACTTTTCTGGTGCAGCCTACTCCGCAGACTGTTCCCTGAGCATCGAATTTGTAATGGTACTTTTTGAATAGGAAATTACCAAGTTCTGCTTAGAAATGATACGTTGTTTTGTCAAGATTTTCCATTGAAATAGATTGCACATCGGTGCAATAGTAAAATAAATATTCTTCAGTTCCGCATCAAAACTTAATTTGTTTGTGTGTGTATAACCTACCGATAAAACTGTGGTTAAGACAGAGGCAACCGTGCCAAACGGCCCGCAAAAACCAATAATAAACCGTATTCCTTATACCCATTTGTCTTTTGAGTTTTCGCCTACCAGAAGAATTCCTTGATCATTAAGTGCGCTTGTTAGATCGCATTTTCAGGAATTTTCCGAGAAAACTCCCTTTTACGAACATATTATATGGGTGCTTAAACATATTACGGCTACGCTATATCGCTCTTTGTTTCATTAACTTTATATTTGAAGGTTTTTTCTGGAATGAGTTATGAGGAGTTTTATTGTGCACTGATTTGTAAGTATATACTTATAATTCTCGAAGTAGGTAAGTACGAGAAGGTCTAAGTCTATGTCATAGATAGATATGTATCAAGTAAAAAACATCCATGGTTTATTCATCTACCTTACTTCCATTCTAAACATATCTTGGTGAAATAATTTTTGAAATCGGATGGGTAGTTTCAGAGATTACCTTTACATAGAAAGAAACAACCAAACTTTACTTCTTTATATTATTAGTGTAGACAAGAATTTCAGCAAGTTACCTTGGCGAGATACTATTGATACGTTTTACATACATATATTTCACTTTCCTCTTTAGTAAGAACACTTACTCTTGGCATTAGATAAAAGCACTTATTTACAATGATGTTTTACTTCTAATTTACAGGTGGGATTACAAAACAAACAAACTTATAAAGCGATTTAAAATACAAACTGCTTAGTTCATGCAAATTGATAATCATGTGTCGAGAAAGCTGTTAACTCAGTACCGGAGCTCATTAAGGAGATTGTAAACAAATCCCAAACAAAGTTTCGGATAAATGAGATGAAAGGCCATCGCAATTATCTCGAGAGATTAAAATTGAGTTAGAGTTCATAATGGACTGAACGTTTGCATGCTAAAAAGCTCCAATCATAGATTTTCACAAGTCTACTGCAAAAGGTAGCAATGGATAAACACAATAGTATACCCATTATCAAACCAGAACCATTACATTAGCAGAAGGTCCTAAGGCACGTGATTCTAAAAATATGAAATTGCTTTACAAATTTTAGAATTAAGAACGAAGGTTATTAAATAACTGCTATTTGTAAGGCCTAATTTTAACAATGGGAGCTAATATCGTAGCAATGTGCTACAACGCTACGTCAGTCAAAATGTCTTAGTACTTCTAGTAACATACTGTGTTTCGGCAGCCATTTGTAGAATTAATCAAAATAGGGCCTCTGGCATGCAATCAAAATACAACAGTGGGAGCTACGGCGTAGCAATGAGTTGCTACGACCATCAAACGAACGATATTTTCATAGCGCTCCTTTTGTTATCCGCCTATGAGAACCATTCTCTCCGATCCTCCGAGCGTTTTACATTTCTCTTTTTCGACTAACGAATCGAATGTTTCAGCTATATATCAATGTCTATTTCGATTTTTGGCGTAAATTACGACCGGACGGCTACGAGTCTGATGTATGTAGCAATTACATAAAACACGAAGAACCCTGATAGAAATTTTACAGACTCGATTGAAAAATTACATTGAATCTCTGTATATCCTATAGTAGACATAATTAGAATGTATTCAATATTATGGGAGAATATTTATATGATTACAAGAAAACATATCTAAATACAAATTATTATTCACTAAAGTATAATATTGTAAAGTAAAGTACCTAATACACTAAAGTTATTATTTCAAACGAATTTCGGAACCAGCAACTTCAAATTAAAAGGGATTTCATAGCTGAACTCCCAGTAAGCGAAACGTAGATCATTACAATAACTCCAACGCCAGCTTCAACGAAACTCCCCCGGTACCACGCGAGCTCTGCGAGTTCACAATATTAATGTCAATTATTAATTAAAACGCAAACAATTATCCTACCCCTTAATTCGGAGACCACGCGGCGGCAGTCTCAAATTATTGCGCTAAATACGCAGCCCAATTTATCTTAAATCTCGTCAGGATCGGGGAAATTTAAATTAAAATGTAAATGTTGTTGGGAGGGCGCCCTCTCTAATTGCGACCTGCGTCCGCCCGTTGTCAGAGTTGTCCTATTTGTGGTTGATGCTGGACTCGCGAGTCGAATGAGATTTATTCATGCGATTTTGTTTTACGTGATCCCGGTCCCAGGCAGCGCCGCCAGCCTGCCTCGTGTTTGACGCTCACTAATCCTGATCCTGTTTCGGGCTGTTGACACAACATTATGAATCCAAAGGTCCTATAAGTCCAAGTTTATTTTCATAAGGTCCGTTCTCGGGATTTGTGAATAAAAATAAATTGTTTTAATGATGTGTACTTCGTTTTATGAGAAATTTACGTGTCAAGTTAGAAACAGCTGTAAAAATATTGAACGTGCTTATTTGCTTTCATAAAACTGAAGTATTTTTTGTTGTCGTTGTTTTGAAGCTCAAATAAAGTCCCTGCTTTTAGTAAGCGAAGATGGTAACTTACATAAACATTAAGATGGTTTACAAAAAATAACATAATCTACTAGCTCGATTACGATCACACATTGTGTGTAAGTACATTTTCATTCTCATAAAAAAGCATGAATGAGTAACTTCTATTTAGCCGAACGCATTGTCTTTGACCGATGATTTATATATGTATAGGTAAACTAGTTAAGATTATATTACATTGATCACAGCAAACAAACCCATGTTTGTGTTGTTGAACTGTAAGTAAATTTATTCTATTGTTTAAAATGCACTCCCTTTTATGTCGCCATCAACAATGCTTTCAGATGCCGCCCGCTCGCCACTGGAGCCATTTCAATTAGCCAAAAACAAGTTGAACAAAACGTCATACTTCATGATTTAAAACTAACTTTTTCTACAGTTACTTTAAACAAGCCGGGTAGCGCAAGAAGTTGCAGGTTCACTAATTAAGAGCTACTTGAGATAGTTGTTACAGCTATAACAACCTAGCTGGTTCAATTTTGGGATGCAAAGTGCAACCGCTATGGACGTTGAGACCCTAATTACGGTGTACGTTTTACCGGCGAGCGTCGATAAACCATAGGTCGATATAAAAAATAGGTATAGACTTAAAAAGACGTAGATACGATACTGTTTTTATTTTATACTATAGCCGGGTAGTATGTACATTGGTCAATATTCTGTTAAAAGTACAGTTTTATCAAGTTATTTTGTAAATTTTTGACTATTTCTATGGAATATCAGCCATATTTGACTATACAAAAATAGTTCTTTAAATAGGTCATAAATTAAATAAGTTTTAATAAAATGGATGATTGTAAATCTCAACTTACTTAGTTCAGTCATTCCAAACTTCATAAAAACATAATCCATTTACACAGAAAATGTTTATCAACTTTTCCGATCACACTGTACAAAATCTTACTTAGTCACGTTATTGTCACGTTTTATTTGCTTTATCCATTTATCGCACCCGCGTTATGCTCATCGAACTAGATAAGCGGGGTTGACGGGAGTTCGATTGTTCCGTGCGTAAGCATGGAAAAGCTGAAAAACTGAAACACGTCCGCCCACACCGCCGCGCGTTTCAACACTGCCATACCAGCCAGCTCTTCCCGAAAGCAACACATGATCCGAAACAACCCCGGCGGAACTCGGTCGAGAGTGCAAAACCTTCGCACAGTGACACGAGGGTGAAGATAATAGCAGTTCGTTAGCATAAACTCCGCCCTTAGGCATTTTCCTGGCTTAAGTAAAATATTTGCCTTATTAAATGATTCCAACCGCAACCTTTTCAGTTTTGACTGTTTGTGCCGAATCAGTATTGTTTTGGGTTAAATGGATTACCGCGATAAACCTTTGTTTTCGCAAGTACTTAGTGTATATTGTGGCTGATTGTTGTCGTCCACCATTTTCATTAACATTAAAAACTTTTCAGGAGGTGAATTTGGAAGTTTGCAAAACTTTATTTCGATTCGTTTCCTTTCATCCATTTACCAGCAGTGCCCTTAGTGGCAGTGAGAAAATGTATGAAAGGAAACTAAACGAAATAAAGTCACGTAAATTATCAAAAGCCGTAACGACACTAAAAAAAGGAAAATGAAAATAATAATTATCCACTTGTTTTGCAACCAGACTTAAAAAATAATCTAGCCTTTCTAAAATAAGTTAATTTTACTTAATATTAAAGTCACCACAGCAAATCCGCGTTGTCTTACGTAGCCATTATTCTCTCAAACTGAAACTTTCTTTTATCACCCAAGCACTGCAACAGAACCCGTAGACATTATTTTAAAGTTTAAAACGTATTCAAATCACGGTTGGTGCCGTGACTAAGTAAATTGTGTACGTGCTTGGCCCGCTGCCGAATAGGTCGCCCGCAGACCGCACTTCGCCACAACGTTGCTGCTTGTCTAATGTTATCAAATGATTGGTAATAGTCACCGCGTGTGCGAACCATGTTCGCTGTGATAGGATATGAAGGGAACCTTGTTGGGTTTTGGTCAGACTGGCATGAATTTAGAAATTTAGAATTGATTTTCGATTTAATCGATGGATTTTCCCAACAATATTTAGGGCGGATACGACCAAACTAGTAGAGAGAGCCACTATCCCCACGATAAATCGTTGTTATCGAAGAGTAAACTGACATTTTACTTGTATTTGACATTATATTATTCTGAGAATAGTTAGGTATACCCGAATTTAGTCGAATCCAACCTAAGGGGTGTATTTATATTATTTTGATGCAATATAATGATGATAATTTCAAGCACTGATAAAACACCGTCTGCAATTCAAACAAATTCACAGTTGTGTTTTCGACTACTTAGATAGCGCAGAGACTCAGAAAAACAAAAAATATTCCGTCCTTTGCGGCAAAATTTACTAAGTATTTTACCGCGAACTTAATCCTAACTTTTACTAATCTATTTATATCACCATTCAGAGCTACAACGATATAATTCGTAGCATAAATCCTAGCATAACTTTAAAGATAACAAGGTTAAACTATCTATCTTAAGATGTATGACGATGTGAGCGTCCATGAGTTTTGAGATGAATATCGCGAAAGTTTCGGTAACTTTATCACAGGAATAAGTAGGTACCATGCCGTTAACGAGCGCACTTTATGTTTTGTCATCGGGTAGTTGGTAGCGAGTTCTACCTTCTGCTGTAGATACACAGAAAAGGTAATAATAAGTCAGTAGATTTACTTTTCTGTTATGCCGCATATACTTGTAAGTAAAGCATTAAGATGTATTTAAATTATTTATTACAGAACCTGAATAAACAATCAGTTTTGTGTCCTAAGCATGGTGAATAAAATTGTGTAACAATATGGTGACAAAAGGGTTTACAATTATTTATTCATTATAGAAATGTACTTTTTTCCATATATTCATTTATATATTTAGGTATATTCAGCAGCACATAATACCCACACTTGCACGTCCAAAGCCATCAACATTGGGCTAAGAAAATGCAAATGTGTGTCATTGCTCCGAGTTATAAACAAAGAAAATCAAATTTTGTAATAGAAAAAGTAATTAATAAGACCAAGGTAAGGCGGAATGGGGTGCTCGAGTAAGGTTATTAAGAAAGACAATAACGGTTGTGATGAGAATAAAGTTGGTAGGTTTGCCGCTATGGTTTATTTCGCAAGAGCGCGAATGCCGACAACGGAAACGTTTCTCTTCTTTTATAGCAAGACGTTTCATCAAGATTATTTTCTTTTCAAGGCGCTCTCGATGTCTTCAGTGAACGCTATCAATTCTCGAGACAAGAAATCACTGTGTCGTGTTAATCGTATAGACGTTTTATTTCAAGCTATTCTAGCTTTGCAGTAGGTATTCCTTGCCACAATCACACTCGTAGTTGTTTATCTTATGCTAAAACACCTTGCATTTACGAATCGCTTTTATATTCTCCTTAACCTACGTTCTGCAATATTGAGTAACTGTAAATCCTAGATAATACCAAACCATTAAGAAACATGGCTAATTTAGATTTGGTGAGCTATTAAAACTTCTGCCATGCATTCTGCCAATAAATTTATGTATGAGCCACTCCTAGCACCGGAGAGCCCCCACTTAGGTACATTAGTTTGGACATTAAATAGCAAGTGTCAAATTGAATGAAAGGGGTGTCGAGAAAACTCTTCAGGCTATAAACAATGGAAACTTTAGACAAGTTTGAATGTATTGTGTGGGTGCGATTTTGTCAACAGGAAAATGGCGGACCCCGCTGTCGTTTTTGGATATTTATGACCACAAGTCAACACACTCCACATCCTTTTATTTACGCCCTGAACTAACTATTGTTAAAAAATATTCATATAGATGTAGTCCATTTTGAATATTGACTTTTTATAATAGGCTGTACCTACGCAACTTACAAGTGATACATATGTTACGCACAATTATTGCTGATTAAATGCACTTAATAAAAATGCGTTAAAATCTTTCTGAAGTCATACCTGTTTATACGTTGATACCTACAATCGCGTAAATGATTATATTTATAAGTAGACCTCTGTGCAAAGCGTAGAGCGAAGGCGTGGCACCATGGCAAGAAATTCCCAAGGATAATTCCTAAGCGACCTTATACCTGCCTGCCGATAAGCGATAGGTCGACTCAGCAAAACCATTGTTCGAATGCTGAGATTTCATAACAGGTACTTATGAATACCTAGCCAGTTAGTAGCTTGGAAAATAAAACTAGTATCCCACTAAGTGGAGTAGGCACTACCTACCGCCAAGTAGATATACGTACTTATTTTATGTAAAACTAGCTTGACTATCTGAAATAGTCCCCGACATAACTTGCTAGCTATGATGTACTTATACATGAGTTGGTATATTAAGGCTTCACATGCATACAGTCATGCAGTATTTTAAAGTTCAATTTGCACAAGCATTCCTACATACATACATTTCCGATTTTTCAATAAGTATTTTCATCCTTTCGACCACGCTTAGAAGCATAGAAAATTGGCCTTCAAGTAGGGCAAGCGTTTGCATTCCACAAAGCAACGTTCGAAAACAATAACACGCTCCAATACACACTGATAAACTTGCCCGTGCCCGCTCCACAAATATACCTAGAGATAACACCTGAACTTCATGACATAAGTACCAAAATTCTATGTGGAATAGAGAATCCCAAACTATATTTACGAAAGTATGAGAATCAAAGATTAAGAGATACATCGTAAATTCAAAGCTGATATAATATTGAATAAAAACAGAGCAGATATAAATTATTTTTGACTGGGTTGTTTTTTAACTATGCTAGGCAATTCGGTAACAAGTATCAAGAAGGTAAAAATCCATCTGCGCGCTAGCGCTAGATTACATATCATTCTAAAATGGTTTTCAGTCACAGAATCAGGCACTTTCACTCCATTAACAATTCATAATGTATTGGGTATGTATTACGTATTAAAAATCACGAGTACTTCTAAACTAATAAAATAAACAAGTAAAGTTTGTTTGTAGAAGGTAGTCTCCAAAAATATGCATCCGATTTCAAAAAATATTTCACCAATATGTATATAGAATGAACTTTTAGGATGAACTAAGGCTATATTTTATGTAGGTATCTCGCGGGCAAAGTTGCACAGGTGGAAGATGGTACTAAATAAATTTAATCACACTGTCTTATTCAACCTTACATTAACATAGTCGCTGATTCTATGTCTACTCTAGTACAATGGCACTCAAGGTCTCCCATATAAGTCCATAAACCAAATCATTCCCTCTTTAGTGTAACGAGCTATCTCCAAACCCTTCTAAATAATCGTAAATAGGGAAATGTTACGGCGATTTAGCAGTGTTTTGTAAAGGTTGTGGGTGAAGGCTAATTACGAGGTTTTCAGCGTAGATTTACAGTGCGGTTCATTGCAACAGAGTTAGCTAGCGATAGTGAGTAGAGCTAGCTTGCAATTTGTAATCATTTGCTTTAGGTTGGTTTCATTTACTTAGCTTGAAACCTGTTTAAGTATTTGTAAGTTCATCAGAATCAAAAGGAAACAAAATATAAATCCGTCTAGTGAACAAACAAAGAGAATCTTTCGATGAAGTGTTTACTAAAATATATTATTTCCTTTTATTGTATCCACAATAATATTCCTTATTATGAGGTTATTTCGTACGTAGTAAACTAATATTTGGCGCACGTGATTTGTCAATAAAATAGGCTAATATGTTTCCTGAAGTGATCTTGAGCACTCCGACATAACAAACAACGTAAGATGAGTTATGACGGGTACATTCATCCCACATAGGCGATGTATTATTCATATGAATGTAATAAATCACGTTTGTACACCCACGTGGAATTGCGATGATTCCCTTTTCTAAATCCAAAGTCCATTATACAAAATTCGGAAGCAGAAGACGGTAGAACGGTTTGAGTCCCTTGCGAGGTGCGAACTCCTAATATCACATTTAAATGCGATTATCCTAATAATGTTACGCTCGTTCTCGAGGCCATTTGTTGTAAAATTGCAAGTAACTTGATAAAAAAGTTCTATATACCCACTCATAATCGCGGGATAGTGGTTTAAAACTGAATAACCATACGTACACATAAAAAGACACAAAAACAACAAATTATTAGTGTACCGAAAGACGCAATGCTTTAGTCATTCTCCCACTCATTTGTCCCAATCGTTTATTTTATGGCTAAGCGAAATTGGAACTTGTTTTAAAACTCTAGAGAGCATTATTTTATGTAGTTCTAATTTATTAATTTATGTAAATGCAGTCAATAGATTATGTAGGTTATTGTATTTTCCAAAATATGTAGTCATCTACTGATTCGTAAGATAATATTCTATGCAATATGCATGAAGCTACGGGATTGGCATTCATATGGATATTTTATTTAAGTTTGTCGAAGACTCAAGTTTCAGCCGCAAGATTAACACGGGCTTATAAAGTTCTTACCGAAAGGAACGTGCGAACACAAAAGTTTGTCGTGAATCGCGAGAGGGGAAACAATAAAATTCACGGATGGCTGGCACACTCGTAACGGAAAAGCGGTCTTCGATAGGACCGATAAATTTGGCGGTAAGCCGACCGATCTCAGATAGTTCCGATGTGCACTTTTGTACGTGAACCACACTTGAACTATCGCTGCGACAATTCCAGCTTGGAATAATAGTATGAGCTAATTCCTTCGAGATTGCCGACAGCAATAAAGCTCCAACATAAAGCAGATTTGTAATTTTTCAGTTTGTCATTGATTTATCAATAACCATAGTCCACTCTAAAAGTGGTATTGAGGGTGGTAATTGTATCTAAGTACATTGTATTTCGAACTGAAGGCTCTGTCTAAACTAGTCACGCAATATGCTGCAAAATGCATAGATACTGGATTTATCTCCTTATCTGCGTCATAGCACAGAATAAGGGTATTACCTACAAATAAATAGAGTCGATACTTACCTTAATAATTATTACTATACAAACTTCATTGAATAGTTTCCTTTCGTCTATTTCTGTGGTAATATTTATATAGATGATGTCTATTGTTAAATTGATATCACACTGAATGTCACTATTATAGTACTAATAGTCTAAGAGCCGCTGAAGAGAGACCTTCACCGATCAGATAACCAGAGGAGACGTATTTTTTTGCAAATATAATTTATAAACAAATATGCCTATGATAGCTTGCCTATTGAAAAGTGTTCATAGCTATGTTATAATTTAATTAATGCCGAGCCGCGGTCTCCACTCGAGAACTCGTTTACCCCAACGGTTATCGGTTCTTCGACAGATATGGCCAGCCCACTGCCACTTCAGCTTGCTTAGTTCTGTGTCGGATAGTCTCATTACGGATTCTATCCTTCAGAGAAACTCCGAGCAACAACTTCAAGAAGGTTGCCATTAACAGCGACAGGTCTCGGGTCAATTTGGTTACTTACCATAACTTTGGTCTTATCCAAATTCATGCCGAGACCCATCATCCGCGAGGCTGATGCTAGGTCGTCCAGCATCTGTTGCAGCTCCTCCAGTGACTCCGCCAGTAAGACTATGTCATCTGCGAATCGTAAGTGTGAGATGTGCTCGCCATTTATGCTTATGCCCATGCCTTTCCAGTCCAAAGTCTTAAACATATCCTCCAGCGCGCTTGTGAACAGTTTCGGAGATATTACATCTCCCTGTCTCACTCCTCTGCGCAGCTGGATGGGCTTAGACTGCTGGTCCTGTACTCGGACACTCATGGTGGCGGCTTCGTACAGACATCTCAACACTTCGATATAACGATAGTCTACTTGGGATCGCTGTAAGGATTCCAGAACAGCCCAGGTCTCAACAGAGTCAAAGGCCTTCTCATAGTCCACAAAAGCCAGACACAGGGGCTGATTATACTCTTCTGACTTCTGTATAATCTGCCTCACTGTGTGAATATGGTCTATGGTGCCATATCCTACGCGAAACCTGGCCTGCTCCGGTGGCTGGTATTCGTCGAGTCTTCTGGCGAGACGATTCGTGAGAACCCGAGAGAACAGCTTATAAACGTGGCTCAATAGCGAGATGGGTCTGTAATTTTTAAGAAGAGTCTTATCTCCCTTCTTAAAAAACAAAACCACCAAGCTCTCGTTCCACGCCTTTGGAGTTCTCCCACAGAGAAGGACGGAGTTAAAGAGGTTTTGCAGCTCCTGCACAACAGGAGCTCCTCCTGCCTTCAGAAGCTCTGAGGTCACTCCGTCTTCACCGGGGGCTTTTCCATTTTTAAGCTGCTTCAGGGCCAACACGATCTCGTCTTTGCTGATTTCCGGCAGGTCGTCGGTGTAGTGGCGGGTGAGGGTGGCTCTGGAATCGTGGCTGTTACGCTGGGGGCAAGGAGCATGTGCCGCATATAGCCGGCCATAGAAGTCCTCGATCTCTGACAATATCTCCGGCTTTGACAATACGGTTCGGCCATCGCGTGTTGTTAACTTCGTCAGATGGCTCCTGCCAAGCTGCTGAGTGAATACTTTGGACCCTCGGTTTCGCTCTATTGCCTCTTCAATGAGACGTGTGTTGGAGCTCCGAAGGTCGCGCCGTACTATCTTCGCAATTCGCTTGTTCAGGTCTGGCCTCTCTGACGAAGTGGCCTGAGTGGTTTCCCGTCTTTTTGTCATTAGCCGAAGAGTCTCATCCGAAAGTTTGTACTTCTTGCCTTTAGGCTGCATTCGGCAGAATTTGATGCCCTCGTCCCTTAGTGCTCCAACCACGTTTCGTAGGGCCTCATCAACGTCCTCGGTGGGTTCCGCAGCAACGAATCTATCACCAAGAAGCTTCTGAAACTTTTCGGTGCCCGCCATGATCTGGAGCAGATTGGGTCGGAGCGTGGACTTCATCAGACGGTTTCTTTCAAGCTTAAGATTGATATTCAGAGTACCTCGGACAAGTCTGTGATCAGATCCGGTATTAAACCTGTTGATCACGGAGACATCTCTGAATATGTGCCTTTTATCCGTCGTAATGAAGTCAATCTCGTTTTTCGTCACATTGTCGGGGCTTTGCCACATACACTTCCTTTGGGGTTTCTTCTTAAAGAACGAAATTCGATTCGATTAAAACAAATTCGATTTTAAAAATTGTATGTGTAATTAATTTTAATCGGGCACCCAAAAGTCGATATAAACCTCCTCTATGCAATTCCATAGCCGGCGATCTTGTGGTTACGGGGAAGACATAGGCTCGAGCAAGACTACAGCATCGTCGCTCCACCTTTTCTTCGGTCTTCCTCATGTGCCTGTCGCGTCTCATATACCAGTGTTGTTATGTCCGTTCAATCGCACATATCATATATTCATAATATGATAAATAATTATATATTAATGGTATTATTAATTATGTAGTTACTAAACGATGCATAGATAGTATTAATCAGCGCATTACTTCGTAGAACTCGTGTTCATTACAATCACAACATTGCCCATATTTGTAAGCAAACCGAACCGTTTGCGGGAAGCCAAGTCCCACTAGTAATGTATTTCAATTCCCCTTACATTTCCTGAAATTTAGCATGGCAACATTTTCTTTCAAGTTATAAATTATTTTCTGTCAGATAGCTCTCAGTTTTTTAGTCACTTGCAATTTTTTAAACAAATATGTAAAGCAAAGATGTCAATGAAAACAACCGTTAAAATATCTAGCAATTATAAGCACAAATTAAATCTAGGTTGACTTATTCCATTTCATGAAGATCGGTCAGTTTTAAGAACTATCATCGATCCAGCCTTCATATTTATTTTGTAGATACACGTAATATCTGTTTGCTCTGGTATAAAAGTAAACATATTGTGCTCTTATTATGCTTTGGCTATGCCAGATAACTTGGGTTCGGCTCAACCACAATGGAGGAAGGTGGGGCTTTATGAAAAAATTATCAGAAAAGCGCAAATAAACGTAACATTAAAATGTACCGTCATCGCCAGTAAATTGCGGCAAGAAAATCGCACAAATATCTTTCGCGAAAATGGGTCGCTTTCCAATTGACAACGCATGATTAATGCTTTCCGAAACTTCGCATAAATCACGAGGATGTTGTGGTATCAAATCTGGAGATATAAAATGTATTTCAGTGATTTATGAAGGTGCAAAACAGAGCTAAATGGTTAAGCGATCCAATGTTTTCCTCTCAAAAATGACAGCTAAAAGCACATAGGCAAAAATAAACAAAATGCTGATTTGAGGAAATGATAGAGAAAGTCTCCGCGGGTACTCGATACTTGTAAATCCCTCACCTGCTGCAAACCCTATAGATATAATACTGAGTCAAATAGGTAGGTAGGTACTTAGAATTGAAAGACAACATGCAAGGAATCCAGGATTTTTGAGGTTGAAATAGATCGTGATAATGACGAGAAAAGTTATTCAACCAAATTGGGTTTTGATTTTTACTAGGATAATCATTAGTACCTGGATGACCGAGCTTTGCTCGTTTTTTTTTTGGGGTAAACAACGTTTTCTAGAAATAAAACCTAGCTAGATCGATTTATCGCCCCCGAAACCCCCTGCATACTAAATTTCATGAAAATCGTTGGAGCCGTTTCCGAGATTCCGATTATATATATATATCGATTTATATACATATATACAAGAATTGCTCGTTTAAAGGTATAAGATTTACAGTCTCAATTTTTAACTTCCTTTCCGAAGGCATCCGTCGTAGAATGAGCCTTTGAAAACATCAATATTTCGAAACATTGCGCTGATAATAGGACTTACGAGTAGGAACACGGAGAGGTCGTGTTATTGGATTGATCCGACGACAAAGGTCCAATTACGGCGAGATGGCACGGACTACAAGGTCAATCAGCGACTATCGCTTACAGGCTATAGGACTACTTATGACATATTGTGTGAAGAGAATGTAGATTCAAGTCACAAAACTAGCTAATACTTTATTTTATTTCTTATGAAATGTTAATTTGTTTCAATTGTATTCCAATACGGATCTTGTTAATTCAAAAAGTTTAGTCTTAATAAATTATTAATAGATAATCTTGTGGATAACGTTTTTTGCTTGAACATAATTACTTACTTAGGTACTGAAGTTCACTACAACTACTTGTAAGGTGTAATGTACGAGTACATACGAATACAATGGAGTTTATAATAATAAGCGTACACTTGATCAATGTTCTCATTGATCACTGGAAACACGTTTTGTTTTAATTTAAAATAAACTTTGGACAGGAGAGAATAAAAACTGCATTTAGGCATGAATAGACAGCCGATGCACTCAATCATAAACTCAGATAAATCTCTCTAGATATTGTAAAGTGGTCTTTACAAACAAAACGTTCTTTTATGACCATCTCCCGGCACGCTCCATTGTCCATTGTTCGAAAGGAATTCATTCACTTGTGCGAAATGAAGACTGTGCAATATTATGTCGATGTATATTTTTTATTTCCTTTTGTCTTTAATACAACTATAACCTACTAGGTGAAGAAAAAACTAAGTTTTTATTGAATAAAACTAAAATAACTTTAAGTATTGTATCCTCAAGTTTTCAAACCCTGCGCAATGTTTTTGTGACTCCTCAAGTATTTTTAGTCGATAACATAATTAACAACTGTTTAAAAATTCCAGCGACTTCATTTTATATTACAAAATCTTTTGAAATAATGAAGAGACGGTAATATTGTCTTGTGTAACACGCATACAATACCTACGAGTGCACAGAATAGTTTAGCAGTTTCACGGGTGTGATAACAAATTAATACGTGACCAATCAACAGTAATTTAATAAGTTTACTAAAATGTTTTCTATCAAAAAAAAATATTTGATAAAATAAGTATTTTAGTTTTTTACTGTCGGTTGGTCACGTGATACCATTGTGATACATGAGAATAGTCTTGACCCAGGGATAAAAATAGTCAAAACTTTTATTTCAGTGAATTATTACATATGAAAGTTATCATAAAATCCTTTAACCTCTATGTGGTTCCTGGGTGACCCAGGTCGTCATATTTTTAAAACGTGCAGTAAACATTTCAAATTACCTACTTACCAACTTTTTGTAAAATTTATGTAAAGTATAATTTAAGAAAATAATTCGTCTACGTAATCAAATAAAGATTTGGCCTCAAAAGAGACTTACAATATAGATGATATTAATATTAAGAAGTAACAAGGTTGATCTAGGGTCAATTACTAATCAGCTCAAGAAACGCCTACTCCGTCTAATGATCAATTACGCCAATTTAACTTGACCATTATAATTCTGTTGAACCCTTTGCTGCAATTATTACAAACCGTATGTTGAAACGGCAAATTATTAATTATTATCCATACTACGTAAAGCATTATGGTTTGTGACCTAGGGAATATATATTGAAAGAGGAAGATCAGAGAACCACAGTCATTAACTATGTAGGTACCTAAGTATAACGTATAACGAAGGCTGTGTCTGAAAAATATATTTCTAATAATGTTTGTCCTTGTTCTGTAATAAACAGTATCTAATACTCACCAGACGAGGCCTCTAACATAAATAACCAAAAAGGTTAATGTACTTTGTATGCGTGGTATTTTTTAAAACGAAAGGATACTATCTTATTTCCTTGTCAGCTAAACGAGACATTTAGACTTTACCTTGACTAGCCTTAAAATATTGCACAGTATTTTATGCTACAGTTTTTACAGCTTAACTTCTCAAATATGTAGAAAAGTCTTGAGCCAAAATTGGTCTCACGTGCCAAAACTGCCGAACTTTGGGAAGTACTTGCTACTCGCTTTCGTTGAAAGCTTTGCGCTGTCGTGACTTGGTCATTACCGCTAGCCCACATTGCAAAGTACACTCTACCGTAACGTTTAGTACCTGAGCGTTTTACCTCTGTATCCTCGCTTGTTCCTTTGTTGTTCTCTAAACAATACAATGGAAACGAGATTTACTATTTCCTACCTAAGCGTGCTGCGTTTAGATAAGAACAAAAGGCACCGACCTCTTCAATCATTTTAATGAAATTCAAGTTTCCATGGTTTACCTTATTTAAACAGTAAAATGTCTGTTTAACGTGCTACGTACTGTATAACTGGTTTAATAGTGCTTACGGTGCCTTATGGAGATGTAGCTGTTATACCAGCTATCCCAATCATCATTCAGCACATCTATCGGCACATCAAGGAACAGACAAACCAGTTGAGTACCTACTGCTCGTCGACAACCTGAACCAGCCGACTCTTTCCGCGTAACTCCAATCGTCATGCGCCAGTCACCGGTGAAACCTCCGAGCGTACGACCGCTGCGCGCGCGCATCGCACGTGTCACCTCGAAATTCGAATTTGAAATTTCTAAACGTGACTCAAAAGCTAGTAGGTACTGTGCCCATTCGTGACGGGGAATCGATACCTACCTATGTAATAGTTAGATGTTCAAGTGTAGTGCTGTGAAAAAATGTGAATTGATTATTGTTTGTGCTATACTGGTATGGTCACGGAGTTTACATTTTTACGGTAAGAAAATGTTGCTGTATTACAGAATTGTTGCTTTACCAAACAATAGCATTGAGTTGTGTAATATTGTTTGTCTAAAATGCCGTAGGTAATAATCTGGTAAACAATAGTCTCCGCATGTGGATGTAAATTACCAACAACTCGGTTTGTCTACGGTACGATATAACAATGTTTACAACAACAATACTGAATGCATTCAGATGCACACGCCAACACAAGCGTAGGTACCGAATCTCGTGCTTAGAATACATTGTTTAATCTTAATTTAAGTTAAATATTCAAAACGTATGTTATGTAATGCATTTGCATATTCATACAGTAATGTAACAAAAGCATCTTATTCGTAATAATTACGCACGTAATCTTGTACCGATGTTGAAATTAGCCGAAGTCGACCGTATATGAATGAAACATCATCGTCTCACTTAGCTTACTATTGGCATGTTCTCGATGCATATTAATGCAAACCGCATAACAACTCTTTGCCTCCTACAATGTGGTTGCGACACTTCCTGGTAGGTACATACGTACCGCACTTTAAGAATTGTAGGTACCTACTGCACGAGTAACAACATGGAAAACGTGTCGGAGCGAAGCAAATCAAGGTGATTATAGGTTTTGCAATCTGGAACATTTCACTAAATCTGTACTGGGGGCTTAGCAGATGAAGAATATTATGCTACACAAATCAACCGCATTTATGTACGTCTGTACAATGGGTAACAGAAAACAGCATTGTAGGTAGGAATGATGCTAATAACTTGAAGGTACACCAAATAAGGATACTACCTATACCTACTACCTATAATGTTCCTCGATGTATTTACATGATAATGACGTACGTCACTGATTATGTAAATTGTTTCTTGAGAACTAATGAACAAATTCTATAAAATATTTCACTGATAGTTGGTGGCTATATCGTCCCTCACCACTATAGCCTAACTTTGATTTTGATAGCAAGTGTTTCGCGCAGGTGAAACCACGGTACAATCAGCTAGTTGTCTATAATTCCATCATCAATATTCATTTGCGTCGCGGCCTTGTGGATTTAATATTTACCTTTGACATCGTTAGCAACAACTTACGGTTAATAAAAGAAAAAACTAGTTTAATTTATGAGTGGATTTAATCATGCCCTACATAAAATCCACATACGAATATACAAAGTTACGTAAAACTTTCGGTAAACAATTATTATTTCAAAATGTGCCTGGACAAATATTGGATTCCATAAATCCAAATAAGGAGGATCAAAAACAATACATGTTGCGGAATCCTGTGCACCGCGAGATTCAAGCAACACTACCACAATCACAGAACGAAGCGAACACTAAGCAATTGATTACTCACGATCAATCTATGAACCATACCGAAGGTGGGTGGCCGCGGGACATTCACCCTTATAATGAAGACCATATCGAACGTTACTGCCGTCGCATCATGCATGATGAAGGCTATATCAACGCTGTCCTTAACTCCGCCCCCATCTTACAACACTACATAGACCAAAACAACGCGATAGAAATGTACGAGACCTACTTCAACGCCATGGACATCCAGGAACCTGTAGAAAAATACAGCATTCGCATCGCTAATGTGTTTCGAGATAAATTCCAAAGACCAGTTTCATGCATTGCGTGGACGAATGAGAAAAAATCCAAGCTGGCCGTCGCTTATAGTTACAGAACCCTCATGACAGATGCAGGAATTGATACCGTGAACGACTGCTACCTATGGGACGTAAGCAGACAAACTGACCCAATACTTGAATTAAAAAGTGAGCAACCTTGTTGGCAATTGGTGTGCTCACCCATCGACCCAGATATCCTGGTTTCTGGCCTCAATGATGGTACCGTGGGTGTGTTCGATATCAGAGAAGGTGTGAACTGCACGCAAAGTAGTTCCATTTATAACTCCCATAGAGGTCCCATAACATCGTTACTTTACACCCACACTAGAACGAATACAGAGTTCTTCAGCGGCTCTCCGGATGGACAATGTTTATGGTGGGATACTCGAAACCTAACGGCGCCTATAGAAATACTACCAATGTCAATCAAATTATCTCCAGCAGAAACAGCAAACTCTGGTAATGCGGAGGGTGTAAGTCAGTTGGAGTTTGATAAGGGACTGCCTACCAAATTTCTATGCGGAACAGAATCAGGATTAGTCATCAACGTAAACAGAATGGGCAGAACACATTCAGAAAGGCTTTTTTCATACTGGGACGCTCATGTAGGATCAGTTAGGGCTGTTCAAAGAAGCCCATGTACTTCACGGATGTTTCTTACCTGCGGCGATAGTTCGGTTCGCATATGGAGTGAGGAAGTTCGTACCGCTCCTATAATAGTGAGTAGACCTTATCGGTATGAGGTGACCGATGCTGCTTGGGCACCTCTGCGCTATTCCAGCTACATGTCCATTTGCGCTGGTGGCTATTTTTATTATTGGGATCTTCTTCGCAAGTATAAAGAACCAATAGCTATGATGCAAATAGCGAAAGTTGAACTGACTAGATTGTCCCCTCATTCTGAAGGGCATTCGATCGCTATCGGGGATAGCCAGGGAGCTGTACACCTGGTCCAGTTATCGGACAATATGACGGAACCAGGAAGTCGAGACAAAGTCCTCACGTTTCAAACATACGAGCGTGAGAGACGGCGCGAACATATTTTGGATAACCGCTTGAAAGAGATACGATTGAAAATCAAAGCTGAAGAGAAAGCTGCAGCCGAAGCACTTCCAGAAGAAACTCAAGAAGAAGAAGAACCAGAAGCTACAGCTGAAGACGAGTATTTTAGAATAGTCAATGAAGAGCTACTTCTTATGGAAAATATAACACCAAGTGCATCTATTATTTAAAAAGAGTTCATCTGCCTGTTTTAAATGCGGTTGCATAATACCTGATAACCAGGACATCCTACGAGTATATAAAAAATATATATTTCCTTACCCGATTGGAATTGTAGACAGCTTTATTGATTTTATAAATAGTATCTACAAAAGGCATCCCGGATGTTGTAGATACTCGGAGTAGCCCGCCCGCATGTCTCCCTCTCTGCGGGACGATGCCATGCCCGCTGATTTATCCCACCCAAATACCTACAGCCTAACATGCCAGAATTCAATTTCTATTTAGTGTAGTAGCCATTTGAGAGATGGAAGGCTGGGATAGGCCTCGTTTGAGTTGTGGCGTAAATTACTAGCGGCCGTGAGTATTGTGAATACAAAAGTGCGTCACCGGCAACTTTCACCACCACGTACTTACCTACCTACGAGTACCTTAGAGATGTTGACGTCGGAAGGCAACCACGCACACGGCAATGCCCTTACATTATTACCGTAATGTTACAATAATTAATGCTTACTTAGTACTTCAGGGATTTATTATAATAGGGTAGATCTTCGAACATAGTGGCGAAGTGAAATTCAAAGATATCCTAGTCACCTAGTGTTTGTATCTATTTTATGTAAAGTAGGTAAATAGGTACAATCAGTAAGTTAAGAACAGCTGGTTTATAGGTTACACTACTAACCTACAGACGGACTAGAAGTCTAGCCTCATAGTTGAAGCCAGGCATGTTAATTCAATAAGCGGTCACTGAGCGGCGGATCCACGAACGTCACATGCATAACGAGAAAGCGTAGGAAAGGCAAAGATTTAAATCTTTGAGGTAAAGTACTTACCTATCTATAGTATCAATGTGTTTGTTGAAATTTTTATAAGGTAATTGTCTGCAATTACTTTTATCTTATACCTTTGAACGAGCAATTCTTGTATATATTTATATAATCTGAATCTCGGAAACGGCTCCAACGATTTTCATGAAATATAGTATGCAGGGGATTTCGGGGATGATAAATCGATCTAGCTAGATCATTTTTAGAAAACGTCGAAAAAAAACGAGCAAAGCTCGGTTATCCAGGTACTTCCTTTTAAATTGTACGACTTGATTTAAATTTAAATAATCGAAAGATCTTTCAACAGAAAATTAAGTGCTATATGCTAATTAATGATTACCACTTCCATTACTGCATTCTTGTTATATCTACGCATAATAGAAAGTAGGTACCTGGATGACCGAGCTTTACTCGTTTTTTTTCGAAACGACGCGCGACGTTTTCTAAAAATGAAACCTAGCTAGATCGGTTTATCGCCCCCGAAACCCCCTGCATACTAAATTTCACGAAAATCTTTGGAGCCGTTTCTGAGATTCCGATTATATACCTATATGTATATTTATATATATACAAGAATTGCTCGTTTAAAGGTATAGGATAAATACAAGAATTGATCTGCAGTACCTAGGCTCACCATCAACACTAGTGAATTGCATAGGTACCTATGCAGTTTTATCAGCCCGATTATTTTTTAATGTAAGTATATGTAGATATCGTGACCTAGTGAGGCGATGTAAGTTTACCCAGTACCTGCCAACCTGTTCATGGTTATTTGAAAATTATATTTCCCATAAATTAAGCAACCACCTCCAAGCCTTATAAATCCTAAAATCTAAATACTTACACAGTGAGTTGCAGACATTAACCTAAATATTCTGCGAACCAGTTGTGAATGCAACATTCCTCGTTAATCGTCTCTGTTTAGATTTAATTGTGTATTAGGTACCTACTCATACCTACTTACTCGTAAAAATTGGTTAGTTAAGTAAAGTATCTAGATAATGCACTCCATAACGTGCCAATTTTTATGACCTTCTTACGTAAGTAGGTACTTAGGTACCTATCAATTTTCTTTCGTATTTTTTTTATTCCATAAATTAAAAAGTACTTTGTTATATTATTGCAAATGGATACAATACATTGCAATACAAAAGTGGTATAGAACTAATGACATTCGCTGAATATCAATGTCACATTTGCAAGCCCGTTGGTAGATTGAAGTAGGTCCTGTCACCGAGAGACTGACCTACTTAAGAGTAGGTACCTATCTCTTTTGAAATCATCAGAAACTATAATGATCAACTAGCTCGAGGAATTGAATTCTGTTACCTCAACTTTATTGCATGGTCAATGACACCAAAATTTTAATCGGACTGAAGGTGAATTTGACCGTCGCGTCATTTGAGCACAAATCGATTGCCCTAAATCTATAAAATATTTAATGAGATTAACTTTATAAGTACTTAAAAATAATTAATGTTATTTTGTAGAACAAAGAAAAATGGCGATGACATAAGCGTTAACATTTTTCGTATCTTTTAGTAAGTAATGTAATGTGTGGATATATTTTCAATTCATAACTAGTTAGGTAGGTAGGTAGGTACCTATATCTGGATTTTCAGCTATCATAATTATTTTATTCCCTCAACATAAGCATCACAATGATGCAGTCAAACATAATCCAATGCACATTACGTGTCCATTCCATACACATAATGGAGAAAGTTATTTAGCAGCGCACATTTTTTCTCGATTATGTTTACGGACAACTAAAACAATTCATTAATGTTTTTACCAATTGAACTTTTTGCATTAGTAGGTAGAGGTAGATCAGTCCAAATATGCACGCCCCTCCAATGTATTTAACTCTACATGCGGTACAAGTAGGTACAAGTGGAGGGGCGTGCATTTTTAGACTGAATCATCTCTAAGTACCTAAGCCCATATAGTCAGACCATAGAGACAATTAATTCCGTGGTTTATAGCAGGTATCCTACTCATAATCATAGGTACCTACCTAGGTATAAAAATGAGAAATAGAACCTCTCGGAAAAACAAAATCATTGTGCTTTCTCAATAATTACTAAAGTTATTGAATAATTTCAGCAAATAAGTCACAAGCCTCTTTTATTACTTAACTAGCTTCCGCACACGGCTTCGCCCGCGTGGTACCTTGAAAAAAAAATCAAACTTTCATCCCCTATTTTATCCCTTTGGGGGTAGAATTAATCAAAATCCTTTCTTAGCGAATGCCTAGGTCATAACATCTACCTGCATGCCAAATTTCAGCCCGATCCGTCCATTGGTTTGGGCTGTGCGTTGATAGATCACTATGTCAGTCAGTCAGTCACCTTTGAGTTATATATATTTAGATTATGAAAATTAAAAAAGTATCTATAATTTACGATAGACCATGACCTAGGTAGGTTCGTTTGATTTGATCATCAAACCGACATTCGACCTTATGCATTCTTCAAGGCAGTTCAAGCGCGCTGACCTAATTGCTACGGCTGCATCAGCATTCCTGGTAGGAGGCTCTTCCTATTAGCTTACATATATCTTTGGTAGGTATGAAATACAAAACTACTTAGTGCTTTAGGTACGTACTTTAGAAAATGCCAAATGAGGTTAAATATCTCGTGTAGGTACCTATATAATATAAGGTAGGTGTAGCCTAGGTGGATAATGTTTAAAACGAAAACAACGCACGATTGACTTCAAAATTATTTTATTACACTTTTCGTGGCACATCGCATGAAATATGGCCGTAGACTCCTTTTAACACGAAATTACCCTCATCATTTTACAAAACAAAATCTTATTCTGAGGGTAGAATTAGGGAATTAAACAAGTATTAAACAAGTACCCTAATCTCCAAACAAAAATATATATATATAATCGAACGTATTAGTTTTGCCTGTTTCATAAAGTAGGTAGATAGTCTGAGTCGCTAACACTCCCCCCTAGTGCTGAGTCAGCACTCATCACCCATTGATATAGAAGCGACTCGTGCCGCTGAGCGCCGCCAAGTACCTGTCCTGGTCTTCACGTCGACCTGCCGGATGGTAGAATCGCACCAAAATACTCGTCGCTCGACTGGTAGCTTATGTTCTTTCATAATAGTACTTGCCAATCTCGCAGCTAGCAGCGCAGCCTGTAGTTCCGCACGAGGTATCGTCAGCGGTTTCACAGGTACCACTCTGCACTTACTAGCTATAAATGCAACATGAATAACATTGTTATCTACCCAGCGCCAATACGCTACGGCGCTCATAGCTTTAGACGAGGCATCGCTATAAACATGTAACTGTAGGTAGCTATAACAGGGCGGTAAACTCACAGCTGTTGTCGTATGCGCATCTGATGACGCGCTGGGACCGGGCTGCGGAGAAGGCCGGTGAGCGGGGGGTGGACCACGCGCAGTCATGTGGTAGCACCTAGGTATGCGTATGCGATCTATTTCCTTTAGCCTATCGATCCAGTTACACCATTTCTCGTAGATATCGGTAGGTACGATGTCATCCCAGCCAATATGTAGCTGCCATGTATTTTGTAGCATTATGCGACCCTGTATAGTAAATGGAGTTAAAAACCCAAAAACATCGAATATCGACATAACGACTTGAAGCATTATGCGCTTCGTAGGTATTTCCTTACCTTGAATTATACTTTCGGGAATTTTCTTAAGTGATACGTCGAAACCTAGTTCGTCCGTACCGGGGAACCATATTAGACCAAGTGTGCGCTCACCTTCAAACTGATTATCCATTTTGAATTTGAACGCGGCTGTACCTAAACTCTTTTGAGGTACAGAGTTCAACACCTGAATGCTGTTGCTTGTCCAGTTGCGAATCTGGAATCCGCCCTGTTGGTGGATAGTACAAACGTTTCTTACCATTTCTGTAGCGTTCGTTTCATCTAGCACGCTGTCTATATAGTCATCTATATAGTGCGACTTACGTATAGCATGCACAGCCTCGGGCAGTGAACACTCGAAGCGCTCAGCATTTTTGTTCTTTATGAACTGGCTGACGAATGGAGAACAGTTCGCGCCGAATATGAGTGAAGTCATTATGTAAGTTTTTACCTTTTCAGTAGGGCTGTTTCTCCACAAAAACCTAAACGCGTGCTGGTCGGCCGGCTGAACTTTGACCCTGAGAAAGAAATCTTGAATGTCACCTGTTACTGCAATTAAATGTTCCCTAAAGCGCAGCATTATGCCAAGCAGTGATGGCAGTAAGTCTGGACCTGTATGTAAATAGTCATTGAGACATAGACCATTTACCTTCGCAGCCGAGTCAAAAACTAGTCGCAGCTTCTTCTTGTTGGGATTATCGATCCCAAAGTGCGGTAAGTACCAAGTTTTCGCAGTAGTACTAGTATCTGTCAGTTCCCTAGCAAAATCATTATCTAATAAATGTTTAATCCTGTCTCGATACCTTTCAGAGAAACCTTGGTCCTTTTCCATCTTCCTCTCTATACTTTCCAGCCTTTTCAGGGCTGTCTGATAGGAGTCCGGCATTCGGCAGTCTTCATTCCTCCACGGCAACCCTACCCACCAGCGACCAGCGATGAGTTCAGCAGTCTTCTCCAGCTTGGCTACAGCAAGTAAGTCGTTTTTATTATGACGAGGCTTACCACATATTCCCATCGAGTCCAAGGCGAAGAAACGCCTCACTTCATCATGGAGATCTTGAAGCTGCTGGTCTGTCTGAAGCGGTGTGAGCGGCGAGGGAGCGGGCTCGGGCTTCGCACCCGTCACGTGCAGAGTCGCGTGGGCTGCGGGCGCGCACCTGGGGATGCTCCGCGGCACGTGCCACTTACCATGGACACACCAACCTAGGGGAGTGAGTGTTGCGAACGGCTCAAACTGACTACCTGGATTAACTTTTATAGGTATTAACAGGTGATAATTATCCTGACCGATTAACATTTCAGGTTTTAAATCAGTGGAACACAAAATTTCACAATCTGACAGACTTTTATACCTATCGCAATCAACAACCGACATACTATGCACAGGTAAATTTAAGTTCTTTACAGTGCGAGCTCTAATTGAATAAATCTTATTGTCCACACCAGAAAGGTTCACGTTCGTGACAGTCGCTTCGCAAGACAGTTCATCATCGAAGGCACCGCGCACTCGAATCACCTCAGGCCTGCCGCGCAAACCCGCGCGCTTCGCTAGTTCATCGCTTATCAACGAAATAGTAGACCCGTCGTCGAGTAGTGCGCTAGAGTTTATGACACCGTTAACGCTATGTATACGTATAGGCACGACTTTCAATAACACTTTGCACTCACTTTCGTCCGTATTTATATTCGACACTATATCTGCTCCGGAGACGGCGTTGACAGGCGCCGGCGCAGGCGGCGCCGGCGGCGGCTGCCGCTCCTGCGACGCGGCCGCCGGCGCAGGCTGCGACTCAGCGCGCCGCTCGGGTGCCGTGGGGTAGTGGAGTAGTGGGTGATGCGCCCGGCCGCATCCATCCTTGTCACAGACTGGGGCTGGGCAGGTGTCACGGTCGTGACGTGAAAGTAGGCATTTGAAACATAGCCCACTGCGTTTCACAAAACTCCACCGAAGTTTGCGAAGAGCCTTTTTAAATTTATTGCAGGCTGTTATCTTAGAATGCGCACTTGTCTTGCAAAATAGACACTTAGTGACTTCTTGTTCATCTGTGTGCATCAATACTGTTTGTGAGCGATGTTGATTGTACTCGCTATTCTTATTCTTATGGTTATCGCTGCGCGCAGGCACATAGTAGGTATTTGACGTAGTAGAAACTTTTACAGCTTCTTCCTTCAAGAAATCTGATAATAATACCAGTCGTGATTTCTTGCCTTCTGTTATCGGTACGAAACTGTAATCCGTCCATTTTGACAATAGGACCGTAGGTAGTTTCGATAATATTACCGACACAGTACTCGTACCTCGTAGGTACTCTTCTCGGCCGACGGCACGCACAGCTTCTACGAAGTTCTGTATTTTGACCGAGAAGGACACAATTTCTTTGTGATAATCTTGAGACAATGGCTGTAACTTTTTAACGTCGTGCACAAGCTTCGATAAGATGTACTCAGGATTACCAAACCTCAACTTCAATGTTGACATTATGGTTTCAGGAGATGATGCACTTATAAGCAGAGCTGAGACGGCTTCTTTGGCAGCTCCACGCAAACATTTCCTCAGTCTCCACATATTTTCTTTCGTTGTGAAACTGCACAGTTCCGTAGACTCATCGAACGCGTATTTAAACTGCAGCCATTCCAAAGGGTCGCCGGAGAACTCTGGGAGCTCCCGGGGCGTGCACATGCGGCTGAGTAGGTTTGCGTTCGGCGCGTGACTGGTGGAAGCGGCGGCGAGATCTCTCAACGCGCTGGCGAGCATCTGAACTGTACCTTCTGTGCTGGCGGCGGCGGCCAGCGCCGGGTGCGGCGCGGGCTGGGCCCCGGCCGGGGGCGTACGTGCCGGCGGTCCAGACTGTAGGCACTGCTCACCCGAATCGATGCCATGTGCGGGGGCAGGCAGGCCTTTGTTCAGCTCCTGATAGCTACGCTCCATCCATTCTTCAACACGACTACGGCTTTCGGATCCCTCGTGTGAACTGTATTCTTCGTCTAGGCTAGCTAGATCGGCATCTAGCTTTTTATTTATGAGTTCCATGCGAATTTGCGCCTTTTGTCTTTCTGCTTCCAGGATAAGTTGCTGCCGTTTCGCCCGCATCGAAGTAGTGGAACCTTTTTTAGATTTCAAGCTCCGGCGGTCGTCTTTGTGTGACACGTGGGGCGGTGGCGGCGGTTGTTCCGACTTGATACTGCTAGCCGGCATCGCTGCACGGCTCAAAATAGGATGCTTGATCACTTCACTATTTTGTTCTTCTGTAGTTTTCGAAGTCGAAGGCATAAGATCTTGGAGTTGCAGATTCTTTTGTGGCAAGTCACCATCCTGGGTGCGGTTGTCCGCCTCGTGGCGAGCACGTTCTCGCTGCAGTGAACCTCGAGTATTCACCATTTTACGCGGCGCGGGTGGTGTTTTAAACATAAATCCGGCTCGTAGGACTTTGTAGCCTAGGTGGATAATGTTTAAAACGAAAACAACGCACGATTGACTTCAAAATTATTTTATTACACTTTTCGTGGCACATCGCATGAAATATGGCCGTAGACTCCTTTTAACACGAAATTACCCTCATCATTTTACAAAACAAAATCTTATTCTGAGGGTAGAATTAGGGAATTAAACAAGTATTAAACAAGTACCCTAATCTCCAAACAAAAATATATATATATAATCGAACGTATTAGTTTTGCCTGTTTCATAAAGTAGGTAGATAGTCTGAGTCGCTAACAGTAGGTTTTCTAAAAGTATTTTTAAGAAATGCGACTGTAAATTGCGAGGTATGCATTGATTAGGTACCTACCTATTTAGACACAATATCGTATGTTCAACAATATTAAAAAAAAATCTATTATCATGGTATCGTGGCACTTATCGTGATACCTACAGCAAGTGATATTAAATTATTGCTTCTTCAATTTTACATAAAATGCTCGGAATTCGCGAAACACATGTATGTAATGTACATAGTACCACAGAGTACTAAGGTAGGTACTACGTAATGCCAATGTCAACATGCACAACAGCAGCCTTTGTTCAATGGAGCTATAGTACCTACAATGTTGTGCTCCACACTAAATTCTAGAGAGATAGGTACCTACCAAATAACTAGCAGCTAGCCTAGGACTCTAGGTAATCGATACGTCGTCGTGGATGTAGTGGCGATAAATACGCTGATTTGTAAGTAGGTACCTATTGTTTGTTAGTGTAGATGACTTGTAAGTACCAGGAACTGCTAAATCTTGATAAAGTAGAAACTTTTGTTACGCTTGAATGATTGAGTGGACTAGATGCTTATCAACCTTTGGTGTGCATGACACGGCGCTGACTTTCTTATTGTCTTTACATGGTTCGGAAGCAGCTCTTACAATTAAATTTTGCTTGCTGTTTTATCGTAAACATTTAGGAATATAGGTAAACCTGTCTAGGGACCTACTCATAACTTTCCTATATCAGCAAGCAAGGATCACAGCTATATCTTTGTTGTTACCTGCCCGTATCAAACACTTACCTATTGAATGATAGGTAGGTATACCGATGGCTTGATAACAACTTTTGATATATTTTTATTATATAACCAAAATACCAGAAGTTAAACCTTATGTTATGTAACTACCTACCCCTCAACAACTAAAGTATATCGAAATCAGCTTTGGACTAAATCATTTTATATTATTTCAGAAGCACGAGGATGGGCAATGCCGTGCGATGAGGCGGGCGGTTCTGGCGGTGCTAATGCTGTTGGCAGTGGCGGGCGCGGCGACCGCTCAACTGCGACCCGCCGACGCACCGCCACCAATAAATGATACACGTAAGTGAATTAATTGATAGTAAAGTGCCTGTATTGATAGTAGCCTGCGACGCTAGAGGTTGCGGGTTCGATTCCTGCCTCGGAACAAATTTGTGTACGATCTGCAGAAATTTGTTCCGTTGGTCTGGGTGTCTATGTATAATAAAAATATATCTATCTATGTATTATAATGTATTAAATATATCAGTTATCTAGTACCCATAACACAAGCTTTGAGTAGCTTACTTTGGGGCTAGATGATGTTGTGTGGACTGTCCAGCATTATTTATTTAATTATTTATTTTATCATCTTTCAAGTTATAAGTAGTAGTTTTGGCAGTATGACTAGTATCCCGTATTACAGTCCTCGACAGGTTAGAGCAGAACAAACATTATGCAAACAATAAAAATAGGAAATAAAAATCCAAAAATTACCTACACAATAAACAATACTCATCTAGAGATTATGGAATGTCAAAAAGACCTAGGAGTCAATATTAAGTCAGACCTAAAATGGGAAACTCACATACTGACGGTTGTAAAGAAAACTAATTCCATAATTTACATCATTAGAAAAGCCTTCTCATATATAGATAAAGATCTCTTTTTAAAGTTGTATAAAACATACATAAGACCATTAATGGAATATGCATTCCAGATCTGGAATCCCTACTTCAGGAAAGATATTGATCTTCTTGAAAGAGTGCAAAGAAGAGCCACTAAAATGGTACCAGCACTCAAGAATCTTTCATATGAGGACCGACTTCAGGAATTGGGTCTCACAACGTTGGAACAACGTAGACAACGTGGCGACCTGATAGAGACTTATAAAATATTAAATGACCACTATACTGCCTCGGATTTGAAACACATTTATAACATTAACGACAACGGACTGAGAGGCCACTCGCTAAAACTGGTAAATCTACCTGGTACAAGCAATCCCAGAAAGCACTTCTTGCCTAACCGTGTGGCAAATTGCTGGAACAAACTACCAGAATCAGTGATAAGTGCTCCTTCAGTGAACTCTTTCAAAAACAGACTCGATAAACATTATAAAACAGTGCACTGATAAGATATACACGCATCAGCTTAATAGCTGCCAGTGTATTAACAAATAATAATAATAATAACTTTATACTCACAGTAGGTACAGGTCTTCCAACGGATCTACGCATTCGTGAAATTAGCCACAGGTGCGAGTTTGCGCATGTTCAGTTCCTTCCGCCCCTCCTTCATACCTCCAATTGCTCCCGAAAAACGATACTGCGCAGCTCTTGCGGCTAACTTCACGAATGCCTAGATTCGTTGAGCGAACTATACCTATGCTTCATCTGTCCTTCGCATGATTTTGACAGTTTTTGTCATGTGGGTGAATCTGTCAAAAACTCATACTAGGGGTATACTCATAGTATGAGTTTTTGATAGTGTCCGAAAACTTATTTCGAATAGTATCAGTACGGTCTACATTTCGTAATTAGCCGGGAATTCAGGAAACAAACAATTGTTTCTAAAGGAATTACTCAAAGTAGGTACCTAACCGTTCTAGGTTGGCTGCATCATAACCTGCTACAAGTTTACTTTGTTGCGATCTACTTACTATTGAAAACACTTAAAATCCTATTACAACTGTTCGAGAGGGGTCAAACACCAGAGTTGCTATTTCAAAAACCGATTTAAGCAATGTTTACAGTTAGAATGCGCTTGCCCTTCAAATACCAACATAAATTCTAACTGCACGTCGCCTAAAAGTCACGGAATGACTATTTAAATCAATCTAAAAGCCACTTCACCGTTCATTTGGCAGTGATTCGTTACTTTCCAAAGGGAAAGCGCGCGCAATATGAGATTAGTGCTGTGCAATTAACGGGACCGACCGCGATCCCCGTGCTTTGTTTACATAATTGGCTTCTGGTATTTTGGAATGAAGATGTGAATTTTCAAATGTGGGATGCCTTCGATAATTGAATTACAGTTACGTGAAACATTTTTGCTAGTTGCTAGATAATTTGCAGAAGTGAAGATGTTTTACTCCGACTTCAACGATTCAGTTTCCGATTTAACTGCAAAGTAGGTAGGTAGGTAATTAGGCTCTTGTTTGTTAACCATAGATAAATTATTATAATTACTTAGTATAGCCAGTATCTCCGAGTTTAGAATTTATTTCGAATTACTTATAGGTAAGTACTTAACTTGTAAAAGTTTGAAGTAAGATGGATATTATGAAGGAAATTTACCATGAAATTGGTGGCTTATTCCCAAAGTACTCCACATTTTGTTCCCAAAGTACTCCAAGAAATATTCTCAAACTACTCCACAAACAAAATATTGTTTTTTTAGTTAAATTCGACTCCATCCTACTGGTGTCCAAAAATAATTATCTCATACATTCGTTCTCAAACTCCTCCAAATATTTAATATTAGTCATCAGTAATGTAAATAGTACTGATTTATTTCGCATTTTACTCCACAAGGTAACTGACGTACAGTCAGCTTAAGAAATACATATTTTAATATTTTATTTATTTTATTTTATGCCTTACCTAAACCTAAATGAATGAAGATTTAAAATAAAATACAGTACTTAACTGATTTAAAAAAAAATATTAATCTAATCAACATCAAGAAAAAGAAGAAGAAGATCAACATAAGTACACATTTTCAAAAATAGACGGTAGAATAAAAAAAACAATATACCTACCTACTTAATTATGAGAAACCAAAATTTAGAAGTTTACCATAAATATTGATAGAAAAAAAACCATGACGTATTAACAGAAGGGTGTTTTTTTAAAAGCTTAGAAACTTTAAATTGAAATAAAAAAAACGCTATGAATAAAGCCAACTGGATGTATAAATTAATAACGTTTTTCTCTGTTTTATTTCAGTTTAAAGTTCTTCGCCTCTAAAAAACACCCGTTATTATAACTTACCTGTAAAAATCAGTCTCTTTAGCTATGCATTATGCTAATGCAAGACATATTAGGTCTTAGAATATATTCAGAAATAAAAAAATAAAATAAATAAATAAATATGATCACGACTGTAATCCCCAGGCTCGGTAGATATCTCCTCAGATCTTTAGTTACTTAGACCTTTGAGGATATCTAAAGGGGGTAGTCAGAGGCAAGTCCAAACATGACATTTGGTACATGCCCACATTTTGCACAGTAGTTAGTATTCCGTACGTGACAGGTTTCAAGCCCATCGCCGCTTATAAGAATACTAACCTCTGACATATACCTTCGAATTTTTTGTTCTAGGGTATGCCGGTTTCCTCACGATGTTTTCCTTCACCGTTTAAGAGCACTGGCATTGCGCACATAATTTTTTCGAATAGAAAAACTCATTGGTGCACGACCATGTTTGAACCCACGACCTTCGGCAGGGGTGCTACCACTACACCACCAGCGCTCTTATTATCAGAAATTAAATCATTTGTAATTTGGTATTTGCTTGTAACATTAACATACCTAGGTGTACCTAAACAAAACTTATCTCTTTTGCTACCCTTTTTTTCTAAATAATAATGCATTAAAAGTATGTACCTAAGTGATATTGAAGTGATATTACAATTTACTGTATTTACCGCAGACGTAAACGTTCTAAATTCCTAATTTGAAGAAAACTTTTGCCAGCATACCTAATTTTATTACAGACTAGCTTCCGCTCGCGGCGTCGCCCGCGAAGTACCTACTTACATAAAATATAGCCTATGTTTATCCTGAGAGTTTATTCTACACATTGGTGAAAGAATTTTTCAAATCGGTTCAGTAGTTTCGGAGCCTATTCGTTTCAAACAAACAAACAAACAATCAAAGTTTTCCTCTTTATAATATTAGTATAGAAAAATACTGTGACAGACTGTACTCCTAACATTATTTTGTTCCGATGTTTTGAATGGAGTAGTCTTGAAACTTAAACGCACTATTTTTATTTTACCTTTTTTTAATAATAATTCTTTGGAGTAGATTGGGAACTAATGTTCGAGATTCTTATCTTTTTTGAACAAAAGAATGGAGTACTTTGGGAATAAGCCAAATTGGTAACTTATACCTATAGTTACGTAGTATCTATTATTTAATCTATGCCTATAGCATTATTCGGTGTTTACTCATACAGTCTCACTGCACTTATGCTAGGTACCCATGCATAATCTTTGCATAGTTATTGTATCAATGTCATTGTATAGAAACCTAGTAATAAGCACATTACTGAACTACTTAGATGTAGTTGTAGAGAGGCTAGGTAGGTACGAACTATCTTTTTCCTGCTGTAGCAAGAGCAAATTCTCCACAACTAGCTGCCTAGCGCAACTTTGTCTGAGGGTTTTTAGTGATTATTTTTTCCCGATTTTTCAACATTTTGCATTGATGCTTCGCTCCTTTTGGTCGCAGTGTGATGATAAAAACCCTAAAGCCTTCCTCGATAAATGAACTATCCAACACAAAAGTAGTAGCTCGAGCTTTGCGCGTTCAACAACTCTCAACAAATAAACAAACTCTTCATATTTCTAATATAGGTAGTATTGATAACCACGGAACATTATAAAGCAGTCCGCAAAAATGATTATGCCTAGACCCACTCGATTATTTCGAGTAGGTCTAGGCAAAGTTGGTAAAGTGATTGTATTTTGTAGTTTCTATCTGTTGCTGTGCTTGCTGACACAATACAGTGCCGCTATGGTCGCTGGCTTCTGTTCTATCACCTTTCCTAACCCACTTACGACACCACACGTGCAATAATTATACCGATGTGATTGCTACCAATATTTCACAGTATGTTTTCCCAGAGAAAATTACACTTGGTACAAAGGTACATTTTGCTTTTTACGTTGCATAATTGCAAACCAAACAATCGAGCGGTCAATGTTATTGGGGCAACGTGATGATTTTCAGCAACAAATAAGGCTTAATCTGCATAAATTATGGTGATTTTACGTATGGCTAGGTTGCCAAGCAAATGGAGAGAGCAGCACAATTTCTATATTAAATACTAGTGCTGTAACCTAAGTCATTCCTATTATTTAGCATCTTTCAACTTAGCCCAGATAAAACTAAGTAGGTAGGTTTTTTTCCCTTTGTTTACCTACTTTGACCAGACTCCAAAACACATCTGCAGAATGCAATAGAATATCACACAACAACTTTTTTAACCACATTACCTAGATTTAATACAACCTAGATACCCGACACGCCGTGGATATAACTGATACAGCCAAGTGAAAAAGTATTACGTTTTGTTCCAGGATGTGGTACAGAATGTGTGCGGTGCGCTGCGGACGGGTGCGTCAAGTGTGCTCGTCTCCTCGTGTTACCTGAAGGGACTTGTGCCCACGACTGTCCGGCTGGCACGAGGGAGTCGTGGGCTCATGATGACCACCTCATGGGCCGGGTGTGCTACCCTTCCCATTCATATAACGAGGTAAACCACTCAAATTATTCAACTTTGCATCGGAGCATTCCAAATCATAATGCATGGTCTGGTAGCAATGTTCTACAAAACTGAAATGATTTTTTTAATGAATATATCATACGTAAGTAGTTGTACTTAGTAGTGTTCCACCTTTTATAACTAGGTAGGTATATATATAACTCCTATACGAACGATGTCTGCATAGAACGATGTCTGCATAGTGCAATGCCTTTTTCTAATTCAAGCATGGCGCAACAGCTTTGATGATCCGTTGAATTCCGATTAAGCAACGTTTAAAGTCATTAAAACCACAAATCTGACTGAGAATCCAGCGCGGTAAAGGTACACGCTTATTAGAATAGGTAGACCAGAGTGACTTTACGGAACTCTGATTACAAACAATTACAATGAATGTCTATCAGCAACTGTACAGTGATTAGGGGAAGGTGGTTTAAAATGATCCCCCTAAGGGAAAACTGCTGTAACTCGAATGTTTATTGCTTTTTATTTGGCTTAAAGTGTTTAAAGGTTACCGATAATATCAAGCTACAAATTTTGTTTCGCATTTTACAGCATAAAGCTGATAGAAAATTATTTATTTAGGTTTTTGTGGAGGTCTACTAAAAAGTCACTTTGAAAAATATAGGGGCAAAATGATCCCGGGATCATTTTACCCCAATGGGGTAATATGATCCCCGGATCGTTTTACCCCATTACTTAGGGTTTTAAATTAGAAATAAAACGTTCAATAATTGTGTAGTTTTTTCAAGAGCCTCAACTAGAAAAAAAATCAGCAAAATAAAAAATTATGGGACACAAATAACGACTTTAAATTAATAAACGTGTTGAGCTAGTTATCAACAAAAAAACAAAATTTTATTTAAGAATTCCAAGGAAATATTTGTTAAACTCTTTTACAAAATGTTTTATATTGTTGCTGATAACTAGCGTCATAATTCAAAGTCACGATTCGTGCCCCACCCTGTACAAAGTTAATTGAAAACATCGAAGGATCATTTACCCATCCACACCAAAACCGGGGGTAAAATGATCCCGGGATCATTTTACCTACACCACCCAGGGATCATTTTACCCCCAATGCCTTATTTACGCAAAACAACAAAATACAACCTATGAGTTTTAAATGCCGTAATAATAAACGGTTCATTCCATTGCTGAATGACAATAGAAACTGAGGCAAACACAACTACCACATAAAATGTACGTGTACTAAAACTATGTAAAGTCAAATAATGGCTTACTTTACATTGAGCACAGAAATTTTAAACAATTTGTCCTTAAAACTTTTCCACTGTCACTGCCGCCATGACACTAACTGAGAATGTATGGCTCAGTCTTGGGAAGACGAGGTTCACTTAAAAAATACTAGAAGACGCCTCTAAGTCGGTAAATCAACCAGTGATCGTTTTACCCCCAGGGATCATTTTAGAACACCTTCCCCTACTTAATTCTGGTATATATTACTACTTAAGGCAATAAACAAACAAAACCCATATTTCACCGCTAACAACTAGAAGCTGTTAGTAACAATGTTTTGATGGTATCAGAATTACTCGCATCATCGGTATCACCTAATCGCAGCACAGGTGAAGTGAAATATCAATTGAATTGAAACTAAATCGAAAAATAATTTATTCAATAAAATCACAAGGATCACTTTGAAACGTGCAATGTAGGTACCAAGCCATGCATAAACTACCTGTCTTTATAGGTAGGAATCATAATATATGTTCCTAAATGAATAGCTATTATATAGGTAGCTATAATAGGTACTTACAACAAAGTTTTTGTCATTTTTACAGTTCTTCGTCTAAAATCAACTATTTCGAATTTCGATATCATTTGCTAGGTAGGTACATCCTGGTAGAAATAAATCAATCATGCATCTTGATAATAAATGTTCTTGGCAGTGAAATTGCAATCGTAATTGAAAGTTTTCCGACTTCTGTTCATTAAATTTCCCGCGCTTTCTCCTCTCTGGGAAAATTGAGGGAAGTACGTAATCTAGGTACCTACGCTACCTAGTGATTTCATAATATTTTATCATTTATGACAACATTCTTGGTTTTTTCCTGGTTTATATCCGACAAAATAATAACAGTAATGCGGTCTTGATTGAGCGATATCTGATTGATGATTACCTACCTCCATACACTACCTGATCTGGACTTTTACTTTCTATTTTTATTACCTAGGTACCCGTTGCCAAATGAGGCTAGTAGCGATGCTGCTGATTTTTTTTGATACCTAGTTTATCACCTGCAATCAAAGATTTAAATAGGCCTGCAGTAAGTAGAGTCAGTATGTGAGTATGTACTTACCTACTTACAGACCTCTTCCTAACGTGTGCGAATTATGACAACAAAAGAGGAAGAGGCTGATAGAGCTACTCCCTAGTCTCTAAGGTTTGCTGGTAGAAAACTCTTGTAGGGTTGTACCTACATGTATGTATTCTCTCCGATTTGATTGCAAATATTTTACTATTTTACTGATATTTTAAACGCGAAAGTTTGTAAGAATGTTTGGATGTCTGGATGTAGACCTATGTTTGTTACTCTTTCACGCTGAAACGGCTGAACGGATCTGGATGAAATTTGGCTAAGAGATAGATTTTAGTCTGGAATAGCACATGGGGTACTTTTTATCCCGAAAAATGTACGGTTCTCGTGGAATAGATTTGTTTTGGTTTTTCAAGGTACCACGCGGACGAAGCCGTGGGCGGAAGCTAGTGTACAATAAAGAATTACAAGAGGCTTTCAATTCGGCTCTAATTCACGGTATCTCCGCCAGTTGTTTAACCATATTCATTTTCACAATCACAGCTGATAATCGGCGGAGCCTGTGGTGCAGTAGTCTGCATAGCGCTAGTCGCTGCAGGAGCGGCGTACGTGCGATGTCGAAACACGTCACGGGCGCAGGCGCAACCACTGCCGCAAAGGACGAATCCAGATGACGACACCAAGCTACGAGAGTTTCATAAGCAGCTGGACTGTCTCCGAGTAAGTGATGTCCCATTTCTGAAACCAGTGGTGGTTTTACAAAGCCAGTGGTTTTTAAACCACCTTGTTATATATACCTAGGGAGAACCTATACTCGTATTATATTATTGAGATTCTGAAATAAATGCAAAAAGTCTACATAGGTACTATATAGGTAGCGGTGAATGTGAGTTCAATGAGACCTTACCTAGTTAGGTACCTACAATTACCATGCGTCGTAGGTGTACCAAAAGAAGACCAAAACCTACAAAGGTTTCGGCCGACGCCGATGATAGGTAGCCTAATCTTTCAACATTTGGGCCAGTGCAACGGATGCAGGTAGGATCGAACCCGTGACCTCATCCTTTCCAACCGGATTATTTGCCCGCCAAACCACAGAGGTCACTTTTTAAAGTTTCGTACATCGATTATTATCTCTAAATAACGTGTGCAAATCGCACATTCAAGGTCATTCAAGGCACATTCAACACAGTCATTTAAGGGGCTTTAGCATAAGCTCTTACGAACCATCATGTTTCAAAAACGTCTTCAATACAAATTCAATATGTCATGTACCTAATATAAAAGTAATATTACTTTGGTATTGCACGAAAAGCTTGTGGTAAGGCGGTAAGGTAAAGTTCATCAGCATCAAGTGGTCATATTGGACCGGTTTTCGGGTGAACACGTGCATTGACACACTAAATAGATAATAGTTACTATCACATTGACTCATCATGCTTATGTAGGTAGATACTTGTTACTGTTACATAGTGGAACCTAATGCTATGGAAACTGTTTTAGGCTTTGACTAGGTAGATAGGTAGGTAGGTACCTATGAACGTGAGGCAATGCTAACGGCTCATCAATGACGCAATTTACAATGCATTTGGTTACAGAATCGGTTTAATTTGGCGCATACGTACCTATCTAATAATTTTGTATTATAAATGCTACCTACTAACCCACAAAAAAAACTTTTATTTTAATGAAACCTGCTTTTTTTCAGCCTCATGCTTACACGTTACTGGCTATTCTGAATCACACACGACACCAAGTGCGAGATTTATATCAACTTGGGAATAATGACGCTGCAATAGCATACAGGTAGGTACCTAAACTACGAACCTAATTTTATTATAAGAACCCAAACAACTTTAGAGGGATTGATTACCTAATTTTGTTTAATTAGATAATGTGAAAGTACCTACAATTTATTAATATTGAAGTAGTTAATCAACAGAAAAATCATGCTAAAAAGTAATTCTTCTGAATTCAGATAAGATTCTAAGTTAGAGATGTTTTAATAGAAATCCTTTCCAATATGCGATAATTACACACCCACCTACAAATTTTTTTGGACACCCATGACAAAAATATCACTAAACATTTGTGTGTAGTTTTTATTGCTCTACAAAAACGTGGACCAAATATGGACCGCCTCACGCTTCTAGTGCAGGCGTGTTTATTTACGTTTACAGTAAAACTACTTCAGATTTCGAGCATGTGGATAAACCTATGCTACTTGTAGCTATTGGGGCCGTTAGGGCAGAAAATGTCAGGCCTTTAAGTAACTACCAGGCTTTATGAATAACGACCTGCCCATTAGAGATTTTGGATGGGATTATTTTTTGTTTCATTAGGTACATCCTTACCTACAATCATGACTAGCTTCTGCGTGGGACTTTGAGGAAACTACCTAATATGATACCGCATAGTTACTTAGTTACGACGTGCTTTTTATCAAACGTCTATTGATCACCCACCCTCACTGTCTGTTTTCATTGTATGTTTAAAGCTATTTATATCTTATAATTACAGTTGCATTCTGAGCGATCTGGCGAAGTTACTCATCCTGCTAAACAAACAGCAAGTGCCGGTGGTTCCGGAAGAGTGGCCACGACTCGCGAGCTGGGCTGAGAGGTAGATAATCTAACTAGATTTGTTTTAAACTCTATTTAAATAAGAAGGCTAAGGGCGGGTCTCCAATAAAGCCTAGACGAGATTTATTCAGTGCAAAATCAGCCAGTATTTTTTTTTTTCTGTGCTAATACCTAGTTGTTTGGGAAAAAGGTGACGCCATGGCGTAAACTACATGTAGTTTAGACATGATTTTACTATTATATAGTTACTCAGTAGTTACGTTGATTTTATTATCCTGTTTTTAGGTAGTTACCTAAGTACCTACTTAGTTAGATATCTACGCTATCTCATCGATCTCTATCTCTACTCGAATGGACATAGCCTAATTGCTTATTTTATCAAATTTACAGAATCTTGAAACGATACAACCGGATGAATGCGAATCAGAAGCAAGGAAACCAACTGGTCAACTTCCTTCCCGCTCTACCAAGCCAGGGTTCGGACTCAGATACGCAGCAGTCCTTTTCAACCTTCAAACCTCCTTCGTACTCGCCCATATCATATGATAGCACCATCATTGATAAGGAAAGTTGTGAATGGAGTGACGTCAGACCACCGAGCTACTCTCAGATTGAGAGGGAGACGATCGACCTCTCCGACAATTGGGAGAGAAGACCAATAGTCAGGAGAGAAAGCGTCTGGTTGGAGGACGAGATGTTTGAAATGACGAGGCGGCCGCAGGATGAGCTTACTACTGAATTGTGAAGTTACCAGGTTGCACAAAATTAAAAATATGAAGAGAGAATGATTCCAAATCCAAAGGTATATAGAAACAAATTTATAGAAAAATATACACCTACCTAGGTAGATATGTAGAGATGGAGGTTCCTATACCACGACCAATAACCACCGATTTAGTAAGCAACCTGGTTAAGTGGAAGCATTCCATAAAATGGACTCAATTTGCTGAAACGAGGAATGTAGAAAGTAGGTACCTACCTACGGGACGTTAGAAAAGACTGTCATCCGAAAGCATTGAAAAAAAAGACGATTATGTAAAAGAGCAACGAAAATCTTGTCTTGTATATACTAAGTTTGATAAGTGAAGTACAAAACCCTAGTTAAGTTAGTGTAAAAGTAAGAAAAATATATAATTTTTCTGGGACAACTGTTTTTCCTAGAAGCTGAATTCGTTAATGGGTGCAAACCAGATTATAAAGAAAATATATCTCGGAAAATGTATCTAGGTAGGTATATACCTACATAACTATCTACTTCAGGTAGATAATATATTGAACGTTGCACTCCCACACGCACGTGGGTGTAGATTAAGCGTAGCAAGCAGATTTCTTCACAGGTGCAGCCTTCTCGTCTGCTCTTCCGAAGAAAGACAAAATGTTCTCTACAATAGACAGCATACCTAAGTATTAGATAAAACCTTATGCCCTAACAAACACATTTAGTTCATTTACCTAAACTTTGTAGATAGGCATCACGTAAATATAGGATAGAACTTATTGATAAACCAAAGTAGATAGAATAGTTAGAGACTAGGTAGGTACCTACACGTAGGTAATATTCTAGAAGAACTAAGTCTCTTTTTTTCCAGCTCTCAATTTTTAACAAAAATAAGAAAATAATAATTTGTTATTTACTTACCACCTGATCTAACCATGTACTTACATGCCTACTTATTGAAAAGTTAGAAAAAAAATGTTATTGTAAAAAAAATACAAAATTCAAATAAGCTCTGTAGGATGTCCCGAACCAGTAACCAAAATGGCGGTTGTTCTACTTTAAACTAATGTTTACTTAAAAACAATATTTTTTGAGGAAACTCCGACTGTAGGTATATTATGAAACCATGAGAAGAACTATAATTTATTATCCCAATATTTATAGTAGGTGACCTATCTAAACATGTATGTAAGTACCTAATTATATGGGCACCATGCACCTATACCTCCTGCTAGCTAGACGATTGTGTAAGTAGGTAGGTAAGTACATATTTAAATACATAAGATAAATAAAGCAAGTTTATATTCAAGTAAATGATTGTTTTTATTATGCATGTACCTATTTACTTCTATACAGGTAGGTCGATCACCTAGTAGGTACACCCTACTTTGAAATTACTGACCTCATACCTTCATTGTAGGTAGGTACTACTTAATTTAATTCCTTCTTAAATTATAGGTTTGAGTTTTAGTTAAAAAACGTCACATAATATTTAATTTTACTTTATTTTTTTTTATTTAATTTTCTTATACTTTCTATTGTAATAAATAAATTAATTAAAAAAGTATTACATAAAAAATTAACGTAAAATTTTAACTCTACCTACTTCATATTCTATCATCTGTCTCTTTTGAGATCCATTTGCCTTGCATTTGCCAAGGACTTTCTTCTTCTTCTTCTTCAATTATGGCATCTGTCTCATAAAGAACAATTTTGCCAGTGTCAAGTGTATACCTATATATTAAAAGTATTGTAGTAGATATAATGTCTTTGGCATTTGCAAATGTTAAATTGTCAATTATCTATATAAAAAGTGTTGTCAACGACACAGAGTATTAATTAAGTTGTTGCTAAGTAAATTTTTAATCATAAATAGAGGAGAAAGAAAAAAAAAGGTTGTATTATTTAAAATTCTTAAAAAAATATCCGAAAGATTTCAAAAGAAACTATTCATCTTAATTCACATACCTAACTCACAATTTGGTGTCAAAAACTCAGGTTATAGGAAAAATATCTACTAAAATTTTGTTAGACAAAAAAACTCCTTTAAAAATCAGATCAGAAAAAATATAAAATATAGCTTAGTTCACATTCGATACACAAAACGTCACAAGAAAATCCAAATGAGAAAAAAAATCAGCTGTTCACTCAATGAAAGCTGTCAAATGTGTCAATGTCAAGTCAAACAAGGTAAAAAAAAAACTGTACAAATATTTTGTGAAATTCGTCGATCGATTCGATTGCGATTGCACTTCTTCTGTGACTTCAGGTGCTTGTAAATTGTCAAAATCTATCTATAACGTTGTTGGGATATACAAATTTGCTTCGGTTTGTTTGCTGAGCTTGTTTACATTGCTGAAACTGAAGTGAAGATTGTCTTGTCTGTCAGTGGTTAGTTTGTGAAAAATACAAAGTCGCAAAGCGAATTCAAAAGAAAGTAAAAAAGTAGTTTCATTTTTTATTCCCTTGAATGTTTTGGTTAATAATTCATTGCACCTGCCCACGCTCTGAAGTTATTTCCCTGAAATCTATCGGGAATAAATCTACAATTACTGGCTAACGCAGGCCAAGAACCATCGCGCTTGCCATGCCATCTTATGTTCCGTGTAACGGTAAATATTTTGCATGTTTACAGGTAAATAAATTATGTCGTGCTCTCTATTTGCATCATATTTGATTGACTGCAACTCCACTGATCTATAACCATGGAATCATCATCTTCAATCTGTACCTAATCATGTCTCACTCACTCCTTTCTTACCTTATACAATCATTTCTTTAGCCTAGGTACCTATAGGTATAGCTATGTCATCCCCCATAAAGTAGTAGTTGACATTTTTCCCTTACAAAAATGTTCTTGATTCTTGGCACTGAGTTTAGGAAATATTCTTCATTACAGATGGCTAAGCGTGACTGACTTTTGGTGTTACATCTTCTCTCATTAATGCTGTTAATATCAAGCCAAATGGTAAGTATTTCAGTATATTTGCACTATTGTAAACTAACTCTAAAAAAGCCTAAAAAATATATAGCTAAGTATTTAAACTAATGTTGAATTAAAAGGTATAATAGCTGCTTGACCAGACTATTACTCAATAAGTGAATTAAATGTTTGTATATGTATCTATTATGTATTTCATCTTTGTCAAATTTCTTCGATAAGTAAATAGCTAGATAGAGGCAAATAGCAAAAGTGAAAAGAGGCCTATAAGAAGGGCTGATGATGATGATGATGATGATGAAGTAAATAGCTATATAGAAAAGCCTTTGTAATATAAACTTGTTTTCAAAAGACACATGGGCACTTTATCAATTTTTAAACTTGAAGAGATGGCCCTTAAAATTAATTATCTCACAATTTACTTACTCCCCGTATTGTTAATGTGCAGTTTAAAATCATGAATTGTAAATGTGTGAAATCATTTGATGGATTTGGGTAAGTATACTCTATCTTAGTACTTTATTTACCATACTTCCTTGTCTCCCTCCCCAGGTTAACTATAACTAGGTACACTACCTAACTACCTAGTTGGTAATGATATTGTTAATTTGCTTATAACAGTAGACTGTAATGAGGATTGTCATTTTCGTAATTTTTAAAGTGAAGTGCACAACACAGTGCAGTATAATCACCTAAAATGCTATTAAAAATGTTTATCGGTTTTCTATTTCTTTATTTTATTTTTAGCTCCCAAGTTCCATTGAAGTGATACAGCTATCAACCACTAACTTTACACATTCTGTGCATCATGAAGCAACTAGCAGCATGGTAAGAAAAAATATTACACGCCCACATACCACACATATGATATAATTTAAATAAATATAACATTGAATTGTGGAATATAAATAAGGTATGTTTTCACAACCATCAGTGACAGATACATTACATAGAAGTCATATATCGTTACTTTAGTAACTATTACAGATCACTGCATAGTGCATATATCCCATAAAAAAATCACATGCTTATCCTTTTTCTAAAATTGACAATTTTGATGATCCAGTAATGAGAGAAAATGCTCTTATTTTCTCTTATTTTTGGGATTCATTAGAGGCTGCGATTCAATGATCGGGATATATTTGTTCTGAATCTGGGTGTTGTTGTACCACGGTACTAGTAGTTAAGTTTCTAATTAGAATGCCAGTTGTAAATATACCTATTTGTGAGGAAATCTCAACTTAATAAACTTCAGGTATCAGAAGAAAATCAGTTCCTACGACAAAGAAGAATGGGAGACAATGGTAGAACAATTGCTGATGCGCGGAACGTACCGTCGACGCATCGTTGACTTCTCATCACATGGCCGGTCATATCTCATTGATGTGGATCTGGTTAGAGGTATGCATTTATTTATTTATCTATAACGTCACTGCTTTTGAAAGACACTGTCTTGAAAGTTTTATGGGTGATCCTAGGGCATGTCTGCTTCTTCAGTTTTATTTTTTGTGAGCATGACCAAGTTAACAAGGCTTAAAAAAATAGCTCAAATGATCAAAAGTCCTAATGAACATGAAACCTAAAATATATTCCAATAGGCTCTTTGACATACACTCAACCGTTTTACATATTATGTTTTTGCAAAGGATATCAATATGATAAAATCAGCATACCTTTAAATGGTAATTTACAGTATTTTTATGAGTGGTATTTCACGAGTCACGACAGGATAGTCTTTTATTACTCTTTGGGCATAGAATTAATAACACAAGGTCCTATGATTATTGTTTCAAGGGTCGTCATTTCCTAAAGCGAAGCCGACGCTGGGAATGCGTCGCGTGGTATGGTTCGCGCTGGTCCGGCTAGTGTTCCTACCGGCTCTGTGGCAGTGGTGGGCTCAGCAAACGTCGCTGGCATGCGCCAAGCTACTGCTATCGTTGTGGGCGTTGCAAGTCATCAATACAACCCTCTACTTCATCTCTCCTGACGGTTTGGATATAGATGTGAGAATTGCACTTTTACGATATTGAACTTTGCGGATCACTTCGCTCGTCACGCCAGTTACGATTATGTGATACTATTTAAAATTAAAATATTTTTTTAAGTTAATCATTATCCTGTTAGATGGCTTTTAATAATGTTTTATTCCAGCCGAACAGCTGGTTGGTCCCGCTCGGTCTGATGCTGGTGCTAAGCGTGGTACACTCGCAGATAGTGAGCACCACTGAAATGGAGCTCGCTCGAGTGCGGCCGCGGCCCACCTTCCATAGAAAACTTCCAAGATATTTTAGGTAGAGTTCATTTTATTACGAAGTACTTGGTGTTGACATTTATGGCATCGAAATAAAATTCAAAGTCGAATAATTCACCAGACTTCTTGATAAACTGCTTATTTTATTGCTTCAAAAAAACTTGTGCATTTCACAAAGACTACCACTATCCCCTCAGTCATTGATATAAGATCCAGAAGTGTTGATTCACGCGTCATTGAGTAATGAAATGACTATATCCCATTGATCTAATTGTATTATGATGCCATTTAGGCGACCGCGTTCTGAATGCGAGGACGGGAGTGGCGGCGGGTCCGCCGAAAGCGGCGCCACTTCTAGTCAAAGCAAACCCTCCTCGGCCAAGCCAGCCAAGTTTAGACGAAGGCAATCTCGCTCTGATCTCATTGATAGTGGAATAAGGTAAGTCTTGGTAGAACTAATTGTTCATCAGTTCATTCATTGTAGTATCAAAATCGGTTGTAGTATAATTCTGTGTAGGGTGGCATATTTAACCCAGAACAACGTTTATATAATACTGTATAATATAGCATTTACTAAATAAATCAATGCGTATGTCATAATAATCCCAAAAATACATTCAGTAATTATCATGTTACTTATCGTGATAAGTGATAACATATCATATCAGTTAATATAATGAAAATCGTTTTAAGGAAAAGGAAGAAAGAAATAATAAAAGAAAATGTGATACACAAAGAGGCTCCTAAAAACAAACCATTGATTAAAGTTAAGGTAAAGGCTAAAGATTCCGACGACGAGGACTACATGGCTTGGAAGAAGCCTGACGCTCCAATAGTGACGTTCACCCCACCGCCAGACGACGCTCCGAGCTCCTCCAAGTACAAACCTAACATACTGACCAAGAAACACCTAGAATCGTACAACATAAGACTAAATCAACAGATCCATATAGCGAGAGCCATTTTTGCCGACGGTGACGATGGTTTCGAAAGTCTCAATGGGAATAACTCTAACGCAAGTGATAACGAAAACAAAGCTAAGACTGAACATAACGAGAAAAAAGCTAAAGCTAAAGAAAAACCACTGACTGATATCAAAGTGAAAGACAGTGATAAGCTGAATGACAGTCCTAAGGATGATGACGATAAGTCGGTTGATTCAGAAGGTGCGGTCACTATGAGTATCCCAAGTTCAGGAAAAAGGACCGGTGTTAGGTTTGTAAATAGGAATACGTGGGCGAAGAAAAAAGGGCATGGATCGTGTGATGAAATATTTGGGAGTATCAAAAGGAAACCAAAGGTACCTACTTAAACTTCATCCCTATTACTACCAACTACTGAAACAATCATGCTACTTTTAACGTGCTTAGAGCTACAAGGTCCAAAGACATGTCGCGCTAAATTGCTATTAAGGATACTGCAGATTGTCTGTGGAACCTTAAAAATCCTCCAGGAAGTCGTAAACTTTCACTGATAGAAGTAAAAAAAAAATATATAAGTTTGGTTGTAATTTAGTTGTAAATCTTAATCTCAATCTAGATTCCAAGTCCTAGAATACCAACTATATACTTACTCATTTTATTTTGAAGTAATCAAAATGCACTCTGTCCTAATATGCACCTAATATTAGTTATTTTTATAACATAGGTGATAGACGACAGAAACCTTCAACACAGCAATGAAGGTACAGTACGGCCGATATTTTGTAGCACCCCTTGAAGATATCCATTTACTTTGTTTTCATAAAAGTATCCAAACGAAAAAGGTAACTTCAGGGCGGGTTATTTATATCGGCATAACGTAACTGTGGCTGCATGATCATTATGTGTTTAACAAAAATGTGCTTTCAATGTGGAATAAATTTAAACTGGACACTAAAATATTATTTGAAAAAAAATATCAAATGATAGTTTTTGCTATAGCATTCGCAGTATTGTATCTAATAAATGCACTGTTCTAATAGAAACTAGAAAATTACCAGTCATCTTCATCCGACGGCGAATGTTCTGCGTCCGCGCCATCTATCGCGCTGCCGTCGCATCATACCATGTCCGACTGGGTGGGCCATTCTACTAACAGTAAGCATAAGTACCTTGTAATAATTATCAAAAAAAGACAACATTCTTACATGCAAGAATTTAAGTCGAAAGTTTTATTATCTCTCAAACATTGAACTCACACACTCCGTGATAATGAAAGAATAAAAATAATGCTGACTGACTGTCAATCAACCCAGTCTTAACCATTTGGGAGTGTAGCGGGGGGTTAAAGTTTGTATAAAAACAACGCGAACAAAACCAAAGTGTGTTCGACTAATACTTCAAAAATATAATGTGCAGGTTTCCTGTCATAGTGAATACTCTTTTCCAACAATATCCAGCCAGTAATTATTACAGTATATCATGAAACATCTACCTGCGCTGATGGATGTCTTGTAACAGGTGAAGAGAGTAGCTACTGCACTCAGTCCGATGGCGGCAACTCCGACGCGGGCTTCCATTACGCCGGAGACAGTTCCTGGGATCCGTTCGCAATACTCGATCCTACGAGTGATACAGGTAGGTACTGCAATAGTTCAATAACTTCACTCCTAAACTTAAGTAAATTTAATATCTCGATCAAAGCTCGAAGCAAATACCTTGGTATTTGCTTCGAGCAATTCAGCAAATACGTCAAATCGCCAAATCAAAATTTTTAAGGAGTTATTAAAAAAATTTAGAATTCAAATCGGATAGGCATATTGTACAACCCCACACTTATTTTATGAAAGTTACACTGGTATTTGTTGCGTTGTAATAATGTAGGTGTTTACTCAGATATTAATAATTCCATCTCCTAAGGTGTATTCCCCCAGTGAGATGCACGATGTGGGAGCGCGGTTCCACGCTTCGCACCGAGCTGTCCGCCGTCGACATTAGCTGGTGTGTGGTGGCGCGCGCAGAGAAAGCCATGGCCGGCGACGGCTGTCTTTGGGCGCCTCTCATTATGAGCGCGGCGGTCGCGATATTTGCGCCATTCATACGACTAGTGCAGGTATAATTCTTCCTCCACAGAATAATCACGTTGGCACGTTAGGTTTTGCAGCTCTCTTCGCTCGCTGTAAGATCACTTGTCTATAGTTCATACAACGGATCTAGGCATTCGTGAAGTTGCGAGTGCCAGTTTGCGCATGTACAGTTCCTTCCCCTCCTCCTCATACCTCCAATTGCTCCCGAAAAACGATACTGCGCAGCTCTTGCGGGCTAACTTCACAAATGCCTAGATTCGTTGAGCCAACTATACTTGTCTTACTCTGATACATCATAAGATTGTTCACTCTCCATTTAGGTGCTCTAACCCTGAAAAGAAAACCTTAACCTTTATAAAACGACAATGCGAAAAGCCAAGTACGATAAAGCAGAAAACTGCTTGCTTACCTAGTTGAAAGTATAATGTGCAATGCTATGTGTTTCATAACAGATTTCCATCGAGCAAGACTCGCGGACCGAGGAAGAAATCCAGGCGTTCTCAACATTTGCCTACGTCTTGTCAGCGGTGGCCAAGTATTGCCAAGGCTCCGTGCTTCACTTCTTTGCAGGATCCCTCGGGGACAATGGTTGGTAAGTTAAAAATATAAAGTTAGAGAGCTGAAAAATGGAGGTAATGTTCTATTGAAAGTCTAGATATATCGCCATTCTAGGCTATAATTTATAGATGCGAGGCTTTATATACATTATATTATATCAGATTTTCACCTATGGCTTGCTTGTTCCAGGGAAATATCAGCAAACATCATTTCATGCATTCTGCGGTTCGGGCTAAGTCTACTCGTATTCTTCCTTCTGTCGGTCGCAGAGCGAGCGTATAAACAGCGGTTCTTGTACGCAAAGCTGTTTTCACATCTGACATCGGCTAGGAGAGCCAGGAAATCGGAGTTGCCACACTTTAGGCTGAATACTGTGCGGAACATCAAGACTTGGCTCTCTACACGGTCATATTTGAGAGTGCGTACCTATTTTAAATATTTATATTTACCTGCATTTAAAATTTTATGAAAATCTTTGGAGCCGTTTCCGAGATTCAGATATACACAATGATTGCTTGTTTAAAGGTGTTAGGTAAAATCGTTAGGAGACTGATTATCAACGCAGAGCCTAAACCTTGTCATCCCACATCTGAGGACTTAGACAAGCGGCATTGACGCTGATGGAATAGAATAGAATAGACTTCTTAATTCCCATACATTAAGAATTCTATTATATTCTGTTAGATTAACGTTTATGCCGCTTGTCTAAAGGGGCTGGTAATTCTTCCAATTGTCCCTCTCGCTCCAAAGTTCTCAAAGTTTAGAGAAAGGATGGTGGCATTGTTTTAGAGAAAAGATTGTGGTCTTTTGTTGATGACACTGACACTTTGTTACAGAGACGTGGCCCACAGCGATCGGTTGATGTGATCGTGTCAGCAGTTTTCATGTTGACCATCACCTTACTAGCCTGTGTCAGCGCACAGCTCTTGCGGGTTTGTGATGTTTGTATCGTTATCATCCATACGAATCCATCAATTTGCAAATAATATATTCGTATTTCAATATCATACATTGCATGTTCGAATAGTTTAATAATTTCTGTCTTTTTCTGTTAATCGAAATTTTTAAAACTCTAGCTGAGTAATAATCAAGGCACAGTACAAGCCATGGATCTTAGAAACCTGAAATTTTGAGAGTCGAATCCTTTCAAGGTCTATACAAAAATGAAAAGGAATTCTTGAAATTAATTTCTAAGAACACGGTTGAATTTAGTATGAAAAAACAACACGCAAAAAAGTTTCAATGTTCTGTATTATTTACGTAACTTCTTTAAATCCTCAGGACTCCTTAACTCTTGAGAGTATGTGGCTTCTTGAAGCTATGGTGTGGTGCGTATGCCTCGGGATCTATCTCCTTCGTCTTCTAACCCTGGGGTCCAACGTGAACCGGAAGTACCGCGGGTGCCTCTCGGCTATCATCACTGAACAAATCAACCTTCACCTGGCGATCGAGCAGCGGCCCGAGTGTAAGGAGCAGCTAACTGTTGCTAACAACGTGTTAAAACTAGCAGCTGACCTACTCAAGGTAATTTTCATGCAAACCAGGCCATCAATGTATCAAAATATAAACCTCCATGCTACATGAAAATAACAGCTGTTTGACTTCACGGTTTGAATGCAAGCTTATAGAAAGCATGTTTGGTCCACAGCATGAAAGGCCACGTAGGATTTATATGGCCAGAAAAGTTTGAATATACCTACCTTTGCATATCTCGACACGTCCTACGTATACCAATGTATGTGCCAGATACACCAAAGTGTTTTTATTGCATTTTTGAGCTCTACGTACCCAAATCTATAATATGAGTTGAAAAAAAAATCAATTTTCCTATTAGAACTTACTTTTTTCTCGACCGTATAAGTATTTATCTGAATTATCGGTTCAAAGCGCACAGCGAACTAGAGTGTATGATACAGTTAAATATGTATGTGTACGCGGGATGAACGAGTAGCAGTGTGCGGTTAACTACCTCTTTCGCACTTCTTCCACGGACAGCGGGTGTGCGCGTGCGTTTCGTATTAAATGAAAATAAAATTTAATTCTTATAGTATTCATAAATTTCTGTGTGTAGTTATAAAGTAGAAAATTTATGGGGCAATTGCTCTGTATTAAAACATTGAAATGAATTGTTATTTAAAAAATGTACATAGTGCATGAAGTTTTCTGGGTACTTTGGTTTTTCGGCGCACAACTGTGCAACTACGCAAATACACACTTATTCAGTGTGACGCAGTATCAATGTTAATTCTATCTAGGCACTTACACATTTCTTCATTGGAAAGTAGTTTAATAGAAATTAGTTATCTAGACACTTACGCACTTGTACATTGGAAACTAGTTTAATCGAAATTATTTATCTAGACACTTACACACCTTTACACTTGTGTGTTGTTGAATCGAAATAAGTTATTAATATAATACTAGCAACCTCCCTTGCGTAGTACCTTGATAAAAAGTTACCGTAGTGTTTTTTTTTAATACACTACGCGTATCTCTAGTTTTATCTAGATCTGTTCAGCCGTTTCAGCGTGATTGAGTAACAAACATCCATACATCGATCCATCCATCCATCCACAACTTTCGCATTTATAATTTTTTAAGTAGAAAACATGATATATTAGGAAGTAGGATATACAAGTAACGAAACCATGCGCCAAGAAGGGTTGCTATTGCAAGGGTCTAGGTATAGTATAAATCTTACAAACCGCTGGAAAGCCCTAATGGGCAAAAATACCTATACAGAATAGCGAGAAGAAAGCAAGAGAGAAAAGATAATATCCGCATAAAATGTATAGAAGATGACAGAAATTTTTATGAATGATGATGAAATAAAAGAGCGCTAAAAAGGGTATTTTAAAACTTTAATTTGTATCAGACGGTGTGATTGTAAATGTGAATTTTAGTTGAAGATGTTAGTTACTGAATGAAGTTAAAAAGCTGGCCCGATAGCAATCCAGCAGTAGAATAGTGTGAAAGTTACTATGTGCGGATGGATGAAAGCGGCCGAGTTTATTTTTCAATAAGTTGTTGCAAGAGGAGGCGATCCCAGTGTAACAGTTCGCCAATGCCCATCGTTAAAAACAAGAGTGGTGTACCAAGAGTGTAACAACTAGCGAGGAATAAACCTCATGTTTCAAAATAAGAAAGTTTGAGAGAAAGTAATAGCGGGACGAATGAGAGCAGAGAGTTATAGAAGAGTAGGTATCATAGAGCTAGTTCTGGTGTATTCCAGGACGAGGAACAATATTCGCCATATTCGCTTTTTGCTGTGTGAAAAACATAGACGTGTGCACAAGAACCTGCACATGGTGATTGGTTTGTCGTTGATCTTGAAAAAATGTACGACCGAGTGCCCCGCGAGGGTCTGCGGTGAGCTAGGAAAGAGAAAGGAATGACAGGCACGTTTCTGCACTTGTTCAAGCCTTGTACAGCCGAGCTAGAATACACGTTAGGTCCAAACCTGGCGTTACTGATGAGTTCAATGTGACTGTAGGCCTGCACCAGGTATTTGCTATACGCTTTTATTTTTTCATCCGGGTAAGGGACGCTCTGGCATCAGATTATAAAAAAAGCGGCACTCTGGTGTAGATAACGCGATAGAATAGGCTGGTAAAATAGCAAGGTCAGCTGGAGACTGTTGGATTGAAGATCAGCAGGATAAAAACTGAGCACTTGTTCTGCGACTTCGGTGGTCCCTCCAGTTTTACTCTTATTGTCGTAGATGATGTACCCCTACCAGCCTGTTCCGATTGTTGGTTGCTCGAGTAGTACAGAGTGATATTGAGAGAAGAATAGAAGAAATACTTGATGGATGAAATGGCGACATGTCACAGGAATAACGTGTGATCCACGAATGCTTCTTAGGGAAAAAATATCCAATTATCATATGACCTGGGTGTCGTATTGTATGGATCTGAATGTGGGGCCACTAAGGGAAAGGATGAGAAAAGATTACATGCGGTGGAGATGAGAATGTTAAGGTGGATGTGTGGAGGGACGAGAATTAATAAAATATGGAATAAGTTTAGTAGAGGAAGCCTGAAAATGGCGAAGGTGACGGGAAAGATGAGGAGTAATAGGTTAGCATGGTATGGGCATGTTATAAGAAGAGATGAATGTCTAAAAAGAAGGTATGTGTGGATGGATATAGGGGTAGGAAGAGGTAGGCCAAAGAAAAGATGGATAGACTGTGAAAGATTATATTATTATGAGTACTATCAGCCCTTTCTTAGGTGTGAGAACTGAAATGACGGATAATAGAGGGAAACGTATGAAAAAAAATGTTGTGACCTTCCCACATAACTTGGAAAAAGGGCAGGAAGAAGAAAAAGACGATACATAATAATAAATTATTAAAATTTCCAGTGATCTTTTCGTAAATAAAGGCAGTTAGTCAGGTCATCACCGATATGTTAACAAAGAACAAACATGTATCTGGACAGTTACGCAATACTAGGTTTTTCAATTTCCTTGAATAAATAGGTATATGACACATACCCGAAGAATCAAACATAGTACATGTATGTAAGTGTAATAAAACAAAAACGAGACGGTTTAGAGACAAAATTTACTCACTAATATAAACTGCTTTTCAAAAAAAAGCCCTTTGCCAATTTTCAAAACCATAGACCTACAAATGACTGAGTTATGACGAAATTAAAATTTTGAAATTTTAAAACCGCTCTCCTGTAAAATTTGCTTTTTGCAGTTACTTAGTTTAACGTAGGACGTGTCGATCTACTCCAAGTTCAAATACATCACAAGATTACTAAGCACTAGTTTCGTTATATAATCCGTTTTTTTTTACAGGAACTCGACGCCCCTTTTAAAATAACCGGCATATGGGCAAACCACTACATATACACGATAACCAAGGTGGTTATACTATCCGCGCTATCCGGGGTACTATCTGATATGCTGGGATTCAAATTGAAGCTACATAAAATCAAAATTAAATGAATGCTTTCCTGAACCTGAAAGGATTTTTAGAAAAAAATATATTGACATAGAGAAAATAGTGCAAAATTTAAGTCCGAAATGTGATCTTTTATTTTTAGGTTAATTTTAAGTGCTTATAGCTACTTAGCTACGAATATTTATTATTTCGATATTGGACGAATTTTGCTAAATAGTAGACGATTGTTCAGAATTATATTACATTTTTCGTACATTCATTTCTGAATAATAAGGCTAGATAATAACTTCTGACTTAGCTTCTCACGTAACAGACGATATTAAAATGAACTACATTTCACAACGCCCATATTAAAACTTAATGAGTAGTTAGTATGTCCGAACTGTGCGGCATTTATACTAAGTAGGTTCTTAATGTATTAGTTTGATGTTTAGAAATAAAATAAAATGAATTTAAAATTGCATTCGAGTACCTAAATACCTTCTAGATTAAGCCCCACCTCCACGAGCGAGATTATTGCGGCGACGATCCGTTGCGAGTCGGGACGGATAAAAGATGAACAATGCTTTTATACTTAATGATTTATTACAATTTATGTACCTAATCAAATACATATCTACGAAAACAAAATTCATTTTAACAATGCTACTCATATCTTCAAATAAAACCTTTTCATTTGTGGCGCTATTTAGCCAACTATCTACAATCAAAGTTTTACCTATCCTAAATTAACAAATTTTATTTCGATACATAGTTAGAAAGTGAAAAGGCATATCCTCTACAGGAAATAACCGTTATTCTATGCTTACTTCAGCATCTTATTTCAACTTATAAATATAGTTTACCCACATACACATACTCAAACCAAAAACTATATTATACCTACCTGCTCTCGCTCGAGTGCAACCGACTAGACTGATCTTGGAAAGTCAATCACGCGCCCAGCTGTTTGGTCGATTTCAACGAGCTTTGTAGTCAAATCACACAAAAAAATATTTTCTGCGTTATTAACTTGTTGCAGACATTTTAAACTGTTGGCCTTATTTTCAGTAGGTAACTATATTTATGATGGATTTATGCCTTTCATATTATTGCTCGTGCACCACCCAACTGTTTTTTTTTATATAGTTGGCTGGTCCCAGCCATCACTATTCTAGTTCGGCAAAACTCCGAAACTAATATACAAAAATATAGGAAAAAATAAAACCACACAGCAAAGTGGTACTAGATTTAAATAAATACACAATATTATATTTACATATAACAAAGTCGAATCTTATTTTAAATGTATTATACTAGCAATATTTTATATAGGTTGCATATTATATCTGCTATAGTGTCATACGGTCTAATATTGGTGAAAAAACATAAAAACTACTGCAAAGCCCACAAAGTCTAAAACTAAAATATAAAATTATCTTGTGATATTAACAAGTTTTTGACCTTATTGCTACTTATTAAATATCTGACCGAATGGGCCTCCAGACTGAGATAAACAGAGATGAACCATATTTTATAACAAGACCGTAAATGTTTGAAACTCATTTGAGTTAGTAACGATAAATTCATTCACGTATTATCACTATCAGTTACCATACATACATGGGATCCGAGGTAGTCTTATAAAGGCATTGTCTAATTACTGAAGACAAAACTCTTCAGGTAAAGATTATAGTATTGCTTTAACTTTGAACATTGCCTAGTAAGGTGCTGATGCAGATACAATTCTACTTTTATGCGGGGGTCTTAGTGGTTTACGCCACTTCTTTCAATGTATTCAGACTATGACCTAGGTAAGATATTGTTTTTATTTCTAGAATAGGGGCACCGGCGTGCGTGAAATCGCAGAAATACGTAGAACAAACTACAGTTTCATTACAGTACCGCTATCAAAAAATCTAGCTTTAGAGAGCGGATTTTTGCCGCTTGAATACAACCCGCAACGACAACGACCCTACTTCCAGTGCTTGGGTCGCTTGATGAATGTCGCGAGATGGTCCCACTGATGTTATTCGCGGCGGCGCTCGCGAGATGTGGACCGGTGCGAGCGGCTACGGCGCGACTCGCGGTCTTTTCCCCGCTCGCGGTCGCGGTCGCGCCCTCGCGATTTCTCACGCGACTCGTCACGGCTCTTTTCACGCGATTTTTCGCGCGGTTCGTCGCGGGTTTCTTCGCGCCTACTGCGGCTGCGGGACCGACTCCGTCTGTGGAAGAAAAGTTTTTTTTAAGTTTTTTATGGATATACATACTTACAGTATTGTATTGTTTCATTAATCTTCCGACACTATTTTGTTGGTACCTTCTTTCGCGTTCTTTGTCTTTGCCACGATCGCGGTCGCCACGGTCATCCTTGTTCCGATCGCGGTCTCTATCCCGCGCGGTCTCGCGGTGCCGGCGAGCGCGCCTGTCCAACTCACGGCCGCCCACATAATGCCTCCGGCCACCGCTTCGCTCGCGTTCTGATGCACCGCGCTCTTCGCGACGTTTGTCTACGTTTTTCTGAGAAAAATATAACATTTGTTCGGTTTTATAAAGCCGATTTCAGAAAATAATATACATACATTCTATTGACAATTTTGTCGTATAAGCTTCTTATCTTTCAAATCACATGATTGAGTTTTATTACAACAAAAAAATACATGATCACGACTGTAATCCCCAAACTGTAATGTGTTTGGAAGCTTAACACGAATATAGAGTAATAGTTGCATCAAGCAACACAATCAAGAGCTGACACTAGAGTTTCTATAAACTAAAAATGTTTCTTATAAAGTGTCATACATACCTTCAAATCTGACAATTTATCACGAATGGTAATGAATCCAAGATGCAGCTTCCCTCCGAAATGATCAGCCAGTCGTCGATCGTTGTCGTGGATGCCGAGATACGCCGAGCACACCTCGCACACGCGTAGTTTCTGCTGCTGGTATGAGGATGCCGGCATGGAGTTGCGATATTCCTGTTCTGCTACTGCTTTCTTTTTACGGAGCTCGTCAATCTGTAAAAATTTTTAGGATAAGCTTCCAATTTTCGAAAATATGGAGTTCTATATAAATTAAAGTGTTTATGTAAGTGAAGACCTATTCCAATGTCTTTTTTTTTATTTTGATATATATCAGGATATTTCAAGGCCATCAGATCACTCGAATTTTTGTTATCCTTACCTCACCCATAAGCTTGACACTCTCCTCGACCATCCCCTCTTCCCCTAGTGCTTCTGCTCTTGCCAGCTTTTGACCAATCTGTTCCGCCAGCTCATGAACTGCATTAGCCTTCTCTGTCACTTCTTGCGACAACTCTTCCTGAGTTTCAGCGAGGCGTTGCTTAGCAGCGGTTGTGCGACGATCGCAGTCGGCTATGAACGCCTCTAAATGTTCTGTAGCCTGTGGGATGACAAACTGGGATTAAAAATTGTTTCTATTATAAGTACAAGATTCAAGCAGATCAGTAGAACATCTTCATAGTCAATACATGAGCTAAGTATGAAACTCGTCCAATCGGACGAGTTTTTTTTAGGAATCAATGTAACCACAAAGCTTGTGAAAATCACAAGACTTATATGAAATGAAGGCTCTGAGGTCGTCAGTTGACTATCAATTACAAAATAAAATAATACAAATATACTCACATCAATGTCATAAAAATAGTCTTTGGTTTTGGATGCTAACTCAAAATCTGCCCGGAGTGCCAAATCATGTATTTTGGGGCACTCACCTAAGTCCATTCGCTGCAATCAAAATTAAACCATAAAACACATGCTTTTTTCTACTAGTGTTGTAGGAACATTGTAATTTTTTCTTCACTTTTTGAGAGACCATTTAAAAAATATCCCAGTTAACTCCAAACTAGACACATCAGAGAATACAGTGCAACAAATTATATATAGAGCAATATTTATTATTTGAATATTATCAAAAAAATACATACAATATCACCATCAGCTCACATGTCCCCAGTATCACTCGCCAGTAATAGGTGAATTTGTAAAAAGTACTTACAAAAAACCAGAGGACACCTTTCCGAAAATACCTGCCTAACTAACTCTGATAGTGAAGGGTATAAAAAGACAAAGTAAGACAATACTTGGGTATTTTAGGCCTGTCATATTTAGTATACAAAGTTAAAACTTTAAAACTTTAAATTCAATCAATGCAACCAAAATTGTAACTTAATGTTTTATAATTTATACAACAGACCTAAAGACAATAATTTACTTTGTTCAGTGGACATTAATTACCTTCCTAACTATTCATATTGCAGACTAACCTAGATTTACACACTTTCATTTCATATGATTATGTTATATGATGTAACTAAGCTTCTGAGAAATTATACTTAGATACATTAAGAGCAATGCCCATAAATAGTTAAAATTATGAGTTTAACGTAACAGACAGTAGCAATAATCCATTAATACCTTATTTTTACAATGAAGTTTGAAAGTAATTATTTGAAATTAGACACTACATAATTATATATTTTTTGATTATTAATATTTCATTTTTGTATTGAGACATGCAACCATTTTCGACTAGCCATTTAGACAGCTCAGTACGTACCCAATGTAGTTTGATAGTATATCACCAAATACCTCTCACCCGGCTTAAGATTTTTCATGTTCCTAAAATTTTATTTTGTACTCACCAAAGCAGCTTTAGCAACCGTTGAATAATTTTATGAATTAGAGCCATATTAAATTAAGTACTGCTTAGCAGTAGGAATACAGTCAGCTAACTATAAATGTTTTCATACGTACATCTTGGTACTTACAGAACAGCCTAACTCATACAATCTATCCCTCATCTGTTAAGTATTGTGATGAGCAATAAAGACTAGTGTTGGGCATTTCTGAAAAGCATATTTCACCACAGTTAATGCCACTCCGATGTAATGTTGATTCAGCAAAAATAGTTGCTACAGTAATACAAAATGACAAAGTGAGAGTTTAAAAGGAAGCCACATTAATTATATGAAACTATGTTGCTTGTTTCTTTCACCACCCCAAAATAAATTATGTTAAGTATAAAAAACACAGTAAAATCCCACAGAAGTCTGGGTTGGGATGTCATAGGAGATTTTGAGTGTGTGCGGAGCCTAGAATCATAGCCATATCTGCAAATCAGCCTTTTGGGAAGATCCTATTTTTGTAAAATTACTTATGCATAGTAAATCCAAGAATAAACCTTGAATCTTTTTTAGTCAATTACGCTAATTAAGATAGTTGTAGTAAATAGCTAGAGTATGCATTTCTACATGAATTTATTTACAAAAAATAGTGATAAAATCCTATGACATCCCAGAGATACTAGAACCCGAAGAAGAAAACAAGTAAACTTTCTGAACTACTTACCGTGGATGAAAGAATTTCATGGGGACAACATTGCAATAAAAATGATTTGCACACTGAATCGTCACTGAACTTTACTCCATGTTTATCGGCTTCACCTGAAGAGAAGAAAAAAAATTAAGCTTGATAACTAAAACTTGCTCATAAAATCCTGCGAAAGTAATTAAGAATTTAGGGATGTATGGATGTAAGTTTGTTACTCTTTTACGCTGAAACGGCTGAACGGATCTGGATGAAATTTGGCACAGATATAGATTAGAGTCTGGAATAGAGCTTATGTTAATTTTTGTCCCGGAAAAATATACGGTTTCCGCGGGATACATTTGTTTTTATTTTTCAAGGTACCACGCGGGCGAAGCCGTGGGCGGAAGCTAGTAATCAAAAAATTGTAACAAAAAAACGTGTAATTTACCATTTCTAGCCGTGCCCATCAACTGGTCCAACATTGCCCTCATTTGCTCATGAGCAGACATTATGGATTATGTGAATTTACACTCGTTCAAAGGTAATTTATAGATGCATATCCAACTGGAAAACAAATATAAAGTTCAGGAACCCTTAAATAAGTCTCACTGATCAGAAAACCGTCAAGATTACGAGAAAAAAGCGCACGCCAACCAGCCAGCAAGTCAATCAATAACTTTTTAAAATGGCGTCAGCTTTTTTTTTTTGATGCATTGCAGTCCAGGTGGTTGCTATCGCCAAATTCATTCTACTTTGACATTGAGTTTTTGTAACTTTTGACATTGACAACTTAAAGTAATTAGGCCACACTGGCCGCTGGCCACACAGTGTTGTTTGTCAAATGTCAATTCCATCCAATCGATTCGTACTTTGTGTGTTTGTTTACAACTTTTTAGTTTCTATATTGTATTCAAATTGCTCTTATGGGCGCTTAGCACACTTAGCGTTCGCGCCGTTTCGCGGCCATCGCGCGCGCGCGCCCGTGGAGCCGTTTCGCATATTCTTCGCGGTTTCGCGTTTTGTTCCTCATTTTTTGTCGGTTTTTTGTTCCGCGTCAAAGGGAGCGCGATGCGCGAACGCGACGCGAACGTGCATGACTCCACACTCGCAGTCCGCGACGGTCAGTACAGTATTGTTCGAGCCGTTGTCTGAGCTAGACCTGCACCGTGATTTATCAAAAAAAAAAAATGAACGTAATTCTCGTTCTTAAACTTCGTTTTCTCCACCGATTCTTAATTTGCGTTTCATTTTTAATGTGTACAAAATTATAGTACGCTAACGCGCACATTGTTAGAGACGCAGCAACAGCTACTTCAACGTCCATTTCATTCAACGTTGCGAACGTAACTGTGAAAATTACGCGAACCATTGCGAGTGTGGAGTCATTATTAAATTCGCGGCTAGTTCGCGCCGCGAAATCGCGCCGTGATCCGCGGACTAAGTGTAGAGCGCCCATTACATGCAGCCCGTTACGTACGTGAGGTGTGTTTATACTTTTATAATTATTTACACTCACATGAGCCTCTAAATAAACACAATCATGGCTTTAGTCAGAGTATTTATTCCCGTATTCCAGGACACTACTAACGAAATCTATTTCAAAGGTTTTATCAGTGGTTGTTCAGAAAGCTCTTTTACCATTTACCTCACTAAATTCGGCTCCAAACATGAAATAATAACGGATAAATTAAATTTAGAGAGCAACACCATTTACGGTTATTGTGGTGATGGTGTGCATAAGGAATTCAGCCAATCTTCGAGCAATATACTTCTGAACAACAAAAGAACCCAACTGATTAAATTGGTTATCAATGGTCAGTTGAAATCCACAAATAACACTATTATCATGTACTATGACTATGATAAAGTTCGAGACTCCCAGACCATTACAGGCTGTGAAGATATTTCAAAGTTACAATACTTGATACATAAAGAAAATGGACTATCTATGAAACGGATTAACGATGTTACAAGTTTTAAGATCCCATGCTGGATGTCATCATCAATGTTTCTTCAACACATTTTCAATTGTTTGAATTTAGTAAAGTGGTTTATGTTTACAGTAAAAAGGGATAGCAAAGTAAGTGGATAATATTATTATTAAATAATGAGCTTCAATATTACAGAAAGTTTCAACATATTTTTTTTGCATTTCAGATATCTATCAGGCAAGGAAATCTCTTCCTTGCCGTGGTGACGGATGTTTTATTAGGATATGTTTTGTTACAAATGTTACCTGAAAATACAGGAGATATCAGAGGTTATCTCATGGATGTGTTAGAGGTAATTATATTAATGTCTCCTAAAAAAACTAAGTAAAAAAATGTGTCATGAATCTATGTAATACCAAATGACTCCAACGATTTTTATTAAATTTAGTATGCAGAGGGTTTCAAGGGCGATAAATCAATCTAGCTAGGTTTCAAAAAAAACAAGCAAAGCTCGGTCATCCAGGTACTAAGTATTTAAGTACTTTCACCAACATATTTTATTTTCAGAAACTAATAAACATGCTTTATTCTTTACTGACATGGCTCATGGGTGCACCTGTTGGACTGAAACTGAACAATGCCTTCAACAAGATGTTGGGAAAATACTTCTCTTATCATGTGCAACTGTGGTGGTTATTTTTAGGCAAGTAACCCAAATTATTTTTCTCTTACTAATGATAGGAGTTCTAAATAATAGAAAATAATTTGTTTCAGATACCTGCAGTACAAAACTGGATTTCATATTAAAGGTGTATCATTATATTGGATATGCAGGACTCACCTTTCAGATAGCTGTGATATCAGACACTATCTGTGTAGCCACATTTCATTCATACTGCATTTATGTGTACGCTGCAAGGTAAATAACATACACACACACAAGATTGAGCTTAAGATTTTTCTTGCATACATTCTTGTATATGTATTCAAAGTCATAAAAAATTCTTCAAATATGTTATCATACAGACTGTTTTTATTTCATGATTTTTGGTAAGGAGGTAGGTACTTGATGATGTCTGTTGATGGATACTTTTATAGTGTTGCCAGCGAGTCTAGGCTATGATAAAGTTAGCCATTTTTCTGCCCACTAAACAAATTACTATGAAAAAGCTGCTCTGAGTTTCAATGAACATTTTTGATTAATTTCAGGCTTTTTAACATCCAAATATCAGGGCTTATAGCCTTACTAAGGCTTTTTGTGGGCAGAAAGTACAATCCCTTACGAGGCGGCATAGACTCTTGTGAATACACAAATCAAGAGTTGTTTGTTGGTACAGTGGCATTTACCATACTGCTGCTGCTATTGCCCACGACAGCTATGTACTATATTGTATTCACTGTGGTAAGCTAAACATTCAAATTACAAGTACGTATTTTAAGAGATTAATTTCATTTTGGTGCAGCACATACCCCTAAAGTTAATGTTAATCAAAGCTCAAGATTCAATCAGTGATTTTGGAAATGGAATGCGTGACCAATAGTGTTTATTATATACCATATACATAGGTATACATACTACCGAAATTAACTACCTACTTAATATTTTTTTTTTTAGTTCAGAGTTTTATCACTTATGATACAACATGTCCTGGCTAAACTAATATACATCGTACAAACATTACCGCTATATGTAGCGACACTGTGGTTGATTAAATCACATAAAGTTGCAGGTGTGTATTACCCTAACATAGGTAGGTATTAGTACATACATACGTCATACATAACATAACAGAAGATTTTTTTAACTATTTAAAAATTATCTCATACCTAAACGAGATTCTTTTCACCAGTCAATGTAAGGATTTAAACATGAAACGCGAATTTTGCAACTTTAGCGGCTGTTCAATCTTCATGGATGGCGGTAGGACGCGGTCACTAAAGGTACCTACGAGTTGGCAGGTGACGACATGAGGCAGCAGCGGACGACGTGTCGCAGACGACACTACTGGTTTCTATGAAATTCCCTCCGTAGTTAGCGACACGAAGCTAGCGACGCATTTTATAGAAATACATAGAAACCAGTAGTGTCGCTGCGACACGTCGTCCGCTGCTGCCTCATGTCGTCCGCTGCCAACTCGCACCTTAATTATTTCTGTGTTAGTAATGTCGTGTTTAATTCGCAGGTAGTATTCTACTAGAAGTCGAAGATACTGAAGAACAATCCGAAACAACACTAGTCAGATTGAAACTGCTTAGTAAACCTATCTTCGAGTTGGTAAAGCAATTCAAACCGCCAGTGGAAGTGCCACAACATGTGGAGTGGACTAACCTTCTATCAAATGTACTGGTTGGGAAGCAAATAGTATGAGAAAGAGTTGGTGCAAAGCTAGGAAGATATTTTTTGTGAGACAGTGGGACTGTGGGAACAAAAATGGTTTGATCAACCTGCCTCTTATCACATTATTTGAAACCGATTGAAGGTATTAAATATATTTTAAATAAAGGCTAAGAAGTACCCCGAAGTACCTAGATATTAAAAATTCTGATCTATTTCACGCTCAAGCATTTTTTCAAGTCATTCAATTAAATATTTTGTTATTACATAAGTAAATGTTATAATAGTAAATAAAACAAATCATTGTCTGGACTTATTTAATATCTTTTATTACGCAAAAATAATGTTTGGTCACCACACGCGTGAGCATACAGAATAAATGTTTTAACTTCATTAATAATTTACTGCAAAAGGCAAATTACATTTAACGATTTAAAAAAATCTAATTTCCATCTAAAACAACCTGACAATTCACACTGGAGACTTGTTATGATGAACATTATCGAAGATATGCATGGTACACAAATGAAGCTTCTCTATTACAACCAATTAAGTTTTTATTTTTGGATACAAAACCTTATTGTCTTCCTGTTATAGTCTAGACTGTACCTATAGGTACAAATAACTGATTAAGATTAATTATCAAGTTTAACTAAATAGGCAAGAAATCTAACATTTTATCAAAAAATCTTCCTTTCCGAAAAAAGTTACAATAGATAAGCAAGGCGTTTGTGACGAAGTTGTGCACTCTGGTGAGTTTCCTCGGTAGAAGTACCAACGTAGGGACGTACATCCCATCGTGTCTGGAATGTTGATAACTTTGGTCACTCATAAAACTATGTCACTCAAGATTCTGATCCATCTAAGTCGCTTGGCGCACTACATTTTCACAATGCGGGTAAATAACTGTATGTGAAACTGAGGACATTGAAGTTAAGAGTCGTTATATTATGCACGGCTCATTTCGGTAGGTACTTATTTAAATTACCCGCCTTTCATTTTCCTTAGGATAAAGAAAGGAAGACTTTCTAATTAAGTAACAAACTAGATAAGTACCTAGGTATTTAAATCCTTATTGATATCAGAAGTTGATGCATGCCATAGGTAATGTTATTGTGAAATCTTCATGCAATGAATAAGTCTTCGATTTTTTTATAGATGACTGGTTAATCACAGAATAAAAGTCTATATACACAACTTCTTTCGACATAGCGCGTCGCAAAATGTAGACAAAGATACACTCGTTGGTTGCGAGCGACAGAATAGCGTTTGCAGCGCGTCTTAGCTGCGTTCCAGCGCGTTCGAAAGTCGTCGTGTGCTTGGTGTTACGTGCAGATTTTTATTAACCACACAGATAAACATTGATTCGTCAAATAAATCGTTAGTCAAGTTTTAGACTAAATAATAGGTTACAAGGACATAGATAAGTACTTCTACTTGTTTAGAACCTGACCAAGTCTGTATCGTTATAAAAACTATAAAATACAACCGAAAATGAGCTCTAGTTAGATTTATTTTCCGTAAGAAGTTCTAGAAAAGTAGATACTAAATACACAGACAACTTCATTATTGCAAATAATTTTGATAAAATTTATTAATGTTAACAAGTTCATACTATATCTCTTTACCTCCTATAAATATTTACATAAAAACCATTCCAAAATATTTTTGACTACATTAACTTTAGACGTGAGTTATTATAAGTGTTTATAAAGCTACTCATTATGCAAGGGTGGTTAAGTTTATTAGAGAATTCACATACAACTTGGAATTATGTAAATATCATGTTACAAACGCACACAATGTGATAAGCAAACTACTCGTGTCACGTGCCGTGCGCTTAGATCACCGGTGGGTAGACCAAAACGATAAGGTACGCTGACAATACGAATCCTACACTATTTCATTACGATCACAGATTTTAGTAAAGGAAATTGTGATATCGATCACATTTAAAATCAGCAAGAATATCCGAAGCTATGTTTTCATTACAGATTCTTTTGATATAGTATCACACTATAATAAATATAAGCTAACTCTGCGGGAGGTCGCAGTATCGTCGTCGGACGTATCGTAGGCGTTCTTAGTTCTTGAGGACACACCTGTAATCCTTATTGACATCGGAGGCTGAATTTGGTGAGTGCTCTTTAGGTCTAACTGTACCACGACACGAAGCTAATTTCGATTCCAAAGCCTACAATGAAGAAAAGTACACAGTAAATGAATGATGTTAAAATTAGTAGGCGACAAAAGGTGCAGTTTAGCCGCCACCCAATACATATTTACAAATGAAATGGTTTGAAACATACGAACTTAAGTAAGTGCCCAGTGATGTTTGCGTAGGTACAGGCTCAAAACTTGGCGCATATAAACATTCAATCCATACCTACCTACATTCATTTGTGATGATGACAATTTTTGAGTAATAATTACGAGTAACATGCGCTATTTACAGAAGTGTTAAAAGTATTATTTTTAAAACATTATTAGAAATAAAATAAACTAACTAATATAAAACAAACACAACTAAAAAACTAGGTAAACATTACTAACTAGTAAAGCTAAATGCACACATTTTGAACTCATTATAACCAGATTTTGCTAAATCGTTCTCTAAATTCATCATTTATTATTTATCAAATATTAATTTGTTTACTTTTCCCTTGATCGCTTCCCTTTTTTACGGAAGCGAAACTGAATAGATTTTCGAGTCCTTCGCGGGACCTTACAGCGAACGATCGTCTGAGTTTCCCATTTTCCCCTTGAGGCGATCGAACAAACGGTTGCTCAGAAGCTCTGCTCGATAACTGAGACTTTCTCGTACTGTTATCGGGTCCCGATAGTTGTCTTGTGAAGGTCTTTGGGTTTCTATATTCTACTGAATCACTTTTGTTGAGATGTTCGTCGATAGATTCGTCCTGTTTGTCCGTGGCTGGTGTCGGCAAGGCACAGTCGGCATTAGTGCCCGCAGGTGGTGGGTCACAGACGCACTTAACCTTACCACAATCACGGCAAAGAAACCTTTCAAGCTGGAAGCAATAAACAACATGCAAACTACACAACACGCAACCATGCAACTACGGAACTACAATAAAATAAATCAAAACTTCCATTGGCTAAAAAATGTATTTAGATATAAAAAAAGTAACAATAATTTCATTAATTTTAAATAAATAAAATAAAACAAGGTCGAGATCACACGTGTAAGACGAGGCGGTAGCGAATATCACTTACCATGTCGCCTCGACCTCATATTTTGGCAGATAAAAGCAGATATACATAAAAAATAATATAGATACATAAATACTTACAAATACTTATCACTTACAGTTACACATGAAATTAAAATAAAAAAAGCTATTCCATAATTATACAATAAATAAATAATACAAAATCAAATATATATGTACCTAATACTATGCATACATAATCATAAAATTAATCTCATAATCCAATTAATTCTACAGTGATAACTACAGCAGTGACAACTACAGTGACTTTGACTAGTACAACAATAATTTGACTTACCCCAACTTTCCGGAGCAGATCGCCCACTATATTGATGGCTGACACGCGAGATGAGGGCGTCATGGCGTTTCCGTTTATTTCACCTGTGAAGGTGATAGATTTCAAAATACCAAATAAACAATACATTTTTGCCGGTTCAATTCAAAAGGGTAGGAATCCAGCATATTTTGGGACCTTAGTACCGGTTTTGATACTTTACTAAAGTTTATTTTCATTTCCGTATGGAATATTTCCTGCAGCGCCCCATGCGGAAACTTACGGCATTGCCGGTAAATGTATAGAAGGAAACGAAACGAAATAAAGTTTCGTAAATTCTCAAAACCAGTACTGGGTAGTACCCTGGATTCTTATTATGTACCATTATGATTCATGTTATGGTTTAACATCCACAAAATGATCCCTCAACCTAAGTTGGGTAAACATCCAGAGTATGTTACAAGTATATTTAGGTAAAAAATTAGCTTATGAATATGTACAAATCTTATATATAAAAATTAATTGCTGTTCGTTAGTCTCGCTAAAACTCGAGAACGGCTGGACTGATTTGGGTAATTTCGGTTTTGAAATATTCGTTCGAGTTCAGGGAAGGTTTAAAAGGTAAGAAAAATTCGAATAACTGCCGGGAAAACCCTAAAAATAGCCCTTTGCTATTTCCCATACAAAAGTTTTCTAAATAAGTACGAAGTCTGCCGGGTCAGCTAGTAAGGAATAAAATATAATAGAAAAATAACTACATGATTATGCCAAGAAAGATGTTTTACTTACGTTTTGCTGGGGAAATTAATGGCGTTTCAACAAGGGTCCTTGAAGAATTTGAGATGTGTCCATTAACTGCTGCTGTTTCATTTGTACTATCATCTTCCTTTTTGTGTGGTCGTTCTATGACTTTGAGTTCTTGTTTCAGATCTTAAAGTTAAAACATTTTTTAGACAAATTAATCTCATGCATATTTATACACATTATTAAAATGGGTTAAAGTCAGACTCTGAGGATTTTCAGTTTGCAAATTCTTATGTTATGGATTATCTTAGGTATGGGAAGTTCTACATTCAACTTATACAGGCTGAGGTTTAAATTTAGGTACTATTCACCCCTAAATTTGCATAGCTTGTCAGAAACCACACAAGCCAAAACAAGGTATACCACTGGTATTACAGCCAGATAACAAATGAAATCAATGTGTACAATGAACAAACCTCTAGCTTCATCATTTGCTCTTTGCAAGTTGACTCTCAAATTTTCTATTTCGTCCACCTCACTCTCTAGAACAGCATTTCTCTCATATGCCTGATTTAACAGCGTCTCTATACATGCTACTGATTCTGATATTACCCTGAAATCAATGGTAGAATATGTTATGTCAAGGAATTAGAGCTGTGTCTACAAAGAGAGGAATTCCCAAAATTCAATCTCAAAGGGTATTCAATAGTCAAAGTTGTAGTACCTGGGTGACCGAGCTTTGCTCAGTTTTTTTTATTGGTAAATGACGTTTTCTAAAAATGAAACCTAGCTAGATCGATTTATCGCCCCCGAAACCCTCTGCATACTAAATTTCATGAAAATCGCTGGAGCCGTCTCCGAGATTCCAATTATATATATAAACAAGAATTGCTCGTTTAAAGGTATAAGATAAAAATAATAATCTCAAATAAAGTTGCGGGTAGTTAATCTATCACAATATTAAAGTATTAAAATGTTTGTTTATTATTATTAATAAGTTGAAATAGTCTTATTGTATTGTTCAATGAGTCTATCCATTACGCAGGCCATTGTTATAAACAAAATATTTCAAGACATACCTTTGACCTCTTTCAAGATCATCATTTTTCTGTTCAAGCTCTCTGATGTACACGGCTTGCTTTTCCTTGTCTTTCTTTAAAGCTTGCAGTTCATCTTCTAAAGTATTAGTCTCGTGCTGACTTCTCTCCAATTTGGTCTATAAAACAATGTATTACAAAATTGGAAGTTGCTTATTAGTTGCAATGCTTAGGCTGGTGATGTTTATGATAATGTTAGGTTTTAGAATATTTCAGACATTTTATAAATCATTTTTGGATTTTAAAACTATTATTAGTGCGAATTTGACTTTATTTCACTCCCACAATTAAATGAACACAGTAGTCAACTTGACAAAGAGCCCAATATAAAAGAGGGCATACCGTCCCGAGCGGGCAGTTGGTTGTAAGCGAGTATTGGAGTCAGTAATTAATAATTAATAGGGCTGTGTCATGTTATCTGGGACTGATTGGTGTAAGTAATTTGTTTGTAGTTAATTTGAATAAACTGCTACTATCTGGAATATTTGTAATGTTTATAAACCCTAAAATTTTTTATCATACAAAAATACAAATACAAGTATCATTATTTGGAAAATCAGTTGTAAGTCTTAATGTTAAACAAGGAAAAGTTACAAACTTCGTATCAGTTTCCCCGTAACAGTCTGTTCTACTTGCCTGTTACCTGCCAAAGTGGTATGTTCAAAAACAGATGCTTTTGTACAAATACATACCCGAAGACTTTCAATTTCATTTTTTAATCTCTGGTTTTGATGTTCAAGGTCTCTGTTCTGTTTTTCAGTTTGCACTAATGAAGTTTCAAGCTCTTTCTCAAGTTGAGCCGAGTTCTCTGTGTATTCGTCCAACTCTTGCTGAATTTCGTTAGCCCTGCAATGATTGGTAGTCATGTAAACTGCTCAACAACAAAGAGGTGTCAGTCAAGGCAAAGATTTCAGGACTTACTTCTGCTCATAATATTTAGCCTGCTTTATCCAGTACTCTACCGAGTTAGATTCTTGCTGCCTCTGAGATTCCATTATGAATAATACTCTATCTAGAATAGAGTTGATGAGATCTCAAGGTTTTATCGAGTCATAACAAAACTATTCACTATGACCGTTACACGTGTGGTTTCGGAATAGGGAGATTTTACGACGTTACAATTTACCAATTTGGCGTCTGCTATTTATTTAGTTGTTACAAACGAAATACCAACTAGTCATTAACCAATTATTTTACTTTTCTTTAATTTTTCTCTTCGTTGCTCAGTGAGTTACAGACTCAGTAAAATGGCGAACGAAAACGAATGTCGGACGAACGAATCGTTAGGAGACCTACAGACTAAATAGGACGCCGTACGACCACTCGGTTTGATTGATTGGATTGTCAAATTAATAATATTTATTAACTCCATAGTCGATGCTTAAAAAAAAACACTTGACATTAGCGTTATTGATTCCTATCAGAAAGACAGCTGTCAGCTGTCAAAAATGAAGAAGAAGACAATTGTTTATTGTGTTGTGGTGCTAAAATATGAAAAACTTAGTTTTTCTTGACTGAAAATCACAAAATTGAGAACTTATTATGAGTTTTCATTGCATTTACTTGGATCTTAATTGCATTGAAAGGCCTTGTGTGATTAAATCTTCATTTGGCAATGCTACATTACTCGTAATCCAGTTTCAGCATCAATACTGTTTGCAAATGACGTGTAATGTTTCCAACGGTGGACTCTGAAGATATAACACAGGGCACGTCATTTGTAGAAAAGTCAAGTTTACCCAGCAATGCTCGGAACTTGCCTGGCCACAGTCAATTTTCTACACAACAAAACAATAGGGAGTTAACACTCAATATGCTTTTTAAAGAGATGGTGTTTTGTGTCGCTCTTGCGTTGACAACGTACGGAGCACTTCATAATACGTAAGTTTAGTGTTTAGGTATCTACCTACATACATACCTCTTGCTTAGATAATTTTATCACAATTAAATACTTTATTTTAATTGCAGGGCCTCTAGAGTATCGAAGCACCCCCAAGCTGTGAGATTTTTCAGCCCTGAATCTGTGGTTACAGATTGGTATCGAGGGCAGCTAGGTCTAGCCCTGGCCGCAGTGGAGAATGAAGACATCTCATTTGTCATGTACTATGCTCCATGGGATGCCGAGTCACAGTATGTTAAAGGGGAATTTGAGAAGGCTGCTATGGTGCTTGGTGACCGTGTTAGTTGGTTTTCAAATTTTTAATCAGCAATGACATCACAATGATTACATTTTGTATTAAAGTCATTGTATTGTAAGTTTTCATAACTGCATGCATGAATGTTATAATAGATTCTATCCTAATAATAAAATGATAATTTGGTCATGCTGATTACCCCTTATGTCCTCGATGGACAATTCAAGCATGAGCACTGAACTAAAACTGTAATGGTTGAAATATACATAGTACATTATTCCTGTTAGATTATTAGAATATAATTATATATTTATTAATAGCAGATTGGATTTCTGTTATTGTGTCTATATCACACACACAGTGTTTTAATGTCTTATATTTCATTTTTAGAACAGATGTTTATGGTAAAACAATTTTGTAATCATGTTTATTTATTCTAGAATGTAGATGGATACAGGGGTAGAGGTAGGCCAAAGAAAAGATGGATGGACTGTGTGAAAGATGACATGGGTAAGAAAGGAGTGAGTACTGAAATGACGAATGACAGAGAGAAATGGAAGAAGATCACATGTTGTGCCGACCCCACATAACGTGGGATAAGGGCAGGAAGATGATGATGATGTTTATTTATTCTAATTTATGATCACCCTTGTGTGTTTGTGATCCTACCATGATTCATTACCCATTTCATGGCATTAATATCACCAGTCAATATAAGTATAGTATTTTGATGAATCATTTCATATTTTTTTAGGTTTATTTTGCCGCTATAAACTGTTGGTATCCTGGTAGTGAATGTAGAATAGCACACAATAAGCTGCCATCATGGCCAATCATGATGGTTTACACTTCTAACTCTAGAGGGATTCATTACAAAGGTAAAAAATAAACTAAGTACTTTCTGATTTAGCTTATTTTTTTTTTTTTTTTTTTGCTGGACAATCCACACAGCATCTCTTCATCTAGCCCCAAAGTAAGCTACTCAAAGCTTGTGTTATGGGTACTAGATAACTGATATATTTAATACTTACATTATATACATAGATAGATATTTTTTTATTATACATAGAAAACACCCAGACCAACGGGACAAATTTCTGCAGATCGTACACAAATTTGTTCCGCGGCGGGAATCGAACCCGCAACCTCTTGCGTCGCAGGCAATTAGGAGCACTGCTAGTGTTGTCTACTGAGATTTTATATTAATTGGTTTATTGAATATCTCTATTGTACATACAAACATAGTGGTGAACTTGATTGTGTTTCAGGGCCCAGAGATGCCCATACTATGGTAAACTTTCTGGAACTCATAATGAAGCCATTGAAAAGAGTAACTACAGCAGAAGAACTAGTTACACTAATATCATATTGCGATGTAAGCTAAGTATCTAATATATTTGTATATTACGGTTTGTTTCTACCAATCCCGGTATCAGATTGAACTGGCCACAGATCTCAGTGAGTTGTATCCACTGATAATTATCAGGATCCATTATTATAATAACTAACAGTTTCCTTTTATGAGCAATGATCATCTTGCTGCAAATCTATTAACAATCACTCAAGTTTTACAAATTTTATTTGTTTCATGCCAAATGATTGTTTTTACTAATAATCCATCTAAACAAATCACTTTTTCAGGCTGTAGCTGTAGGCTTTGTTCCATTCACAGTATCTGCCAAACACTACAGCGTCTGGTATCAAGTCGCGACAAAGATCCGCGAATACGACGTCCTAGGCGAGATATGCTTTGTAGCCGTCACATCTGAAATGCTGGCCGTTGAGCTTGGTGTGGAGGTAGTGCCTAATGCTCGCCTCATGTTGTGGAATAGCACAAAGGTAAATGTTTGTTCATAGAGTTTTATCCATGAATATTTCGTATATGTGCCCAAAAATCGTAGAAATTACTTGATAACACCTAGGAAAATGTATGTATGACCAAATGACGTAGGTACTTAGGAATAAAAATTATCAACAACTACGATTGAAATGGAAAAACACTGTTTTTAATGAATACCTACATACCTATGACCGCTACTGGTGTAACGTCTGAAAGGCTAAACTAAAATAAACAGTTGCTTTGGCCATGACGTAGACTACCATATCATAATAATGTCACCTATGCTATGTATTTGTAGATTATTTGCACACGTGTTTCACGAGAATTCTACAATAGCATTTATTTCAAAACACCGCTATAAAAAGTTAATGTATGGGGAGTATGTAGTTGAAATTACTACGTTGTATCTTTCCAGGATTTCCTAGCGGAGGAAAACGCGAATGGCACATGGACAGAATCTGCGCTCATAATGTGGGTGCTTCAGAACTTTTCGCAACCAGTAGCTAGGATCACACCCTTATGGAAGAAATCATTTGCCTTCGAAAAATACGTGGACGGCAGTCCGATTCTGATGCTGTTCACGCCATTGAACCCTATTTACGAGATTTTACCTAACTACGCCTTGGTAATTATGAATTATGTTTATTGGGAGACTACATGCGATCATATCACGCTTTTAAAATAAATGTTACATTGCTCGATTGATTTCAGTGGAAGAATAATCCACAAACCAATTCTCTTTGGTACCATTATCAGACTTAAATTTCTGAAATTCAAACTAACACTTACAGATGCGGGAGGTATCAATGGAATACCAAAACTGTAAAAATAACATGACAAACCCATGGACGACGGAGCTAGTAAAATTACAACAAGCTCAAAGAATAATAAATGAACTAAAAGACTACATTTCATACTGTCGAGATCTCGCTTTCAAAAAGCCACGACAGCAAAGCATTTATAGGAAGGGAGTTGAATCCAAGAATAATAAATACCCGTGGACGAATAGTACAGCGAGTCCACCTAAGAATAACGTGTTCAACTTCTTTGCTAAACGGGGCCTGGGATTAGCAGACGACAGCGGTCATTTGAATGATTCTCCCATGTTCACACTAGACTGGCTGAATGACTGCAATACCAAAACGTTCCCGGCGGAAAGGAGTTTCTACGATACATATGAAAAATGTAAATTGTTTGAGAAAAGCTTTGATTTTGCACCACAAATAGACATAAATGGAGAGTAAGTACCAATATTACAATCCACCAAATTGAACTTTTAGGGCGGTTTCAGACTAGCTATTTTTCTGCGCGTATACGGTAATTTCAGCATCGTTGACGCGCTTAGAAGCGCGTCAATGCTCGTACGAGTTGAGCGTCTGCCAAAAGGCGCGCCTATACGCGCCAACATGCGCTTTCAAAACGAGCTCATACGCCCGTATAAAACGCTAGTCTAACACCGCCCTTATACAATCTATTGGATATCTTCAAATAGTGTTTTTTGATATTTTTGAACCATATCAATCCCAGTGTATGCTATCCAAAGCTTTAAAACTGCGCATTGGACTGCAATGGGATTATCGCTTAATACGACTATTTTATAGTACCTGGATGACCGAGCATTGCTTGTTTTTTTTTGGTAAATCGTGTTTTTTGGAAAATTCAACCTAGCTAGATCGATTTATCGCCCCCGAAACCCCCTGCATACTAAATTTCATGAAATTCGCTGGAGCCGTTTCCGAGATTCCGATTATACTCGTATTATAAATACAAGAATTGCTCGTTTAAATGTATAAGATTTATCTCCTAGTAACTACTTCTTCGCCTAAGTTGGCAACAAGCTTAAAAAACTAATTATTACAGCATCGGCACAACAATGCTACCACTCGAAGATGATCCTCTAACGGCTGAACACTTGATCCAGTACAACATTGAGCACACGTGCAAACTAACCAAGTTCGCGCTCGAGTACAGTGCCCCCATATTCCCACACAATAACCGGAAAGAAGTTAGACTTACTCAGAACTTGACTAGGATAAAGGGGTTGGCTTGTGCGACGAATAAAAGCCTGAATTTCTTAGCTATGGACAGTGTTCATAATCACCATTTTGCCGAAGCTCTCGGCATAGATATAAGGAGTAAGAAGGATTTGACTGCAGTCGTGATATTAGATAGTGAGGTAATTATTATATTTTATTTCAGGTAATAGAAAAATCATGTGTAACAATTAACCAGTCTCGGAAATAACCTCGGTTAATTCTGGCGAGCGTAGCCCTTGATATTATATAGAAAATGAGCAATTATGAACCAAACCAATCTTTAAAATTCTATTTTTCAGAGTGAAAGTCAGTACATCCTATCAGAGGAATACAGTGCCAAATCATTACGAGATTTTATCTATAACTTCACTACTAAAAAACTAAAACGTTCTCTCCGTTCGCACGTCGACGACTCGTGGCACACACATTACTTCGCGTCCGATGGCAAAAATGATCAAATGGGCATCGATAATGAAACTATGCACATTGTCGATCTTACCACGAAGAGCTTTAGGAGGATAGTGAAGAGTCCGGGATTGGTAAGTCACCTTTATTTTCTTTAGTCCATACATAAAATCCAGACTGGCCCACTGCAGCCAAGGATAGAGAAAGCTGGAAAAAAGAGAGGGAGGCCTTTGCCCTGCAGTGGGGCAACATAGGCTTAAATAATAATAATAAATACATAAAATCACGCCTGTTTCCCGACGGGGTAGACCACGGATCTCCACTTGCTATGATCCTGAAATACCTCTTATGTTTCATTTATTTATTTATTTATTTATACATTATTGTAAGTACACAAATAAAAAAACATGCGTGACAAAAGGAGGGCTTAGGCCCGCCGCACATGCTCACACTCGCCCTCGTTCACGACACTGCGCCAATGTCGCTTTGACATTGGTGGGCACGTGTCTCCGCAATTGCTTTCACGAGTCGTACATCAGTCAGTGTCTCTACCATTCAATAATATAAGCACAGCTTCAATAAGTTCCTCCATTTTGCAAACACTAGCGACACTGCTACTCGAAAACAATGTGTCGGTCAGCTAGCCGACACGCGCGTACACGCTCATGTACGTGCCTGCGTCGACACGTGCGACCCAATGCGGAGTTTGTTACTGCGCCTAAGGTTTCAAAAACTGCTACTCGCACGCGGCTCGTGACGGCTATTGCGAGTGTGAGCATGTGCGGCGGGGAATAATGCCTAGGGGGCATTTTCTACCATTCATTTCTTTAATAATTTTCTCTTATTCCCCAAAAATTCCCAGCCAGTACATAGCCCATACTCTCTACGTACAAATCAGCAATTTTACTAATACCGATTTTACTTACATTAATGTTCACAGTTGACAATAGTTTCTGTATGTGGCGGGGCATGCGGTGGTATGACGTCACGCGCCGTTGCGTCCGCAGTGCGGCTACTCCGAGACTGCGGCTTAAAGGCGCGGGCGGCGAGACTGGACGCACTGCGCCACGACCTACCGTGGCACTACACGGCGCACAGCTACCCTACAATATTCGTCTTCCCTTCAGATAGGTGAGTGAAATGTTCCTATAAGCTCTACGCAGCTACGTCGTAGAGGGTCTACGCCACAACCTATCTTTGATACTCATTGTTCTGAAGTGAGTAGAATGTATGAAGTATCTGTAAGCTCTACGCATCACGAGCGCATGTAGAGGTGCTACGTCACAATCAAATATGTTTTTTTCTATTATTGCAGGAAACGCGAGGCGGACAGTCGCGCGTACCCGAACGGGTCGCGCGTCACCTCGGGCGGGGTCGTGGCGCTGGCGCTGCGATCACTCGGCGCGCCCGAACACGTGCGCCTCAGAATAGCACTGTGCAATATGACGCAGGTATACATCTACCCCACCATAGATAAAACCTCTCCGTGTAAATGCGACGCCAAAAAAAAAATTACGTGTAATTTTATTAAGTGGTACCATCTAGCCCCTGCGGTACAGCCGTGTCCTAAAGACTCGCGCATATTAAAGCCACAGCGCATTGCAAAATTTCCAGTGCGGTGGTGATTGCGCCTCTATTGAGTGAAGATATAGTTAATACAAAATGTTGTCAAGTAAATTTTGCAATGCAATATGTTAAGGCGCGGCCCGCTCTAATGTGCATGAACCTTTACGCTGTACTATGATGGATATATTGATATACGAACATACTTTTATATTAATTTGTTTCAGTCAACTATAGAGAAGAAGACGTGCCTAAAAGACATAAAAGAGCACATAGCAACAGTTATTGAAAGAAATCTCAGGTACTACCGCCGTACTGAGATCAGAGAGTTGAAAGATGCCCTCTTCAGAAGACTGCAGCATTTACATCAAGTGTCTCTAGAGCTAAGTCTTATCCACATATCAGATCTCAATGAACATAGCAAAAAGCATGTAAACCTCCTAAATTCTCTAAGTAGCCTAGCCAAAAACTGGAAAATAGATGACTCAGTCATAAGAAATCGGAAATTAGGACAGAGTTGATGAATAAAATAAGCATTTTGTAAATAATGTAAATTTGCTCATTTGATATTTATGTGTATGTATATTGTTATATAGGTATCGTTACTTACTTTTAATTATAGAAATCCAAAATATTAAGATGTTAACAAGAAAGCGAAAAGCCTTTTTTTATTGCTTAATGACTTTAACACCACCCTTTTTTGGGGACATATTTGTTTACGAAAACTTACTGTACAAAATGTGGGCATGTGCCAATAATATTTGAATGTTCCTCAAAAAATAGTATTAATAACGATGTCTGAAGGGGTAATAATTATATTTCAATTCGATGTCCTAACGCCAAGTTGTATATATTTTACGGGAATAATGCGTGACATCCGTAAGAAATAAAATAAGGAATTTATTGATAATTATTTACTCTAATCCGTGAAAAATAAAATTTCAAAACTCGACGTCTCGCCCGAAGAAAGAAAGCGTGTTTAGCTTGGTGTTGCTTCTCCATCCGCGGACTACGCTCAACACTACCTTGATGGCTTTTTTGACGTACGCCTCTGTAAACGAAAATAAACTTATTATCAGCTTCCTATAAAAAAATAACTATAATAAATCTCTATCGGCTGTTTGATGAATAGTTAGACATCATATTCAGTAGCTTTGTATGAGTCAGTGGCAAATTCTGTGACGGAGTCATTACTATTAGCACAGATTTGCTATTAGGTTGCCCTAAGGCCTTTTTAGTACGTAACCTTCAGCTTTACCACAAGCTCTTTACAAACCATCATGTTTCAGAAACGTCACATATCAAGCTTGAAGTAAAACTACTTCAATACATTCTTTATAAGTCATGGTACGAAAATATGATGAATATATGGATAGATATTTGACATTAATCCTATAGAAATAATGTCAAATACCTATCCTATATAATAAAATCCAAAAACCACAGATAGATAAAATTATAAATTGGCTGTAAAACTAACCAATCGCCTTTGTATTCGTGTAGTTCGGATACTTCTGATGATATGGTTTAATGATGTAGACGAGGTCTATCCCCACCACCCCGGAGACGTAGTCGCTGAATGAGCCAGCCACGCGCACGTCGCTGCTACTTTGATGGACCTGTCAATAAGTTAATTAAACAACAACTGTTACTGAACTTTGCCTCTGCGCCGTATTTTTTTGCGGGTTAACATTTCTTAAATTTTCCCACGGTTCTATGACGAAAGCTACCGAATAGATATAATTATCTCTAACCTTGATACAGAGGTCGAATCGTTTGTCGTAAATCAACAACCTTATTCTGTTACACAACATGAATATTTGGATTAACGAAAAATGAAACACTAATATGGTCTTGTATACAAAACTGCGAAGCGAACGTCGCATCGCAAAAATCTGCGATCTAGCCCTATCTTTTGTCACAAGAAATCAAATTGCGTCGCACCGATTCGCAGTTTTGTGTACAAGCCCTAAAACTAACCTCATACAAACGTCCATCCGGTAAGCGCGCTTGCCTAGCGGCATATTCACCGATCTCTTGTAAGGTTTTGGAATTGCTTGGCTGACGCAAGGAGTACCTCCAAGGGTAAAGAATAAAGTCCTGAAACAAATAGAACTTACTACCTACCTATATTACTAAAAGTAATAAGATTTAGAGTATCAGCTCAGAATTCAAAATCACTAATCCTTACTTATATTATAAATGCGAAAGTAAACTCTTGTCTTTGTGTTACGCAATCACTACTGAACCGATTTTAATGAAATTTGATATAAAGATAGATTAAAGTTTGAGAAAGAACATAGGCTACCTTATCCTGAAAAATTAACGGATTCCGAGGGATAGATTTGTTTTTGTTTTCCAAGGTACCGCGCGGGCGAAGCCACTGTGTGCTTATTAAAAAAAAGCTTATAAAAATCAACCTTTCTAGGCACGAAGCTTGCATGCAAATGTATAGCCAAGTGTATTCTATCGCCGAGTTTGTCGACGTAACGACGTATCGCTTCCGCTTCTGCCGACGAGAATGGCTTTACGCCGGGATAGTGTTGGGAACAGCGATCGGGAGTCTTGTGCACGTCATCTGTGGTAGAGCAAGTGCGGTAGTTTACCAGCCTGCCTAGCATGTCATTTTTAGGGTTCCGTACCAAAAGGTTAAACGGGACCCTATTACTAAGACTCCGCTGTCCGTCCGTCTGTCTGTCGTGTACGTCCGCCATTCACCAGCTGTACTATATCTCATGAACCGTGATAGTTAGGCAGTTAAAATTTTAACAGATGACGTATTTCTGTTGCCGTTATAACAACAAATACTAAAATAGAGAACAAAATCTTATACCTTTAAACGAGCAACTCTTGTATATATGAATATATAATATATTATCTGAATCACGGAAACGGCTCCAACAATTTACATGAAATTTAGTATGCAGGGGGTTTCTGGGGCGATAAATCGATCTAGCTAGGTTTCATTTTTAGAAAACGGTCACCCAGGTACTAAATATTTAAGGGGGCTCCCATACAACAAACGTGTATTTTTTACGTTTTTATAGATAATGGTACGGAATCCTTCGTGCGCGTGTCCAACTCGCACTTGGCCGGTTTTTGTTTATTCTTAGACAACTTGGATCATTCTTGATGATCCATGCTAGAGATCAATTTGTACCTATGTAATTTTTACGGTTTTTATTTTCATAACGAATCTACTAGTCGCTAAATTTTGAACGGTTGGTAAATGTGTAAATTCTGATAAAATTACAAACCTTGCCAATGATACGCGAAATTGCGATTGATGTGCGTGCCGAAACACGTATCGTCCCGAGATTCTTTATCTACATTCTTGTTCCATTCCATTGGGCGAGTATATTCCCTGATGGTGAGATTCTTTGACCAAAGTTTTGTATCAACTGACTGCATTGATCGCAAACTTTGAGAAAAACTCAATCCATCTGGGTTTCCCATTGGTATGAGATACCTGGGCAAAGTAAAAAGACATCAGATTTTAGGTACCTACTTTGCACAACAAAGTTGCAGAATCTGCACTACCCAGACTTCACGTCAGTGGTTCCGTTATACCCTCATTATGATCATCTATAATAATATGATCAAGTAGTACCTAACTATTCAAATAATAAAAAATACAGATACCTAGACAGACAGAAATGATCACGACTGTAATACCCAGGCTCGGTATATATCTCCTCAGATCTTTTGGTCACGATATCTGAGTATATCTAAAGAGGGTACGTACCTACATGATCATGATATTTGGCAGGGGTGCTACCACTACACCACCAGTGCTCTCAGATTATAGAAAAATAGGTAAAATTTAAGAGACTGAAATGCATACCAGTCATAATCGTTGAAAAATGGAGTTTGGTAGCTAGAATCGTACAGCAGCTTCTCCGCCAACTCGAGTATTGCATTCGGCACTCCCCATGCCATACCGTTGAGGGCTTAAACATTGAATAGCATTATAGCATTGGATAATTAATTAAACTTCTACGATAATCTTATTTGGGGGCAGATTATTATATACTCGTAGATAGAACTAAAATGGCGGCATTACAAGTTCACAACCAATATTTGCAAAAATACTTTTTATCGGTCTAGTGCTTGATTGTAGATTGGTTAAAACTCGAGCATTAAGCCCCTTTCGAATATGATAATTGTTTTATCAAGTGCAATAAAGTTTACATCAATAAATAACTAACTTACCTTTTTAGGTACCTACTTACCTTAAGTGTTGTTGTCGTAATTGTAGGTAATAAGTTATTTACATCACAAATAAGTGGGTAAGTATATACCTAAGTATATTTTTTGTAAGTATGAGTTATGTTCGCTCGTCTACCTAGGTCACAGCTACATACTTTGATTACCTAATTCTTTTCCCTGGCGATTAATCTAACGAAGCCATAATCAGGCGAGAATGTTACCTCCAACTATGAGAATCCCCGGTTTTCTACTCATGTTATCGCTTCGCAATTCTAAAGCCATGATGGTTCGGTTCTGTGCGGTGGTCGGTGAGAGCCGTTTTAGGTTTACCACTTCTTCGTTTTCGCGGGCGTAGCGTTCCATCATACTCACCAAGGTCTTAGGGTTCAAATACTGGGTGAATGTAAGATTAGTGCTGGCACTCCTTACTATTCTAGCCTTTGCTCCAGACCTGCAAAAAAACAGCTCTACATGCAAATACTGTGGCAGGTTTATTTGGAAGTGAAACGTCTTTAATCTGTGTGAATGTGAAGGCACCAAGCTCGGAGCGGGAGTTAAACCTCAATATCAACAATATCATTCATGCCACTGCAACCAACGCTATACGCTAGCCCAACTGAATTTATGCGAAGGTACCTACACTCAAACCGTAAACATGTACATTGAAAACTCTTCTACAGTTAATTTCCATCTGAAAAAGTGCTTCTAAAACCGCGGTAAACTTACTGTACGTAATTCCTTGGCGGAAATAAAAGCATGAAGAGTGCACCGAAAAAGTACAAAATTCCTATCAAATAAACTTTGATTTGCAAAAGCATTTTTAATAAGAGCAATGCCAGTAAGTGCAATTATAATATTGTACTAATAAATAAAGTAGAAAACTGTTAAAACCGCGACATAAATTGATATTTCGGTTGAGTACGTTTATACAGAGTCATAGACGAAAATCATACGAAAATGACTAGGTACTTTTAACCTAAATAAGTCATAGATATCAAATCTAATCCATCAGAAAAATACTCTGTGATCTAATCATTGATCAGTAAATTAAATTATTCATCGTCTTTAATGGCCATGCAATGCCTAAAGAGTGTCTTAGATATAAATACATATTTTGCAAACAACCATATTTTAGTCTTAAAAACGAATAAATACATAACTACTGCAAACGTGGGCATGTGGTGGGCATGTGTCAAATATAATGTTTGGACATGCCTATCTGACTACCCTCTTAGACATTTCTTAGATCGAAGTAACTAGAGACAAGAGCCAACAAAAAACCTGGGGATAAAGTAGCTAAAGGTTGTCGTGAGCATAATTTTTTTCAAAAAAATTCAAATAACCTAATAATTTCCATCTCTTGAAACCTTGTTTTATGCTACAGATGACTGGCCATTTATATAATTATCGATCACTTCTGATCTTTCTGATCTCTGTCAGCTAACATGAAATGTCAAAATACTAAGATGAAAGATTTTCTAACATGAAATATTGCGTTCTTTTGATCCTAGTTTTTACAAATTTTATATATTGTAGCTATCTCAACATCAGCGATGATTTATACCCAACGTGCCCAACTAGACGTAAGTGTTCGGCTGTCTCATAAAATCGTTTACAACTACTTACTGTTACTTTACTGGGCTGTTTCAGTATTTCGACGAAAAAGAGAACAACCAGAATACACTCGCTGGCGCGCAAACCTAGAATCAACACAAGAATTTATAGTTAAAGTTTTAGATGAAGATCTTACCACACCAAATACCAAAAAAGTTATCGCTGTCAACATTCAGCCCCTCGTAAAGGGAGGAGAAAAAATAATCATAGGTGGAGCGATAGTACCGAAGCCTACTACTACGATTGCACCTACAGAAACCACAAAAGATTATACACGATTCGTACCTCCAACTACTGTGGTCACTCTAGTTGACGGCGAACTTTATCTTGCCCCTATACCACAGCCCATTCCAGATATGAACGAAGTTAATCCGGTACAACCACGTGGTAAGATTCACGATACCTTCAGGATCTTTCTCTACTGAAATATAAATAGTTACGTCAAAGGTAGTTCTGCGCCTATAATCTATTTGAATAGGTAGTCGGTTAGGTAGCAGTCTTACAACTACCTTCCCTAGTGCATAACACAGCTAAAAGAAGTTATGCAACAGCGTATCATTATAAAATTCTAAAGAGAGGTGGTTTGATTGCACTGAAGTCCCTCAGTGGGATTAATTGAGCATTATTTACCCGTGTTAACCATGCCTCCCTATGCCCTAACGAGACTAAGTGGTGTAGGCAGACATCCGCAACGCGACGAAAGCCCGCCAGCCGGTCCGCAGTTCCTGCCAAGGACGCCGGCAGCCGCGTGGCAGTACGCGCCTATAACTCCAGTTGGATTCACACGTCGCTCAACAATGACACCAGTCACACCCCCAATGGATGCCGTAAGTATGAAATAAATAATTGAATTATACCTACATTTGCAAAAAATAAATGAGAATGCAAAAGTTCCTAAACCTTTTTAAATTAAGCTAACTTAACTTAAGTTAGCTTAACTGTAACAATGAAAGTTCAATAAATAAATTGGAATTTAAATTGTAGAATCTACGATATTCAAGTCCAAAGCCTACCCGAACACCACCATTTGATGATGTGCTGATTCCGACCCGAACTAAATCAGATTACGAAGAATTGAGAAGGTACCATCATTTTCAAGAAGAAGTTGACTTATTCAGTACTAGCACTACCATGCAAGGCGATTCCCATCAAACTTCGTTGGATTTTGACACGACTCCGCTAAAAGAGTATGAAATATCCAAGGAAAAAAGCGTGGATGATAGTGAGTTACGAGATGATAAGAAAATGGACCATGGTGATGGTGACGCGACGTACCATATGATGTTTTATAATGATGATGAAGACAGCACCAAGAAAACTGAAAAAGAACCAGACGAAAGTTATGAAGACAAAATGAAGGATCGAAGCATGCATGAGAATGAAACAGATTCAAGTAATGTAACGTCTCCAAGTCTTAGTCTAAAAAAATCAAGCGAGGCCGCTGTTTTGGACTATGAAGAACAAGAAGAATCGGAAAATATAACAAGCAGTAGTACAGTCAAAAACGAAATTGTAGTGATAAATACGACATCGAAAGAGAGGCTGAGGGATAAACGTAGACCCGTCTGCAGCATGTTGAAGTTAAGACAGCTGAATTTCAATTCACCGAGGACTTTGCCGGAAGTTAGTGTTCACATAAATTTGTATATTCTTACGATAAAACCACAATAGCATATTATACCTACCTACCTATCATCAACACCTTTTGCTAATAATCGCTGATCTTGGCTAGAATCTGCGATCCACAAATAAAATTGATTTATTATAAAATATCTATTATATCTGTCACTCGACTATTCCTTCCGATACTTAGGATATAGACGATTTTTATAATAGAAATGATTACTTTTATTCTCAGATAGTAGCCCAATTAAAACAATGGGCAGAGGATAGTCCTGTGGCGAAATGGATAGACATTACGGATGGCAATTTCACCGCCATGGAAAATCCCATTTACATGATGATAGTAGACGATCCCAGTAGCGGACAAATAGTTACTGCTAAGCAGACTGTCATGATCGTTGCAGGTAACTACCTACTCAACAATATTTTTAGGTTTTATGTGTCACATCATGCGATTACCCATAATTTTTTCATAAACAAAACTTAGTCATCTGGGTGTGTAAACCTTTTTGTCTAAAATTTAGACTCTAAATGTTTAAATTTAAATAGGAATTCAAGGCAGAGACCAACACGCAGTGGCAGCAGCAATGTATGTGTTGTATCAATTGATCGAAAGAAGCGAAGCGCACGCCGATTTATTAACCAAATACAGATTTTGGATAATACCGGTCTTCAACCCTGATGGATACGATTACTCGATGACTTTTCCACACGTATGTAGAGTGCTACATATAAATATGATACGTACTTTCTAATAATAAAATAAAAAGACCTTTCAAATAAGCAAGTTTATTTTTGACAGCGTCGAGAATGGACTAAAAACTTGCGTCAAAGTTGGGATGTGTGCAAAGGCCGAGAGGCTTGCCGTCAATGCGAATCTTACGGACTACGGTGCACGATACAACCTTGCTATGGTGTGAACCTCGATAGGAACTTTGAATATCAATGGATACCTGGTTAGTAGTGTACCTATGTTCTTGCCCGGTCGTGAAGAACTCGTGCGTTGTAACCTACGAGTAATTTACAAACTTTGTAGTGATAATTTTGGTTTTTTCGAATATGTTGTTTTACTTTACAAGGTATTGGTAATGATACTTTTTCAGCGGATGAGTTAAGATCGGAACACCCCTGCGGCAATCTCTACGCTGGGTCAAGACAACTCAGTGAAGCTGAAACTCGTGCGCTGACTAGTTTCCTCCATGAACAGCGCACGCCGATATATACCTTCATAGCGTTCAAGGAAGGTGATGTGTTGGTGAGTCAAATCGTATCATTCAAAATATAATGTTAGGTAGTAGAATACCGTATAGGTATTCTAGCGTTTTACTTTGTTTTTCTACTATCAATCAAAACTATTTATTTGCGACTTCTTCAGACATAGCGTACCTAGGGCACGGGAAAAACATCGGACTGGACGGGGGCGGTCAAAAACAAACATCCAAATATTCGTATGTTTTAGTTTAGTATTATTGTAGTAATTGCAGGAAGTTTGCTAGTTTTCTTAGTAAGTAATTCTTGACTCATTTTCAGGGTATAATGTATCCTTACTCACATACCAAAAAACGACGGGCATTTGATCACGTTTACGTAAGTTGCAGTTATTTCGCTTTTATTCGCTATCATGGACTTAATAACATCATGGTCAATCAAACATAACCCAATATACTTGTAGAGGCAACGAGCATCTCGGGCTGCGGCAGCAGCTTACAGTATCAGTGGTCGACCTTATGTGGCAGGACAAACTTCAGAATTTTTACGTAAGTTGTATCTTTTGCAGATGAGCAACATTATTATCCTGATATCTTATTTAAAAAAATAACATCGACTTTTTGGATCCTAAATTATTGTATACTTAACCAACGAAAAACCGATCCCATAATAAAGCATTCAGTTTTTCAAAACAAAAGACATAAACGCGCTCTCTATGTTTGCTCATGTACCAAGATTAGTCCATTATTGAATTCGGTGAAATTTTAAATCTAGAGCAGACGGTACCTACTACGATTCTATAATAATGCGAAATCCTAAACCTATAATAATAATATAATATTATGAGCAATATCATTCTGAAAAAGTTCGCGAGTTATACTCGTATAAGTGCAAAAGTGGTTACATACCTATTTATTTTGTGCCTACAGCCCTATATGCGGGTGGTATCGAAGATTGGGTGGACAGCCACTTGGGTATTGACAATACTTACACAATCGTGATGTTCCGACCCACAGATACCTACAACTCTAAACTTATTACGGAGGTGAGATTTTTTAATATACCCACACAAAAGTATTAGCTTAACAACACCGTGGAAATGATAGACACTTTTGTACCATAAGTGGTACCTACATGGTTAGGTTACCTACGTTGTGTTGGTATTCGATTATCTGGACTTTTTAATACCAATTCTCGTGAATTTAACATCTGCTGTTGTATTATTATCACTGAATAAATCCGATTACATTCGCGTGTCATTTTGAGCAGTCCTGATAAATTGGTCCTTCAAGGCGTGTTCAATCAAAATTCCTAAATGTTATCGATTTTTCTGTCAAATCTCACTTGAATTATGCATACTTACCTATCTACTTACGATAATTGATAAAAAAAACATTAGTGGAACAGGTAAAGTGTAGATAATACTGGATATTTTATTTTTTTATTTATTGAGTCTTCATTTCGGTGTGCATGCAGACTAATGCTGGATAAATTATCTATGTAGTTAGGCGCGTGCGTAAATCTAACTAGATTAACAGTCTAGGTACATACCTACATACGAGTACCTAATGTTCTTGGTAATTTACCAGTAGATATTGACTCCGGCCAAACTACTTTAAAGAGTTTATTTGGCGATCATCTAGTTTTTAGTGATACTTATAATAGATAGACCGAAGGTCATAAATTGATTAAGGTCTAATATAATCATGAAACCGTCGTACTAAATAGATTATGTCTGCCAATGAAATCGCAGACGCTTAATCCAAATGGCAATCTAAATTTTATTACATTTTAATTTATTTATGATGCTGTAAAGTACGATATAGAAATATAACAACACATACATAGGTACAGGTATCCATTGTTTCTTTTAAAATTAGTTATAACCACAATTTTACCATGGCATGTAGGTACAACCCACAGCAAAATGAATGAAATAGTTTCGGTCTCTCCTTTCAGCGAATAGTTCATGAAGCATATGCCGCTATGGACACACTAGTTCTACAAAGCGTCGAAGCCCTGGGCCCGCAGCCAGTCATCGTCACAAGAGCGAAAAGCGCTGCCAATAATAATCTTTCGAAACTCTCTACAACTTTTTTACTAGCGTTACTTTTAGCTTTCGTTATTTGAAATGTACTTTTGATACTCGAAGGGTAAGTTATTTAACCTGTAAGCTTCCTTGAAATCACCGTAATGATGGCCGTTTGGGCTAAAGAAAGTTGTCACACGTTTAGGATTCACGATTGAGCTGTTCTAGATTTTATTTTGACGGTGGTCGTGAAATACCTGCAGCTTAGATTACTATATATTATTTTGAAATTGTTTTGAAAGATAGTTTAACGTAATGTAATGAATAAAGCTTGTATAAATATCGTCTTTGTTACTTATTTTCCAGTAAAGCTTTCAAAAATAGTGCATTTTAATGACAGTTACTCACACGGCCTCATACAGCTGACAATGGCGACACATGGGTAACTTAAGTATACTTGGGTTTGATCAGTGGTATCTTTGGAACAGCATAATTGATTGTTTTATGCCAACTGCTAGATCCAAATTATCATATAAGTACCGCTTACGGTAAACGCAGAGATTTATTAAAGTTGTTGCTGATCCAAACCAGGAGTACATGACAGCCAGCTACATTACAACGAAGGTATTGGTCGTGCGCTATCGGTCAGGCGCACAAAACGTGCGCTGACAAAAAGTAATCATCGGCCGACAACGTAAAGGTCGTTATTGGTAGCCGTAAAAAACGCTCTATCTAAGATATAACAAGGTTTTTTTACAATATGTGTACCTTAACAGGTTAGCTGTCCCGAAGCAAGTTTCGATCTTCTTTGTACACGTCCTCGTAGTAAATAATGACAGCTAACGCTCATGAAGTTTCGTATTAAGTTACGTCATTCTCTTCAAGTATTTTATGATACTTTATGTGTCCTAGTGATTGAAATTAATTATATCGATAATTGCTAATGTTAGATGAGTATGATAAGAAATTAATTATTTACGTTTAATGATAAAATGTACGTTTATGTTCGTAACACTTTAGACATCTGAAAAATATCTTTTTGAAAACAATCTTCTGTTATTGAATTGCACCATTCAATTAGGTACCCTTTCGGCCACCAGTTTTCAAACAAGAAAAAAATTTAAAGAAATCAAATCTATGACGGTTCCTCACTTAAGAAAGGTCCTACGATTAGGCTAATTTCCTTTGCTGGCTTCGTTATTGTCTGGACGGCTTGTATTGATGGAAAAATTACCGATTAAAAATTAATTAAAAAAAATAATAAAATTAAAAATTACGATAAAATTTAATTTTTGTTTAAGTTCAATAATAAATTGATTGGTAGAATTTGGTTGTAGTATAATTTACTAATGCTACAAATAATATAATTATTTAAAAAAATTATCGATAGATCGATTGCATTATCTACATCATTGGCCATGAGGCACATATGCCTCATGGACGTACCAGTGCAATCACCCATGAGGCACATGTGCCTCATCGGACAGCTAACCTGTTAACATACCTATATGATAATGAAACAAGTATTATCTAAGTTTGTCTGTGTACGTTCGAATATAATACCTGCTTTGTCATTATGCCTGACGTGTACGAGTAGGTATTGACGCACGTGCGAAGTGCATCTTTACTCTAACCCTGAACCCCATCCTCTAGACTAGATGTTTTAGGTATTACAGCAGCAAGTGCAACCTTTTGATCACATATTAAGTACAGGACACTTCTTGCCTTCTTCGTATCGTCTCACTATAATAGTTCTTTTGAACGCTTCAGAGATTCTTTAAACATGTCTTCGACCTATAGGACGCTGTGTCTGAGATATTATGGGTTTTTAGATTTTTTGGTTTAGGGACATGGAAATCTGCCAAGTGGATTAGAATTAAATTTTATCCAATGTAGGTATCTACCTGTATAAAACAAAGTCGTGTTAGTTACACTATTTATAACTCGAGAACGGCTGTAGAGAAATAATGAAAGTTTGTCCGACTTTCATTATTTTTGATTTGCTAGGTTCGTCTAAACCTCGAATAGCAGAAAAACTACCTATTTGAATTAATTAAAGCGGATGAAGTCGCGGGCAACAGCTAGTAAAACATAAAAAGGCAAGATTTAAGGACAAGCAGAGTTCACTATAAAAGGTTTATTTTTAACTTTTACGAAATCCATGACAAAACATGTCGCTTATTTATTAAGGAAGTCTGTAAATAAATAATTTACCAGAGTAGGCATGTACCTACATGAAGTCTTAAAAGGTGGTATTACACGTACGGGTCAAGTTTGCCTGATTCATAAGGAAATGGAATCGGAAGAGCCTTCCATATTCAATGCAACTGAGATGACCCCGATCAGTATTATCCAAGCTATCGCATAAAAAACGGCAAATATACGTGTCTGACTACGAACGGGTAGTTTCCCAGTATTATTTACATCATCATCATCATCATCAGCCTATAGCAGTCCACTGCTGGACATAGGCCTCCCCTAATGAGCGCCATTGCGCACTGTCTTCAGCTCGACGCATCCAGCCTCCACCAGCAGCCTTTCGCAGATCGTCACTCCACCTAGCCGGAGGGCGTCCTACGTTTGCCGAGCCGCGGTCTCCACTCGAGAACTCGTTTACCCCAACGGTTATCGGTTCTTCGACAGATATGGCCAGCCCACTGCCACTTCAGCTTGCTAATTCTCTGAGCTATGTCGACAACCTTTGTTCTGTGTCGGATAGTCTCATTACGGATTCTATCCTTCAGAGAAACTCCGAGCATAGCTCGTTCCATAGCTCGCTGAGCGACTTTAAACTGGTGGACTAGCCGTACCGTGAGTGTCCACGTTTCGGCTCCGTATGTCATGACAGGTAGGACGCACTGGTTGAAAACTTTCGTTTTCAGACATTGTGGTATGGGTGACGAGAAGACTCGACGTAACTTTCCAAAAGCTGCCCAACCTAGCTGAATCCTCCTCTTAGCCTCCTTCTCAAAGTTGTCTCTACCTAACTGTAAAATCTGTCCGAGGTATGTGTACTGCGAAACAACTTCAAGAAGGTTGCCATTAACAGCGACAGGTCTCGGGTCAATTCGGTTATTAACCATGACTTTGGTCTTATCCAAATTCATGCCGAGACCCATCATCCGCGAGGCTGATGCTAGGTCGTCCAGCATCTGTTGCAGCTCCTCCAGCGACTCCGCCAGTAAGACTATGTCATCTGCGAATCGTAAGTGTGAGATGTGCTCGCCATTTATGCTTATGCCCATGCCTTTCCAGTCCAAAGTCTTAAACATATCCTCCAGCGCGCTTGTGAACAGTTTCGGAGATATTACATCTCCCTGTCTCACTCCTCTGCGCAGCTGGATGGGCTTAGACTGCTGGTCCTGTACTCGGACACTCATGGTGGCGGCTTCGTACAGACATCTCAACACTTCGATATAACGATAGTCTACTTGGCATCGCTGTAAGGATTCCAGAACAGCCCAGGTTTCGACAGAGTCAAAGGCCTTCTCATAGTCCACAAAAGCCAGACACAGGGGCTGATTATACTCTTCTGACTTCTGTATAATCTGCCTCACTGTGTGAATGTGGTCTATGGTGCCATATCCTCCGCGAAACCGGGCCTGCTCCGGTGGCTGGTATTCGTCGAGTCTTCTGGCGAGACGATTCGTGAGAACCCGAGAGAATAGCTTATAAACGTGGCTCAAGAGCGAGATGGGTCTGTAATTTTTAAGAAGAGTCTTATCTCCCTTCTTAAAAAACAAAACCACCAAGCTCTCGTTCCACGCCTTTGGAGTTCTCCCACAGAGAAGGACGGAGTTAAAGAGGTTCTGCAGCTCCTGCACAACAGGAGCTCCTCCTGCCTTCAGAAGCTCTGAGGTCACTCCGTCTTCACCGGGGGCTTTTCCATTTTTAAGCTGTCTCAGGGCCAACACGATCTCGTCTTTGCTGATTTCCGGCAGGTCGTCGGTGTAGTGGCGGGTGAGGGTGGCTCTGGAATCGTGGCTGTTACGCTGGGGGCAAGGAGCATGTGCCGCATATAGCCGGCCATAGAAGTCCTCGATCTCTGACAACATCTCCGGCTTTGACAATACGGTTCGGCCATCGCGTGTTGTTAACTTCGTCAGATGGCTCCTGCCAAGCTGCTGAGTGAATACTTTGGACCCGCGGTTTCGCTCTATTGCCTCTTCAATGAGACGTGTGTTGGAGCTCCGAAGGTCGCGCCGTACCATCTTCGCAATTCGCTTGTTCAGGTCTGGCCTCTCTGACGAAGTGGCCTGAGTGGTTTCCCGTCTTTTTGTCATTAGCCGAAGAGTCTCATCCGAAAGTTTGGACTTCTTGCCTTTAGGCTGCATTTGGCAGAATTTGATGCCCTCGTCCCTTAGTGCTCCAACCACGTTTCGTAGGGCCTCATCAACGTCCTCGGTGGGTTCCGCAGCAACGAATCTATCACCAAGAAGCTTCTGAAACTTTTCGGTGCCCGCCATTATTTACAATACTTAGGTAAATAAAAATAACTGAATCTGGAAGTTGAATACTTAGGTATTGCTAAAAATAAAATGTTGGCAACTAGTTACTTACTTAGACCAATAAAAAGTGATATAGGTACTTACACTTATGGTAATGGGGATCAAAACATGCGCAATAGATGGTTCGAGGGTGTTCGTGCTTCGGCTATAAAAAATCCTAGAATAATTGCATTCTATTTTATATTAAACGTGCGAAACAAATTATTCAAGCGCCTTGGATCAGCATATCAAGTTCAAGGAAAGTTAATTTTCAATGTACTTATTATAGGTGAATGGTACGCTGCTGATGCAGTTTGCACGCCGAGAGCAACCCGTGTGGTTCAACTAGGTACCTACGTACAAAACTCTGTTCTAACGGCCATTTGTTTTATTCAATTAATTATCTTACAGACATCGTTTTAACAAAAATATACCTATGTATCTACCAGTTCTATAATGTGACAGTGTTTTGAATGGAACCGTATTTTCGTATACTAAAAACTAGTAAGTTTATTGTTAAGGGGTGTTGTTTTATCTGAAAAGCATTTTCATTTATTTTATGTACTTATATATTTTAAGAGAGCTTAAAAGGCCGATCTTGGTCGAGCGCGAATGTATTTTTCCATCGCAAAAATAATTTGCGCACATGCTTGTGTCTCTACTTTTTAAATACCTAATGAAGGGTCCTAGAGTATTATGTGAAGCAAAAAAAAATTTAAACGTTTAGTTTCAAAAACTCAACGTCCATTTGACCTTATGTGGTGCCTATATCACATCTCCGTTGGTGTCGATAGAAGGCCGGTGTCCCAGCAGTGGGAACATCAGGCTTCGATTTCAATTGATACGTTCACAAGTCTCGAAAAGAAGAGAGACATCGAGATAAAAATCTGTTACATATTTTTCATTGAAACCGTAGATTTCTCCCACACTTGACCGAATCAATAGCCGTGTAGATTACGGGCCATCCTACAGGGGCTGATGCCGGGCGCTGTAGTGTAGATAGCTGTGCATATAAAGCCAGTGAAGTGATACCGTGACGTTTCACTCGCGTAGTGTAATCATAGAACGCGTACCTCAAAGTTCAGTAAATCATTGGATTGCAGCGAACCTTCGCACCTTGGTGACTGCTAGGTGCACCTCCGATAGTCCTGTCAAGTGTTTCCCTGAAGCAAGATGGTAAGCAGATTTTTTTTCATGCTTGTATATTCCGTTCTCACACGATAGAGATCTCACCCGACGCTTGCTATTATTATGGTAATAGCTGGTCTGTAATGTTGTTAAGGTATTGTTTAGTTCTAATGACTAGGTTTGATTATTATGCATGCGTGCATAGTATTTACCTACGTGTTGAGGAGAATCTCAAACAGCATCCATGGTAGAAATATCTTTTGTTTAAATATTACAATACATTTACTAAGTATAAAAACTATTTTGTAGTGGGTAGCTACTTATCATTGTTTTTTTTATCGGAGGTTGGGTAAATAGGTAGGTACAGTAGATAAGTAAGTACTTATACCTATATACTTAGGTACAACTATACCTTTGTTAATATATTGTGTGTCAATGGTTTAACACTAGGTACTTCTTATATAGGTACCTACCTACCTATAAGTAGATTTTTTATTATAAAGTTTCGTGAAAAGTCACCTTTCCCTACAGCAAATAGATCATAGACGTATGAACCAAATCGTAGAAGGTAGTAGCTAAGTATGAAGTAAGTACCTTAGTAAGTATTATTATCTATAAAATATTATCATAAATATTAATCAGATGATTAAACTAAACCTTATATAGGATTTAAAATATTTTATTTAAATTACCTAACAGTGATAACATCATTTTGTAGGTAGGTAGGGGAGGTAGGGGTGGGATGGGCACTTTTTCACAAATTAATGCATAAAAAATTAGATTTTATAGATAATCAAAATTTAATGCCAAATCTTATTACACCACACATTTGGCTAGATATCTTAGGAGGAATTTCTTAAAATTATAATCAATCTTGACATTAAGAGATCATTTTAGAAAGTAAGGCAAAAGTGCCCAATGCTCCCTATGGTAGGGAGGTTTGGACACACCCTATGGGAGGCTTGGGCATGACCTATAAAACACTTAATATCCATAATAGAATATAGACATAATATAGACATAATATCTAAGATTAGTTTTAACCCATAAAGGTTGTTTTTATATTAAAGCTGCTGTTTTTATTTTTAGTCCTCTTGATACCTCTTCTATATGGCTCGAAATATCAAATCTTTAGGAATTTCCCGTCGCAAACCTTTTTGTTTTAATTGGAATGGCATCTTTCTGTAAATAAACATAATCTAAATAGTTATTAATTAGAATTTTAAAAAATCTTCCTGCACTCAACATATAGGAGGGCATTGGGCATGCCCAAACCTCCCTCATATCAGAATGCCCATTACTCCCTCTGTATACATTTTCAACATAAGTTACCGGTATTTTTTTTTATTTAGGTATTTAAGCGTGAATTTCAGGTTAATTTATTACTTAGTATATATACAATAGATATATAATAAAAAATAGACCTACCTTTCGTTAGTTTTTTCTTTAATACGATCCGAAAGCACAACAAAATAGTCGGTTTTACGAGCGCAAAACCTTCAAACGTGTCTGTGTTTAACAACGGACAGAAATGACAGATATGGATGCACAGTTTTGCCAGTCGGTAAAGTAAACTACCAAATTACCAAAAAAATAAAATCTGTTACCGGATCAGAATAAAAGGGGGGTGCCCATCTCTCCCGACTGCCCGTCCCACCCCTACCTCCCCTACATATGAAGCAGGTAGGTAATTATAATATCTACTCAATAATTTCATAAGTATCGTTGACCTTGCTTTGTAAAAAAAAGATAATGCGACCAAGGCGAAAGAAGTTCCACTAAACTCGGTAACGTCTAGGTAGGTACCTACTTAAAAAACAAATAATTGAACGCAACTAATCCATAGGTACCAACTTCGAGAAGACTTCAAACCTACATAATTTACTTACTATATCTAACACACTCTTACTTTGAAACAAAACATTAAAATACTTATGTAGGTACTACTAGCTTCTGCCCACGGCTTCGCCCGCGTGGTAGTACTATACTACCTTGAAAAACAAAAGCAAATTTGTCCCACGGGAACCGTACATTTTTCCGTTATAAAATGTAGTGTGTTATTCCAGACCATAATCTATATCTGTGCCAAATTTCATCCAGATCCGTTCAGCCGTTTCAGCGTGAAAGAGTAACAAACATAGGTACATCCAGACAACCAGACATCCACACATTCTTACTAACTTTCACCTTTATAATATTAGTAGGATAGTCATATTACCTACCTTTTTAGTCTGTGCTATGGCTAGTGATAGATATTTTGCCAAAACATAATAAAAACAAAGTGATAAGGCTACGCCAAAAGTGATAAATCACGTCACTTCAGTTTGTAATACCTATGAACAATTTGTACAAGTACCTAGATAGATATAGACCTAACTAGACAAGCTGCTTAATGAGATGACGAGTGACAGAGGGAAATGGAAGAAGATCACATGTTGTGCCGACCCCACATAGCGTGGGATAAGGGCAGGAAGATGATGATGAGATGATGACACATAAAAATACATTTGAAAGCTTAAAACTAATGGCATTTAGGTACACAGACGAACTTAACCCTAAAAAGAGTTCTCTTCCAGCAAACCTTGGGATATGGATAATCTAGTTCTGATTGATAAACTTAAGTACCTACCTACCTAAGTACTTACCTATAAAAACTTTATTAGGGTGGATTTGACCAACATCTGGTTTAAGTAGGTACCTACATAACTATTATAATAATAATTGAAAGTAAAATGTCAGTTTATTCTTCAATAACGATGATTTATTCTAAGTATAGCGCGTAAACTAGTTTGATTGAATGCAAGCTTACTCAAGTTAATAATAAATATTTTTTTGCAATTTATTTACATAATTACAAAATGACCTTAACTATATGTACAACTAGCTGTCCCGCCAGCGACTTCGTTCACTTAAAGTATCTAAACTGAGTTTCAAACACATCACACAACTCATAAAAATCCCATACTAACTTTAACACCCCATTTGACCCCTTTATGAAGGTTATATTGAAAAATCGTGAAACGCGTGTTCATTCATTTTGCATTTACAGTGCACAAACAAAATTTCATGAAAATCGCTCCACGCTTTAAAAAGTTTCATACTAACGTTTTCACCCTTTTTCACCCCCTTAGAGGTGGAATTTCCAAAAATCCCGCCTTAGTGGGTGGTTTTGTTATAAAAGGAAACCACCTTCCAAATTTCAGCTTTCTAGCTTCAGCGGTTTCGGCTCGGCGATGATAAATCAGTCAGTCAGTCAGTCAGTCAGTCAGTCAGTCAGTCAGTCAGTCAGGTTAAGCTCTTATATAGGTATAGATAGATATGTAGCAGGTGAATAGCCAGTTAAGTAGGTAACACCTACGCGAAGGGTCATGGACTTGTGGACTACGCGTAGGTAGGTATGTTGGCAAAATGCAAAATGGCCTTGCCAAATCTTTGAAACACAAATATACACACCTTGTGCCTAGGTCATACACGCGATTTTACGGAGCAAACTTATTTACTTACAAAGATCTGCACTACGCAATGTTGTTGCAGCACGTCGCGTTGTGGTAGGTACCACATCGTACCTATGTGCAATGTGCACCCTTTGTTTTTCCTTTTACCCGGCTGGCTGATGTATCCTTAGAAATCATCAAACCTTGCCTGCTACATCTGCATCTATCTAATTCTAATGCACTAAAATACCTTTTACGCAAGTACCTACAATAATATAGGTAGGTAAGTACAAAAGTAATTTGTATTAATCTTTTGAAGATAGGTAGGTTAGGTACCTACCAAATATATTTTTCAGATAATATGAATGTATCCGATTATCTGTGTAAATAACGTAAAAAGGATTAGATAATACTGGTTTATTAGCATAGATATCAGGGACATTTGTATTGACGACGGGACAATGTTAGCCTGAATTTAGAAATATCTAGGTATACTTACCTAGATATTTCTAAATTCGAGTATACCTTAACTAAAAAGTAGATAAGTACCGAAATACCTTAACTAAAAAGTAGATAAGTTATCCAAAGTAGAACCTTCAGATTTCTCTGTTTCTTACACCGTAATAAGACTGAGGTTATTATGATACGCCAATAAAAAATAATTTCAATCGTTTCAGGCGACCATCACGGGTGGGGTTAACCCGGGCTTTGATATTTCCCCAGAGGAATCTCCACCCGGATCACGACCAGATGAGCCAGCCAACTCGGATAATCAGACTTATGGGTCTCCTAAGCCTAGACGATCCACCAAGCCAGAAAAAGAACCGCTCCCTCTAGAAGTTCCTTCGGACAAATCGAATAAATGGAATGTAAGCAATAATTCATCTTTATGTAATGTGAAGAAGCCTTCTGTACCAGCCCCACCCAGATGCAGTCCGAGATGCTGCGACGAGAGACGTTTCTATATATATATATCCCTATTTATTCTATATTCGTAAGGGCCTTAGGTACCTCCTACTCTATAGCCGTCCTCACCACTTATTTCGCAGTGTCTATCTATACTGCTGCTTCCTGCGCGAGCGTCCTAGTCTTGGCACCGAAGTGGACCAAACACTTAGACATAGGAGTTTGATGGAAAATGCGGATGCCTAGTTCCCATTAAAAACTTTTTACCACCCTATGTACCAGACAAACTTATGTTTTGTGTGTAGGTGCTTACTTATATAATTACAATAACAAACAAAGGCTGTAAAACTTTATTGCCATAATTATATGGCCGGGCACTTATTGATTTCATTGTGTAGAAGAGCAAGCAATCACTTTTGCAATCTTCTTTAAGATACCTATCCACAGTACTAGGTACGAGTGCCTACGCAACATTTTTAGTTATATCGGCTTTGGGGCAAAGCTAGGTAAGCTAGGTACCTACCTACCTATTTAATCGCTATCTTAGATGTAAAATACAAGTACCTAGCAGCTAGATAATTAATATTTTATTTATACCTATAGGCACAGCAGAGGCATAGGAAAACCTTACAAAAAATTACATGACTAAATGTAGGTACCTATATAATAAATCTAAATAAAGCTTTGCTTAGTTTGGGACTAGATAGCATTGTGTGAAATGTCCATCAATATTGATTTATTATTTATTTATTTAAAGTAGGTAAGTACTAGGTAATTGATATCTAATAAAATATTTGTTATGCGTTATCGCATAAAAGAGTACTATTTATTTCACGAAGACCTATTACACCTATTTACACTAAGGAATACCTACATATTATAACGGTAAACATAAAATCCTATAAACTTACAAATATAAAATTTACATTTTCAGGGTGAAGATGTCAAAGAAAAAGACTCTGAAGATGACGCTCTTCCGAAGCGGGCAATGTGGGGTAGTCAACTGGAGTTCCTCATGTCCTGCATCGCCACCTCGGTGGGGCTCGGCAACGTGTGGCGGTTCCCGTTCGTTGCCTACCAGAACGGAGGAGGAGCATTTCTGATACCATACATTATTGTACTGTTCCTCGTAGGAAAGCCTATGTATTACCTCGAATGTATACTAGGACAATTCAGCTCTAGAAATTCTGTAAAGGTCTGGTCGCTTTCACCAGCTATGAAAGGTAAATTATCTTGCTATTGCATTTATTGCAAAACGGTTAGGTATACTTGCCGGCAACTTGCATTTAGCAATATTAAGTACATTATTACTATGCTTCTTTCAGGAACGGGATACGCCCAAGCTTTGGGTTGCTGCTACATCCTCTCATACTACGTGGTTATCATCGCACTGTGTTTATATTATTTATCAATGAGTTTCCAATCTACACTCCCTTGGGTTATTTGTCAACCAGAGTGGCTCAATTGCGTACCCTCGGATACCTCACTCGACCCTAGTGCCGTCCCAATAGTGAACGCAACCAGCAGCGCTGAACTTTATTTCATGTAAGTTTTATAAAACTGTATCAAACGTATTCATCGGAATCATCGTAATCGGATGTTACTGTTTATTGTTTTATAACACAATTTACTTTTCTAATCATCCAATTGATTATTGCAGAAGGACAGTGCTTCAACAGAGCGACGGTCTCGAAGGTGGCTTGGGTATGTTTCCATTACAACAAACTCGTTTTGCACTTGTTTCTAATCTACACGAATAGAGTAGTTTAATTACAGTTTAATTTTATATTCTGGTGGAATAAATACTGGAATCTCATAAATTACCAATATCAAAACAGGATGATAATCTTTTCAGGAATGCCTATTTGGTACCTTGTTCTATGTTTATTGGCCTCGTGGTTTGCTATCTTCTTGATCGTCGCTCAAGGAGTTAAGAGCTCAGGCAAGGCGGCGTACTTCCTTGCACTTTTCCCCTATGTCGTGATGATAATACTATTGATCACGTGAGTACTAACACAATTTCATGACAGTTGATTGAGATGGGATCAAGTTTAATCTAGTTTGTCTGGGTGATCATAATTTATTTGTTTTTAGCACTTCAATTCTACCTGGTGCTGGCACAGGAATATTGTTCTTCATAACGCCGCAATGGGACAGACTGACAGAACTCGATGTTAGTATTACTTCAATCTACTCTAGCATGTTGCAAATTTTCAAGATAGAATGTTATTTTCATTCTGTATGTAGAGCTCTATTTATTCATTAATTAAAATAGAATCGCTAACAGCTCAGAACTCTTCCGTAATGTTTGAACAAATCTAATTAGGTCCAAGCATTTAAAAAAACAAAATCATACATTAAGTAATTCTTATTACTTACGTTATTTTATTTAACATTTTAAGTATATATATATATATATATAGATAGAGCCCATTTTAGTAATAGTTTTTCTCTTTCAGGTTTGGTATGCGGCTGTAACCCAAGTGTTTTTCTCGATATCCGTATGCACTGGATCTATTACTATGTTTTCTTCGTATAACGGTTTTAGGCAAAACGTTTACAGGTTGGTAAAGTGTTTATAACTTTGGAGCAAAATTATGTTCTCTAGCTCTTAGTTAAAAATTAGATTCTGACTGCAGGTTAATAAAAGATTAAGATCATCTATTTCATATTTAAAATCCAATAACTCACCTTGTAAAGTGGAACTACTATAAGTACCTACCTGCCGTAAATTACCCCAAGCGCATTCTATTATTTATTTTCTGCGATGACATTTCTTTGTCATTTTTAGAGACGCCATGATTGTCACCACTTTGGATACGTTCACGAGTCTGCTCTCTGGGTTTACAATTTTCGGCATTTTGGGCAACTTAGCGTACGAGCTGGATACTGAAGTCGAGAATGTCGTCGGATCCGGTGGCACTGGATTGGCTTTCGTCTCGTACCCTGATGCCATTGCTAAGACATTCATGCCTCAGGTAGAATAAATGTCATAAGTAATATTATTAATTTATTCTAGTGAAAAATTATTAAGGCCCAGAATTTTGAAAATTGCCAGTATTGCAACCCTAATTATTCTATTACCGCTTAATAGATTACATTGAAATCGAACTACACGATACTCAAGGATTATAAGTGATAAATCAACCGGAGCTAAAAGACGAATTAGTTAGAAAACCATGGTTAAAAATCAAGTCAAAAACACCTCTAAAAATTCAGAAATTCCCTAATTTATCCAGAACAGTAAGGTTATATAATTCAGAGCAGCCATATTATCATGCCGCACTCTACTTACTTGTCATTTGGGTATTTCGCTTCGTGCTATGTCTGATTCCGCGGAGATCTGCGTTGCTATACGGGCCTATGTCACTTTTTTTTGTAACTTTCACGTAAGGAATAGTGTGACGAGTATTCTGGGCCTTAATAAAGCTTAGAAAACAACAGTAAAGAACAAATAGTAGGTAATAATTATATCAATAAAACTTGTTATAAAGCTGGACAGTTGATCTGCCCTATGTGTGCGGCTAAACAGGTCCAGAGAGGACGATACCGATGTTGGTTTTCAGTCTGAACCCTAAATGGATGAAGTCTGTATATTTTTTTAAAATCTGCATTTGGTTTTTAACCGTGAGACGCAAGCTTATAGAGGTACCCACCCCATAAAAAATGAAAATAACATGTAACATACCCATGTTACATGTTATTTTCCTGCTAGAATATCAAGGACTTATTTTGTTGGCAGTTGTTCTCGGTGCTATTTTTCTTGATGATGTCAGTATTGGGTATAGGCTCGGCCGTAGCCCTGCTCTCAACTATCAATACGGTTCTGCTTGATTCCTTCCCCAAAATACGCACCATCTTCGTCTCCGCATTCAGCTGCACTGTCGGCTTTGGCATTGGACTTGTTTACGTCACTCCTGTAAGTACTTACTATTTTGTAGATTGTTTAAAAAATCATTAATGTTTTATGAGGTTAAACGAGTATATTGGTTTTAAACACATTATCGTTTCTGTAGGTCAAATCTAAGTTCATTGATACTTACCTACTAAATCGTTATTTTGATTAAATTAAAATATAATACCGATACATACTTATATTAATTTGCCAGAATATAGGTCGCTACATTTATGTTGGATAGTTCGTAGTTACCCTATGCCTATTCAACTAATTTATACATCTTCTATGTTCAGGGTGGTCAATACATATTGGAGCTCGTAGACTACTACGGTGGTACCTTCTTGGTATTATTCTGCGCCATTTCTGAACTCTTTGGCGTCTTCTACATTTATGGTGAGTTTTATTACAGTAAATTGGGTGCCTAATAATATCGAATATTTCACAAACAGTTACAAATTTTTATTTTCAAATTATTTCAGGCTTGGAGAATATTTGCCTCGATATAGAGTTTATGTTGGGCATTAAGACTTCTATTTACTGGCGTATTTGCTGGGGAATCATCACACCAGCTATGATGTTAATTGTATTTGTCTATGCGCTGGTATCCTTTGAGGCACTCGTGTTCGGCGGTTATTACCATTACCCCACACTTGGAGTTGGTAAGTACCCTAAACTAGTGTTACTTTAGATAAGTATATAATATATATATATTTGCAAAGTTTCTTGTTGGCCTTTACGTCGTCATACATACCTTACCTATACCTGTTGTTGGCCTGTTTCACTCATAGGTAATTAATTAATTTAACTCAAGTGCTCTTAGTACAGAATTAAAACAGTTTACCTTTCAGCATCTAATGAGGTTTTTACTTACTTATGTTTGTTCATTTCAGTGTTCGGCTATCTTATGCTGTTCCTCGGTATCGCCCTAGTGCCTATATTTATATTCATCACTTTGTACAAGAAGAGAACAGGAAGTTTATTAGAGGTACGTAAATTATTGGTAACTCAATTAAAGATGTACAAGATCTGAAAGCAGGGAAAATACGATTTGTTGACTGTGGAATTTTAGAACCAACCGCCATCCGTTACAACACTTTCCCTATTAGGTACCTAAACTTCCGCTTGGCTGCCTTGAAAAAAAATGTAGAATTTTGTGCTCCATAATATGACGCAATATTGTTTATTATTTGTAGACTATCAAGAAATCATTCCGCGCCAAAGAGACATGGGGCCCTCGCTTGCCGAGTGACAAGAGGGAGTGGCAGGCATTCGTTTCTGAGGCCAAAACGGAAAGAAAGAAATTGAGGACGTCGCTCATAAAACACATATGGCTATCGCTTACGGGAGGTTACAGAAGAAGAATATAGGTAGTTATTGTAAGCTTTATAAGTATTTATTGTAACTGGACTCTATAAAATAATAGGCTGTGTGTTGTAAATATTTCTGTAAGTATTCAAGAATTTAGTATTACCTACTTATAATATTTTAATGACTTTAAGAAAATTACGGGGTAGCTATTATACGAGTATTATTGCTTGCAAATGGAATGAACGGTTTTGATAATCACTAGGTAGGTAGTTGGTAATTACCTACTTATATAAAAAAATCAGTTGGCGATCATAAAATTGTATGATGGACCTCCAGAGAGAACCAAAAACTGTTATGTTATGCCTTTTTTATGTAGGTACCTGTAATTAGTATTGCAAACACTAGTGTTTACTAGTAGTTACCTAGGTAACTACTGATTTTTGATCACTATAGGACCAGATAATATAATACTAGCTATAGGCATGATAAGTACCTACAACCTATGACTAAATAAATAAACATAATCATATTTATTGAGAACTCATGTACAATATTTGAAAGTTGTTTAATGTTTTTTGGGTGTGAGTTTGTGTGTGTTTTTTAATATGCGTGATCAAGTTTATGTGTTTTATTTACGTTTATTTTGATTTAAGCTAACTTAATACAAACAAATAAAATAAACATTTTTGTTTATATGATTTTTATTTTGTCACGCATTCACAATGTGAGAGTCATATTATCCTACACACTGCTGTGTCTTAGTTCAAAGGAATCTACTGCAGCAATACTGCAGCACTCACCTTCACTTCACTTATTGGCCTTGCTATGTTCACGTTCGTAAACATACTACGCGTGTACTGTCAAAGAGAAATCATTATCACTCAAAGACATTTTATCTACTGCTCTAGAACGTCCTTGCTATCACTATATTTCGTCGAGAATGTAGAGCGCGTCCACTAAACCTATTTTTCTCTGTTGGTATTTTTGGTAACTTCTATGAAAGTATTGTACTTAGTTTTCATTTTTGACACTTGTTTGACATGGAGTAATTCCCAAAAGCTATTAGACTTTTACATCAACAAATGTTTGTTGTTATTTGTTAATTTAATTGATAAAATGTCGAAAAGATCCCGAAATAAACGCGTACCGGATGGGCTCTTTGGGGCACATTTAGCTCAATTCACTGTCCCTGACCTAGATGATGAGGCGGCCAGAAAATGGTACAGGCAAGCTTCTGATGTCTCACAAGTACCAGGACCTAGTCAGGAGGTCAGAATTTGGTATATTAAACTATTACTCGGTATTTGTACAACCTAATTACTAGCTAAAGACAGTACCTAATTAGGCAAATTTATTTTAGTAAGTACTCACCTACCATTTTATCTAACCATAGGTTAGGTAATCGTTTGTATTTCAGGATGAAGATGATAATGAAAAACCACCAGAAGTGGACACACGTCCACAACGGGCGCAGTGGGGTAGCCAATTGGAGTTTCTCATGTCCTGCATCGCCACTTCAGTGGGGCTCGGCAACGTGTGGCGGTTCCCATTCGTTGCCTACCAGAACGGAGGAGGAGCATTTCTCATACCTTACATCATTGTACTGTTCCTTGTAGGAAAGCCTATGTATTACCTCGAATGTTTGCTAGGACAATTCAGCTCTAGAAATTCTGTGAGAGTCTGGTCTTTATCACCAGCTATGAAAGGTAAATACTTTAAGCAGTTCTTGCCGTAAAGCTGCTCACCTCTTGCATAGCTAGGTTTAGGTAGAATTATTATATTTCAAAGGAAGGTGTTTTATTGATTTTAAATATCATGAAATAGAACTCTATTTGCCTTTTTTCAGGAACAGGGTACGCGCAAGCTATGGGATGTGGCTACATCCTTTCCTACTACGTGGCTATCATCGCTTTATGTTTGTACTATCTATCAATGAGCTTCCAATCCACGCTTCCTTGGATGGTTTGCCAACCAGACTGGCCGAATTGCGTACCTTCGGATGTTTCGCTCTTCCCTAAAAACGCCTCAAAAGAAAACGCTACCAGCAGTGCTGAACTGTATTTCTTGTACGTGTGATAAAACTGGTATTTATGCAACATTTAGAATACAGTTGAAACCATTTAATATTAGCAGATACTTTATAATAATAATAATAATCATACACCAACGATTAGCCACCAAATATAATCTTATAGAAACTACGTCGAGACCTACTCCGTACTATAAATATAACCCCCAAACTGTGCTGGAAAACTCAACCTATAAACTTTATTTCGATAGAGCTATCCTAACAGACAAAACCATACACTACAATAGACCGGACCTAACACTAATTGACAAAACCAACAAAACTGCACTCCTCATAGATATAGCCATCCCCAACACACACAATTTGCAAAGTACAATAGCTGAAAAACTTTCCAAGTATGTAGAATTAAAAAATGAAATAACTCGTATGTGGAGACTGGAGAAAGTGTCAATCATCCCAATAGTTTCGTCTTCAACAGGTGTAATTCCGAACCATTTATTCCAATCACTCACTCTACTTCATCTCCCGAAACACACATTTGCCCTACTACAAAAAGCAGTAATCTTGAATACATGCAGAATTGTCCGAAAGTTTCTGCAAACAGACCTTTCAGACGTACAACTTAATCATCGTAGCCTAACTGATGCGCACTTTGCCTAGGCCCGTGTGTATCTTTTAATTACCGGTTCTACTGAGCCGAGCTGATGAAAATCGAAACACCATAATATAATAATAATAATAATAATAACTTTATCGACTTGTTGCAGAAATACTGTGCTTCAACAGAGCGATGGTATCGAAGGTGGTTTAGGTATGTTGTCGTAAAAACAAATTTATCCTAATTAGTTTTTTGGCATCAAGATAATGTAGGTAAGCTTTTTTATGTAGGTTCATGATGATTTTGATTTCAGGAATGCCTATTTGGTACCTCACTTTATGTTTATTGGCCTCGTGGCTCATTATTTTCCTGATCGTAGCTCAAGGAGTTAAGAGCTCAGGCAAGGCGGCGTACTTCCTCGCTCTGTTTCCATACGTCGTGATGCTGATACTATTGATCACGTATGTTTCTACTTATTTACCGACAAAAAATTCAAGTTAAGTATCACCTCCCACTGCTGATCAAAGACCATTCAGATTTTATTTTATAATCGCGGATATAATATATACCTAAGCTTGCTTCAATTTTTTTTAGTACCGTAACTTTACCTGGGGCAGGTAAAGGCATAAAGTTTTTTGTCACTCCGGAATGGATCAAACTAAAAGAACTCAGTGTAAGTACATGAATCGAGACAGTACCTTAGCATCTATAATTAATTTCCTATATTTTTCATATGCGGAGATTGCGGAGGCATGTATTTCTAAGTCTAGCCTAGCTTATTCGTGAAGGTGCAGCGCGCCACGCATCGCACTGGAAGCAAATTATTATTGTAATAGCCAAGCATTGAAATAAGTACATACCTACCTACGTAACGTAAGTTTTTTTCTACTTTCAGGTTTGGTACGCAGCTGTAACCCAAGTGTTCTTCTCCTTAACTGTTTGCACTGGAACTATCACTATGTTCTCCTCTTACAACTCTTTCAGACAAAACGTTCACAGGTAGGTATGTAAAAATATTACTTTGTATCAATTTTAATTTTTAGTTCTTGATTCAATCAAGATAGAAAATAGTGGAATAGGTGTAATTAAGTGTTTTCACGAGAACACTACCTGTGTTCTCGTGAAAGCACCTAATAGACTAGTCTAGTCTAGACTAGTCACTAAATTAAACTAGTCGAAATATTTATAAGTCGCCAAGTCTCTCAAGGACTGAGAAGTTATAGTGAACTCTATAGCACTAGCTATATGTACATTAGAATTTGTTTTCATAATCGGTTATTTTAGTTTCTGACATTTTCCTTATAATTTTCAGAGACGCCATGATTGTCACCACTTTGGATACATTCACGAGTTTGCTCTCAGGATTTACGATTTTCGGCATCTTAGGCAGCTTAGCATACGAGCTCGATTCTGAAGTCGGAGATGTCATCGGATCTGGTGGTACTGGATTAGCTTTCATCTCGTATCCTGACGCCATTGCCAACACTTTCATGCCTCAGGTAATACAACGAAAACTCAGCTGGGGCAATGGTGATTGGCCAGCTAGACTACCTAGATGTAGGTAAATACTCTTTGTTTAATTATCGCTGGGAAACAAATGTGAAATGATTTGAGATACCTTCAATGTTCATAATGCGTTAAACCCAAGCCTTACTAGCCCATTTCCTTCGATAAGAAACTTTCTGCGTCTAAAGAAATTATATATTTTTGTTGGCAGTTGTTCTCGGTGCTATTTTTCTTGATGATGACAGTCTTGGGCATAGGTTCGGCCGTAGCCCTGCTCTCAACCATCAATACGGTTCTTCTGGATTCCTTCCCCAATGTGCGAACAATCTACGTCTCCGCATCTACCTGCTCGATCGGCTTTTTTGTTGGGCTTATTTACGTCACTCCTGTAAGTTCATGCTTTTGAATATTACAAAAATATCAATGCGAAGATTAATTTGCCGAACCGATTCTTAATAGGGTCTGCTTTGTCTGAATTTATAGGTACTTATAAATAAACTGTGTACTTATAGGATTACCTACAGTTCATAAACTTGAAAAAATTTCAGGGCGGCCAATACATATTGGAGCTTGTAGACTACTACGGTGGTACTTTCTTGGTATTGTTCTGCGCAATTTCTGAAATCATTGGTATTTTTTATATTTACGGTGAGTTTTTCAATATTTTTCTATACTTAGACCACTAAATAAAATACTTAAGTACCAAATTTTTACAAAAAATTTCAGGTTTAGAAAATCTTTGCCTTGATATAGAATTTATGTTGGGCATTAAGACTACTATTTACTGGCGTATTTGCTGGGGAATCATCACACCAGCTATGATGTTAATTGTATTTATCTACGCGCTGGTATCCTTTGAGGCGCTCGTGTTCGGCGGTTACTACCACTACCCTACTGTTGGACTTGGTGAGTGAACTGTCCTTATTTACCTTTGCTACGTCGTGTACATAATTATCTTGTAAGTTTCTAAGCGCTTTACGTCGACTCGTACGCTCTGTGATGCTGCTTGTGCACTAATTCACTAAGAGTGCTTACAGTAGCATCTTCTTTTAGAAACAAACCTCTCATTAAATAAAAAATAATGCATAGTAATATTTTGCAAAGTCCAACGTCAGTACAGTACCTGGGTAGGTACCTTCAGTTTTACTTTAGGTTTTGCTCACCCAAATCTTTCAGGATATTATGAGGTTTACAAAATATTAGTTTATCTAGAGAGCGCTGGTGGTCTAGTGGTAGCACCCCTGCCTCACGATCCGAAGGTCGTGGGTTCAAACCTGGTAGTGCACCAATGAGTTTTTCTATTCGAAAAAATTATGTGCGCAATGCCAGTGCTCTTAAACGCTAAAGGAAAACATCGTGAGGAAACCGACATGCTCTAGAACCAAAAATTCGAAGGTATGTGTCATAGGTTAGTATTCTTATAAGCGGCGATGGGCTTGCAACCTGTCACGTACGGAATACTAACTATTGTGCAAAATGTGGGCATGTACCAAATGTCATGTTTGGACTTGCCTCTGACTACCCTCTTTAGATATCCTCAAAGATCTAAGTAACTAAAGATCTGAGGAGATATCTACCGAGCCTGGGGTTTTTTTTTTTTTTTTAGTTTATCTAAGTGGTTGTTGTTCACTATATATGTTTTTACAATCGACAATTTCAGTATTTGGCTACCTAATGCTGATTGCCGGTATCGCCGTCGTGCCGGCCTTTATGTGTATCACTATGTACAAGAAGAAAACAGGATCATTCAAAGAGGTAAGATTAGACAAAAAAAGATGTAATTTTGTGGGCTTATTCCCAAAGTACTCCATTCTTTTGTTCAAAAAAGATAAGAATCTCGAACATTAGTTCCCAATCTACTCCAAAGAATTATTATTAAAAAAAGGTAAAATAAAAATAGTGCGTTTAAGTTTCAAGACTACTCCATTCAAAACATCGGAACAAAATAATGTTAGGAGTACAGTCTGTCACAGTATTTTTCTATACTAATATTATAAAGAGGAAAACTTTGATTGTTTGTTTGTTTGTTTGAAACGAATAGGCTCCGAAACTACTGAACCGATTTGAAAAATTCTTTCACCAATGTGTAGAATAAACTCTCAGGATAAACATAGGCTATATTTTATGTAAGTAGGTACTACGCCGCGAGCGGAAGCTAGTCTGTAATAAAATTAGGTATGCTGGCAAAAGTTTTCTTCAAATTAGGAATTTAGAACGTTTACGTCTGCGGTAAATAAAGTAAATTGTAATATCACTTCAATATCACTTAGGTACATACTTTTAATGCATTATTATTTAGAAAAAAAGGGTAGCAAAAGAGATAAGTTTTGTTTAGGTACACCTAGGTATGTTAATGTTACAAGCAAATACCAAATTACAAATGATTTAATTTCTGATAATAAGAGCGCTGGTGGTGTAGTGGTAGCACCCCTGCCGAAGGTCGTGGGTTCAAACATGGTCGTGCACCAATGAGTTTTTCTATTCGAAAAAATTATGTGCGCAATGCCAGTGCTCTTAAACGGTGAAGGAAAACATCGTGAGGAAACCGGCATACCCTAGAACAAAAAATTCGAAGGTATATGTCATAGGTTAGTATTCTTATAAGCGGCGATGGGCTTGCAACCTGTCACGTACGGAATACTAACTACTGTGCAAAATGTGGGCATGTACCAAATGTCATGTTTGGACTTGCCTCTGACTACCCCCTTTAGATATCCTCAAAGGTCTAAGTAACTAAAGATCTGAGGAGATATCTACCGAGCCTGGGGATTACAGTCGTGATCATATTTATTTATTTATTTTATTTTTTTATTTCTGAATATATTCTAAGACCTAATAATTATGTCTTGCATTAGCATAATGCATAGCTAAAGAGACTGATTTTTACAGGTAAGTTATAATAACGGGTGTTTTTTAGAGGCGAAGAACTTTAAACTGAAATAAAACAGAGAAAAACGTTATTAATTTATACATCCAGTTGGCTTTATTCATAGCGTTTTTTTTATTTCAATTTAAAGTTTCTAAGCTTTTAAAAAAACACCCTTCCGTTAATACGTCATGGTTTTTTTTCTATCAATATTTATGGTAAACTTCTAAATTTTGGTTTCTCATAATTAAGTAGGTAGGTATATTGTTTTTTTTATTCTACCGTCTATTTTTGAAAATGTGTACTTATGTTGATCTTCTTCTTCTTTTTCTTGATGTTGATTAGATTAATATTTTTTTTTAAATCAGTTAAGTACTGTATTTTATTTTAAATCTTCATTCATTTAGGTTTAGGTAAGGCATTTTATGACGTTATAGGCGGTTATCGCTATAATAAGAGTAGAAAAATCTGTTTATTGTACTATTAAAATATGTATTTCTTAAGCTGACTGTACGTCAGTTACCTTGTGGAGTAAAATGCGAAATAAATCAGTACTATTTACATTACTGATGACTAATATTAAATATTTGGAGGAGTTTGAGAACGAATGTATGAGATAATTATTTTTGGACACCAGTAGGATGGAGTCGAATTTAACTAAAAAAACAATATTTTGTTTGTGGAGTAGTTTGAGAATATTTCTTGGAGTACTTTGGGAACAAAATGTGGAGTACTTTGGGAATAAGCCATTTTGTGAGTGTGAAGGAGTTTTTCACAAAATAGTTAACTTGTGTAACGCAATTGTAAGTATGTAACACTCACATGTACCTTGTAACACGTATTAAATGCATAGCTTGAATCTACAGGGTGTCCCAAAAAGTAGTGTCAAGCGAAAGTCCAGAGATAGAACACCCCTTGGGGTACCCGAATCACCCCCATTTCCAGACTCTCATAAATGAATCTCTATTTCCCTCGGTCACGGCCACGCACGGCATCACGCGTGAAGGGCTGGACCAATTTCACTAATTCTTTTTTTGTTGTCACTGTAAGAAGAGAACGAAAAAATCAATATTCATAGTTAAGACAGGACAACGTCTATCGGGTCAGCTTTTACTCACTAAGAACTTAGGAAGTAAACACAACAAATCGCTCGCTAGCCATTATTTCATTAAAAAAAACATGTGTAGCAGTTGTAACGCCCATATAGTTGTTGTCCATATAGTGGAGCCAAAGTAAACAAAGTTTTTGTTAATTTAGCTCAAACAAGTTGTGGTTAATTAAGGAACAAACAATAGTTTTATTTGCCTAGTGCCTAGGTATGGTATGACAAACATCTCTTACTACTTGCAGACATGCAAAGCCTCATTCCGCCCCAAAGCGACATGGGGTCCTCGAGCTCTGACTGACAGGAGAGAATGGAAGGCGTACATTTCTGAAGCCAAGGCTGAAAGGAACCAAATGAATGTTTCGCGAGCTAAACACATATATCTGTCGCTCACGGGAGGGTACAGGAAAAGTTTATAGTTGGTTTGATATAAGCTTTGTAAGGAGTATGTCCGCCCATATTGTAGGTACATCTAGTTAATAATATGTTCGTCGTTTATTTGGAAAGTAATAAATGTAATTTCTATTTATTTTTCTCAAAAGATGTTTTAGAATACGAATTAGTAGGTACCTACCTAAGTTATATAGTACTACGAGTAATTTATTCAATGCACTGTACCTAATTATGAAATGCTGCGTAAAGTAAAGTGAGTAGTACCTATGCCTACTTTTATAAAAGCTGTGCTCTATGCGAAATTATATTTCTGTATCTACCAAAGTTAAAATTATGAGGTTTGTGAATCAGTTACAATTTGATGTACGAACCTATGTCTATCTATTAACCTAAATAGTACAACTACTGGGTAATCCGGGCATGCTTTATCTTAACACTATGATTTTATTTGGATAATTATTTCAAATTCTGAGGTTGTTTTAAACAAAAACTCGAATTAGTATTAGCTGACCGCTGTAGAGGCAGAGGTTCTAATCTGTAAGCTCCTACTTACAAAAGTACAGTTAAGCTATTTTTAATACTTTTACGCGATTTGTAATTATTAATTTCAAAAATATAACACGCTTAATTGTTATAAATTTAATTTATAACGTTTATTTTGTTACTCTTACAAGTTTAAAATACAATATTTTGTGTTTTTATGATTTTTTCATCCCTACATAATTTAAACATTGAGCTATAAAATATTAAGTAGTATACTGGTAGATGTCATGTAGTAGTATAATATCATGATTGTGACGAGGAAAGTGTTAGGTATGAATGTGGATGGATACAGGGGTAAAGGTAGACCAAAATGAGATGGATGGACTGTGTGAAAGATTACATGGGTAAGAAAGGAGAGTACTGAGATGACGAATGATAGAGGGAAATGGAAGAAGGAAGATCACATGTTGTGCCGACCCCACATATCGTGGGAAAAGGGCAGGAGGATAATGATGATTTAGTAGATACACTCGAAATATATTTTTGTTTGTGCTATCGCTGCCGCTGCGCCTCGTAGCATGCGCATCGTAACTTCTCTACAGAGAAGTTACGATGCGAGCGCTACAGCACTAAAATATTTCTCAAACTGTACGTCTACCATGAGTTGTCACATTTAGATCGGCTGACGCTAATACAGTAGTAATAGTACGTTACTATGACATCCGTCAAAATTGTTACTCATGGTACCAAATTCTAAGCAAATTAATGAAGCAAACTACAGTCGCCGTAAGTACGCTGTGACGTAGGATAGTTAACTACGTGACGTTTTAGTACCCAAGTATCCGCTAGAGGCGCTTACAAGTTTTCATAAGGTAAGGTCACCAAATAAGGCCTACCTTATCTTTTTTATTACCTAACTAGTAGGTTTATAATAAAAATGCGCTGGTAATTTGAAATACTTATATTTATATATTAAACTTTGTAATAAATGAAACAAAATTGCTTTAGAAACAAAAATAACTAAAATGGCATTTTGGCCTTATTAGGAACCCGGTGTCATAATAAAGCCTTACTAAAAACAAGTAAGCATTCAACTTCTTAATGAATACAAAACGTTATCAACACTTATAAAAAATCACATTAATTAGGTACTTTTAGTCATTTTAGATCAGATTTAACGAGTTTCTGTTCCTGTCCGCTCAACATCTTTGAAATCATCGGCACTCCAACATCAGCCAAATGTGTGATTCCTCTGACAAGCCCAGCTTCTTGTTCTGTAGCCAATATAGCCAACCAACCTAGCTTTCGTGTAGTCAAACCACTCTCTAGATGGTTGCGTAGGGTTCTTCTTCGGATGTTGTATCTGGCTGCAGCAGCATGTACCTACACAGTATAGGTTCCCTTTTCTACCATTTTAACAGCATTTTCCATCTGTCGCGAAGTCCATTGAGTCATATTTTTTCTTGTGGTAGAAGCTGGTGATCCGTTTTCCGTAAAGTTACTGAAAACAAGGGTTTACTTTTTTACTGTGATACTTTTCTAACTGACATAAAGCATTGACCTAATAAGGCCTATACATTTTTTAAATAGGCTTTATTAGGGCATTGTGCATGGGTAAACAAAACACCAATTATATGGAATACACCGATATTACAGCTTTTTCACTTATGTGAGGAGATGGCTAAACGTATAATTATCCTATAAACAAAACACAGCACACCGTGTACGAATAAAAATAAAAATACTTACTGTTTACTCTGCCAGAGTTTTATAAAAACAAGCGTGCGCTCCGCGTCGTGGTTGTTTTCGACTGCAGGTTCCAACACACTCGCGGCACGGGCTGTTGGCTGTGCTTGTGTGCGTTAGTTAATGTACACGCACACTTCTACAAACATTGGCGGCCATATGAAATCGGGAAGCGGGAAATTTTAAAAATAGGCCTTATTAAGACGTAGGCTTTATTTGGGTCACCCAACTTACATTTTTTAAGTACAGTCGCTAGCGAGTGTAGATTGTGAAAAATCATGGTAGACCTACGGAGATTTCGCATGTACCCACTAGGTATTCCTATTTAAGTACCGACCGTATGGTGGACACCATTCGACCCCTACTTGATTAGATTGGTTATTAAGTTAGATCTTGGTTAGATACATCCAGTTACCGCAGATGTTTATTTATTTATTTACTAGCTTATCTATCCCACAGGAACCGTACATTTTTTGGGGATAAAAAGTAGTCTATGTGCTATTCCAGACTATAATCTATCTCTGTGCAAAATTTCATCCAGATCCGTTCAGCCATTTCAGCTGTCGAACCTTCTTACAAACTGTCGCGTTTATAATATTAGTGTTTAGTAAGTTCAACCTATTTTGAATAGATTCGGATTGAGTTTTCAAACATGTTTCAAAATAAAATGTAATTAAAATCAAAAGTACTAAGGAGTATTGATATCAACTTCGAAGCAAATCACCGGCTACATAACTCCTTCCCCCGTTAGGGGATGAATTTCAATAAAATATCAAACACGTCTTTCGTTAGTAAGTACAAACTTTGCCCCCCTTTTGGGTAGAATTTCGAAAAATCCTGTCCTATCGGATGCCTTCGTCATACATACAAAGAACACACCTTCCAAGTTTCAGGTCTCTACGATCAGCGGTTTTGGCTGTGCGTTGATCCGTGAGTCAGTCATTCAGGACAAAGGCTTTTATAAGTATAGATACCTATCATAATTATTGGTCCACGCAATTCGATGACTTTGCTAAAATATATACTTACTGGCAGATAAAATTATATCGCGTGATAGCCTAGAATAAAGTATCGCATTATATCTAGTAATTATCGATGGAATTTGTTAAGTTAGATTAAAATCTAGTAAGAATAATTAATAATTATCCATTCAAGTCAGTAGTTTGAATTACTAGACGTAAAGATTACACGCAATTTAAAAAAAGCCCACGCACCAAATAGTCTGGGTTTCTGTAAGTATTTTTCATATAATAATCTAAATCTTGGAAACGGCTCTAACGATTTTCATGAAATTTAGTAGGTATGCAGGGGTTTTCGGGGGCGATAAATCGATCTAGCTGGGTATTATTTTCCAAAAAAACTACTCCAGAGGTACTATTAATGCTAAAGTTTGGATGGATGGATGTATGGATGTTTGTTACTCAATCATGCTGAAACGGCTGACTGGATTTGGATGAAATTTGGAACAGAAATATAAGTATTATAGTCTGGAATAGCACAGGCTATGAAACGCTGATGCCACGTGGGTGAAAACGCGGGTGAAAGCTAGTTTGTATTTTTAGAGACTGATACAGTCTGTCTTATACCTAGGTATATTAAAACACGTGCCCGATAGGAAGATAAAAAAAATTACTTAAGGAGGTGTACCTATCTTATCATAATCTTTTTTAACCCCCGACAAAATCGACGAAGTTTTATAAGTTTGACGTGTCTGTCTGTGTGTGTGATGGTGTGAGAGGGTGTGTGTGTGTGTGTGTCTGTGGCATCGTCGTAGCTCCCGGATGCATGTACCGATTCTGATTTTGTTTTTTTGTTTGGAAAAAAGGATGAACTCACTTAAAAACTTAAGCAAATCTTACTAATATTATACGACAGTTACAAGTATAAATACAATTACTAATAAACTACTTAATTTTATGTCTCGAGTCAGTCTGCCGATAAACTTCACAACACCCTTCGGCCAAAAAGCGCCATCCATGTACATGGAGAGCCGATTTGTTGGTCCTCTCACCATAAAATGGATTGAAATTCACATTCCGGCGACATTTCAACTTCTCGACTCTTATAGAGAGACCAGTCCACAGTCTCGGATATTCCACCACATTATCCACTGTCACAGCGTAGTGGACGCGAGACACGTACAACTGTACGTGTCTCGCGTCCACGCAACCACGCAACTGCGTGGTGGGTATTTCGGGGCGCAGCGGGCATCGCTGCTCTAGCGGGATCGATGCAGTGCCGCAGCGATTCCTGGTTCTAGTTGGCTTTCGTTTCTTTCGTTCCACTAGTACAAATCCATCGTTATTGCTGCAACCCTTCATGCGACCCGGATTCAGCTCGCAGTGTTCCTGTTTCTTCCTTTTTAACTGTCACTTGGAGTCGGCTTGAGTCGCGGCGAGACGGCAGCGAAGTTACGCGATAGGGAGCATTGGCTGGCTGAGCGGGATGAGCGAAGACGGCGGCGGGCGCTGATGGAGGCGCGGGAGTAGATGCGGGTAAAAAAGTAAATACCTACATTTTACTAGCTGTTGCCCGAGACTTCGTTCGCGCTTAATTCTTATCAAATGTTTAAACAGTTATTCTGGTAGGTATTCGGGACGGAGACAAATACAACAAATCCAAAACCATGAAAATCGGCCCAGCCGTTCTAGAGTTATAAGTGTTCGAACAAACCCGACGATCGAAGAAATAACAATAATGTAGTATTTACTTACCTACTTAAATAATTAAACCTAAACTTCAGCAATTCCTACTTTATCGTATACAATACTGTAACAATATGAGGGAGGCCTAGGAGACATTATTTTACGAGCGAATCTGAAAAGTCTTATAAACTTAGGTCAGCACAAATAATATACTAAATTAAATTAACCTAATATTAACCTTTAGATGGTCCAATGTTGACCCCTTCACTGTAACTCCGTACCTATGTACCTATGTTTATCAAGCCGATCTATCTATTTGATATAATAGCTTTATTATAGGCAATACCACACTGTATTTCTGTAGAACGGCATATTATGTATATCGTATCGCACGTTCTGTAACACACTGCTGAGGGATTTGTGATTTTTGACCATGGTGAGTAATACATTTTTGAAATAAGATTTGGCTAATTTGATTCGTTTCTTTTTGTTTTTTCCAACTTTTTTATAAGTACCTACTTACTTATTTGTAACTCAGTTGTTGCTGTTGTCTAAAAACTAAAATGTTAAGAAATTCAATAAAAAGCCGCCCGTAATTTTTCATACCTACATAATATTTATATTTTTTTTTTTTTTGATCATATTCATTTATTTTATATAATTTTTTCCAGACTACATTTTTATTTATGTATCTTTTTACAATTTTAGAGTAAGTACATAATTTTAATTTCTCTAGGATACCAATGGGGTAAATGTGGTTGAAAATGGGGATCGTGTGAATGTTGCGTTCAATGCTGAACCAGAAAATATAAAAATTGTAGATTCTTCGCAACCAAGCAAGGGCGATCTGCTACAGTCAGAAATACCTACAAAACCGCAAGTAAGATTATCATAATTATTTTTTTCTAAATTTAAAATTTTAAATCAATCTGCACCTAGACATTGAATATTTAAATCGACGGGCCTCGCAGCTCAATTAGTAGGCAAGTAGGTTCTCTGCCTTCTGCTCTGTGGGCCTAGAGTTCGATCCCCATCCAAAATGTTGTAAAATCAAAATAGCGTAGGTTGACCTAGAACAAGCTAGGTTGGTCTGATGGCTTTCTTATTTTGCATTGTTTGAGTTATCGATGCAAGAAGATCTGTAATGGTATCGCGAGTAATAAACTTTTGCAATGCAGGGCAATATAATAAGTAGGTACCCTTAGGTACAATAAGAACAAAAATAGGTATAATATCAGGTAATCTAAATAAAATAATAAACCTTGTAGATAGTAGGAACAACGTATCTGGTACCTACTAAAGCAAATAAAAAAGTGTAAATCCCACTTTAGCTAAGTACCTATCTAACCGAAAGTTATTTAGGTACTTAGGTAATAAATTACAAACTCGATGTTGCTTGACAGAAAGATTTTTCGAAATATGTAGAAGGTAAGTAGGTACCTACTTGGGTACTAACAGTAGTCTGTTTACAGAATGACGATAAAGGTATACCCGAACGTCCGAAATGGGACAATCAAAGAGAGTTCCTCATGTCATGCATCGCCACCTCGGTGGGGCTCGGCAACGTGTGGCGGTTCCCGTTCGTTGCCTACCAGAACGGAGGAGGAGCATTTCTGATACCATACATCATTGTACTCCTAGTCATAGGAAAGCCCATGTACTACCTGGAAACAGTATTGGGACAATTTAGTAACAGTAATTGTGTAAAAATATGGGCTATGGCGCCAGCGATGAAAGGTACGTCACGGTCAATTATAACGAAAACAATGTTATATATAAGTACCTACTCACCTACCTATAATTAGCAATACTCAAAGTGACACTAAAAATAAGATAATCTTTCTCTTTTCCAGGAACTGGCTACGCACAGGCTTTAGGTGCCAGCTACGTGCTTTCATACTACGTGTCAATCATCGCTCTGTGCTTGTACTATTTAGCAATGAGCTTCAACTCCGAGCTGCCGTGGTCAGTTTGCCAAGACGGGGAAGGATGGGCGAATTGCGTGCCTTCTGGAATGGCCGTCAACTCGACCGCCATTCAGGGAGAGGCGGTCAGCAGCGCCGAACTTTACTTCACGTGAGTTTTAACATGCTAACTTATCTTTTAAGTTGTAAATTCAAAAATGTAATTAAACAAAAACTGCCTCAAAAAGCTTATTATAAAATACTAGCTTCCGCTCGCGGCTTTGCTCGCAAGGTACCTACATAAAATATAGCCAATGTTACTTGGGAATAATGTAGCATTCTAATGGTAGAAGAATTTTTGAAATCGGACCAGTACTTTTTGAGATAATTCGTTACAAACAAAAATACAAAAATACAAAACTTTCCTTTTTATAATATAACGAGTAGTATAGAAGTAGGTATAGATTAGTACAGATAAGACTATTAAGATGACAAAATATCTTGGGACTTTGGAATTAGCTCTAACTCGGCACGTCATCCCGAAATTAATAAAGGATCATTACAAAAATAGCGCTAGTGCCCAGCGAGTTTCTTGTCTTGAATTAGCCTTAAACTCACGTAGGGTGTAAGACGATTCAAAATGATCCCGGTGATTTTAATAAAGAAATTTAGCAGATATATTATTATCAGCAGATCTTGTCTTGCAACCATTTTTTCCTTGGCGAGATTCGAACTAATCCTTCGTGCCTCTACCACTCACCTACCACGCTACCGAGATCGTCATCATCACATTATATTTTTGCAACGTGTTCATTTTATCGAGGCATTGAATGATTAGATAATATTTATTTAAAATTTATTCAGATACCGGAATATTTCCACTTTAGGCACGGATAACGATAAATAATTTGTTGTCATACAAAAAATATAAACTAGCTGTCATACACGCGACTTTATTACGAGTTTTTATATAGCAAGCTTCCTAGATAGCTTGGGAGCTATGTGGACGGGCCAAGAAGAACTATTGAGCTATTGAGTACATAAAATACGCACCTACAGAGTACTTATACAGAAAACTGAAGTGTTACGATTCAGAACTGAGTATTTTTTAGCAGCGCCGTGTATTTCCGATCCATTCTATGAAAGGGAAATATTATATTCATTAAATTTCCAAGGCAGTGAAAAGTACCTATACGTAGCTGTTTTTGTAGAACAAAGTAATAAAGTACCTAGTAACTCTATATTATACCCATAACGTAACCAATGCTATAGGCCTAATAATAATCACTTGTATCTGTAGATTGCCTACAATTTCGTAGCCCTTTCGTAGTCCGTAGAGTGCTACGAAGCTGTGTAGCACTATTCAAAAAGTTATACGTGATTGCAATTTTGCCTATGTTGTGTGTTTTTGAAAGATAATTGCATGTTAAAAGATAATTGTAATCCATCACATTTTTTTTTTCTACAGAAAAACCGTTCTTCGTCAATCTGACGGAATTCACGATGGAATCGGTGAGTTGTGTAATTTTACAGGAAAATAAATGTTTATCTTTCTCATGTATAAATAATTATTTTATTTTTATTTCAGGCACCCCTATTTGGGATTTGACTCTATGCTTGCTGGCTTCATGGATTATTATCTATTTGATCGTCGCCCGTGGTGTGAAGAGTTCAGGGAAAGCAGCATACTTCCTCGCGCTGTTTCCATATGTCGTCATGATCATCTTGCTTATCAGGTCCTTATGTCTTTATTCATTACTAGCTGATGCCCGCCGCTTCGCCCGCGTGAATGTCGATTATCGCGACTTTTCATACAAACTTTCATCCCCTATTTTATCCCCTTGGGGGTAGAATTAATCAAAATCCTTTCTTAGCGGATGCCTACGTCATAATATCTACCTGCATGCCAAATTTCAGCCCGTGCGTGGATATATCACTATGTCAGTCAGTCAGTCAGTCAGTCACCTTTGAGTTATATATATTTAGATACACTTATATATTTATATATTTAGATAACACTTTTTGCGCTCTGCAGCACTTAATTACTTACATTATACTCGGATAAAAAGTTTTTTTTTTAAAGTAGTCTCTGCCAAACTCGATTTTTCTTCAAAATCGCTTGTCCTACATACCTACGTATGATACGGTACCTATTTGAATACCACCCAAACCCCTATTATAAAGACAAAATACTCAAATGAATAGTATTATCTATAATATTGTATTATTTTAACTCTCAAATTTCTTTCCAGGGCCGTGACTCTGCCTGGCGCTTCGAAGGGAATTCTGTTCTTCATTACACCTGATTGGGGAAAAATATTAGAAATCAGGGTATGTTTTCGCTATACATCTTCTCCTTCCTGCCCTTTTTGCTATGTTTTCACTATCTAACTTATAACTTCTAATTATATTTTTTAGGTTTTGACTATCCATACCTTATACCTACTTATTTATTTATGTTTTTATATCAGGTTTGGTATGCTGCAGTCACCCAAGTGTTCTTCTCTCTGTCCGTCTGCTCCGGTTCTCTTATTATGTTTGCATCTTACAACAACTTCGAACAAAACGTTTACAGGTTTGTCCATTAGTACCTACCTTGCTGTGGTGGTTTGAAATGCGCAACTTTAGACGAATCATAATGGGGCCATAATATGATTCAAATCAGCAAGCTACAACTAAGTACGTAATCTAATAAAGACCGTAGGTACTTAGATAAGATTGTTCTGAAATGACAACTGGATTCACGTTTGTTTGTACTCGTATGATGATATACCGGATATCGCTACCAATAGGTACTTACTTAAAGTACCTACTTAGGTAATACTTATTTAGGTAGTTGGCGCTGTGAATGTTGATATTCAGCTCAATTGCTATATCTAATACAAATAAAGTTGATCCATCGGACATGTTTTACTATTATATTTCAATTCCAGAGACTCAATGATCGTTACGACTTTGGATACATTCACAAGTCTGATGTCCGGGTTCACCATCTTTGGTATCCTGGGTAACCTGGCGTATCAGCTCGACTACGATGACGTCGGCGAGGTCATCGGCGCAGGCGGCACAAGTCTTGCCTTCATCTCATATCCAGACGCTATTGCGCAATCGCCATTTGTACCTCAGGTAGGTTGTTAACTATGACAAGACTCAATTCAAACATACCTACTGAAAAATATTTAAACATAGTTTCAATTATCGCCGTTCAGCACAAATGTAATACCTGCTTGCAATGCAAAAAAGTGATAAGATCGTGTTACAGCAACACAGCCTAAAATACCCGTGCAAGTTTTAATTTCAAACATGGTATTACGAAGCTGCTACGACGCCGACGTAGCAACAATTTTCTCAAACGATCTGACTGACCTGTTTTTATCGTAAAACTTATCGGTATCTTTACAGTTGTTTGCGGTACTGTTCTTTTTAATGATGGCTGTGCTCGGAGTCGGCTCGGGCGTCGCTCTGCTCTCCACCATCAACACTATCCTGATGGACGCCTTCCCGCGAGTTCCAGTGGTGTACATGTCGCTGTGCTCTTGCTGCGCTGGCTTCCTCGTTGGACTCGTTTACGTAACACCGGTAAGACAACCGCAGAGTGGCATGTGCGGACGAGGATCTCTACGGCCAAAACAAGATTCGACGACAGTCCATTATGAGCAAAATTTTTTCAGTCTATCAAAAAGTGAATGATAAGATTTTCATCCAGAACGAAGTTAATTATTCGAATGCTGTAAGAGTGTTTTGAGGAAAACTTTATCTAATCAACAAGCTTGTTTTTCAGGGAGGTCAATACATTTTGGAGTTAGTTGACTTCTATGGGGGAACTTTCATGAGACTGTTCGCAGCTATAGCCGAAACTATTGGCGTCTTTTGGATCTATGGTAAGTTCTGTGACCGATATTTCGAATGAGCCTTTGGTTCTTACCTGCTCTAGGCAGCGATACAGATTCAAAAGCCGCTCGTTCCAAACTCAAAATCACATTGAGCACAAAATATTGTCTTATAAATATTACAAAACAAATACCTATATGTAATGGTAAGGTTATTTTATTTATTACAGGCTTGGAGAATTTGTGTTTGGACATCGAATACATGTTGGGATTGAAGACTTTCGCCTACTGGCGAATTTGCTGGGGCATTATCACGCCTCTAATAATGGTGACAGTATTCATGTATGCTATGATCACCACTGAAGCACTTATCTTTGGAGGCACCTACACTTATCCGCCTGGAGCTTACAGTACGTAACACAGTATTAATGTCACTTTTTGTGAAAAATGAAAATATTAAATACGCTCCTCTAAAAAGAAAAACAAAATTGCCAAAATCAATGACATTTTGATGACAAAAATACATCAATCAATTAATTATTATTTTAACATTAGTGAGTTTAACGCGTATTTTATTTTTCAGTTGCCGGCTACGCGATGCAATACATTGGAATTGCTATGGTTCCTTTGTTTATACTCATTGCACTGTACAAATACAGATCTTCTGACTTTATTGAAACTGTAAAGCGCTCGTTCCGCAAGAAGGAGACCTATGGCCCTTCAAACCTTCAGAAGCGCGAAGAATGGCGCGAATTCCGCCGTGAATGCAAGAACAATCGGAAACTCAAGCAAAAGAACTGGTTTCACCACATTGCTTTGAGTCTCGTCGGAGGGTACAGGTGGAAAAGCTGAATTGACTTCTGCTGCAACGTATCAATCTCGACAAATTTTTAGTTGCATTTAAATAATTTATTTATCAATAACTGTCTACATAATATTCAGTGTTAATAGCTTTGTATGGTGTCATAAACTGCGATAAAGCATATAATATCCGAATGTAGCCCGTTGGTATGAACATATTTTAGTTGTAGGTATTATAAATTAGTATGTATGTTTTCTATAAGTATATTATAAAGTTGATCTGTATAATAATTTTCACTTTTCCGTATTTTGAACCTTTTTTTTTCGGACTGGACAAATTTTAATGCTTTGTATGACAACCTGTGACACCAGGTTCCTATACTACAAAAGATGCGAGTAAGGAGATGCATTCGGGTGTACTGACTCGATACTCGGTTCTAAATGGCGTAGGTACCCGTTACTCAATACCGAATACATACGGTTTGCTACAGCTTTATTGAACCAAAACGTACCTACGTAATAATCCTACTGATAAATAAAAACGCGAAAGTTTGTAAGAATGTATGGATGTGAAGATGTAGGTACGGATGCATGGATGTGTGGATGTATGGATGTATGTTTGTCACTCATTCACGCTGAAACGGCTGAACGGATGTAGATGAAATTAGGCACAGATATAGATTACTATCTGGAATAGCACATAGGCTATTTGCCTATTTCTTATCCCGGAAAAATGTACGGTTCCCGTAGCATAGATTTTTTTTTCAAGGTACCACGCGGGCGAAGCTGTGGGTGGAAGCTAGTTTTATTATAAGTTGTGGTAATGGGTCTTACAAAATATTAAATTGTATCAATAAAATTATTATTCCTAATGTGGTCAATTAAAATATAAAATTACTTTAATACGTCCATAACGTGTTTCCAACGCCTAATTCACATGTTTTGTGTGATATTTTAGCCATTTGTTCTGGTTTTTCTTTCGTAAAAGTTGCGAAAAAAAGTGACACAGACCCGTCTAGCAACGCGGCTCGACGCGGAATGAGACAAAGCACCGAGCAAAATATCCAAGTAACAAGTAAGTAGAGTGCGGCATGATAATATGGCTGCTCCGAATTAAATAACGTAAGCGACAATTTATAAAAAACATAATTTTGTTCAAGTAAATAGCTTATTTGAAAAAAAGGGCTGGGATAATTTGTTTCAAATTAACTGATTTACATTCATGTGAAAAAGAAATGCAAAAAACCTTACTGTTCTGGATAAATTAGGGAATTTCTGAATTTTCAGAGGTGTGTTTGACATGGTTTTAACCAAGGTTTTCTAACTAATTCGTGTTTTAGCTAAAGTTGATTTATCACCTAAATTCTTGAGTATCGTGTGGTTCAATTTCAATGTAATCTATTAAGCGGTATTAGATTTGTGAGGGATACAATACTTGGAATTGTCAAAATGTTCTACCTTAAAAACTTGCAGTCCATTTTAAAATAACTTACGTGGCCAAATTACTGAATATTGCCTGAATAATTTACAGGATTTCTATCTACTTACTCTCTTTTCTATCCGTACAAAACTATTTTAATTTGAAAAAAACATTCTTACGCTATTCAAAGTCAGTCCAATAAATTTTGCATATTATTATAATATACATCAGCCCGCTAGCTAGCTACCAAGCCCGCTAATCATTGTAATTATCGACATCAAACTATCGATATGACCCCAGACTAGCTTTTCACTCCAAACTCATGTACAGTGTACGTGCATGTGTGTGTAAAATTGAACGTTCTCACAAATCTGTGATTATTCTTCTCTTTCTAACACAGCAAACACGCCATTTGCCAAACAAAGATGACTAAATGGTTAATTTTATACTTCCACCCTTGGAAGAAACCCGCAGCATAGTCAGCTCTGTGCGTAACATGTCTGTCCTATATTGTAGAGAAGGTATGGTATAGGTAGGTACCTAGTTGCTGGGCAAGCCTACTCTACAGAACTTAGTCCTAGGCATTACGTGTGTAACTACAAAGGCCTAGTTTTTTTATAAGCATAAGTAATATTAATTATTACTCTTGGTAACCAAAGAAAGTTAAGAAAATTAAAAGCACGATAATTGTGTATACAGAGTTTATTAACTTGTTTCACAAAGTTAGACATGTCTGTTTAAAACTACCTAATACCTAATGTATAATTTGGAATCTATAATTAAAAACTACACGAATTAAACATCATTCCTGTTAAAATAGAAAAAAAACCTGGATTCAGGTAAGAGCAAACAGATACCTAATTCTAAATGACTACCTTTTATAACGAAAACGAATGTCCCATGATGTTATAAAAGATTATCGCGAATGTAGCATTTTACTTATGCTTAGCTTTCTTAGACTTTTTCTTATTAGACTTCTTCTTATGTTTACGCTTCTTCTTCTTCTTCTTATGGTCGTCTTGGCTCGAGTCCGACTCACTATCACTCTCGCTCGCAGCGCGTTTTTTCTTTTTTTTACTGCGCTTCTTTTTTTTCTTTTTCTTGCGACCCTCTGATGACGACGAAGAGGACGAGTCTCCGGACTCACTAGTAGATTCCGAGTCAGTATCTGGTTTTTTCTTGACATTAGTGAGGTCCAATTTAATAGTTTCTGTCTCAATTTTGGGCTTCTTCAGTTCATTTCCAGGAGGTGAGAAAGAACGCTCACGTTTTTTAGTAGATTCAGTTTTATTTTCAATATCAGACTCTAGGGTTTCATCATAGTCAGGTTCAAAGTTAGCTTCATCCAAAGTGGATTTTTTTCTTTCACGGCTACCCTTCACATCACCTGATGCCTTTTTATCATAAGTTCGGTCGCGAGATTCGACATTCTCGTGTTTCTTTTTATCGCTTTTGGTATTTTTATCGAATTCTTTTTTATCGTGAGGACTGCGAACACGACGCTTTTCTGCTTTTAGACTATCAGAAATAACCCTCCTTTCACTTTTAGATTCAGATCGATTATTAGCGTCTAGCTTTCGACCCTTTTCTTTTTCTACTGTCACTCTACGGTAAGGTTGCTCTTTTTTAGGTGTTTTAGACCGTGATTTTACAAGTTCAACAGTGCTATGAACCACTCGCGGTTCTCTTGTTCTACGTACATCGTCAACCTTTCCACCTAGACGCTCTTTCACAGATAGTCTTGGAGGAGGAGTTTTCGAATATCGCGGTTTCTTTTCATTGATTTCAATAGCCCTCTGATCAACCTCTGTAACAGGAACTGTTATCTGAATGTTATTCATTGATTTCGGTGGTTCATCCCCGTAAAGTTTGACCCTGTCACTGCTTATCTTTTTAATTTCGATCGGACGCAGTGAATTAATAGCTTTGGCGAAAATCGCATTTTCTGCGCGTTTAATGACATCAGATGTAACTTTGCCACCATCTTCCTCTGTTTCAGGCGAAGTAATTTCACCAGGTTCTTTTGCTTTCTCTGGGTGTTCGTCATCAACCTCCCATTTTGACAGCTCCGGTAGTGGCGCTAACATTTCTTTATGGGAGTTTGTAACTATAGGTTCAGATTTAAGATCTAATTCATCAGTATTAGTCTGGAGTTCAATACCATCGAATGGTTCTTCTTTATTAATGTCGCCTATTTTATCAGGAGAGGGTGCAAGCTTTTCAGTTTTTATATAATTCTCCATTATTTTCTTGTCTACTGTCTCAGCAGACTCATCGCCATATAAGTCTATTTGTGATTTTTCTTCAGGCTCGATCTTTGGAGTTTCGTTAGTCATGTTTTTGTTTACAGTGTCTTCTTCATTTGCGGGTTTTAAGTTTTGATCTGGAGTTGGATTTTCAAAAGTAGGTTCCACTTTTACTTTAATATCTTCACGTTCCTTTGATTTTTCCTCGACGGTTGCTTCCTCATCTTTCTTAGAGTCTTTGTCTTTCTTTTCTTTTTTTTCTCGTTTCTTTTTCTTTTCACCGTCCTTTTCTTTTTCCCTTTTTTTCTTCTTTCTTTCTTTCATCTTCTTGTCTTTTTCTTTATGTTCTTTGATTCTATCAGGAGATGATTTGTCACGGCTTCTTTCTTCTTTTTTATCACGTTTAGTTTCGCGGTCGCGTTCTCGAGAACGACCTCTAGATTCACTATGTCTTTTATCACGAGTCTCTCTACTGCGTTTAGGCGAACCTCGCGATTTCTTATCCGGTGTCAAACGCTCGTCTTTGTCTTTTTCATAATCTCTGTTTCTTTCATCTCTAGATCTACCTTCACGACCCTTACTTCTATCCGCATCTCGGATTCTTTCAGTATCTCTGCCTCTTTCTATTCTTTCTGATGGTTCTACATATCTATCACGATCATGCCCATCCCTCCCTTCTCTATCTCTATGTCTTTCATGGTCAACATTAGGATGACGCCTTGGCGCACCGCGGTTTCGAACACTCGATCTGTAGCCTGGTCGCGCATCTCTAGGTACACCGGCTTCGTCTCTATAGTTATCGCGATAATTTGGGTCGTGGAAGGTTGACGCAACCGGCTCCCTAGAATCTCTAATGTCAGTAGTAGGAGGTCTAAAAGCAGGTGGCCCATCGCGGAACGGTGGTGGATTTTCTCGGAAACCACCGTCTCTAAAGGGAACGTTTCTATATTGGCCGTCGCGGAACTGTGGTACGCCACCCCTAAAGTTAGCATCGCGATAAGGTACCTGAGGAGCAGAATCTCTGAATGGTGGACCATCTCTGAATGGTGCTGGCCCTGCATCGCGGAAAGGCGGTGGCCCCTGTCGAAAATTATCCCTAAACCTTGCCTCGCCAACGTGAACTTGAATTTCATTCGGTATAGGTAGAGGCAATTCTCTAAACCCGCCGGGACCGTCGTAGGGAGGAGGCCTAGGGCCGTATGGATCGCGGAAAGGTGCAGGTGCCAGGCGATCTCGATCGATGGCTAATGGTGGACCAAAAGGTGGTTTTTCAAACGGCGGTGGCTCAAATCCAGGAACAGGCGGTTCTACGCCAGGAGGTCCTGCGTCGAACGATGGACCTTCGTAACGACCGCGATATCCTGGGGGTGGTTGATCCGAGGGTAAATTCAATGTCATCAACTGCGGCGCGGGTTTAACACCCATAGGCGGATAGTTGGCTGGCGGTATATTAGTTCTTGGCCCATATCTGAAAATAAATAAGTTACATGAAATTGACAGTAAGTAGTGAAAAACTTTCCTACTATGAGTTAATTTGTTCTTTTACTTAAGGTTATTAATGAATGTGCTCCATACTAAAATACCTCGACAAAATATTCGTTTCGAGAGGTAAGGCTGATCTTACATTATTTTAGCATTATATAATGAAGATTTTATGATAATGTTGTGCAAATGTCAAACTATATATCTCGAAATAGCCAATCAATTCACAGAAATTGCCTCGCGAATCGAACCTGCCCTTATTTTTCCACATCCAGTCACAAACTCGAAAATACACTGGAAAATGCGAACTCTTACGATAAATTTGTCCATTTTAGCCCCTCCATCGCTCCAGTATCCTGAATTAGAAGTCTATGAGACGCTTACTACATTTTGATCCTTCTAAGGTATTGTAGATCCACGAGAATTCGGTTGTCGTGAAAAGTTGTGCCACGTAGGTACATACATACACCCTCTATACACGCATACATTTGTAAGCAGCATACAGTGTAGAACTAATCAAATTGCTATGAACAAGATAATAGATCTTAGAATCAGAAATGGCTGTCAGCGAAATGGGCAGTTTTGGGGCATGTGTTGATTTTAAAATTATCAGTCTTCCTTCCTAATCTGTGCTCCAAGTATCTCCGTAGAAATGAGATCATCGATGTACCTATATAGTTACTAAAGTAACTAAAATGTAATTAGCATGACAATGTGTAGCCGCCTGAAACAGGCTAGCTAGTTCAAAAACAAATAACTTTCTATCACTGGTAATCGGACATCGTATAAAAATATTATATTTAGAAAAATTACCAAATGTACAGTGATGTAGTATTCGCGAGCGCAAACTTATACTATAGAAAGCGGAATATATTGTATAACTTGTTTGTTTAATTTTATTTAGCTCTACATTGAAAATCACATGCGAAATTGAGTTTTATTTAATGTCCAAAAGTTCTAATGACTTTTTTGGAAAAATTTACTAAAGAGTTGGCAATTCCAAGTTTCTTAATTTTATTTCATCTCAATCAAAATCAATGTCACTTTCGAAGTAGTTTATGAAGAGTAAAAGAGACAAGCTGTGCGTTTAGTTCAAAATCTCTACGGAGTCAAAGCTACGTCGTCAAAACATAAAAGTGGTTACACTTTTTTAAAGCTTGAAAGAAGAAGTTTTCATTTCTACAGGTAGGTATACTTCAATGAATGAGATACCGATCGTTATTTATTCTCTGTTACCATTCGACGGAGGTCCAACCATGATAAATATCTCCATTTCATAGTTCTCCCGCTGTAAAACAATAAGCATCGTGTCAGATAGCAAATGCTGCACCATAAAACATAAGTACAAAGATACAACAGACATTACAAAACCATTATATAAAAAAGTAAAATAATATCATAAAGTAAAATAAATAAGACTGAAACGCGGAAGAGCTGCGCGGGAGAATGCTCCTCCCACGAGGGCGTCTGCTTTGCAGTTTCCATTTGTTGTGCGGCGGCACCGACGCTGGCGGCGAGGAAGTGTGAACGGTTGCTACGTTTCGTACCGTGAATGTTAAAAGTAATTTTCCCTGTTAGTAAAATATTTTGTTGTATGACCATTAATAACAAACTTTATTATTAAACTAGACACTAGACTTCACACGGGTAGCAAAAGTATCTCTATTTTTATATAAAATATAGCCTATGTTACTCAGAGATAATGTAACATTCTAATAGTGAAAGAATTTTCGAAATCGGTCCAGTAGTTTTTAAGTTAATTCGTTACAAACAAAAATACTAAACTTTATTCTTTATAATATTAGTATAGACAATATGGATAGTACATGCAACATATCGAAGTATACAGAGTTAATGACAAAACTTGGATTATAAAAGCATTAAATATTTATACTGGCTGCAAATTAATGACAACCAAAAAACGAAAAAAAATCATTCAGTTAAATTGAAATGTAAATATTATAATAAATATAAAGAGCACTCATCTAAACATAATTTACCATTAATTTGCTTTATTGTTTATGTAAATTTTCAGAATTCTTTTTGTTACACCCTTATTACGAAAAAACAGCAAGCGTTCCACCGTACATACTTTTTGGCATTAGGTATATACCTAATACCTAATCCTATACTCGTAATACACACAATATTAGGTACTTTTTTCTTACTATTACAATGCTAAATACAGAGTAATTGATACTTTTGGTAGATTCATAGGTATTGTTAAGCTGAGATTGCACTGTACGGCTTTGGCGAACTATTAGCGTTGGGTAAATGAAACAATAAATTCTTACACACAGAAACACGCCACGCAAACATTCGCCGACTGCCGATAGTTTGGGAAGCATTGAAGTTAGGCTATACGTACATGAAAGCTAACGCCATCGACTGATCGCGTTCACATCGGAATTATGTCGTCACAGACGTAAAACCAGTCGATTTTATTAGTTTCCTTTATGCATCTAAACAAACTGGGCGTTAATTGAATCGACCGATGAGTCTAGCTTCCATGTGCGCCTAGCTTATTATAATTTACATCTGTTGGTAGTGCATTGTCCAAACTGGGATGGTTCATACTGACAGTCAAATATTTTAGCAAGCGCGCTCAGAATGTTGTTGGAGCTGGCCCGTACGCTACGTGCCAGGAATGTGAATCGCTAACAGATAATAGAAGGTATCCAACTGGTTTTCTGATGCGCTACTCAATAGGGACAGACCCCATCATCATTCTTGAACGCGTTATTATGATACTAAAAGCGTAGGGCGTTGTAAGTTTTTGCGTATGATTTGCCCATACTCAAAGGTTGCTCGCTAAAAACTAAATGATAGTTACTACAACTAAAAATGATTTTTTTTGGCTGAATGTCGAAGCTTAGTCGAGTGTCTTGTTTCTTTAATGCAAAAAGCTAAGCTCTGAAAAGAGTGATATTACATCGGTGGACCAACGATCAAACCTCAGGACTCATACAAACAACGCCTTATGTCACTTGCTTTAATCTATTTCATAAAATCAGGTCATAAGTACAGTAGCTTGAGTTAAGACTCTTTTAACAATTTTGAACAATGACAATTAATTAGCAAAACAATATGATTTTAATTTAAACAGTTAGGTAAAAACAATAAAACTCGCAGGTATATGTAGGTATAAAATTTATTATAAAGTTTATAAAAATCATAATTCATGTCAAAATTATCACAGTTTTAAACCTTAACAGTATCTTATTACAATGTTTTCTACATAAGATGTAGGCACGTTAGTTAATAAGTAGTAGACAAATATTAAATTTGTGAAAAAAAAAAGAATTTTAATATGGCGTATGAAACATGGGGATCGGAGGGGGAAATAGAAAATGACAAGTGTCTCAGTTTTGTATGAGCACAAAACAAAGTCAAAATCATTTTTTTTTTACTATTATTATGACTAACCCCCCCTCGTCGAGCTTATTTACTATTTTGCCATTGTATATAATATTTATTTATAATTTACGAGTATGTGCAAATTACTATGTAAATACCAAAACATCAAGTGACAATCCAAAATAAACACATGCCAAAAATGCATTTAAAAGTAGGTACAACGTATTTACTTAAAAATAGTATATTAACTAAAAGCATTACTATACAGATAGTACGTATTTAAAAAATAATATACTATATAAACGAATACTTTTAAATAAAATGTATGTAGTACTAGTAAAACTCCCCGAGACTTAGTCCGCTCAATTTTTTCATATAACTTCTACTATTGTTTAAAAACACTAGTCCTTAAAGTTGTTGTTGCGAAATAAATATGTATTTGTTGACTTTGATTTAATTAAACTGAATCCATTACAAGCAGGTCAGAATTTGGATAATTATGTCGCAGGATAGGGTTTTTTTTGTTTGATATTGCATCCAAAATAAACCACTCAGCGATTCAGTTTTTTTCCCATAACATAAAACTGACAAGTGCGAGCGACACTTGTAGCTTGGGGGCTCCTATACATTTTTGATTTACATTGGATTAAAAAATTATGGCAATAAATATGCCGACGAAGATCAATGAAATCATCACCATCAACGACATAATTATTAATTTCGATTAAAGGACAAAATATACTTTTATTTTACAGTTGTCGCTGTTATGCTAATTTAGTTTAAAAAAAAATTTAATTAGTTTTTGGAATGAACGAAATATGATCGTTCGTATTTAAACAATACTTTGTGAGGCCGTTAAACAACCGAATCACCACTATCACACAATTTATTCAGTGGAACACTTCAATCAAACAAAGCAATCGTATGACTTTATTTTATGGTTTACTAGTGGAGCCCCCGCGACTTTATTATGCGCAATGTTCTTTCTCCATACATACTTCCACTACTTAGATCCCTATTTGCTTGAGTTTTAGGATTTTTTTATGAATGCTCCAGAGGGTCTACCATGAGTTTTCACAATCTACACTCGCTAGCGATAGTAGTTAAAAAAATGTATGAAAACTTGGTACAGCGCCTCTAGCGGATAGTTGGGTACTAAAACCTCACGTAGCTAACTATCCTACGTCACAGCGTACTACAGCGACTGTAGTTTGCGCTCATTAATTTGTTTAGAATTTGGTACCATGAGTAACAATTTTGACAGATGTCATAGTAACGTACTATTACTACTGTAGTAACGTCAGCCGACCTAAATGCGACAACTCATGGTAGACCTACAGAAAGGTACATTTCGTACATAGCCTCCAAATTTCAGGTCTCTAGGATTTATTAATTAGTCAGCTATGTACTTAGTAACGTATGAATTTTATTTACCAACTGGCTTAGCCCGCGTGGTACCTTGTTATATTCCAGGCTATAATCCACCTCTGTCCTCAATTTCATCCAGATCCCTTCGATCGTTTCATCGTGATTGAATAATAAACATCCATCCATTCATTCATACATTCGCGTTTTTAATATTAGTAGGATTTAGATGATTTTAATCATCTATGAGCCAAAATATATTTAAATGGTAGTTAATAATTAATACATGCCTTTAGTTTTCGGCTTCTGTCTTCTCACACGCCGCAAATAAAATCATGGGTAAAGCTGAGCATTCATAGACATTTTACATCCAGACATTGTGCATTAACATCGATTTACAAACAAAAAAATACTATTTAAAATAATGTAATAGGTAATAGGTACATAAAATATATAAGTGGTACAAACTAGTGTTGAGCTTAATTTGTTAACAATATTAGATCACATTAATCTCGGCAAGAAACCTCAGCATGTATTGTTGGTTTATCATGAAAAATTCACAAGTACCTATGTAGTCAATATCTATTAAAAGATGGAGTTTTTACAAATAAAGAACAGTTCAAAATATTACAATACATGATATGTTCCATACTTAACTGCTATCGAAACTGCGGAATAGAATACCTATTACATTTACATTAAAAATAGGACAGGTGATTTTCAGAAACAAACTGCTCGTGATAATGGAATGCATAGTACATTTTTACTAAACTAAACATAGCTTGCATGGACAATCATCATGTTTTAATAAGCTATCAAATATATTGAAATACCAAGCATTCAATAAAAAATAAAAAAAAACACACAGTAAATAATAAATATCACAACATACAACAACTACACGTTTTTAGCATTATCTAATAGTTAAACAATATTTTTTTACACAAACTTCTTTTACAAAAAACCAATCCTTTTGTTCATAATCGTCATCGCGATTCAAAATTGTCGTGATCATATTATCGTGTGTTATTTTAAAATGTTTGATAAAGAACAATTAAGTCTAAGTTTAACTAAGTTTTCATTTGAACGAAAAAAAAGGCAATAGATTTAAAATTAATTTTAGCTTAATGAGATCTTCACTATGATTATGAATAAAAGGGCATAAGATTTCATAATAACTGATATTGACACAAAAAATAAACATACGACAAAACAACTATAAAATTTCATACGTAAATACAATTAATAATTTGAAAATCAGATAATATGGTTATATTAAAATTCATATAAGACGGTGGTGCTACATAAACGCCACTTTGCAGTGCGTAATGTAAAGAAGAGTAGGGTTGGGTTGTAACAACTTTAAACGAGCCTCGAAAAATAGGAACATAAACGGTGTTATAATGTTTTATGGATTAATATAATCTGGAATAAATGAATAATAACTTCCTGTTGAACGATAAATCTTAAATTTGATTTTGAAATTTGATGAAATTTGAAATTTCACCTTTAATTCTGATGATAATCCAAAATAATATATGTATATGTTCAGTATCATTGTTAACCTAAGATGGTCGCCACTCCAAAATGGTAAATTACATTTTTTTTTTCAGCCCACTTAATATGGTTATTAAAAGAGAGTTTGTCGGGCCGATTAAAATAGTTCATCTGCGATTCACATCTAAATTTTTGTGCCGGGTTTGAGAGTTGTGTAAGTACCATAGTTTTGATAAGTACTTACTCACCACAAAATAATCCTAATTTGGGATCAAGGGGACTATATATTTAGCTGTCGTTTACTTATTAACTCCATGCTAAAATGTTTAGCTTTTATGAAAGTATTTATAAGTAGGTACTTTGCAAGTATCTGTCTGTGGCTTTGCTTGACTGCTGCCAAATATATTTTTATGAAGATAAATCGATAGTTTTGTATTTTACAAGTACTACAGACAACCAAAAAATAAACAATCACCAGGTTACTGCTGCTATACCTGACATAACATAAAAAAACTTAGTAGGTAAACCTAACTCAAAAACTAAGTTATAAATCGAGATTATTTCAAACCAATTCATTCAGTCTTTTAAACTTAGGTAGATACATTTAGTACTTATTTATAACGAAACAAAAGTATATTCTTACTTAAATACAAACCAATAATTATTATGACTTAGTAATTAAATACAAAAAATATTTAAACAATTAACAATAATACAGCATTGTAATCTATAGATTTCGTAAACGCCGTTGCAGCTTCGCTGGGTCCAGGATCTGTTGCTTAGTTGAAACAGCTTCGATGACGTATCTGTACTTACCGTTTCAGCAAGAACGTACGCACTTTATTTATTTAAAAAATAAACAACAAGTGTCACCTCGTATAAAGTTTTACAAGCTATACGACATAATAACCGAAGTTCAGATTACGCAATAACTGAGAAATCCACGAAAATCCAGGGCTCAAAATACCGCACAGGTTCAATCCGCAAAGCAATTTCGTTACTTCAGAGAGGCTTTTCCGTGAATACGTCATTGACGGGCGCGTTTGAACGCTATTTAGAATGTTACATTCGTACCTGGCTCCATACGGCGGCTCAACATTACGTCGCGGCGGCGATAACAACTCGTCGTACACTCCGGAATACCTACGGATAAACAATAACACTATGAGTCAACTATGGGGAATAAACGACTTGTTTCAATAAACGAATATCGAAAAGGCAAAATAAGTTTAAATAGAATCGGTTCAGCTATATTGCGAGTTGATAGCGAATTCGTCGGATAACTTTCAAATTATATACAATTTTATGTAAAAAGGGATAGGCGGTGGTTAACATAGAAATGGTACAAACCGATGCGGTGACAGAGGACGTGGTGGCGGCGAGCGGGCTCCCGACCGATGTGGCGAGCGCAGCGGGGAGCGGGGCGGCGGCGAGCGTGGCGGCGAGCGCAGTGGCGACCGCAGCGGAGAGCGGTAGCGCATCGGGGAGCGGTGACGGCGCCGAGGGGACGGTGATCTGTGCCCAAAGTATGAAGGTTGTAGTTCTTATTTGATGCGTCGTATTCGTAACTTGATATCGTTTGCTAGAAAATTTAAATATATTACCGAGTAAGGGACAAAGTCCTTTCGCGGGTGCGTCGGCGCCTCGGCGACCACGGCGAGCGACGCATGCGGCCTCGCGACAGCGACCGTGATCTAAAATAAGTAATAAACTTATATGAAACTATGTGGCAGGTTTCATGTTATTCGTGCGATTTAGCATCTAAATACTCAAATGAACAGAAAATATATCTTCAGTGATGGTATAATTATTTTTATCTTTATAAAGTAAGTATAGCTTTATCAAGATTTATTATTTACTATTTCTGTATTCCTACCATGTAATGTCAAAGAAGCTGTGTATTAAGAAATGTTGAGTGTTATGTTATGATTAGCATTAGTAAGTTTCTTATTAAAAAGCATCAGATAAACGACCGTCACTACATTCTAGGAAGACAACTGCGACCAAGGGAACATGCAATATTTAGCGGCAATACAATGATACAAGTACATGCACGACAACAAGCGACAAAGAGAAGACAAGTCAATAAATTGCGCTATTATAAATCTGGTGGTTATATTTAAGCGCGCTATCACTCACACGTAGTGGTGATGCACCTTACGGGAGGACCCGCAAGTGACGACCGCAACAGACATGCAACATTAAAGCACGAACAACAAGTGAACGAACCTAGAGTAACGGAGTCGACTGGAGCTGCGGGCGCGGATGCGAACGCGCGGCGAGCGGGGCGAGCGCGGGCCGCGGGGCGAGCGGGGAGAGCGCGACGGCCGCGGGGGCCGCGGAGAGCGCGGGGAGCGGGCCGGCCTCGGCGAGCGCGACGAGCGGAGAGGTCGCGGGGAGCGCGGGGACCTCGGCGAGCGGGGGGAGCGCGGCGAGCGGGGGGAGCGCGATGCGCGGGAGCGCGGACTGCGCGATGCCGAGCCGCCCCGCCGCCGCTCCTCTCGGCGCTTCGCCCGCATCTCTTTCTCTCGTATCATCCGGTTGAAAGCTTCGAGCGGATCCTCGCTGCGCCTACGACAATACACGACGCGCTTTAGTCAAATCGTCACCAGAATTGAAAGCAATCTTACACGGAGTGAACGACAGTGAGTGAAATCTACGAGACTTATTATTTGCAGAAACCTTCTGTGGAATTAAGTTAACTTACATTCTGCATATTTAGCTGACTAGATAATGTGCATTGTGATGTTGCCTATGTATACCGAACGGAGAACACGAAATACTTTAAAAAATAAAAACATTAGAACAGACAGGCAGGTACATAACAAAATTCAATTTTTAGGTTGCCTTTTTAATGTTTGGTGTGTATAAAATGAAGTGAAAAGGTATGTAAGTATTACCCATTGGGAGAGTCCTTGATGCCCGGTGGAGGCGGCTGGTACGGCTCCCGCGGGAATCTATCGGTGAACGGCGCAGGCGGCCGAGTGCCCAGCGGCGGGCGGCCGAACGGGGGCCTGGAATACAAACGTACTAATGTTACATCGACCACACAAGACTCCTGTCGCGTATCCTTAAGCATTTTTGAGCTGTGTTCAATAATTTTTTTCTAGCTTTAGAATGCATGGTTAGTGGTTTAATCATGTAACAAAAGCTCATACACGTTGAAATTTGGAATCTATATAGGACAACTTACACGTTGAATTGCCTTGACGGTGGCGGTCGTCCTGGTACAAACTGGGATGGATGCGGCCCACGATTCAAAAAAGGCTGAAATAAAATAATAATTAAAATACAGTACAAAAAACCGCAAGTATGTTGTAAATGCGTTGTCTTGTCTGTGGACCAACTAATGGTCGTCCTTGTAAGGTTACCTGTGCCATGGGATCACGACGCTCATCGACCGTAGGCGTACTAGCTCTTTGCTCATCAATTCTTGGCGGTATCTGCAAAAGGGTTTAGGTAATGCATGAATATCAGAATAGCTATAATGCTATACGAAAAGAATTGTCATTTCTCACATGTTGTACTTACGTTTAACGGTGCAATTATTGGAACATCAACGCCCGGCGGTTTCAGCCCAGGCGGCGGGCCTAAAACAAGGAAAATTATACTGTTTTATGAAAATTCAAACATCATATCATTTAGTTAACCACCACCAGACTACTATATCCATTAGCGCCAAATATACAAGATCAATTAGGAATGGACCGATACTGTTTAGGCTAAAACAAGTATAGTGATTTCCCTAGATTATGATTCGTGTTTTCATTCAACATTAGGTAAACCTCTAACATGGTACCTGATTTCTAATATCCACCAAATAAAAGTATCTGGTAAAACAGCGCTATTTGAAAAAAAAAACATGTTGACATGTGAGAGATAATTATAAGATATAAATATGAAACAATGATAGAACAGAGACGTTTCTAAGGGTGCATGCCAAATAAACAAATACTGGTAAAAATGCTTGCAAATAATAAGTAAAAATAAACAAGAAGTTCTAAAAAGAACGGCAAAAAATACGGTTAGTCGAGACTACTTATTGTTGTTTTCAAGTGTGCCAACCAAACAATGTGATAGGTAGGAGTCAAAATAAGTACAAAATGAATGCATAAATTATGCTTTTAATAGTGCCTTTCAAAGCTAGACAGTTGGATTTGTCTGGACATATCGCATAAAATGCCGTACTTGTACATTGCCGCACCAACATTACTTTCAAGCTCAACATATAAACCTCTTGTTACACACAAAAGCGCCATCACACATAGCATTACACACAGATCATGCCGATTTCATCTCAGAGGCAAAGTACTATAAAGCGCGTCTTCATACGCACCAACTAGAGGTGCCAAATATATAGGTCTTACAAATGGATTTGCCTTTCACTTGGCATATAAGATCCCACCCTAAAGGTTAAATAGAAAAAAGATACACGCCAGAAGTATAAATACGTCCAATTAAAGTTTGGGCAAACCAGATCAGACAACGCAAAGGATGTCCATGTCGATGAGTTACGAGTACAGTCTGTAAATTTAGGTACTGCAGATTTTGGTTGGTACATTTGGCATATTATTTGCGTGGTAACCAAATTATTCATAATATAGTTTTACCCGAAGGAACAGAACCCGCTGTGATGGTAAAATAGGTGATATGGTAACTTGAATAGCGCGCTTTATAGTACATTCCCTTGGCTATTTTGTATTCGGTCCGGTACCGTATCGCGAGAGTCGGTGGTGGGTCGGGTGCGGGTGCGGGTGCGGCCCACGAGCGGCGTGCAGGTGCCGCGCGGGCGGGGCGCGGGCCACGTGCGCGTGCGCGGGCGGCACCTTCACCGTGATGTTGTCGTCACCAGAGCCGTCAGACTCCTCGCACGAACGGCGGCGTTCTGTTTACGCACATGTTATGACGTTTGGTAACGTAGTCGGCAAGTTTTACATAAAAACACTGCAGTCACGTTATAATAGTCGCGTTCGTGCAGTGCATTCTTGAATGCCAGAATCTGCTTTCAGTGGCCACGAGCATAGAACGCTCCTTTAGATCTATCCGAAGCTTCATGAGACGAATGTTGCAATGTCGCTATTTGTATTTTTCCAATGATCGTATCATCGTTCGTTTTATTTAGGAAGGTATGTACTATAAACAGTTTTGTTTTATTTTAACCCTTTCCCAGTGTGATAATGGTAAGGCGATAAATAGCACTGGTATATAAATAGAATTACAGTCGTAATTCAAGCAAGCACCAAATAGGTATAGCTTCAGATGCCAACATTTAGAAACACACTCGAGTTAGTCCCAGCTTGCCGATGTAGATTCAATTCATCGATAACCATTCAGCAACCCAAATTAGTCAAGAAAATAATCAAACAACACAAGTTATTTGCGAGTATTACGCACCGTAGGAAACATAACCACAGGGAAACACCATTAAGACAAACTATTTTCAAAAGGCGTCAAGCAACTTTGCACGTTAAACTTTGATCGACCGGCTTTTATTTTTATGCGAACCAACCCCGCGTGCGTGTATCACATGATATTGCTTGTATTTGTCTGAGGGCAGGGTTTTTTTCATGATTTATTTCACGTGCAAAGATCCATGACGCGAATTCTAAAATAAATTATATATTCAACTTACCGTTTGCAATGGGCGCCGCAGGTTGGACCGGCCCGTTAGCGGGTTCAACAACAGGGGCGACTGCTAATGGAAAACAAATACGCTATTGTTTATACATCTAACTACACCATAACTTACATAATGATAGTCAACACAACTTCTAAAACAGTTTATTTCCTACCAAAATTTTAGGTAAAATTTGGAACTTAATTATTTAGCGACTCAACTACTCAACAACATTTATATTCACTTCAGTGAATTGACACATTTCATGTTTTAAATTAATAATACATTACTTTTAGTATGTGACACGCCGACGTAAATGAGGTCTATCCATAGCATACGCTGTACGCAACGCGTAAGGTGAATAACAATTTTACTGTTAGCAAGTTGCAACTAAATATATAATTACAGGTAAGACTAGTTCAAAGTGGGTAAAACCATCTTACCTGGTCTTGCATCTCTTGGGGGCAAAACTAAAGGCATTTCCATATTATTAGCAGGTGCCCGGTGCGGCACCCGTCTACTGTAGCCCGTTTGGTTTTTAAACGAGGCAACTGAGTTACGTAGGAACCTGGAAGTAGAAGTTAAAATTTATTTAATAAAGTCACACGCATTACTTTGTATCTATGTGAATATTAAGCCAATTTATTCCTGTGCCTTGCGATTATTAGAAGAATAAAGCAACTAACACGGATTGATCGTTATTTTTTAATTCTTCATTTTATATATATGAAAATACATATGAAATTATATACTTCATTTCATATGTTAGAGAGAGATATTATCTCTCTCTAACATATGAAATGAACATACATAACATAAGAATTAACGTTAACATAAGTACATATTATATTATAATATGTACTTATGTTAACGTAATTAACGGGGCGGTAATTTCGTAATGCGTTTGTTTCAACACTAGGAAAGGAACAACCCTGGTACCAGAGTCCATAGTCTACTTGAACCAACTGGGAGGATAATTTTATAAATAAAGTAAATGGTATAATCGCATCTAAATGACGCCCGCACTATGTAAAGAGATTGTATTTAGAGTTGTTAATGTACATTATGGAGTAGATACTTTATTTTATGAGGCCATGATGGTAGACCTTTGAGTGGTCTTTTGGAACTTTGTCACCAGAGTTGGCCGCCAACACGTACAAGCTCACTTTAGAAAGTATATCAAAAAACTTATCATAATTGTAGCTCATCATGAATTTGTACCTGTTTGGAATTAAAGTAGTTGGCGCAATCTCTTTCTCGCGGCAATCGGGACACTCGTGATCTTCCGAATCCAATAAAGCTCCTCTAATACCTGTACAATAAAAGAAAGGAGAATGAGTATTGTAAAGCTTTAGAGCTCTTTTCGAGCTTACCCACTTTTGCTACAAAATTTACAATTCCATAAGAGTGTTACGAGGTAAAAGTAAACATTTTTCAAGATAATATTTTATTTTATTGAAACAACCAACAGCTATAAAGAATTACAATCAGTAAACTTAATTAAAATGGTAGAAGCAGCCAATTATAGGTTTCCAGATGGTACAAAATACAACCAGACTATTTCATTTACTAGTAAGCTTAAGGTTTTTTATTTGATTTTTTCGTTTTAGTTATTTCCATACAATTATGAATTCCATTAGATTTTTTTTTTATAATGCTGGACAATCCACACACCATCATCAAGCCCAAAGTAAGCTAATCAAAGCTTGTGTTATGGGTACTAGATAACTGATATATTTAGTACATTATATACATAGATAGATATTTATTTTTATTATACATAGAAAACACCCAGACCAACAGAACAAATTTCTGCAGATCATACACAAATTTGTTCCGAGGCGGGAATCGCCCGCTGCGCCACTGAGGTCGTCAAAATTTATTGTGAGGTTTTGGAATATTTGCCTTGACCGTCTTAGCTGATCTGTCAGGCGAGCAATCCTCGCCACGCCAAGAAAACTGTAGGTAACTTACATTCGTCACAGAACGAGTTTCCGCAGCATGGTATCATGACTGCATCAGTGAGGAGGTCGCGGCAGAGACTGCATATCAGCTCATCGGGCACAGCCGTCTCCGGAGCCGCGGGCGCGTTACTCGGCGTGTCACCGCCGCCGGCATTTTCAGATGCTAAATACGCTTCTCTGTAAGAAACAAATATATAAATAAATTAAATCGAATTCAAATCCTTTTCAATCCAGAGGTACCTTACCTACTCCAGCTAGATACACCTACCTAACCAACTATGCCAATGTCTAAGTAACAGTCTGTGATGACAATCTTGGACTTTGACCATTGTAAGTTGTAGGTAGGTGTACCTACCTTAACTATACACATACCTACCTGAATTAATCTATTTAAATATTATAAAAATGAACCCCTATTTCTCCTGGTAATTTTTGCATAATTTCGCTAATTCTTTTTATGTTGTGTTTGTTATTGTAAGAAAGTTCGTATGAAAGAAAAAATCAATATTCATAGTTACGACAGGACAACGTCTGTCCGCTCAGCTAGTAGGTAATATATAAGTACTCATAAAATCTCACCGGTCAACAACAGGAACAGCAAAAGAACCAGTGGGAGTCATCATGGCGCCAGGTGCTTTTGGACCTTCCACTGGCACCATAAAACTGCGAGGAATACCTGTGCTTCTTCTTATTTCAACAGGTTCACCCTTAAAAATACAAGAAATAAGGTAATGATATCCAACAATATTCATTAATTTGCGCAATTTAATTCACAATGGTGAGTTTAAATGCTAATGGTAAATCAATAATTATTATTCTTACTGAATTTGCAAGTGGACAGTCTTTGATCCAATGTCCACGCTTTTGACACTTGTAACAAGTGTAACTGGGAGGAACAATACCTCTTTGATTTTGTCCTCTAATCTTCTGGTAACTGAAAAAAATACAGCAAATTCTTCAAAATTGTTAGTAAGATTTAGGTAATCAATGAATGATCTTTTATCTTTTTTAACTTCTTCGAAATCAGATAATTGGCCAATATTATTATCAGAATATGTACTTTATCTCAAATAAAAATATAGGTAGTTAGAATTATTATGAAACACTCAATTTCTGAGAAATGCATTTTTTGTGATTATGCTCTATCATAATAATTTTGTTTGAACTGCACAACTGCTTGATTTTTACAAATTATTTTTTTTGTCTTTACGTAGGCAATCAACTCTTGACTATGACACATCTGAATTTTTGAGATCTACACAAGATAAGGTAATATATTTTCAATTGACACTGGAATCCATGCATACAAGGTATACAGGTGAGTCATCTAAAGCTGACACATTCACAGTCCCACACACCAATGCAATTTCATAGGACAGTATCACAGTATGTTTATAAAATGATGGATTTTGTTAGAAAATGCAATAATTTTAAAATATGCAAGTATTAGCTTAATTTTTACTCTCTTTTTCTTGTTAGTCTACTCTGGTTTTAGTAAGGTGGGGTGGGCTGTGAATGTGTCTGGTAAATGTATTGAACAGCCTTTAACAGACATATATACAGCTGGTTCAAGTTTAATTGGATCAGACATAGAAAATCATTAAAAAGAGATTGGTTCTAGCATGTAAATAGTGGCTTTGTTCTTTGCCAAGTCTCAAGTCCTACACAAGACTTAAAACCATTGAAGAAAAATTAAGCCGATGCCTTACTTGCTAGGATCGTAGTCAAATGTAGATTGTGATATCATAGCATTTATTTTATCCTGTTCGCTACCTTCCATGCGAGACAGATCAGCCAATCCCTTATTAGGAGCGACATCTTTATGCAGGGCAGATGATGAACTGTTTGAGCTGTCCCAATGCTTCTTCGGTTGCTGGGATAGAGGAACTCTAGCAACAAGCAGTGAAGTATTCTTGGGAATTAATGTGTGGTCATCAACATATACTGTAAACCAAAATTTTAGATTTAAGAATTATGTTTTGAACATAGTTGTTAACTTTAGAAGTAAATCATTATTACTCTTACCTTCTTTTGTCTGTGCATTGGTGATTTCTAAATCAAAATCGGATGTCTTTCCAATACGTTTCTGATGTGATATTGCCGCTTTCAGATCTCCTACAGATATGTGTAGTCCATCGAATGTTACAGTGTCATAATCCAACGCACTTTTGAATTTATAATGCACAGACATTTCCGTATACCTACCCGTGTGTGCATTTATGTATTATTTGGATTAGAATACATAATTTGGAAATTAATCGTTAACCAAAAATGAGTGTCTCTTTACCGCTAGCTTGATTTTATCGTTATACAGTTACTTTATATCACTGAGTTATTTAGTAGTTTCTTTGCAAAATACACACATTCTTTTTTGTTCGGTTTGGAAGATTTTAGAAATTGAACATGAATTAAAAGAAAGAAGAAAACGCGGAGCCATCAGCCCAGCTAGACACGCACCGCCATCACCGAAATGCCATAGAGTCAATCCAATCATTCATTCATTCATGGACGGACATGGAAAGAAGCAAGCAATTAGCAAACAGCAAAGTAAAACGGGTATAAGACGGGTTACAGTGCTACACTGACCGTCGGTGCGCACGGTCGGTCCTGTCCTGACGATACACACCGCCCGACCGACAGTTTATATCATTCAGTGCTCTCCTGACCAACAAACTGACCAGATGAAAATTGATACAGACATCCGTCGTAGGTCCGTACGGTCGGTCCAACGATCGGTGCAGCACTGAACGCGTACATACGTTTCCATTCCATAGCGCGTCGGCCGACCGACGGCCGTATGCGCACGAGCTCGACCGACGGTCCTCGTACGCAGTGCGTAGCAATATACGCGTGCGTACGGTCGGTCCAGCACTGTACGAATTATGGATTTTCATATTTATGACAAGCGCGACTGACATACGCACCGACGGTCAGTGAAGCACTGAAACCGGCCTTAGGTATTCAGGGCCCGGTAGTAAGGGAGCCTAACGCCTAGCCTCTACGCCTTACGCCCCCTAACTCTTATTACACTACACCACTCTTATTTAGGGTAAGGGTCCCTGAATTCAGGGTAGTGTAATAAGTGCTTATGCCTAACCGCAGAACTTATACTAATAACTAGACTGAGCACCAAACATTTTTGTTTGGCTAAAACAAGATCTTAAGATAATAAGGTAGGTAGCTACATACACAATCGTTCTTACAAGCATTTGCCCTGTGTTCTGTTTGTTTATCACCTTTATAGAAAGGAACACACTACCAATGTGGCCCTCTCACGCGGACCGGTTGTTTTCGACATAATGCACAGTCTTGGTAATAATATAAGGTCTTTGCTTTGAGCCTAGTAACCCTAGTAACTCAATCAATTCAAAACAAAAAGCAGGATCAATCAAACAAAAATTACCAAACAGACAACAGTGGATTGGGATTGAGAATTTGACTACGCATTTATTTCAGTGGTTAAAGGAAATTCATCCTTTCTCTTGTTATATCATTGGGCTATTTTTATTAATTTGTATCTTTGTTTTGTAATGCACCAGTAGATTTTTGATTTATGTTTATGTTTATCTTAAATAATTACTTTATGTAACCATGTTGATATGTTAGTTTAAGTTTATTATTTTATCTGTTCCCCTTTAACGCATTGGATAATTATTATCTGTTATATTAACTTAAACTGAATTTGAATTTGAATGAATTGCAATTTTGAGTATAATTAATTATTTTTCAACCACTCGACGAACCCATTTTGCGACATCAAGGAAGACCACAGCCAAACTTTTTTTTTTTGTTTTCAATAATAATAAATAAATAATGTACAGAAAAACCCAAAGAGAATATAATCACTACGTTTTGAAAAACCTTTCGGACTCAAAGTATGAAGCTTACCTGAATTAATACGTTCGTTTACTAAATTTAATTAATTAAATTAATACGTTCTTCTTGTTTCTTTCGGGAGTCTGTGTACTGAGGCAGTATCTTTATGGCAGTATTGTACGCTGACTCAGCTGTAGTCTATGTATCTATGGTACGTATGATGAACTTGAAGCTCTATGGTTTTAAATATCAGCAGGAAGTTTCGATCAACATACAGACTAATTAAATTTAGTATACTGTTTTCTACAAGAAATTTATAAAAAATACCAATTTTATTAAAGTTTTGATTTATCATAATAGTAAAATTTAAGAATTGAAGCATAGTCTAGGAAATTTTTAAAACATCTTGTAGTACCTACCAGGCAAATTTGGCAATTTGCCATGAACTTCCGGTGTTGGACAGACACACGCGGAGCTATCGAGAAAAGAACGCGAATAATATAAAAATATTGGGAAAAGAAAGACAAAATATATTATAAATTTACATTGTCTTTCTACAAAATGTCCAATAACGGTGCTCCGGACTCCTGGGAGAGTCAAGCCGAGGTCAAAGGTGCAAAAGATTCCAATGATATGTCTTCAAAATTTTCCACGTTGAATGTAGATGCCATGGAGTTTGTGCCTTCTTTTTCTAAGTCTTCTCCAACTGATGACAGTTCGGAATCTCCTACCACTACCACACCACAAAAATCTGAAAGTGGATCCACGAATTCAGCTGAAAGTCCTGTCTTGAATGGTAAGTCAAGTGCCTGTCATTTTATCGGTAACAAAGTTCTAAAGTTTTGTCGCATTTATCATCCTGAACTCTAAAAAGTCATAATTTATGAAAACCAGTTAGCTAAAAAATAAATAATTAGTATCAAACCTGGTCCAATACTCAAGTCAACAAAAAAGTGCTATGACTTTTGCTAAATCCAGTTCAAACGGGTTATGTCTCGACTCGACAGTCTGTCGACACGCGGCGTGCGAGTACGAGTACTTGTCACTATAAGCTTTCTCCGGTTTAATTTTTGTAGAAAACTTACACAAATAGCTGGTATTTATCCTGCTAAAATGGCAAAAGGTTAGTATTTTCATGTACTTCAATTTTCAACAGTGCACACTCATAACATTGTTGTAAGTTAGAATTGCTCACTTTCACTTCAAAATCATATGATTTTGACTTCCAAACTCGTAGTTAAAAGGTTTTGAAACCTCTAAAGGTCCATGCAATGTGATATTAACCCGTAAAACCATAAAACCATTCTTGCAATGTCATAACCCTATGCTATTGTTAGTCATGTTCAGGTTATCCACATCTATAGGACAATAGTTATTCTATGTATAAATATAAAAACAATATTAGTAAAACTAAATTATTTCACCATATCTATCTACTATTTATCTTTTAAAGTTATGGACGTAAAGTTACTGGTCATTCAAATTATTAAAAGAGATGATTATTTCAAAGAGTCAATAAATTACTGATAAATATATTTAATCTTTTTATTTTGAGTACTAATATTATAATAAGAGAAAATTCAATTTAGTAGAACTGATTCACTAAGATTGCAGTAATCATAAATAATAGTTAACCTAAGCCAGTTGGATGGATACAAAGATACCAAACAGGAATAAAGATAAAATTACAGTATTTTAGTGTTATTCATAAATTGTTGAGTGCACTAATATTATCAGAGTGTAAACATAATGTTATGCAAAAATCAATAACACTTATTATAATTCTAACAGAAACAATGTGCATGAAATAATGATGTTGGTTGTTTTTATTCACTAATGAGTTGACTGTGTATTGGCCTTAAAATTAGAAAAATCATAGTCATTCAATTTCATGAGAAATGACAGGCATACGGCCTGCCTTCATTCTTCAGACAGACACTTTCATCTGACTTCTTTCTTGGTGTTTGGATTCCCAGAGCAATAGTAAGCAAGCTGTTGAGAGCAAGCTAACCAATTCCATGAGTGGATGTGATTTGTATGTAAATTCTTGGTGGTAAAACATCTCTGATCATCTAGCTAAGGACAAAGAATTGTCCTTGCCCCCTGCTGCTTGCACCCAATGCCACGCTATTGAACGGAGGTATTTCATCTGATAGCATGCCTATTAGTGCTTCAAATAATTGGTTTGATAATTATTATAATACTCGCAAATCTGACTTTGTGCATAAAATATGTTATTATGCTTGCTTATCATTGATCTGGATGTCTGGATGACTGATCTTTGCAGCACCCTTAGGTTTTAATTCTCTAATTTGTTCCAGGTTGTGGAGATGGTGGTGGTGAGAGCAGTGATGGCAGAGCCGCATCTGCATCGCCCCGGGTAGAGGAGCCGCCTCCCATCCCTCCAGCTGCTGCAGCATCTGCCCCCGCCTCCCTCCCTGTCTCCAATGATGCCTCACCCACTGCAGACAGCTGGGATGGTGAAGCAGATGACGCGCTACTCACACCCGAAGACAATACTGAACAAGAAGATGAAGAAGCCGATACAGTGGTTTGTTTTATTCAACAATGTTTTTAAGCAAAAATGTTATGGCCATGATTTCAGATCAATTACCGCTTAACTGCCATAGAAATGTATGACAGTAACAGTATGTTTAAGGCTTTATAGCTGTTGTTAGTAATATCATTTGATATTCTAAGCACTCATTTGTTAGTAAATGATACGTGTTTTTCAGGCCTAAACTCCATTCACATTTCCAACAGATATTAGAATTCAAGCACTCGTTGCTTTAATATTTTTGGAAAGAAATCATTCTCATAATAATAATTGTTGATTGAATAGTAAGTGATGTTTCCTTTTGCTTTCTTTAGGAGGATGGCGAAATTACTAAGAAAATTCCAAAAAAGAAGCCACCACGAGTTGAAGACACAAGAAGCAAAAAAGAGCATGTAAATGTTGTATTCATTGGGCATGTTGGTAAGTTAATTTTTTTATGGGTTAGTTATACTACTGCCAGCTGATTTAGCCTTACGTGAACGCAGGCTAACTTTGCTAGATTGGATTTGGCAGTAGTAGGTACATTATGATGAGGTATATCAGTACACATTTCAATAAAACTACTTATTTATTTTAATTAATTTACTAGATGCCGGCAAATCTACAATTGGTGGACAAATTATGTCCCTCACCGGTATGGTCGACAAAAGAACCTTGGAAAAATACGAAAGAGAAGCTAGAGAAAAATCAAGAGAGTCTTGGTACTTATCGTGGGCTCTTGACACTAACCAAGAAGGTAAGAAAAAAAAAACTACGTACTTAAGTACATTCATACCAACTGAATTGAAGTATGATGAACATACTGCACTCAAGTACCATTTCTCCTACTAATCAGCAACCTTATATTGATCTGAGTCATAGTAGGTACTCAAAACCTATGTGCGGTCCTTTAGGCCAGACATTATTTATTGTTCAAGTATTTTACAGTTAATAAATATTATACCTTTCAAGATTACCATACTAACTGCAGTGTTTTACATTTTCAGAGCGAGACAAAGGCAAAACAGTAGAAGTAGGAAGAGCATATTTTGAGACTGAGAAGAAGCATTTCACAATCCTCGATGCCCCTGGGCATAAGAGTTTTGTACCCAACATGATCGGTGGCGCCGCGCAAGCTGACCTCGCTGTCCTGGTAAGCTTGACAACTTTGCTCATTAAATGTGCGGAGCATTCACAAACAAGGATCAGATCATGTGACTTAATAAAACTTTATAATATTCATTTTATTATGGATTGTAGCCTAGTGTCATTATTGATTGGAAGTGTGTTAAATAATGCTTGAATTTGGATGTTAACTTATATGCACTTGCAAAGGCAGGGGTTTGACAACTGATTAATACTCATGTGTATGTTAACAGGTTATTTCCGCGCGCAAAGGTGAATTCGAAACTGGTTTCGACAGAGGGGGGCAGACTAGAGAGCATGCTATGTTGGCGAAAACCGCTGGAGTCAAGCATTTGGTGGCATTAGTGAATAAAATGGATGACCCAACTGTTAGTTGGGATGAGAAGAGGTAACTTTATTCTCTCACACAATTAATAGATTCATTAAAATGTTTATATTTCATGTCTTTTATGCCGTTTACTAGAAATACCTTATGCTGACAGAGTGTTTGCATGATTAAATTGTGTTTTTTATTATTATTTATAAATAGATTAAGCTGTTTTTTTAATCAAACCTCAATGTCAGCTGCTGACTTTGTTTATAAAAATGTTGATTAAGTTGTATTATCATAATTAATATACAACACAATTAAACATTTTGCATTATTTTGGGTCCATTTTCAAATTACAGATATAATGAATGCCGTGACAAAATCCTGCCTTATCTTAAGAAGCTGGGCTTCAATCCAGCAAAGGACTTATCCTTCTTACCTGTATCCGGTCAAACTGGACAAGGATTATTAGAGAAAGTAAGCACTTACAAAATCTATGATGCAAGGTTTAAGGGGTTTACTATTTTGCAGTTGTCAGAATCTGAAATAAATGTGTGTGTTTTAGACACATATTTTTTATTATAATGCATTGTGATATTTATGAAAATAATTTCTGCAGGTATCTGAAGAAATATGCTCATGGTACAGAGGGCCCTCATTCATTCAACTCATTGATGAGTTACCATCCCTCAACAGAAAGATGGATGGTCCTTTCATAATGCCAGTGGTAGATAAATATAAGGATATGGGCACGGTAGTTATGGGAAAAGTGGAGGCGGGCACTACGCGCAAAACGAGCACTCTTCTCCTCATGCCTAATAGGGTAAGTATTTAATATGAAAATAAATACACATCATAAAACGCTTCACTTCAATAAAGAGATCTTTACAAACAACATCTAAGAAGTCAGAAGCCTAGGTTATCATATACCGCAACACCCATTTGTCCATACAAATGTTGGTGAAGTCTTACAGAATGATGTCTGGAAAAAATATGTTACAGCGCATTTCATACGGTTGAGTTCTACATTACCTAGATATTATTTACATAATTCGGAGGGGCTAACTATGCTGCCGGTCCTGGCTGTGAATACGACCATGGACACTGGACAGCCGGCCTATAATAGACACCACAGTTTTGACAAAGACATTTTCAAACATTATTCTGTTTAAATATTACTTTTATGGATATTTCTCTTTTTGTTCTTGCAACCTTGTATTGTACACTGAAGTATCACTATCTTGTTAATTACAGGTAACAGTTACTGTAGACCAGCTATGGTCAGATGACATCGAAGTTACTTCTATTGGACCAGGTGAAAACGTTAAAGTAAAAGTGAAAGGAATTGAAGAAGAAGATGTCTCGCCTGGCTTCGTACTTTGCGACAGTATCAACCCCATTACCACGGGAAGGGTAAGTATACCATAAACAGTAACATTTATTACATACTAGCTGTCCACCTGTTTTTCCCCTGTGTCCACAACTAATAATAATAATAATAATAATATAATATAATGCTGGACAATCCACACAGCATCATCTAGCCCCAAAGTAAGCTACTCATAGCTTGTGTTATGGGTACTAGACAACTGATATATTTTTTATTATACATAGAAAACAAACACCCAGACCAACGGAACAAATTTCTGCAGATCGTACACAAATTTGTTCCGCGGCGGGAATCGAACCCGCAACCTCTTGCGTCGCAGGCGGACTCTCGCCCGCTGCGCCACTGAGGTCGTCAAACTGGCTACAGCTCGAAAATATAGATATCTATCAGTGAATTTTTTTATAAATATATTTTACTAGCTTCCGCTCGCGGCGTCGCCCGCGAAGTACCGACATAAAATAATAGATAAGACACATTATAAGAATAACACACAAAATTTTATGTGTATTTCCAGGTATTTGATGCTCAAGTAGTGATTTTGGAACATAAGTCCATCATTTGCGCTGGCTACTCTGCCGTGATGCACATACATTGCGCTGCTGAAGAAGTCACAGTCCGGGTACAGTATGATTCTAAAAAAATCTAAATTAGTCTTCCATACTGAACCAAGTAGTTGCAATTAGAACACTGATTACAGAAACTAAATAATGTTCGTGTCAAATTGTTTGGCCATTCCACTCTTGTTGTACAGCCATTTATGTCAACCATTCAACTTGTTCTAATTTATCCAGGCGCTCATCTGTCTGGTGGACAAGAAAACCGGCGACAAGTCAAAAACTAGACCACGCTTCGTTAAACAGGACCAAGTTGCCATCATGAGGATAGAATGCGCGGGAATCATATGCTTAACACCATTCAAAAGCTTTGCTCAGATGGGCAGATTCACGTTAAGAGATGAAAGTAAGTACATATATTTTTATGTTTACTTTAGGGAAAAAGTTGTTCGACAAATTCACGCTAAATATGATTTTTTTGCATGAATGCCTGGCAGAAAAATCACCATTTTTACTAATGGATAGTACTTAGACCATAGAGTGTAGCATAGACTCGTAAAAGAAACCTTATAAAGAATTCTAGCTAATTAGTTAATAATCATCTTTAACAAATTTTAGTTTCGTAAATAACACTTAAGTCAAACCAAAATATTATTATTTGTTTCAGATAAAACCATTGCAATTGGAAAAGTACTAAAAGTGATTGAGTAAATTGGCACTACAATTGTAAATTAGCTAGGATAGGCCTTTTCCATACTACATTATATCGACACAGAACGCGTGTAATCCTGGTTTTTGGGATCTGTATCCTGTGAGAGCTCAGGTGTAATGCTTTATCGTGATGTCATTTCCACATGAACTTTATTTTAATTTTCATTTTGTCTTATAGAAAGCTAGGCCTCATATCCTTACACGAGTTACATAATAAATCATATTACAATTTATGAAAATAATAAGCAGCCTTATGCGTTATTTATGTCGAAATCTACATGACCCTAGAATCCTACTAATAATATTATAAACGCGAAAGTTTGTAAGAATGTATGGATGGATGTCAGAATGTCATGGATGTATGTTTGTTACTCTTTCACGCTAAAACGGCTGAACTGATCTGAATGAAATTTGGCACAGATATAGATTATGGTCTGGAATAACACATAGACTACATTTTCTCTCGGAAAAATTAACGGTTCCCGTGGGATATTTTTTTTTTTTTTTTCAAGGTACCACGCGGGCGAAGCCGTGGGCGGAAGCTAGTAGACTATAATATTGTATGGAAGTAATTGCCATATTGAGTCATTGTTTAAAATACCTTTATTGGCTGCTAAGTGTCGTGTAGAGTTCTAATAAAAGCGCTCTAATGTATTTTTTCACTTAAATAAATTAGAACTTCAGTTGCGCGAATATTTTTTTAAAGTGTTGTGGTTTTGATGTACGAGGCTCTCGGTAATGTTAGTGTGATCATCCATTTAGCGCTAGTAAAGTGTAGAACAGTGTTGTTGTGTTTGTATTCAAATGAACTTGCAGAAATACTAGCCTATTTGGTATCACGGAACACTTATTTATTTCAGGATATATTATATTTTCACGTATTATTGGATAAAAATAATAGTTACATGCATATTATAATATTTAAATATTTCTTAATAAAGCGGAAATTGTTTTATTCTAATAATGCTAGTGCTCACCAGCACATTCATTGGCTGTTCAAGTTTGTTTTAGTAAAATTTTATCAACTCAATGTCACATTACCCTCGAATTTGGCCTTTATGACTATTTTTTTTTTTACCATCGCAATGTAGAATAATAAATACCTACTATTTACATACAAAACATTCAAAAATGAACACTTAGATTTTCTGTTGGCTTTGGACTTATCAGACAGACAGGATGTGAGATTATAATGATTTGTATTTTTCTTTTGGAAACCTTGCCCAATATAATGCACAAAAAATTTGGAAACTTGAATTTGAGCAGAATTGTTTCGAATAATAGTTGTCAGCAAATACCTATAATTTACTAAGCTACGCCGGTGCCGATGCAGAATAATGTGTTGGTGAACACTTACTTTATTTAAATTATTTATCTGTAAGTTTCCGTTGTAACAACATTTTATTTTCACAATAAAATTACAATTATGTAGTTCGTCACATGTTTTAATGTTAATTGTTTACAAATAATAGTCTGCAATATTTTAACGAAGTATATATACGTAGTTGATAACTTATTGCTTATGTGACTGAACACCCAAGCAACATTATGTTTTTCGTTTCAATATAATGTTATTTTGTACAATAAAAAAGTGTATCTTTTGAGGGGCTTTGCAGTCCACGATCGCGGAACACCCGTTCATCATACCTAGATTATAATGAGAGTACTTATAAGTACTATGAAAGTAATGTAAAAATGGTTCACAATAAGGAAGTTGATTTCAAGCAGCGGCTTAGTTTTGGTATATTGTATATTATGAATTTATAAATTTTCAGCTTTTTTGAAATATAATCGAGTTTACATAGTTTGGTTTTGGTATATTTTTCTTTAATAATGTTAGCTATCTGTTAGCTTGTGCTAGAATAGAAAATAACGCTAGGAATATCCGGTCGAACTCCGGATAAGATATAGGTATAAGGCCGAATACCAAATAGTGACCGAATATCTGTACATCGCGATATCGAGCGACGCTGACGCCGCCGCCCCGCTGCTGCCTCGGTCGGTCGGTGCGTTGCGTATCTACGTTACGAGCGCTTTCACGAGTTTGTAATAGATAGTAGATAGTTGGCTGAGGATGACAGGGAGCCCAGTTGACGAACTCTAGATACTTACATAATTATCGCAAATGATATTCCGTGACAAGTTCCAAAAATATCCGAAGGATTTAAAGACTTAAAACGTGCTACATTAAATGCTTAATTTCTTTTAAAATATAGAGGAAGCAAATCTCGTATTGTAGCAATTTATTGATAGTATTTCAACGGTCAATACGATCCTGACGGTAACCGTTATTTTACTTCACTCATTGCGCTTTTATATTCAGGAGAAGCACGAAGTGAGACCGTGATTTGTACCCAATCACCCACGTCAATTTACTCCTACATGGGCAAGTTTGTAAACTTATGAAGCCAGAAGGAGTTCCAGGCCGGACGACTCGAACTAGGGAAACGCCTAACCTGAACGCTTGACCTAAATTAAATTAGGGCGTGGTCATCCATCCAAATTACGATCACACTCGAAGCTTTACATATCGATACCGGAAGTATCAATTAAGGTAAGGGACAAATCCCGGTTTTACAGGAGAGCAGAAATAAGATTATTTTTTTGTAAATTAGTTTGTATCATTTTTTCCTGTGGTCGTATTTGAATGCTTCCAAGACCAAATCGTCTTAGATTCTTGGTATCTTTCGTACTAAAAATTCAAAATTCTGATATATCTTACGGTTTCGAAGATAGCCTGTCCCTTACATTAAAATTCAATGGTAAGCCGTACCTTACGCTAATTAAAATTTAGTTAAAATAAGTCTGCAGTAATGTAAGGAACAGATGTAAGTATAAAACTGATAAGTAATTTTAACGTAAGGGTCTATGACTAGTTTTAAATTTGCTGTAAGTAAACAAGAACCTAGCAATATCAACCTTATTTTCATCGACTTAGAGAACAGTGCCTTCCTACTTGTAACATTACGCCAAATAAAACCATATTTTAATATCTTATTAATCGTATACCAACCTATAAACGAGCAATTCTTGTATATATGTTTACAAGAATCTGAATCTGAATCTCGGAAACGGCTCCAACGATTTTGATGAAATTTAGTATGCAGATATTTCGGGAACGACAAATCGATCTAGCTAGGTTTGATGGTTAGAAAACATCGTTTTATCAGTGTTTTCAGGCAATAAAAACTTTAGAATACTAATACTTACATCTATTGGAGAGAAGTAATACTATTTTTATTTTTTATTTCTTTTAAACTTTGGCAACAAGGTCAATCTAGAACTGTGTCAATCGATCATTTCGTGCGACCCGGGTCGATCATCACGATCGAGCTACAAAGATTCGATGAATCGACCCATGCGGGCAATCTAGGAGACAGATGTATTTGTTGTACCCATGGTTCCCTTGACTTGCAGTGTAGGTTATCCACAAACAGGTCACTATCCTAGGATGATCGACAATCAATTGGGTCGCACGCGAGCCTTGCCAGCTAGCCCTAACAGGTTTTTAAAGGTTTCTACCTATTAGATGGAAATTAAAAACCGTGTCTGACTGCACGCGAAAGAAAAAGATAAGTACTTACTTGTAGTTGGTCACGCAGTTTGTGTACGCGAGTATGAAACTAATTAACTCTAAAAGTATGAAGATAGGGTCCAATTTACTTTCGAGTAATCTATACGTTGCATCAATACATACGAATCGCACTGGCATGGCATCTCTGACCAGCGCGACAAACGGAACTCGGCAGACGTGTGAAAAATGACCGAATCACTTGCGTATGGGTTGCGATCGAATCAAAGTGATCTAATCAATCGTGATTGACCATGTCTAGAGCCTAAACAACAACTAAATTGTTTTGCCAACACAGCAACACTAAAGCTACTTGATAAAGATGGCGTTAAAATCGAAAAATATTATTCATAATTCATCAGTAATAATTCGTATCAAAATATAATTTCCAAAAAATACAAGTTACCAAAAAAAACAGATCATCCAGGTACTAAGGCATATCAACGTAAAGGACAACATTGAAAAAACCGCGTTACATCAAAACAAGTGATTTTAGTGTAAGGGTCAAATTATTTAATTCTTGAGACTTACATTAATTGAGATAAAAAAATTCACTTGATAAGTTTGTTATGTTACAATTTTAGATAATTTTCTGTTTAGAACTTCTGAAAATGTGTACTGTAAGGGACATTTTTTTGAAGATATCGAAATTTCAAGTATACCAGTCGATAGAGCAGAAAATTTTAGATAGAACTGCATATTCAACTCATTTTCGATAAAATGTCCCTTACGTTAATTGTTAATTCCGGTATCGATATACTACGATTTTTTATGGAGAAAATGATCTTAGGTGACGAGGGCCCCGCAGATGGTAATTATGCATGTCTACCCATCAAGTACTTCTATAGACCAGTGTGGTGAAAGTATTCCACTGCGCTTCAAGAGGTCTATTCGCACACGGGGTATCGTTTGATTTTAAAAGACCCACGATACCACCAGGGGTATCGTGGGTCCGCAGTGACTTGACACAAGTTTTCAACCTTTTTGGGTCCTTCACAATGTTTGTTCTCCGTTGTGTGAAAGTGCTGGAAGGTATACTCACATACATTTTTTTTAACAAAAATATCCTTAAGTACATGCACCACCGGATTCGCAACTGCAAACATAGTTAAGTATTAGGATCACCGTATAATAAATTGGCCGGGCGGGAAGGCTTTCGGTGCTTTCGATGAGAGGTACTTACCCTCAAAACAACAACTTAGTTATTTTATATATAACTTTGTAGGTGCTACGAATTAGTACACCAAAGCATGGTAGACTACATACTGTACTATATTACTACTACGAAAGTACGATTTGGGTCCCTTGTTGGACTTCAGAAACCTATTAATAAACTATAAATGGATTTGTGCTTGATTTATTGAGAGCCATGAATAAATAAAACCTTTTATTTAAAACTAATATTTATCAGGCAAAATGTGCAAGATTAGGTCACATTTCATAATTAAAATTATTATGTTTATCCAAATACACAGGTATAGCAATAAAGGAGGTTAAAAGTAAACATTTAAAGCAACAAAAACGTGTAGGTTTTACACATTAGCCTGCTCCAAAAATATTTACAGTCAAATTCCATTACTGGAATGTATTTTCAGTTTGCGAGTCATACAAATAACTTATGTTTAAGCTATATTATTGTTTTAAATAGAACCTATGTTTGCAGATATAATACCTAGTACATTATGTACAACTTTGAAAATAATTAAAATCTCATATTTAGCACTTACGACTACCTTAACAATTTTGTTCATTGCTAGACAGTTACATCCTACTCACCTTGCTACTTCATTGAACATTCATATCAATTTTATCAGTCTCAATATCTTATTATTAAGTACCTAAAGTAGCTAAAATTTGGCAATAGAAGATATTAATTTTGTAGCTTGATGTCATTTTTAGTTATATTTTGATTCATTTGATCATTCTCATATTCAACAAAATCATCAAACAGACTGGGCCAGGCTTCTGTGTCATCATAGCTACTGAGATCATCACCCACAAATTCACAAAAATTTAAAAACATATACCATGTATCTTTAGGAATGCCTCTGATGTGGGGATTTCTGTCTAAATACATAAGCCATCTATCTAATATAGGAGGTTCATTATTAGTGAACACTAAGCGCCACAACAAAATGGCTATATCTGTAGGTAATATTCTTTGTCCAGTACTAACTTCAAGCCCAAATTTAAAAGTAAACCTATACAAATCTTTAAAATGTTCACTTTCTCTATTTAAATCACCAATTATCTCATTGAGCTTTAATTGAATACTTTTGATTGAATCAGTTTTCATGTCTTTCAGTCCTTGAACAAACTCTATTTTTGTAAATCGACACATTTGACTAGCATTTAGTTTCCATGCAAGGATTAAAACTTTAAAATCATCAGGGTTCAACTGTAAATCATTACAAAGGTTTTCAATGCCTTCAGCTAGTATGGCTTCTTCAAGTGAATCCTTGTACTGGTCAAATAATTGGTTTATTTTTGTTTCTGATGCTCGAGGTTCACTCGACCCCAAAGAAGACATTGTCCGTGGAATAGATGGCAGCTTCTGATAGAATGGTTTGGGTGTCCTCTCAGTTATAATGATTGATTTAGATGTATTCATATCTCCTGTACATTGTTCCCCAAATGTCGTCATAGTGTTGGCATTTTGCAATGAGGAAGTACTTTTGAAAGTGTTCAAACTGTTCTCATTGTTTTGAAGTAGTGGTACTTCTTGAGGATATACCGACACTGCTGCAGCAATATTTGTCATCTCTGTAAAATAGTTTTCAAGATTAAGGTGGAAAGCTTAGAATTTTATACTGGTTGATCAAAATAATACAGATCACTATAGTATCACAGGCTTACCATCTTTATCTCTATGAGGAGATGCAGTGGCATCACAGTTGGATTGATCTTTAAAACAACTCATACAATGGCCCATTGGATAAAACCTCTATTACTGATGATAACTTCAAAGACATCAAATTTTATTCCAGTGATAATTGTTAATTTATCATCAATAATGCACATAATGATACAAACCACTTTATTTTACTCCTTTTCGACTACTTTCAGAGAAGACCTGAAAAATATATAAGTAGGTACGTTAATAGCGATAGATTCTGTGAAAATTTAGTTTCGTGAATGTGTATTTTATTTTGTATGCTCACATTGAGAAAATATTGTAAGGAAATAACTGTATATATATAATGGTAGCAGAGAGCTAATGTTTCGCATTTCAGGAACATAATCTACATCACTACTGTACACTAAATATACTTTATTTTATTTTTCCTATTTTCTAAAAACAATCCCTTTGTGATATTGAAATCTTTAGCTTTTGACTTCTTTCTTGCTTGCTTGATTGACTGACGACTACATGAAAAAAGTTGGTGCATGACATTGACTTACTAAACAATAAGATAATGTCAGATAATGTCAGTCATAACTGCCGTTTTGTACGGAAAAATAACGTCGAGGGGACTCGATCCAACTCGATCTCAATTCTAAACTTGAATTTTGAATCGTAAGTAAATTCGTAACGGCTGGTGCGGGATGGATTCATAAAGTAATTCCTTTCCTTTGTATTGTACGTTGGTTTTTAAGCAGGAAAATGAGTGTGATAGAAGATAATTGGGACTATATCATAGATCTCAACAGTTATGATAAGAAATCATACTGTGAATTTGAAACAACAGTCCTTAGTTTCAAGGAACTTATTCTCCAACAACTAGAAGACAGTTTCAAAGTACAAAAGTTTATGTACAGTTGTAAAGTGGCTCAAAATCATAACGATGAACTGAAAGATCTCGTGGAGAGAAATAGAATATTACGCAATCAGATCGAAACAAAGCTGGAAGAACTTACACAACAACAACATCAGTACGAAATCTTCAAGAAAGGTAGGTATTTACTTACCCTTTTATAATTATTAGTCGCTATGTAGATACCTACATTAAGTCTCGAACCTGTGGTACTTTTTTGTAAGATAAGTGTCTGTAAGTAAGGATGATAAATATTCAAAAGTTTAAGTCTGCTTTAGAGAGCTAACTACACAACCTCGCGTAAACTTTAACCCAGCTGCACCTCTAATTTATTAATGTTATATCACTAAAATATAATATTTGCAGATCAAAAACTTATATCACAAGAAATAAAAGAAACCCATGAAGCATTTTTGATGGCAAAGAAGTACTATAAAAAATTCCTGAAAATGTATCATACTATTGAATCCCGGAATGGAGAAACACAAACAATATATCTCCAATTCTTCACTGAAGCTAGGAGGGATTCTGAACACTATTCCGTGCGTTTATTACGAAACACAAAGATTGGGAAATATCAATGTAAGTAAAGTTATATGATGGTGATTACATATTTATTTTACCTACATAGCAGTAACTAATTTGTTTTTATGATGCACCATAATATTATATAATCAGTAATGTCAACTTATTTTATTTTTTCTTTTCAGTAATAAGTACAACACCTAAGCTTTCAAACTTTAAGGAGTTACAAAGAAAATTGCAAGAGTCAAATGATGTACCTGGGGCCCTCTGTTCAATAAGACATTCTTTTATTGCAATGAAATCGAACAAGAAGTAAGGCTTTGATATTAAAATGTAAATACTAAAGTTATGTTGACACCACGGCAAATGCAATGCGAACATTCCATGCATCTACGTGGACCTGAGATTCTACATGTTATGTTAATAGGTAGAGCTGCTATTGAGCATAGAATAAAAAGGTTTACCACCACCGCAATTAAAATAGCCCTAAGTCGTACATGAAACAATTAAAGTGGAAACACTGAATTTTACCCACTCATTGAAATGTGTATTACTGTGTACCTATACAATGGGCTTGTAACCACCAGAGGTCGGAATTAGGTAGAGCTATTTATGCACTTACACTGATTTCATACAGTGAAAGAATAAAGTGGATATGCCACAAATCCCGAGATTTATTCTATAGAGCAGAAAAACCCCGTGATTTATTATATAAAAAAGTTATTTTCTTTTACACAATTTAAACGCGCGACGTTGCCAAATTTACATCAACGACATCATTCAAAAAAGTACCAGGAGACCATGCACGACAACATAACCATACACGGTCCTGGTTATGAAAATGGAAAAAAAGTCTTGTTTAATAACTGGTTATGAAACTGTGAAAAAGATTCCTCATACATAACCAGTTATGAAATCTTAGTTACGAACGTGGACGAAGGGATCAAATGTCCGAAGTTGTAAAATTCCAATGCACACACGCGCGATTTTGCCACATTTGTAGTTCGCACAACATAGCTTGTGAGAACAAAAGAAAAGAAAACCGGATTTCTAATGAACAATCCAGGGAAGATCCATATTAATATAAACATTTCGATGCAAGTACTTAAAGAACTCTACCTAATTCCGACCTCTGGTAACGTAACCACGGTATCCACACATGAAATACTTGGTTTTAATTATTTTTTTAAATGTACCATTGAATATGATCATTTATCTATGTACTTAAACACATTATTATTGATCACAAGTCTTGAGGATTTCTTACCAGCTATGTATATGGTAAGGTAAACAAAACAAATATTGTGTAATAGGATGTATAATAATACTAACAATATAAAATACATGACATACAAAAACTAGGTAGGTACCTAATTGTCAACAAAATAAATACAATTTCATTAAAAGCTGAGGTTTTGACATTTAGAGTTAGAGATGAGTTAAACTAATATACCTACCACACCAGAGTATTGTGATACTGTTTTGTCATCATTATATTAGTTGTATCTGCTCTGCTTTAGTAGGAATACACTCTTATAAGGAAAGGCTGCCTCTTCTAGTACTCTTGACAAAGATAGTCAGTATAAAATTGTAACTCTTTCAACATATTATTGAATCAGACAGGCATCTAGAAACATGTAATGAGCATTTCACAAATGCACGGTCTATCTCAGTCAGTTTGTATTACTTTAGCATGTCCTTTTTGTATTACTTTAGCATGTCAAATTACTATAATATTTTTGATACTCTCTTTGTATTGTATGAAACATTATTGGTATAAAAATAGCTACACATTTCACATTGGAAGAATCCACTTAAAAGTGGGCTTCAGTTTGAGTCAGTCACGTCGCTTCTTTACTGTTCATACACTAATACAAATGCAGAGCTTTTTGTAGTACAATGATAGCCCGAACTTCTCGTAGGGTCTACAATAGACAGCAAATTGCATAATTAGTGTGCACAAGCACAACAGTTAAAGACCAATTTTAGATTAGGTCAGGTACATCTGATAAGTGCACTGCACACATTATACAGATTTATAGCACTTATAATAAATAAAGTTAGTCTATTTATAAATAGTAAGTAGGTATTAAAATAAATCATAACATAATTATATGTATCATAAGTTTTAGTGTACCTATGTATAAACAATATTAGAAACGGATCACGTTTTTTATCACTGTAAGTTACTCACATGATTAAATACTACCTTATAATCCTGATTAGACAACACAACGGAATTTAAAAAAAAACATAATTAATGTAGCTGTTAGACCTAATAAAACTTCTGAAAGTGTTAAAAGCGGTCCTTAGGCTTATGATCATGTTTTTTTTTCTTATGCCCTCAGTCCACAATATGAAAATTCTACAAGCCCTCAATTTGTATGGAGTGTTATATCTCAATTTACGCTCTACAGAAGGCGCTGTAGAAAATATAATACCTACAAACAAATTGATGGCTTGTCCACACAAAATTATTCTTAGTTAGGCCGCTATACGAGTACAATCAAATAAGTTCTAATCTATATCAACTGCAATGAAATAGGAGACTTGTAAAATTTGTTTCTTCATGCCGTGTATCAGCGGCACTGCTCCAAACAAATAACGTTTACGCACTTGAGTCGGACTTCCGACTAATTCGAAAATACCAATGGCGAAAAACAATTTAATCTGTATTGTCGTCTGTAATAGCCACATTCTCAGCCAAAAGTGTGATGAATGTGACAAACTCAAAATCACTAATTACATACTTGTGCTAATTTATAATAACTTGCATATTAATCACAACTCTTTAATGAATTTTGTATAAAAATAAAAATAACACCTACGTTAGTGTACAACCTTAAATATTTCGCCACACCAAATATAGGCGGGTTTGTGTTGTGCTACATAATATTATATACATATTCATTTTACATCATATTCAATATCTTTCAATTCCATGTTTAAAGCACCCGTACGAGAATTAGGAAAACATACTCTCAAATTATCGATTTAGATTTATAGGTTAATAATGTATTAATTATAACTGAAATTACCATATAATTTGTGCTCTTTATATAACAAGTTACATACAGCAGTATGCGAGTAACGATTTAATAATATTCAATAATGGAAGCTAAGTAGACTGAAATTGTATCAGGTTTAAACAGAATAGGTATAAAACTTTTATTATAAAAATAGAGATTTCTTCTCAATATCTATATCTGTATCAATTCTTAGTCAAAATACCTATAATATTGACACCACACAAATGTAAATCAATATTGCCTTTAAGTTATTTTTAATTTACCATTGGTGTCCCCATTTGCAGTAGGCGGTGGGAGTTCGGTACATAATGTTATAGCAGACTTTTGTGGAAGCTCAGATTGTAAACTCGTGGAAGAACCTTTTGATCTCGCCGGTATGAGTAGCGCACCCAACGCTATAAAGTGCAGCGAATAGTAGAATTTTCTGGAAAATAATGATTCGTAAATTAGTTATTAACTAAATTCGAAGGAACTGTGAAATAAGATAAACTCGTACAAGGAGAGGGCTTGGTCTTTAGCGTGAGGTAAATAAGAACGTTCGTCTACGAAATTATAGCAAGTCGGTGAAAAGCAGAATCACCGCCATTATCGCCATAACTATCTCTCGAAATAACATATCTCGTTTAAAAAAATACAAACCCATAGAAAGCGAGGCTCGGAGTCATATGCAACAAAACAAAGGGCACTGTAGCATACGTCATCGCGACGCGTGTCGTGACGAAACTGAGGAAGTCGTAGAATAGCTTTTTAGGTCGACTGTTAACGAAAAGAGGTCTAGCTGCCGTCCGGAACTGCAACAGAAATAATGAACTAAATTTTAGATTCTAGGTCTATTTTAATCAGACCTATACCTACAAAACGGTACATAGTTTGTAGGTTTACCTTTCTAGCAGCTACAGTAAAGAGTCCCCCGGCGAAGAAAGTCATGTAATACCCAGGGTGGAAACCATGCCAGACCGCAGACAGGCCGTAGACGCGGACGGTGCGGAACTTAGCGCCGCCTCGGTGGTACGCCACGTTACGGAGCCAAGCGTTAGTGTTTTTGTTCCAACTGGCTATTGCCGAACGGAAATTTTGCGCGAACTGAAAACAAAATTATAAAATGCATGCATGAGGTACCTACGCACCTATATGACGGTAATGTGTTTCTGTTTGTTGGGAAACAATGAGTTCGTCGGCGTTCCGTTCCGAATCATTTCGTTAGGCACAAATTCATTATGAAATATCGGTACACGGTTGGCTTACCTTGACTTAATAGGATCATTAAAGGCAAAATATAGTATGTAATTATTCGCTATTCATAGATCATCATTCATCTGAGTCAGCCTGCACCCACATAGTCAGAGGATGATATAATTTTATATTAGCCCCATATTCGCAAGGCGAATAGGCTAGTAAATAAAGATTTAAAAAACTAAGCTCATAAAATAATGAATAAAACTATAATACACCGTACATAGTATGACAACCAACACTGAATATTATTGTAAAAGAAGTTACCAACGGTTGTACGGTTGTATTCTGGGAGGTCAAGGAGTGTTAATAGGGCAATATACATCAGCACGATGTGTGCGTAATCAATCAACATCAATCAGTGCCTATAATAACAATTGAATCACTACTACTGTATCTAACTAAACTAGGTATGTACTTCTATAAATGTTTTACAGAAAATTCATTTTTTTTAAAAAGAATCATGCTATTTGATTCCATTCCATGTACCTACTAGTATAGTTGTCTGAGTCACTCTGAGGAGCGAAGATGAAGTACAAGTAGGTTAGTTAAGTATTCTTTGTTGTTGTATTATGATTAAACTTTACCTACGGTTGATAGACATTGATGTATTATGCTCGTTACTACCGTTGAAACGAGTAGGTACTTAAGCAGTAAAACCTTATATATAGGTTAATAGGTCATCAATTCAATCAAACCTTGCATAAGTAGGTTTTGTATTAAATCATTAGGTCTGACAATGCACAATGCACAATCTAAGTAGGTACTCAAGTACTGTAAAATCATATCGTACACCTACCTATTGGTATGACTTTACAGTTGTTGACCTACGATTAATAACTTTACCTAGTTATCAATGTTCTTGATTGTTTTCAAAGTATTTTTTGATTAAGCAGGTAGTTTACGAGGTGTGTTTATTGATAATGGCGCAAGTAGCATGTCGAACCTACCTGTGTTAATAATTCTTCTGCCCTTATCCCACGCGTGGGGTCAGCACAACATGTTTTCTTCCACTCACTCCTATAATTCGGAGTCCTCTCTCTTACATTCATGTCATCTTTCACACAGTCAAATCACTTTTTCTTCGGCCTTCCTCTACTTGCGTAGGTACCCAGATATACTCATAACCATAACTTTTTTGTGACTTGGTTTTCATCCCTCATCTTTTCAATAACAGGCGCCACTTTCAAACTTCCCCTGACATACCTACTAATTCCTTATCTTGTCCAACCGTGTCACCCCTCACATCCATCTTAACATTCGTATTTTCGTAGCATGCACTCACGTTTTAAGTTCTCAGTGCTAAAATAACTTAATTAAATGTTTAGTAGGAACTTTACCTCGAATCCAAAAACATCTATGTTCGACATCTTATCCCATTTCGGCGTGCCATCGTTGTCGTATCCGTTGAATCCCATGCCAGAGTTGTTGCAGATCGCTTCTGAGAGTAACCACGCGTGGTAGTACTTGCAGCGTACTACCAGGGTGGATAGGTACGCGTACCAGAGGAGGTAGAGACCTGACCAGGAGCGAGACACTTCTGACGATGGGTCAGTTAGTTCTGGGAATTGATAAGAAGATTAAATCAGTTTTTTTCCCTGACTGCGAAGCGAAAATGGAGGATAGTGGAGGGTAATGCTTTTGGGATGTATTTATACATATATCTTTGGCTGTCGCTGTAGCACAAATGGCTGGACGGATTTTGATGAATGAGATGTCGTTGGATTCGTCTGAATCACAAGACTGACATAGGCTATACAAAATGTCAAAATGGCGGCTGTAGCCAAAGACGAACTCTGGCTGTACTGTAGTCCTACTCCTACCACCCTATAATAGCTTATTAGTATATTTGAAAGGTCGACGTCCACTACAACGGTTCGAGCTATATTCCTAAGTAGTTATATAATAGGTAAATAAATAGTGTAAAGCAAAGTAAAAATAAGCTAGTCATGCTCATACCTTCCAAAACGGTGAGTGGATATTTTTTAGCTAGCGTCAAGTAAAGCAATGCAGCTGCGATGGAGCCCATCATTTTGTAGAACACTGCCCGCCGCGGGGATGGCTCTTTGCTCTCTTTAGATTTGTCATTCTGGAAGATTACCTATCATTAGAGATTACCGCGCAGAAACTTCTGGCCACAGTAGCTCAGGGGGCTTACCACGAAGTCTTCCAGAACGATTCCGTTTTCGAAACGTCACATTTGAAGCTTGAAGTAACACTACTTCAATACAATTTGCATAGGTCATGGTACGAAATAACAATGTAATATTAATTCGGTAATGTATTATGAATTCGTGGTGAGGCCCCAAGACTAAAAACGAACAAGTTATATTTATTTAACCCCTATCTCTATCTCATCTATCTATTCATTTGCTTCGATCTGCCCCTACCTACCTATAGTTATATATAGTTCACAAATTAGATGGAGTGACGTGATGGAAGACTTACCTCAGTCCAATGTTCCCCTTCGATGAAATTAATATAATCGTTGTAAAACACCACCGGTCCGCACATCAAAGTTTGGAATGCTAGTGTGTACGCAAAGTACTCGAGAGGCGAGGGAATCCTCTCCACTGTAGTTAGACACTCATCAGTCCCTTTGATGTTCGCATTCACTTCTTTATTCGTCAGGTTATCTTGAAGCGAGTATGCCAACGATGTAACTCTTTGAGTAATCACCATCAAAGGCCCTGAAATGTAGTAAACAGTTATGACTCCGCAAAAAGTATACCTACAATGTTATTTATGCAAACGCAATGATTTATGCACCTGTAATATCCAATGTGTAGTCAGCGGTGTGGTATATTTGTCGATGTAAATGCAGGCAGGATAAATATACCATAGATGCCGTTAATATGGCACTGAAATGCAACAAATTAATTATAACTGCTACGTATTAAGTATGTAATGCAACGTAACAAATTGACAAATTGTCTAATCACCATGGCTGAGGACACTTACTTTCCCATCAAATGGTGTGGTACAGTTTTCAGTAGGGTATAACATAGCATAGGCACCACTGATAAGTGTATGGCTTGTCTGAAAGTCAAGAAGCATTATTCATTTATTAGGAGTAGGTACTTATGTTTTGCTATCACTGAAGTCTTTGTAAATAGCATATTATGTAATAAGATCATTTTTAGAATATTATGTAACTGTTATTTTATATGTAAGTAAGTAATTTATTATATTCTTCAGCTGTAGGCATCTTAATTTTTTGCGTATAAATTAATTGCTTATCTTGACTTACGTTATCTCACATTTATTGTTAAATTGATATTATTTAAATCAAGCGAAGTGCGAGCTTTATTGGCAAACTGGGACCGTAACCAATTTTAAAACAAAGGCTGAGGACCAGGGATCTTAGGAAAAACGAAAGTAGGTACTAAATCTATAAAATGTTATTGATAGTTAGAAAGACCTGTGCCTAGGTTCAGCCTAGTTTATTCATTATCAATGTGTCCATCCGGCCCAGCCAGACTATCATAAGATTGATTCCATTTCATGTTTATTGAGCAACAATGCAAAATTCAATATCACTTGAATCGTATCTCGTATGGTCCGAGCGACTGATTCATTCATTGTCACAAATATAACGTCCAACGGCACAAAGAAACGGAGAAAAACATAAACTCTCAAAATAGGTAAAAGTATCATTCATTACACTTAACTTGATAATTTGATAGATTTGATTGATACCTACAGTAATACGATTTAGGTAATGAACCCCACTACGCTCTAGCGGCAGTCAATCGTTATAAACAAGAAACTTATTATGTACCCAGGTGATTAAATAACCAGCCTACCCGCTAGGATACCTAATCAGTATTATGGTGTGAAAATTAGCTACACCGGTATAATAATGACCAGCTGGTATAGGTTGTCGGGAAGTTAGCGGATTGTCATGCGCAGTGCAGCTTTTTAATACTAAATCGTCTACCTACTGCGCATCGAAACGGCTAACTTCACGAAACCCGCTGAGTGAATTGTAGGTACCTAGGTTTAGGTAGGTTTTTCTACTACCTAAACCTAACATAGATGGTCCAAACATAAAAAAAACACAGTAACAACGAGATACCTAATTAATTAAGATAATGTCTAGAAGGTCAACATTACTTACACATGTAGGTATTAATTCTTATTTTAGTGTAGACTTACATACCTACTACTTAGGTAAGTACTAATAAAATTAAATAGACACCTTCGTGAGGAATTTAGGTAGGTAATTTTGTTAGCCTCCGAATGTTAATATTACCGACTGCGAAGCGAAAAAGGAGGGTACTGTGTTTGGGATGTACCTATGTTTGTACTCTTATGTTTGTATACAATTCCATTGGCTGCCACTGGAGCTCAAACGGCTGACAAATTTTTACAAATGAGGTCCTATTGGATTTGTCTGGATTACAAAAGGTGTTACTTACAGTCGGGTTTTTTTATTTTTTTTGTAATAAACTCTAGTTTATATCATTGCATTAAGGTAGATAGGTGCAAGTGAATGACTGACTGCCAAAAAGTGCATTGTGCTGTGTTACTGCAAAAGAGTAGGAAGGAACTACATAGGTAGCAAGCAAAATAGAATTAACTGAATAAGTAACAAATAAGAAACAAAAACTCACTTTCCGAAACAGAAATATCCCATCAACAAGCCTATAACAAGGCATACGGAATGGCGAAATTCTGGCGAAGCAAATTTCAATGGTTTCCGAAACAGTCTGGCCAGGCATAGTGCAGCTACTTGTGCGATTAAAAAATTTACCTTATGGAAAAAAAACGTAATGTAATGTGCTTAATATAATGATCCTTCCAAACAAGCTTTACAAAAATAAGTGGAATGAGTTATTTTCTTCTTTCTCTGGCCATGTTTTATGAAACAAATTCTTCATAGATCCCTTGCAGGAAGGGATGATGAATGAATTAAATGGCGCACACAGGTGTCCAGTAAAAGCTCATGGTGTGCTGTAATGTGGTTTGATTCCCATTGTGTGGATAATTGCTAGGTCTTCAAATGTTTTTCCATGGTACACCCTACTGGTAATATCAGGACAACTCTAGGATTTGCATAGAAATAGTGCATTAAGTATTCAGGCTATAGAAAAGTGCATAGCCCTGGTACAGGACATGCCACACCTACTTTGCTAGCGACTGACAAGACCACAAGTACAAGGATGATTTAAACAAAGCAACTGAATATAATTTCTCATATTTTCAAATTTAAGTCTGAAAAATGTTGAGTGAGCTTTTGCAAACAAGCATAGTTGTTTGTCTGAGATTTAGAATGCCAGGTGAAGTTCTTATTATCAATTTTAGGTAAAAATCATACCGCTGAAGAGCAAGTTTGTAATATTTAGCGAGAACTGACCATGAACAACAATGTGATAAGCTGATAAGCTATGAGCTGTTTGTTATTACTCATAATCTGATGATGCTCATAGAGCCAAAAAAACAAGTCAACTTTAATAAGAATAAACTGATAAATGTATAAGCAATTTTTAATTTTATCATTGTTTCCACTTCATCAAAACATGAATGCTATGTAGGTATGGTAATGAACAAACAAAAATTTAAGTCAGATTGACTCAAACATTAACAAAACCAGAATATATCTATCAGAAGCTTGTTCTAGGTTGATGAAAACTAACATAAATATTTTCGTTTATTTATAAACTACATAGTTTAGTACTTACCAGATCCAAGGGTAGTCCAACTCGGTTTGATAAAAATAGGAAGACCTTACTGCCATCATAATAATCATAGTATTCTGTCATCATACTGGAAGTATAAATTAGCTGGAAACAGAATTTAGTTTTAACTTTACTAACTCTCAGTTGTAGGTAGGTTACCTTACATGGAAGCAGGTTCTTGATGGCATGAAAGTAAGCCAAGTGAAAGTGATCTGTTCACCTTTGAAAAAAAATCATATTCGCATAATACCTATGTCATATAGGTTTACTAGACTTTCATGAACTTCACATTCAATGAGGGACATACGTATGTTTTGGTTTTAATTATGTACATTTAAAATCTTTAATAAAAGTCTATCAAGTGTGTAATGTATAGATGAATGAAATACAACTTACTTGTACCGAAAATTATTGTTGCTGTATAACACAATATTATTTGCCTGCCTGGCTCTATTCATGTATTTATTATTACTTTTAGTAGTAATTCGACCCTTTGTAATCCGCTACCGAGCTTAAATTTTCAGCAAACAAACAAACAATAGGTAGTTAGGTAGGTAGCAAAGAGAATATAATCCACAGAGTACTTTATATATAATCACTACGTTTAAACACAACAACCAACACCAAAGACCTGCAAGACCAACACTAGTTAGTTTATTTAGCACGTAGTGATTATATTCTCTTTAGTTAGCACAGCACCTCACAGCACTCACGCAGCACTCAGTCACAGCACCACCCTGCACCACAGACGTACTAGGGATACCTACTAATTATACTACGTGCCCTGCATGCACCAACACACAGCAGAGCAAACAATAGCATCCATCCTTCCTTCCCAGTCGTAGAGAGATTAGTAGTCTGTGGGCAGGCAGGTCTATTGGGTCGATTACACCCTCAGAGTAAAGATATTACACCTAATGCCTTGATCACACGTACCGAGCAAACCGGGGGGAACAGTGCTCTCGGTCGAGTACACGGTACGTATAAACATAGCGCCGAGTGCACGGCCGAGCGCTCGGCCGAACAAAGTGGCGAGACAACAGCTCGGCTGCCGTTCTACCTACTAGACCGAGTTACCACCCTCCCGCTTCCCCGCACTGTCTCGCTCACTCACTCGGCAGGTTTGAACGTGCACTGCACTGTCTCGCCGCTCGCCACTCGGCCACATGATTGTCGCGTCGCCGCACGTGGTTTTTTACTGAACTGACTGTGCTTATTTCAAAACGTGTGTGAACAGCTACTCGCTTACTACACTGTCTCGGCCGAGAAACATTTTACTGTCTCGCCGGTTTGCTCGGTACGTGTGATCAAGGCATGACTGTGCTTATTTCAAAACGTGTGTGAACAGCTACTCGCTTACTACACTGTCTCGGCCGAGAAACATTTTACTGTCTCGCCGGTTTGCTCGGTACGTGTGATCAAGGCATAACGAGTACAGTGGTGTGTCAGTAAATAAGCTCTCGGCCGAGAGAGTTGCCGAACCGAGTGGGTGTTTACACGTATTTACACTAGTGGCGAGTCAGTTCAGTTTTGATCACGACGTCTGCAATGGATCGAAAAAAAAAAGAATTTAAACGGGTTTTAAATCGGCTGTTACCAAATATTATTAACGAATTGTGGAATTTATTAGAAGAGGAAGATCAACGAATTTGGACCAGAAAATGGATTTTAAGGCAAAATGCCCTTGGAGCAACAAATAGCCTTTTTAATGAATTGAATAATAAAAATAAAATAATAAAACGAAAAATTCCATAAACATTCATGTATTTTGTAACACTGTATAAATTTTAATGTCGTTTCCAAGCTCCATTTGTTATTAGCGGCCATTTTAATTGAGATTTTGATAAATTGTTTGAAAAAATACACAAACACGCACACTGCTTGATGACGAATAACGAACGAGTGGCGAGTGGCCGAGTGACAAGCAGGGTTGGATTTCGTAGTATAATTATACTATTTGTAACATAATTTCATGATATGTAGGTAGTATTTATTTTATGTTCAAGCCGATTTGTTAATTTGGTAGTAATTTTGAACATTTACCCTACAGTATTGAGGATTTTCTGTACGTATGGCAACATCTAATCAGGCAAAGACAAACAGGGGACTCACTGATTCTTTCATGCGATGCGGTAAAAGAAAGTAAGATCGAAAATTTAACATCGTGTTAATGCAAAGGACAAAGTTCCGATTGACGAATTGGCTGAAATAGACATCCAGTTGCCTCAATTTGATTAAATTGTGAATATTTTAAGTAATTAATACAACAAAATTTCACTAACAAATGCTATTTTATTTTAATTCAAAACAAAATCGATGAAAACAGAAACGTAGTATAATTTTAGTCAAAGTAGTAGGTACCTATAATTTTAACTTCCATGTACAATAATTTTTCAAGGGTCTGAATCCAACCCTGGTGACAAGCGAGTGCGTGTTTATACGTGCCGAACTGCCGAGCGGGATAGCGAGTCGCTGCGGGGGCAGAAGAATGAAGCGGGGTGGTGGGTACTCGGCCTAGTAAACAAATTGGGATTCTAGTGACTCTCTCGCCTCTTTTCTCGACCGAGTACTCGGCCGAGCACTCGGTAAAGTGTTTATACCAACCGAGCACTCGGCCGAGAACACTGAATCGCCACTGTACTCGTTAGGTGTAATCGACCCCTATCAGTTCCTCAGCCAGCGAGCCAGCTCAATGAAAAGTGTTGCCACCTTGAAAATTATCTAGCACCCTGCTGCCGTTCAAAAACCACTAGATTCAACTGAAAGAAAACCACAACAAGTTTCGTTTAAAAATGTACTTTCCAATAAAAAAATGACTAAAATTGATGGATGGAATGCATAATATGTATAAAAAGTCTTAAAACGAAAAAAATCGCTGAAATTCGCTAAAAAAAACGAGAAAGGTATAGTGTCTAAATCGCATGGTCTTTCTTTAATTTCTGAAACTGTTATTTAGAAAAAAAATCCTTGTGAAGCCTTTCCGATATAATAAAGTACTCTGTGCTTTCGATCAAGCTACAGAGTGATTAATTTTCTTGTGTAACGGATTCGATTCCCGGTTTAACAATGTATTGTACTTAATTATTTAAATATCTATGAATGCAGTTTAAATTGTTTTTTAAATTCAAATAATGTCTTCTTTCAGTAAAATTTTCCAAGTACAATATTCAAGGTACTTTTCCTTCATGTGGCATATCCGTGTGACGCCTGCCTAAAGAATATAATATACTAGCTTCCGCCCACGGCTTCGCCCGCGTGGTACCTACCTTGAAAAACAAAAACAAACCTATTTCACGGGAACCGTACATTTTTCCAGGATAAAAAGTAGCATAAATGTTCTTCCAGACTATAATCTATATCTGTGCCAAATTTCATGAAGATCCGTTCAGCCGTTTCAGCCTGAAGAGTAACAAACATACATCCATCCATACATTCTTACAAAATTTCGCGTTTATAATAGGTTAAGATATTTTTCTGAGTAATAGAGTAAAAGTAAAAGTAAAATAGCTGGCCTAAAAATCCGTACTAAATTAAATCAAAGTTACTATTATAAGGTAGGTATAACAAATAAGAGACAAAAGTATTATGTACGTACAATCGTATATTTTTAGGTAGGTACACACCTTTATGATTCATTAAAAACTGTTACATAGGTATCTACACCTACTATTACAACATAGGTTGCACAAGAAACTCCATTTTATTGATGTGAAATTATTGTTAGGTTTCCTTTACCATTATGTAGGTATGGTAGTACTTATTGTACCTAAACATTCATTTCAAGTACAAAGGTAATCTATGCTTGTATTTTTAGTAATGAATTATAAAAGAGAGCTTAGAGTTTTCTTGAGTTTCGGAGAACATAAATCCAGTGGTGTTTTCTTATCCTTATTACTAAGATTTACATCGGCACCAGATTTGACTAGCATACATGCTGCTGCCTCGCGGTCTTCTTCACAGGCAAGGTGTCTAAATAGAAAAATATTTTAATTAACAGAATTTTGAACGATATTCTCATTTAGGTACATACCTAATCTGCCCTATTATTAACTCATTCACCTTTATCATGGAAAGCTAAAAAAAGATATAGGTATATTATATACCTATATGCCCAGTCATGTATTTGCATATTAATAAAGCATTTTTTGAATATCTGAGTAAGTAGTTGAAGGTTGAGGTAGATTTTTTATCATGTCAAATATTCACCAGACTACTAAAATTTTAATTTTAAATAGTTTATTATTATTTTATTGCGTGAAGAGCTTCTGAGGTGCTCTTTAATCTTTTCACCACACGGTTTGAAAGAACTAATGACATGATAAGAACAATAAATTATCCTACATTAATTTAAAGACTATTGAAACTGCTGAAGCGGTTAAAAATATCTTTCCCTGATAGTTAAATTATTCTTGATCCATGTTTATGTTACCTAATGGCGCGTGTTAACGCGAGCTGAGCCCGGCTCGCGTTATCACGCGCCACGCGCAGTTATGCTCGGCTCGGCTCGGCAAAGTTTGCACGATCCATCACATGTCGGTTTTTTCGACACGGATCAAAGGCGTGCGCGCCATCTAGGCTACGCTCGTGTTAATACGCGCCGTCTAACCAGATGGTACAGAGCGGACAGCGCGGTTCAACAGCGCGATGCCGCATCTCCATGGACGACTCGGCTCGCGTAGGCTCGTGCTACCCCGCGCCGTTTAAACGCACCTTTAGTATGCAATATAAATTTTACAACTTACAATGGACTTGAACCCGTAGAATCACAAGCATCAACATTAATGTTTGGCTGAGCCAACAGTAATTCCACAATATTGTTCCTCCCTTGAGCTGCAGCTCTGTGAAGAGGGGTGGCACTCAAGACATCCGTTTCATTTACATTAGCATCCAGTTCTATCAACAACTTAGCTATCTGGAAATAAGAATAAACTTACTATAGATAGATAGATAACTAACATTATTATAGATATGTAGATAGATAACATGGAGCCCTGTGAACTGTGAACCACCTCTTCCAGGCAATCTTTATAACTACTATACTATACACAATTTAGCTATATAAATATAGTAATAATGATATTACTTCACTTCACTTCTTTATTTTGTCCCATGTCTTACGCCACAATTCTGCCAATGTCTGTATTCATGCTAGTGTCATAGACTAAATGGAGATGTTGCTTAAAAATATGATTGGTTGAACAATGATAGTAAATTAAAATAAAAGTTTTACCTCCAAGTGGCCTTTAGAGCAAACATAGTGCAAACAAGACTGGCCACGATTAGTTTTATGATTGACATTAGCCCCCTTTCCAGTTAATAACTTCACAACTTCGTATCTTCCCGCAGAGCTAGCCAATATAAGAGGAGTGCTGTTGGTATCATCCACAGGATCAATAGGGCTTCCTGCATCAAGTAGAAAATAAACCAGGTTCTCATTACCACCTAGAGCAGCCCAGTGAATTAGTAAGCGACTGTTCTGAAATAATAAAGAAAAACATGTGAAAATAAATTATTTTGATATTCATTTAGACCTATTTTTTATAGTGAGTAAGGACTTCTTACAGAATCCGGTGTGATAACGAGGGAAGCATCTTGATCGGTCCGCACTTTGACTTGGTTGAAGTCACCTTTGTAAGCTGTTTCATAAACAGAACCAATAGACATAGCGGTAATTTCGATTTTTACGTAGTAAGAGATAAAAGTTAAACTTCTGTTGTTACTCTTGTCTTGTCTGTTTATTTACTACTCTCTTGCTTGATTGAAACTTGAAATTATAAAAGGATGGATGTCATTTGCAAAGTCATGCATGGCAACGGTCAGCATTTCAGCAGTATCAGTCAAAGTCAAGTCAAATCAAGAAGTAGTATGAGCGGGCTGCTCCTATGTAGTAATTTGTTAATCTCAAAATAAAAAAAAAATAGTGATTAAATCCTCTAAAACTTCCTAGTGAGCCAGTCAGTTCATTCTCTCATTTCACTCACAATAACAAACGTCTGAAACGTCGCATGCAAGCAAATGCAATTGCTTTGCTCGATTGTTTTGATTAGAAAGTTAGAATATTTATTTTATTGATTTGATCTAATCATCCGAGACCGCCCAATAAATTATATCTCTAGCACTACCAGTATGGAAAAATTGAGTAATCTAAATGATGTAGTGTTCAATCATTATTTTTTAGTTGGTGGTTTGTTTATAAGTTATTTGCTCTATCGAATTTTGAATACGGTTTTGGGTGAAAATAATTTTATGCAAACCAAATTCAGGATACGTGGACACACATGGAGAAGTATTCAATGTAATAAATCTATTCCGTACAATATTCATGTAAGTAATCATCACTGCTGCTGTTATACCATATTTTATGTGAACTATTCCAAACATAAATAATGAAGATCTTTACAATATTGTAGTGTACAATATGTGGAAAGCTCATGCTGCCGGTGGTGGGAGTTTTCTGCGAATGTTGCGCTATAAGTGCTTGCAAGAGATGCCATTGGGCTGTTAACAAAAAAATCAAGTGTAAGCAAGTGTCTTGGCAGAGTCAAAAACCATTTTACCATCATTGGGTTAATGGTATGTATCCCACAGTGCATGTTAGACAAAAGACGCTTGTTTAAACTCCACCTCAAATAATTACTGCCTTTCATTGCAGTTGGACATGTTAGAGGAGAAAACTCCGAACACATTGATGAGGGACTGAGATGCTACTTCTGCTGTTGGTGCCAGAGAACTAAGAGGAGCTATGAATCACTTCATAATGATACAGAAGTTAGTAACTACCAATTCATGGCATTTTTTCAGTTTTACATGAAGTTTTAGAGAGTAGAACCGTACCATCGATTACTGTATGTTTTATTAATGTTTTGTGTAGTTGCTTCTATAAATTGTTCTCTTTGTGTTTTTCAGGTGTGTGACTTTCAAAAGTATAGAAACATGATCATACCACCTGTTTGTGTGCAGCTAGAGAAAGGAGCTGTGAAGTACATAAAGCCACTGGAAAATTGTGATTGGGAGCCCCTTATTATTTTAGGTATGTTATTTTAAGCTGCCTAAAAGGTTTGGGTGTTCTGGTATCAGTATGTTTTAATACCTGCAACACACATCATAGTAGGCTATGCTGGTGTTGTCTCATGGTCCAGTCTTATCCAGTTGTCTCTTAAGGGAGTATATTTTGAAAATTCCATGTATTGTAACCCTCACAAATCTAATACCATTTAATAGATTACATTGAAATTGAACCACACAATACTCAAGGATATAAGTGATAAATCAACTTTAGCTAAAACACGAATTAGTCAGAAAACCTTGGTTAAAAACCATGTCAAACACACTTCTGAAAATTCAGAAATTCCCTAATTTATCCAGAACAGTAAGGTATTTTGAATTTCTTTTCACATGAATATAAATCAGTTAATTTGGAACAAATAATCCCAGCCCTTTTTTTCAAATAAGCTATTTACTTGAACATAATTATGTTTTTTATAAATTGTCGCTTACGTTATTTAATTCGGAGCAGCCATATTATCATGCCGCACTCTACTTACTTGTCACTTGGATATTTCGCTCGGTGCTTTGTCTCATTCCGCGGCGAGCCGCGTTGCTAGACGGGTCTGTGTCACTTTTTTTCGCAACTTTTACGAAAGAAAAACCAGAACAAATGGGTAAAATATCACACAAAACATGTGCATTAGGCGTTGGAAACACGTTATGGACGTATTAAAGTAATTGTATATTTTATTTGACCACATTAGGATTAATAATTTTATTGATACAATTTAATATTTTGCAAGACCCATTACCACAACTTATAATAAAACTAGCTTCCACCCAAGGCTTCGCCCGCGTGGTACCTTGAAAAAAAATCTATGCTACGGGAACCGTACATTTTTCCGGGATAAGAAATAGGCAAATAGCCTATGTGCTAATCCAGATAGTAATCTATATCTGTGCCTAATTTCATCTACATCCGTTCAGCCGTTTCAGCGTGAATGAGTGACAAACATACATTCATGCATCTGTACCTACATCCTCACATCCATACATTCTTACAAACTTTCGCGTTTTTATTATCAGTAGGATTATTACGTAGGTACGTTTTGGTTCAATAAAGCTGTAGCAAACCGTATGTATTCGGTATTGAGTAACGGGTACGCCATTTAGAACCGAGTATCGAGTCGGTACACCCGAATGCATCTCCTTACTCGCATCTTTTGTAGTATAGGAACCTGGTGTCACAGGTTGTCATACAAAGCATTAAAATTTGTCCAGTCCGAAAAAAAAGGTTCAAAATACGGAAAAGTGAAAAATGCACCTTACACAGTTTGGTATGTTTTCTACAAATTATGAATGTTGCAACGCCGCGAGACGTCATAAGTACTGTACGCGTACCAAATCAAATCGTATTGCGTACGTTACTGAAACCTCAGTATCGTACGTATCATACCTGATACCTCATATATAACAGAAGTAACAAGTAACGTGTTCGATTCGAAGTAACGAGTACTCATTGTTATAGTATCGATCGAGTACATACGGGTTCGCATTTTGTTCAAGCCCTGTCAGATTGTTTGTCATGAAGGTATAGTAAGAGAGCCCACGATGCTAAATGGGGATTTGCTCGAGCAATATAAAGACCTATTGGGTTGCATTGCAAAGCTTACATGATAAAAATAAAAAAAATGTTATGTAATGTACCTATACGATTTCATCGGTGGGGGGAGCGGCTATATATACTCAAAACTGTAAAAAAAAAAATTTTTATCGTGCGCGTCGTAGTTTTTCTAAAGGGATGTTCAGTGAACCTAAAAAAAGCTCTCATTCAGTAATCGTACGATTAGGATGTGACGCAAACGTGCAACAAAAAAGAATGTGCAAGAAAAAATCGCCACTTTTAAATACTCAGCGCGTCAGATTAAGAAATGTATGGTTCATCTTTATGTCCTAAGACTTGCTGCCACATAATCTGACGATTATCTGGAGGGTTCACCTAATCTGACAGTTATAATTTTTTTTATAAATGGCGGCCCTATACATATTATATGGGGCTCATATTTGGCGGAGGCATTTAACCGGGTACAAGCTATCTATATCGGTAGAATAATCTGCCGTGCTTTAGTAAATCCCGAAATCCCCTCTTGGGCTCCCCTACTAGTAGTTTGTTTGACATTTTTGTACCTACAATAACTTTTGTCATTTTACATTTTTCTTGTACACAGTATAAGAAAACATTAGGTAGGTAGGTATATATTTTTTTTAAAATCAAAAAAGAAAGATGAAAATCAACCCCCATTACTAAAATATGGCGAAAGGTAAGTAAAAACTATCATAATGTTGGTCGTACCCAGTCCTGCTTACAAACCAGTGTAATAAACTAATAAATCACACTATAACTAGGTAGGTATTTATATATTATTATTTTACACTTTTATGTACCTATCTAATTCTAAACTGAATTTCAAACAAATCACTCAACTCATAAAAAATTCACACTAACTTTGACCCCCTATTTTACCCTTTGTAGAGGGTTATTTTGAAATATCCAGAACCACGTAAGTATGTATTTATTTTGCATTTAAAGTATCCAAATCAAAATTCAGACCAATCGCACCACCCATTTAAAAGTTCCCATACAAACATTGACAATTTTTTGAAGGTTATATTGTTAATTACACGTGCCCGTTTATTTTGTATTACATAAGCAAAGTTTCATGAAAATCGCTACAGGCTAGGCGTTAAAAAGTTTCATACAAACGTTCAACCTTTTTCACCCTCTTAAGGGTGAAATTTCCAAAAATCCTGCCTTAGTGGGTGGGTGGTTAAACGGAAGCCACTTTCCAAATTTCAGCTTTCAGTCAGTCAGTTAGGTTAGGCTCTTATAAAGGTACTAGCATTTGCCCGCGACTTCGTCCGCGTAAAAGTCGAAAAAAATGAATTTTAATAAAATACGAAACACGTATTCCATCAAATCTGTTAAAAAGGTTTATGCAAAATTAGAAGTAGATTGGACGAAGGAATCACATTGTAGTTACCATTATAAACGCGAAAAAGTGTATGTGTAAATGTGAAAATGTGTGCGTAAGAATGTATGATTGTTACTCTTTTACGCTAAAAACGGCTGAACGGATCTGGATGAAATTTGGCACAGGGATAGATAGTCTGGAATAGCACATTGGCTACATTTTATCCCGGAAAAAGAGCGCTGGTGGTGTAGTAGTAGCACCCCTGCCTCACGATCCGAAGGTCGTGGATTCAAACCGGATCGTGCACCAAAGGTGTTTCTCTTTTCGAAAAATTTATGTGCGCAATGCTGTGCTCCTGAACGGTGACAAAAAACGTCATGAGAATGCCGGCATACCCTAGAGCTAAGAACTCGAAGGTCATAGATTAGTATTCTTATAAGCGGCGATTAGCTTGCAACCTGTAACGTACGGAGTACTAACTACTGTGCAAAATGTGGGCATGAGCAATGGCATGTTCAGACGTGCCTCTGACTACGCTCTCTAGATATCCTCAAAGATCTGAGTCAATAGAGGTCTGAGGAGATATTTACCGAGCCTGGGGATTAAAGTCGTGATCATGTTTGAAATGTACGGTAGCCGTGGGATAGATTTGTTTTTGTTTTTCAAAGTACTACGCGGGCAAAGCCGTGGGCGGAAGCTAGTATTATAACCGCGGAAGTTTGTAAGAATGTATGTTTGTTACTTTTTCACGCTTCATCAGCTAGTTTTACATATATTTTTATTTGTCAACCGATTTCAATGAAACATAGCCCATGTTTTAATCCAAGCTTATCTTAATATACTTATTAGAGAAAATTGTGAAAATTTTTATTTGAAAATATCAAAATTACAGACACGATTTCTCGACGATTTTATTAAATGTATAGAATTGCTATGATTTTAAGTGAGTTCAACCTTTTTTAATTATATAGGAGAGAGTTTCAAACATGACATGTGTCAAAATAAAATGTTTTTATAGCAAAAGCACTAAGGAGTATCGATATCAACTTCGAAGCAAATCACCACCAAAATAACTTTCTACACCTTTTTAACCCCGTTAGGGGATGAGTTTCAATAAAATGCTATATAGGTCTTTCATCAATTCTGTTGAAAAAGGTTTATGCAAAATTTCAAGTAGATTGGACCAAGGAATCACGTTGTCCCATACAAACTTTGCCCTCCTTTTTCACCCCTTTAGAGGTGGAATTTCGGAAAATCCTTTCTTATCGGATATCTACGTCATACAAAGAACACACCGTCTAAGTTTCAGATCTCTACGATCAGCGGTTTAGGCTGTGCGTTGTTTCCTAAGTCATTCAGGACCAAGTTTTTTATGAGTCTTTGTACCCCTTTTTAACCCCGTTAGGGGATGAGTTTCAATAAAATGCTATATAGGTCTTTCATCAATTCTGTTGAAAAAGGTTTATGCAAAATTTCAAGTAGATTGGACCAAGGAATCACGTTGTCCCATACAAACTTTGCCCTCCTTTTTCACCCCTTTAGAGGTGGAATTTCGGAAAATCCTTTCTTATCGAATATCTACGTCATACAAACAACACACCCTCCAAGTTTCAGATCTCTACGATCAGCGGTTTAGGCTGTGCGTTGTTTCCTAAGTCATTCAGAACCAAGTTTTTTATGAGTCTTTGTACCCCTTTTTAACCCCGTTAGGGGATGAAATTCAAAAAAATGCTATATAGGTCTTTCATCAATTCTGTTAAAAAAGGTTTATGCAAAATTTCAAGTAGATCGGACGAAGGAATCAGGTTTTGCATACAAACTTTGCCCCCCTTTTTCACCCCCTTAGAGGTGGAATTTCGGAAAATCCCTTCTTATCGGATGCCTCCGTCGTACAAACAACACACCCTCCAAGTTTCAGATCTCTACGATCAGCGGTTTAGGCTGTGCGTTGATACCTCAGTCATTCAGGACAAAGCCTTTTATATGTATAGATAAAGTACATTATTTTATTATAAGGTACCAAACAAAATTATTGTCCTAATGTAACATTTTGTTCACTGTGGCACCAGCGCGCGTCTTTCTAGTGTGACTTTTCGAGTATAGATGGTGTTAATAATAGACTCTATTCGACAACAGATGGTGTTATAATCGACTTTAATACTTAGTTCTGCTACTCTCCGTATCGACAAATTCACTTCGGGGTTAGGAAGAGCAGGCGAAAACTGAAATTAGTGTGACAGATATACTCCACCTTAAATTGCTTTCGTTTTGTTTTATATATTTTAATAAATTTCAACAAAACCATTTGACTTGAATGTGTTTAAAACTGTGTGAATTAATTGAGAATTAAAATATTAATAACATAAGAAATGAATTCCTTATAATATACAGTTAATTTTTTGTATTTGGTTTCAGCTAATAGGAAATCAGGAAGCAACAGAAGTGATGAAGTTCTCTCCTTGTTCAGAGGTCTACTGAATCCTATTCAGGTACTTTACTTGTTCAAATCCAGGTATCATCATGATCTGATGTTCCCACTGCTGGGACACCAGTTTACTCTCAAGAATGTGATTAGGTTTGTCCTACCAATATGTGAAGAAACCAGAATCAGACCAAATTTTGCAGATTTTGACACAGTTCCAGAGGCCCTAATGAGCTGAAAGAAACCATCACCATGATACATAGAGATAAATTACTGCGTACCGTTTTGCCACAAAAAATCACTAGTACTTTGGGACCAGTGTGGTAAAAGGATTAAAGTCACATGCTCTTTTCATACACTCGGCTTTATGTATTTTAACTTTTTTAGGTTCTAATTGACTAGGCATAATAGACGCCATTTATGCCATGATTAAGGTGACATAATTTTTGAAAATAAAATTGTGTTACACCAACTAAAAACACCTACCTAAAATTTGTTGATAAGTTAAAAAATAAAAAGAAAAGCCAGTAAGTAAGTATTTAGCTTATGGTGAAATATTTTATTTCAACATAATAATCATGTGTAAGTAAAATCAAAATTGAACGCTCTGGGTCTTTTAAAAGTAAAAAAAATCATTAACCAATAACATAATTTATCAACTTAGTCCCCAGTAAGCTTGTTCAATAACTCTATTCACTCACAATTCTCCGTTATTATTATGGAAAATCTGCACTCTTTTCGTTGGAAACACTAAATGATATTTTAAATAAAATTCAATTTCTCCTGTTATTTACAATGACGAACTAAAGAAAAGGAAACAAACAAGTTATAAAAGGCATTCTGTTTGCTATAGTATAAGTTTGCGCTCGCGAATTACACGTTTTCACGATACATTTGGCCATTTTTGTTTACTAATTATTTGATCGACGTCCATATTGTCACTGATGGACAATTACACAGAATTAGGCTTGCAGGCCTCCCTCAGGCTATTATTACGTTGCCATGGCAACTACATATCTCGTTACTATAACAGATCACTGCCATAATCATAATCATAATCATATCATAAACATAATCATAATCATTTATTCATAATTCCAGGTCCATACAAAAGATCTTAAAAACTATTTTGCTCAGCCGAAATCTGCCTTTACAGGCGTAGAAATTAATTTAGAAATATTTATATAATTTAAAGAAAATAAAATAAAAAATAGGCATTAAACATTAGAATAAATTAATTCAAGTTGTAAAATGTCAAATATTACACCATAATCAAATAAAATGTCATGCGAATTGTTTAATAATAATAAAATAATACTGAATAATAAGGTAGGTTAACAAGTAGTCATATATTCCGTCAATAATACACATAATAACTAAATTTTGTAGTCAAAAAATTCATTCAAGCTGTAAAAGCATTTTTTAGTAAGCCATCGTGTCAAATTTGTTTTGAATCTATTAAACGTCATAATTTTTAAATCGTCAGGAATTTTGTTGTAGATTTTTATTGCCATTACAAAACTATTATTAGAAGCTAATGTCAATCTTGTTAGTGGTCTGAATAATTTATTTTTATATTTTGGACGGACACTATATTTATTCATAGTACTTGCTTCTTGAAATATGCTTTTATTTTGAAAAACAAATACACTTACATCAAGTATATAAATGGAAGTTAATGTCAATATTTTATGTTGTCGAAAATATGGCCTACATGAGTCAGTCAGTTTTAAACTAAAGATAGCTCTTATGCATCTTTTTTGAATAATAAATACTTTTTCTATGTCAACACATCTGCCCCAAATTAGAATCCCGTAGCGTAGTAGAGAACTAACATGCCCATAGTAGGCTGTTATAGCAGCCTCTTTGGATACTATTTGCGATATTCTCCGAAGTGGGTACACAAAGCTATTTAGTCTTGAGCAATAATACAATTTTTTCAAGTTCATCACTACTTAATGGGGTAACATACATACTATTTTGATTTGATTTAACATAATGTAAGTCAGAATTATTACAATTATTATCAGTCGTTTTATGTACAATGTCAATGAAAAAATTATTAAATGAATTAGCAATGCACATTGGTTCAGTCACTTCAGTATTATTTACAATAATTTTATTAATTTCATAGCGTTTAAAATAGTCAGTAGAGTATTTTTTTATTATATTCCAGACTGCCTTGCCCTTATTGGGTGCATTTTGAATGTAGTTCATGTTATTATTTCTCTGAGACACGATGAAACACTTTTTTAAGACTCTAGCGTAGTTTAAATAAGTGGTTTTGACATTGTCACTGTGTTTGTTAATTCTATACTTCAGATACAAATGCCTTTTTATGGTGCGACTTTTTTTCAAACCCTTTGACAACCACCTAGAGTTCTTATGTGAATTATTAGTTCTTTTTATTCTAACTATAGGAAAGCATAACTTATAAAATAAAGAGAATGTTTCTGTGAAAATGTCAAATGCTGAGTTTGCAAGGTTCTCATCAAAAACCTCCTTAAAAGATAAGCTTGATAAACAGTTTATAAATTTTCTGCAGTTATTAATATCGTAGTCTCTTTTGAGATCGAAACAATACTTTAATTTTGGGTTTAAGCTCCTCTGTTTGGTGATCCATTGGTATGTTTGAGCTGTGTGATCTGAGAGACCCAAGTCATGAACTGTTGCTTTACCTTCCTCAATATTAGTTGCGATATGATCGATGATATGATCGATAATATGATTGATATGAGTATTTAGGTATATTTAAAAACAAAACAAACAACTTTTATGCCAGTGAACATGCCTTTGGAATCATGCAAGAGCTTATGCTGTCTGTGTCGCCCGTTCAAATGATAACTGCTCTAAACAATGCTTATACTCGGCGACAAATAAGTTGTCCGCTGGCAAACCACGTGACAAAGATTAGACGCTGACAAAGATTCACCGCTTATGAATTGCATTCTGCGCATTGTTAGTAAACAGTAAGCTATTAGTAAGTAGGACATAATTTTCTCTATGTAAACTTGAGTTTACGTGAGTAGCACGCCTGTGCACTGTGCATTCATAAAGCCAGCACAAATGTTTTGCTTATCCAGGTAGTGGATATCAGTGTGCAGTCGCCGGAAAGCGTGATGCGTTGGCTGCCGGAGCGCTGTAGACTACTCGTCGCCGGCGGGGACGGCACGGTCGCATGGGTGTTGAACTCACTAACAACTGCGCCGCATATCAAGGTGAGATACTAACAGAAAAAACTTTTGACACAATGTGTTCACTTCGTTTGTTTCTTTCCGTTCACTTGTGTTCCTCTTGCCTAAACTCATTGACCGCACACTGAGCGTGCACGAAAGGAGCATCTGAGATGTTTTTGACCTCCTTGCGCCAGTTCGAAGGGACACGGTGGTAAAAAAAGATTGACCACCACGCCTATAATGTCAAGATTTCAAGACTTGGTCAAGTTTGCCAGTTGGCGATTTTAGGCGGATGAATGGATAGGTTTTTTAACCAAAATTTTTCCAAGATATCTCGGCCAACGATTTTGAAAGTGGTCTTATATAGGTAGGGTTCAGATTTGTCGTCCCATTAGTGAGGATAAATGATGGAATGTACCTACCATAAAGAAACTAGAAGCTTCTTAACTAATATTAGAAATTATTCCTAATTGGGTCTAGTTATTGTGTTATTACCACTTATGTCCAGAATAGCTTTCCTTTTAAGCTGTTTTTATTTAGATGCTCCAGTTGTCGTGACTATGACTATGTTTTTAATCCTCAGGCGGCAGTTGCAATTCTCCCGATGGGCACTGGTAATGACCTCTCGAGGGTGCTTGGATGGGGCCCCGGCTGTAACTCGCATTTAGATGCACATACCATCATCAACTCTGTCAAGGACGCCATACACCAGCCATTAGATAGGTAAGTATGTAACCTACGTAAAAAGTAATAAAAAAACTTCTCGCATATCAGATAATTAATCAAGCTTGATGCCTGCCTGTTGGCTGATGCCTATTAGATTTAAAATCTTGAAACGTAATAAGTACCTACCTATTCTGAATTGTAGGTACCTTAATACCATAACCCGCAAAAGTAGTTGTTATACTTTTATGCCAAAGTTTCGGACATGAATCTAACTTAACTACTGCTGATTTGCGTTTGCAGATGGAAAGTCACAGTGAAGCCTAAACGGCTGGGTCGTTTACGGCCGGATAAAGTTGTTTATGCGTACAACTACGCTAGCATCGGAGTGGACGCACAAGTGGCGCTCGACTTCGAACGAGCTCGCACACAATTCCTTTACAGATACGCCAGTCGGACGTTGAACTATGTGAGTCAACAAATTAAATGCTGCAATCGGGCCATCCAACGATCCGCATATTAATCAGTGGATGGCATTATGAGTTTTGTATTTCTAAACACACATAATTATATGACTGAAGCGGGTATTACACTACCCAATTTTAAGCGTACCTTATTTAGGGTAGGTACTTAATTTTACCCAATATTCCCTTACGCTCTAACTCTTATTACACCACTCTTTGTTAGGGTAAGGGTCCCTTTGGGTCCTAAGGATCCAAACGAAACATTTTTTTTTAAATGTTACTAATATTCTGTAAATATTAGTAACAGGCGTTTATACACAATACATAATTAATTTGTTTGTTCAGATAGCGTACGCATTTCTGGGCGGGCGACGCGCATTGGACGACGGCGGGTGTGGCGGGCTGGAGCGGCGCCTGCGCGTGTGGGCCGGCGGAGCACGCCTGCCGGCGCTGCCTCCGCTGCAGGCGCTCGTGGCGCTCAACATACCCTCCTGGGGAGCCGGCGTCGACCTATGGAGTAACTACATTTATGTATAGTTGGCACAACGAATCTAGGCATTCGTGAAGTTAGCCGCAAGGGCTGCGCAATATCGTTTTTCGGGAGCAATTGGAGGTATGAGGAGGGGGGGAAGGAACTGTACATGCGCAAACTAGCACCTGTGGCTAACTTCACGAATGCCTAGATCCGTTGGATGAACTATACCTACACATTGTAGTGTATACACTCTTGCAATGCATCCCCTGCACGTGGCGCTGCTCGTAGTCACACTACAGAAACTAATTAATCTGTAACAATAAACTTTTTTCTAGGTATGGGTGATGAAGGCGAGGTTGAAGAACAGAGCATAAACGATGGAAAATTAGAGGTAGAAGATACCAATAGAACCAATATTTTCCCGTTTTATATTTATAACACTCCAAAATAAACTCCGACACAGGTTTTAGATCAATGGTTTTAGAGAATTTACTTGATAGTAAGTATTACTTTTTCAGATCGTCGGCATATCTTCCTCAATCCATATAGCGCGACTACAATGCGGCCTCGCTGAGCCATACCGCTTCACTCAATCATCTCACCTCAAGGTAATTCTATCATTGTAAATTATAAGATTCTTTGTCTTATCGTGCCACTAGTTATTTCGAACAGGTGTGGTGAAAGGATTCAAGTGCGACTCAGAGGCTCCTTTCTTGCAATTTTACCAATCGGCAGGTACTATCAATCATGGTCATGCTGCATACATTAATTTGCATATAGATAAGTAAGTAAAGTTATTCTAATGTGAACCACTGTTTAGATTAAAATCATCTACGTTCATGTTATAAATAAGTGAACGTTTGAATGTAAGAAACATCCAATATTTCGTCTTCTTCTTAATTTAAGAGTTTGACTCTTGTCGGCATAACTGATGAATCCCTCTCCATTTAGTTCTTTCCAGGGCAGCCTCCTTGACCATTTTATACGACATGACAGCTACCTTCTCTTTCACTTGGTTCATATAGCTTATCCTTGGTCTTCCTCTTCCTCTCTTTCCTTCCATAATGTTTTTGATGAAACTGTCATGTCGTATAATATGGCCAATCATTTTTCCTCTTCTGTTCTCCACAACTTGTAATAGAGTCCTTTTCTCGTTTACCCTACGCAATACTTCCACATTTGTCATTTTTTCGGTCCAACTGATTTTTTCCATTCTTCTCCAACTCCACATCTCAAATGCTTCTAAAGTTTCTTTATCTTTCTTCGTCATGGTCCATGTCTCACACCCATATAGCGCTATACTCCAAATATATGTTTTAATAAATTTCTTTTTAATATTTTTAGATATTTTTGATGTGAAAATAATAATAATATAATATAATAATGCTGGACACTATCACACAGCATCATGTAGCCCCAAACAAAGCAGAGCTTGTATTATGGGAACCACATGACTGATAAACTACATAGATATACTTTTTTTTCGTAAATACATACATATTATACATAGAAAACACCCAGACCTGAGACAAATATCTGCAAATAATGCAAACATTTGTCCCACGGCGGGAATCGAACCCGCAACCTTCTGCGTCTCAGGCGGACCTTCGCCCGCTGCGCCACAGAGGTCGTCGCAAGCATTTAACAACAAAATGTTCCTTTTGTTGTTAAATGCTTGTTTAGCTATAGCGATTCTTGATTTAATATCTGGTGTACATCTGGAGTTTGCAGTTATGAGGCTACCTAAATATCTAAATGTTTTGACTCTTTCTAAATTTGTGTTATCTAAAGTAATTGTGTTGAATACTGTATTGTTTGTTTTTGATGCTGTTAATATCTTTGTTTTATTTATATTAATTTTGAGAGAGTATTTTTTGAAGATGTTGTTCATAGTGTCAAGTAGTTTCTGTAAATCGTTTTCTGTTTCTGCTACAGCTGCTATGTCGTCTGCGAATCTTACAAATTTTATTTTTTCTCCGTTGAATTTTACTCCTTCGTTTGATTTTTCTATTATTTCCTTAATAACAGATTCTATAAAAATGTTGAAGATGAGTGGAGAGAGTGAACATCCCTGTCTAACCCCTTGTCTGATCTTGGCTTTTCCTCTTTCTTCCCCTATTTCTATTATTGTTGCTTGGTTTTTATATAGTTGATATATGATTCTTCTGTCTCTAAAATCTAAACCTACTTCCTTCAGAGTCCTCATCATTTTTTTCCAGTCTACTTTATCGAAAGCCTTTTCTAAATCTATGAACGCAATGTGAGTATTAAGTCCCAAGTCCATTCTTCTGTCGATTATTAGACGTAAAGCAGCTATTGCTTCTCTTGTACCTCTACTTCTTCTGAATCCGTATTGATCATCACCAAGGTTTTCTTCAATTTTAGATCTTATTCTGTTTTGTATTATTTTTAGTATTATTTTAGAAGCTTGTGATATTAAACTTATAGTACGATGTTCTTCGCATTTGAGTGTGTTGGTTTTTTTCGGCAGTGTTATAGTTTTAGTTGTTTTAAAGTCATTTGGTATATCTCCTGGTTCATAAATTTTTTGGGTTAATTTAAATATCTTATTTATTAAAGTGTTGTCTGCGTATTTTATGAATTCTATGTATATTTTATCAACACCAGTAGCTTTTCCATTTTTAATATTACTTAAAGCTACATCAAATTCCTCTTTAAGAATATTAGGTCCTACAAAGTCTTCTTCTACATCCATCTCCTGGTCGATGTCAGTGTCTGATAGTTCTTCTCCTTTATACAGGCTCTCAATGTATCTTTTCCATCTTTCTAATATATCTTTATTGTCAATAAGTATTTGGAGGTTTTCATCTTAAATAGCTGTTGACTTTGTTTTACTCTTTCTACTAAGTTTTTTAATTATATTATATGCTATATCCGTTTTCCCTATATTCATGAAGTAGTCTATATTATTGCAGTCATTTTCTAAATCTTTTTCTTTTTGTTCTCTACATTCCAATCTTTCGTACTTATTTGTAAGTAGTGTGATTTCAGATCGAATTAGAAGGGACATGTGCGATGCAAGTGGACGGGGAGCCGTGGATGCAAGGCCCCGCCACCGTACTGATCGAGCCCGCGGGGCAGTCGCTCGTGTTACGTGCCAATAACCACTCGGAATGACTCTACCTGCAACTAGCGCTAAGTTACACTCGTTACACCTTGAACTGAGCCAAGAAGGCATCGTTAATTCTGCACTATAAACGTAATTTAATCCCACTTACTAAGATTTAATTTGTCACTTGTGAGTGTTAATTTTATCTGTGATACAAGGGCGTTTTGATAGATAAGCCAAATTTATTGCTTTGTAATGATTTAGTTATTGGAAGGTTCATCTATTGTGCAAGTTTGAAGAAGTAGGTATTGTGCATTGTCCTGCCATGGTGCGTGCTATATGATATGATATTATGATATATGATGTTAACCTCTGGAGTGCTCTCAATAATACCAAGGCCATACTAAAATTTAAGTGTTTATGTACTGGACGTAAACTAAAATAGACTGCATTATAATTAGCGAAGTGCGAGAATCATATTTAGAGTTCACACGTTTTCCGGTTGCATGCGAAACAGTTTTAGTAGCAACTATGAAACACATTCCAATGCTGTTATAGAAAAACTATTTAAAGACATGGCAGTAGCTGCCATGTTTACAAACCGATTTAATAAATATCAGTCTGAAGTAAGATCTCATTATTTGTAAATGTTCAATGAATATTGAATGAAAATGTATCAAATTTAATTTTATTGCTATTATTAACTTTATTTATCAGTAAGACATAATACTTATACGTAGATAATGTACTTACATAACTTCCAAGTAGGTAGTTAGAATTATTAATGCCAAAGTTTGGGTTAAAAATAAGGTCAAAATATTGAGTAGGTAGATAAACAAATAAATTAATTTGTTATAATATGTTTACATTTTGGTACTTATTGTTTACCTTGCTTCCACTACTTATTCCAAAAAATAAAATGTTATGTATGGTGAATGAAATTATACAAATTATTGTAATGCATAACAAGTTTATTTAACAACCAATAACACTGGAATTTTTCTATATTTCCATACGAGATATAACACTGATAACACACAACAAAGAACAATCATTAAATTATATCAAGGTACATAGATTTTACATTACTTTAAGCATAAAATAATAGTAAAGTTGCATGTACATGATTATGAATGCTCCTTTTTATTATCTCATGCAATTATCAGGTGCAATAATCATCGACATGATGACTAGACAAAGTCACAAAAAATTATGTTTGTACTATAATAAACATATAAAAATAGTTATTTCAGTTATATTAATGGAAATGAAACATTAATAGTTAAATTAATTATGAAATGCAATTATCTATATCCCATTTCGTATTATATTTTTCTCTTATTTTATTTGCTATGCAAGTAAATATAAATAAATAAAAAGGAATGTGTTATTATTTGAAAATGAAAAAAATTAAAACTACAAGTTTCCAATGGAACACAGCAAAAACAATAGTAGGTACCTGCTTAGTTTATTTTTGGCACAATAAAGTTTATTTAATTAATTAAAACACAGCCACTCAATGTGAAATAGTTAGTGAAAATTGTCAAATAAAAGTTAGTGTTACTGTCTTTACACATGGTTTTCATATTAAGATAATATTATTTAATATGAACTGAATTTTGTACCCAAATATGTACATATAAAAAACAAATACTTTTACTGTGACAAATACCAAGGAGGAAGACTGATAATAAGTCGAGGCATTCATTAGTAGGTATATTTAGACACAACAACATTAAAAAATATGCTAAATGGAATATTTTATATTACATCTTAGCATAATAATAAATAACATTACACATTTTATTGAAATATTCTAGAATTCTAAATGCAACTAATATCATAAAACTCTACTTTATAAATTGAACAAAAATATGCTTATACTATTGTAAAATATGATTCTAAGAATCCGTACTAGGTACAAAGGTGTGGTAAAAAGTTTTAACAGCCAGCCCAATCACTGACTATACCAATATAAGTACATAACCAGTACATAATAATATTTCTAAAAACATATCCTGTCATTGTATGTACAACAAGAATTTGAAGAGCCAAAGATCTATTAGTGTTTGTTGATATTGTCCATTCAGATTTTTCTGCTATAGACACTTAGAGAAATCATGGTGCATCTTTCTTTATAAATATTTAAGAATAACATGTACCTAAAGACAGTGTAGAATGGTATTAGTTATGTAAAAGTAGATTAACTGATTAAGAGATACATAGTATACCTACTCATTTCAATATTTTCTTTTCAACATCATTATATTGTGTATAATGTATATACTGTTCATAAATTTTGTAAATAGCAGCTCACCCAGCGCATGTACTGCTGCATTCTGACCAACCAAGAGAACAAACCTCACTTGTGTGTGACTTTATGTAACAATGACAGTGCTCTTTTTACTACCAAGCTAAGCATTGTACTTACATTATCCTCTGGTTTTGCAATATTGTACTAAATGTTTTTTGGGTCTTTACTTGATATTTTAGCATGTCTAAAAATATTTAGATTTCCGTATCATAATATTCGTAGCAAGTACACTATGTATGTTAAAAAGATGAACTTGCAGAAACAGGCTCTACAATAAATTCTTTTTGGCTTATACCAAAATTAATTCTGAGTTGTTCTAGGAACACAAACGTCAGAATGGTATGAGGGGCAAGTCTCGCAAATGCTGGAATATAACCTTTATAGAAAGCTAAGGGGCTCTCTTTTGCTGTACTAATGATGAGGGCAATCATACTCTTTACTTCACCTGGTTTGGCATTCATTGCCCTTGTTTTGAGAACATCCACTGGTTGTGTCATAGTCGTTGCCACACCACCCTGAAGGAAAAAAAAAATATTACAATAATATTATGAGAATAAAATGTGTTGAATTTCTAGAGAATCAAATATAAACTTACTGCTAACAAACTTGAAGTAACATGACTGACAACATTGTCTTCAAAGTAGGCAGTTGAGAGAAGCAGCTCCTTAATTTGGTCATAAAAAGAAAGCTGGCCAACGGTCATGAGCACTGCGCGGCTGCAGGACATGGAGGCTCCAGCCCAGAGACGGAGCACTCCTTCAGTAGTTGCCACCTTATACAGGCCATGGATAGCATTCTTATAGCTGAAACAAAAATAAACTTCACACAATAACATACATATCTTAGAGCTCAAAATATTAATATAATTAAAACTGATATTCTAATACATACTTTCTTCGCTGCTCAGGTGGCAACTTTACATCATTTTGCATTCTTACATTGACTAAGTCAGATGGGTTTCCAACAAAGCCACCTGCAACCCCACCCATGCTAGCCAGGCATACAGACAAATAAAATGGTATAGCAGTACCCTGAAAAAAGAATAAGATTTTTACTCACAAAAAAGTTTTAAGAATCACCAAAAAAATATATTCACTTACATCTTTAGGTGCTAAATGTTGTTTAGCCATTTCATATATTCCGAATCTGACAGTAGAGTATGTTAACTGGCGGAGAAGGGAGGCTGATATACCATTGTAAAGGGCCATGATGCCTGGAATTGTTGCACACACATACATGAGTGTTAAGAGAAGTTAGACCACCCAGTCTCTTATAATTATAGTTAAGTATAGAGAAATGTAATCTAAATTTTATATGGTTGTACTTACATATTTTTTTTTATGAAAAGGTCACATTTTTATATCTAAATATTTTTTAAATAAACCAATAATCACCTTGATTTCTTACAACAGTTCCGGTGAGTTTCAGCATTGATATATTTTTCCCTTTTTGAGTTTGCATTTGAACTTTGAGTAGATCCAGTGGATGAGTGATGCACGCTGCTCCAGCTGATGCAAGGCCCCCGAAGTACCACCGAGAGACTTTGCTCTCTTTTGTAGACATCTTGGAACTGGAACAAATCCAAAGTTGGTGATTATACGACGGACGTGAAAAATAAATTGCCGTTTTCGCTATCACAAACAAATTTATTGAATTAACTCATAAGCTAGACCTAACCACTTACATAAGTTAAATTAGCTGGAAGGCAGGAAGCTTATGAGTGTGCTTGGTGATATAAATTAAGCGCTAACTCATTTTATTAATTTACTAGGTATTTTCGAAGCACAAGCGTGCGCTTTCACACATAGCCTTTAGCACATGACACCACACAGGGTTGCCAACTGCAAAACAAAATCCCTCGTACATTAGGCAGCTAAAAATATCGTAATTTGACTTTCAAACCTCGTACGTTTTATTATGCATTTAAACTAAAACGTGCTAAAACCAATGTTAAGGCTTATTAAACTACTGGATTTAGGACTTTCTACTCAATGAAATAAACTATTGCAAGTTTTTAACCACTTAGAACATCACTTTTTGTATGTAAAAAATCTTTATTAGTACCTACTCATTTCCCGACTGACTGAATAGTTACTTAACCAGCTGTATACTATAGACAATCATCGCGTAAACGTGGCAATTTAATTTTGAGTGTAAGAAGTTCCTACAAGTTCTGATAGATGGTATTAGTTTTTACTACTATAATATGATAATGGTGATACAAAATGTTCCTATGGCCATATCTATTTCCAAAATCTCGTACAACATTGTACGAGGATGATAGTGTCCTCGTACCTCGTAAGGAATACCACAAATCTCGTATTTGTACGAGGAACTTCGTACGTTTGGCAACCGCACTGCACTACACACTTTTTTCTTTTTATTCTTCTTTACATGACATCTGTATCTTTTGAGATGAATTTTGCCAGTGTCAAGTTTTTAAACTACTATTATTATCAAAGTCACAGTCAAGGTAAGAAACTTAAACTTTAAATTCAGTGTTTTTTTTTTTATTGAGTATCGCCATCTTTTGCATAGTTAACTCCTCAAAAACAGACAGTGAGTGAAGTAAAAGACAAGACAGGCTCAGGCTCAACACTCAACAAACAAAGCAACTAAAGCAAGCAAGCAAGCAAACAATGTTTATTTATATGTAACTAACTAACCTCAATAAAATAAACTTTATTCGATTTAATACATACATACTGTGAAAAATATTTAAAGGATAAACATTGTATTGTAGATATTTACCAGAATTAAGGGCTTTACATAGCTTACCTGCCGATAATCAAGCAAAGCAACCGGAAAAGAAATTGTTCTTACCCTTTGTGATATAAAAACTATCAATCCACGAAAACAAGTAGGTAGGTATTTATGGAGTAAAACACTAACAACTGATTAAGTTTTGCGATTACGCAACATTCCGCCCGAGATGTTATTATAATACCGGCGCGAAGTAGCGAATGCAGTTGCGAACTTGCGAATCAGTTTCCTTGCCCCACTCTGATGTTTTCATAAACATCATTGTCTTGTAACGCTTATCGCTTACCCTCTAGATTGTGTAAATTCTGACTAACTATTATATAATTACTTACAGTTTTTTTATGTATCTACTAGCTACTATCAGTGATCTGTTATAGTGCCTACTACTAAACTTTTTTCCCACTGTTGCATGAATTTATTTTAAAACCTACCTAATATTTTGTTTACAGAATGGCATCGGATATTGTTTCTTGTCTACAATTAGAAAAAGAATCACCAGGGAGAATATTTCTGATAAAAGAAATTAATGGATGTGACAGTGCATTCATTGATAGTTGTGTACTAGGTAACTGCATCAAAAACAAGACTCCAGTTATATATCTATCAATGCACAACTCGCTAAGCCATTTCCAGAATGTTGGTGTTAAGATGAACTATAACTTGCAAAAACATATTGATAGTGGTCTCATTACATTTTATGACTTGGCAGATGAAATAGTAAACAGCTTGCTATGTAATGTGAATTTTACTATACAAGATCTCTATCTGAAGGTTAAGGAGAGAATATCACCTAAGCAAAGTAATAACAAGCCTGTTTATGTGATTTTTGACGGAGTGTCCCATCTGTTTGATTTGGGCTATAGTATAAGAGATGTTAACATGTTTTGTAAACAGATATTCGATTTGCTAAGGCATAGTAACAATTCAGTTTTGCTTTATCATTGTAATCAGGCAAGTGAAGATGATGTTACACATACTATGTCCAATCTACTACTCCACAAAGCTCACACAGTGGTTGAAGTAGAGAACCTCCAGTCTGGCTGGAGTACTGATGTGTCCGGACATCTGACAGTAAGACACCTTGGGTACAAGTGTCAAAATGAGCATATGTTTACTTTGGATCTGAAACCTACCAGGTATTTGTTTAAATTGTTTGACAGGGGTGTAAAACTTCTAGCTCCTGGTACAGTTTAGTATGTAACAGATTCCATTTTGTAAATAATATTAATTAAAAGGTTTCAATTCTATATTCAATTTGTTTCATAATATTTTTTTATATATAATACCTACATCATTTTAAAAAGTTGTGCATAAAACATTTTTATTGCTAACCTATGGTACCTACCTACTCAGTTACTAAGTAGATGAGTGCATCCTAAACAAAATAAAATTTGACTTATCAATTAGAAAAAAATCTATTTTTTCTGCAAAATGCATTTTTTTCTTATTGTGATGATGGTACTCTTGTAGGTATAGGTACCTATTTAGATACCACTAGTGTAGTGATAGTAACTAATTAGGTAATAAATATTCTTTGATGTAAAGTACCTACTCAGGCCTAAGTAAAAATTTCAATAAAAATACAAGTTTCTATCCTACACAGGAAGGCTTGGTACACATATTTAAAAATGTATATGCTAATCAAAATGTAAAAACCATGCATCCAATATTTTTGACCGTCAAATTAATGACTTTACTAACGAAACCTCATAAAATTTTCATTTGTGGTGATTAGTGTTGCTCGGCGACCGGCCGAGGCGAAGGCTGTAGTTTGACCACCAATGTTCAGTACACGTGAGACCGACGAGAGGGTGCGCACCTCGCACCTCCCCCACCTATCATTAACGTGTCACTTCACCGACGCATTTCCAATTTACGTCAAATAACCGTAAATAAACAGCTAAACATACAGTTTAAATTCAAATTAATTAAAGCTATGTGACATGATTGATGAACAACATTTTGTGAATATTTCATTTTAATTTTTCCGCGGAAGTTGTTCGAGTGAGTTAAGCTGTTGATACATATTGTGTGTTTCGGCGGTTTTGTGGAGTGGAGATGCCATGACTCAGAGCACTGTCTCAGATGAGCACCATGGCGGCTCAATGCAGTGCGCGGACCATTACTGAAGAGAAGCTCTTGGTAAGTTACATCTCTTTACTTCTTTCTCTTGCTTGTAAAATTATGAGCTTGAGAAAATTGTTAACGAATACCGCGGCCTTGTACGAATACGTAGCCTAAGTACCTTATTCTTACTTAAAAAAAACTTACTTACCTTTAAGTTTTTTATCAGTTAATATCACTTGTATTTTTACATTCACCACGTAGGTAAGAAAGTAAGGTCGTAACTATCTATGGCTTGTAAAAAACTTAAATTAAATTCAAAAAATTATTCTAATAGTTACCTACCTTGCTAAAGTTGTCACGACTGACTACGGAGTCCTGTTCGCGTGTTCCGATTTCCGTTACTCAATTAACTGGTTTTTATTAAAAACATCTATAGGCCCGAACGAGAATACAATTCATAATGACTTCTCTATGCACAGGTAGCGGTGCGCGTACGGCCGCTGCGAGCAGATGAAGGTCCTCGCATCGTTCACGTGGTCAGCGATAAGGTTACAGCAATCTATCACTTCTATACAAATAGCTACTGTAATATTATGTCCATAACAGGTGTTCTTCATAGAGGAGGTTGCTAGAGTTTGATTGACTTACTATACTTACAATTGAATACTAACTACTGTGCAAAATGTGGGCATGTACCAAATGTCATGTTTGGACGTGCCTCTGACTACCCTCTTTAGATATCCTCAAAGATCTAAGTAACTAAAGATTGAGAAGGTATCTACCGAGCCCGGGGATTACAGTCGTGATCATATTTATTTATTTATTTTATTTTTATTTACAATCGCCAGATCGAGTAGCACCTCAATTAACCGACAACATTGTGAAGTGAAGTCGCTTTCTAGCGCTACACGCTATGAAAGCAAATCTTTTGTATTTTTTGAAGTAATAGCTCCGAAACTGAAACGAATATAAATGCGAAAGTTCGTGTGGATGTTTGTTAGTGACTCAATCACGCTTAAACGGCTAGATTTGTATGAAATTTGGAATAGATATAGCCTGTGATCTGGAATAGGTATTATCCCAACATAGTCTATTAGGTGTATCAAAGATGTAAATTATATAGACACAGTAATTATTTAATGCAAGTATGTTTCAATCTAATTTGACATTGGTAGATTACGTGGTAGGTAATTACTTTTATCAGCATGATGCATGACATATGTATCTGTTTTAATACTCATTTCCTCAAGGATTGCTAAGATTTTTCAAGTAATCAAGTGACAGTGTGACTTAAATTCTTTGGACATTATATCTCTATTTCCGTAGAGATTAAACCAAAGATGATGTTCTCCTTCCGATAAACAAATGACTTTTCTGTTTAGATGCTGGTGCTGGAAGATGAGAGCGACTTTAGAAAAGACGTCCTGCGGCAGCGCCGACTCAATGAAAAGCACTACACATACGATCGTGTGTTTGACGAAGACAGTACACAGGTAGGTATTTTAACTTCATGATTATAGGCACTTATAACATTAACTTTACCTTTTCTAAAATTAGCATACTTACAGATATATTTTCTTAGGCTTCAATGGCCAGATTGCACAGTCCTCTCACAAATAATTTGTTGGGGCCTTTTTTTTTCAGGAAGACGTTTACGAGGCGATATGCGCCCCTCTCGTCGCAGACACCTTACGGGGCTTCGCTGGAGCGATATTCGCGTACGGAGCCACAGGGGCTGGCAAGACCCACACCATGACTGGCCTCATGTCCAGAGCTCTGAACAACCTTTTCACGAGCATAGCTGACAGTGAACAACCCAAGGAATATGAGGCAAGTATTTATTTAGGTTTTGTTCTAGAAGCGGCAAGTTTAAATATATATAACTCAAAGGTGACTGACTGACTGACTGACATAGTGATCTATCAACGCACAGCCCAAACCACTGGACGGATCGGGCTGAAATTTGGCATGCAGGTAGATGTTATGACGTAGACATCCGCTAAGAAAGGATTTTGATTAATTGTACCCCCAAGGGGATAAAATAAGGGATGAAAGTTTGTATGGAAAGTCGCGATAATCGACATTCACGCGGGCGAAGCTGCGGGCATCAGCTCGTTAATAATATAAGGGCATCCAGTATACGGACCTTCAATAATACTTAGGTACATCTATGTTTATGGATATCAAAATCTGTTTCGGATTTGTCGAGTGAAGCGCGGCCTTAGATACTGTCTTACCAAAGACAGTTTTGGGCGGTTTCGAAGTTTGCTTTGGGCGTCTTATACAACATTGTGGGCATATGAATTTTTACATTTGTAACTCGAGCATTTACGTTGCTCATAATATTTCGATTCCAATTTTATCAAAACCGTATCAACCGTTCCGTCGGAGTAGCAAACGAAGATTCATAATTTGTTTAGTAGGTGCTTGGCACCGATATTTGAAGCTGTCTTGCTTAGAGAGGTCGTATTTGCATTGTTCCAGTTTTAGTCGATTTCAGACTGCGAGGAAATGCGGTCGAGGTCTAACTTTATTATTTTACTTTCGGCTAAGGAACGTAAGTATAATAAGTAGGTACTCGTAGGTATAAGTATAAGGTATACCTAAGTCGGTATTCAAATCCCGATCTGAACGCAGGATCTGAATGAGTAAAAACTGCATGGTGAAATCGCACCGTGAGAATAGAAGTGACTCAATTAAGAAAACATGATTTTTGGGAAATGCGATTTAAAGATTTTACAATTGCTTGTTTTCTACTAAATTGTGCTATGACATAACCAAATTACGACTTATCTATATTTTTTTACAAATTATGGGATAATTTAGGGTTTTATCTAAATTTTAAATTTATTACTGATTCAAAATAAATTTAATTAATTACTCTATTTACCACTTCAAAGAAACCTTCCGACATTTAAGTCAGTTTTGTACTATAGCAATAATTTATTAGTATTTACTAATGATTTAAACCTTAAACGGTCATTAAAATAAGCCTTAATATAGTAATAAACTGACATAACTCGATTTAAGTCACAATAATTTACTCAGCTTAATGCAATAAAATGACACAAAACAAACATCGGTCACTTTAATACTCTAAATTACAAAAAAATCTTACCTAATTTTTGCGTACAAAACTGTAATATTGAGGTTTAGGTCACATTAATACTAAACACGTGACGTCTCACGGCAATCCTGGCTGACGCAATACTGAATATAATCACTTTTTCACGGGGTGACGGACGAGGGATCGCCGAAATGAAAGAGACGCACCTATTATGTTTTGACGCATTCTAACCAATAAGTGGCAGTTTTTTAATCACTAGGCGATGCAGTTTTTTTTTCTGAGTCTTTCTACATATTTAACTCATTTTACCTGTTTTTTGAGATGAGTCACTTCTATTCTCATGGTGCGAAATATCCGTAGCCGTAGGTATAAAATAGGTTTCATAATGGCACCAGATTATGCCATAGTCATTAACACTGCAAAGTACGTCCTATCATTAAAATTATGAATGCGAAAATGGTTTTAATATTAAGTATCACAAGCACGACATGATGTGCTATAACGGAAACTCGTGATCTAGAATAACACTATTAAAATAAAGCACCCTTTTATGCGGTTATAACGCGAGCAAAGCCTTATGCAATAACTGGTTCTTTCGGTACCTACAATTATTTAACAGAAACAGATAAAATACTTTTCGAATAATTAAATGGCATAACTATTTATGTCAATATCGGCTAAGCCAAGGTTTTTTAAAGTCACGCTGCATACTTATAGCTTACTGCATCACTTATTTGCCTATTTGATTTAGTCATTCAGTCAGATCGCTCATCCTTTCGTGCACTTGTCACTTTTCCAGTTTTGACGTATACTCGTAGTTAGGTACTTACCACAGGTAGGTAGGCGCAGGCAGTATAATGTAGGTTCTTCATGTTTTCATTTACCGTTTAAAATTGAATGCTAGTACCTTTTGTGCAATTATTATCATTAGTATAATCAACATTTATTAGTTGAGTAAGCTTTTGACTGATGGTGTCGAAAATGTTTGAGATATTAATCGAAATATTTATAATATCTGAAAGTGGGCCGATACCGATACATCGTTAGTCGTTACAAGAGTACTTACAACAGTTGACTTTTCTTTACCAAACTAAGGTCAATCAATAATGCTATGACCATTAATGCGAGTAGATGAAAATAAAGCCCAGCTGGGAAATGTTTATGTTGGTAAGTTGTAGCTTGAATTATAGAGCCTTTATAAATGCTAAGTACAGTGAGCAGCACAAGTAATATACTTAAAGCAAATGAGGTATGTTGAGAGAACTTCCGTTAGAGTCAACAGGTTATTGGTACCTATAGTTCGTTATTCTCAAATCTTTGTTAAATAACTCGGTGGTAATATATAATTATGTAATAGAAACAGGAAACATCCTTACTGAAATTTCTGCCCTGTTTCCAAAAGACCCCTACTCGATGTAAAATAACTAAGTACTTATTTAAATGTTCGTTCTGCATTTTGTCGCCGAGGCCGACTGTACATGTAAATAGAGCGTGCTATAACAACTCGCCCGGCGAATATAAGACCTTGGCCCTCCGGAAACGGTTTAACTGATTTCTTATGCATATCCACTTACCAATTGCACACCACACGAAAATAAGTCCAGCCATTGTGGTCATAAACTGGTGTTTATCGACTGACTTTACCGAATTATCAACATAATTGGCTGGTGCCAGTAATAATAATACAATAATTATGGTGGTAATAATTTATCACTAAAGTTCAAACAAAATTATAATTATGTATTTTAGAGCATACATCCCGGTACACGACGGTAAAGTAATTAAACCGTTGCCAAAACTTAAACCGTTTGAAGTAATTTCCTCAAAATGTTGTCAATTAGAAAAACACTAGAAAAATATCAGATACCTTGACCAGATAAGCCCTCCCCTTCCCTATAGGAAAATTTCAATAACGAACAGTGTTCGTGGTTTTGGTGAAATGTGGAGGTTCCACGGTTCCACCCACCGTGCAAGGTCACTGCCGACAGCCTCGCGTGATGGACACGGGACAATCATTAACCTATCACTCTTTCCCCCTTCATTAGATTGCTTGCGAGTTGCGCTTTTGTTGTTCAAATTTAGCCGGGTCTACAACTTTGGCTTTTGTATGAGTTATTATCGTTCTGTGCTTGATTTTATCTGCAATGAAACGGGTAGTTCGACGCTACGAATAAAAGGTGTGTGAATGCTTGGATTGAATGCATGAACTTTTTTATTTCAACGTAAACAAAACAGAAAATTTTGTTGTAAAGTGGATTGACTATGAATCATGCATTGACTAGCAGTGTAATTTACTTTGAACGAAACTAAACTAAGTACTTTATAGTAGAAAGTAATTGGAATCAAAACCCATTATCACCTACCTACTTAATTATTGAAATGGTTCCTACTGATGAATAATATTCTTTTAGCTGCTTTTCTTTAGGTTCTCAAGTGATCTAAATGATACAGTTTTATTCAGTTTTCATGGTTACATATCGAATAATGATCTTAACTTATTTCATTAACTTTCGTACCTAACCTAAAATTAATGCCTCTACTTGCATTGAATTCTATAAACTTTTAAAGCCTAAACAAATAGTTATAATAACTTCAATTGCCTTTGATAGTGGTGCCACTCAGGCTCAGTAATCTGCTGACGTCACAAGTCAATTGTAGGATTAAATATTCAGGGCTGTGTTGTCGTGAGACAAGACACACTATTAACCTTTTAGGCCTAAATACGTTTACGTGTGGACTAAAGTACTAGGTATTTATTAATTAATTTTACCGAGGGTTCGGCAAGGTGAGGCTAGTAGAGAAGGTAATCGAACATGACCACCCCGCACTTGCTGAAAATAAGTATTCTCCCTTGTAGCCTCTATTGAGCACTAGTGGAACTCTATTCTAAGTAACTTTAACCTCCTGTACGGGGCACCTTGGGGGTTAAAAGATTGAACTTATGATTATTTTTTTGTTAAACCATTTTATCCATAGTTTGATATCGCATTATACTGCCTTATGTTATTTTGAGATAAGCGTGGAGTGCTTTATAAAGCATTCCACCGTCCACGCTTATCTTATAGTGCAGATTATGGATTATGTTTGTGACGTTGTTTGTACCAACTACGGCGAAGCAAGAGGTCGGGGCCGTTTAGATTAGGATTAGACCATTCACTTAGAAAGCAGGCAGCCGGCACTTGTATATTTTACCAGGCCATCCACTAAGGCCACTGACATCCTGATGATGTGGCTAAGATATTTGTTTTTTTTTATCTATAGACGTTTATACATATTATATTGGCTTCAAGTGCCATTTGATTCAGTGTTTTTAAATTTCAATTTGCATCGCGCAAATTTAATAATTATTTATAGTAAAAATTACTTACACTAAATGGTTGAAGCCATCTAGGCGCGTACCTATGTAACCACCTCAGTACAGCGCCGCCGAGTCCAAATGAGACACAAATCGTTCATGAGTAAGTTAGCGTGGTGTGCGGTCTCTGTAGCTCTAAAAGTACCTACGGAGTGTGAGCTACTTCTTCCTATCAGATTGCCTCCGTCCTATGGCATCAGATAGATTGCTTTGTGGGTAGTGTGCCAATTCCATCTGATAAAAATACTGCAATGAACAGTGCGATAATAAACCTCGACTGCAGTCGTTTATTTTAGGCCATTTCCATAGAAAACGTTCGGAATTGTTTTAGTTTTGTAATTAGGTTAGTCGTACTTTCGTGTCACTTTCGTTCATATAAGTTAATTTATTTAAAAGGACGAGGTTCTTAATCAAGATTGCAAAATATATCGTAAATTACGCTGTAAAAATGTTTAAATAAGGCAGTTTTTTAAATACTTAGAGTCACGATAAAAAAAGTACATAGGTAGGGAGGGACCTACTGGACCTAAAGGTCTATTATTATAAACTAGCTGTCCCGACGAACTTCGTACCGCGCGCCTTAGAATGAATAAATGTTGTGTTTAATTTTCAAATGTTTATAATAATTATTCTGCTATTCGGGACGAAGAGAAATACAACAAATCAAAAACCATGAAAATCGTTTCAGCCGTTCTAGACCCGACTTTGTTTTATCTATTTGTCGTACATCAAAAGGAAGAGAGTAAAGCATTATCTGATATACGGAATCAATACGGTGTGGGTTGAATAGATAGCTTTGTTTACTCCGGTAATGACTCGCCGCCGCCGCTGTGTGTTCTGTTGGCGTTCGCAAACAACGATCATTAATTTATACTATTCAAAGGAAAAAATGCTCACCTTGAAGCCTTAGATAGATTACATGGAGTAAAGGCAACAAAGAGAAGGGTTATTTGATAAATTGAATAAGTTTGAGGAAAGTTTGTTTATTTTGGAGGAAAGTACTTAAAAGATTTCCATAGTAAGTCCAATATCTTATCTACCTACAAGCATCGCAAGTCGTCGTGAGAAAGCACTCTAGTTGGGAATAACTAAAAAGATCTACCAACTTAGGTTTATTTTTGATTTTTTAATAATATGTGTAAGTGATTTGTTTCAGGTGAAAATGTCATACATAGAAATATATAACGAGAACATCCGTGACTTGCTGAACCCGGGCGCGGGATCGCTCGAGCTGCGCGACGAAGGCGGCAGCGGAGCCCCCACGGTCGCTGGGCTCAGTGAAGTGAAGGCCACGAGTGCGGCCCATGTGTCAGAACTGCTGACGAGGGGAGATAGGGCTAGAACCGCCGAGCCTACACATGCTAACCAACACTCATCGAGAGGTCATGCTCTGCTCAGGTAAGTTGAATGGACTACGAACCAAACGACCGAAACCTATCGAGAAACACGTCACCGCATTCAAAGGTATTGAACTTTGATGAGTTGACAAATACCTATGAAAGGTAAACGTATGACGTATGAACATCAATATGTTAATGTAAAAACACCTACAAATGTAGTTGATTTTTACACGCTTTATATTAGCGTCACTTGTAGGTATCTATCTATGTAACGGAATCTTTCAACGTAATATTCACTTTTTTCAAGACGTCCAAGTTACTTAAAAATTTGCACACATACAAAGGACCGATGTACAATATTATTAGATAACTTTGAACTTATATCTTACCAGAATCTTTGGGATATGTGATAATTATTTTATAAAAGATTAGGCACATAATGATATGCATAGTTCTACGCGAAGTACTTTTTATTAGTTTTTTTTTTGTTTTAGCTATATATTATTTTATTACTATAATCTTATGTCGGTGATACTAATATGAATTGAAATGATTTTAACTCGCTCACGCTGATAACATAAGTAGACTAATACGCGTGTTTAAACTACTTAGATACGGCACTTTAGAACATTCACAACACCTAGTCAACAATAAATTTTCTAAATGTCGCTCAAATTAAATCGCCAAACCGTTGTTCAGTTGACTGATGACCTGCTATTATTATTTTAGTGTCACTGTGAGCCAGCAAGTGGAGGCCGGCACGCAGCGCGGGCGCTTGTTCCTCATCGACTTGGCCGGTTCAGAACGAGCGGGCTTGCGGGCGAGGAGGTTGGAGGGCGCACACATCAACCGATCTCTGCTCGCGCTTGGCAACTGCATTATGGCACTGTCAGGAGGAGCTAGGTGCGAAAACTAGTATTTAAACCGCAGATTATTTTGAAATTAACACGAATGATTAAAATAACATCTTTTTTAAACGCATTTTAATATTTATTATGCTGTAACCAGGTTTGGTAGTATTATAAAAGCTATTTTACTATCCTACTAATATTATAAACGCGAAAGTTTGTAAGAACGTGTGGATGTATGGATGTACATATGTTTGTTAAGTACTCTTTCACGCTGAAACGGCTGAACGGATATAGATTATAGTCTGGAATAGCACATAGGCTGCTTTTTATCCCGGAAAAATATACGGTTCCGTTTGTTTTTGTTTTTCAAGGTAACACGCGGGCGAAGCCGTGGGCGAAAGCTAGTTTTTCATAATTTGGCGCCCAACTCGTGGCAATTTTCTAGTATTTTAGGATGTGATTGAAATGAAAGTGTTTTATTTCTGTAGATACGTGAACTACCGCGACTCGAAGCTGACCCGCCTGCTGCGCGAGGTGCTGGGCGGGCGGTGCCGCGCCGCCATGGTGGCGCACGTGGCGCCGGGCGCCACGAGCCGCGAGACCACTCGCTCCACGCTGCATTACGCGCAAAAGGCCTCTTCTATCACAAACAGGGTAAAATATGCTTACTATCTCACGTGACGACCTCAGTGGCGCAGCGGGCGAGAGTACCTGCGACGCTAGAGGCTGCGGGTTCGATTCCCGCCTCGGAACAAATTTGTGTACGATCTGCAGAAATTTGTTCCGTTGGTTTGGGTGTTTTCTATGTTCAATCATAATAAAAATATATCTATCTAAGTAAGTATAACGTATTAAGTATATCAGTTATCTAGTATCTACCCGTAACACTAGCTTTGAGTAGCTTACTTTGTGGCGAGCATTATTTATTTATTTATTTTATTTATTTATTTATTTATCTAAATCATCATCATCCTCTTCCTGCCCTTATCCCACTAGGTGGGGTCGGCATAACAGGTTCTCTTCCTCCACTCTCCCCTATCATCCGTCATCTCAGTACAGTCCCTCCCTTCTTACACTATCGTCTTTCACACAGTCCATCCATCTTTTCGTAGGTCTACCTCTACTCTTATTATCTAAATAACAACATTATATGCTTACTAAAGTAAATACTAGTTTGAACAATTCACCTTATGAAAGTGTTTGTCGAAATCCAATTTTCGCGTTACGTCCTTTCCTTTGAAAAAAATTTGTTCTAGAAACTTCCCGTTCTATAAGAATAATAATAATAATATCGACTTTGTCCTCCACTTCTAGGTTGAACGAGAATTGATTCAGACACCGAAACATCTTCATCAATATCGAAGTGTCATTAACGATTTACGTGAAGAAATATCCCGGCTTAAACTCAAAATGAAAGATGCCTCCAGGTCAGTCATCCATCATACATAATGAACCTTAGGTCGTGTACGTATGTAACGTCCTGTGTCTGTGTTGCTTATCCTAGTTTGTCGCCTATTCGCCCTTTAGATAAAAGTCAACAGCAAATGCAGTATATACTATGTATTAACTCTGTGAGCTTCTGATGACAGTGTAAAACTAATCCTAATATGTGCGGCTAAGGTTAGGCGAACGCGCGAGTTCGGCTTCCTATACATGAGAAACAGTACGAGTCTCTAAAAAAAAATGTGTATAAAATGCATTTGTTTAGATCCAGAGAAGACATACACCTTCTAGAAGAAGAGAAGACAAAAGAAGAAAAGGCAGAAAGTGAAGCACATTTGAAGTCTCTCCGCGAGTCGATAGTGTCCACGTTCAAGCAGCAGATGCGCCTGCGCAGGCGGCTGATGGAGCTCGACAGTCACCTGCTGGGGCTCGCGCTGGACGCGGAGCGGCAGCACGCGGCCATCTCCCACTGGGAGGCGAGGTTCAACAGGCTCTACAAGCCGATCAACGTGCCCGGCTCGAGATTGAGCACGCAACAAAGTTATAGGTATGTCACTTTACAAATATAAAAGACTAGCTTCCGTTCGCGGCTTTGCTCGCGAGGTACCTAAATAAAATATAGCCTATGTTATTCAGGGATAACGTAGCATTCTAACGGTGACAGAATTTTTGAAATCGGACCAGTAGTTTTTGAGTTTATTCGTTACAAACAAAAATACAAAAATACAAAACTTTCCTCTTTATAATATTATAGTAATAGTTTAGAAAATGCAGTTTTGAATGCTCAAAATGCTTATCAGTTTTGATTGCTCTACTAAGTGGAAATTCCCCAGGGATTCCGCTTGCTACGATCCTAACGTACGCATCTCTGTCTAATATCTTCTATACCTCATAAAACCCCGTTACAGTAAGTTCCAATTCAATATACCTTTTATTACTAAGTAATCCTACTAATATTATAAACGTGAAAGTTTGTAAGGATGTCTGGATGTATGTTTGTTACTCTTACACGCTAAAACGGCTGAACGGATCTGGATGAAATTTGGCACAGATTTAGATTATAGTCTGGAATAGCACATAGGCTACTATTTATCCTGGAGAAATGTACGGTTCCCGTGGGGTAGATTTGTATTTGTTTTTCAAAGTACCACGCGAGCGAAGCCGTGGGCGGAAACTAGTATAAAATAATTGCTTGTCAGTTTTTAATGCTCTAGCAAGCAGAGATCAGAAATTTTCGCTTGCTACGATCTAAATTATCACTGCATCTCGGTCTTATATCTTCTATACTACTCATAAGCTCGTAAATTCCAATTCAATATAATAAGTACCTTTTATTACTAAATTATTTACTGTGTAGGTATTTACTTTACGCGTCTTCGTAAAACAAAAGCGTATTTATATGAAATTTATAATTGAATAGGGGATATGTATGATGGATAGAAACATAGTTTAGTAACGTTTATGTATTGCCAGAGGTGGCACGGCCCTATCAAATGGCAGCGCCGAGAGAGCGGAAGCGGAAGTGGCCGTAGAGCAAGCTTGGTCGGAGCTGGCGGCCGTGGAGAGAGAGCAGGAGTCTGCGCGCACAGAGAGAGACGCCGTCGAACGACAGCTAGAGCAAGTCAGACTACGCGGCGCACAACTCGAGCAGGTTAGTGGCTAACTCTGCCCGCTCAACACCGCAGGCTGTTTTTATACAAAAAGTACACTTTTGTGTTCCCTTACACAGATTAAACTGTTTTGATAGTCGTTTTCTAAATATACAGTCGTGGTCAACTAATTAGGGACACTCTTTGGTTAAACCGAATTGTGAATTTATTTTTTATTTTCCAACGAGTCTAAACCATATTCCATATCTCTTACATGTAAGTATAATTAGTCATTTATGTGCCCGATTATACAAACAATAACAACTTCTTAAACATTAAACCAGTGGTGGATTTATCACCAGGCTGAGTAGGCTGGAGCCTAGGGCGGCAAATTTTAGGGGGCGGCAAATTTGGCTTATTACCTTACACAAAATAATAAATAAAAATTATAATATACACGGAGAAAAAATTTAACAAAATTGCAATATTTTAATACTATACACCTATACCAAATAATCCAACGATTTTACATGATAAATTACTAAACGCTAAATTTAATAGCCTACTGGCGGCAAATGTGTAAATCCGCCACTGCATTAAACCTCTTTACAGTATAGCTGATAGATTATCGTAGTGCTATTTGTTCAAATAATGCTGGCTGGCCATTTAATTAGGGACACTGAGATATTGCGTTCTATTTTCAAAATTTGAATCTCAATACTTTTTTACTTCTTCTCTTATTGTTTCGTGGTAGTTTTGGCGGCAATCCCGATATTTATTTTAAGTTTTGTAAAATATTTTGAAGAAAAATGGGTAAAAATAAAAGTTGCGATCCAACACTACGAAAAATTATCATGAAGTTTGTTGTCGAGCATGGTTGGCCATACCGAAGGATAGCAGAACATTTAAATTGTTCAAAAACTATGGTATACAATGCAGTGCAACATGTCAGACGCAATAACACAGATTTAAATGTGCCCAGAACAAAAAGATCGAGAAAAACAACTCCGCAAGAAGATAGAATGATAGCCAGGTTAGCTAAGAAAGATCCGTTTCTAGGCTCTATTTTAATTAAACACGAAGTGTTTGGGACAGACGAAAGAGCTGGTGTCTCAGCTAGGACCGTTCGACGACGTCTGGTAGAAGCAGGGTTGTTCGGAAGAGTGGCTCGCAAAGTACCGTTGTTGAAGAAAGAACATAGAAATGCTCGTTTGGCGTTTGCACGTAAATATGGACATTGGACCTACGCCCAATGGCAACATGTATTATTCTCTGACGAGACCAAGGTTAATTTGATTTCTTCAGATGGAAGGCAATACGTACGGCGTCCAGTAAAAGCGGAAATGAATCCAAGATTCACAAAAAAGCAGGTGAAACATGGCGGTGGAAACATTAAAATGTGGGGTTCATTTTCTGGACGTGGAGTGGGACCTGTGAGGAAAGTTCAGGGTAACTTAGACCAACATCAATACAAGGCAATATTGGAGGAAACGATGCTTCCCTATGCTGAGGAGCATCTCCCTATTATATGGACGTTTCAGCATGATAACGACCCAAAACATACCGCCCGTTCAGTCAAGTCGTTTCTTACCAGTCAGTCAGTATCGGTGCTAGATTGGCCAGCAAATAGCCCGGACCTTAACCCAATCGAGCACCTTTGGCACGAAATCAAGAAAAAAGTAGCCACTTATCGTACCACAACTTTAGATGAACTTAATGAAGCTTTTTGTGAGGCATGGGCAAACATTCCTGTCGAAACATGCCAGAAACTGATAATGTCTATGCCACATCGGTGTCAAGCGGTAATTACTAACAAAGGTTTTGCTACTGGGTACTGATTTTACACGTAATAAAATGGAGCTGTTAAAGATATTATAATACTGCAGATTATTAGTTTTGTTTAACTCTATTTTTCATTATAGTTTACTGTCCTTAATTAAATGTCCAGCTACAGAATTATACCTTAAAATTGAATACATGTTCAACCTTTGATACTAAATACTTTTTTCTATTTATTTATTCTTTTATTTACAGCCATTTAAAGCATAATAATCGGACCAAATTATGCAAATAATAGTTACTGAGAAATCAATAGGGTTTTATATTTGTATGTACATAACCGGTTATTGTTCTTCACTATCTTGCATGTCCCTAATTAGTTGACCACGACTGTATGTAACTCAAAGGTGACTGACTGACTGACATAGTGGTCTATCAACGCACAGCCCAAACCACTGGACGGATCGGGCTGAAATTTAGCTTGCAGGTAGTTGTTATGACGTAGGCATCCGCTAAGAAAGGATTTTGATTTTCAAGGTACCACGCGGGCGAAGCTGTGGGCGGAAGCTAGTCATCTATAATAATAGTTACTTGCGTTATTCCGTAACAAACCTGCCCTAATGTCCACCAAAAATAGCTTTTGTTAAAGTTTTTGTTTATACTACCCAGTCATAAAAACGCCTTTTTCATTTTTATTCTAGGAGTTGCCAGCGAGAATTAGCAGCGGTCCAGAGCGTGAAGTGTTAGCACTAGTGTGTCGCGTCCACGAGTTAGAAGCGGACAAGCTAGCGCTGCAGGGCGAGCGGGCGGCGCGTGCGCACGAGCTGCGGCGTCGAGACCTCGCGCTGCAGCGCCGTGACGCACAGCGACGCCTCTCTGACGAGATCATTACGCGCCAACGCCGTGCGCTCGAAGGTACCATCAACATCATAATCAATGGTCATAATCAAAATTTCAAATTTCAATTTCAGTTATAGTTTAAATGTCGTCAATATTTTACGAATCGGAAATTTTGTACAATAACCCACACATCATTCAATAGCAGCTGTTCTAGCCTCATTAATTAGTCAAATCTACTTACGTGCTTCTAAGGGTACAATAACTACCTATAATACTCATACGATCGAAGTTTTTGAACTTTTCGCTATAGAAGTAACACAAAATAATATTCCAGAGGTGGGTGTGGGCGTGGCTCCGGAGTTGGCACAACTGTACGAGCTGTATCAGCAAGAGATCCACGCTTCCACCTACACCGAAACAAACGATATCTACACGCCGCCCTACCGACTACCACCTATTTCTACAAGGTATTACGAATAAAAAGCTTGTTTATTGTCCTAAGGGGGTGATAGACGTGCGAGTAAGTACGTGAACTTGTGGCTCGACGACCTTTTTCGCTGGTGTGTCACCCTAAGTACGCGTATTTTTAACCCGCCTCCGCTCGTACGTGTGGTAGCACTACGAGCCGCGAGCCGCCATTTTGTTTCGCCAGTTTCGTGGACACGCAACGCTTGTAGTGTTTGTTTTTGTAGTTTTTGTTGATTTTGATTCAGAAATTTCTCGAAATGATTGATTTTTTAATGTTTTAAATGTAATACGATATAATTCCTAAATAACAGAAAGCGTCTTCTGTCGACAACATCGCAATACAGAGTAAGTAAGCTTTACGTGTGTCACCGACGTCGAGCCGAGTACCGAAGTTCGCAATACTACTATAAGCCGCGTACCTGAAGTTCGTACATCTATCACCCACCTTAGTTAGTACTGGATTCTTGTAATATAAGATTTTATTGCAACATCTTTATGATGGTTCTGCACTTGCAGCATGTCTGAGGTGACGTGGTCGGAGAGCGGGTCGAGCGGCTCCGCGCGCGGCTCCAGCTCGGGCTCCGGCGGCACGCTCGGGCCGGTGCTGGCGGCCGACACGCGCTTGCCGCGCCTCGCGCCCACGCCCGCGCCGCGGCCCCGCACGCGATACAGGTACCTACCTACTTATAGGTACTACGTATAGTTCATCCAACGTTTCTTGGCATTCGTGAAGTTAGCCACAGGTGCGAGTTTGCGCATGTACAGTTCCTTCCCCCCCTCATACCTCCAATTGCTCACGAAAAACGATACTGCGCAGCTCTTGCGGCTAACTTCACGAATGCCTAGATTCGTTGAGCCAACGATTTTGGATAGGTATTTGACATTAATCCTATAGAAGTAATGTCAAACACCTATCCAAAATCCAAAAACCACAGATAGATAGAATATAAAATTCGGCCGTTACGTTAGTCGTAGATCATGACCTCACTGCAAGCGTCCAACTTCTAGCTTAGCGCAGTGGGACTGGTCCTACAGGACTTCATCGACCTTTTAAGAACGACTAAGTTAGTTTTCCCTAAGGACTTCGAAGAAATCCTAAAAAATGGATTACGAGTGTCTAAAACTACTTTACCGCTTTCTAAAATATACCTCAGAAAATATTAAAAACATGTAATCAACGAAACGAACCAGCGACGTTAACTACAGACTTACTAATTTAAATCTTAGAACATGAAGAAAATGGTTTCATTTTCGATTACTTGAACCACTTGTAAATGTAAAAGAACTATTTACTTTTCCATTCTGGCGTTTATGGTCGGTTGATTGCTGCAGATTGTTCTGGATTATACGTATATCAGGATTAAGATGGAGTTTAATTGTTCCAGCCAAGCGAGCTCGGCGACTTTGAAGCGTTATTCGAGCGACGACAGTCTTGTGATAGCGGCGCCAAGAAACCGAGACGAGTCTGGCGCTTGAAAGAGTATGTTATGTTCAAATTGGATTTACTAAGAACCTACTTACTATACCAATACTTTAAAGGCTGTTTTAAACGAAACGCCGCTCGAGAGAATTGAAATAGTATTATCTAATATCGGATGAATTCCCGTTAAATATCTTTAGGTATTAGTTCTGGTCGCCAAAGGCTATTATAAAATAACGTAGAAAGATTACTTATTTTGTTATATCTTCATGGTAGGTCGGAATATACGTTGATCGTGTATGTAATATTATTGCCCTAAGAAGTGCACTGGTTGCATTCAGGGTTTGTTGTGATGTGTCGTTTGTGTATCCAAATAACTGTATGATTATAGTTTTTTCTAGTCTTTTATTAGAGTTCCGTAGTTTGGACGTTTATGAAATCATTCAGTCTGTCCACCAGTCTGCCACAGCGTTGGCATTTTAGCTCTCATTGCTTGCGTGCACTAAAATACGTAAAATTACTTATAAAATGTAATGGAATATGGCAGAAAAACTGAAAATCATAACCAGATTCATCATAGTATTTATTTTTGGCTGCGTCCAGATAAATTACTACGGAACTTCACACTAATGTGGTCCGACACGCACTTAACCGGTTTTGATTAATGCTTATATTTCATGCTACTTATTAGCGATTGCATATTAAGTATTTTAAGTTTTACTGTATATAAAGAATAAATAAAACAAAACCACTTACATATATTCGAATTTATTTATATTATTTCTTATAGAGATTACAAACAGATCCTAATTTTATACATTTTACTACAAAAAATCTCGTCGTCTAATATACAAATAGAATATAGGTACCTCTACACTACATTTACAGTTTAACACGAAGGCAACGAACATCACAATTTCCAAAAAACAATCACGATAAATATGTACTTTTTAAAATATGTAAGTACAATTAATTATCACCTAAAACACAACTATGCTTTCAAAATAAGTGCTTACCGACCAAAATGACGTCGGTATAGGTACATTGTGTAATGTATTCGTAGATTTCGTAGCTATGCATAAGGTTAGATTCAGAAAGTACGGCTATCTGTCCATCGAAGGACGAAATAATTGTTTTTAGACACTGAAGTAAATGTTACACCATTATTCCTACGTTCTTAACCGGTTGCAAATGCTCTGGGCATCTACTTCGTAAAACGATCAACGATATATCGGAACAGTAATCGTTCAAAACCTACTCGTTACATCGTTCCAACTAATATTTGAACTATGGAACGACCGACATTACTTTTACCGATCGATTTCGTTAACCTACTATAACACCACTTACGAACGATACGATAATTTGAATTTAACAAAAAAAACAACTGTTCATTCGACTGAATTTGACGAACGAAAGAGTTTCGATTTTATCGTTGTCGCTTTGCAGAGTAGACGCCCAGATTCGTTTCCAAATCGAAACACTCATATGCTCAAACTTGAAGCCTAGGTACGGCGCATCATTATTTTGTTAACTCTTCACTATGCATTATAATTACCTAAAGGGATTGAAAGGGGAAAATGACGCGCATCGTATCTTAGTATACTATACTCGTATTTACAATTTAATCCCTGACTAATCACGTGCCCACGTGACGTACTTCCTTATTCTGATGCTGCGTCTGTTTGTTGTTCATTAAAATTAAAATGCATCTCATTCAATCATTTCATTCTTAAATTGTAACAATCTTACATAAAATACAAAACCAAAGATAATGTTAAGAACTACATACTGTCTTCATAGTACCGTATTTTCAGGACTTTTTATAATATAAGTAACTTACCTTATTAGTCCTAAGATAGGAAAACTAGTGATTTTAAAACTAGATTCAGAAACTATTTGTACATTATTGTTTAGAAAATGGATTTAATTATGAATCCAGATCCCAGGATAAGCTTCAAATATATCTTGATAATCTCAGTTTAATAGTAATATTATTCAAGACTTTTAAATCTGCATCGCTTTGACAAGTTACCGTTTCATTTATAGCACTCAAAAAAAAGTTTTGATGCCACAAATCATACAAAATCTATAGCTATTAAACAAGATTTAATTCTAAAATTTCAGTTGTGTTTATTTAGATTATAAATAAGCAGACTAGACTGTACATATGTAAACAATAATTCAACATTGCGCAAGACACTAACTATTCTCAATAGCATGTATAATCGTATGGCGCTGCAAAACTATAATACGTTATAGTTATTTAATTGCTATCGACTCGATTGTTGCCACAACCGCAGCCACGATACGTGTGTAGCTCAGACTAGACTGTTCCTCACAGACAGTAAACAAAAGTCCAATAAAGAATGTTAAAAAATACAAACATGAGCGGGAACAGGATTCGGGAACGTTTGTCGATCCACGTGGCTATTTCCTGCGGGGTCATGGTCGTCCAGTTGTGTCTCGGCGGCTCGTCCGTGTCGGCGCTGTCTCTGCCGTTGTGCTTCGTGAGCTCGTCGTAGCTCTGTGTCGTGATCGTCGGCAAGTTCATGGCGGATGGGAAACTCTAGAATCGCAAATTTTTATCATCAGTGGGGCAATTGCGTTAATGTTTTACTTATTTATCTACCAAAGTCAAAACACACGTTACGTTATGTGTATTTTAGTACTTATCGCGCTATTTTGACAGTGTCTATAACAGAAAGCGTTCCGTTGGGAATGATTGAAACACTGTCAAACAAACGTTTTTTACCGATTAACTTTTTCAAACGTTGAGCAACGGTTGACGATACGAAATGTGCATAGCGTAAGCGTTAACAAATGTGTTTTGGCTTTGGTTAATACATTAAATTACCGCAATTCTCCCCTAGATAGTGCTTATATCAGACTAACATTTCATGTTTGTGGGAGGTAGGTATCTAACCAAAATCTATACGAGTCACGTAATATTTTTCACTGTAAACGTACGTGCCAATAGGTATGAGACACTAATTTACTAAAGGTAAACAGACCAAGTTAGTATTACTTACGCGATGACTCAACTCAGTGAGTTTTGCGCATCTTGTAGGCATTGCAAGGTTTGTTTAACGGCAGGTAAACAAGTAAATCACTATCCGCAGTAGTGAGAAAACAATGAAGCCCAATATTATTAAAGGATTTTGATAACATTATGCATGTCGTTGACTAATGTACAGACAGTATAATAAATAAATAAGAGTAAGTACATAATGCAACTATGTGCTACAAGGTATCCAAAAACAAAAAAGCACGCGTTTCGCGCGTACAGAGAATTTTTCGATGTAATCATATTTTGCGAAAGTAGTTAATTTACAAGACACAATAAACGTATGATATGGTATGTATTTTAAGAAAAAAAAATCCCAAACTCAATGCACATATATGTAGATATACAATACAGGTACAATTAGGTACCTTCATCAGGTTTACTTACCTAAAGTAGGTATGCGTGACTTTACACCAGCTAAAATAATATTTGCCTGTTTGGAGATAAACCTGCTTAATCTGTATAATGGATGTCTTTGCAACTTTTATCTTGTGACCTACATTGCTTTCTCAGTTTGTTCTACCAATTTAACTAGGCCGCTCTGTACACGATCTGTGTACTTACCTACTCTATTTATTTATTAGGAACTGAAGCATTCCTAAAAACCTACTCAAGTACCTACTTATTTAAATGAACGACATAAACCTACGATTCAACATTAATCATGGAACTCAAGTATTGCCAACAATATACATAAGTCATATCGGTGGTATACTAGGTATCTAAGTTGCCCGTCATCGCAAAATAAAAGAAAAAAACAGTTTACAAGTTGGGTAAACCACAAGTATTTTCTTTCCTTGTCATCTCCCAACGACCAAAGTTCTAAGTCCTCTGTTTGAATGAATCATACACGGTGTAAAAAGACGACTACCGAAAACTTCAGGGGGTTAAAGTACCTACCTACCCATCAATATAAATAACTTTTTCTAAGAAACCAACACAGTGAGCACGAAAAACCAGCTGTTTCATACATTTGGCCAAGTAGGTATTGAACTTGTATGAACGGGCCTAAGCATCTATTCTAAACTAGCTGTCCCGCCCGCGACTTCGTTCACTTAAAGTAGGTATCTAAACTGAGTTTCAAACAAATTACACTAATAAAAAAATCCCATAAATAACTTTGACACCCAATTTTACCCATTTTAGAGGGCTATTTTGAAATATCCAGGAATACGTTTCCATTTACTTTGCATTTAAAGTATCCAAACCAAAACTAAGACCAATCACACCACCCTTTAAAAAGTAATTACCCATAAAAACATTGACCCCACATTTGACCCCTTTTTGAAGGTCATATTGAAAAATCCTGAAACACTTGTACATTCATTTTGTATTTACAGTACACAAAGTTTCAGACCAATCGCACCACCCGTTAAAAAAAATCCCATACAAACATTGACCCCTTTTTTAGAGTTATATTGAAAAATCCTGAAACAGAAAACAAAGTTTCAGGCCAATCGCACCACCCGTTAAAAAATCCCATACAAACATTGACCCCCTATTTAGAGTTATATTGAAAAATCCTTTAACACGAAATTAAGTTTCAGACCAATCGCACCACCCGTTGAAAAGTTCCCATACAAATATTGACCCCCCCCCATTTGACCCACTTTTTTAAGGTTTTATTGAAAAATCCTGAAACACGAAACAAAGTTTCCGACCAATCGCACCAGGTTAAAAAGATCCCATACAAACATTGACCCCACATTTGACCCCTTTTTGAAGGTTATATTGAAAAATCCTGAAACACGTGTTTATTTATTTTGCATTTACAGTACACAAACAAAGTTTCAGGCAAATCGCATTACCCGTTAAAAAGTTCCCATACATAAATTGACCCCACATTTGACCCCTTTTTGATGGTTATATTGAAAAATCCTGAAACACGTGTCCATTCATTTTGCATTTACAGTGCACAAACAAAGTTTCATGAAAATCGCTCCACGCGTTAAAAAGTTTCATACTAACGTTTTCACCCTTTTTCACCCTCTTAGAGGTGGAATTTCCAAAAATCCCGCCTTAGTGGGTGGTTTTGTTACAAAAGGAAGCCACCTTCCAAATTTCAGCTTTCTATCTTCAGCGGTTTCGGCTCGGCGATGATCAATCAGTCAATCAGTCAGTCAGGTTAAGCTCTTATATAGATATAAAGATGAATAAGAGCGTCAACAGAACTTTTAGTCGGTAGTACGTAGCACTCACATGCACTGTAAGGTAGTTGTTGTAGCCAGGGCCGGCTGGGTCGGAGCTGGTCTCCTGCTGCAGCGACGAGCAGGACCGCGACTTGGTCAGCTGCGGCGAAGACTCCTGTAACTCCTTCTGAAGCTCCTTACGAGCCAGTCTCGGGGTCAACGTACTCTTCAGGATGTACTTGCTGTTCACCTTTTTCAGGCTCACCGCTTTCCTAAAATATAGATTGGCAGTTTATTGGCAAATGTGAGATTACGTTATGCTAACTAGCTCGTAATATTATGAAGCCACTGGCACTTATCTGGTAGCACAAAATTAATAGAACTCGATTTATGTATTCAGAGTATATTCGCTGCACCGAATATTCTCGTAGAATACGCAATATATTTTTTAGAAAACTACTTAGGCGTACAAGGTTCCAAAACCAATAGAGTATAAATTATCATCCTATTAATTTACAATGTTTGGTAAACTGTGATTAAACTTTTTATCATAAACCATCATGCTCTAAACTAACAAAGGTACGTACTTCCTGCGCCATATGGTGTTGACAAAAGCGAACTCAACAAGCGCTGAGAATATGAAGCCGGTACACGCGAGGAACCAGATCTCGCTGGCTTTAATGTAAGATACTTTCGGTAGCGTCTTCGCCTGCGATGACGCCAGCGTTATAAACGACAACATCGTACTCGTGCCTGAAATTAAGCGACCGATAAGAAATTGTACCTACGTGATCTCGCATTCTAGTGCCATGGACATAAGCACAAGTAACCTGACGCAAATTCTATAGAAACTATCATTTAGGTGCCTACTAGTCGCCAACACTTTGGTTACAAGCACACACGAAGGGTGAAAATAAAGAAAATCATTTTCGCAGGTGTGTCTTTTGTGTGAGTGTCCCTTTCTTTTCCAACGGTATAAACTATAAACAATATGTACGAGTCTGTGACACTAAGCGGCTACAATCACCCCCTTTATGTGGGTACATGAATACTAAGGTCCGACTCACCTAAAGTAATCCTTGGAGCCGCCGCATCAGCTTGCAGCCAGAATGTGACCCATGACATAGCAACTATCATCATAGATGGAATGAAATAGTCCATGAGATAGTAACCCACTTCACGTCCTAGTTTGAAAGTGAACTTTAAGGCACTATAATTACCCGCTAAAAGAGATTGATCATTAATTAATTTTCTGTTCATTGAAGTAAACGGCACAAACATAAAAAATAGACATTACATCTACCTCCTCCGACGCGCATGTTCATTATATCGCCTCTCACTACAGACTCGTTCGTCCAGTAGTCCATCAGAGAGTACTCAGTTAGATGCAGCTCCGTAGATAATCTGACAGGATTGTCTTTTTCCCACATAAGTCGCAAAATTGAAGCGTTGTACTTCCCTGCAAGTAGTTTGTTGGTAAGGAAAACTTTAAGGTGAATTAACATTTTCCTACCTACATTGTAAGTTGTAAAAAGTAATAAAATGATTCATAGAGAGACGCATAGATATGAAAATGGTTTTGTAATGTGACGTGAATCACTTTGTCACAAAATGCACATAATAATATGCTGGTTTTATAACATCAATGGTTTTATACGACTTCATATAAAATATGAAGTAATTGCTTACAAATTTCTAGACAAATACCTATATAATTCACCGAGTTTAGTCATCTTAGCTTAGTGATTATCGTGGATTTCCCTCGGTAAATACCTATATCGAAAGCATGACGTATACTAGGTACTCATCCCTATTAACACTAGGTAATTTAGTTTCAAACTTACAGCTTTCTAAATTCATGGAGCACGTCTGATCGTCAAATGGAAACTTCTGGAGGTTCATCCAGCAGTAAAGAACAGCTTGCATTCTTCTACTGAAAAGGACTTCACCATTGGGTGCGATGGAAATGAGCACATCCTTGCTATCGGTCCCCATGAGACTGGACGACTGTTCGTTGGACATGTATAGATGCGGGACCCAGATGCGAGATCGTAAGTCACTTTCACCTATGATTTTGGATCGCTTCGGAGATAGCAAGGTGTAGGCTAGTCGTGGGTCCGTCCATCGCAGTTGGAGCAGAAAGTGGAGTTTGAAGTTCTAGAAAAAAATATTAAGATCTTTCAAATACCTACACAGATTAGTTTTTGACTCAAATCTTTCTTATCGTATCCATCGCATTAGATAAAATAAATCTAGACTGGGTGTAGGTACCTACCTAGAGCTGCTAGACACGTCTCCCGCCAGGTAAACAAGTTAATTATCAACTTATTTAAATTATAATTTAAGTAATTGTAAAGAGAAGGAAAATAAAAACTATGAGCCCCTATTATCCTACTAATAAAATGTTTTAATATCGGCGAATTTAATTCATACTAATACGAGTACATCATTCGTTGGCGAGCCGCGACGAGTAGGTAACTCTTTGTCGATCCATTAGTTGTGAAGCTGTAAATTGACATACAAAAAGCGAAAGTTAACAACATAAAAGTTATTTATCTAAATATCCATGTTATGGATATAATGCTAATAACTTTTATGTTAAAGTTCAAAGTGATCCTTGTGATTTTATTGAATAAATATATTTTTCTTTCTTTCTTTCTTTCTTTCTTTCTTTCTTTAAGCAATATTTCTTTAAAATGAAAACGTACAAGCCTAGTTTTTCGTTGTATCTACAACATTTTCAAAAATTACACTCAGCGGCACGGAATCTTGGCCAAGCACAAAACGTGCGATAACAAACAATTCAAGTGTTTCTGATGAATGGTTACTATCAAGGTAGGTAAAAAAAGTATCAGTTTACGTTTGAGAGGGTAATTCATTTAGCTTGAGTGGAATTTAACACCACTTTTTGAGATTTAGTCGAAAACGGTCATTTCAGCGAGTTAGACGATTTTTCAATTTTGTGTGTTTAAAATCTTTAGCTAAAGGTTATCATTTTTTTTTATTTTGTGTTTGTTGTTGGGTATCATAACAACCTGTATCACAAAAAAAAATGCCATTAACAGTAGACCAGATCGCCCAAGCCGTCGCATTAGTCGACCAGGGACTGACACAGCGTGGAGTGGCTATTGTTTTAAACGTAGCACGTTCTTCCATGCAGTATGCCCTGAAACAATATCAGGCGACCGGGAACTACAGCCGGCGACCAGGTAGTGGTGGTGGAAGATGCACATCAGCTCGGGACGACAGGTTTATTGTCTTGAAAATTTTGAGAAACCGCTTCCTCATAGCCTTTGAGAGACGACAGCGACTCCAAAACGTCAGAGGCATTCATGTGAACGAGCGCACGGCGAGAAGACGAATGGACGAAGTAAATTTAAAAGGTCGTAGACCAGTGCGTGGCCCAAAACTCCCCAGGCAACACCGAGTAGCTCGTCGTCGTTTCGTTTCCTTTGAGTTTTCGTGGTTTTCACATGGTATGCCTTATTTTTCATCTAAAGCCATTAAACAGTTCTGAAGGCAATAAAGAATACTGTAAATTATTTTTGAACCTCTGACTATAATTGATACAAAAGAAAAAATAAAAATTAGTAAAATTTAGCAAAAATTTCGGGTGGCCAAGTTTCCGTGCCGGTGAGTGTATAAATGTTGGACTAAATTAAAGGAGAGCAAAACGTTATGGCTTTTTGTATGAAAATTTACAGCGTCACAATCCAAATACCACTCATAATAATATTGAGCTTTTAACTAATTACCAAGTCATGAGCTTCAGCTGGTTGTATGAAGTAGACATAGGCGCTCGCGTGTACGTAGACCACGTCCCCCGTCAGGTAGGTGGGCAGCAAGAGGCGATCGTAGCGGCATTCGTGGGCCAGCAGCGACAGGAACTCTGATTGTGTGTACGAGTCACCCTTTTGAACGCTCGGGCAGTCTAGTCCGATTCCGTTCCTGTGAATAAAAGCACGTTTAAGTACAAGTTAATTATTAAAAGGCCCTATTCAAAGCTTTTTCAAGCTTGCTGCAGATCGATATCAGTCTTATCAAGTCTGAAAATTCATCATATATTTAAAAATCATAGTTTTCTCGCCTTAAACTATGTGCCCTATCTTCGTGAATAGGTACACCGCATACCTGTTGAACACATTTGTTTCATACGAAGTCTTGGTTGCCCAATAGTGCCTACGACAAGCCTCTATGGTATTTTGTAGATCTCCCTAACTTTTAAGTCTCTTCAAAGTAAGTAAGTACTTCTTTTAGAATATTATAGTAATATTTACAGAAAGTGGTAATTAATATATGGTTCGATGGTGCGGCAAGGTCGTAGCTGCTAACGACAACAGTGCTAATATTTGTGCTTACTGATAACACTATGAACCAATTCTTTGAGATATCAACAAGATTTACTCTTAGATTAACGCTAAAGCCGCTTACTACGTGAACATTCATTAAATATGTTTTGCTGTTTTATGCAAACTGAAAGTAGGTACCTAAGTAAGCTACCGTCATTGTTTAGTATTTTACAGTAACTAAAGACTATGACAATATTGAGAACTGTGGCTGCAACTCCAGAGTGTTGATAGAGATTAGTTAAGCTACCCGCTAGAGTCAAAGTACTTGTCGTCTATGGAAACAGGATATTAGCATAAAAAAGGGTCGTAGACTACTCGTAGCAGTCACGTGACTATAACGACGCACTATTATGTATTGGAAAAACATAAAAAAATACTTCTTTTGAAAAGTTTGCGTCATTTTGTGTGATGAAATTATAGTATAAAAATATAATAATTTTTAACCCGTTTTGCATAGGAGTAGCAAGGCGTAGCGTATGCTACGTTGCCGCTACGCATGCGTAGCGTAGACTAGGAATCGCGTAGTTACTACGCCGTAGTAAACGGTTTTGAAGAGTTTCGTGCTTGTAGCATAAATAAATTATAGACCCATTTCGTGTCGAGTAGGTAATAAATAGATTCGGAGCCAATTGGCTGTAACAGTCGGACGGGCAGGCACACGAGTGATTCTATAAGGGTTCCGTTTCGTATTCGGAGATATGGAACCCTAAAAATCAACTATAGGAATACTACGTGGAACCCGTTTGCGTAGCAACATTATGCTACACATGCGTAGCGTACACGTAGGGCGTCGCGTAGAACAAAAGTGTGTCGACGTAGCGCCATAAACCCATACAATGACTCAAGATGAATTTAAACAGACAGAGACGTGAATAATTTTATGAACTACTAGCTTCCGCCCACGGCTTCGCCCGCGTAGTACTTTGAAAAACAAAAACAAATCCACCCCGTGGAACCGGAAAATTTTTCGGGATAAAAAGTAGCCTATTTGCTATACCAGACTATAATCTTTATCTGTGCCAAATTTCATCCAGATCAGATCAGCCGTTTCAGCGTGAAAGAGTAACAAACATACACCAATACATTCTTACAAACTGTTGCGTTTATAATTATTAGTAGGATAATATTCAGTGGTTTAAACATTCTTATGCTTTACCGCTATGAATCACCATAAAATTAAATAAAGTACCTACTTAGGTAAGTAAGTACTTACTTACTAATAATACCATATTTAAAATTAAAACTAGTTTGGAAGTTTGTTATAAATATATTATAATACCTACATTTCTGTGAGTTCTATAACTCAAATTTAATAATAAAAAAATAGCTTATAAAACGGATAATATTTAAAAATATCTATGGAAGTCATTATGCAATAAGTACATGCTGTATGTGTAATATAATAATGTACCTATGTGTAATACATATGTACAAATGCTGATTGATGATGATTCTCCTCAGTACGTACCTTTTAAATTCAGTCTATCTGTTTGTTGTTAAAATTCTGGTACGGGTCCTTTACTGCCTCGCTTACTACTACGTTATAAGTATGACGTGAGAATAAAAATCAGTAAATCACGTTTAATTATGAAATTGATTCTTACGCAAATTAAACGCTTACATACTAAGTAATCCACTGCGGCTAAACTTCATAATTTTCTATCCGTGCGCTAATTATCCATCGATAATATATCGTGTACACAAAAGTCACAATAGGTAGCTAATTTGTCACGATTTAC